>OZ005678.1:9816884-11309937 GCA_963930725.1 Candelabrum cocksii | reverse complement strand
AAATCAGAAGTAAAATCCACCAAATATAGCAAACACTGCTCCTAGGGATAATACATAATGAAAATGAGCTACTACGTAATAAGTATCATGTAGTAATAAATCTAAGGAACCATTTGCTAGAACTATTCCTGTTAAACCCCCTATTGTGAAAAGAAATATAAAACCTATAGATCAAATCATAGGAGCTGATAGTCTAATTTTACCCCCATACATAGTGGCTATTCAGCTAAATATTTTTATTCCGGTAGGAACAGCTATTATCATAGTAGCAGCTGTAAAATAAGCTCTGGTGTCTACATCCATACCCACTGTGAACATATGGTGAGCTCAGACTATGAAACCTAAAATAGCTATAGCTAATTGAGCATAAACCATTCCTAAATAGCCAAATATTTGATCTTTTGATGAGAATATAGGAATAATTTGAGATATAATACCAAATCCTGGTAGGATTAAAATATAAACCTCCGGGTGACCAAAAAATCAAAATAAATGTTGATATAAAACAGGATCACCCCCCCCTGCTGGGTCAAAAAATGTTGTATTAAAATTTCTATCAGTTAATAACATAGTTATTGCCCCTGCTAAAACAGGTAATGATAGTAATAACAGAAAAGCTGTTACTAAAACTGACCAAACAAATAATGGCATTCTATCAAAAGTCATTCCTGGGGATCTCATATTAAAAATAGTGGTAATAAAATTTATAGCCCCAGCAATAGAAGAAACACCAGCACAATGTAAACTGAATATAGCTAAGTCTACCCCCCCACCAGAATGTGCTATAGGCCCTGATAAAGGAGGATAAACTGTTCAACCGGTACCTACTCCTTGTTCTATAAATGAAGAACTTAGCAATAAAATTAAAGCTGGGGGGAGTAACCAAAAACTTAGATTATTTAGTCTTGGAAAAGCCATATCAGGAGATCCTATTAACAATGGAACTAATCAATTTCCAAAACCCCCAATTAATACTGGCATTACTAAGAAAAATATCATTACTAATGCGTGTGCTGTAACAACTACGTTATAGATGTGATCATCACCTATCATTGAACCAGGTCCTGATAATTCTAATCTTATAATCATACTAAGACCAGTACCTATCATTCCTGAAAACACCCCAAACAGTAAATATAAAGTACCAATGTCTTTATGGTTTGTTGAAAAAATCCAACGTGATATTCATTTATTCATTATAAATTATTTTGTTTTCTATTAAATTGATTAAAGGCATAAAGATTATAAAATAAGAAAAATAATACATACTAGATATTAAACCTATGGTTGTATAAGGTTCTTCTACTGATTTAGACCCTATTCATGTTAAAATTAAAAAATTAAATATAAATATTCAATAAAATAATTTTGATAATGGTTTAAATAATATAGAATTAACTTTATTTTTAATTAAAAAAGGCAGTGTGAATAGGATTAGTATACTAAACACTAAGGCAATAACCCCCCCTAATTTATTAGGTATGGACCTAAGGATTGCATATGCAAAAAGAAAGTATCATTCTGGCATTATATGTGTTGGTGTAACCAATGAATTAGCTTTTATGAAGTTTTCTGGGTCCCCTAATATATTAGGTTTAAATAAGCTAATGTATAATAATAACACAATAATAATAATAAAACCTGGTAAATCTTTTGAGGTAAAATAATGATGGAAAGGTATTTTATCAGGGTTTGAATTAGTACCTGTTGGGTTACTAGATTCTCAATTATGCAAAAGTATCAAGTGAATTATGATCAACCCTATTAATACAAATGGAAATAAATAATGCATACTATAAAATCTTGTTAATGTAGCATTATTAACACTAAAACCTCCTCAAACTCATTGTACTATATCATTACCCATATATGGTATAGCAGATAAGAAATTAGTTATTACAGTAGCCCCTCAAAATGACATCTGTCCTCAAGGTAAAACATAACCTATAAAGGCTGTTAGCATCATAATTGCAAAAATAATTACACCTGAAATTCATAATGATTTTTTTGTGTAACTCCCATAATATAAACCCTTTCCAATATGAATATACACACAAATAAAAAATATAGAAGCACCGTTAGCGTGAATAGATTTAATAAAAAACCCATAGTTTACATCTCTAATTATGTGGATTATTGAAAAAAAAGCTAATTTTGTGTCACTACAATAATGCATTGCTAAAAATATACCAGTTAATATTTGAATAACTAAACACAACCCTAATAAAGACCCAAAGTTTCATAAATAATTAATATTAGAAGGAGAAGGTAAATCTATTAAAGTAGAGTTAATAGGTTTTATTAATAAATTATATTTTCTTATTTTCATTACAATGAAATATTAATATAAGAGCTTAAGAGGATATACTTTAAAATAGAGTTAGTATAAAACCCAAGAATTAAAGTTAATAAAATTATTGGTAAAAAACTATTAAATTCCTGTATTGTAAAATCTCTAGGAAATGATAAATACTTAGAATTATAACCGAAAAATATTCTATTATATAAATATAAAGAATAGACTATTCCAATAAACACCCCTATACATAATAGAAACCCAGAGGCATAAGAATATTTAAAGGCTGAAATAATTGAAAGTAGTTCTCCTATAAAGTTTAATGTTAAAGGAAAAGAAATATTACCTAAGATCAGGATGAATGTAATAATAGATATAATAGGCATGGTAATTGCTAGACCTTTATAATACTTTATTATTCTAGAATGAAACCTAAAATATATAGAAGAGGATATCATAAATAACCCAGAACTAATAAATCCATGTGCTAACATCATTACTATAGAAGATATCAACCCCTCTAGAGAGTGGCAAAATATAGATAAAGTGACTAAACCCATATGGGATATTGATGAATAAGCGATTAATCTTTTTATGTCTATTTGCCTACAAGTACATAAAGCCCCATAAATTGTTGCAATTATGCTCAAAGTGATGAAAAAGGGGGTAAAAAACTCAGATGTAATAGGAAATAAAATGAATACAAACCTAATAAACCCATAACCACCTAATTTTAATAAAACACCTGCTAGTAAAATCGAACCAGATATCGGGGCTTCTACATGAGCTAATGGTAATCATATATGTGTTGGGATCATTGGTATCTTTACCAATAAACTTAAACTAAAGCCTATAAACAATCAAAATTGATAATAAAAGGGTATCTCTATATAGAACAAATATCTATAATCTGTAACCCCTAACAAACTATATATTTTAAAAATGCTTAATAACATTAAAATAGATCCAACTAACGTATAAAAAAAGAAATAAAATGCAGCTTTTATTTTTTCATCCCTAGACCCCCATAATCCAATCATTAAAAATATTGGAATTAATATGGTTTCAAATAGAATATAAAAACCTAATAAATCCATGATAGAAAAAATTATTATTAACAAGATCGAAACCATAAACATAAAAATATAATATTGTTTTATAAATTTATTATTAGAATTGAAATTTATCATAAAACTAATAGGAATTAATAATAAACTTAAACCAATGAATGTTATTGAAATCCCATCTATACTAAAACTAACCCCCCCCCATATAAAATTGTTACTACTTAAGGAGTCTCATTTATATATTATAATTTCTTGAAATGTTTTATTTTTGTTAAATAGGACTAAAAAAAAGGAAAAAACTGTTATAGATAACATAGACCAAAATAAACTAATGTTAAAATAAGTTTCTTTTTTTCTATTTTTAATAAATATTAGGTTTAACACCCCTAAAATAGGGATTATTATAAAAATTTTTATAAACAATATTTAACGGGTAATCCTCAAAAACATCATAATAATGAATTCGTAATTAATATAAAACTTATACTAAAGGGTAAATAAGATTTTCATAATAAGGACATTAATTGATCGTATCTTAATCTGGGGAAAGATGTTCTTATCCACACGAATAAAAATATAAAACAAATCCCTTTAGGAATCAAATAAACCCCACCCATGAAACAAACCACAAACAACATAGACATAAAAATAATATGGGAATATTCAGCCAAAAAAAATAAAGCAAAAGACATCGAAGAATATTCTATATTAAAACCAGAAACTAATTCTGACTCCCCTTCGGTTAAGTCAAAAGGGGCCCTATTTGTTTCTGCTAAACAGGATATAAAAAACATTAAAGCTATTGGTCATAATGGAATTATAAACCATGTTGATTGAGTTTGAGCCTGAATGATATTAAATAAGTTCAATGACCCAGAACATAACACAGGTGAGAATATTATTATACCAATAGATACTTCATAACTAATCATTTGAGCAGCAGCTCTCAAAGACCCTAAAAATGCATATTTAGAATTACTAGACCAACCAGAAATTAAAATTGAATAAACCCCCACAGAAGATATACAAAATATAAATATAATAGTTAAATTAAGATCTATTAAAGAATAATTATTATAAAATGGTAGGATTGTTCATATTAATAAACTTAATAATAATGCTAATACAGGAGAAAACAAATATAAAAACAAACTAACATGATTTGGGATTATTAATTCTTTGGAAAAAAGTTTAACCCCATCAGCCAAAGGTTGTAGTAAACCATAAATGCCTATTATATTTGGTCCTTTCCTATGTTGAGAATAACCCAAAATCTTTCTTTCACTTAGAGTTAAATAAGCTACGGATATTAAAACAGGTATTATTAAAATAAAAAATTTTAATACAACTATAACTATAAACATAATTTAACCTTTAAGAATGTTTAAAATTTTTATTGATAAAGAACCAGTATTCTTATAAAAAGCTATCATTACTGATAAACCTATAGCAGATTCAACCGCAGCTATACAAGTTATATAAATAAAATAAAAGTGACCTATAATTAATTCATTATAATAATTATTAATAATATAGCCCACAGATATAGAAATAAGGATTATTTCAATACAAATAAGAATAATTAAAATATTAGATCTATTTAATAATATACCAATAAACCCCAAAAATATTATAAATAAAAATATTAACTCTAAATTAATTATTCTCAATCCAAACCTCCAAAATATCATTCATAAATTAAACCCCCTATCAACACTACAATAAATAAGTACACCAACAACTGAGAATTTGTATATAAAGAGTTAGAAATTACTGACCACGGAAATAAAAGAACAATCTCTAAATCAAATATTAAAAACAAGATTCCTATTAAAAAAAACCTAATTGAATAAGGCTCTCCAGGGATATTAAAAGGATTAAAGCCACATTCATATATAGATACTTTCTCCTTATCAGGGGTTTTATTTACTAAAAATAAAGAGGCTACAGAAATTATTATAGTTATTAATAGGCTTAAAAAAATAAAAATTATCAATATTATATTCTCATTCATGAATTGTTCCTTTTATGTTGTTTAAAAATTATTTGTTTTATAGAATTAGGGTTTTTTTCTAGTGTTAGAATTATAACCCCTATCATAGATACTAATAACATAAAACTAATTATAATAAAAAACCCATAATTTAAATAAACAATCAACCCTAAAGATTGTATATTATATAGATTTTCTGTATTAAAATAATTAAGATCAATACTATTTTTAAATCTAATTAAATCATAATTTATAAACAAATTTAAAATTAAACAAAATGATAATAATAATAAAGATGGGGTTAGATGGCTAATTGAATCAAGCTTTTTTAATTGAATTATATTCACCATCATAATAACAAATAAAAATAATATAGTTATAGCCCCAATATAAATAATTATGATTATAAAAGGAGAAAAATCTAAATTTAAAACTAATAAAATTAAAGAATAGCTTATAAATAATAAAACCATTCAAAAAACAGAATGAATTGGGTTAATTGAATTAATAATCATTAAACAAGAAGTTATAATAAAAAAACTAAAAACTAATATTAATTGATCCATATTTACAGGAAAAAGTTCCCTTTATCCCACTATGTTACGACTTACTTTACCTAAAATGGTAAAGGCGACGGGCTATTTGTATTCATATTTTAACCTATTCATTTGTTCTTTATTTAACAAATTACTATTAAATCCTCTTTTAAGTTAGTATTTCAATTAACTCTTTATATGTATTAATATAATTATTGTAGCACATAAAACCCCAAATTTTAAGAGTCATAATATTTGACTTAATCCTGTAAAGGGTTAAATTTAAACAATATATTTAAATTAAAGACAACCATGCAACATCTGAATAATCTAAATTTGGTAAGGTATTCCGCGGATTATCGGATTAAGATACATACTCCTCTAATTAGTAAATAAACAACCAAAATTTTTGATTTTCATTTTTATAATATACTATTCAGGTTATTAATTAACAAAATAGTTTACTAGGGTATCTAATCCTATTTAACTCCTATTTCTTCGTGTTTCATTTGTATTTACACATATATAAATTTAAAAGCCTTGTTCATTCTACCAATTCAAAACTTTTTAATATGCTAAGAAATAAATTACACACAAACCTGTTTCTTTATTAAAAACTAATTTTTTAAGTATTACCGCGTCTGCTGGCACTTAATTTGACAAAATTAATTAAAATCACCATATCCAACTAAAATTGATTGTATAGAATTTTTTACTGCTGTATAATTTTTCTTTGTCACAGTAAAAACATGGCCAATGCTTTACGTCTTAAGAATAGGAATATAGTAATTTTCTAAACTTGATATAATACTCATTTATCCGCTTTCGCTAACATGTATATATAAAAATAATATTTTTATTTCTTCAAAATCAAAAGAAACTATATTTTAAATAAAAATACAAGAGAAAATAATATAAATAAGAATATATAACCTGAAATTTTACCAAGATAAAACTTACTTAAAGTGTTAGATAATGTTTTTATAAAAGTTAAAGCCTTATAAGGCCCAACATGTTCTATAATTTGATTATCTATCAATTTATAATTTATTGTATAACCAATATCAAAAACTTTAGTAACTATGTAATAATTAAAAATAAAATCAAAAAATCAATTGAATATAAAAAAATAGTAAAATTTCTTTAAGAATTTATTAAAAAATAAAATTCAATTCTGCCTTAATAAATAAATAAAAACAATAGATAAACCTACACCGCAAAAATTAATTATTAAAGGGCTAAATTTATTAATATTAATAACACTTAAAGGCATTATATCACCTAAAAATAAATAATTTAAAAAATAACCACTAGTTATACTAAACAAAAATAATATTGATAAAGATGAAATTATAACAATACCATTTTCATGAGAACTTTCCATCTCAAATTTAGATAAATTTGGATGGTTATAAAATATCATAAATATTAACCTAAAGGAATAAAAAGAGGTTAAAAATATTGACACTAGACCCAATAATAAACAAAAATAAAACTTATTATCATTAAATATTAATTCTATTAACAAATCCTTAGAATAAAACCCACTTAAAAAAGGTAAACCCATTAATGATAAAGAACCAAAAAATAAAAATATATAAGATACAGGTATAATTTGTTTTACCCCCCCCATAAATCTTATATCTTGGTTATCTGCTAAAGAATGAATTATTGAACCAGCACTTAAAAATAATAAAGCTTTAAAAAACCCATGATTAATTAAATGGAATAAACCACAACCATAATAAGAAAAACCACAAATCATTACCATATATCCTAATTGACTACATGTAGAATAAGCTATAACCTTTTTTAAGTCATTTTGGACAACACCTATAGTTGCAGAAAAAAAACAAGTAACAGAACCAATCAACACTATTATTAATAGTATTAATGGAACTTTTTCTAATAACGGGGAAACCCGAATAATTAAAAATACACCAGCCGTTACCATAGTAGCAGCATGTATTAAAGCAGAAACAGGAGTTGGTCCCTCCATAGCATCCGGCAACCATATATGTAACCCAATTTGGGATGATTTACCTATTATTCCTATGATTAATAAAACTGCAGAAAGACATAAAAACAAATTATTTTCACAAAAATTTATACATAAAAATATTTCACTAAATTCAAAAGTCCCAAACAATAACCAAATAATGATAAAAGAAATTATTAACCCTATGTCTCCTATTTTATTTACAACCATAGCTTTAACAGCTGATTTATTAGCTTGAATTCTAGTAAATCAAAAATTTATAAGCAAATAAGAACATAAACCCACACCTTCTCATCCTATAAACAACTGAACAAAATTAGAAGATAAAACTAAAACATTCATAAAACAAGTAAACAATGACAAATAAGATAAAAACCTAGGTAAATGAGGGTCATAATCCATATAAGAACAAGAAAATAAATGTACTACTAAAGACACTAAACTTATTAAAAAAACCATAATAGCACTTATGAAATCAATCTTTAAACAAAAATTTGAAAACAATAAACCCAATTCAAACCATTTGGTCAAATTTATTAAAATTATATTATTATTAACTAAAACTTCATTTATCAAAAAAATTGAGTTAATTACATTAATACTAATAAACAAACAAACAAAAATTTTAGAACCCTTAAAACCTAAATACCTCCCAAAAAACCCAATTAATAAGCTAGAAAATAACGGAATAAAAACAACCATTAAAATCATTAAAATATAAACCTAAAACCTCAATACAAGATAATATTTAAAACATTTGGGTTTAAAATAATAAAAATAAATATATATATTAATAACCCATTAAATAAATACAAATAAAAATCATAATTATATTTGTTTCGTAAAACCTTTTCTCAAACCAAAAAAGAAGGTTTATTATGAAATATGGTTAAATTGATTAACCTTAGATAAAAACTAACAGATATTACTGACAAAACAACAACTAATAAAGATATCAATAAATAATCTGATCGAATTAAGCTTGTTAACAAATACCATTTTGGAAAAAACCCAAAAAAGGGGGGTATGCCAGATAAGGAAATGATTATAATTAGTAAACTAATACCTAAAACTATATCTATATTCCATAATTTGTAAAAATCAATCAAATAGTTATAATATTTTAAATCACTATTAATAATAATAATCATTAAACAAGCAAACATCAAATAATAAGCTATATTAAAAAATACAAAAACCTCATAATTATTGTAACCTAAAAAACTAATAGGAATTAAGATATAACCAAAATTAATTATACTACTATAAGCTAAAAGTCTTTTTATTTTAGTTTGATTAATTGCGGATAAAGAACCTAATATAATCGAAAACAAAGAAGAATAAATCAAATAATCACCCTTTAGAACAAGCTTAAATAGTATAACAACTAAGCTAATTTTAGGTAAGGTGGTCATCAAAAATATAACTTTATAATTTGAACCTTCATAAATATCTGGTAGCAAAAAATGAAATGGAAATACAGCTAACTTAAACAAAATGGAAATTAATAACATAATAAAACCAATATCATTATTCAGCAATACAAAATTTAACATATAAATATTAACTGATTTATTACACTTTAATAAGACCAACAACCCAATTAAAAATAAAGCTGATGACAAAGAACCTATAATAAAATATTTTAATCCACATTCTAACGATCTAATGTTATGTTTATTCTTAGCTATCAGAATTAATACAGAAAAAGTTTGTATTTCAACATTTAAATAAATAAAAAACAAGTTAGAAGAAAAAATTATTAATATTGAGCTAATAAATATTAAAAGTATTAATAATAATTCATCTTTTCTGTTTAAATAAAACACTTTAATCAGTAATAAATAAATAAATAAACTCAAAATTATAAATAAAATCATTCAATTTAAAGTAAAGATTTTAGCAAGAATAATATAAAAACCAAAAAAACCTAACATATAAAAAAAATTTTTTGATTCAAAATTTAATAAAAATAACAAAAATAAGATAATTAATATAAAATTTATCATAATAATTTTGAAAAACCTAATCAAATAAAATTAAGAACCCCATCAATAAATAAAAACATACAAAAATAGTCATACAACATCTACAAAATGTCAATACCAAGAAGCTGATTCAAAGGTAAAATGACGTGAATCAGTAAAATGATTTCTTAAAAATTTTAAAAAACAAATCGATAAAAATATTGTTCCTATTATAACATGTAAACCATGAAAACCAGTTGCAACGAAAAAAATGGAACCATAAACTGAATCTGATATGTTAAAAGAACTTTCTTTATACTCTAAACCTTGTAATAAAGTAAATATTAAGCCTAAAAGTATCGTAATTAACAAAGAAGGATAAAAACCCTCTTTATTATTGTTAACTAAGCTATGATGAGCCCAAGTTACACTAACCCCAGAAGATAGCAAAATTACAGTATTTAATAATGGTATAGAAAACGGATCCAAAGCATTAACCCCTAATGGTGGTCAAACAACACCTATCTCTACTGAAGGAGAAAGACTACTATGAAAAAAAGCCCAAAAAAAAGAGAAAAAAAATAATATTTCAGAAACTATAAACAATAGAAACCCAAATTTCAAACCGAATAAAACTTTTCTAGAATGACAACCCTCAATACTTGATTCACTATATATATCAAAGAACCAAATAAACATAAAAATAATCAACCCTGTAATACTAATAAATAATGGAACATAAAACCCTAAATGAAATCAAGACACTAAACTTATGGTTAAATATAAAACCATAAATGCTAAACAAAAAGGCCATGGACTAGGGTTTACAAGATGATAAGGGTGATAAAATTTATCCATTAATGAAGTATTAAACTATCTTTTAAATAAATCACTATAAGCAAACAAAACACATAAGCTTGAATAACTAAGACAGCTATTTCCAATAAAACCATAAATATAATTACCAAAATAGGAAATAAACTAAAAAAACCACCAGAATAAAATAATATCTTAACCCCAAAATCTGATAATATGGATAATAAAATATGACCAGCTGTCAAATTAGCAGCCAAACGCATTCCCAAGCTACTGGTCTAGATAAATGACTTACGAATTCTATTAACACTAAGATTGGAGACATAAATAAAGGAGCCCCATTAGGCATAAATATACTAAAAAACCTAAACTTAAAATTAACTAAACTATAAACTATAACCCCTAATCAAAAAATTAAAGACAACCCCAAAGTTATCGATAAATGAGTGGTTATAGGAAAACTATAAAGAAAAAACCCAAATAAATTAGCTCCTATTAAAAAAAAAAATAAAGTAATTAAGGGTAACAAAAAATATCTAAACCCCCCTAAATTCTGTAAAACAATTTCTTTTCAGTGTTCCAAAATCTTCTCAAAAATAAATTGAAATCTATTAGGTATTAGATTGATATTTATAAATAACACATTATAAATAATTAATATAATAAACAATATAATAAAGAAATCAGAAAAACATAAAAAAAACATATTTACAATTATGAAATGATCAAAATAACAAGACATTAGAAATAGAATAATAAATTAACTAGATTTTTTTTATAAGAAAACTTATCTATAATAGTTCGATTACTATTAGTTGAAGAACGAATTAATAATACATAAAACCACTTATATAAAAAAATACCTATTAATACAAAAAACAAAAAAATTAAAATTAAAACAACAGATAAATTAAAAAAGAATAAACATAAATCTAATTGAGACAAAATATTAAAAAGAAGAACATCAACTTAAAAATTTATCTTTAGATACAGAGCTTATATTTATAGGCATAAATGAATGATTAGAACCACATAACTCAGAACACTGCCCATAAAATTTACCAGGTCTATTAATATTCAAACAAATTTGATTCAATCTACCAGGAATGGCATCGACCTTACAACCCAAAGAAGGCACAGTTCAACTATGAATTACATCAGAACTAGTAATAATTATTTTCACTTCTGTATTTATAGGCATAAACAAACTATTATCAACCTCTAACAATCTTAAATCACCAATTTCTAAGTCTGATGTCGGAGTCATGTATGAATCAAAATCAATAACAGGAAAAAAATTAGAATACTCATAAGATCAATATCATTGATGACCAATAACCTTAATAGTTAGAGAAGGGTCTATATTTTCATCTAATAAATAAAGTAAATGTAAAGAAGGCAAAGCTATTATAATCAAAACCATAGCTGGTGTTAAAGTTCATACTATCTCTATAAAATTATTTTCTATTAGATATCTGTTATAATAATGGTTACCGATAGAACTTAATAATAACCAACCAATCAAAGAAAGAACTAATATAATAAAAACCATAATATTATCATGGAAAAAAATTAAATTCTCAGAATATAAACACCCACTATCCTGCAACCCTAACTGATTAGGTTCAGGCGAATCAAGACTAAAATCACTAAAAATTTTAAAAATATACAAATTAATACCCATATTCAAGAGATATTGGATTTGAACCAATACTAATAATTTTGAAGATTATTTGATCTACTTAATCAAATCTCTTAATAAAAATTTATCAAAATATTTTAGATGATTTCAAACATTCTTAAACAATATATCAAATAAATTAATAGAAATTTAATTCCTTTCGTACTATAAAACTTTGATAAAATTTATAATTGTAGATAGAAACTTTCCTGTCTCACGACGGAATGAACTCAAATCATGTAAGATCTTAGGGGTCGAACAGACCCACCCTTGATAAATTCTACACCACCAGGTAATCTTAATTCAACATAGAGGTGATAAACTTCATATTTAATAAGAACTTTAAAATAAAATTATCCTGTTATCCCTAAGGTAGCTTTTATTTATTTATCGTTTCAAGATTTTAAAAAAATAAAACGGATCATTATAGCCTACTAAAATAACTGTTAAATAAATTTATTATACAGTAAATAAAACATTATTACCCATTACTTATTTTTGTTACTTTTAAAAAACAATCGCCCCAATTAAACTACCAAATACTCAAATAACAAATATTTATAGTAAAGCTCTATAGGGTCTTTTCGTCTTACAATTTTATATAGCATCTTCACTATAAATTTAATTTAAAAAAATTTTTATTTAAGACAGAGAAATATTCGTAAAACCATTCATCCCCTCCACCAATTAAATGACAAATTATTATGCTACATTATTACAGTCAGAGTTACCGCATCCATTTAAAAATATAATAAATCAATTAAATTTAAACAAACTATTATCACTGGGCAGGTACCACTTATAATAAATTAATAAAAGCTATGTTTTTGGTAAACAGTCGATATTTAATTTGCCTAGTTCCTTAAATAAAATCAAATATTTATTTAATTCTTCTTGTTTTAGATTCATACTATAAATAAAAAAAATTTTTCTAGAAAATTTTTTAAATTTAACCCATAATTTAATTAGGGGTAGAATTACCTTATTCATAATATTCAAATAAGAACCGATAGAAATAAATCAATTCTAATAATGCTTATATTATCTGTTATATTTAAAATACTTAAAAATTTAAAATAACGTTCTACTAATATAATAGAATATAAAATGATAATTAATTAAATCACAAAAACTAATATTTTCCTAAAATGAGATACTACTAAATCTATAAAAAATGGCTAATTCTAAGCCTATTTATTTATTATCTAAATCAATAATTCATAAAATCTATAACATAAGATTTTGTAATTTCTAATAATTTTTAATACAGGATCTTATAACCCTATATATGAATAGTTTTATAAACTTCTTTACTAAAATAAATTTCGCAGAAAACCAGATATATCTAAACTCGATTGGATTTTCACCGCTAAACACAATTTATCTAAAAATTTTTTTCATTTAATAGTTCACACAAAATAAATTAACCATGTTTAGATCGTCTAGTTTCGGGTACAATTAACTAATAAAATTTATAAAAGCCTTAAAGCTCGCTAAAAAATTTTCTTATAAGCCCATTATACAAAAGGTAATTGTATAACAAAAGTAAACCCCAATATTAACTTATTTCCTTCACAGTACTTTAAATAAAAATGACTAATAATATTAAATTGTTAAAACAATAAAAATTTTTATGATTTCAATCGCCTATACTATCATATTATTATTACTATTTACTAAGATGTTTCAATTAATTATAAAAATTCTAATAAGAAAATTAATCATTACTATTTTAAATTATTAGTCTTTATAAAACCTATTAGAGAGTTTTTAATTTATAAAAAGGAGAATCGAACCCCTATATCTAGGTTATGAGCCTAACAACTTACCATTAGTTTATTTTATAATTATCTAACAGTAAAACAAACTTTTCCAAACAATTCACATCTACCATATAAGATAACAACAACCCCCCCCCCCCCCCCCCCCCCCCCCCGACACACACACCAACACAAAGCGGGGCGCTAGCACAAACAGCGCGCCCCCGCTCCCCCCCGCGCTTTGTGCTAGCGCCCCGCTTTGTGTTGGTGTGTGTGTCGGGGGGGGGGGGGGGGGGGGGGGTTGTTGTTATCTTATAAATGGGAGTTCGTTAAATGTGTGGTGTGGTGGTGGTGATTGTAATGTTCATTCTAAAGTTTTGTAGTTTCTATTTTTATCTACCCCTCAACAAATAAATTTTTCTTCTTTATAAAATGCTTCATAAACAATATATACAAATATGATAATACCGACTATAGATATGATTGAACCTAGCGAACTAACAGTATTTCAGTAATAAAAACTATCTGGGAAATCAGAATACCTTCTAGGCATTCCAGCTAAACCTAAGAAGTGTTGAGGAAAAAATGTTAAATTAACACCTATAAAAGTAACTCAAAATTGAATTTTAGCTAAAACCTCATTATAATTAAACCCAGTTATTTTACCAAATCAGAAGTAAAATCCACCAAATATAGCAAACACTGCTCCTAGGGATAATACATAATGAAAATGAGCTACTACGTAATAAGTATCATGTAGTAATAAATCTAAGGAACCATTTGCTAGAACTATTCCTGTTAAACCCCCTATTGTGAAAAGAAATATAAAACCTATAGATCAAATCATAGGAGCTGATAGTCTAATTTTACCCCCATACATAGTGGCTATTCAGCTAAATATTTTTATTCCGGTAGGAACAGCTATTATCATAGTAGCAGCTGTAAAATAAGCTCTGGTGTCTACATCCATACCCACTGTGAACATATGGTGAGCTCAGACTATGAAACCTAAAATAGCTATAGCTAATTGAGCATAAACCATTCCTAAATAGCCAAATATTTGATCTTTTGATGAGAATATAGGAATAATTTGAGATATAATACCAAATCCTGGTAGGATTAAAATATAAACCTCCGGGTGACCAAAAAATCAAAATAAATGTTGATATAAAACAGGATCACCCCCCCCTGCTGGGTCAAAAAATGTTGTATTAAAATTTCTATCAGTTAATAACATAGTTATTGCCCCTGCTAAAACAGGTAATGATAGTAATAACAGAAAAGCTGTTACTAAAACTGACCAAACAAATAATGGCATTCTATCAAAAGTCATTCCTGGGGATCTCATATTAAAAATAGTGGTAATAAAATTTATAGCCCCAGCAATAGAAGAAACACCAGCACAATGTAAACTGAATATAGCTAAGTCTACCCCCCCACCAGAATGTGCTATAGGCCCTGATAAAGGAGGATAAACTGTTCAACCGGTACCTACTCCTTGTTCTATAAATGAAGAACTTAGCAATAAAATTAAAGCTGGGGGGAGTAACCAAAAACTTAGATTATTTAGTCTTGGAAAAGCCATATCAGGAGATCCTATTAACAATGGAACTAATCAATTTCCAAAACCCCCAATTAATACTGGCATTACTAAGAAAAATATCATTACTAATGCGTGTGCTGTAACAACTACGTTATAGATGTGATCATCACCTATCATTGAACCAGGTCCTGATAATTCTAATCTTATAATCATACTAAGACCAGTACCTATCATTCCTGAAAACACCCCAAACAGTAAATATAAAGTACCAATGTCTTTATGGTTTGTTGAAAAAATCCAACGTGATATTCATTTATTCATTATAAATTATTTTGTTTTCTATTAAATTGATTAAAGGCATAAAGATTATAAAATAAGAAAAATAATACATACTAGATATTAAACCTATGGTTGTATAAGGTTCTTCTACTGATTTAGACCCTATTCATGTTAAAATTAAAAAATTAAATATAAATATTCAATAAAATAATTTTGATAATGGTTTAAATAATATAGAATTAACTTTATTTTTAATTAAAAAAGGCAGTGTGAATAGGATTAGTATACTAAACACTAAGGCAATAACCCCCCCTAATTTATTAGGTATGGACCTAAGGATTGCATATGCAAAAAGAAAGTATCATTCTGGCATTATATGTGTTGGTGTAACCAATGAATTAGCTTTTATGAAGTTTTCTGGGTCCCCTAATATATTAGGTTTAAATAAGCTAATGTATAATAATAACACAATAATAATAATAAAACCTGGTAAATCTTTTGAGGTAAAATAATGATGGAAAGGTATTTTATCAGGGTTTGAATTAGTACCTGTTGGGTTACTAGATTCTCAATTATGCAAAAGTATCAAGTGAATTATGATCAACCCTATTAATACAAATGGAAATAAATAATGCATACTATAAAATCTTGTTAATGTAGCATTATTAACACTAAAACCTCCTCAAACTCATTGTACTATATCATTACCCATATATGGTATAGCAGATAAGAAATTAGTTATTACAGTAGCCCCTCAAAATGACATCTGTCCTCAAGGTAAAACATAACCTATAAAGGCTGTTAGCATCATAATTGCAAAAATAATTACACCTGAAATTCATAATGATTTTTTTGTGTAACTCCCATAATATAAACCCTTTCCAATATGAATATACACACAAATAAAAAATATAGAAGCACCGTTAGCGTGAATAGATTTAATAAAAAACCCATAGTTTACATCTCTAATTATATGGATTATTGAAAAAAAAGCTAATTTTGTGTCACTACAATAATGCATTGCTAAAAATATACCAGTTAATATTTGAATAACTAAACACAACCCTAATAAAGACCCAAAGTTTCATAAATAATTAATATTAGAAGGAGAAGGTAAATCTATTAAAGTAGAGTTAATAGGTTTTATTAATAAATTATATTTTCTTATTTTCATTACAATGAAATATTAATATAAGAGCTTAAGAGGATATACTTTAAAATAGAGTTAGTATAAAACCCAAGAATTAAAGTTAATAAAATTATTGGTAAAAAACTATTAAATTCCTGTATTGTAAAATCTCTAGGAAATGATAAATACTTAGAATTATAACCGAAAAATATTCTATTATATAAATATAAAGAATAGACTATTCCAATAAACACCCCTATACATAATAGAAACCCAGAGGCATAAGAATATTTAAAGGCTGAAATAATTGAAAGTAGTTCTCCTATAAAGTTTAATGTTAAAGGAAAAGAAATATTACCTAAGATCAGGATGAATGTAATAATAGATATAATAGGCATGGTAATTGCTAGACCTTTATAATACTTTATTATTCTAGAATGAAACCTAAAATATATAGAAGAGGATATCATAAATAACCCAGAACTAATAAATCCATGTGCTAACATCATTACTATAGAAGATATCAACCCCTCTAGAGAGTGGCAAAATATAGATAAAGTGACTAAACCCATATGGGATATTGATGAATAAGCGATTAATCTTTTTATGTCTATTTGCCTACAAGTACATAAAGCCCCATAAATTGTTGCAATTATGCTCAAAGTGATGAAAAAGGGGGTAAAAAACTCAGATGTAATAGGAAATAAAATGAATACAAACCTAATAAACCCATAACCACCTAATTTTAATAAAACACCTGCTAGTAAAATCGAACCAGATATCGGGGCTTCTACATGAGCTAATGGTAATCATATATGTGTTGGGATCATTGGTATCTTTACCAATAAACTTAAACTAAAGCCTATAAACAATCAAAATTGATAATAAAAGGGTATCTCTATATAGAACAAATATCTATAATCTGTAACCCCTAACAAACTATATATTTTAAAAATGCTTAATAACATTAAAATAGATCCAACTAACGTATAAAAAAAGAAATGGGGGAGCGGGGGCGCGCTGTTTGTGCTAGCGCCCCGCTTTGTGTTGGTGTGTGTGTCGGGGGGGGGGGGGGGGGGGGGGGTTGTTGTTATCTTATAAATGGGAGTTCGTTAAATGTGTGGTGTGGTGGTGGTGATTGTAATGTTCATTCCAAAGTTTTGTAGTTTCTATTTTTATCTACCCCTCAACAAATAAATTTTTCTTCTTTATAAAATGCTTCATAAACAATATATACAAATATGATAATACCGACTATAGATATGATTGAACCTAGCGAACTAACAGTATTTCAGTAATAAAAACTATCTGGGAAATCAGAATACCTTCTAGGCATTCCAGCTAAACCTAAGAAGTGTTGAGGAAAAAATGTTAAATTAACACCTATAAAAGTAACTCAAAATTGAATTTTAGCTAAAACCTCATTATAATTAAACCCAGTTATTTTACCAAATCAGAAGTAAAATCCACCAAATATAGCAAACACTGCTCCTAGGGATAATACATAATGAAAATGAGCTACTACGTAATAAGTATCATGTAGTAATAAATCTAAGGAACCATTTGCTAGAACTATTCCTGTTAAACCCCCTATTGTGAAAAGAAATATAAAACCTATAGATCAAATCATAGGAGCTGATAGTCTAATTTTACCCCCATACATAGTGGCTATTCAGCTAAATATTTTTATTCCGGTAGGAACAGCTATTATCATAGTAGCAGCTGTAAAATAAGCTCTGGTGTCTACATCCATACCCACTGTGAACATATGGTGAGCTCAGACTATGAAACCTAAAATAGCTATAGCTAATTGAGCATAAACCATTCCTAAATAGCCAAATATTTGATCTTTTGATGAGAATATAGGAATAATTTGAGATATAATACCAAATCCTGGTAGGATTAAAATATAAACCTCCGGGTGACCAAAAAATCAAAATAAATGTTGATATAAAACAGGATCACCCCCCCCTGCTGGGTCAAAAAATGTTGTATTAAAATTTCTATCAGTTAATAACATAGTTATTGCCCCTGCTAAAACAGGTAATGATAGTAATAACAGAAAAGCTGTTACTAAAACTGACCAAACAAATAATGGCATTCTATCAAAAGTCATTCCTGGGGATCTCATATTAAAAATAGTGGTAATAAAATTTATAGCCCCAGCAATAGAAGAAACACCAGCACAATGTAAACTGAATATAGCTAAGTCTACCCCCCCACCAGAATGTGCTATAGGCCCTGATAAAGGAGGATAAACTGTTCAACCGGTACCTACTCCTTGTTCTATAAATGAAGAACTTAGCAATAAAATTAAAGCTGGGGGGAGTAACCAAAAACTTAGATTATTTAGTCTTGGAAAAGCCATATCAGGAGATCCTATTAACAATGGAACTAATCAATTTCCAAAACCCCCAATTAATACTGGCATTACTAAGAAAAATATCATTACTAATGCGTGTGCTGTAACAACTACGTTATAGATGTGATCATCACCTATCATTGAACCAGGTCCTGATAATTCTAATCTTATAATCATACTAAGACCAGTACCTATCATTCCTGAAAACACCCCAAACAGTAAATATAAAGTACCAATGTCTTTATGGTTTGTTGAAAAAATCCAACGTGATATTCATTTATTCATTATAAATTATTTTGTTTTCTATTAAATTGATTAAAGGCATAAAGATTATAAAATAAGAAAAATAATACATACTAGATATTAAACCTATGGTTGTATAAGGTTCTTCTACTGATTTAGACCCTATTCATGTTAAAATTAAAAAATTAAATATAAATATTCAATAAAATAATTTTGATAATGGTTTAAATAATATAGAATTAACTTTATTTTTAATTAAAAAAGGCAGTGTGAATAGGATTAGTATACTAAACACTAAGGCAATAACCCCCCCTAATTTATTAGGTATGGACCTAAGGATTGCATATGCAAAAAGAAAGTATCATTCTGGCATTATATGTGTTGGTGTAACCAATGAATTAGCTTTTATGAAGTTTTCTGGGTCCCCTAATATATTAGGTTTAAATAAGCTAATGTATAATAATAACACAATAATAATAATAAAACCTGGTAAATCTTTTGAGGTAAAATAATGATGGAAAGGTATTTTATCAGGGTTTGAATTAGTACCTGTTGGGTTACTAGATTCTCAATTATGCAAAAGTATCAAGTGAATTATGATCAACCCTATTAATACAAATGGAAATAAATAATGCATACTATAAAATCTTGTTAATGTAGCATTATTAACACTAAAACCTCCTCAAACTCATTGTACTATATCATTACCCATATATGGTATAGCAGATAAGAAATTAGTTATTACAGTAGCCCCTCAAAATGACATCTGTCCTCAAGGTAAAACATAACCTATAAAGGCTGTTAGCATCATAATTGCAAAAATAATTACACCTGAAATTCATAATGATTTTTTTGTGTAACTCCCATAATATAAACCCTTTCCAATATGAATATACACACAAATAAAAAATATAGAAGCACCGTTAGCGTGAATAGATTTAATAAAAAACCCATAGTTTACATCTCTAATTATATGGATTATTGAAAAAAAAGCTAATTTTGTGTCACTACAATAATGCATTGCTAAAAATATACCAGTTAATATTTGAATAACTAAACACAACCCTAATAAAGACCCAAAGTTTCATAAATAATTAATATTAGAAGGAGAAGGTAAATCTATTAAAGTAGAGTTAATAGGTTTTATTAATAAATTATATTTTCTTATTTTCATTACAATGAAATATTAATATAAGAGCTTAAGAGAATATACTTTAAAATAGAGTTAGTATAAAACCCAAGAATTAAAGTTAATAAAATTATTGGTAAAAAACTATTAAATTCCTGTATTGTAAAATCTCTAGGAAATGATAAATACTTAGAATTATAACCGAAAAATATTCTATTATATAAATATAAAGAATAGACTATTCCAATAAACACCCCTATACATAATAGAAACCCAGAGGCATAAGAATATTTAAAGGCTGAAATAATTGAAAGTAGTTCTCCTATAAAGTTTAATGTTAAAGGAAAAGAAATATTACCTAAGATCAGGATGAATGTAATAATAGATATAATAGGCATGGTAATTGCTAGACCTTTATAATACTTTATTATTCTAGAATGAAACCTAAAATATATAGAAGAGGATATCATAAATAACCCAGAACTAATAAATCCATGTGCTAACATCATTACTATAGAAGATATCAACCCCTCTAGAGAGTGGCAAAATATAGATAAAGTGACTAAACCCATATGGGATATTGATGAATAAGCGATTAATCTTTTTATGTCTATTTGCCTACAAGTACATAAAGCCCCATAAATTGTTGCAATTATGCTCAAAGTGATGAAAAAGGGGGTAAAAAACTCAGATGTAATAGGAAATAAAATGAATACAAACCTAATAAACCCATAACCACCTAATTTTAATAAAACACCTGCTAGTAAAATCGAACCAGATATCGGGGCTTCTACATGAGCTAATGGTAATCATATATGTGTTGGGATCATTGGTATCTTTACCAATAAACTTAAACTAAAGCCTATAAACAATCAAAATTGATAATAAAAGGGTATCTCTATATAGAACAAATATCTATAATCTGTAACCCCTAACAAACTATATATTTTAAAAATGCTTAATAACATTAAAATAGATCCAACTAACGTATAAAAAAAGAAATAAAATGCAGCTTTTATTTTTTCATCCCTAGACCCCCATAATCCAATCATTAAAAATATTGGAATTAATATGGTTTCAAATAGAATATAAAAACCTAATAAATCCATGATAGAAAAAATTATTATTAACAAGATCGAAACCATAAACATAAAAATATAATATTGTTTTATAAATTTATTATTAGAATTGAAATTTATCATAAAACTAATAGGAATTAATAATAAACTTAAACCAATGAATGTTATTGAAATCCCATCTATACTAAAACTAACCCCCCCCCATATAAAATTGTTACTACTTAAGGAGTCTCATTTATATATTATAATTTCTTGAAATGTTTTATTTTTGTTAAATAGGACTAAAAAAAAGGAAAAAACTGTTATAGATAACATAGACCAAAATAAACTAATGTTAAAATAAGTTTCTTTTTTTCTATTTTTAATAAATATTAGGTTTAACACCCCTAAAATAGGGATTATTATAAAAATTTTTATAAACAATATTTAACGGGTAATCCTCAAAAACATCATAATAATGAATTCGTAATTAATATAAAACTTATACTAAAGGGTAAATAAGATTTTCATAATAAGGACATTAATTGATCGTATCTTAATCTGGGGAAAGATGTTCTTATCCACACGAATAAAAATATAAAACAAATCCCTTTAGGAATCAAATAAACCCCACCCATGAAACAAACCACAAACAACATAGACATAAAAATAATATGGGAATATTCAGCCAAAAAAAATAAAGCAAAAGACATCGAAGAATATTCTATATTAAAACCAGAAACTAATTCTGACTCCCCTTCGGTTAAGTCAAAGGGGGCCCTATTTGTTTCTGCTAAACAGGATATAAAAAACATTAAAGCTATTGGTCATAATGGAATTATAAACCATGTTGATTGAGTTTGAGCCTGAATGATATTAAATAAGTTCAATGACCCAGAACATAACACAGGTGAGAATATTATTATACCAATAGATACTTCATAACTAATCATTTGAGCAGCAGCTCTCAAAGACCCTAAAAATGCATATTTAGAATTACTAGACCAACCAGAAATTAAAATTGAATAAACCCCCACAGAAGATATACAAAATATAAATATAATAGTTAAATTAAGATCTATTAAAGAATAATTATTATAAAATGGTAGGATTGTTCATATTAATAAACTTAATAATAATGCTAATACAGGAGAAAACAAATATAAAAACAAACTAACATGATTTGGGATTATTAATTCTTTGGGAAAAAGTTTAACCCCATCAGCCAAAGGTTGTAGTAAACCATAAATGCCTATTATATTTGGTCCTTTTCTATGTTGAGAATAACCCAAAATCTTTCTTTCACTTAGAGTTAAATAAGCTACGGATATTAAAACAGGTATTATTAAAATAAAAAATTTTAATACAACTATAACTATAAACATAATTTAACCTTTAAGAATGTTTAAAATTTTTATTGATAAAGAACCAGTATTCTTATAAAAAGCTATCATTACTGATAAACCTATAGCAGATTCAACCGCAGCTATACAAGTTATATAAATAAAATAAAAGTGACCTATAATTAATTCATTATAATAATTATTAATAATATAGCCCACAGATATAGAAATAAGGATTATTTCAATACAAATAAGAATAATTAAAATATTAGATCTATTTAATAATATACCAATAAACCCCAAAAATATTATAAATAAAAATATTAACTCTAAATTAATTATTCTCAATCCAAACCTCCAAAATATCATTCATAAATTAAACCCCCTATCAACACTACAATAAATAAGTATACCAACAACTGAGAATTTGTATATAAAGAGTTAGAAATTACTGACCACGGAAATAAAAGAACAATCTCTAAATCAAATATTAAAAACAAGATTCCTATTAAAAAAAACCTAATTGAATAAGGCTCTCCAGGGATATTAAAAGGATTAAAGCCACATTCATATATAGATACTTTCTCCTTATCAGGGGTTTTATTTACTAAAAATAAAGAGGCTACAGAAATTATTATAGTTATTAATAGGCTTAAAAAAATAAAAATTATCAATATTATATTCTCATTCATGAATTGTTCCTTTTATGTTGTTTAAAAATTATTTGTTTTATAGAATTAGGGTTTTTTTCTAGTGTTAGAATTATAACCCCTATCATAGATACTAATAACATAAAACTAATTATAATAAAAAACCCATAATTTAAATAAACAATCAACCCTAAAGATTGTATATTATATAGATTTTCTGTATTAAAATAATTAAGATCAATACTATTTTTAAATCTAATTAAATCATAATTTATAAACAAATTTAAAATTAAACAAAATGATAATAATAATAAAGATGGGGTTAGATGGCTAATTGAATCAAGCTTTTTTAATTGAATTATATTCACCATCATAATAACAAATAAAAATAATATAGTTATAGCCCCAATATAAATAATTATGATTATAAAAGGAGAAAAATCTAAATTTAAAACTAATAAAATTAAAGAATAGCTTATAAATAATAAAACCATTCAAAAAACAGAATGAATTGGGTTAATTGAATTAATAATCATTAAACAAGAAGTTATAATAAAAAAACTAAAAACTAATATTAATTGATCCATATTTACAGGAAAAAGTTCCCTTTATCCCACTATGTTACGACTTACTTTACCTAAAATGGTAAAGGCGACGGGCTATTTGTATTCATATTTTAACTTATTCATTTGTTCTTTATTTAACAAATTACTATTAAATCCTCTTTTAAGTTAGTATTTCAATTAACTCTTTATATGTATTAATATAATTATTGTAGCACATAAAACCCCAAATTTTAAGAGTCATAATATTTGACTTAATCCTGTAAAGGGTTAAATTTAAACAATATATTTAAATTAAAGACAACCATGCAACATCTGAATAATCTAAATTTGGTAAGGTATTCCGCGGATTATCGGATTAAGATACATACTCCTCTAATTAGTAAATAAACAACCAAAATTTTTGATTTTCATTTTTATAATATACTATTCAGGTTATTAATTAACAAAATAGTTTACTAGGGTATCTAATCCTATTTAACTCCTATTTCTTCGTGTTTCATTTGTATTTACACATATATAAATTTAAAAGCCTTGTTCATTCTACCAATTCAAAACTTTTTAATATGCTAAGAAATAAATTACACACAAACCTGTTTCTTTATTAAAAACTAATTTTTTAAGTATTACCGCGTCTGCTGGCACTTAATTTGACAAAATTAATTAAAATCACCATATCCAACTAAAATTGATTGTATAGAATTTTTTACTGCTGTATAATTTTTCTTTGTCACAGTAAAAACATGGCCAATGCTTTACGTCTTAAGAATAGGAATATAGTAATTTTCTAAACTTGATATAATACTCATTTATCCGCTTTCGCTAACATGTATATATAAAAATAATATTTTTATTTCTTCAAAATCAAAAGAAACTATATTTTAAATAAAAATACAAGAGAAAATAATATAAATAAGAATATATAACCTGAAATTTTACCAAGATAAAACTTACTTAAAGTGTTAGATAATGTTTTTATAAAAGTTAAAGCCTTATAAGGCCCAACATGTTCTATAATTTGATTATCTATCAATTTATAATTTATTGTATAACCAATATCAAAAACTTTAGTAACTATGTAATAATTAAAAATAAAATCAAAAAATCAATTGAATATAAAAAAATAGTAAAATTTCTTTAAGAATTTATTAAAAAATAAAATTCAATTCTGCCTTAATAAATAAATAAAAACAATAGATAAACCTACACCGCAAAAATTAATTATTAAAGGGCTAAATTTATTAATATTAATAACACTTAAAGGCATTATATCACCTAAAAATAAATAATTTAAAAAATAACCACTAGTTATACTAAACAAAAATAATATTGATAAAGATGAAATTATAACAATACCATTTTCATGAGAACTTTCCATCTCAAATTTAGATAAATTTGGATGGTTATAAAATATCATAAATATTAACCTAAAGGAATAAAAAGAGGTTAAAAATATTGACACTAGACCCAACAATAAACAAAAATAAAACTTATTATCATTAAATATTAATTCTATTAACAAATCCTTAGAATAAAACCCACTTAAAAAAGGTAAACCCATTAATGATAAAGAACCAAAAAATAAAAATATATAAGATACAGGTATAATTTGTTTTACCCCCCCCATAAATCTTATATCTTGGTTATCTGCTAAAGAATGAATTATTGAACCAGCACTTAAAAATAATAAAGCTTTAAAAAACCCATGATTAATTAAATGGAATAAACCACAACCATAATAAGAAAAACCACAAATCATTACCATATATCCTAATTGACTACATGTAGAATAAGCTATAACCTTTTTTAAGTCATTTTGGACAACACCTATAGTTGCAGAAAAAAAACAAGTAACAGAACCAATCAACACTATTATTAATAGTATTAATGGAACTTTTTCTAATAACGGGGAAACCCGAATAATTAAAAATACACCAGCCGTTACCATAGTAGCAGCATGTATTAAAGCAGAAACAGGAGTTGGTCCCTCCATAGCATCCGGCAACCATATATGTAACCCAATTTGGGATGATTTACCTATTACTCCTATGATTAATAAAACTGCAGAAAGACATAAAAACAAATTATTTTCACAAAAATTTATACATAAAAATATTTCACTAAATTCAAAAGTCCCAAACAATAACCAAATAATGATAAAAGAAATTATTAACCCTATGTCTCCTATTTTATTTACAACCATAGCTTTAACAGCTGATTTATTAGCTTGAATTCTAGTAAATCAAAAATTTATAAGCAAATAAGAACATAAACCCACACCTTCTCATCCTATAAACAACTGAACAAAATTAGAAGATAAAACTAAAACATTCATAAAACAAGTAAACAATGACAAATAAGATAAAAACCTAGGTAAATGAGGGTCATAATCCATATAAGAACAAGAAAATAAATGTACTACTAAAGACACTAAACTTATTAAAAAAACCATAATAGCACTTATGAAATCAATCTTTAAACAAAAATTTGAAAACAATAAACCCAATTCAAACCATTTGGTCAAATTTATTAAAATTATATTATTATTAACTAAAACTTCATTTATCAAAAAAATTGAGTTAATTACATTAATACTAATAAACAAACAAACAAAAATTTTAGAACCCTTAAAACCTAAATACCTCCCAAAAAACCCAATTAATAAACTAGAAAATAACGGAATAAAAACAACCATTAAAATCATTAAAATATAAACCTAAAACCTCAATACAAGATAATATTTAAAACATTTGGGTTTAAAATAATAAAAATAAATATATATATTAATAACCCATTAAATAAATACAAATAAAAATCATAATTATATTTGTTTCGTAAAACCTTTTCTCAAACCAAAAAAGAAGGTTTATTATGAAATATGGTTAAATTGATTAACCTTAGATAAAAACTAACAGATATTACTGACAAAACAACAACTAATAAAGATATCAATAAATAATCTTAAATAATTATTGTAACCTAAAAAACTAATAGGAATTAAGATATAACCAAAATTAATTATACTACTATAAGCTAAAAGTCTTTTTATTTTAGTTTGATTAATTGCGGATAAAGAACCTAATATAATCGAAAACAAAGAAGAATAAATCAAATAATCACCCTTTAGAACAAGCTTAAATAGTATAACAACTAAGCTAATTTTAGGTAAGGTGGTCATCAAAAATATAACTTTATAATTTGAACCTTCATAAATATCTGGTAGCAAAAAATGAAATGGAAATACAGCTAACTTAAACAAAATGGAAATTAATAACATAATAAAACCAATATCATTATTCAGCAATACAAAATTTAACATATAAATATTAACTGATTTATTACACTTTAATAAGACCAACAACCCAATTAAAAATAAAGCTGATGACAAAGAACCTATAATAAAATATTTTAATCCACATTCTAACGATCTAATGTTATGTTTATTCTTAGCTATCAGAATTAATACAGAAAAAGTTTGTATTTCAACATTTAAATAAATAAAAAACAAGTTAGAAGAAAAAATTATTAATATTGAGCTAATAAATATTAAAAGTATTAATAATAATTCATCTTTTCTGTTTAAATAAAACACTTTAATCAGTAATAAATAAATAAATAAACTCAAAATTATAAATAAAATCATTCAATTTAAAGTAAAGATTTTAACAAGAATAATATAAAAACCAAAAAAACCTAACATATAAAAAAAATTTTTTGATTCAAAATTTAATAAAAATAACAAAAATAAGATAATTAATATAAAATTTATCATAATAATTTTGAAAAACCTAATCAAATAAAATTAAGAACCCCATCAATAAATAAAAACATACAAAAATAGTCATACAACATCTACAAAATGTCAATACCAAGAAGCTGATTCAAAGGTAAAATGACGTGAATCAGTAAAATGATTTCTTAAAAATTTTAAAAAACAAATCGATAAAAATATTGTTCCTATTATAACATGTAAACCATGAAAACCAGTTGCAACGAAAAAAATGGAACCATAAACTGAATCTGATATGTTAAAAGAACTTTCTTTATACTCTAAACCTTGTAATAAAGTAAATATTAAGCCTAAAAGTATCGTAATTAACAAAGAAGGATAAAAACCCTCTTTATTATTGTTAACTAAGCTATGATGAGCCCAAGTTACACTAACCCCAGAAGATAGCAAAATTACAGTATTTAATAATGGTATAGAAAACGGATCCAAAGCATTAACCCCTAATGGTGGTCAAACAACACCTATCTCTACTGAAGGAGAAAGACTACTATGAAAAAAAGCCCAAAAAAAAGAGAAAAAAAATAATATTTCAGAAACTATAAACAATAGAAACCCAAATTTCAAACCGAATAAAACTTTTCTAGAATGACAACCCTCAATACTTGATTCACTATATATATCAAAGAACCAAATAAACATAAAAATAATCAACCCTGTAATACTAATAAATAATGGAACATAAAACCCTAAATGAAATCAAGACACTAAACTTATGGTTAAATATAAAACCATAAATGCTAAACAAAAAGGCCATGGACTAGGGTTTACAAGATGATAAGGGTGATAAAATTTATCCATTAATGAAGTATTAAACTATCTTTTAAATAAATCACTATAAGCAAACAAAACACATAAGCTTGAATAACTAAGACAGCTATTTCCAATAAAACCATAAATATAATTACCAAAATAGGAAATAAACTAAAAAAACCACCAGAATAAAATAATATCTTAACCCCAAAATCTGATAATATGGATAATAAAATATGACCAGCTGTCAAATTAGCAGCCAAACGCATTCCCAAAGCTACTGGTCTAGATAAATGACTTACGAATTCTATTAACACTAAGATTGGAGACATAAATAAAGGAGCCCCATTAGGCATAAATATACTAAAAAACCTAAACTTAAAATTAACTAAACTATAAACTATAACCCCTAATCAAAAAATTAAAGACAACCCCAAAGTTATCGATAAATGAGTGGTTATAGGAAAACTATAAAGAAAAAACCCAAATAAATTAGCTCCTATTAAAAAAAAAAATAAAGTAATTAAGGGTAACAAAAAATATCTAAACCCCCCTAAATTCTGTAAAACAATTTCTTTTCAGTGTTCCAAAATCTTCTCAAAAATAAATTGAAATCTATTAGGTATTAGATTGATATTTATAAATAACACATTATAAATAATTAATATAATAAACAATATAATAAAGAAATCAGAAAAACATAAAAAAAACATATTTACAATTATGAAATGATCAAAATAACAAGACATTAGAAATAGAATAATAAATTAACTAGATTTTTTTTATAAGAAAACTTATCTATAATAGTTCGATTACTATTAGTTGAAGAACGAATTAATAATACATAAAACCACTTATATAAAAAAATACCTATTAATACAAAAAACAAAAAAATTAAAATTAAAACAACAGATAAATTAAAAAAGAATAAACATAAATCTAATTGAGACAAAATATTAAAAAGAAGAACATCAACTTAAAAATTTATCTTTAGATACAGAGCTTATATTTATAGGCATAAATGAATGATTAGAACCACATAACTCAGAACACTGCCCATAAAATTTACCAGGTCTATTAATATTCAAACAAATTTGATTCAATCTACCAGGAATGGCATCGACCTTACAACCCAAAGAAGGCACAGTTCAACTATGAATTACATCAGAACTAGTAATAATTATTTTCACTTCTGTATTTATAGGCATAAACAAACTATTATCAACCTCTAACAATCTTAAATCACCAATTTCTAAGTCTGATGTCGGAGTCATGTATGAATCAAAATCAATAACAGGAAAAAAATTAGAATACTCATAAGATCAATATCATTGATGACCAATAACCTTAATAGTTAGAGAAGGGTCTATATTTTCATCTAATAAATAAAGTAAATGTAAAGAAGGCAAAGCTATTATAATCAAAACCATAGCTGGTGTTAAAGTTCATACTATCTCTATAAAATTATTTTCTATTAGATATCTGTTATAATAATGGTTACCGATAGAACTTAATAATAACCAACCAATCAAAGAAAGAACTAATATAATAAAAACCATAATATTATCATGGAAAAAAATTAAATTCTCAGAATATAAACACCCACTATCCTGCAACCCTAACTGATTAGGTTCAGGCGAATCAAGACTAAAATCACTAAAAATTTTAAAAATATACAAATTAATACCCATATTCAAGAGATATTGGATTTGAACCAATACTAATAATTTTGAAGATTATTTGATCTACTTAATCAAATCTCTTAATAAAAATTTATCAAAATATTTTAGATGATTTCAAACATTCTTAAACAATATATCAAATAAATTAATAGAAATTTAATTCCTTTCGTACTATAAAACTTTGATAAAATTTATAATTGTAGATAGAAACTTTCCTGTCTCACGACGGAATGAACTCAAATCATGTAAGATCTTAGGGGTCGAACAGACCCACCCTTGATAAATTCTACACCACCAGGTAATCTTAATTCAACATAGAGGTGATAAACTTCATATTTAATAAGAACTTTAAAATAAAATTATCCTGTTATCCCTAAGGTAGCTTTTATTTATTTATCGTTTCAAGATTTTAAAAAAATAAAACGGATCATTATAGCCTACTAAAATAACTGTTAAATAAATTTATTATACAGTAAATAAAACATTATTACCCATTACTTATTTTTGTTACTTTTAAAAAACAATCGCCCCAATTAAACTACCAAATACTCAAATAACAAATATTTATAGTAAAGCTCTATAGGGTCTTTTCGTCTTACAATTTTATATAGCATCTTCACTATAAATTTAATTTAAAAAAATTTTTATTTAAGACAGAGAAATATTCGTAAAACCATTCATCCCCTCCACCAATTAAATGACAAATTATTATGCTACATTATTACAGTCAGAGTTACCGCATCCATTTAAAAATATAATAAATCAATTAAATTTAAACAAACTATTATCACTGGGCAGGTACCACTTATAATAAATTAATAAAAGCTATGTTTTTGGTAAACAGTCGATATTTAATTTGCCTAGTTCCTTAAATAAAATCAAATATTTATTTAATTCTTCTTGTTTTAGATTCATACTATAAATAAAAAAAATTTTTCTAGAAAATTTTTTAAATTTAACCCATAATTTAATTAGGGGTAGAATTACCTTATTCATAATATTCAAATAAGAACCGATAGAAATAAATCAATTCTAATAATGCTTATATTATCTGTTATATTTAAAATACTTAAAAATTTAAAATAACGTTCTACTAATATAATAGAATATAAAATGATAATTAATTAAATCACAAAAACTAATATTTTCCTAAAATGAGATACTACTAAATCTATAAAAAATGGCTAATTCTAAGCCTATTTATTTATTATCTAAATCAATAATTCATAAAATCTATAACATAAGATTTTGTAATTTCTAATAATTTTTAATACAGGATCTTATAACCCTATATATGAATAGTTTTATAAACTTCTTTACTAAAATAAATTTCGCAGAAAACCAGATATATCTAAACTCGATTGGATTTTCACCGCTAAACACAATTTATCTAAAAATTTTTTTCATTTAATAGTTCACACAAAATAAATTAACCATGTTTAGATCGTCTAGTTTCGGGTACAATTAACTAATAAAATTTATAAAAGCCTTAAAGCTCGCTAAAAAATTTTCTTATAAGCCCATTATACAAAAGGTAATTGTATAACAAAAGTAAACCCCAATATTAACTTATTTCCTTCACAGTACTTTAAATAAAAATGACTAATAATATTAAATTGTTAAAACAATAAAAATTTTTATGATTTCAATCGCCTATACTATCATATTATTATTACTATTTACTAAGATGTTTCAATTAATTATAAAAATTCTAATAAGAAAATTAATCATTACTATTTTAAATTATTAGTCTTTATAAAACCTATTAGAGAGTTTTTAATTTATAAAAAGGAGAATCGAACCCCTATATCTAGGTTATGAGCCTAACAACTTACCATTAGTTTATTTTATAATTATCTAACAGTAAAACAAACTTTTCCAAACAATTCACATCTACCATATAAGATAACAACAACCCCCCCCCCCCCCCCCCCCCCCCCCGACACACACACCAACACAAAGCGGGGCGCTAGCACAAACAGCGCGGGGGGAGCGGGGGCGCGCTGTTTGTGCTAGCGCCCCGCTTTGTGTTGGTGTGTGTGTCGGGGGGGGGGGGGGGGGGGGGGGTTGTTGTTATCTTATAAATGGGAGTTCGTTAAATGTGTGGTGTGGTGGTGGTGATTGTAATGTTCATTCTAAAGTTTTGTAGTTTCTATTTTTATCTACCCCTCAACAAATAAATTTTTCTTCTTTATAAAATGCTTCATAAACAATATATACAAATATGATAATACCGACTATAGATATGATTGAACCTAGCGAACTAACAGTATTTCAGTAATAAAAACTATCTGGGAAATCAGAATACCTTCTAGGCATTCCAGCTAAACCTAAGAAGTGTTGAGGAAAAAATGTTAAATTAACACCTATAAAAGTAACTCAAAATTGAATTTTAGCTAAAACCTCATTATAATTAAACCCAGTTATTTTACCAAATCAGAAGTAAAATCCACCAAATATAGCAAACACTGCTCCTAGGGATAATACATAATGAAAATGAGCTACTACGTAATAAGTATCATGTAGTAATAAATCTAAGGAACCATTTGCTAGAACTATTCCTGTTAAACCCCCTATTGTGAAAAGAAATATAAAACCTATAGATCAAATCATAGGAGCTGATAGTCTAATTTTACCCCCATACATAGTGGCTATTCAGCTAAATATTTTTATTCCGGTAGGAACAGCTATTATCATAGTAGCAGCTGTAAAATAAGCTCTGGTGTCTACATCCATACCCACTGTGAACATATGGTGAGCTCAGACTATGAAACCTAAAATAGCTATAGCTAATTGAGCATAAACCATTCCTAAATAGCCAAATATTTGATCTTTTGATGAGAATATAGGAATAATTTGAGATATAATACCAAATCCTGGTAGGATTAAAATATAAACCTCCGGGTGACCAAAAAATCAAAATAAATGTTGATATAAAACAGGATCACCCCCCCCTGCTGGGTCAAAAAATGTTGTATTAAAATTTCTATCAGTTAATAACATAGTTATTGCCCCTGCTAAAACAGGTAATGATAGTAATAACAGAAAAGCTGTTACTAAAACTGACCAAACAAATAATGGCATTCTATCAAAAGTCATTCCTGGGGATCTCATATTAAAAATAGTGGTAATAAAATTTATAGCCCCAGCAATAGAAGAAACACCAGCACAATGTAAACTGAATATAGCTAAGTCTACCCCCCCACCAGAATGTGCTATAGGCCCTGATAAAGGAGGATAAACTGTTCAACCGGTACCTACTCCTTGTTCTATAAATGAAGAACTTAGCAATAAAATTAAAGCTGGGGGGAGTAACCAAAAACTTAGATTATTTAGTCTTGGAAAAGCCATATCAGGAGATCCTATTAACAATGGAACTAATCAATTTCCAAAACCCCCAATTAATACTGGCATTACTAAGAAAAATATCATTACTAATGCGTGTGCTGTAACAACTACGTTATAGATGTGATCATCACCTATCATTGAACCAGGTCCTGATAATTCTAATCTTATAATCATACTAAGACCAGTACCTATCATTCCTGAAAACACCCCAAACAGTAAATATAAAGTACCAATGTCTTTATGGTTTGTTGAAAAAATCCAACGTGATATTCATTTATTCATTATAAATTATTTTGTTTTCTATTAAATTGATTAAAGGCATAAAGATTATAAAATAAGAAAAATAATACATACTAGATATTAAACCTATGGTTGTATAAGGTTCTTCTACTGATTTAGACCCTATTCATGTTAAAATTAAAAAATTAAATATAAATATTCAATAAAATAATTTTGATAATGGTTTAAATAATATAGAATTAACTTTATTTTTAATTAAAAAAGGCAGTGTGAATAGGATTAGTATACTAAACACTAAGGCAATAACCCCCCCTAATTTATTAGGTATGGACCTAAGGATTGCATATGCAAAAAGAAAGTATCATTCTGGCATTATATGTGTTGGTGTAACCAATGAATTAGCTTTTATGAAGTTTTCTGGGTCCCCTAATATATTAGGTTTAAATAAGCTAATGTATAATAATAACACAATAATAATAATAAAACCTGGTAAATCTTTTGAGGTAAAATAATGATGGAAAGGTATTTTATCAGGGTTTGAATTAGTACCTGTTGGGTTACTAGATTCTCAATTATGCAAAAGTATCAAGTGAATTATGATCAACCCTATTAATACAAATGGAAATAAATAATGCATACTATAAAATCTTGTTAATGTAGCATTATTAACACTAAAACCTCCTCAAACTCATTGTACTATATCATTACCCATATATGGTATAGCAGATAAGAAATTAGTTATTACAGTAGCCCCTCAAAATGACATCTGTCCTCAAGGTAAAACATAACCTATAAAGGCTGTTAGCATCATAATTGCAAAAATAATTACACCTGAAATTCATAATGATTTTTTTGTGTAACTCCCATAATATAAACCCTTTCCAATATGAATATACACACAAATAAAAAATATAGAAGCACCGTTAGCGTGAATAGATTTAATAAAAAACCCATAGTTTACATCTCTAATTATATGGATTATTGAAAAAAAAGCTAATTTTGTGTCACTACAATAATGCATTGCTAAAAATATACCAGTTAATATTTGAATAACTAAACACAACCCTAATAAAGACCCAAAGTTTCATAAATAATTAATATTAGAAGGAGAAGGTAAATCTATTAAAGTAGAGTTAATAGGTTTTATTAATAAATTATATTTTCTTATTTTCATTACAATGAAATATTAATATAAGAGCTTAAGAGGATATACTTTAAAATAGAGTTAGTATAAAACCCAAGAATTAAAGTTAATAAAATTATTGGTAAAAAACTATTAAATTCCTGTATTGTAAAATCTCTAGGAAATGATAAATACTTAGAATTATAACCGAAAAATATTCTATTATATAAATATAAAGAATAGACTATTCCAATAAACACCCCTATACATAATAGAAACCCAGAGGCATAAGAATATTTAAAGGCTGAAATAATTGAAAGTAGTTCTCCTATAAAGTTTAATGTTAAAGGAAAAGAAATATTACCTAAGATCAGGATGAATGTAATAATAGATATAATAGGCATGGTAATTGCTAGACCTTTATAATACTTTATTATTCTAGAATGAAACCTAAAATATATAGAAGAGGATATCATAAATAACCCAGAACTAATAAATCCATGTGCTAACATCATTACTATAGAAGATATCAACCCCTCTAGAGAGTGGCAAAATATAGATAAAGTGACTAAACCCATATGGGATATTGATGAATAAGCGATTAATCTTTTTATGTCTATTTGCCTACAAGTACATAAAGCCCCATAAATTGTTGCAATTATGCTCAAAGTGATGAAAAAGGGGGTAAAAAACTCAGATGTAATAGGAAATAAAATGAATACAAACCTAATAAACCCATAACCACCTAATTTTAATAAAACACCTGCTAGTAAAATCGAACCAGATATCGGGGCTTCTACATGAGCTAATGGTAATCATATATGTGTTGGGATCATTGGTATCTTTACCAATAAACTTAAACTAAAGCCTATAAACAATCAAAATTGATAATAAAAGGGTATCTCTATATAGAACAAATATCTATAATCTGTAACCCCTAACAAACTATATATTTTAAAAATGCTTAATAACATTAAAATAGATCCAACTAACGTATAAAAAAAGAAATAAAATGCAGCTTTTATTTTTTCATCCCTAGACCCCCATAATCCAATCATTAAAAATATTGGAATTAATATGGTTTCAAATAGAATATAAAAACCTAATAAATCCATGATAGAAAAAATTATTATTAACAAGATCGAAACCATAAACATAAAAATATAATATTGTTTTATAAATTTATTATTAGAATTGAAATTTATCATAAAACTAATAGGAATTAATAATAAACTTAAACCAATGAATGTTATTGAAATCCCATCTATACTAAAACTAACCCCCCCCCATATAAAATTGTTACTACTTAAGGAGTCTCATTTATATATTATAATTTCTTGAAATGTTTTATTTTTGTTAAATAGGACTAAAAAAAAGGAAAAAACTGTTATAGATAACATAGACCAAAATAAACTAATGTTAAAATAAGTTTCTTTTTTTCTATTTTTAATAAATATTAGGTTTAACACCCCTAAAATAGGGATTATTATAAAAATTTTTATAAACAATATTTAACGGGTAATCCTCAAAAACATCATAATAATGAATTCGTAATTAATATAAAACTTATACTAAAGGGTAAATAAGATTTTCATAATAAGGACATTAATTGATCGTATCTTAATCTGGGGAAAGATGTTCTTATCCACACGAATAAAAATATAAAACAAATCCCTTTAGGAATCAAATAAACCCCACCCATGAAACAAACCACAAACAACATAGACATAAAAATAATATGGGAATATTCAGCCAAAAAAAATAAAGCAAAAGACATCGAAGAATATTCTATATTAAAACCAGAAACTAATTCTGACTCCCCTTCGGTTAAGTCAAAGGGGGCCCTATTTGTTTCTGCTAAACAGGATATAAAAAACATTAAAGCTATTGGTCATAATGGAATTATAAACCATGTTGATTGAGTTTGAGCCTGAATGATATTAAATAAGTTCAATGACCCAGAACATAACACAGGTGAGAATATTATTATACCAATAGATACTTCATAACTAATCATTTGAGCAGCAGCTCTCAAAGACCCTAAAAATGCATATTTAGAATTACTAGACCAACCAGAAATTAAAATTGAATAAACCCCCACAGAAGATATACAAAATATAAATATAATAGTTAAATTAAGATCTATTAAAGAATAATTATTATAAAATGGTAGGATTGTTCATATTAATAAACTTAATAATAATGCTAATACAGGAGAAAACAAATATAAAAACAAACTAACATGATTTGGGATTATTAATTCTTTGGAAAAAAGTTTAACCCCATCAGCCAAAGGTTGTAGTAAACCATAAATGCCTATTATATTTGGTCCTTTTCTATGTTGAGAATAACCCAAAATCTTTCTTTCACTTAGAGTTAAATAAGCTACGGATATTAAAACAGGTATTATTAAAATAAAAAATTTTAATACAACTATAACTATAAACATAATTTAACCTTTAAGAATGTTTAAAATTTTTATTGATAAAGAACCAGTATTCTTATAAAAAGCTATCATTACTGATAAACCTATAGCAGATTCAACCGCAGCTATACAAGTTATATAAATAAAATAAAAGTGACCTATAATTAATTCATTATAATAATTATTAATAATATAGCCCACAGATATAGAAATAAGGATTATTTCAATACAAATAAGAATAATTAAAATATTAGATCTATTTAATAATATACCAATAAACCCCAAAAATATTATAAATAAAAATATTAACTCTAAATTAATTATTCTCAATCCAAACCTCCAAAATATCATTCATAAATTAAACCCCCTATCAACACTACAATAAATAAGTATACCAACAACTGAGAATTTGTATATAAAGAGTTAGAAATTACTGACCACGGAAATAAAAGAACAATCTCTAAATCAAATATTAAAAACAAGATTCCTATTAAAAAAAACCTAATTGAATAAGGCTCTCCAGGGATATTAAAAGGATTAAAGCCACATTCATATATAGATACTTTCTCCTTATCAGGGGTTTTATTTACTAAAAATAAAGAGGCTACAGAAATTATTATAGTTATTAATAGGCTTAAAAAAATAAAAATTATCAATATTATATTCTCATTCATGAATTGTTCCTTTTATGTTGTTTAAAAATTATTTGTTTTATAGAATTAGGGTTTTTTTCTAGTGTTAGAATTATAACCCCTATCATAGATACTAATAACATAAAACTAATTATAATAAAAAACCCATAATTTAAATAAACAATCAACCCTAAAGATTGTATATTATATAGATTTTCTGTATTAAAATAATTAAGATCAATACTATTTTTAAATCTAATTAAATCATAATTTATAAACAAATTTAAAATTAAACAAAATGATAATAATAATAAAGATGGGGTTAGATGGCTAATTGAATCAAGCTTTTTTAATTGAATTATATTCACCATCATAATAACAAATAAAAATAATATAGTTATAGCCCCAATATAAATAATTATGATTATAAAAGGAGAAAAATCTAAATTTAAAACTAATAAAATTAAAGAATAGCTTATAAATAATAAAACCATTCAAAAAACAGAATGAATTGGGTTAATTGAATTAATAATCATTAAACAAGAAGTTATAATAAAAAAACTAAAAACTAATATTAATTGATCCATATTTACAGGAAAAAGTTCCCTTTATCCCACTATGTTACGACTTACTTTACCTAAAATGGTAAAGGCGACGGGCTATTTGTATTCATATTTTAACTTATTCATTTGTTCTTTATTTAACAAATTACTATTAAATCCTCTTTTAAGTTAGTATTTCAATTAACTCTTTATATGTATTAATATAATTATTGTAGCACATAAAACCCCAAATTTTAAGAGTCATAATATTTGACTTAATCCTGTAAAGGGTTAAATTTAAACAATATATTTAAATTAAAGACAACCATGCAACATCTGAATAATCTAAATTTGGTAAGGTATTCCGCGGATTATCGGATTAAGATACATACTCCTCTAATTAGTAAATAAACAACCAAAATTTTTGATTTTCATTTTTATAATATACTATTCAGGTTATTAATTAACAAAATAGTTTACTAGGGTATCTAATCCTATTTAACTCCTATTTCTTCGTGTTTCATTTGTATTTACACATATATAAATTTAAAAGCCTTGTTCATTCTACCAATTCAAAACTTTTTAATATGCTAAGAAATAAATTACACACAAACCTGTTTCTTTATTAAAAACTAATTTTTTAAGTATTACCGCGTCTGCTGGCACTTAATTTGACAAAATTAATTAAAATCACCATATCCAACTAAAATTGATTGTATAGAATTTTTTACTGCTGTATAATTTTTCTTTGTCACAGTAAAAACATGGCCAATGCTTTACGTCTTAAGAATAGGAATATAGTAATTTTCTAAACTTGATATAATACTCATTTATCCGCTTTCGCTAACATGTATATATAAAAATAATATTTTTATTTCTTCAAAATCAAAAGAAACTATATTTTAAATAAAAATACAAGAGAAAATAATATAAATAAGAATATATAACCTGAAATTTTACCAAGATAAAACTTACTTAAAGTGTTAGATAATGTTTTTATAAAAGTTAAAGCCTTATAAGGCCCAACATGTTCTATAATTTGATTATCTATCAATTTATAATTTATTGTATAACCAATATCAAAAACTTTAGTAACTATGTAATAATTAAAAATAAAATCAAAAAATCAATTGAATATAAAAAAATAGTAAAATTTCTTTAAGAATTTATTAAAAAATAAAATTCAATTCTGCCTTAATAAATAAATAAAAACAATAGATAAACCTACACCGCAAAAATTAATTATTAAAGGGCTAAATTTATTAATATTAATAACACTTAAAGGCATTATATCACCTAAAAATAAATAATTTAAAAAATAACCACTAGTTATACTAAACAAAAATAATATTGATAAAGATGAAATTATAACAATACCATTTTCATGAGAACTTTCCATCTCAAATTTAGATAAATTTGGATGGTTATAAAATATCATAAATATTAACCTAAAGGAATAAAAAGAGGTTAAAAATATTGACACTAGACCCAACAATAAACAAAAATAAAACTTATTATCATTAAATATTAATTCTATTAACAAATCCTTAGAATAAAACCCACTTAAAAAAGGTAAACCCATTAATGATAAAGAACCAAAAAATAAAAATATATAAGATACAGGTATAATTTGTTTTACCCCCCCCATAAATCTTATATCTTGGTTATCTGCTAAAGAATGAATTATTGAACCAGCACTTAAAAATAATAAAGCTTTAAAAAACCCATGATTAATTAAATGGAATAAACCACAACCATAATAAGAAAAACCACAAATCATTACCATATATCCTAATTGACTACATGTAGAATAAGCTATAACCTTTTTTAAGTCATTTTGGACAACACCTATAGTTGCAGAAAAAAAACAAGTAACAGAACCAATCAACACTATTATTAATAGTATTAATGGAACTTTTTCTAATAACGGGGAAACCCGAATAATTAAAAATACACCAGCCGTTACCATAGTAGCAGCATGTATTAAAGCAGAAACAGGAGTTGGTCCCTCCATAGCATCCGGCAACCATATATGTAACCCAATTTGGGATGATTTACCTATTACTCCTATGATTAATAAAACTGCAGAAAGACATAAAAACAAATTATTTTCACAAAAATTTATACATAAAAATATTTCACTAAATTCAAAAGTCCCAAACAATAACCAAATAATGATAAAAGAAATTATTAACCCTATGTCTCCTATTTTATTTACAACCATAGCTTTAACAGCTGATTTATTAGCTTGAATTCTAGTAAATCAAAAATTTATAAGCAAATAAGAACATAAACCCACACCTTCTCATCCTATAAACAACTGAACAAAATTAGAAGATAAAACTAAAACATTCATAAAACAAGTAAACAATGACAAATAAGATAAAAACCTAGGTAAATGAGGGTCATAATCCATATAAGAACAAGAAAATAAATGTACTACTAAAGACACTAAACTTATTAAAAAAACCATAATAGCACTTATGAAATCAATCTTTAAACAAAAATTTGAAAACAATAAACCCAATTCAAACCATTTGGTCAAATTTATTAAAATTATATTATTATTAACTAAAACTTCATTTATCAAAAAAATTGAGTTAATTACATTAATACTAATAAACAAACAAACAAAAATTTTAGAACCCTTAAAACCTAAATACCTCCCAAAAAACCCAATTAATAAACTAGAAAATAACGGAATAAAAACAACCATTAAAATCATTAAAATATAAACCTAAAACCTCAATACAAGATAATATTTAAAACATTTGGGTTTAAAATAATAAAAATAAATATATATATTAATAACCCATTAAATAAATACAAATAAAAATCATAATTATATTTGTTTCGTAAAACCTTTTCTCAAACCAAAAAAGAAGGTTTATTATGAAATATGGTTAAATTGATTAACCTTAGATAAAAACTAACAGATATTACTGACAAAACAACAACTAATAAAGATATCAATAAATAATCTGATCGAATTAAGCTTGTTAACAAATACCATTTTGGAAAAAACCCAAAAAAGGGGGGTATGCCAGATAAGGAAATGATTATAATTAGTAAACTAATACCTAAAACTATATCTATATTCCATAATTTGTAAAAATCAATCAAATAGTTATAATATTTTAAATCACTATTAATAATAATAATCATTAAACAAGCAAACATCAAATAATAAGCTATATTAAAAAATACAAAAACCTCATAATTATTGTAACCTAAAAAACTAATAGGAATTAAGATATAACCAAAATTAATTATACTACTATAAGCTAAAAGTCTTTTTATTTTAGTTTGATTAATTGCGGATAAAGAACCTAATATAATCGAAAACAAAGAAGAATAAATCAAATAATCACCCTTTAGAACAAGCTTAAATAGTATAACAACTAAGCTAATTTTAGGTAAGGTGGTCATCAAAAATATAACTTTATAATTTGAACCTTCATAAATATCTGGTAGCAAAAAATGAAATGGAAATACAGCTAACTTAAACAAAATGGAAATTAATAACATAATAAAACCAATATCATTATTCAGCAATACAAAATTTAACATATAAATATTAACTGATTTATTACACTTTAATAAGACCAACAACCCAATTAAAAATAAAGCTGATGACAAAGAACCTATAATAAAATATTTTAATCCACATTCTAACGATCTAATGTTATGTTTATTCTTAGCTATCAGAATTAATACAGAAAAAGTTTGTATTTCAACATTTAAATAAATAAAAAACAAGTTAGAAGAAAAAATTATTAATATTGAGCTAATAAATATTAAAAGTATTAATAATAATTCATCTTTTCTGTTTAAATAAAACACTTTAATCAGTAATAAATAAATAAATAAACTCAAAATTATAAATAAAATCATTCAATTTAAAGTAAAGATTTTAACAAGAATAATATAAAAACCAAAAAAACCTAACATATAAAAAAAATTTTTTGATTCAAAATTTAATAAAAATAACAAAAATAAGATAATTAATATAAAATTTATCATAATAATTTTGAAAAACCTAATCAAATAAAATTAAGAACCCCATCAATAAATAAAAACATACAAAAATAGTCATACAACATCTACAAAATGTCAATACCAAGAAGCTGATTCAAAGGTAAAATGACGTGATCAGTAAAATGATTTCTTAAAAATTTTAAAAAACAAATCGATAAAAATATTGTTCCTATTATAACATGTAAACCATGAAAACCAGTTGCAACGAAAAAAATGGAACCATAAACTGAATCTGATATGTTAAAAGAACTTTCTTTATACTCTAAACCTTGTAATAAAGTAAATATTAAGCCTAAAAGTATACGTCTTTCAATCACGATTTAAAATTTGGAGTGATAATCTCCATTATTTAACGAGAAATTGCTAATATACTAGAGTTGGCAGCATTCCTTATAGTAAAAAACTGTCGAGCTCTCTTATATCTCCTTAACTACTGGTCAAAATCCCTTCACATTCTGCCTATAACTTAAGGACAAGGATTCATCGACAAAAAGTCCAAATTAATTTTTACTTCACTGTCAGATAACGCACACGTATGCGCAGTATCATTTCGCGCATATTTCGTTAAGGCCACATGATACTTGTAAACCTTTGTAGAAAATGATACTTAAATAGTGGCTTTAGTTTATAGTATAATTATATTTAAAAAAAGTTGGGAATTCAGAGAATTAAGCGGAGCGTATTAAATTTTTTAATCTTTTTTCGGTTACCGTAATTTTTCCAAATTTCTTTTATCCATCCAGTTAGCCCAATCATTGGGCTATTCACATGAAAAGTCTCGTTTGATATAACCTTCGGTAGGGCTCTATATATTGAATTTACTTTTACGTATGCGCAAACCACTATATCCAAATTTTAAAGATAATTGTCATATATATATAATTAGACTGGACTATATTCTGACAAAGAAGTATATCTCCAGATTTATCATCTCTTGTAGAGCATACAGAAAAAAACATCATCCCTTTTTGACACAGATCACTACATGGTTAAGATGACCCTTAGCTACCCCACCACCCAAAAAAACTCTTTACAACAATTTTTAAACCACGGCACAAACCTAAAACTATTGTGTCAACCCTTCATCAAAATAATGACATTGCTAAACGTTATTCTGATTATCTTGATTCCTTACTCGACCCTGAAAATATCCCATCTGATATGGATACATTCTGTCGGCAAATCAGTTCTTCCATTAATGAAGCAATAGATTCCACCTGTCCGAAGTCTTTCAAATCTAAAGCTGCGGAACCTTGGTTAAATTCCGATCTGCAAGATTTGATGACTAAACTGCGGAAAGATCAGCAAAATGTAGCCTTCAAGAAGCAGGTTAGAGTCAAACGTAAATCGCTGAAGAATTTTTATTACCATCAGAAGGCCTTGGAAATTAATAGTGCTGCAGAAACAAGGCAGGTGGAGAAAGAGTTTCACTTTGCTAAAAATTTCACAATGCACAAGTCATCCACTAAAATTGATATTTTTAAGGAGAAGTTAACTGAGCATTTTAAAGACCATTTTTCCGAAAGGAAACTGGAATTACCACCTGAATTGACTGGCCCAGACAATTTTGAATTCTTTAAAGACTTACAAATCGAGGTTAACTAAGAACCTCCGCCTTTAGAAGAGATAAAAGATGCATCTAAAACCTTCAAAAATAATAAATCATTTGGTACAGATAACATTCCTCCTGAGGGTGTCAAATACAGCTCAAATAAAAATCTTTTTTATTTTTCTAACTGTATTAATTTCACTTATATGGCTTAATATTACAGTTCCAAAGTCTTGGCTCAAACTCAAAATAGTTTGTTTATCCAAAAAGGGATTGAAATCTCTGGCTGCAAACTATCGCGCATTGTCCATCGGTTCGAATTTAAGTCAACTGATTCCACGTATTATTTTAAATCGTTTGCAGAAAACGTATGAATGTAATATGTCTGAAGCCCAATTCGGTTTTCGGAAAGGGCGTTCCACATGCGATGCCATTTTTATCATAAAGAATGTCATACAAAAACACTCTGGTCCACTTATTTTAATTTTTGTCGATCTTGCTGCTGCGTATGATTACATCCCAATGGATTTCTTGTTTCGAGTCTTCGAATTTAGAACTGGGGCAAAAATTCTTGTCAACATTCTCAGAAAATTGTACGATGGAACCACAGCTTTTATTTTGGGTACCAAAGTCCATTTTGATTTACATATTGGTTGTTGCCAAGGAGGCTTAGAAAGTCCAACTTTATTCAATTATTATTTCGATTTTGTTTTGAAAGTGTGTGCAGAAGAGATAGACCGTAAGTACCTTAATGGATGAGGCATACCATTTGATTATAGAATTCCTGGTGAATGCACCAATAGGGAACAACGTCAAGACAAAAAGATGCACGGAACAGAATTCATCAAATGGCTTTTGTATGCTGATGATCTCATTCTTTGTTGCCCTAATATGGATAAGGCCCAAGACATAATTAATATAATGAATAATGTGTGCAAACGTTTCGGTTTAAATATTTCCTTAAAAAAACTAAGGTCATGCAGTTTAACACCGGTACCAACGATGTAACGATCTCTGTTGGTAATACAGTTCTTGAGAATGTTTATGAATTTTGTTATCTTGGACATACAATCTTTAATGATGATAGGAATTTCACTGCTCTCAGAATTTCAAAAGCAACTGCAAAATTTCAGGGGCTTGGTAATGTTTTCCGCGATCATGATATTCACCTTTCGATCCATAAAAAGTTGCTAGAGGCTTGTGTGAGACCCAGGCTAACATATGCAGCTCAGTCCTGGAGACCTTCCGTAAATGAACTTAAAAAACTGGAGACGTGTTAGTGTGGTTTTCTCCGAAGGATGGTGAAAGTTGGCTTCCGGAAAAAACCTTCAGAAGATGACAACGAGACTAATTTTTCTCTTGGGTATACTAATAACGATATTTTTCGTATAACTAAATGTCAACATCTGAGAGTTTTTATCAACCATCAATATCTAAAATATATTGCCCATGTTTGTCGTCGTCCCAATACTAACTTGACTAAATTAAGCCTCTTTATGTTACCAAAAGCTAACTATTATCGAGACCCTTAGCTCAATATTTCTAAACTTTTAGGGGGCATTAGCATACAACAAGCCAAGCGAGAAACGTAATCGAAGTCTGGTTTCTTCAGACTCCTCAATACAAATTATACATGTGAGGAGCTCTGACTCATTAAAGCTGAATGCTTACAATTGAGTACATAAATACATACATATATACATACATTTTTTTTTTTAGAAGGAAATACACAGGAGAGGCAGGGCCTATAACTCAACAGAGTCCTGTGTATTGGAAGTTTTACCTTTCTCTCCTTTGCCATTAAGAAAGAAAGGATACCTGGAGCATCCTGCCTGGTGGGGAAAGCCAATATGACATAAGCCACCAGTAGCAGCAGAAGTGGTGGTATATCACGTTGGTTTTAACCCAACTACCACCTAGTAATACAGTTGAAAATGCGTGAACTTTTGTTTGACTTTTAAACCGCAATTTTCTGCATGAAAGATTCAAACATTTTGGGGATGTTAAATAGCCGTAATATATTTTTGTAAACGACTTTCTGATGGTATCACTTATTAATCGTATATATACGTTTTTTATTGCGTACCTTCCATATCATTACAGCTGCAACATACATGCGGGTTTTGCGTTCTTTTTAAATTGTTTCACTATTTCTGTCTTTTTATTACGACCACCAATTGTAGTTTTAATCGATCGCGGCACTTTTCATCTCTAGAATGTTTGTGAGAAAGCGTGACCTACTAATTGGCAAAGACGATTCATATGAACCCAAAAACATATGCTTATCTTATGAACGGTAGTTCACCAAAATTTCAATACTTGCGTTTTTTTAGTTCAGCAGATCCTGGAATAAACAAAACATTTTGTGAAGAGAACCGTGAGAATGTACAGTACAATCCCGATAACGTATTTCCTCTTATTAGCGTCGTGCCTCATATTAGCGCCGCCCTCTAATAAGCGCCGCACCTTGGAGCAAAATTATGTTATTAGCACCGCCCTCTAATTAGCGCCGCATCTAAAAAAGCGGCGTTAATTAGAAAAAGAGCAGTAACCCATACAGAAGGATAGTTATACAATACAATACGTTTTTTTAGCTTCTACATTATTTTTTATCTTTCATAAACCAGGGAAATTTTATAATTTTCACAAACTCAGGCTCGTACGTAAGTTCGAAATAAGTCGATAGTTCTTTTCGTTTCTTCATTTCACGATCCAAGGTCTCAGCCGATCTTTTATTTTCCGAGAAAGCAAAAAACTTCGCTGCAACCACCAGACCAACTTCACGTTTCCGTTTTCCAATTACTTGGCAACTTAGACCATTCTGCTCATCAGCTTCAAGGAAAAAGTGTAATAATAATGAAAATTCTATTGGCACATGACCGACTAAAGTCTCATCAGCTTCAAAGAAAAAGTGTAATAATAATGAAAGTTCTATTGGCACATGACCGACTAAAGTCTCATCAGCATAATATAAAAACATTACTGATTCTTTTGTTTTATTGTTTTTGAAGAGCGAGAAAATTCCATTAAATAAAATTTACTTCTATACCATTTTGAAAATTATTTTATAAGCGCCACCCTCTTATTAGCGCCGCACTTTTTTAGTCAGTTTTTAAATAAGCGCCGGGGACGCTAATAAGAGGAAATACGGTAACTCCAAATCCCTTTAAGTCGAATTCGCGTTAACTCGAACTGTTTTTCCAACTCGAACCTTTCCTAATAGTTTCTCATAAAAACTCGCGATAATTCGAACATTTGCATTTTGAACTATTTTATTCGGTCCCTTAGGGGTTCGAGTTATTGGGATTATACCGTATATCCAATTGATGCGCCATAACCTTGAAGTAACAATGTTGCATTGAATTCCTAATTAGCCCATTAATATTAACCGCACGTAAGAGGTTTATGTAACGCGTTACGTAACCGTACGATTACCTTCTTTGTAGCTATAGAAAATGATGCCGTAGCTATAGAAAATGATGTTGTAGCTAAGATATTGCGATGATAACGCGTTTTATATCATTAAAATGCAACGAAAACATTTTTTGAATTGTTGTTTGATGGGAATAGATCTTACTTAAAAGTTGTTATCCGGGAAATGATAGTGAACGACTTTTCTTATTAAAGTGTATTACTTGACGAATGAATAAACTTGCATTTTGTTTGAGGGTGAGAAACTAAGAGGTAATATTTATGTTCCCAATTTGTTTTACTGTTTTCAAAATTAAATCTTACTGTTTATTCCTTGTAGTGTTTTCAACCAATCAAATGAACGGATGCGATAAATCGTGCGTTTTCAACCAATCAAATGAACGGATGCGATAAATCGTGCGTTTTCATTGTCTGCGCTTGTGTGTTGGCAGGTTTTTTCTGCTGCCTGATCGGTGTTATTTACGCAGCTCTGTGTAAAGGTATACACGAATTTTGTTTGTTCGTTCTCCATATTTGATATTGCATTCAATTGTTAAAATTTGAGTGAACTGACAATTAACAATTTATCTGATAATTAGAATAATTTATGTTAATTTATGAAATTATTAGATGATGACGTAGATGTTTTGTTTGCAGTTAAAAAAGAGCAAGGCAATTGGCCTGCCATCAAAAAGACCTCCGTTAACAACGTTCAATACTCAAAGAATCCAGGTGGATGAATCATGTTTAGACATTATTTGTAAGGAGAGACGGGGGGTTTTAACATTCTCACGGACCAAATTTAACTCTATAGTTAAAAGACCTTAGCATTTTGTCTTACAAAAATAATTTCATGTTTTATTTCTTGTGTAGAACTGTCAGGGAACAGATTGAGCGGCTATGCCAACCATGGTTACAGTAATTCCCTACCCACCATGCACTACACAAACTGGCGCAAAAAATTTGCATCCGATAGGAAACATGTTTCAAGCGAGTCAAATTACAGAGGTTTCGATTCGGTTGCTTATCCAGTTTACGACTTCCGAAGAAACGGTTTGAGAAGAAATTGTTATTCTTTGGACGAAGGCTTGGAAGGTTATAACGAAGAGATGTACGACTTTCGAGATAATTGTCATAACGTTCAAATGAACCATGAACCTTTTTATCCCAGTTACGAAGAAGTGCAGGGTTACAACCATTATGGCGACCACAACAACAAAGAGAAGTGTTTTTACGGTTACCCAGATTATCGCGAAACAACGTATCCAGGTTTTGGTGATGACAGAGTACAGGCGTATCCTGTTTATAGCGAGTACGAGTTTAATAATCGGCCGTGCAATTTCAATTCAGATCGGAAATTTTGGAGTAAAAAAGTACTCGCGGAAGACGTTGAAATGAATCACTTTACCACATCCCCAAAACGTGAGAATTGCCACAATAAAGTGAAAATAAATGATAGTTTTATGGATAGCATCCGTATTCACATTTCTGATGAACAAAACCAACATATCCAGCAAGAGGATGCTAATGGCAACACTCATTATCTACAAGACGATGAATTAGAAATTGACATTTCACTGGAAGATTCTGAAAACATAATCATATCGGAAGTTAAGGTTATTCAAGACGAAGCAAATCATGCATTACGCACTCGCACAGAAAGTTCAAACACGAAGTCGTTTCAAAATTCCGACAGAACAAAACGGGAGGCGTGGTTAAACGAAAATCACGATGTTGCCATTGGAATCACGAAGAATCTGACCGCCTTGCAAGTAACGGTGAGAGAAGGAGAAGCAGATTCGAAATATTTCCACCATTCGAAGCTACTCTTGAAACCTATCCATGAAGATAAAATCACACCCTTGATAAAAAAAGATGTCGATTTACAGCAATTCCTTTATAATACTAGGTAATTATAATAAAGTTTTGGAGATAAACAAATAAACAATATCTACGTTTACATCTGTTCACTGTTATATGTGTAGTTAAAGAATGAAGTGGATATTAATGATCCCCCTTGTTTTTGCCGCACAAAAATATTTGATTAGAACTGCCACTATTAAGTCTTCATTGAAAATCTTCAATGGAAAGATTTGCTTTTAGCAAGATAATCCTCCTTTGCTAATTGATACCCCCGTGTTCCCTTACCCCCATTGATACCCCCGTGTTTTCTTACCCCCATTGATACCCCTGTGTTCCCTTACCCCCATTGATACCCCCGTGTTCCCATATTAAAACTTCAAGCAAATCATTATTAATGCACTTTTGTTACATTTCAAAGGTTCCACGATTTAGATTTATATTTGAAGTCATCCATAGACTGATTAAGAGCTGGTAAAAACTTATTTCTTTACCTCATTTGCCGAGCTAATGGTTTTGAAATCAGCAAAAATTTATTTTTCCACCACAATACAACTCCTAACAAATATTTCTTTACCTTTGAGAAATATTGTATGGAAAACACACGAAGTGATATTTGACCGCACACACAAACGGATTAAGTTCTAGTATGTGTTATATTTGTTCGAAAAGCAACTTTGTCAATTAAAGCGCAGAAAGGCTACGGGAATTGACTAGCTACCACCGAGAATGTTAAAAGACTGTGCAAAAACATTTCGCAACCTTTATGTCACATCATTAACATGTCATTAAGAACATAATCTATTCCAAACATGTGGAAAAACAGCCAAAGTATTGCCACCGTCTAAATCTGAGATCCTTGAGAGAGCTGTTCATACTCTTTGAAGAAAATTATCTGTTAAATAATAAACAATATGGATTTTGGAAAAATCGATCACTAGCAGTAACCTTATTGTGTGACGAGCAATAACACTAGCAGCAACCTTTTTGTGTGACGAGCAATTACTGACGAATAAAAGAAGAGAAAAAATTATCAATTAGAAAAATTACTTAGAAGAAAAATAACATTTAAGTTTGTGTTTAAAAGTAGTGAAATGTTGAAGATTTTTTATTTCATCCTCTTGAGAAGAATTCCAATATTTGTTTTGTAATTTGCTCATCAAAGACTTTTGGCATCAGTTAAGTTTTATATTTAAACATGAATAATAAGTGCTTGAAAAAATTAATTCAAAAAACATTTAGTATTTTCATTTCAATGGTCGACTTGGCTTAAATTTTGATTTGTAGCAAATTATTCGACTAGCGTTCCTATAAACTTATTATACTTAGTAAATATACTCCCAGGTTTAGTGAGGTAAGTACTCGCCCAGCTAATGTTAGCGTAGTTTATATAACTGTGAATTAAACAGAAATAAATAAATTTAAAAATATTCTTTTTAAGAAAATGCGGGATACAATAAACCAGTTGTTGTTGTGATTTGCGCGATACTGTTACTTTTAAGATTTTAAATATCAATTATAAAGTACAATAAACTTTACGTGCAAACACAGTTATGCTGTTTTAGGGTATTATTCCTCCAAGTGCCCATCAATTCAATGCCTGCATTGGTTACAAGTGAACAAACCAATGAATGTCTTTCGTAAAAGATAATCATTTGATATCTTACTAGCAGACTTACCCATGGTGTTGCCCCTGGACAATAAACATTTTTTAAGTAAGATAAGAAATTTTTCAAAGAAGTGACGCGTCAGAAAAAGCAATGTTTTACCTACCTCCTATCAAAGCATAGATTGAAAATGTTACGGTCAAATTTCGCAGCCCTAAAGTATCTATTTGGTTTCACTGCTTTACATCCAATAAGTTCTTTGAAAAAGAGGAACAAATGCCACAAACAGAAAGTCTGTTTTATCTATTTAGAACGTAAATTTTAACTCTATGGCATGAGAAGGAGGACAACAAAAACCATGATTCAAATTTTTAAGAGAAAAGCAAGGCCTGCCTAACTCAAACCCCATTTCTTTAAGATATCATCAGGGTTCAGGTTCGTTGGGCATTCTTAACTTTAATTCCTTCACACCGGCAGGGGTGGCGCCAGGGTTTTTCCGACGAGGGGGCTTACAGCGCTGACGGGGGACTAATTGCTTGACTCTAAGTTTAACACAAAACTCATTGATGATCAAATCTATTACAGATTTGGCACCTCTAAATTTAAACATAACCTGCCATGAAACTTGATATCATGATAATTGTATTAATAAAAAAAAAGACCTAACGTTAAAAATGTCAGTATTTTGTTACCCCCTAGTCCCCCACTGGCGCCACCCTTGCACACCGGTATTTTGTGATTGCCCCCAGCGCCTGGGCTGAGAAGATTTACTAACCTTAAAATCTCTGTTGATTTACCTTTCCAGCTTCCCTTCACATTAGCTCTCAGGGTTGCTTAATATTGGCTTGATTTGAGGGTTTAAGCCTTAGTCAGGTTGCTTATAAAAAAACGTTTACATAGTGCGTGCTATGATCGAGGAAAGATACACGTTGACAACACTACGGTTACCGAAAATATTCCTTCAGAAACCACGCGATGTCGTTCCAATGCTATTCGTATTTATTTTTTTATTCACTTTTAAATATATGTATATAGCGAAAAATAACTTAATCAAATTATGTTTTGGCAAATATGTGCTTTTAAGACGAGGTGTTCTTGTTCTTTGCGTTCATAATAATGCCACAATATATACAAAGCCAAATTGAAGTATGCCAAATAAATTTACACGTACCATGTAGAATGCCATGTCAAATTCCTTTTTAATATAAAAATTAAATTGCACTGACATCAAACTTAGCTTGTAACAATTGAGACAATAGGTAGTGAACCATTGGCTTGCCTAACTTATGCTTTTTCACAACTGATGCACACACAATTCAGTTCAGTTTTTACAATTTGACATTTCATTTATATATACTAAACTATTGTGGATTGTAAACAACTGCCTTAAAATAGCACCTAGTTAAAGTATGGTTTTGCATATATGCATTGTTATATTCATTCTATGATGCTATAGCTTGCAACAACAAGGTAGAAAGGTAAAAATTCAAAATTTCTCTCCTTTAGAGTAGCTATAAAGCAAGTTAAACAAATGTTGACTGTGTGAACTTTCCTTTGTTGAATTTGGTTTGTGACTGGCCTCTAATGTTGTTGATGGTAATCAGTCTTAGTGTTCTTTTCAGTTTTTATTGTCCTGGGATGTGAATGTGAATGATAGAGATCATTATTTATTTATACATTAAATTGTATAAAAGCAAGTAAAGAAAAGGTTAGTATGGCCGAGAAATAAGGAAGTATAGACAAAAGCAAGCCAACATGAAATGAAAGCAAACATTGTCTGAGAAAGAAAGTTTACTTTAAAAATGTTTGCAAAACAAGGAAACACACAAAGAACAATAAGTTACCATTTAATCTACCAAAACAGCCTTTGAAATATGGCCATGTTACTGTGATTTCCTAAAAAGCTGATGTTACTGCACTATATATATACATTTTAACCTCCTGATTTTGTTTTTCTTAAAATTCACCTCAATAACAACATTACCAACTTCTGTTTTAAAACCTTAATTGAACATTGCAACTCATACTTTTTTGTTGTTTAGATATTATTCTTACTTTATTTTAAATTCAGTTGTATTCTACCAACAAATCATGTCATGTTGGTGGTCATGTTGGTTTGTTTTTAACGTGGCTTCCAGAACGCTCATTAAAGCATTATCATGAAGACCTTGACCCATAGTTTTAGTGTATTTTAATTGCTTCCATTTGTGTTACAGTTATTTATTCACTAAAAAACTTTGTTATGGTATGGCCTCGAACCCAGAACCTTTGTGTTAAAAGCCAAACTCACCTTTACCATTGCGCTATCACCAGATAATCAAATCACAATCAAAATGATGTGGATACATTGAAAGACAATTTTGTATATTTTAATAGTTCAGGGCTTCGTTGGTGAACCATTAATTCAAAGATAAAACTTGTCTTGCTACTTTGCTCAATCCACATTTTTTTTGCAAAAGACGGAAAAGAAAGGTTAACGACATGATAATGAGACAATAATGAGGCGTGTGGAACGATGAGCATGAGACATGTAGGAGTTTGTGAATGAATGATGTAATGGTGTGGGTTACCATGGTAGGAAACAAACTGTAGAATGCTTAGGTATGCAGAAAGAAAGAAGGTAATGAATTGTATAGAAAACATATCCAGAGAAATGCTACAATATATATATATATTTATACCAGGTTTTAAACATGCGGGTATGCGGGTCATATAACATCTTTGACCTCGTGGACATAAGCACCTGTGGCCTTTATGCACAATTGTCACAGAGTTTAAAATGCAAAGTTGGTATCTTGCGTGGGTTAACTCACCACTGTTTTTGCTCTTACCGGAGTTGGCATTAGGAAGGGCATCCATCCAGCTGTAAAACATCTGCTCCAATAAACTGTCAGAATCTACTTCTCTGAATACTTTGTATAGTTAGAAAATCCCAACGCTAAACGATGATGATTCTTTTCTTGTCATTTGCCTTCAAAGGTTGGTGGTACCAGCAAAGTACAATGCTTATGCCAAGAACAAGAAAATAGGCATGATATTGGATAAACTTTCAAAAAGGAAGAAGCTATATAAGCCGCTTTCCGCGAAACGTCACATAAAATGAGTGATGATGATGTTTATGTTGATGCACCAAGAATATAAGAATGTACACAAATTGTTTATGATTATTTAGAATAAATAATAATACATCAATGATCTCATAATAACAGTTTTCCAGCTCTTTATGAACATTGCACCAAGGGAGACATTTTTCCCTTTTTTTAAATATACATTTTCTTTCTATTGATTGTTAAAATATAACATTAAATATTTTTCAGTAAAAAATTATTATTTGTTGAATAGAAAACTTCTGCAGACTAACATGGTGAGTTTAGATTTAATCATCAATATACTTTTATAAATATAATATAAATATAATAATTTCTTTTATAATTATTTCTTGTTTTACTTTTAAATATTGATTTGCTGAAAAAAGATATGTTGTTATAAAATTTATATGTGTGTGCAATTTAAAAATTGATTCTTCTCAATAAAAATACTTTGTGATATGTTTGTGTTGCTTTATAAGTGCAAGATTTTAAGCAATTGTGATTGGTTGTTGCTACTCTCATTTTCAAAGATCACATAAATCAAATTTGACAAAATAATCAATGCTTCATTTATATATGAAATTTTTAAGCATTTTAACAGTTTAAAGGAGTTTTTAAAAGAGTTTTCGGTATAAATAAAAAAATCAAATTTTAATTTTTAGTCATTTAAAAGATTTAATGAATATAAAAGAATAATTTTTAACTGATTATCATTCCTGAAGATGATGTTCGACCATCAGCCACTAAAAGACTTAAGTTAGAGGTTTAAATTGATTTGTTAATTTTGTTAGTGAAATATTCACTGAAGGTTTTTTGTCTCGCAAATGGAATCGTAACAAGTTATCTTTTAGTTGCGGAGAGAAACCCGTCTTCGAAAAGAGTTTTTATATAGAAAGTCGCTGGAAGAACAACGTCGTACAATCCACGAGAAAAAACAAAAACTGAAACATGCTCTTGATGGTAAGGCGCACACTTAGGTAAAAATGATAAGAAAGTTCTGATTACATAGAGGTTATTGTTTCCTCGACCAAACCTCCATAGTCCATCATAAGACTAAACAAAAAAACGATAATTGCTTCCTTGTCAGTCATTAAAATGTATGTTCATACAAATAATATATTGTATTATTTAAAGGTGTTGGTTTAGTGTCCAGCTATTCAAAAGCTATGTAATATTTTTAGAGGGAAAATCGATACCCACGGAACTGAGAAAAGATGAAGCAGAATTAAGAAAACTTTTGGCCTTCGATGACAACAAAAATGCAAGTATGTTGCTTGCTCATAGACGAACAAGTTTTCATGTTTTGTTTTACGAATATTATGATTTGGGTATTCTCACTGTAGTTGTGGAGACACATGTGGATGATGAGTACAGATGGGCTGGAGCTGAGGATCCAAAGTTGATGATTACGACTTCACATGATCCCAGTTCGAGGTTGAAACAATTTGCAAAGGTGACATTGACATCACTTGAGTGTGGTGCAATGAATTGGAATTGTTTGATAACAGAAATGTTTATAAATAAACTAGCATGTTTTACTTTACTTGTTTACAAATTAAACTTATTGCTAAATGATAATATTAGTTGGTATATTATTCTTGTTTTTTAAATGAACCCTCAAATTCTTTCTTAGGAAATCAAGTTGATTTTTCCAAACAGTCAGCGTTTGAACAGAGGCAACTACGTGCTCCCGCAGCTTGTCATGGCATGCAAAGCAAACAATGTCACCGATTTAATAATAGTCCACGAACATCGTGGCAATCCAGGTATTAAGAACACTGATTGGTAAACAGAGACATTTATCTAAAATAATATAATAATGACGGGTAGCAACTCTACTAAAAAATAAGATATCTTTGAGGCTTGCCTTTTCCTTTAGATGGACTTATCGTCAGCCATTTACCATTTGGTCCCACCGCATACTTTTCCCTCTCAAACACGATCATGCGTCATGACATACCAGATGTGGGGAAGATGTCGGAAGCCTACCCCCATCTCGTGTTTCACAACTTTCAGACGAAATTAGGACAAAGGGTATGTCTATGTTCATTCTTTGTTAAAGTCTTCCTGGTGAAAAACAATCAAATACTAGTTTCGCAAATTGCCAAAAAAGCCGAGACTGCAACATTGCATCTGTATTTGTGTATATGTTTATTTTTCTGAGAAATATCAGAAATATAGGAGAAGTAATTTTCCCCCCGAAACATGCAAAAGTGCAGATGAAGTAGATGTTATGGGATTTGAGACAATGTGAATATTGTAAATGAAGGCTGATATGTGATGGTGGTTTCATTGTTTAGGTGCAGAACATTCTGAAGTTCTTGTTTCCGGTTCCGAAGCCCGATACCAGAAGAGTTTTGACGTTTGTTAATGAAAATGATTACATTTCTTTCAGGTATGACGAAAGATCTCCACATGTTGTTGTCAATGCCACTGTTCATGTTGCAATTCTGAATTTTTTGATTTCATATAGACACCACACCTACAAAAAGGTTGATGGAAAATCCATTGAATTATCAGAGGTTGGTCCACGGTTTGAACTGAAAGGTGATTCCCTTCTTTTTTATTTTATAAATTGCTCAGCTACAATAACTATATTCTATCTAAAAATAATTTAATTTATTTTTTACTTTTAAATATTTCAAAGATAATGGAATGTTACAGTCTTCACGAGCTATACAGTAGATAATGCTCTCTTTGCTCTTCAGATGAAACCCTAACGAAATGTATCACTTTTAAAACAAAATTTATAACAATTGATGACATGATTTGGTTGAATCCGAACAACTTCAACTGCAACTTCAATCTGATGACATGACATATCAATCTCCCATAATGTATCAGTGTACCGTAAAATATATGACATTAGCCTAACATAAAAAGATATTTTATTTTGGAAGGATTTAATGACATTAACGAAGAAAGCCTTTTGGGTCATGATTTATTAAACTTAATATTAAATTTATTTTAAAATATAACAGATTCTTATATTATTATTAGTAATAATTTATATCAACCAATCAAATTGCGAAGAACAAACTTTTCAACCAATCAAATCGCGATCTTGGTCATGAGCTCTTTTTTTCAAATCTTACATAAACACTGATTACTTGAATACCGTATTTTCTCTAATAAACGCTGCGCCGTTTATTACAAAATCCAGCTTTTGGATGCGGCGTTTAATAGAGGGTGGCGTTCATTAGAGGGCGGCGTTTATTGCAAAACTTCTACTTGAATACCGAACTACAAGAAGATGTCAGACGAGGAAATTTTAGTGGGACATTTACCGATAGAATTGTCCAAGCTCATAGCATTTTTTATTGAAATTGAAGATAATCACGTGCACACAATCGTAAATGATAAAGGATACGAGAAGTTGGTTTGAGTGTTCCTGTGCAATTCAACTGTTACACATCAAGTAAAATTTATGCAATAATTTTTCATGACAAACTGTTGAAGCGGAAAAAGCAATATTCGTTTTTATCTTTAGTTGTGGAAGAATTTGTTGATAGAAAACAAGTACAACTCGTATAAACTATTTGTTATTTCTTGTTTGGTCTGTTTTCTAATAAACGCCGCTTTTCAAGATGCGGCGTTTATTAGAGGGCGGCGTTTATTACAAATGTTTGGCTAAAAGTGTGGCGTTTATTAGAGGGCGGCGTTTATTAGTGGGCTGCGTTTATTAGAGGGCGGCGTTTATCAGAGGAAATACGGTAGATAAATGTTGGAAATAATTACAATTTATACATAGTTCTTCTTCTCTCTTTGAAGTTTTCGAAATTAAACTTGGTACGGTGGATCAAAACGAGGCTGAAACGGAATGGAAGCTAAAATCGTACATGAGGACGTCGCTAAAACGGAAGCATTTGAGTACCAACACAATCGAAGGAGAGTAATCTACAGAATATATTATCACAGAGGTTTTTTAAAACAACGAGTTTTGCTGCTGTGTAACCATGGTGAAATCTGTGTTGCCGGGACAACATATTCAGACATGTATAGTATTTCAGAGTCCTCGTGCAATATATATTTATCTTCTTACTGTTTATTTTTAAAAAGACGATTTAAGCTTTGTGTTTTAGATGAGCTTCTCTTTAAAGTTGAAACAATAGGATTTCCTAGAACAATAAACAATAAAAAGAGATTTTACTTATTGATGTAAAATCTTTTTCTTTATAGTTAATTTAGTTTTAAGAAAACAGATGGGTGACCGGTACCCTTTGGAAGTCGAGTACTGTGGTATTTGCGATGTCCCTCCTGAGTATTGCGAGTATGGAGCTGACGCTGAGAAATGCAAGGAATGGTTGAAAGAGTACATTCCTGGGTTGTACGATGAGTTGGTTGCCCGCTTGGAAGGATTGGACGCTGGTGATGGTGAGGAGAAGAAGAAACGACAAACACGCGGTGGTAAGGCGAACAAACTTGTGAAGAAGAAACTGAGCGAGAAGAAGATCGTGTTGAAAAGGGAAACGAGAAGCAAGAAGAAATGCGTCACTATCGTCGTGGGGCTCTCCACTTTCGCTGTAGATCCCAAAAAAGCGGCGAAGGTGTTCGCCAATAAATTCTCATGCGGATCGTCTGTTGTCGGGGACGATGAAATCGTTATACAGGGGGATGTGGCGGACGATTTAATTGACTTCATCCAAGAGAAATGGCCGGAAATCGACGAGGATAGCATTGAAGACAACACCTGAAATAATTTTTGTCATGAATACTTATGATTTATCGATCAAAACTTTGATTACCATGTGTTATAAGTTGTTTCTTCTTCTCGTAGTTTAGGTAGAATATCCTGTTATATGTAGCTCCTTTCTTCTTCTCGTAGTTTAGGTAGAATATGCTGTTATATGTAGCTCTTTTCTTCTTCTCGTAGTTTAGGTAGAATATGTTGTTATATGTAGCTCTTGACTACCAGAAAGTAAATAATAATCGAATCACCTTTTGTAATTTGTTTGTTTTTCAATAGATTTGACAAAGTGTGAAATAATGGAGAGCAAAACGGAGGGAAGTCATAACGCTCCCCAGAAGAAGTATTTCCGTCAGAGGGCACATTCGAATCCGCTGGCAGACCACTCGTTTTTGTACCCCACTTGTCCCGCACAAATGAACTGGCATCCGTTTTACCCTGCGTTCTTTACGGAAGATGGAAAGCTTAAAAGCGATGATACACACCATCGAGTAGAGATTGTCGATATCGGTTGTGGCTACGGTGGAATGATTGTAGCGCTTGCACCCATGTTCCCTGAATCGCTGATACTGGGGATGGAAATCAGAGTGAAGGTGTCTGCCTTTGTGCATCAACGCATACTTGCACTCAGAGATAAAAGCGAATGGTACGACAACGCCTCCGTCATACGTACAAACGCCATGAAGTACATGGCGAATTTCTTTCGCAAGGGCCAGCTGCAGAAGTTGTTTTTTCTCTTTCCCGATCCACACTTCAAGCGGAAGAAGAACAAATGGCGCATCATCAGTCCGACGTTGCTGGCAGAGTATGCTTACGTGCTGGCCGTTGGTGGTGTCGTGTACACAATCACAGATGTTCGTGACCTACACGAATGGATGAGAAAACATTTTACAGAGCATCCCCTGTTCGAACTTATCGATCCAAACGAAGTCGATCCTGTTGTTGAAAAGCTATTGGAGAGCACAGAAGAGGGACAGAAAGTAACGCGGAATTGCGGACAAAAATATTTGGCGCTGTTTCGAAGAATCGCCGACCCCTGCGAATCTGCCCTATCACTCTGAGAATTGTATATCTGGAAAAATAATTTTTAAACAATCTTACGTTACTTTCACATACATTTATGAAATGGTTTGACAATTAGTGTGCTTAGGTGGCCGCTCAAATTGATTGCTCTTAAATACGTCCTGTGTTTAGAAAATAAAACATTTATATTCATGTCTGACATCGAAAGTGAAAATCATGGTCACACTGCGACAATCAGTTTCAAGAGAAATAAAAGGAGAGCGAACGCGAGAAAGCGTAAGGGAAGTGAGGAACTGGATGAAGATGAAGAAGAAAGTGCCGTGGTACGTGTGAAACGGAAACCAAAGAAAAACTCGCTTATTCAAACCACGGGTAAGCTGATTAGGTACCTAACCTACTTAGACAATCATGAATTACGAATCTGCATGGTACGATATTGGTTACATATTAGCGATGCCCTATTATGGACAAAACAAGCTATATGTTTCAATCACTTTGTACCATTTGTTCCTTCGTATTTTCATTGACTTGTACCAGCAAAGTCTTTGTCTTTTTTACGTTTACGTCATTGCTTGAAACTAAATAAATAAGAATCTTTTTGTAGAAAAATGCCGAAAACACCAACTTGATAGAATAGGATTTTTTGTATCTTACATAAAAATAGGAATACTGTTTGTATGTGATAGGTCATAGAAAGTCGATTAATGAAAACTTGGCAGGGTCTGACGAAGATCGCTTTAGTGATGAAACAAAGAATGATTTCAAACGGACCATTGGTGTCATGTACGAGTCGACACGATCTGGAAAACGCGAGGGGCCCGATGATATGGGCGCCACGGCCGTTGTAGAAATCGGTGGGTTGTTTCTAAGAAATATGCAGTTTGATGAGTGATATTATGGGATTGCGATGAGCTGTTGATTATATTTACATGTTATTTCACAGACACGGCCATCGATGAAGACGCCCAAGCGGTGTTCGAGCGAGCCCTAAAAACAAACAAGAACTTAAAGGGTAAAGAAGACGATAAGATCTACAGGGGCCAAACGGGCTATGCGCAGTATATAGAGAAGAAAGACACAGCGGCTGGAAATGCATCAAGTGGTTTGGTTAGGTGCGCTTTCCATGAATTCAACGACTTTACGAAGGTTTAAGACCATCATAACTTTTTAAGAAAATGTCTTATGCTACACGTCTTTATATTTAAGAAACAAGTCAGACCAGGCAGGCTCCATGTTTCTTAATTCTTTCTTAAGATTGATAAGATGATTGATAAGAAGAAAATGTAGACAAATTTTATGGGGTTGATAATTTCACAGCATCTGATGGGCGAATTTCACAGCATCTGATAGGCGAATTTGGACTTGTCAAATTTTGTTCCTTATAACTTTGTTCAAACTCTTATGAAATATAGTCGTTCCACATCTTAACATAATATTGTGACTATTTGTATTTCATCCCTTATTTCCCTCAGCCTGCCAATGTTTTTTACTTGTTTCTTAAGATTTTGGGAATCTGAGCCTCATGTTTCTTATTTATATGGTTCTTAAAAAAAAGACGTGTATTTGGAAATAGCGGGTTTGCTATTTGAATGTTTGCGGAGATAATGATTAAACATTTGAAATATTTTCCTTTATTTTGAATGAATTCGGTTCAAGATTTTAATATATCGTGTTTTTATATATGATTGATATATTGTAATATCTTTAATTGAACTAAATATGGTGAACTTATTCTCCAAGTTGAAATTGCAGGTAGTTCAAACAATACAAACGCCTTTAGAAGGTTACCTAACAAAAGGTTATGATCAAGTAGTGCCACCGAATGAATGCGCTGTGTTGGTTGTTGTTTAGAAAGGGTCCGATTCGTGCGCCGGACAATTTGCGGTCGACGATACGATGGGATTATCAGCCGGACATCTGCAAGGACTACAAGGAGACAGGGTTTTGTGGTTTCGGGGACAGTTGTAAGTTTTTGCACGACAGAAGCGACTACAAACACGGCTGGCAACTGGAAAGAGACTTCAAAGACGGTACATACGGTGAAGATGACGCAGCTCAGTACGAGATAGACAGCGACGAGGAAGATTTGCCATTCGCCTGTCTAATATGCCGTCAACCGTTCAAATCGCCCGTGGTTACGAAATGTAAACATTACTTTTGTGAGAAGTGTGCGTTGGAGCATTATAAGAAGACTCGTAGATGTTATTCGTGCGGACTGCAGACGTTCGGGGTGTTCAACACTGCAAAAGATATCATCAAGAGAATGAAAGAACAGAAAGAAGACTCGTAGATGTTACTCGTGCGGACTGCAGACGTTCGGGGTGTTCAACACTGCAAAAGATATCATCAAGAGAATGAAAGAACAGAAAAATTTGCCCCAAGATGACGTCACATAGTTCGTATTTAGTAAATTGTTACGTAGTTCGTATCCAGTGAATTGTCACGAGGCTGAAGAAGCTTTCTGACAGGAAAATGATTTCATCATAAGAAAGCCCATTTATATTTTCTGTTATCTTTCTCATTTCTGTTTGTAGTATTCTTTTCCCTCCTACTCTAAGTCTATCATAGTACATAGGACTAACCAGTCATAAATATATAACAAATGAACGTGCAGCGAATACATGAAGATTGATACGTCTAGATTACAATGTGCGGACCTATGAAAGTATATAGCAATAGCTTTACATCTGTAATTTTAAAAACTAATTTCATTCAAACTCTCTTGCTTTTCTCCGTTTGTTTTTTTAGCGTATATCTGTTGGCAAGTTTCGTGTACTTGATACGGATTTATTTTTACTAGAAACTTTTTGCGCTGCTTCACCTTAACAAAGTTAAAACATTTTTCTTTTTATAAGCAACTCGATTTTCAGGGTCAGGGCTAAGGTTGCTAAGTGTATGATACACTGTCAGGGCTAAAGTTGCTTAACAGGTTGCTAAGGTTATTTTTTCTCTGTAATACCGAATCACCGAAAAATTGTTTTTCTTCTGTCTACTTGCAGTGAGATATACATGCAAATAGTTCGTTATGTATCAGTTTCAAATCTTGTCTTTATAAGAAAATTTGTAATTTTGTTCTGCGAAAAAAGGTTGCTAACTAACTGTCAGGGCTGTGCTCATCTATATATACAATTGTGCCTCCTCTCCTATTAAAAATAAAAAATTAAATCATTATAAATTAGTATTTAAAGTGCACAGAATAAAATTTTAATTGTCAGTGAACTTAACTCTTTTGGTCCCGGGTACATCTGATCGTTTCACTATCATCGCTACTGCGCAATTCTCGAGCCGGTTTGTAGAGCTCTATACGTGTGATGTTTGGACACTTGTGGGAATGGCTTTGTGCACAGTTTTTTAAAGATGGAAACGACTGCGTCTGTAACAAGTCTCTACCCGTGGTAAAACTTCGCAAGACAAAACTGGCCGCAGATCTTTCAAGACGATGTAGCTTATTTGATTGATATTCCTTCAATGAACCGAAGATGCAGTTGTTGTAGTCAACTCTTGATGAAATTAGACTCAAAAAAGTTTTTAGTTTTCCAGAACATGACAAGATTGTTTCTGTTAAGTAAGTTCTGCTGTAAAACAGGTTTCGCATTTAAATTGCAAAAATTAGAAATGTATGTTCTAACCAAGCCTTTTAATAACTCTCTCTGCTTTAATATGCCCTCTGTAAAGTTGTTTGTAAAACCTTTTTGGGATTTTTCACGGAGGAAATTTCGCCGTCAACCAAGTTTCCTTTTTTTAACTGGAGAGTTAAAAAGGTTAAAAGCAGTTGAGCCATAACTAAATGTATTTGTAATTGTCCCTGCACATTTTTGTTAGATTCTGTCAGATACGAATTGCTTCTTCAGAAACATTTACAGCTTTATTACAGCACTGATTCATTAAATCGGAAAATGTTTACAAAATTGAGTGTGTTTCCCGAGTGTTTCGAAACCTTATCCGGGTACTGATAGTAACCTTTGTGCAAAGGTTCATTGAGACCCGTCCAGGGGTCTGGCTGACATACAGACAAATATCTGTACTTTAGTATTTCTATAGTTCTGTGCTTCATATCTTTAGTTTATTTTTGTACATTTTTTAATTTTTAGTTTATTGTACATTTTTAATTTTTAGTTTATTGTACATTTTTAAAAACAGCTATTTCATTGATAACAGTTATAAAAACTGAAGAAAAACGCTGTATAAATATTATTAGCATTTAACGGTTCTTAACTGGAAAGTTTTCAAATTTATTTGTTCAGCATTCCGATGCTTTCTCCGTTTTAGGTTTTTTACGTATATTCTCAGTCACGAGCAAACTCCAGTTATTACGGCATACCGATAGATATTGAACATGATGGTCTAACTGCCGGCGGCGATCTTTGTAAAGCTGAGAGTAACATAAATACAGGTTAGTGTAACCATAACCCGCTCAGTTAAATTGTCGCTAGGTGATATATATTCTTTTATTCTCTAGGTTGTCAACCAATGAAGAAAAATTTTTACTTGCATTACCAGTGGTTGCCTTTTTACATAACGGCTTTAGTGTTACTGGTGTACACGCCACACTTCGTGTTTCGTTTATTGAATTCGGACATGATCAGTTTCAGGGAAAGTATTAGCCAGGTAAAAATGAGTAAACAGGAAATATTCGTCTCCATCAAATACTAAATTAGTACCTAGGATTACTTACTAGAGAAATATTGATTTTAAATGATTGTCCGATTATCGGACGAACAAAAGAAAGCTGGTGAAAAAAGTAGTTTCCTACTGAGCTTTTCAGAAAAGAATTTCTAAAATTTCCCATCGTCATAAAAGCGAGTTAATGAAAATGGGAGGAATAGAACATTTAAGAGGAGCTTGTTCCAGACTTTTTATGAAAACCTTTAAAATATTTGATCTTCCTTTTACCATATCGTCAATCATAACTTAGATCAACCATAGATCAGCGGAAATACAATTCTGTCGAGTTACTTCTACGCATGTACCAAAAAAAGAGACTGGGTACAAGTTGGCATCGGTTGCTTTAGCAAAACTCGTTTACGTCATCGTAATGGTCGTATCATTTTATCCACCAATCACTTGCTGCTTGACAACTTTTAACAACAAAGATTATGGTTTGAGGTAAGCTAAAATCTTTCTGGTTCTGGTCGCCATTGTGGAATGGGTAATTTTATAAGTAACAGCTCATATGCTCGATTTTACTATGTTAAGCGACCGAGAAAATTCAACAAAAGTTTATTTTTAAACCCTTAACTTTGAAGGATGGTTTACTTTTAATTCCGGAATTTCCTGATGTTTACATACCATTTGTACACAAAAAATGAACAATGAATGAACAGTAGCTATAGTCAAAAAATTAATTATTTGGCATGACATAATTAGTAAAATGATTAAACATTTGTGAATGAGCTATTATTAGAAATTATAAAATTGAACTTTGCATCAATTGAACGATCAAACTACGCGGAACGCCGTTAACCCTGGAGAAATATTGTTGCCTAGCTACGGGATATGCGAGGTTCCGCATGCCTACGAGCACGTGAAAATGAAGGTAGTTTGCAAGATCCCTTCGCACGATATTCATCAACTTGTGTTTCTTGTTGTCTGGTATTTCATGTGTCTGGCAACTGCTGCAGCCGTGCTTAATTGTTTGTTGCACGTGTTAAGTCTCATGTGGGCTGTGGACAATGCACGTGCTGAACACGTGCGTAGATTATCCGTGAGAGAGTGTAAATATCTGTTGTTCGTTAAAAAACAAAATACGCAACTGTACAATGGGGTAAAGAGCTCTAAAGATTACCGTATTACCGACTTCGTTACACAAATGCAGATATCGTAGCCATCACAAAAACAAAAAGCCTTGGAAATTTCGTCAGAGGACAATATTTGAAATATATTGGACACATATGTCGTTGCTCGAATACAATGCTAACGAAGAAAATACTATTTGCAAAGCCAAAGAAGCCATACTATCGCGATCCTTGGATAAATATTTCAAAGATGTTGGATGTCTCTATCGAGCAAGCAAAGAGAAAGACACAAGAGAAATTTGGTTTCGCCGCATTTGTTGAATCCAGATTGAACAATGCGACTCCGTGGCATCTAGAATGCTGAAGGAGGATCCTACAGGTACAGGTTCCTACAGGTACAGGTAGGTACAGGTACAGGTAGGTATACCTTTCAACTCATACAAGTGTTGCGTACTGCGCAATTTTTCATAACACTTAGCTAAATTAGTGAAGTCAATCAATGCTAATGTGTAAAGTAGGGAAAGTAGAAGCTGGAAAAAAAATTCATTTTTGACTTTTCTTTTAGATCTAATATTTCATCATCAGACCAAATATCAAATCGAAATAATAATTTTTAGTTTTTATTTCAGAATGGAAACTGCTTCTTATTGCATTATTCTTCAAATGGTGAAATCAAATATTGCAATGTTTTAAAAAGTGGCGTTTTTTTAGATTTTATCGAAGTTGAAGCACAAAAACCGGGGACGAAAAGGAAGTGATTGTCATGGAAACTAAATTCAGCTAATACTCGAAAGTTTACGTCGAAAGTTTCAAACACTTTTTGTTCTAAGGATATTATATCTGCAATTTTATGTTTCGTAAATATAAATAATTAATATCAATATAAACACAGATGTATAGATATGTCTAGATATAATTTGTTTATTTAGTATATGTAAAAAAAATAAAAAATAAATTAATATATGTATGTAGTACAATATATAATCTAAAAATTTTAAATTCGAATATCTTTAATTTGCATGTATAATAAATTTACGAGGAACATGTAACATATCTGGAAAGATAGCTTGTCGCTAAAATGAATTACCCTTAAACAGACAGGTATAAATGTCCGGATATCAGAATAAATATCGGGCACTAACGAAATTTTTTTGAAAAAATTAAAAGACAATAATAACAAATAATTCTTGGCCTGAGTTACTTTTGCAGCCAAAGGCATTTATTTGAGGTCCCTTTCTGAATGAACGTCCCATCTCTCAACCTCGGGGCAAGATGGGGATTTTAAGTTTCTTTCAATTTTGGTTTTTCATAAACAGAGTTACAGCATGCAATCTTTTCCAATGTCAATGCAGAATTATTTCTGTGCCAAGAGAGCATTGAGATTTCAAAAAAATCTCTAAAAGTATTATCGGGCTCTTATAAAAAATAACAACACCAACTTGGTGGCAATAAATAGCAAAGTTTGTGTTTATAAAACACGTTCAAAATGTGGGAAATTATCGGCCAAAAATAAAGCAATATTTACTCATTCCAATTACAATGAATAGTCTGGAAGCGAACAATAGCTTATTGTTTTCATTCTTCGTATGTGAACTTAACTTGTATCAGGCCTCCAACCCTGCGCAGAAATTCAAGATGGCGTCGAAAATATTTGCTTGGTACTTATTTTCGAAAACAATCGTCTATTCGGGAAAAGTAATTCATTGATTTTAAGTATTGGTCTTACTATAAAGTTTTTCAGTATTTTGCAGATTTTGTCAATCAAAAATTATTTTACTCTGCACAAGTGGAGAGGCCTGTGAACCAAAATCCGTCGCACATCTATTCATTGAGTTGTTAATCTATTTAAACAAATGTGGGAAAACTTGATCGTAATGTCATATTTATTATATTCATTATCTACACCTTAAAGATATCCGAAACACTTCAATTCCTTCGTGCAATTCCTTCGTGCAATTCCTTCGTTCAATTCCTTCGTGCAATTCTTTCGTGCAATTATGCGTTCTTTCGAGATAAAATTTGAACTGAAATGTGAAATCAATTGTACAGCTACTATGTTATCTTAGATTGAACTATTTTAACTTTATTATTATTTTTGTTATTTAACAATACGAAATTCTTTTTACCCCTACTCTGAGTGAGTCATACCGCTGCTTACACGGTCAGAGCCAAGCAATTAAGAAAAGAGACACTGCAAAACTTTATATATATTGCGTAATGTTTTCCAAACGTTTACTTGTCACATATACAAACTAATCTATCTGTTGCTTTCCCTTGGACACATCTTTAAATTTTCTTCGAAATGTTTTATCGCTTTTATAAAGTCCCGCCGCACGTTTGCAATCTTATGTACAAATGTTAGTCCAGAATTTATTAATAGGCTTGGGACCATCGGCTATCATTAACGCTTCTTTCCACTCATAAAAATTCTCTCCTTTAAAGAAGTAGGTTTTGCCGTCATAATAATACCGGAACACCGTATCAATGTTATCCGGTACTCCCGGAAACGTACTGCTTATATTTCTTGGGAATCCGTCCGCCACTCGATTCATGTTGTTATTATAGAGGTACACTTGGTCACCCTTGAAAAAATATGTCATCAAGAAATTGTTTGTGAAAGCTGCATCGATGTTGTCCGGTACGCCGGGCCATCCTTTACTAATCGGGAACGGGTAATTAGCACCCACCTTCCCCGTTTTAGCATCAAAACGGTAGTACTCTGTCCCCTGTAAAGAAAATTAAAGCATTATGTTACTCAATAAAATTGTCTATGAAGTCTAAATTCTAACAACCTGAAAAAAGTAGGTGTTCCAATTAAAGCCCCAAACAAAAGCTTCATCATAGGTAGACGGTATACCCTCCCAATCGCTGACCGTGTTTCGTGGATAGCCATTTTCATAGACATAACCTCGTGAAATGCGCCAATATTTCGTGCCTCTTGCAGCATAAGTCAGTCCGTCGGCCATGTGGCTGAATATGGAGTCGAATCTTACAGAGCAACTTTCTAAATTCAGAAGATATATTTTTGATGATTTTTTTTATGCTTAACAATTGTCAGATAAATTAGTAGGGTTTATACGCCGTAAAAAAATATCTTAAGTCCACGTCAGTTTTTACTGTAATTTTTAATCTACGTTATCAAATAAATTATGAATGAATGAATCTTATCCAAGAACGATGTTTTTAATCAACCATTTCTTGCTAGTAAACTACACGTTTCTGTATTTAGTGCGTAATGGACAGCGGTGGAAAGATTTCAGATCTTAAATCTAAGAAGAAGATAAGCTACAAAACATCTTTTTCCTATGCAAACTTTATTAGTATAATTTTTATATTACAGAAAGTTTTGAAAAGGTATTGGACTGACTGACGAAAAACAGTTTAGGCTTCAGAAACTTATTAGATAGACCAGAATTTGAGGTTTTATAAGAAATAAGAACATTGAGGTTGAAGCAAATTTTTCTTGTTTTCATAAAAAATATTTTTGCTGCTCTTCATTCAAATTTCGTTCAATTTATTTTCAAATACGTGCATGCATGTGCAGTTCCTGTTCATTCGCGTTGATGCGTGCAAATATCTTCGTGAAATTCCTTCATGCACCGAGATAGCATTGAACAAATTTGAAAAGCTTCTAATCACCAAACTACGTCATTACTACGAATGGAATGTTTGGGCTCTCTCACACCTAACCGTGACCCGCTTTCAAATGTACACTCTAAATCGCAATAGATCGATTCCATTATCTTTTTAGATACAAAAGAAAAAGTCAATAATTCGGCTTTTCATTGTGTAATGTTTATCGGAAGTTTTGTTATATTGTGAGGGTTCCTTTTGAGCCACATATTTCATACGTGAACTGCAGAGAGACACCAGACATCGAGCGACAGGTAAGTGAATTCTGACCTTTATGATTGGGGTTATGTTGGCATCTTATAATTAATGTAAAGAAAATCTCAAGTAGCAATGAAGTAGGTGACGATTTAAAGAAATTATTTTGGAAAAAACCATAGAAAAGGTTTATTTTGTATAAACCCTAGAATAATAATGAATTTACTTTTTATTAACGGTGTCTTGTATAACAATGGCCCCATGACCGTATCTGGGCCGTCACTATGCGACAAACTAATAATGTGACCAATGGCGTGCTTCGCTGCTTTTTGCTTTCCGTAGTATGAGGTCACACGAACCATGTTGATTTTAATTTCATACCGAAAGGGGGTTGAAGAGATTTGCTTCACGTTGAGGGCATCGAGGGAGTGGTTTGTGCCTGTTAGAGAAGAAGAAATGTAAATATACTGTTCATTTTCAAAGCTGGAAAGCTCAATTTTTGTTGCATGAGGTGATACAAAGCGCTTAAAGTCACCATTAAACGTTGGAATTATTGTTTGAAAAATCATACCCTTGAAAAACGTGAACTCAACCATACAGCCATCGGTGGAATAATTAAAATTGATTCCTTCTTTTGTCTTCCAGTACTTGACAGCGGCAAGCACATACTGATTGTTGCCATGGGGTCCCTTGATGCAGAACCTCACGGGGTCAGGCATCACATTCAGGTTCATAACAGTGACATCGGGCTGGGAACATCGTGGCACCTCCATCAATCTTTTAGTCGCTTCATCGAACATACCACTTTTTGTTAAAGACATTCTCGTTTGAAAACCCGTTAACGCCTGTTCAAGGTCTTTTCTTGTAAGCGCGTTTGCTTCCTGGGTGATGTAACCATAGGTTTTCAGATAAGTCTAAAACGAAGGAAACTGCCTCAGAAGAAACTAAGAAATATTTTGCTTCACTTTAGCAAGGACTACCTCGAATTATAGAAGGCAAGTTAAAATACAATAGATGTTTTGCCGATTGTGACGAGTATAGAAAAATTCCTGAGACAACCACGGAGAAATTTAAAGAAAGTCACGAGACCTGTTTTCAATTTGAATTGTTATATTTTCCCTTAGGGAACATCTACGAGGGGAAAAGCGCAATATAAACGCGTCTTTGCCGAATGGTTTTTGTGAGACAAAAATTTCTATTAAATTCTATAGAAAAATTTCTATTAAAGATTGAACTCGAGACTTTTATTGTTTTTTCCCTCGCAAAAAAAATTTTTAAATTTGTGTCATTTTTTTCATCACAGCATTAAGTAAAAACGACCCGGTTTATTCGCATCTACAGCATAGACACTTACGCAATTGCACAATTGACTCTGGCGGAAACATGAAAGGAGTTTCTGGATCAACTACCATTTTTGGGCATTTTAATAAACGTCCAGTTTTCATTAAAAATTTCGCAATATTGACAAAACACTTTAACCGACTTAACAAACGCAAATACCTAACTTCACACTTCTAATAAAACATTTTGAAAACTCTTGTTTGTCTGACAAATGTCAATATTTGTCGAGAGTATAAAAAGCCTTGATGGAAGTTAGTCAATTTTCGCGCATGCGACGACGAAACCGTAAACAACCTTAAAGGAATTATAAACGAAGCAAAAAAATAAACAAGAATGAAAAGTGGACACTTAACAAAACCAACGTTTTGCTGTACACAGATTACAAATTCCGATGAAACGCACAGTGAAGCATTTCTGAAAGTAGAATTATTAAATCGGTTCTGCAGAAGGGCGTCATACCGCGGATGCAAGATGACCCTATTGACAACAACCAATCAAAAGGGAGCAAAAACTGTGCTCAATCGATTTCAGCTAGCCTCAAGATTCTTGTCAAATCATGACTTTAAAGAATTCTTTTTTCCAACAAGAGGAAATCTCTATCCTAAACTTGTGATATGTTTCTTAATTTGTCTTTAACTAATCTCAATATTATTTTTATGCTTTGTATTTTTTATTTCAAACAGGACTTCCAGGATAACAGTATATCTATATATTTAATATATATATTTTATAACTGAGAAACTATCCTGTAAAAATATACGTTTTAATAATAATAATAATAAAACAAAATATCTTTCTTTAGTGAATCCAAATAGTGTTAAGCTAGTGCACAGCTAGCGTTCTTTGTACTTTCACCACGAGTCTTTGTCAACACGACACTTAGGACACTTAGCTACACTCTTTTTTAATTGAGACATAATTTTTTTGGGCTATTTTCAGCCTAGAGGGTTCTGATAAACAAATGAGTATTGGTTTTGTTTGAATAAGAAGGATGGCGGCCACTAAGAAACCGCAGTATAACATGTTGGTATAAAACCAGGTTTTGTTAAAAATTCAAAGATTAAATGTTTTCTCGTTATAAAACTCTGAAAATCTGTCTTAATTTCATCCAACATTATTTTCTTTAATGTTTATACCGGGAAAGTTGATTTTGAATTTATCGCAAGTTTTTAAAGCCGTTTAGCTTTTCAATTTCGATATTAGCGCAGGACTGATTAAAGGCATGCAACCTTCAAAGTATGGTTTTGTTCGAGACTTCAAACCGGATACGGGTTAACGTGGGGGGGGGATGATTTCCGTTGGGAATGTAATGCGATACTTCGCACGTTTTAAACATAAAATTCTCGGTTGTTTATCTTTCGTACATACTTTCAAATACATAACTTGTTTCTTGATATGTCAAAGGTCTTAAATTCGTTTCCCTCGAAACAACCAACACCCATTTTTACTTTCAGTCTCCGTACGCCATCTTACGAAGGAACGCGTGCAAATATATTCTAATCTTTGTCTCGTACACATGCGTAAAAGACTTTAATGTAACAAACAAGAAGGGTTTTGCAAACCATTTCTTTCTTGACTAAAAAGCTTAACATGTGGAAGATTAAGAAGGGTTATGGAACAATAAAACTATTATTTTCGATGTTTGCCTCGGAATGCAAATGCTTTACAATAAATAAAACAGAATTCGCCTCCAAATTAGAAAAAATCTCTAAACAAAATCTTTTCAACCTCTGAAATGGCTTTTTCTAACATCAGTAACCTTACTTTGGAAATGTATTTTTTATATTTTCTTTTTAATATTGATTTCTAAAAACTGAGAAACTGTTAATTAATATATATGATATAAATTGAAAAAGGTTTTACTTAAAAAAAGTAAAAAAGTGGAGTGTTAACGCCCTCACCCTGTGTAAAAAGTGGAGTGTTAACGCCCTCACCCTGTGTAAAAAGTGGAGTGTTAACGCCCTCACCCTGTGTAAAAAGTGGAGTGTTAACGCCCTCACCCTGTGTAAAAAGTGGAGTGTTAACGCCCTCACCCTGTGTAAAAAGTGGAGTGTTAACGCTCTCACCCTGTGTAAAAAGTGGAGGGTTAACGCCTTCACCCTGTGTAAAAAGTGGAGGGTTAACGCCCTCACTCTGTGTAAAAAAGTGGAGTGTTAACGCCCTCACCCTGTGTAAAAAGTGGAGTGTTAACGCTCTCACCCTGTGTAAAAAAGTGGAGTGTTAACGCCCTCACCCTGTGTAAAAAAGTGGAGGGTTAACGCCCTCACTCTGTGTAAAAAGTGGAGGGTTAACGCCCTCACCCTGTGTAAAAAGTGGAGGGTTAACGCCCTCACCCTGTGTAAAAAAGTGGAGTGTTAACGCCCTCACCCTGTGTAAAAAAGTTGAGTGTTAACGCCCTCACCCTGTGTAAAAAGTGGAGGGTTAACGCCCTCACCCTGTGTGAAAAAGTGGAGGGTTAACGCTCTCACCCTGTGTAAAAAGTGGAGTGTTAACGCTCTCACCCTGTGTAAAAAAGTGGAAGGTTAACGCCCTCACCCTGTGTAGAAGGCTGCGTATATAAGTATAATGTTTCTCCCAGCAGAAAGGAATTTTGCAGTGTAATCAAATTTTTTCAAAAACACTAAGAACCAGTAAGAATAAACCGAGTAAAATAATAAATCAGCTAACAAAAGACTAAACAACGGACTTACAACTGCTTGCAAAGGAAAGTTCCCCATGCCATTAGTGAAGGTTTGGGCCGGTAGAGTTTCCACCAAGGATGCGAGGTATAGAAGGATGATTCCAACTCTCATGGTATTCATTTTGTCGAATGAACATACGGGCTTGTGCATGTATTTATACTCCATCCGATCGAGATCTACACTTATTCTGGATCTCTGAAAGGTCAAAAGGTTCCAAAGAAGCAACAGCACAGGAAGGTGTTCCTTACATACAACAACCCTTTATGGCATTCAAAGTCAAGTATCAAATGCCGCTTTTTCCTTCCATATACAAAATCATGACATAGCACAGAACAAACTTTAAATAAGAAATAAATATTATTAGAAAATAACATCTAAAGCCATCAATAGAAGAGTAAAAATTTTCCAAAAATGCAATCTGAGAGATCTGTCCAAACACGTTATAACACACGCCGTAATTTCTCCTAATAAATCGATAACAACAAAATAATGGAGCTGAAAACATGTCTACATGTTCGCTATTGGTCATCTGTCGCAAAATACTAGACAGGTATCCTGCTTAATGTTACTGCATTTTTGTTTTGTCTACACCTTGACATGTTTTTCCATAAAATTGTGCTGAGCAACTTGAGTTAATCTGTTTTCAACAAAAACACATGTTACTGCGGTACTTTAAAATAGGAACCCGAGTCACCGCCCCTTTATCAACATTCTACGTTGAATGGAATGCAACGTTGAAGTTTATTTATCATTAAAACTTTTATTCTAGGTTAACAACATGGTTGTGTTCTGAAGATCCGTTTCCATTCATTCTAGTATTGATTCGATGAACGTGCGGCCCAATGCACCATTCAATAACGGATCATTTTTTGAGAAATGTCATTGCTTTGAAAGTTGCTGTGAAATGTACAATACTCTAAGCAATTAAAACATTTTGCACATATATTTGCGTAGTATAGTAAAGTGTACATTGGAAACATTTGTATGTGGGTGTTCAAAATATCCCAGAACAGGCATGCAATTGTGGAACACCATTTGGCAACACTTCATTTGTAAATATTTGTTTGAAGAGGAAGTCACTTCATTGCAAATAATACATGTATGTTTTGAAACAATTTTTTTACTTTTGAACGATTAAGGTTTTGTTATCATCGTAGTTCTGTAGACACGGTATCTCCAGATCTTTTATTTTTTTATTCAATTTTGCGCAATGTTTGACATGACCCTGAGAAATCCTTTCTAAGGTGTTAAAAAATAATGAGGACCTATTAAAAACGTTGTACGCCATCTTTGCCTTCTGCAACAATGATCTTTGCTCTTTGGGGTACGCTTTTTGAAATTTCGGTGTTTTAAAATTAAATGCATTTGGTAGGTTAACAGGATTTCATATGCAAAAACAAGATATCCACTTCCACACTCGTGACAAGAATTACAGACAGGAGCAATGTGGGCTTTCTGTTTCTATTTGAAGACGCGTCTAGACACTCGGTATTATTTGTAAGCACTCGCGATTCTAGGATTAACGACGTTGTTCTATTTATAGAGGTTTTGCAAAAAAAATACATCATATGTAATGAAATGCTTCAAAGGTCGAAAATAAAAATATCGCCGGAATCTAGCGTCACGAACTGCTGGATGGATAGAAATATCCCCCTATAATACACAAAAATCTAAGCAAATTCCTTTAAGTTCGAGTACACGTTTTTTATTATAAGAAACCGGTTTATAAGAAACTCTAGTCACTTGAGCTCGCAAACCTAAGAAACTACTACAGTAAGCTCACTCTGCATACATACGCATACTTCTTGTTGCAAACCTATTGTTGTATTTCCCCATCATCAGACACACCATCCATTTATTAACTGTCCACAACTGCTGAATTGAATCTGCTGTCAAGTAATTTCGGACGTACTCGTTTTTATCTTGTTACCAATCAGCAATGATCTGGTTTGTCTTGAAAAAAGTTCAAGAAAATGAAAAGTCGTTAAAAGTTAATTCGCGCGACTAAATGTTCTTTCCTTAAGGCCTTTAAAGATACAATGCTCGTAGTATTTTGTTTGTTGTTGTTTTTTTAACGAGGCTTCCAGAACGCTCATTAAGCATTATCATAAAGCCCTCGACCCAGAGTTTTAGTGTATTTAATTGCTCCCATTAGTGCTACGGTTATTTTTGATGAAATACGGCGTTGTTTATTTATAACCGTTTACTAAACAACTTTGTGATAACATGGTCTCAAACCCAGATCGAGACCATGCTTAACCTAGGTTAAGAGCCAAACGCCATTGCCATTGCGCATGCGCCGGATAATATTGATAATTCGTTCATATGATACCTAATTAAATAGTGTAACCAAGTATTGTCTAAAAAATGGGGGCAAAACATCGAAGGGCTTTAAAACTGTAACTGAAAACAAGATGTCGTTTTTACTGCATGAGGTTTTCATGGAGAATGAATATTTGACGGAACGCGCGGAGCACAATTTAATTCATAGAGAATGAGTATTTAACGGAACGCGCAGAGCACAATTTAATTCATGGAGAATGAGTACAATTTAATACATTTAAATAAGATAATTTATGGAATGCAAAACATGAATGAATGGTCTTATTCTTTTGTTTTATTACGAATTTTCACGTTCTTTCTATCACGCCGACAATCTTTACTGAAAGATTAACATGTCAACAACGTATAAAAATACCTTTTGTTCCAGCGTGCAGTAGTCAGTAGTAATTTTGCAATTAAAAATATTTATTTTAAATGTTGCGGATTGATATATATAATTAATAGCTATATATCTTGTTTTTATATCTTGTTTTTATATCTTGTTCTTATGTACCTTAGAATGACCGTTTCGCCGTCGTATTTCATTTGCATTGCGGGATTAGTTTTAGGTATGAAATCATTATACTTCAAACAATATACTTCTATAATCGCACTTTTGTTGACTATGGATGCCATTTGACAATGTTTTTAATCGTGTATTTCACGTGCGAAATTCTCCTTTTCTAAAGGTCATACATTGAGTAGCATGTCATGGCACCGCGAAGACCCACACGATTAACGATTAGTATTCGTTATTTCAAAATAGAAAGTTTTATTCCTCCTAGCGGACTCGTAACATTTTCTGTCTAATTAAAAATTAATCCTTAGCTTGTTCTTAATTTTTGACCAATTTAAGCCTCGGTGTTCTTTTTTAAAAAAAGGTCTACTCTATTAAAGTCGTTTTTTAATTTTGATAATTGCTTTCTTTCTCGAAGGCGTGGCAGGCAAACCATCCAACAGTGCCCCGTTTTCCATCCCCCCAACGGCAACACAGGTCAACACCGACGGCTTAGTGTTCTTGAAATGCAGCGAATGCTTTTCCCACGGTACCAACGACTCGATCGACTGGCGGTGTAAATACGGTTGCAATCGATGGCGGACTTACCCCACAACCCTGCCCAAAACTGACGCTACGCACATTCGACCTACGATCATTTGGTCAAAAGCTTTACAACGGTTGGAAAGTGCGGAAGAGCTGGTGAAACACTCGGGAACCAATTGGAAGTTTTACACTACCGCATTAACGCTACTAACTCTACTTGCAGTCGCATCGATGGCGTACAGACGCTTGATAAAGTCCCCAGTAGAACGCAAGAAAAGTTGCAATGCGGCCGTCATACACAGGCTATAAAATATAAATTATGACAACGTTATTAAAAAAGAAATTTAACAGAGACAAGAGAATATTGTGTATTTACAAGATTGTTAATTTTTGTTGTACATTGTTAAATATTACTAAATAAATAAATAAATAAGAAATGTAAGTAAAGAAATATCAGTGACATAAAATGAAATTTTAGAATCTTTACAACCGTCTTTTCTCTTCAAAACGTAAAAAGAAACTTCAAATGCATAAAATGATGTCTGTAATGCTAATAAAAATGCATTCGTCAACAAAATACCGTGGAAAACTAGAACTCGAATAAAACTAGAATAATTTCGCTAAACTTGTAACAACAATAATGGCAATTGAGGGATTTCATAGAAGTTCCAAAGGTGACAGGATTGTTATATCACCTCTACGTAACGGATAACATCGGAACCTCAAAAAGATGAAGGGTCCACTGCATAAAGGACTAGGTTCTTCCCAAATTGGTTTATTTTGGTTTAAAAACTGCTTTGGGATGTCAGAGTATAGTGAAACCGGTTCCAGGACAGTTTCCCGACAGACATTTTCCTGAAGGACATTTCCCCGAACGGTTATTCCCCCTGATAATTCCCCGACGGACAGTTCCCTCCACCGACATTTTTCCGACGGACAATTCTCCGAATATGTGTGAAGCTTTAAAAATATTTACAATAATACCTTAAACAAAATATTTTGTTATCCGGTCATGGAGCGCAATTAGCCGGTGTTTGCTATTTGAAGAAAAGATATTGAACAGACACACATCAATAATGAAACTTGTCAAGAGTGGATATTTCATAGTTTTGGTAGTTTTAAAGAGGTGTGAAAACATTCTTATAGAAAACAGTTAAGAAAGACGTGATTAAAAGTGCTCTCAAGGAAGAACAGTGCAGGGCATGGCGATATACGCAGTCGCTAACCCTAGATTTGATGATAATAACCATGACATAAATACAACAAGATGACCGCATTTGCAAATGATGTAAGCGCGGCTGGTGAATTACATGCGTTACGCGATTGGTGGAATCAACTAATCCCAATTGGTATGTTCCGCAAGCAACAAAATCCGAGTTAATAGTAAAACCTGAGAAAGAAGATGAAACAAGAACATAGGAACAGGTTTGAAGATAACTAACGAGGGAAAAAGTTTGCAACAAACAGTACACGAAGGACTACGTACGAACAACCGTCACGAAATGGGTAGTAGAGATGGGTTTGCTAGCTGAAATTGCCACAACACAGTTCGCCTATTTTCTCAGAACCATCCCGGAAATGAAAATTCACTTGATGCCATTGGAGGATGTGGACAGACATAAATTCATACCGGAAATCATTCGTGGTCATTTTGTGAATAATGCCAAGCGAGTACTTCTTTCATTACTTCCAAGACACGGAGGGCATGGCATACCAATCTTCATTAAATACAGCACTAGTTGAGTACCTTAACCTATGTAACATAAAGTTGGCGTTGAAAGTTCAAATCCAAGATACGAACAAAGAAGGAAGCAAGACGAAACATGAAATACAGTCACAACGAAAGGAACACGAAACGCCCGAAAGTTTACGCCAAGTAATGACCAATGCCCAAAAACGACAAAATGAATCCAACACGGAAGTGGAGTTTTGGATTGGTTGACCACAGCACGGAAGTGGAGTTTCGGATCGGTTGACCACAACAAGGAAGTGGAGTTTCGGATCGGTTGACCACAACACGGAAGTGGAGTTTCGGATCGGTTGACCACAACACGGAAGTGGAGTTTCGGATTGGTTGACCACAACACGGAAGTGGAGTTTCGGATTGGTTGACCACAACACGGAAGTGGAGTTTCGGATTGGTTGACCACAACACGGAAGTGGAGTTTCGGATTGGTTGACCACAACACGGAAGTGGAGTTTCGGATTGGTTGACCACAACACGAAAATGGAGTTTCGGATTGGTTGACCACAACGACTTTGAACGATCAAATATAAAGATTGTCTGAGTAGTTTTTTGGCGGGGGAGTAACATTATCCATGACTCAGACTGTTCTCTACTTAAAGAAACAATGAGTGATATTTGCACGTGCATATGCACTCTTGACGATGAAAATTCCTGCGCGAAAAAACTAAAGAAAGAAGTTTACAAAAACTTTAAAGAAGTCGAATTAAGTAGAGCAAAAATATATGAAGTTAAGTGATTCTCGAAACTAATTTTTAAAGGTTTAAATATTGTCGCTGTCACGGGTAAGTAACAAAAAGTCGTTTTCTATTAAGCGATGAGTGCAATTTGCACAGGGTGGTTTATATAGCTAGTATATATGGATCTGATCATTTACAGACAAGTACCTGCTTGCATCAGACGAGACTGAACATGTAAAATATCTGGGAGTCATTGTCGTTGACATGGGACATCAGAAATGTCAAGTAATTGACGCGCACTACATTCGTTGTAGAAGCGACCTATCAGAAAGGAAACTCTGTATAGCTCAAATTTGTGGACTGTAATTCAACTGACTTATACGAGAATATTACGTTTAGCTTACAATATCTCCTGATGACGTCATCCTACGAACAAATCTCTACCTCGCTTATCTGTTGTTGTGTGCAACATGGAGGTATGGAACCAAGTTTTGTTGATAGCTCTAACAACTACGCTACAGCACTTAACATAACCATTAAATTGGCGGAATCGTTTTAAGGTATATGTCATTACATGTCAAGTAAGCCTGTGTCTTGGAGCTATAACCGGACTGAGGGTGGAGGGTGAAATACAAAATGAGGGCTCAATAATGAAGGACCAATCTAAAAAGGTTATCAAAACAGACATCTAGTATCTGCATAATGTAAGGTTTCGCCATTTTCCTAAACTACAAAGCCAAGGTTTGCAGGATTTCACGGCCGCAATCACTAACAACAATGGATTAAAAAAGCAACGTATAGATATAAATATTCAAAAGTTAAACATATAATTATCACGCATAATTTACAAATTATCACGCATAATTTACAAATTATCACGCATAATTTACAATAGATTCTCGCAATAAAGTCATTCGACAAATGAATGGGAAATTCACGACGAAACAAAAGGTGAAAAAAGCTCATTCAATTGACGTGGCTAAGTGCTAATAGAAAAAACTATATATATATACATATATTTTATTATTATTAAATGTATATTAGCAATCATTGCTTTAGTATGGTTTACTTTTCTTTAACAATTGCTGTGTGACTAGGTCTACTTCTATTGATAATTTAATTTTGGGAGCTCATAGAAAATTTGACTAATTACAAGACCAGTGACGTTTCACTGCACGACTCGACGCCGCTAGATGACGTCACATACGCATCGCGTTCATACTTTAAACGTGTTGGATCAAAGTCAATGCGTTCTCTATTTTGAAAGGCGCTGGCGGTTAAGGTCGCCACAGTAACGTTCCGTTTGTTATTGTTCTGTAGAGCCTCATTATGAGTTTGTCTAGATCGTAAGGCGGAAGAGCTCAACAAACGCATTTCGTTCGTGACGACTTTTGGCGTCTGTTTCTTCAGAAGCGGATTACTTCCCAACATGAAATGTCGCATAGGAATATGTTCAAAATGGTCTTGCAGTTCTGGGATGTTCTCGCGGTATTTTGGATACACCAACGAAATCCCGCTGTCATCTTCAGTTCCGTCAAACGGCAGTATGCTATCCAACGTTGAGTAATCGCTGTCTTCTTTCGACTCTCCCAGCAAATGCACTTCGTCCTTTTGGGCCGCGCACTTCGGTATGGTGACTAGAGCGCCATTGCAACGAAGTGTATATGACTTCGGTATGTCGCCCAGTACGTTGCTGTCCATTTCCAGCGCCTTTGATAGCCGTTGTTGGCGTCTTTTCTTACAGCAAAAACATATGAGGGCCACCCAAACTAGCGACGTTAAAACGACAACAGCAATAACAGTGATCACGATGACGGTGATAAAGATGGGCGACTTTGTTGACGACAATGCTGTAGTATCGGACGGTTTGACGGCCAATTGTGCTGTCTGTCTTGCCGTACCCAGCCTGTTGGTCGCCTCACACGCGTACAACGCTTCGTCGTCGTATTGAAAGGAGACGATAACCAGCAGCTGATTAGACAATTTCATTCCCGACGTGCTTGCGTATAAGGGAGAACCGTTCTTATACCACTGTATTTTTGGTGGTGGATTTCCGCTGACGATGCAATCGAAAACGGCCGTGGCGCCAATGCTAACGGCTTTGTTGAGCATGGGGTGAGTGAACTTCGGCTTTTCTAGAATGTTATTATATTATGTTAATACGTTCACTCGATTTCAACACTTCGGCCCTTCCAAAAATCGGGAAGATCTCATAAAAAATTATGTTTAAGACTCAAATTTAAGTAAACGAGAATTACCATTAAAAATCCGGTCCATGCACTTATTATCGTGTTATTACAAGAAACTATAATAGATGACGATGACTGTAACTCACCGATCACTGTGATTTTAAGCGTTCTGTTCACAGATCCACCCACGTTTGTAGCAATACATGAATAGAGACCACTATCTTCAATCTTCAAACTTCTAATACCAAACTGGCTGTTCTCATACGTTATGCGATTGTCAACGACGGCGTGGAAACGCGGGCCGATGTTCAACTTTTTGAATTTGACGTTAGGTAGAGGACGGCCCTTGGCGGTGCAGGGTATGTGAATGTCTTCACCACTTCTTGCAATCACGTGACTGAGGAGGTTATCTGGTAATCTCGGTGGCTCTGAAGAAATCACATGGCTTATCATTTCATATCATTTCAGTTCATATTGCTAAAGAAAATCGATACAAAAGGCAACAGTAACTGATATATATACAGTATAATCTCGATAACTCGAACCATCAAGGTACCGAGTAAAATAGTTTGAGATAAAAAATGTTCGAGTTATTGTGAGTTTTTATGAGAAACTATTAGGAAAAAGGAATAGAAAAACAGTTCGAGTTAACGCGAGTTCGACTTAACGGGGGTTCGAGTTATTGGGATTATACTGTATATAATATATATAATGTAATAACAAGATAACAAAGCGTTTTTTGCTGTTAATGAACGCAAGTAACAAACCACATAAAGAAAAAGAATCATTGCAAATACACAGAACTCACCAACCACGGAAACGTTCACTTTCACCGATCGATCACTGCCGTAAATATTAGCTACACGGCACCAGTAAACACCAGCATGCACATCGCTAACCTTCTCTATGGCAACGTAGGACGTGCGTTCGTAGTGCCGACCGTCCACTAGCCTTTGTTTGGTCGTGATTACGTGACTCTCACTGATGACATCACCATTGTGATACCACAACACAACCATGGGCGTCTCTCGGGCTGATGTGGCGGTGCACCGCAAGCTTGTGTTGGCTTCTTTGTTCACGTACCTTGAGTTTGGTTGCATGGTCAACTTGGGGCGGACTGTCGCCATGTCGTTTGGAACTGAAGCATCAGAGAAGCATGACGGCATAATAACAATCACAACACGAAAGTAATAATGAACGATGGACTTGGAAAACAACAACATTGATTACTCAGTGATGGTGGAGTCTTACCGCATATCAGTTCGGTGTCCTGCACGTCTACGATGTTCTTGTGTTTCAACCACTTGGGAGTTGAGCACATCACTGAGATGTTCTTCACCAGGTCGACTTTGTGGCCAATCCAATCCTTGAACCATTTCACGGAACAGTCGCATAGCAACCCATCAGCGTGCAATGATCTACAAAATAATGTAAGAACACTTCAAATAAAAAGTTAATACAAATGTATTAGTTAGGGTTGGATTCTTTGGACTTGGACTCTGTTGAGTCACAAGCCCTGTCTCTCCTGTGTATTTCCTTTCTAAAAAATAAAATAATAATACAAATGCTTACAGGTATTTCAGATTGGCCAGTTTGGAGAACGATTCCTGTTCAATGATTTTGACATCATTCTCGTTCAAGTACCTAAAGAAAACACAAGGTGAGCAAGTAAAACAATGTTGAACAAGCGAGACCTTACAAGTCGCGAAGCTTCATTAACCCTTGGAACGCTTGACTTGGTATCAGCAATGCATTGTTACGACTCAAGTCTCTGAAAGTAGCAATAAGATTGTTATAAAGTTCTTCTTTCGTTATAATGATCCAAAGAAAAGACTAATATGTAGGAAGTGAAAAGCAAAAGAGAGTTGTTTTGTTACTTACAAAACATTAAGGGATTTCAAGGGGATGAAAGCAATGTCCATTTCTTTATCCCCAGTAGATATGTGATTTGCACTCAGGTTCAAGGATAGCAAGTTGTTCAGCCCAGCAAAAGTTGACTCCGAGATGTGGTCGATGATGTTATTGCTTAAATCACTAGAAATGAATAGTTCAGTCAAGATACAATCTTAATTCGATGGTATAAGTATAAGGTATAACCTTCTCCATAACTATGAATAAAATATTGCTGGGGTAAAAGGCTTTTAACCCCAACATATCCGTTTTTAATTTTCATCATTTCCATCTGTTCACACCGTATCTATTATCACTTGAAGTAACTCACAGCGATGTCAAGTTGTGCAAATGCAAAAACATTCCATTATCCAAATGTGACAGCAAGTTGTAAGACAAGTCACTGCAAAAGAAGATTTAGTGACTTGGTTACAACTTCCAAAATATATATATATTTTTATATATATTAACACATACATATTTATATATATAATCATACATAATAATAATAATAATAATCATAAATGCTTTTTCCATTAAATGCAATAAATTTATTATATTTACAGAGTTACAAAAAAGACAAAATTGTAGATCAAACAATTATACAAAACACATTAAGGTTTTTAATGATGTCTTGATGATGAACGTTTGCTCGTTTGCAGTCAAACTTCCTATGGTCAGTATGTGACAACGAGATTCTGCTATCTGATATATTCTGCTGATTTAACTTTTGCAGAGAAAAATAATAAAATCATATGAACAACCATAAATATGTTCATTAAATACATTTAAAAAGGGTAATGTGTAGACTTAGATGCAAAAAGACGATGTTAATTAGGACGTTCTGATGGTGAACTCAATACAAATTTGATCAACATTGCTGTAAAAATATTGAAATTGGGTTTAGGCAACAAATTATTTCAGTGATCACTTACATGTAGTTTATATTCGTGGCACTGTGGAACGAATCCAACTGGACCGACTCAATATGATTGTATGCAAGACAGCTGGAAATATAACATCATATATATCATTTATATATATATATATATAAAAATGTAATTTTAACAAATATTTTGAATGAAAAGATTGAATCGCATTCTTACATGAGTTTCAAATTTGGCTTGAATGGAATCCAGGATTTCGTAATTTTTCTCAGACGATTATGATCAAGATGTCTGCAAATGAAACACCAATCAAATAAAATTCAAACATAGATGTCTTAGACTGGGACATGTTTGTTATCAAAATCGAATAGATTTAGTGCTATTATATTTCCACTAGTGACTTACAGTTCTTCCAGCTTCTCAATGTGTAGAAACGTTGCAGCTGTGATGTCTCTCAATCGGTTATGTGAAAGCACTCTATGTGGAAAGGAATTTGTTGAATAACAACCATGTTTGCTTCGATGTAAAGTTCAGCAAAGTAGAGGGTTAACAGTGGTTGGTAAATCAAAGCCTAAGTTGACAGTGAGCCATCACATCAATGGACGTAGATTGAAAGAAGACAAATTTAGTCAACGCTATCAATTCTTGTGAGCTGGCACAAACAAAAAAGTTGTGACAAACTAAAAAACGTACAGTTTCTGAAGGGAACGAAAACGAGAGAGGAACATCTTAATTTGAACAATCTTGTTGTTATGTAGCAATCTAAAAACAACAGAACGTGAAAAAATATCACATGAATGGAACTAAAGATCCCACACATAATATGCATTTGAAAGCAGTATATAACATAATAGCATTTGATAAAAAACTAAGCTGGACCAGCCTCAAACAACCGGTTCAAGATTAGAAGCATTAAAGTGAAAAACATTTCTCAAACGAGACAATCGCTAAAATGTATTGGAACGTTGGTAACTTACAGAATCTTCAGCTTCGGGAATGTGTTTAAGGAATGCTTCACATCAAATAAAGATATTAGCACTTCTATATCATTGTAGCCAACATTTCTGGAGAAAGACAATTAGTATTAAAGGTTTAGATACAACATCTTCCTTTTTCCACCTTGCTATAAAATTCTTAACTTCATTGAACTTTATTTACAGGACCGAAAGGTAGAACAGAATTTTGTACATATGTTTATATGACAGTATTTTGATTTGGTTTTATCCTGTATAAATATTTGTGAATAATAATAATGACCCAGCGCATAAAATAACTGGCGATCACCGATCAATGATCGGCAGGAATCAAGCAAAGATCGCCTGAACTTTGTGAACAATGATCTTCATGATCGCCGAACTTTAATTATTAATAATTATTATTGATTATTACTGAGATTATTTTGAATATGAAAAAAAAGGTTTTTATATTATCCAAAAGCTTTTAAAACAACGCCATGACCGACAGACATGTTTACACGCAATGCCACAAGTTGTTTAAAAGTTCCATTCAACTTAGAGACAGACAAATGCAGAAGAACTATGCTGCATTCGATGGAAGAAAAAAGATCAAACCGGAAAGAAACGTTCAGTTTTGTTTACAAAAATCACTTCAACAAAACAAATAAACATGCAGAAGACCCTTCAAAGAAAAAAATAAATATGACTGTTCAGTTTTCTTCAACCCTTTAAAAGGGAAACTAATTCCTAATTTCAAAGAAATAGCTTCTATCACTGAAAAAGTCGTCCTATTTTATATAACTTGTTAAAACTGTATTTCGCTAGTGAAAATATGTCCCGCGACATTTTATAGCAGACAAAGTCACAGAGTACTCTCCATCTGCATGACTCAAAAGATTGTAAGGTCTTTAAAAAATATTAAACTGCGTTCAAGTACAGTACGATGTTAGCTTCGGTGTGGCAAGACTCACGGAAAGTAAAGAAAGATAATCAGTATTTTATTTACAAAGACAAGAAACCTTTACGCTAATTTTTTCTGCAGTAACTACTTTCTATGTATAAAAACTTTGTTGTTTTAACAATAAATGTATTTATTTGTTTTTTATGAATATAAGAAAGAGTACAAACGAGGCACGCGTTGTTATTTTATTTTAATATCAAATGAGAATTTCTCTGTTCAGCTAAATATTAATAAACACAATCAAATGTTTCCAGCAAAAACAATATATCGCATATGTAACACATCTAGCAATTTAACACCATGTATTTACTAATTAACACGTTTTTAAATTTTGCTATACGAGGTTCCTATTTTAGTATTTTTTCGTTGCAAATTTTTGGGATAGCTCAATTATCAACACTTGTGATAAATTTATGCAGAATGTATTAATTCTGTACAAAAAGCGTGCAACAAAGATCACTGTTTGACGTAAATTTAACTGTTTAGTTTAAATCTGTAATTGCTTTAAAACAAAAGGGAAAAAAGGTAAGCATGATAGTGTCTTAATAAATGAATGAAATACACGTTGTTGTTTCTTATAAGAAACCTAGCAAAGGGTCTAGTTGTTCTAAAAGTTTCTTATTAATAATCTGAAATTTGTCAGTTTGTGCTCAAGACAGACTCTCTTAAAGAAATTCTTGTTAAGAAATTATTAGTTGGTTCAAAAGGAATGACTGAGTGGGTACACTGTTGTTTGATTTAGAGGAAATAAAATTACAACTTGTTAACAAAAAAGTATGATCGCCTAAATTTCGGACATGATCACCAGTTTTTTTGCAGCAACGATCATCATGATCGTCAGGTTTACAAACGTTATTTTATGCGCTGTGACCGTATTATTTTAATTAGAATTGTTTGTTACTTGGTGCCCAAATGTCAATACACCAATTAGTTTTGACTTGATAGTTCAAAAAAAGATTTCATAAACTCAATTTGTATTAAACGAGCCAAATTCGTACTCTGTTAAGATATTGACTTATTTTCATTAAATAGGCATTCTGAATAATTGAAATATTTTCAGTAAATACAATATATATATTTGCATGAACTGGAAAAAACTTATTTGTTGCACTTACAATAGCTGTAGCTCTGGCATGTTATTTTGGTGGATCATGTTAATGGTCTTCAGGTGGTTATGTTCTAAATCCCTGCAGAGAAACATGCATTGTGTCTACACAAAATCACACCACAGAAACAGAAATAAATTTGAGTGCTTTCATAAATAGTACAGATCGAGAAACAACCCTTCCCAAGGTAAATATGAAAAAGCTTACAAGATTTTCAAGGAGCGAAATGATGATGACAATCCGTGTATATTTGTGATATTGTTGCGGCTGCAATTACTGAAATAACAAACAAACAATACAATTACGTTTTTTATTGACATATAGAAATTCAGGCAGATTTTTTACTTGTATGAAGGCACAAATTAATGACATCCTAGTTCTCTTAAAAACCCTAATTTTGTGAAAACAAAACTGTTGCTTTCTAATATCCTGCTATCCCCCCATCAAGACCTACTTGATACAAATAATTTCTGAATTAATAACTTCTGTGATCACATTCTAAGTTGTGGTTTATTACAAACTAGTAGAGTGTTGAAGCTGAAATTTCTAATTGGATCATTTACATTTTTCATGTTTATATTCCATGCTAGCAAGAGTTAGACAGGGTTTCAACAGATGATATTCCCCACAATTTTCTAGGTTTAATCAGTTGATGATTCATTGGAGCAGAAGTTTTTTACAGCTGGATGCCCTTCCTAACACCAACCCCAGTAAGACTTCATAAACTTATGGACCTCATGTATGATAAGATGGCGCAATAATTGCATTTGTAAACAAACTTCTTGATTTTCGCTGATTTTGTATTTTATTACTACCTCCACCCTAGACTAAATATCTATAAAATGATAAACAACAAACCAATAAAATATACACAGTACTGGCAAAAATAGTGCGATTTCATCACGTCGTGAGAACTACCATCAAACTTCTAAATACTCTTTGAGAGAAGGATAGGAAACTATTACAGTAACAAATCTCAAAAGCACCAAACAGAGGTTGTACTTACAGTACTTGTAACTGTTTTAGATCTCCAAATGCCGCTGGAGGTAAAAATTCAATTTGGTTGCCACTCAAGTCCCTGAGAGATAACAGAGAAAGTAAATAAATAAAACAAATTATTTATACAAATATTTATAATAAATATTTCAACAAATATAGAGTTGTTATATTGATATATATTTTTTATTAATATTCAACATTAGGATTCTTTGTCAAAAATAGTAAATTCCAATTTAAAATTTTTGTGCTTTCTAACGTAAAAATAAACTCATCTTGTTGATGGAGCAGGAGCTGGGTATTGGTACATATACAACATCTCTTTGGGGATGATTTTAGATGTCAATGAGACGGGGGAGAAGGGTCAAAAATTCGAATTTTCAAGGGGACGTCTAAAATGTACGACACCTAGGCCTTGCTTTTAAATACTGTGTGTGTAGTTATTTTAAGTATATACATTTTTAAAATGATTTAACATGAGATTATAACAGCCTTTGCATTTTCATTTCCTTTGTAGTGGTGAACATGTTTATTCCCAACCCCATAGAATGCTGGTGATACAATCTGACAAACATTGACGCACAAAACAAAGTCACATGGAGTGTTTCTAGCCACCTGCCACAAAACCTGTCTGGATGATGATTTTGGTAATTGTGGAGTGGATGATTCAAACAATAATACTACATTTTAACTACTGAGAAGTTGACGAATTGCGTGAAATTCCAGGGGAAACGGTATTTCAAATGTTAAAATAGTTCCTGTGTAAAAACCCCCGTCAATTTTTTGTTCAAATTAAAGACCAAATTTCTTCTTGTGTGAACGGAAACAAAATCTTAATTTCTAACAGATAAACTAGCAAATCCTTTTGGACAATTTACAAAATCGAAAAGAATGCAAAAGGAGAGGGTGATTCTTTCGAACTTGTTTGATTTCGTATAAAAAGGATGCACCATGCTACTTCAAACACTTCCACATCAACAATTCCATTGCACAAATCTTTTGCGCATTTTTCTTCAATTTAAACACAAACAAAATACAAATCGTTTTAATTCTCTTTTTTGCAAAATTATGTATTGGGTCTTTTGTAATGAGAAACAAAAGAGACATGCAGGATTCGTGTTTAAAAAAACCATGTGTGCTATTTAATCTTATAGCCTTTTAAAGATTTCTCCAGGATATAACTGAGGAAGGAAAACCCATTGAAAGTATGATAAAAAGATGCATATATATTTCTACAAAAGAGATGAGAAAGATGCCATGCTCTGTTTATGAGTCACTGGTCCCATCTGTTTGGTCTTTTTTAGCCATTAAACAAAATCTGACACATATGTAATATGATAAAAATGAAGTCATTAATTGCACAAGAGTTGTATTTTCATATGCACAAATATATTTTTTCTCTTGAAATATATACCTATTGAAACAAACAGTTATGTTGATAACATGTAATCCACTTTATTACAATAAAATTGATCCGCTGGTTAGCTAGAATGTCGGAATAAAGCAATATATCTGTAATATTTAATGACATTTTAATGGATTAAATGACGCCTTTAACCAACCACATCATTTAGATTAAACCTTTTTTGAGTTGTGCATTTTAGGTTTCAAATTAAACAAAAGATAAAATTAATGAACTATTAAAGAAAATTCTTATTTTCATATAAAAATGTCTCATTATTTTCTTTCACTTTGTCTTTTAATTTTATTAAAATATTCCTCCTCTATCCATTCACTAGCTGCTCCATTCTTACATTATATAAAACTTGCGTTTTAATTTCTTAAAACAATTTTCAGTTTATCTTTTAATATATTTTCAAAGAGCATGTCTGATCTTATAAATATAGCATGATATGGTACAATAATAAACGTTTAAAAGCTCATAACATATATATATATATACATCTAGGATGTTTATTTTGTTGCACGGTGTAATTATATTGTTGCTAAGGAACAACAACAGCAAGACTCCTGTTAGACAAGACCGCAACTACAAACTTTAACAGGTTCACGCCCAGGCAAAAATGATATCTTCATTGGTAAATATAAATTTAGATCGACCTACTGCATAACTGTTTTCGCTATTATGCAAATTAGTTATACCAAAATTTATCTTGTAGTCGTAGATTTTTGATAGTCACCCCCATGGCAGGAGCCAGCCAGCCAGGAGTATAGCTGTATTCGACAACATTATGTTGGTAAAAATGTCATAGTTAAAAAAATGTCATAGTTAAAATGCCATAGTTAAAAAAAATATCAGATTTACCATCAGATCCTCTTCAATTCAATGTTATATGAAAATTTCTGCAAACTCAACAGAGTTTTCTCGTAGTTTGCCATTTTGAAATGTCTAAAGCCTACAAGTATTCTTGTGAACCTGTTGTTTTTTTAAATTGCACAAATTTACATCAATTTTTTTATCGAATAGCAGATTCTAAATTCAAATCAATAAACCTGTAGTGATAGAATATCTGACAGCTATACCAGCTATATATACATTTCATTTTAGTAAACTAAAACTTACAAAATTCTTGTGTCTCTTGAGATTGGAGAAGGAACATGTGATAAATTTCTCTTAGAACAGTTCGTAGCAGTTTTGGAGCAAACACACATAGAAGGACAGATCTTTTGAGATGCTACATTAGCGTTGTGTAATAATATAGTGGTAAAAATGGTTGCAATCCGTAATGTTTGAATCATGTAAAAAACAGTCAACATAGTGTGTTATAAAAACACATTAACGTCGTAGCTGTATAAACCAAAGAAGTTCCACAAGAAAAAGCCGCCACGCCAACAAAAACTTGTTTCATTACACATTAATGGAATATAAAAATATTCACGTTTCTGATGTTTGATTATTATATTTTTCACTCCTTTTACATGCCGTTTTGATTTAAACCAAACTCAAAGCCAACGCTGTATATTATAAAAATATCACATTGATATGCACAATAAGAAAACTGTCGCGTTATGATTGTTTTTATTCGTCGAACACTACCCTAAGACTGTTTTTATTGGGTACATTTTGTCACCTCGCTGCGAGACTTCTTGTTTTCTTCACAACCATTTTTTCAGCCAACTAAAGAGTTATATCACAGGTTGATCGATCAGACGAAAATCTTTGAAAACTGTTATAACATTAATTTTTATTTAGGGATTGAAGGCTAACTCTGGTTGCTTCTATTTTGTTCTCGCAGTGAGATGCTGTGGAATATATTTCTTTGATTGATTCACCATCACAAAAAGCGATTAATTAACCTTTCAATAACAAACCAGGTTACAAAACTGGTTTCCATTAACATTTTTTTATGCACGGAAGGGCATTTGGAATGAGTATTTGTTTTTAAAGCAAAAATCTGTTTTAAAAAATAACAAAATAATATAAGACCGTTTATATATTTGACGTGTGAGCAATTTAATAAATTTTCTAAATCGGTTACTTCACGTATACTTTAAATGTACAATTTGCCGTTAGCATAAATTTCGGAGATTTTTTGTAAGCCTTTTATCATTTCCTCGGCATTTTAAAGTCATTCAGTTTTAAAATACCTTTCCTTAAAAGTATTGTCCGCCATTATTATCTATATATAAGGTTGCATGGGCATTTTAATCTTGTTTCAACAAATTTCCCAAAAGGTTTTGTGCAATAAGTACATGACATCTATTTGAAGTTTGTGGTAGTATTCCTTTATGAATTATAGATTGTTAAACGGTTTCCGCGAATAATATGATGTTTAAATATATGGAAACGTTACTCCATTCTTGCCATGAATAGTTACGTTAACGTGACTTAATAAAACAACAACAAAAAACAACAAAGTGAGATTGTTTGTGTGAGATTGTTTGTGAAAAGAACTTTTTTTACATCAGTATGCAGTTTGAGAATTTTCTTTAGAAGAAGAAGAAGAAGAAGAAGAAGAAGAAGAAGAAGGAGAAGAAGAAGAAGAAGAAGAAGAAGAAGAAGAGAAAAACTTGACTTGGTTGCTCAAAATAATGAGAATTTATTTGTTTTGTTTGTTGTTTTTTTAACGACGAGGCTTCCAGAACGCTCATTAAGCATTATCATGAAGACCTCAACCCAGAGTTCCACCCAGAGTGTATTTAATTGCACCCATTTGTGCTACGGTTATTTTTGATAAAATACGGCGTTGTTTATTTATAACCGCTCACTAAACAACTTTGTGATAGCATGATCTCGAACTCTCGAACCTAGAACCTTTCGGTTAAGAGCTGAACGCCATTACCATTGCGCATGCGCCGGACAAATAGAAATATTTTCCCGAAAGTAATTAATATCTAGATGAGCTATAAAGCACTAGAATTTCTAGAAATATTAGAAATGACGTTTTCAAAACATGCCATGATGTTACCAATCAGACCTATTTGAAATTATTCCGAGGGTAATTTATATCTATAAGAAGATAATAGTTTTTTGTCGGAGCTATCTCAATCTTTTGTCGGAGCTCTCTCAATCTTTTGTCGGCGCTCTCTCAATATTTTGGCGATATCAATGTTTAGTTTATAAATATGATTTGTTTTTTTATTTATTTTCGGATTCCCCCCTTTTTCCACTTTTCAAAGTTGTTGCCGTTTTGAATCATCACCACCAAAGTTCAACGAATTCTTTACTCAGGTACGTTAATCACAAGATGATCTATATCTTGTCTTTTGAGCGTGATTTTTAAGAAATCCAAAGTCGAATATCTTGATGTGTAGTTAGTACTTTTTCATGTTCTATCAACTATAATTTTGAGTTATTGTAATTTTTAAACTTTTAAAAGGCACCTTTTCAATAAGAGAGCGATTAGGTATATTTAAGTTTAGGATTGCAATTAATCCTACTTGTTGTTAATTATACTTTACAGAACTTCAATTTGAATTCTATATCCTCGATTCCATGACCGCATGATTTAGATTTTATGATATAAAAAACAATGGTGACCAGTATTACGGTAATGCAGTCGAATTCAATTCATATTTCCAGTAGAGCTTTCACTAAGTTTCGAGCATTAAAATCAGTTGCTCCTGGCCATTACAAACCGCGTTCAGTCTGTGAATTCAATGGGTTGTTAATATTATGTATAAAATGACTACCTGTGGTGAGATTCAGATTGAATCCTGCTTATCTCGTAGTCATGTGTACAATGCGGGACATTAATCATTAAGATGTTGAAAAGCATTGCTATTTGACATTATTCTGACTGTACGCTAATTCCGAGTCTGTTCAAGTAGGTGGGCTATCCATTATTCTGACTGTACGCTAATTCCGAGTCTGTTCAAGTAGGTGGGCTATCCATTATTCCGACTGTACGCTAATTCCGAGTCTGTTCAAGTAAGTGGGTTATCCATTATTCCGACTGTACGCTATTCCGAGTCTGTTCAAGTAGGTGGGCTATCCATTATTCTGACTGTACGCTATTCCGAGTCTGTTCAAGTAGGTGGGCTATCCATTGACTTGTTTCCCAGTTCTCCAGTCACTCTACCAAGAGTACATTCTAAATAATTTACTCAAAAGGAACCGCAAAAATAATGTCGTATCTGTGTGTGGTATTAAGTATTTCTGTTTTCTCTCTTTCTAAAAGCTTTTACAAAATATTTTAAATATAAATTTATGCTTACGTTTCGTATTATATATATATATATATATTTTTATAAAATCTATAAAAACCAATCTGTTAAATAAAATAATCATAGCAAGCTAAAGTGCATACAGGCACATGACAGTCCAAGAAATTATTTGCAAGTCGTTGATCTAAAAAGCGATTTTTAAACTTTAACTTTTCATAAACTATGTAGTTGTTGCTAAGTTACTACTCAATTTCTTCAGTCCTTGTAACCAATCAGTTGTTTGATTTCACCGAAATTAACTACTGTTGTCATGGTAATAGTTACTATGCGCCATTTGGTCATAAAACTACCCGAGCTATTTGAGCGTCACTCTATGATTTCGTTAGGTTCTTTCGGCATGTGTCGACATCTGTATCTGTACTTTGTTTTCCTCAGTTTCTTTTGCAGCGACCACATTCGCTTCTTGGACTTCCAATGCTTACGCACCATTCTCGTGCATATTAAACCGAACTGGCAACCGCATGCGTTCAACCCGATACCGCCACCCAGCAGGAAGATGTACTAAAAATATCATTTGGAAACATTCTCTACACCATATAATACACGCTTTCCTATGATCTTGTATGCAAAATAAAAAAGTCGAATTTTTAATGTTGGAAACATGTTTAAACTAGGGCATCTACCACCTGCATCGGAATGCTTCTTACAATTTTTTTGTTTTTCTCTACAGCAACTAAGGAAATAAATTCTTAAAAACAAAGTGTACAATAGTTCACAAATTTGTTAAGTGTGTATAGGACATTGTGCACTTTGAAGAACCTGACCGTGGAGGCGGAAGGAAAACGCAGATGATCTCAGTCTATTGTTGTCTTCTTTTTCTCCTATTGGTTTTATGTTAAATTTTAAATTCCGAATGAATTAGATTTGTTTAATATCAAGTATTATTTAATAAAGACTTAACTGTTATATAAAAATTTAAATCTGGTATAAAAGTAATAATCGCGTAATAATCGTTCTCACCTTTGTGTTGTAAGTATGGCAAGGAGCATTAAACTGCAGTCGTTTTTCGCACCTTCCCAGCGTCCCATGACCATCTGCAGCGCAACAAGAGTCTTCACTACAATCTCTGCTACCGGCGCAAGTCTGTTGTGGCTAAAAACACACCGTAAACATTTGAGGCGAACGAAAAACACACACCGTAAACATTTGATGCGAACGAAAAACACACACCGTAAACATTTGATGCGAACGAAAAACACACACCGTAAACATGTGATGCGAACAAAAAACACACACCGTAAACATTTGATGCGAACGAAAAAACCCACCGTCAACATTTAGATGCGAACGAAAAACACACACCGTAAACATTTGATGCGAACGAAAAACACACACCGTAAACATGTGATGCGAACGAAAAGCACACACCGTAAACATGTGATGCAAACGAAAAAAACCACCGTCAACATTTGATGCGAACGAAAAACACACACCGTAAACATGTGATGCGAACAAAAAACACACACCGTAAACATTTGATGCGAACGAAAAACACACACCGTAAACATGTGATGCGAACGAAAAAACCCACCGTCAACATTTTAATGCAAACGAAAAACACACACCGTAAACATTTGAGGCGAACGAAAAACACACACCGTAAACATTTGATGCGAACGAAAAACACACACCGTAAACATGTGATGCGAACAAAAAACACACACCGTAAACATTTGATGCGAACGAAAAAACCCACCGTCAACATTTAGATGCGAACGAAAAACACACACCGTAAACATTTGATGCGAACGAAAAACACACACCGTAAACATGTGATGCGAACGAAAAGCACACACCGTAAACATGTGATGCAAACGAAAAAAACCACCGTCAACATTTGATGCGAACGAAAAACACACACCGTAAACATGTGATGCGAACAAAAAACACACACCGTAAACATTTGATGCGAACGAAAAACACACACCGTAAACATGTGATGCGAACGAAAAAACCCACCGTCAACATTTTAATGCAAACGAAAAACAGACACCTTAAACATTTGATGCGAACAAAAAACACACACCGTAAACATGTGATGCGAACAAAAAACACACACCGTAAACATGTGATGCGAACGAAAAGCACACTCCGTAAACATGTGATGCAAACGAAAAAACCCACCGTCAACATTTGATGCAAACGAAAAACACACACCGTAAACATGTGATGCGAACGAAAAAACCCACCGTCAACATTTGATGCAAACGAAAAACACACACCGTAAACATGTGATGCGAACGAAAAAACCCACCGTCAACATTTGATGCAAACGAAAAACACACACCGTAAACATGTGATGCGAACGAAAAGCACACACCGTAAACATTTGATGCGAAAGAAAAATTGAAGATAAATAAGATAAAATTTAAGGACGTAAAAAACAAGTTTAAGCAACGTGCAACTGATAAAATATCAAATATAATATTGATAATAAACTACCTGCACGTTTCCGTCCGCCATTTTAATGAACAACACGGTGTACATAAACCAAATTATCACAACTCGTTTCCATGATTTCCAGTGTTCAGGCCTCTTTCTTAAAACGCAACCACAATGGGAAATCTCCCCCGTCTTCATTTTGATATATTGCTTCTAAAACGTTAAAAAAATTTAATATTTACATGCGCAAAACTTTTGTTCTCTAAATTTAATGTGGGTTAAATTGAGTTCAAAACCAAATTTTGTTAAAAAGTTAAAAAACTCTAACCCACGAAGTTAAGACCTGGTTTATTTTCAGAAGAGCCTTCGAGGTTAAGATCTGGTTTATTTGGTTGCCCATTTGCACCAACGACATTGCTCAACCAGTCAATCAATCAATTTGAGCGCTTGACTTGCATTGCACAATAAATTCAAAAACTCGATTGTCAACGCGTAAAGAAATGTCATATAGGATCGAAGTTAATTTGAAACTAGACTTGATTGTCAATCGCCGTAAGACTTTTTATTTATGGCAATTCGATTGCTGTTAGTTGAGTGGTAAAAACCTTCTTTTCCGTTTCCCATTTAGCACACTGCAGTGAAGCACATATGGGTGTATTTTCTTCACGGTTTCACCTCACACCAAAACGAATATTTGGAAGCGTCAGCTTGCGAAGTCGCTCTTGATTTAAAAGCAATAATCCTTTGGATCTTTTCTATTATTAGTATCAATAAGGTTTATTCACCAAATATTCGCAGATAAATGAAACCCAATAACGCTTTGTGGTAAAGAATCTTTCCTTCCGCTCTCAACATACCACGATTACCAACGATGATGCTTGAAACTCACTGCACGGTGTTTTTGTTACTTCATAAAGAGGATGCAATTTGACACGTGCTTCAATGGCGTAAACAAACACAACGGAAGTAAATGCGATTACAACTTGATATTTGTTTGTTTGTCGATGAAAAATGAAACAAATAGCGGAAAAGGGTTGCCACAGAATTTGTTTAGGTGTGTCCGGATAGGCAAATGTGACGTATTGGGAAGCTTCTTGTCAGCGTAATTTTAGCACGCCTGTTACCGTTTGGTTGACTAACGAACAAACAAACCAAAGCTAATGCTTGTATAATAGTTATAAAACAGTTTTGAGCAAAACGAAAGAACAAAAGGGTTATTCATACAAATATGTAATTTTGCATAGCGAGCAAGCCATGATAATATACTACGATTGGTACATTGAGCTGCGTACGTGGTTAAAAGCCGACTGTACCAATTTGAAACATAAACTCTAAGTATCTTATTGACGTAGCTAATATTATCTATAAAAAAACAACCTTTTTTCAGAAAGCACTGTGTTTCACATTATAATGCGAAGACAAAGGAAGAACTGGGTGATATGAATGCGACCAAGACAAGCATAGTCAAATTCTTCCCTAATGTTCAATGTCTCACCTACCGGCATCCCCATGGTTACAGGCGAATAGTTGCTATAGAAACGTTTCACCGGCATTGTCTTTTAAAAAAACAAACTGCATGACAACACGATGGAAGTTGATCTTCGTTGTGTTTTTATTAAGCTCAAGTATGCTTGAACGCGGTTTTCTAGCCACGTATCAGCACCCCAATTTCAAATACATTTAAGCAAAATTTGTTTATCAACGAATTAACTGCGCATTTTTGTGTTCATTTTCTTTTGTATATTTAAAATTCAAAATACCAAATGTACCAACGATGGTTATTAATTGAAATATGAACATGCATTTTCCGAAGAACATGGGAACTAGTTAAACATTATTGTTTGTCTAAAAGTTGTTTTTTCGATTATTTAAGATGCTTACGGTTAAAAAATCTGTAAAGTACGATTTTACAATATTTTCAGTAAATAATTATTAATGCCTTTTTAAACATTATATTGTTCCCTTTTAAACACTTACCTAGTTTGGCAGCGAATTAAATTAGAATAGCCAATAAGCAGAACACAAAAAACCGATACAATCAGCGAATGTATTCGCAATAAATAGCAGTTACACAATCTGAGTAGTCTCTAAATGTCATATTGTTGCTAGGAAATACGGACAAACTTACCATCTATCAAGTGTCAGTGACAGCGCATTGTTAGTATGATTGAACGCTTATCGTGGATAAAAATATTAGGGAATTACGCAAAACCGCTATGTCAACAGCGCAATCAGTGCATATCATAAAACCATGGTCAAAGAATGGTTTTCTTGGATGTGTCAAAAAGGAATGAAAGGAAAAATATTTCTATAGAAATCAACATGGCTAAAAAACTTTATAGAAGTCCGCGAGCGCGCATAAAATTCGGCAATCTTTAGGCTTTGTTGCTGTTTTTGTTGTATACATTAAAGAAAATATTTTGTATTTTTTTTTTTTTATTAACTAATTAACTCTAGGATCATGCGCATATGATTTAAGTTGGTAATGTTAGTTGATTTTTTAACGAATTGTACAAACTAAAACCTTAGCAGAAAGAACTTTCTAGTACCTCTCATAATATTATCATCTTTTACTGATTTTTTTGTAATCAAATCAAATCATAGTCCTCTCCTAGACTCGTGGGCCAACTTGGTTCAAACTAGGCATACAAACTCCTTAGGTTTCGTTCTGCATGTATTCGTGTCCTCCGATGACCAAACACTGAATATTTTATCTTTTACATTCACACGTCATAAAGATCACAAAAAGTTTGAAAAATTTGTTTGTAAATCTTGAAAAGTTAAGAATTAATTTAAAGCTAAAAGCAAAGAAATGTTAAATGTACTTTGGATGTTTCAATGAAGAAATTGCAATATTTAATGATACTTATAAGCATTTTATTGTTTGTTAAAAATAGAGTAAGATGTATATATATACCTACCGGCAAAATTAAACAAAATGGGTCTTTATGAAAAAACACCGCCAAACCCACGAAAAATTATAACCGTTAACCTCGAGTGACTCTTTGAGCTTTGTTATGTGGCGGAATTAAAAGCAAAAACGAAAGAACGAAATCAAATGGACCGTTAAGCGTACATAGTTTTGTTAGATCATAAACTTTTTACATTCAAATACACATAAAATTTGTTAATGATTTATCAACAATAATTATTTAAATTATTTAAAAATAAAATTATAAATTATATTATATAATTATTTTTCATATTTAGTGAAAGAACCAAAAAGATTGATGATCTTTCCAGATCTTTCCTACCACCACCGTACATGCTGATTTTACCTCCTACACACAAAGTACCTTCCACAATCTTAAATCATATCCGTAGCCAGCTTCCCGGTAAAATAAAACAATAGAGAGTCAATTTTTAAATTTCCAAAAAAAACCAAAGCGATTACCGTACCATACACACACAAGCTCATCTGAAGCTTTTCGCACAATTGAGAGTAAATGCGATATATTTATCCATCCATTCAAACGCATAATTCCTCGCACATTCAACCCAACCGCGTGATTTATATGAGAGTGTAAAACGAACCCATTCAAACGACTTTGATATTTTCTTTTATTAAAAATTTAACGATCTTCCACAATCACGGTTTTTTTTGCAAAAACATACACGCGTTTGAAGCGAAACCCTTCTATCGTTCCTTCACGAATTTCTAGTTTGACGTCACACTTTTCCCTGTTCTATTTTTAGGTGCACTTGTTCCAACGTTACAATACATCATTTATTACGGCAACTTGTTTTCGTTTGTTTTTAAAATTTCTTACGGACGAACTAAGCATATATATATATATTAATACAAAGTGAGGAAGGCATCAGAGGGGCACGGGTCACACGATTGAATAAAGATGGCTCCCTATACTTCTCCCAAAACACGTAATTCTTGCACAATCACATTTGACAATTCACTGCCATTTTCTAACGTTTTTTGGTCGAAATAACCACGTCAATTTAAACCACGATCTCCTCTAAATAATTAATGCTCCAGAAAAACCTTCAAATATGTAGCACGAACCTTTCCCGCGCGCGTTTATTTATTTGTTCCGTGAAAAATTTGCAAAACATGCAATTTGGTTACCAGTCGAGGATTGAACCAGAGCTTCTCAGTAAAGACATAACGATTTATATGAAACATGTAAGGCCTCGCACAATTTTTTAAACCTATTTTTGCCCATAGCATATATATATATATATATATATATATATATATATATATATATATATATATATATATATATATATATATATATATATATATATATATATATATAATGTATAAGCTACACTGTTCATAAATGGAATTGTGTTTACTTTTTCTCTAATTATAAATAGCAAAAATAATGAAGGGGGAAAGGGCACTAAACAAAAATATCGTAAAAGATTTAAATAAAAGACAATAAATCATGCATAAAATTTGACTTTCTCTAATCTTTGTATTTATAACTCAAGGAGAGATGTATAAATAGCACTCTTTCTCTTTCTATAAGTTTGCAAATTTCTAGACAAATTGAAACAGAATCTTACCAGCTCCCTTCCGCCTATTAAAAGGTTTTGTAACAAAAATCCCTCATTCTCTTTCGGAGAGTTTCCGTCAGATAGTTTCTTTTCATAGGAACTGTTGTGCGATCAGTAAGACATGTTTATTTATCAAGATTTAAATTTTTCTCCATATATTTACAATTTGTCCCTTTAAACGTGGCGATTTCATCAACTTACTTATGAATTCCCCTTGTCTCATAAACAACGGCACTTTCAAAGTCTCTCCCTTCAAAGAACGTTTGCAAATCGCTGCAATGTATAATCCCAAGAACAACTCTGCAACAGTTTGGATGTAATCCAATCAACTCAATTTGTGTTCAATTTCGTTTACAAAAAACGCTTTACAAAGTCTGGTCTGTCTAGTCAAAAGAAAGTTGTCGGTATAGACTTGACATGGGAAACAGGCCACATAAATAATTATGGGGAAAACGACAGTATTGTTTGGAATAGAATCAGACGTCATTAGTACATTTGCCGAGGTATGCAAATCTAAATTTGATTGTGTAAACCTTCCAATGTTTAGAGAGAGACATTCACTGTACACTTGAATCTTTACAAACTTTTTTGTCTGACTTTTTTATCGTTCGAGAAGAAATTAAGTTTCAAGAGATTATCTATTTTAGATGAATGGTATGGAACAGGAATGAAACCGAACATAAACGGGTAGAGTTTGTTTCTCATACCCAAGTCGTTAAATTACACGGAGGAGCAAGTTAATAAAGTGTAAGAAAGTAAGGTGAAAGATATGCCCATTGAAACATAATCTCTGAGAGACAAAGTTTGATCGGAAGAGTTAAAAAAAGAAAAAACAGGATGACGAGCTTCCGATAAACACAAGCGCCTCTATTTCTTTAAACAATGACATTGCTAGCTACTGAAAACATTTCCTGGTTTGTCGGGAGACTTCATTGACAGAATGTCATTAGCTAATCATGTCTCGCGGGGTTAGGAAAATAAATCGGTTGTTAAAAGATCAAATCTTCGAAAAGGATGTTAGTGGCGGTATAACCCTTCACTGCCGCAATTCTTTACAGTTTCTTGTTTTGTTGTTTTAGATTTTAGCACAAATGCATATTTAACCTAACATGGCGGCTGAAAATTTTACAAAGAAAAATAAATATTTAAAAATTTTAATATTGAAAGTTTTATATTCGAAAATTAATTTTAGAACAAAATTAACAAATAATCGACAAAGTATTACAGATGACAGTCTCAGTTGTTACTAGAAAATAAAACTTTGAAAGATTGAAGCATAAATAATTTGCATCATCGCACACCTGCAGATTTTTCAACAAACAAAAGGTATCCGTAGCTAATATCGTTATATCCATTCCTTACGCAACTAATATCGTTATATCCATCTCTTACGCAGCTAATATCGTTATATCCATCTCTTACGCAGCTAATATCGTTATATCCATCCCTTACGCAGCTAATATCGTTATATCCATCCCTTACGCAACTAATATCGTTATATCCATCTCTTACGCAGCTATATCGTTATATCCATCTCTTACGCAGCTAATATCGTTATATCCATCTCTTACGCAGCTAATATCGTTATATCCATCTTTTACGCAGCTAATATCGTTATATCCATCCCTTACGCAGCTAATATCGTTATATCCATCTTTTACGCAGCTAATATCGTTATATCCATCTCTTACGCAGCTAATATCGTTATATCCATCTCTTACGCAGCTAATATCGTTATATCCATCCCTTACGCAGCTAATATCGTTATATCCATCTCTTACGCAGCTAATATCGTTATATCCATCCCTTACGCAGCTAATATCGTTATATCCATCCCTTACGCAACTAATATCGTTATATCCATCTCTTACGCAGCTAATATCGTTATATCCATCTCTTACGCAGCTAATATCGTTATATCCATCTCTTACGCAGCTAATATCGTTATATCCATCTTTTACGCAGCTAATATCGTTATATCCATCCCTTACGCAGCTAATATCGTTATATCCATCTCTTACGCAGCTAATATCGTTATATCCATCTCTTACGCAGCTAATATCGTTATATCCATCTCTTACGCAGCTAATATCGTTATATCCATCCCTTACGCAGCTAATATCGTTATATCCATCCCTTACGCAGTTAATATCATTTATATCCGTCCAGAAAAATTTGAAGACAAGAGTAGTTTGAAAATATAGTTAGAATATGAAAGAATCTATGAAAAGAACACTTCAAAATTTCATGATGAAATGGTCGTTGGATGAAGTGGTCGTTGGATGAAGTGGTCGTCGGATGAAGTGGTCGTTGGATGAAGTGGTCGTCGGATGAAGTGGTCGTTGGATGATTGTTAGGAATCCTAGGGAACACAGGACGCAATGTAAACTTACTGTGAGCGACAATTAAAACATGAGAAATTGGCAGAAACTTCTAAAAAGTATAAAGAGATATATTTTTTTTACAGCACCCGTTGCCTTGGATTTATAAAACTACACACAATTCCATTTTTCAAACATTAACCAATAACAGCGTGCTATTTTGCCCAGACTCACGCTACCTTCCTTTTTGCTGTTTGTTTTTTTAGCTAATGTCTTAAAACCAAATCGCCGTTAAATTTTTTAATATATTTATTGCTTTTCTTTGCAGAAGTTAAAATGCGACATTAAAAGTAATATGCGAAACAACAAAAATCAAACAAAATAACGAATTATAGCATCTCCCGAATTCAAGAACATTTCTTAAGAGATATCATTTACGATATTGGGCAATGGAATGACATTTTTAATCTCTCTCTTGCGAGTGACCAATTCAGAAATTTTAAGCTCATCTTTAATGTGACTCGTTTGCGGGTTAATAGGACATGGTTTTCTGTATTTTTGTTTGTGTTCTTTTGAAATAAATAATAAAGTTCGCGTACTTTATCAAATAAGTTATTAAGCATTTTGATATCATAGTGAAAGATCGCGGACACCTATGCGTCTTCACTACTTATACAGCACATTACAAAATGCGCTCCAACCGTCCATTATTCTGCTGGAGAGAGACGTGAAAACGGCGTGCAAAGTTGAAAATCAATCTGATATATTCTTGCTTGGTGATGGCTCTGATGTTCAGTGTGATTGCTTATTTGAGGGATTGTTCGGGGATGGTTTCCATATACATGATCATTCAAATAACCCCATAAATGAAGTGTAAGGGTTCAAGTCGAGCGAATGTGGGAACCACTCGGAATCTCGGCGTCGACTGACCAATCTATGAGTAATCGCTGATCGAGGCACTCCAGGGTCACATTGGTTGTTTGGGGGATGGTAGCTTGAATCACTGACGCTCTCTCTTGAACCTGTAAGGACCACCCCCACGGTTTTGACGACCTAGAGCTGTACAGTTCTCACAACCTCAATATTCTCAGTAATTTTCCTGCCACTTTTAGCGGTTGCAGTTTTCTTGTTGAAATTGTTCCTGTTGCTTAAAACATAATAATTCACTTGTGAATGTAACTTTGGGGAATTTATTGAAGGTAAACTTTCGTCGGAATTTTGCTTATACATTTTGTACGATTTTGACAAATATAATGTCAGAGAGAAATATTTTTTTCATCAGTGAAAGTCATCTTCATACTAATTTTTTATCATTATCTTCTCATTTAATCATATCTGAAAATTGAGGAAAATATCTTGCCCGGCGAAGTTTCCTCCAATAAGGAAGCAAAGTGATTTTCGTCAGGAATAAATATCTTCACTTGGCGAAAATTTTCCCCGATAAGGTATTCACAATTCAGTGGTTTATCAAAAACAAAAGTTAAGTATAACTTATTAGATTCACATAATAACCTATTATAAGGTTTACATGGGCGTATCTGGGATTTTTTCATGCGTGATCATAAACTTAAGCGGGTAAACGCGAGGACCGCACAGTTATGTTTCTTATGACATGCGGGCCGCACATTACGGGGAGCTTTCCAGATTGATCACTCAAGAGAAATCAAATATAATATAGCCTTACTTGCTACGTATGCTTGACTCAACGTTATCATGTACAAATAAAACCAACCCCTTCCCTAATACTTTCACATAAAAATCACTCGATAACTCGAACATTTGTTAACTCGAATCATTTTCATGCTCGTTGGTGATTCGAGTCATCGGGAGTATAACCGTGATGTAAAAAGGAAGCAAACCCGCCATTGTCTTAGGTTAGCAATAAATAACTGTTCGCAAAAATACATTTGTAACATGTGTTACCACATTGGTAAGGAAGAAAGAAGGGCAAGGGGGGGGGGGGGGAATAAAAATAAATGGAAAAAAGAAAAGCAAGGAAAACTAAGGATGAATAGAACAAGAACAAACGATAAGGAAGAGAAAAAGAGAGAAGAAAAAGGCAAAGAAGAAAAAAAAATAACGAAAAGGTAGAAACATGAACAACGAAAAACAAAAGGCAAGGAGAAAAAAGAAACAAAAAAGTTATAACGTAATAACGACCTTGCGTATAAAGTAACAAGGAAAGACCTTTATAGTATTATATCGTATAACTCATTTGAAAATTTGTATTGTGCTGGCTGGTCACAACAATGCGGAGAATGATAACAATAATAAAAAACTATAACGAAACAAAACCTTCATTGACATCAGCTTTATGAAAAGATAAGAACTCGTGTTTGAAACTTTTGGCTGGGAACAAACCATAAGCGAAAATGTCGATGAGTGTACAGTTAATTATTGTTGACATTTTTACAGATTGGAAAACTGTTTGTTCGTAAGATGGTCGAATGGAAGTGTTATAGAATGTGTATTTTGGATTTTCCGAATTTTGTCAACACATTTTATTTTATATATTTACTATATGTTAGTACGTCACAATTTTGAACTGTACTTTTGAGAACTGGTATTTATTGCTAACTATTGTCTTAAAGTTAGATTTGTCAAGCTATATTTCCTGTTCATATTTGGACGGAATTTGTGGTTTATATCTTTTATGTATATATACAACATTAATAAATTTCTTCATAGATGTTTTAAAAGAAAATGTAAACCTCTTGTGCTTTGTCTAATTTTAACAACTTCTTTTAGTCACAGTTTGAACATGGCTTTTTTTGAAGATGGGATGTTTTGCTTTTGTCTTTTGGCCTTACCATTTGTTATTATGGCAACATCACCACCACCTACTACTTTGGGAATAACTTTGTCACCAATTGAAGTCAAATGTAGTGAAGTAAGAAAACATACACCCTGTATTTATTTATACATAAAAGCATAAAGGCCACTGAAAGTGGCTTATGCTCGATGGGTTTTACCATCTTCATCCACTCATAATTTCCAAAAACTGAAGTCAGATTGCACAGTTACAATTTAAAAATCTCTTTTCTTCCTTTTTCTTTTGATAACTACCACTACCAGGTGCATATATGGAGTATGCATGCCAACAATTACAATCAAACAGGCAGGCAAACAAAGTTATATAAATTAATAAAGAATTCATTTCAATAGTATATCAACGTTATATACAGTGCTGTATTGGAGGGTTTACGGCGGTATACGCAGTATACTCTCTGCTTTTTTGAGAAACTATAGTATATATACCCTCTGGTTTTCCTAAGAAAGTGCGTATCTTTACTGATTCTTGACAACTACTAACTGTAGAGTCCAACTTGTCTCCTTCCATTTTCGTGGTTTATATTTACATCCGGGTTTTGCCGCAAGTCGGTGATTCACTGCTAGGTAGTTCCCCTGTTTTTCTTTACTTTGCTAATTTATTGCTGCGGGGATTGTTCCATTTGAACAAGAATAATCAGAAAATCCTATTTAGTGGTGACTGTCGTTTAGCTGAAGCATTTATTATAGTAGAGGCACTAGCCTGGTCAGCTACTGCTAGCCCGCTGTGGACACAGCCAGAAGGACCTATTAATAATAATAATAATGGAGTTTTACGGGACTCTCCACATGTAACAGTGGCTCTTCTTATCCCAAGGTTTAGGTCCTGGCGTACTTAGGGCACCCATTTGCACCTACAAAGTCGCTTCACCAGACAACCCACCATTTGAGCTAGGCTTGCATTACGCAATGAGTTCCGCTCAATAACTCAACTGTAACTCAGAAATCAAAATATGTCCAAGCTGGGTTTCGAACCAGCACCGTTTGATTTTGATTTTGTGGGTTGAATGCACTAACCACTAAGCTACAGTGACCTAAATATATATTACGCCAAAAACAGGCTGACAGACTCTACACTAACAAACTACTTAACTACTAATGTTCTAAACATTTTACATATAATATAAGTAATTTAATTTTGTGTTCTTAGATTTTTATTCATAGTATATATTATGTATTCACTCTTAATTTTTTGAATTGCTTATCATGGATAAGTGGCTAAAGACCGGAAGTTTGGGTGGCACTGGCAAGAAGAGAAAATTACAAAATGAAGATGATGATATAAATAAAGAACAACATTGCGTAGTAAAAACTACTGAAGATCAATGCGCTAATGGTAATAACATTACATCAGGGGAAGCCAGCACAAGCGAATTATTGATTTGAAGCCTCTCTTGATAGCTATTTCAACTTTACCTTGTTCGCCAGCAGAATGTGAATGTGGTTTCAGTTTAATGAACAATATTATCACAGGTTTAAGAGCATCTTTGCTCATTGATAATGTGAACTGTTTGATGTTTATTAATTGCAATGGACCACCTGTGGCTCAATTTACCGCTAAAAAATATGTAAGATCCTGGCTGTTAAACCACCTATCAGCTAAGGATACTAGAAGATCCCAAATTTGTAAAATAAGTAAAATTTGTAAAGAGGATAAAGATGTAGATTCCTCTCGGCAGGCTGTTTGGAATGTATTCATAGAAAAATAAACAATTTTGTAACTCTCGTCCAATTTTGATGTTGATAATTCATGTAATGGTAGAATAAAGATTAGTATTTTGCAAGTTGTGTCTTATTTATCATTTTGGCAAATCTGACAGTATACCCTGTGCTTTTTTACGAATACAGCACTGGTTTTATATATATATATATAAGTCAGCCATTCCACTGTGACTCGCGTGACATTTGAAAGCATTTTGCTAGTTAAACACTGAAATTTAAGGAGATTTTAAGTACCTCTTTAAAAAGTCAGTTGGCACATTAATCTTACATAGTATAAAGATTAATGAAATGGTAAACGCTCATTTTTCACCTCTCTCAATTTTTTGCCTGACCAAAATATATCTCTGTGACTCGCGTGACAGCTAGAAATGAAAATTTTCAACCGGTACTAGAAAAATTAAATTTAGTAGAGCCTGCTACCACTAATAAATAACAAAACAAAAATTATTGAGCCACAAGTAGTTCCTTAAGAAGAGTAAGAAGTTTAACAGTAAAAAAAATATTTTTTTCTAAATATTTTATCAAAACAGTTGTGTGACTGACGTGACCGAAAATGTGACTCGCGTGACATGGTTGAAACAAGGGGATGAAACAGTACTACTATCATCTCTTTTAATGCTAAGAATATTTTAGAAGTTGATTTTTCTTACAGAAATATCTAAATGAACAACACGAATAAAGATAAACTATTTCAAATGCACAGTTTTGACAATGTTTAGGTTAGAGGCTTTCGTTAACACCTTTTGTAAGCATTGGTCACTAAACGCCAGTTGTGCTCAGTTGTTGACCAATAATGGGTTGGACATGATGCAAATGATGTCTCCTTTTGGTTGGTAGGACAAATCGATTGAGTTTGGCCATTGGTACAGATTTCCTGTTCTTTGAAGATACTTTAAACATACATCATTTCCATCAATCTCGGTGATCTCAGCCATGTATATAAGTGCAATGTCTTTTCTTTTACCTATTATTCTAACCGCTACCATATTGCCTACTTCGTAAAGGTCATCACTTTCATCTTCAGACTTATCACTTTCATTAGTTTCAATATCCATGTCTATGCTAGAGTTATCATCAAAAATCTTAGATGTATACCTTACATAATAGTAATAGCTTCTGCATTATCAAAGAGTTGTTCTAGCTGCAGTTCATATGCATGTTTAGGGTTTGTTATGAATCGCGTGCGATCGTTCTCGCACGCACGCGCGGGCACACGCCATAATCAATTATCGCAAGCGATTTGTCGCTCGTGTGCTATAATTTTTACGAGTGATATAATTCTTCGGTTTTTGACACCTTCTTATTATCCAAGTACAAATTTAATCAAGTTGTTTTTTGCAGTAATAACGAACAAAGTTATTTTAATTTGATTAAAAACGTATACGTTTTGAAAAGTTGGTAACGTAAAATATAAAAAGAAGGAAGATTTTCAAAGAGAACCGACAGATTTGTTTACACGCGATGCTACAGGTTGTTTAAAAGTTCCATTCAACTAGAGACAGATATAACAAAGCCACAATTAACGACGAACTGCGTTCTGTTGACTGGGAATGCGTTTATTCTACGAATGATGTGAATTTGTCTTTGTCATATTTAGCGAAACAATTATGCGAAATATTCAATAAACATGCACCGCACATTACAAAACGAGTAAAAGGAAGAAGCTGTCCATGGTTATGCCCAGACGCAAAAAAGGCTATGAACGATCGAGATAAAGCTTTGCGAAAATACCGAAAAACAGAAAGCGAAACAGATTTTTCACACTATAAACGTTTGAGAAATCACTGCACAATTTTACTTAAACGATCTAAGTCTAAATATAATCAAGACCTAATAAATGAGAACTTGCTAGATCCGAGAGGTTTTTGGAAAACCGTAAAGCAAATATTTCCGACAAAATCAAAAAACATCTCAGCTTCATTAAAACCATTGACGACAGGAAAAACGTCCGCTCAGATATTTGCTGACTACTTCAATCATATTGTACAACAACTTAAATCTAGTTCTTTTGTTCTTCAAAACCTTGTTTGGAGAAAACCTGCTGATCCTATAAAGAAGACTTACAAACATTTCAAATTTTCATACGTTTTGAAAATCTATATCGAGAAGCAGCTAAAGTCGTTAAAAAGAAATAAATCTACAGGTTTGGACGACCTACCTCCTACGTTACTTAGAAATTGTGCTGAAACTATTGCTAAGCTTATAACTCACATCATCAACTTGTCTCTGGCCACATCCACTGTACCAACCTTGTGGAAAAAAGCGAAAATTGTACCGGTATATAAATCTGGGCCATCAAACACACCAGATAACTATCGACCGATATCGATATTACCCACATTATCAAAACTATTATAGAAGGCTGTACATTGTCAGTTGACCACATTTATCGAAACAAATAACTTACTAAACGATGATCAATTTGGATACCGAGCAAAACGATCAACACAACTTGCTTCTACACTTCTTATTGATAATATTTGAAAAGAGATCGATAAAGGGTTATTAGTTGGTGCCGTCTTCATTGATTTGAGGAAGGCATTCGATACAATATCACACAGTGTATTGCTAAACAAGCTGTCCTCGTTCGGCGTTTTGCATGAAGAGATGGCTTGGTTTACCAATTATCTTTTCAATCGAGATCAGTTTGTCAAATCGGATAAAAATCTCTCTGATATTTATAAATGTGTGTCTGGTGTGCCGCAAGGTTCGATTTTAGGTCCACTTCTTTTTGTCATGTTTTTTGACGATCTAAAGGAGCATAAATAAATATCTCAGCTGCATCATCGACTCAACATTAACATTGAACCAGTTCTTTCAAAGCTTCTTCAAAAAAGTAAGTAAGAGATTAAGTCTATTATCGAAGATGAGAAGTAATCTAACAAGAGATGCTAGTTTGAAAGTATACACTTCAATGATTTTACCCATGTTAACGTATAACAGCCTGATAATGCTTCACTTGACAATGACACAACGTAATGCGTTGAAATCGATTGAAAAACGTGCTAACAAAATTATTGGCTCTAAATCAAAAGTACCATCTGGAGAGTCATCTATTAAACAAAATGCTTGCTTGGTAGTACGGAAATGCATCAAAAACTCTACATGCAGTAACTTCACGGAATACTTCCAAATAAACACGCATACTATTCAAACTAGAAATAACAGTTGCATAATACGGCTACCGAAAGTAAAACTTGAATGTGGTAGAAAATCGTTTTATTTTTCTGGAGCCAAATTGTAAAATGAATTGCCACTAGAAATAAGATCAACAGAACGTTATTCCACCTTTAAACATCTTTTAAAAGAGCATTTTGAATATTTTTTTAACCACTAATTCACACTTATTACAATATAATATATTTTACTTTTTATATTTTTGTGCAGGACACACATTGATAGCAATTTTTCTTATAAAGTTGACGTGTATATATCCTGTGAAAATATTCATTTTAATAATAATAATAATAATAATAATAATAATAATAATAATAATAATAATAATAATAATAATAATAATAATAATAATAATAATAATAATAATAATAAATGCAGAAGAACTATGCTGCATTCGATGGAAGATAAAAAGATCAAACCACAACGAAACATTCAGTTTTGTTTACAAAACAAAAGATACTTTCACAAAACTAATAAACATGCATTAGAAAATAAACACGACAGCTAGGTTTTAACGGGTTAACTTCAAAGTCGTTGTATTTTAACTTTTTAAAGCTGTTTTTGCTAGTGAAAATATGCGCCGTGACATTATATCATTAAATTTTTGATATGAAATCAAAAACTGTTCTCTGTTAAATATGTTTAATTTCAAGATAATTGTATTACTATGGCACAATTAATTATAAGTGCCAGCTGGTTGGCATTCTAAAGGTCTTTCTCAAAGGAATAATTTTATTCCCGATTTCGAGGCCTGGAACGATCAATAAAAAGAATTATCAAGAAAGTTACAAATTAGTTTTGATAGAATTTTGAAATGTTTTATATTCATCTCTTTTTTTATTAAATATTGCTACTTGAATTGATATTCTTTAAGTTTAATTTCTTTCTGTATTTTTAGTCTTCGATCTATTATTTTGTTTTATCTCGAATCATTCATGCGGAACAAGAGAAACGTCTGTACACCTGTTCGATTCCACTACGTTTTGTAACTGCTATTTTAAAATTGACAATTCAGTCATCATATCGAGATGTTTTTATTTAAAAATAAATAATAAATAAAATATTCTTTTCACTACATTAATGTGATAGATTTTTGTGGTGAACCATTTCCAAATATTTCGCGGGGACTTAATTTCGCGTTTTGACGTTTTTGAGTGTCGACAATTGCGAAACGGCCAGTTTCGGAACCCGCAGTTTCTAACGTCTGTACACCTGTGCGAGCAGTGTCAGTTTTAGAATAAATAGTCCATGTTCAAATCATTGGTGACGTGTCTCTAATGTTGTTACACAGATCAGAGCAACTAGGGAGGGGAGCTCGTTCTGCTAGTGTATTACGTGATAAGTCTAGGCAATAGCTAGTGACTTTAAAGTCAAACTTTAAAATAAAATTTTATAGTGATGGGTGAAAACATTAAGCTAACTAAAGACGTCAGTAGACAAAAAACTAACTTGAAAAAAATGTACCTGCGGTCACGAGCGATCGCACGTCACTTTTAATTTTCACGAGCGATGGTTTGTTGCACGCCCGGGTCGATTTTTGCGAGCAACAAGTCACTCGCGTGCTCAAATACTCTTGACAAAGACTGAAGTTTTCTTAAAACTCTTTCTGTTATCATAGTTACCTGGACTTTTCCTCCTTTAACTGCTTCATAAAAATCTTCAACCCAGTTAATTATGCACTGTCGCCTCTTTTTCTTCTGCTACTCTCTTCAGTGTAGCCCTGATACCATCAACTGGACCTTTTCTGTGGCTTGAAGCACTGTATAAAAAGAATTGTTTCATTGAGTTTTGATCTTTTTTCTCAAACCGAATGCAGAATAGTTCTTCTGCATTTTAAAGTGTCTTTTCATTCTTTTTTGAAACAAAACTGAATGTTTTCATTTTTCATTTTCAATTGGCCCTTCATTCGCGAAATTAAATTCTTGCGATAAAAGCTTTTTCCCTTCATTCGCAAAATTTAATTCCCGCGGCAAATCTTTGCAATTGTCTACTTTGTTGGATAATGAAAATTCAGGAGAAGACAAATGCTGTTAATAATTATTAGTTAATAATTGACAGGTAATTCAATGTCAAAGAAAAAGAAAAATGCCACATTTGGACTTAACTAACTAAAATAAAATTTGGAGTTAATTAACATCTGAATCATGTTTGCTTGTTGTTGTTGTTTTTTTAACGAGGTTTCCAGACCGCTCATTAAGCATTATCATGAAGACCTCGACCCAGAGTTTTAGTGTATTTAATTGCTCCCATTTGTGCGATGGTTGGTTTTGATGAAATACGGCGTTGCAACTTAATGAATTAAAATGCAATTTTTGAAGGGATACAACAAATATCACCATTGAAATAAATTTCCTGAGTAAAGTTTTCTCTATTGACCTTTCTGAAATTGTGAACAACTAAACCCTTTTTACGTAAACACTTCTCTGATTTTAAATCACTTTTCCGATTGGCGATTTGCTAAGATTGTCAATTAAACACTAACATTCCAATTTACAAAAATAAAAAAAGACTTCATCATAGCTGCAACCCCTCTTTCTGAGCTTTCAGCTGAGTATCAGAGAGATTAGCTAATGACCACTTCCATAGTCAGAGTGTTCATCGAAGTTTTTGTTGATAGAATTAACTTTCCTTTCACAGTTTAACTTGTAGTTCAAAAAGCGAAGAAGAAGTGAATGAAAAATAGCAAATGGTAGAAAAAAGATGCTTAGCATATAGATGCTAGATTTTAGACATTTAAAAACTTGATTTTACTTACATTTCTTTAGGCCATTTTAGAAAAACAAATGCAATCTCACGTAAATAATATATGAGCTACTATAATAAATTGAAATTTATTAAATATATTTTGTAACAATCATTTATTGTTATTTTATATATTATATTAAACCCTTTCTTTCAGAGTGAAACAAGGTTTATGTATACACCATGCGACGAAGATGGTAATCGTTGGAAGGTTCAAGTCCCAATAAACGAAAATTGCTCAATCGAAAATCCATCAGCACCAGAACCGGGCATCAAATGTTGTAAGTAAAGTGGTTTCTTGATTATCTAGAAAAGTTGTAATTCGCAATGAAATAGGTCGCTTTTTACCCCTTTCATTGTTGCTGTTATAAGATGTGTAATACACCACTTGTTTCAAAGTAGTTTTTAGAATAATATGTGACACAAATGTTCTTAGTATTATAAGTGCAGAAAATATTGGCAGTGAAGATGCAATGACTGTCCTCATGAAGAATATTTTTTATTTCTCCACCGGTATGCTGAAAGAAGTCGTCCTGTGATTTTCATTTTGTTTAGTTAGTTAGATCCAGATTTTTGTTTATACTGCTGCGGGGGTCCCAGCTTCTGGGGTAGGCAGCAGGTGGCTTGATTGTCTTACACCCGTTCTCCATGCAACTCTGTCCAGCGGATCGATGCTAATCAGGTCGCATAATCGTAGATCCTTCTTTATACATTCCGACCAAGTTTTCCGTGGTCTCCCGCGTCTTCTAGAGCTGGGAATCGCCATGTTCCTGACGGTGTTGATGCAGGAAGTAGAGCGTTCGACATGGCCGTACCATCTCAGCCTCTTGGAGCGTAGAACTGTCGACAGCTTCTGGACCCCCAGCATTCCGAACAGGACAGCGGTGGAGACTTTGTCATGCGGTTTAACACCACAGATCCAGCGTACCATGCTTCTGTCGTTACGACAAAGTCGCTGTTGATCGGAGGCAGTAGGTGCCCACGTTTCACTACCGTACAGTAGAGCAGAGCGAACATAGATGGTGAACACTTTACCACGGGTGAGGAGAGATATATGCTTCGAAGTTAAGATAGGCAGAAGTTTCTTGAATTTCCCCCAGGCGATACTGCATCTGGTGATGATAGAGAGCTCACATCCGCCACCAGCACTCAACATGTCGCCAAGATAGCAGAAACTGGCTTCGACATCGAGCGAGGCTCCGTCAAGATCCACTTGAGTGACCGGTCTCCCATCCACCGGGCGCGCCAAACCACATCACCTAGGACACATATAATCCGGATCGGCTGATAGTCTGCCTTGTATGCCGCTACACTTTTTGTGCACCCACAGTTTGCACTGAGAGCACACAATAGAGTTGACACCAACTCCACTCTGACACACAGCACAAGGGAATGCTCCAGATTTCCGCAGTAGATCCAGCCCAAGTCCAGACACCATGAACTTCGTCTTTCTCGTGTTTACTCTCAGTCCTTTATCTTCCATTCCATGTTTCCAGACTTTCAGCTTAGCAATGCAGTCCTCCAGGGAGTCCGAGATGACCACCAGATCATCAGCATAGAGTAGCTCCCAAGGCACGCCAATGCGGAACTCGCATGACAGGGCCTCCAGCACCAGTATGAAGAGCAGAGGGCTGAGGACAGAACCCTGGTGTACGCCCACACCAACTCCGAATTCCTCACTGTGCTGACCATTAACTCTCACACGGCTTCTAGCATTGCTGTACATGCCCTGGATGACACTTACTGCCCACTCCTCCACACCTAGCTTTCTCAAGGCCCACCAGAGGACTTTCCTGGGGACTCGGTCGAAAGCCTTCTCCAGGTTGACAAAGGCGAGATATAGAGGTCTATTAGCAGCAATGAACTTCTCCTGGAGCTGGCGCACGATAAAGATGGCATCTGTAGTGCTGCGGCCGGGTACAAAGCCAAACTGCATCAAGTCGATGTCTACCATCTGACGGATGAAATTCACAAGCACACGCTCCACCAGCTTCATGACTTGGTCAGTGAGCTTCAGGCCACGGTAGTTACTTCGGTCGAGAGCATCACCTTTCCCTTTATAGAGGTTCAGTATGTAGCTCTCTTCCCAGTCCTTAGGAATCCCACCAGTACAGAAGACTACCTCCACCATACGTCGCACCAGCTCCACACACTCTTCACCAGCAGCTTTCAGCATCTCCGCAATGATGCCCGAGGGACCGGCAGCTTTACCACATTTCAACTCCCCAAATGCCTTGCGGACCAGCTCAGTGGTGACAGGCGGAGGAGGACCCTCCACAGGGGGGACATCGGCTAAAAGTTCATTCGGCCAGTCGAACTCAACATTGAGCAGACCTGAGTAGTGTTCGACCCACGCCCTCATCTTTTCCTCATCACTGAGTGACAGTGTTTCAAAACTTAAATATTAACATAAGTTTTAAACTTTCAACTGCAGAAAACCTTTTCTTCATGTAAAAAATCACTAAAAGTTAGATCACACGCTTGATAAGTGCTGAGTTAAACAGTTTTTGTTTTTATAAAACAAAAGATTTTTGCGATTTAATTTTAAACTTTTTATAAAATAAGTTTGTTTTTAAAATTTTAAATTTTTTTGCAATTCTGAAAAATTCAAAATTTGCCCAGACACATCTTCTGAAGAGGCAATGACAGCATATGGCAATTCTGCTTCTGTGCTATAGCTAACAAATACAATGTTGGTGAATGGTCATATCAAAAGGCACTAAACAACGCACTGGCTAATGTTGCCTTTGTAAAAAAACATTTACTAAGGGTTGGTATTGCCTAAAATGTGTTTGTGTCCTTTGAGAACAAGTTGTTCAACCAGACAGAGCCAGTTGCCACTTTGTTCACTGTTTGGCTGTGTAAAAGGCGATACTTTCGCATTGAGTAATTGGCTTATTGTCAGTGGTCATCAATTGATGATGTTTGATGCTTGAGTATCAAGGTATTTTTCAGTTTTCCCCTTGGAATTGTTTACATCCAACAGCAAGACAGTGAACTATTATATTGATTAATACTTTCTAAAAAAACATCACAGACTCAAAAACAAGAAACTAAACCAGCATGAAATCTGCGAAAAGAATTACCGTTTTGCTCTAAAACATGCTTTTTTCGTGGACGTCTGTTTCATTTAGTATAGTTTTTCATTCTCAATTCAAATTTTATACTTCAAATGAAATGAAAATTGTGGGACCGCTACTTGTATGAAGGCGCGTGAAAAGTAGCAACGATTTCACGTGGAGTATATTTACTCATCTTTCCATTGTGTATAGTTCTATCTTTTCAGCTTTTTCCTGTCTGCCTGGTCAATTTCTTGACATCACATCGCAAGAATGCCAGAAATGTCCCGAAGGCATGTTTTCCGTTGGTGATGGGAAAAGATACGCCGTGTGGAATGAATTCCCAAAAGAGTTTGATACCTTTGGTTATGATGCTGACTACCGTGATAAAAAGCAGGACAAGGAAAACCCATGTTTGAAGTAAGTTATAAAGTTTGAAGATTTAATGATGTCATTTTGTTGATTTTTGCCGTATTTCAGCATTAATTTTTAGCCATTGTCTACCGAAAAATCATTCCAAAAAATTGATTTCTCCACATATTATTTTTAAAAAACAATTTATTTAGAGCAACATGGGTAGCTCAAGGTGATTACATCGAGTCCAACGGTTCATTTTGCAGATCACTGCTTACATACAGTGCCGAAGTATGTATATATTTATAGAGCCATTGTGGTTTCAGTTATATTGTCTATAATGCGTACAAAATGAAGAAAGCATTACATCGGTTTACTTATCTTGAAATTGTTTACATTCTTCCATGATATCATATTCATCCTGCTCACCATTCTCATCTATCCGAAAGTACATGTTTGTCTTGTCCTGGGAATAGTATAGTCAGTGAGCTATTCATCAAAGGCAAATACCACACTTTTTGTAATCTATGCAGACCATGCTTTTGTTTATGTTCACCCATGCATGCCCCACTTTTATGCGATGAATCACCGTTCTGAAACAGCCATCTTGCTATAACGATTAACGATTCAGATGCTTTTCAGATATGGCTCTCTAATCAGCTGACTGCAATAAGACATGCAACCTCCAGACACAGTCATGAGTTTTGTCTTGCATCAATGGCAAACATTTTACATTTCCCTTCTTTTGGGCTGGATTGATTGATATTTCTATCCTAAATCGGCATGGTTGGGTTGAGAAAGTAATTTATTCTAATTATTTAGTTAGAATGAATTGACAGAACTCAGTGTGTTGGTTAAGCTACAGTTCTACCAATATGCGAGTTTATGTTCCAGGAATGGCGAGGTTATATTCAGCGGGATGATATCCAGAATTTTTCGTAGAATGTCCTGTACATTCAATTGATAAACATTTTATTCTTGAGTCCAAAAATCTTGCTTTAATAAAACTAGCAATGAACCCGTCCTATGGACGTTAACAATAATATGATAATTGAGGAATTCTGTATGTATGTATGTTACCAATCTATGTCAATCTCCTCCCAAAAAAGTCTATATATAGGCAGTCATGTACATATCGATAAATTAATTATACATTTAAATTGAGAACAAATTTGTTTGGGAAACAAAGTTAGCCATAAACTATTTAATTTTTATTATAAATTTTAAACCTACACAATTGATAAGTGACATCACATCTAATTAATTTATTTAAATAAAAACTTGTCAAAAAAATTTTTCTTTGGCTAAAAACCATCCAAGGGGCATCACAATCATACCCTGGAAATTTGGTTCCAGTCGTTTGGGCGTGATTGGCGGACAACAAACAAACATACTCCGGTTTTTCCTCCATTATAGTAGGATGACTGAAGACATAAGTCTACTCTAGCACGAGACAAGTTTTATATGTAAAAAGTTCTTTTTTAGCTTCCGAAACCAGGAAAAATCACATTTTCAGCAAAAGGAGGCGATGGAAGTGCTTATTTCCATATATGGGTAGGTTACTGTATAAAATCACCTGTGTTATTTTGCATATCTGTATCGATAGGTAAAGAATTCGTTTTGCAATGAAGACAACCATCGGTATTCAGAAGATACTGATCAATATGTGGAGTTGACAGAGGACTGGCAAACATTTTCTGTAAGTTTGAACAATGTTAACTTTTTGTTAGTTATGCAAATTGCTGACATATCCAATGGAATGTTCACCGAACTTAACATGTTTCCCTGAGGAAAATGACACAAAGAGATATCCGGAGAGCTTCTGGTCTCTAATAGCCATGCCTATCAAGAGCAGTTCACAAAATGATTGACAAAACTCAACCCTAACTAACAAAAGAAGTTCAACCGGACTCTCTGTTTATGTCAGGATTCAAACTCCTGTTTTCGCACATTTGAGAAAATCCAAGCTGATTGGTCCTGGGGAACATGAATGAATGCCTCATTGTTTGAAATATGGTTATTAAAGTTAGTTGCTTAAATCGTTTGTTTCAGTTGTCACTGGAGAAAGGACACAACACCGTGAATTTTGTGGCGGCGAATTTTGCGCAATTTTTTCAAGATGCCAACAACGGGAATCCATATGAGAGTAATGGCGATAAAACGGTCATGATCAATGAAGTGGTTGTTACAGGTGAATGTTGTAGATCTAAAGATAATTCTCGTAACAAGTACACATCACTAAAAGTCACGCTTTTGCATACTGTCTCATGTTTGGCAAGTTATCAAATATCCAGGATTTTTCGCTTGAAGAAATATTGTGTTCCTTTAAATGGCTGTTACATTGAACCAAAATGGCTGCATATAATGTTTTAACAATGGTTGAGCATTTATTTATATATATTTCTTGAAATCCGGCGATAAGTTACACCCAACGTCTTGCGCTAAGGAAAAGACGATAAACACTCTTGTTTACGTCCGTTACTAACATTAGGGTTAAATTTGACAACTTTGCTTTTACTTATTTCTCTGGATTTGTACACTGTGGCAACATTTGCAGTTTTCCACTGTGTCGCTTGGTAAATGTTTTTAAAGACAAGTTAATGATGTGTGCTACTTGTCTATACACTTGGCACTATCCTTGAGAAATTCAGGTGAAAGCTTGGTTTTAAGGATAGTCATCACCCCCGCTAGCAAAAATTTTTGAAAATTTTTTTTTACATAATCTAGTGTCATTTTTTATGAAGTTTCAGATTCTGGAATCAGAAATATAAAATTTCAAATATTTATTGATTTATTAGCAATGATATTCTAAAACTAAGTATGCAAATGTGCGAAACAAAATATGCGAATGTGCGATTATCTCAGGAACGAATTTTCACCTTTTTACTAGCCTTTCGCGTTTTATAAGTCCCCTTGGAAACGAGATACGATGACGCAATTTTTTTCATCTTAACCAATAGGCTTTTACGTACAAAAGTTTGCCACAGTTTTTTAAAAAAAAATAAAAATTCGCTCCGCGAGGGAGAGTTGAAGGTGTGTTAACAGCAAAAAACACGTTTTTGTGGAGAGCTTGAACAGAAAGCTTTATAACTTTTGATCCAAGGCGAAAAACTGTGGCAAACTTTTTTCGGCAAGTGAGTGATGATTCGCGTGGTACAACTTTTGTGAAAAAAAAATGTGATAGAGGGGACTTATAAATCTTCAAAGGCAAGGCATCGTAAATTTGATCTTTTCTTTCTCATTTCCGTTATGCTTGTTATTATTATCCAACATTATATTCATTAAATAGACAATTTTATCAGCTTTCAGAAAATATATACTTTTGGTAGTTTAAATTAAACAGATTTTAAGATATCAAGCAAAAACTGAAATCATGCTGCAAGGGGTGATGACTATCCTTAAGTTGTTTAGTGGGCGGTTACAAATATAAAACTCTGTACTTCATCAAAAGTAACCGTAGCACAAATGGGAGCATACTAAAACTCCGGGTCGAGGCCTTCATGATAATGCTTAATGAGTGTTCTGGAAACCTCGTTAAAAACAAACAAGTATTATTCTCGTACAACTTAAGAATGTGAAACAAAATATATTAATATTTTCATTATACCGAAAAAAAGAGATGAAGACAGTCAATCTATTTATTTAATCATCTATTTATTTAATCATCTATTCATTTAATCATCTATTTATCTGAAGACAGTCGTGTTGATTCAATAAACACATTATTTGAAATCACTGAAATGAATATTTTGATCATTTGCCATTATTTCTTTCACTCTACAGACATTGTATTTCGAATTACATTTCAGGCTTCCCTTACTCTGAGCAGTGCGACCGTTGTGAACCTGGAACGTTTAGCGGGCCTGGATCATCTTCGTAAGTCATCTCACTCTCTGAGAAATTTCCACTTGTCATAAAGTGCTCATCCAAGAAATCATTCTTTTGTATTACTTAGAAATGTAAAAATAGTTAAAAATGTTTTTTAATACTCACAGTATAACACATAGCTCCCTAGCTGATTCTTCTGTAGAAATAGTACCTTTTTAAAGACTTGATATCTTCACTTTTAAAAGACATTTCTGTTTCAAGGTGTGAAGAATGTGGCCCCAACACATTCTCAAAGGGAGGCTCTGGTGTTTGCCAACAGTGTGCTGGCAATGAATACTCAAGTAAGGCATACACTAAAAAAATGGTAAGGCTTGCCCAAGTTGGAGAGTTTAGTCCCACAAGGTGTTTCAAAAAACTGTTTTCAGGGGTATACCAGGCAATTGTAACAGTTGGTTATGGGACATTCAGAAACAAAAATGCACGAAAAATAGGTTCCTTTTTGGGCTTGCCCTGAAGATGTTCCTTTGAGGCCTTCTCTATCTCTATTGTTCTGGTTTCATTTCTCCAGTCAGCATGTTTCTTATCATATTATAAGTGATTGTTTTGTAGTGCACGGGTCAAGTTCTTGCCAGAAGCGATTACCTTGCAAGAAGACAGATTACTTTGAAGATTGGGAAGATTGCAAAGATGGTCAGGTACGAGCCTCTTGATGCTGCTCATGGAATTCGAAAAAGCCACAGGAAATGAGTTTTGAACTAAAAATGATTATTAATTAGATTACTGCAAGTTTTTATCGACATTATGTTTATCCTTCAAAAATTAAATAAACAATAAATACAAATAACCCCATGAACAACGAAATCAATCAATCAACAAAAACACATCCGTCCGCCATTTTGACACGTAAATTCTGTAAGTAAATAATAATTAAAAATCTTGATAAAAATTTCCTCTATATTATACATTTGATATTATTATTTCTTCTCTGAATATTCTAAGGTTCATTTCTATGTTTCCTCACCATAGACCCAGAAAATTTTCTCCTGGATTGAACCGAAAATCTGTGATTCATCTACAAAAGATAGCGTTGTTCTGCCGGCCAAGTCAAGTAAAATTAGTTGCCCCCCGTGTAACCCGGGCTTTTTTAACAATGGGACGGGGTGCAAGGCTTGCCGGGTTGGGACTTTCAGTGATGGTCATTCAGGTTATTGATTTACTTAATTGTAAAACATTTCATTAGGGTGTTTGTCAGAAATATGAATACAAGATTGTTTTGACATCTAATATTGAAAACCTACTTCATTATCACGTCTTATGGTGAATATGTCTTTTCAGCATGCTCCAAGTGTCCACCTCAAACACGAAGCTTTGTGGGTTTGTTTTACCGGTTTTGGACTCGCTTTCCTGGTCAGGGGATTCATTTATTCTGTGTAACCAGCTTTGAAGAAAGTAAGTATTTTAAGGTCTTTTTTAGGCATATTTGAAAAAAGCGCCATATTCTATACCTTTGGTTTTGACTGTGGAGGAACTTTACTATGTTTATGCCGCATATCATCAAATTTCCACTCCTTGGCATCGTTCTGTGCCTTAAACGAGAGCTGTCTCCACTTCCTTAATAATTAAATCCTTTTGGATTTTGTGTCTTAGTGCAAGGTTGTCGTACAGAGAAGGGATGGACCATCCACGATTCGTACATATCATCGGGAATCGGGCATTCGGATGATGCAGAGCTGGTGATGTACATCACTGTTCCTGGATTCACAGAAGATCAGTCGTTATTTACAATGGTCTTTGATATCATCTGCGTTGACAATAACTGCAGAATGCTATTTCAAGAGGTAACAATTGAATTTTGCTCAGTTCTTCACATGCAGATCACTGGCTCATCATACATGTAAACAACATATACGCTTTTCTTTTTATAAGAATACGCTTTATAAGAATAGCAGGGTGAAAATGGGCATTTTTTGAAGAATATTCTAAGAATATGCCCAGGGTGAGAATTCTACTGTATTGGGTATATCTGCTTACTATAATTACTGTATAAGTTGTCGTTTTTGGTTCTCCGTTCAACACTATTATGCATCAGGGGAAGCAGAACACTCCAAGCTGACTAACTGACAAATAGTCATGACGAAGTTCGACTTTAGTTTCGAAAACAACTCTACATTTTAACTATTTTATATATTTTATTTTATATTTATGAATAAAATTTGTTTTAAAATTTATAAATTTTACAAATTTTAATATTTATTTATAGTTATTATTATATTTTTTAAAAGTATTTATTATTTACAATTATTGTAATACACGTTATTTCTATAATACTCCTGTTGTTTTTTTTAAAAAAAATTTATATAGTATATGACATTGCAGGTATATTTTTATTGGATTTTATTACCGTATAAGAAAATAAGAATATGCTAAGAATATTTCAGCCTGATTTGGAGTTAAAAGTTACGAATACTTGACCCTGGTCGAATCTATGCTTCTAAAAAAAGCGTGTACTGACTATTTCCACTTCAATAAATATGGTTTTGAATTCTGATGGTTTTAGGTGAATTCAGGTCGAACTATTGAGCCTATCAAGACGTACCGTGGCACACAGAAGAAAACAAAGTTTGTGTGAGTGATAACTTAAATAATTATCTTAATTATCTCAAAAGTTTGACTTCAGGTCATTTAAAATTAAGGTGGTGAATTGTTATAATTAAAATTTATAATCTGAAATTCTTTGAAATGTTGACCAGTTATATTGCGTTAGTTATCAAATCTTCCAAATAACTCTCCCATTCACATTTTTTCTTTATGGCTTTGCATTTTCCAGTTATTATATAAATTTGGTTATGTGATATAATCTTTTCATAAAAATAACTGTTTTGACATCTCCGGATTTCAGGTAATTCAATAAACATGTTGCAATTATTAATAATGTAACATGACAATTTTTGACTTTATGATGGCCATAAAGTCCTCAATGAAATCTTGTAATGATGGACATAAGGCCTTTTTCAAAAAAGTGCAAAAAAGTCATTTTTGACGAATTTGGTGATTCAAACTTATGGCAACAAATTCTTATTTTTCATCTACTCCTTTGTCTACCTTCCACTTAGTCTATGTCTCTTTTACTGATCTTTCTTTCCAATACACAGGACTCTGTCGAGTCATAGGCCCTGCCTCTCTTGTGTATTTCCTTCAAAAATTCTTCATTCACTTATCTTTCTTTTTTTAAAGCATGGAAACGTTTTGTTGTACTTTTAGGCACAAGCATAATTCACGCAAGCGAATAAAATACCGGATCGTCTTTCAGAAGAAGTATGATAGCGAGGAACAAACCTTCAACTCACAAATGTCAAGGTGCCTTTTGTAATTAATGCAAATATTAAGTGTGGATTAATGTCATAAGTGGACATGCAAACAGTATGGTAATATACATCAAGTTTAGAAAAGTGAATATTTGATTCAAGCAGAGACTTAAACTCGTCTAGCCAAAATTAATAATTTCAATGGCATTTCAATTTTTAAAGATAGAGTTTTCAGCTTGATTTTTGAGATATGAGTAGCTATGTGTCTTTACAAAAAGAAATGTTTATTTTCAGTTCATATGTTAGTGAAGGTCAACTTTATAAGTTGTTGCAAATTTGATGAAATTTAAGCTTGAAATTTAAGCACTTTACATCAATGGGTTGTCTACCTGATAAAAAATTTTCAAACCAAATCATGCATGCAGATTTTTAATGGTTTAAAATATCTTTGTCATGACCATTGATTGTTTAAAATGGCATTTGTTGCTCTATTTTTTACCCAAGTCGGGACAGCTCAGTTGGTAGAGCGCTTGCAATTCTGGATTTCTGAGGTTGCGAGTTTAAATCCTCCCGGCCTCGCCAACTCAGCAAATGAGTTTTGATGTGGTAAAGTACGGGTGTTGATGGTTGGAGCGAAGCCCGCCTCAACAGTTATACCCAACGTCTTGCGCTAACGCCCATTACCAACATTAGGGTTAATTCAGCCACTTTACTTTTTGAATGAGCTTGTAGAAATAATTGATGACATGCTGTTGAGTGCTTCAAATAAGTTCTTTCAACTAGACTGTTCTGCTGTGCTCATGTTCATACGCTTGGATTATAGTCACCCTCCTGAAATTGATTTAACGTTTTTAAATACGTTTACAGGTTGAATATTTACTCGATCGACATCACGAACGCGATTAACGGGGGTGCAGAGAAGTGTGAACCATGCACTGCTGGAAGGTTAGTTGCAATATGTGATGTTATACAATAACCCATTGCCATGAAATTCATCCTTAACAAAGTTTTATTAACTGACTGTCAGTCAAGAAAGACTTTAAAGAAAGTCACTGAGCTCAATAGAAGAAATATTTTGTATATCTAAAAATGAAATAAAGCACTTCTGTCTGCTGTTGTATTTAAACAGATGGTATTGAATTGTTTAGAGATTGCATCAGCTGCGACGCAGGAAGTTATATTGAAGGCGATGTTTGTGTCAAGTGCCCTAAAAGTGAGTACATTTGTGTATTTCAATGTTCATTCCGTTTCAGCTTCTTATAATTCATTTACTACATTAAAATTCCGTCCTATTTTTAGATACCTACCTGCCGCTGTTGACTAAACCGATAGAACGGTCAAAAGAAGCGTGTCTGCCATGCCCCCCTGGTCAGTTAAGTGAGGCAGGATCCACCTCTTGTCACTCGAACTGCATGTTTACTGTGGAAGACGATGACATCATAAGAGAGTACAATTTCACTTCACTGGCAGGGTGAGTAGATGATCTTACTTTAAACATAAAACATCATTGGTTCTACCACGTCATGGATGGCATTAAAAGTCAGCAACTATTCACTCCTGATATCTTCTTGAAATTATTTTCATATCTTTGATGGATTTTATAAGCAGTACAACAAATAAGATTGGAAATTATTGTGTTGTTTATCACTAATCTCTTTGAGTTCTGTTATGTAGTCCCAAATTGGTTTTCGGTCCCAAGATGTTCACGACTAAAGGTTACCCCTATCGTCACGCCTACAACATCAGCTTGTGTGGAGAGAAATACGTGTCAAGTGCATGTGTAGACAACGCAACCGCATCGCGCCACAAGCATGATGACGATGATGATGATGTCACGATAGGCGTTATTGGTCAGATTTGTCGCTCTACCATGATCCCTGATGAAGATAGAACCATTAGCGCGCAATCGATAAGGTGTGATTCATCTCTTGTTGTGAAACTAAAAACAAAGCGTATGATTGGAACACAAATAATTATAATTGTCACCAAAACATTTTCGTGCTATGAGTCGAATGTGTCTCCTACGTAGTGTATAAAAATTAAAATTCTTTCTTTCTTAGTATTGGTGAATTTCTAAACGAAATCCGTGTCGAAAGACAAATGCACAACGAAAATAAAACCGGTAAGGAAAGTCCCCTTTTTCAAAATGGTTGCATTTTTAAAGCTACAGCTCTTTTGCCCTCTCTCGATGCAGCTTTTAAATATATTTGAAGAATCTATATATTAAATAACAATATAATGATTAACAACATTTTAATTTAAAATTTTTTTTTTATTTAATTATTTTTAAATAAAAATGTTGTTTATCATTATAATTTAATAATGGCGAATTTATTCACCTTACATAACTATATATTAACACCCTATGTATGTCATACCATTTTTACCTTTTGTTTCAGAGCTTCTGGAATCATCACGCAATGATAAAATCTCCTTCTATTTCAAATCCTTAAGGTGTTGTTATTTAATAATTTATTTAATATCGGCCTGCACTTGCACATAGGTCCGTCACCATCCCCTTCAAATACTAAAGTCTGAGATGGCATAGTGAAAGTTGAAATTCCCCTTCTCTTGCAAAAACTATACCCCTTTACGACACTACCGGACACCTAGAGCCAAGTTTCATCCAAATTGGATCTGATCTGAGTGAAACTTGATTACAAACATACATATTTTCATAGTAAATTATGGAATCTGGGAGATTAACAATTAACGATTGTTATTGGAGAAATAAACTAGATTCAAAAACATTTGAGTCTTGTTCCACAGCAATGAATACAACATTTCTTTTATACAATATGGCATTCGAGTTTCTTAAATATTGTTTAGAAAACAATAGAATTGTATCTATGGCGACAAAGAAACTAGTGTTCTATTTGGGAATATTAGTGAAGTTTACTTTTATTTCGAAAAATTGTGAGGTTGCCATGGGAACATAGCAAGTGTTTGTACGAGTAATTGAAGGTGATTTGACTAATTGTGCTATAATTTATATTCCACCTTTATCCAGATTCACTGAGGTTTGTAGCAACGGTTCATCGGGTGTTGTACACTTGGTTTGTGACGCCAAGGAAACCAGCAACGTAAGTGACTCTGATGAGATAATCTCACGTGACCTCTCGTTTGTTGTTATTTAATCTGACGTGACCTCTCATTTGTTGTTACTTCCAGAATGCAATATCGATCGGAAGTTCAGAATGTCCGCAAGAAACGTGCGACGGATGCACGTAAGTATTTCAGTTATTTCCCCTGCAATGTTTCAAGATTTCAATTGACTGTCTAGCTTCGAGTACACGTGGAAAACGATGTACGCGTGTCCAACTTGCAGCGAGTACGATTACGAGAGCATAGCTACCGCATGCGTGGTAAGTTGAACTCATCCATCATCTCATCGTGAACTCATCCATCCTCTCATTGTGAACTCATCCATCATCGTGAACTCATTCATCATCTAGTCGTGAACTCATCCATCATCGTGAACTCATCCATCATCTCATCGTGAACTCATCCATCATCTCATCGTGAACTCATCCATCCTCTCATTGTGAACTCATCCATCATCTAGTCGTGAACTCATCCATCATCTCATCGTGAACTCATCCATCATCTCATCATGAACTCATCCATCATCTCATCGTGAACTCATCCGTGCTCTCATTGTGAACTTATCCATCATCGTGAACTCATTCATCATCTAGTCGTGAACTCATCCATCATCGTGAACTCATCCATCATCTCATCGTGAACTCATCCATCATCTCGTCGTGAACTCATCCATCATCTCATCGTGAACTCATCCATCCTCTCATCGTGAACTCATACATCATCTCATCGTGAACTCATCCATCATCTGTCATTGTTACGATTTTGGTTTAGAACGGCAAGAAGAACATTCACTACGTGTGGAAAGAACCTCAGTGAGTGCTCTTTTTCTGCACATTCTTCGATTCAGATTCATTTGCCAATCCCACACTTTGTATTGTGTTTACTCGTCTAAGTGAAATATTCACTAAATACTTTGATCACGAGAATAAAAAAATCCTCTCAAGCGCTAACCCTAACCTTACAACCAATTGGAAAATCATTTTTAATCCTAAATTCTTTAATAGACTTAAAATAAGATTTGGCAAGTTTTAACACTTTTGAAAAAGTCATCAAAGAGAAATTATCAGTAACAATTTTTATAAAAATTAAAATATTTGTGATAGATTGAAAGTTACATCAAATGGCACGAAAAGAAAAATATAGTTTTAGTCACTTTTCCACTAGAAATAGTTATAAAATTGCATAAAGTTGAACAGTGTATATTGAAATAATGTAATATTTTCCCACCCGTGTGCAACACTAATTTTACTGTTTATTTTCTGTTTCGTCAACAGTGTTTGCTACGGTGGTGTGGAAAAGCCTGATGACACTCAAAGCGAATGTTCGATATTAGAGAAAAGCATACTGGACTTCAAGGTTGGCTTATATGAAAGATAATGATGAGCATTTAATAATTCACAACCTTTGACGTTCACATCTGTGGTCACACTCTGCACATTGTTTGACTTGTTTGATGTCCATATTTGTTTAGTTGATCATTGCCTCCTTTTTGCTGGGAGCTATTCTATTGGCCGTGTTAGTTGTGGTCATGTGTTATCGAAACAGATCGTGAGTAGCCAATAAGATCTTCAAATTTCTAAGATTATTTGTTATTCAAAATGATTAATTCTTTAATCAATACCCAGGGTCATTTGATGAATAATGATTAATTTGATGTAATACAAGTACTATTAAGTGGTATTTATCTCTTTTCTGATTGTGAGTGTGAACAAGGGACCTACAATCTCCTCTTTTGTTGTATTACACAATCGCTTTGATATTTGTATGACGTCATCATAGATTGACCTACAAGTACAACCGCCTAATTGACGTCACTGCTGTTAAAGATGGAGAATTTCCAGAGTCAGAAAAGTGCGCTCTTGAAGATGGAGAGGAAGATGACGAGGTAGGCGTCCTTGTAAGATCATGATTGAGATGCCATGATGTGTATATCATATGTGTATAGCAACATCACCATATGTGTATAGCAACATCACCATATGTGTATAGCAACATCACCAGATGTGTATAGCAACATCACCAGATGTGTATAGCAACATCACCAAATGTGTATAGCAACATCACCTTATGTTGTATAACAACATCACCTTATGTGTATAGCAACATCACCAGATGTATCACGTGACCGTTTAGATTGTGATATCACGTGACCGTTGAGATAGTATTACCACGTGACTGTTTAGATTGTATTGTCACGTGACTGTTTAGATTGTATTGTTACGTGACCGTTTAGATTGTGATATCACGTCGTAAAGGTGGCTCAAAGTTTCTCGATCGTATCAAAGGTCTTCGCAAGGTAAAACAAACACATGATATATTTATCATGCAACAATAAATTTCTTTGTTTTTAAAAAGAATATGCAAAGTAAGCATCACGTTTTGTCACGTGTGTTTAGAACAAAACTCAATTCACTGAGTTCGAAACGATAAACCTCGATTCCATGAAAATTGCGTCAGATGACGACGATGAAATTTAACGTATATTCAAGTTTGTATTTTTACATTGGGTTTTTAATTTAGATTATTTTTATGGTGCTTTTTTATTATTCGTAATTTTTTTTACCTACATTGATATTTTTCTTCATAATTTTTTTTACGTTTCTTTAATCGATGTCGAGCTATTTATTGTCTGTTGGCACAATTTACGTTGTATTTATGCACATCAGATATGCGTCATATTGAAGCTATTGAAGCTTGATTGAACGCTTGGGAATGGATTTAGTTTTCTTTACGGGTGGAAAGTGTCTTGTGAGTTTCTGGTCGGTAAAATTCATTTCGATTTTGAGAAATTTCCTAAACAAACAAATTCCCACGTGGGAATTCTTGCAAAATAATCTTTTTGTGTTAGTTTATAAAGTAATCCGCGTCATTGCCCGTGTCAAACCCTCACTTAGATCTAAGGTTGTTGACTTTCAGAAAGCTTTTGTTAGTATACACAGGGGAAAGATGCTGAAGATCTTGTGAGCATATGATATACCAGATGGGCTCATCAGTAATATCTAAACTTCATGTAAACACTCGCGCACGAGTACTCACTCCAGACGGAAAAACACAGCTGTTTGACATCCAGGTGTACTATAAGGTGATACGCTAGCCCCTTATTCGCAATTGTACTCGACTATGTCATGCATGAAGCAATAGGTGATAAGGAACCAGAACTTGGATTCGAAATAGACAACAGAAGAAGTAGACGTCATCCAGCAGTATTCATGTGTAATCTCGACTCTGCTGACGACAGCACTATTATCAAAAGAAACAGTACAAGCTCAAGAGCTACTAGCACGCGTGGAACGAGAATCGTCCAAAGTAGGGCTCCATCTAAATGAAAAGAAGACGGAAGTTATGGCATACAAGAACCAGGAAGGGCCTGTCAACATCAACATAATCACAGAGCGGAAAACCCCTGAAAGTAATCAAAAAATTTCTTCGAGAGGTGTCCACTTTTCAGCAACGTTTTTTTGCTCAGAGAACCAGCGAGTAGAGATTCCGATCTATGTATGAGATCACTACACATTTGGATCACTTTTGTTGGGGAGAAATATTGTTGCGTCCGAGAGATAGGAAATAAACAAGACAAGAACGCGATTGCTGTCTTCACGAAGAAAGAGTCGTTGGACACATACATCCCTATGGTAGTTTCGAAATACGTAAATATGTTTCAGAGTCATACTTACTTGGAAGCAGAAGTAACTGGTAAGAGTTGACCGAGGTCAAGAAGCAGTTGACTGGATAAAACATAAAATAACTTCTATTTTATATGAACATACGGCTCTAAAAAATGTTTAGGAAAAAAGTGAATAAATAAAATGTCCGCTGATGTCCGCTTTATGGAGGTCAATTTCAGCCAAAATGTTCACACGGGACCGGAAAAAGTGTCCGCTTTAGAGAATTCGCCCGGGACAAATCAAACTGTCCACTGGAGACATCCTAATTCGGCTTATTGTATGACCGAAAATAACACCAAATCACTACCTTTTTAAATTAAAATACTTTTGCAAGGTAAACGTCCGACGGCCGTAAGTGCAACAGTATATTAAACAGATTGAATTCGCAGATTTTTTTTAATGTAGCTGCTCAAAACAAGGTCTTAAAGGCCACTTGTGTGTAAAGAGCTACAAACAACATCCATTGTTCAACCAAAACATAGAATGAACGGGCAAGTGCTGAATAAACAAGACGTAATATGCGCCAATGAAATCACTTAACAAGACAACCAATCAACTTGAGTTAAACTTAAATGACACAAATGAGCTTCTCTCAAAACCTCAACCGCAACGAATAAAGATGAATTGCAAGAGCCTAATGAAAGCCAATGCACACAATGATCGACCATCTATGATAAAATATGTCTAATCAATGTGTTTTAAAAACATCTCGTTGAAAAGATATAAAATATTTAAAAAAATCCTTTTGACAGGTAAAAGCATTGTTATCATACAATATATATATCTAGATAAAGATGATAAGAAAAAATATATATAAAATAAATAAATAAAATTATCAAAATTATAAATATAAACTTTAATAAAGTTTTATTCCGTAGAATGGAGAGAGAGGGAGGGAAGGAGGGAAGGAGGGAAGGAGGGAGGGAGGAGGGGGCTCTATATAGCTACTTCGTCTTCGTCTACCGGTGTCGTTGGCTCTTCTTTCGAAAGTTCGAAGTATTTTGGCGATCCGTTGCCAGTTTTTTGGACATCGTACAAAGGTACGTAACCGGGAGCTGGAACACACGTGGTCAGTCCCGAATACGTTTTACTGTCCGAATTTATTTCAGATGAGAGCGGAGAATAACCAGGTTTTTCGTGTTCTTGCGGCAGTGCACGTTCAGGATTTAGTCTTGTGTAGCCGGGTGGGTTAGCGCGTGGAATCTCATCGGGGTCAATATAAGGAGAGGCCGTAAACATTTTATCGGGGTCAGTGTAATGTGGTGTGCCTTTGCATTCGGCGTAGACATGCTTCGAACAACCCGTCTGAAAAAAAGGAAAATTAAACAACGAATAGACGTGCACCTTGCATTAAAAACCTCTCAAAGCTATAGAAAGGTACGGCTGATGACACAGCAGAATTGAGTTTTTGAGAGAAAACAAAAGCATCCAGAAAATCTACTTAAACACATGAAAACAAAGACTATTCTTTGAAAAATGGCAAGTGCAGAACAGATCCCAGCTACGGAATTCACGAGTAGTCGTGTAACATTCACACGAATTAAAAGCATTACAGCTTTTTAAAGAGAGTCTAAAAAAAGATTTTTTAAAAAAAAATAATTTTCGAATTAATTATTTTTACTGTTATAAAACCTAGTGACTTCAGAGATATGAGTCTATACCTTGTTGTTTAGGACGCCATCCACTTTAGCGTAGTCGTATTGGAATTCTGGCTTTTTCTTTTGATCTCGAACGGGGTTTAGATCTGAGTAAGGATTAGTATCTGTAAAACACAAAGACTCATTGCTTTTCACTATCAGTATACACGTTTTTGTTTTTTTTATAAGAAACCAGTCTATAAGAAACCGTAGGCTCAGGTTTGCCAAAAATTAAGAAACTCTGAAGAAACTTAGACAGGCTGAAACTTTTCTAGAGTTAAGCAACTTTTGTCAAAATATTTTCTTATGCAACAGTTCAGCCTCAATTAACTTAGTATATGTATACATTAACAACGAAAAATTTGGTCGTGGCGAGATTAATGAATCAACACATTAATTAAAAAAATTAAGGTAAAATTTAAGAAACTTTTGAGCCTCAAAATGCCTCAAAATGACCAAATTTTAAGAAACTTGAGGCTCAGCCCATTGCTTAGGTTTCTTATAAAAAAACAAAACAACAACGTGTAGAAGAACTCTACCAGTTACAAAGTAGCGCTTACCTGTTTTATTGAGACTGTCAGTTGGTTGTAGGTAGTTACCTGATCGAAATATTAACAAGATCAATGCATCAACAACAGACAAGGTTTTGAGGAGGATCTAGAATATCTGAAATGCTCAGGGAATTACCTGAAATACTCAGGGAATTATTTTTAAAACAAAAGAAAGTCGTGAAAGTCACGTTACCAATGGAGATTTATTTGTGTATTTTACAGAACCAATCAGCAAAACTATACTGCTCTTAGACCTTTATTTGAATATTAAACATTGTCAAATTATCACATTTTTTTACTTATTTTGTTTTTCACTAATAACTCGAAATCCATATGTTTTCTTTGTGATCATTGGGAAAAAATTAACTTGTAGATTGAACATAATACTTGCTTTACACAAAACTCACTTGTATTGGAAGTGCAGGCAACGTTTGGTGTCTGATAAATGATCTCATTTTTCAGCAATCTCTTCTTTGAGGTTTTCTTCTTCTAATAATATCAACGAATGAAATGGAGAACACAAAATACAAAACCTTCTTAAAATAGCCCTTAAAATTCTTGAATAATTATGTTCATAGACGCATAAATTGTTGCATCATTGACGCATAATTACCACCCCACTGATGCATTTAACTGTTTTTTTCTTGCGATGATTTCCTAACAGTATTCCAAGACAAATGACAATAAATATATATATCAACTAAACTTAATTATCCAAATCTATGTCATCATTGTCATCATCAGTCGACGGTTGAGAGCACAAAATCCACAATACTTCACCAAACTTCACGGCCCTTTATGACTGTCCCCAGGTCCTGAGGTCCTCCCCCCCCCCCCCCCCCCACTCCGCAAGGTCCAAATACATGTAATATATCAATAATAAAGCTCTTATCAAAGGTCTACGCATAATGATAGTTTGAATAATCAAGGCGATGCAGTAGCAAACATTACACACATACTTTATGGGACAGCGAGTTCGACATGCCATGCTTTCGCCTAAAATTGAAGTGTTAAAAATCAACGCCACTAGATATTTATAAAAACAAAACAAAAATAAATTTGAAGAATTTTTGCAGAATAGATCAGGGTCACCATTTGCAAGATTGCAAATTTTGTAATGAAAACGAGGCTGAGGTTAAGCTTTTTTTGTTAGTTAAGTTTGAGTTGTCAATCATTTTATGAGCTTCTTTTGTTAGTTAAGGTTGAGTTGTCAATCATTTTATGAGCTTTTTTCGTTAGTTCAGGTTGAGTTGTCAATTAGGGAATTGCTTTAGTTTTAAATTTAGTTAAAGGGGTCTATTTCAGATAAAACACAACATGATTTCCGTACATGTTGGTACAGACTTGTCTCAAAAACCTACCTTGATTTTTTCCAACATAGCAACATGATAACAACGCACGCAGCAACAACAATGAGCACAGAGATGATGATGACTGCAAGAAGCAGAGCGTTTTCACTGTTCATCTCAATCCGCTCTGGAGACGGCGTAGACAAAGGAAAATCCTAGATCGTTACACAGTCATCACAGGTAAATTAGAATTCACAATATATCGGGCGCAATGTGGTATATAGCGCGCCCGATTGGGCACACAAATCATCGGGCGCGTGTACGAAAAGTACATATATTCGGCCGCGTGAAATATATCTTTTGTTGGTCATGCAACACATGAATACGTCATTCATGGGCGATACGTTGTTGTGTTATGAAAACAAAAATTACTGAATGCTGAAGAATCTTTATATTTCACGTTTTTATTTCACTTTTATTATTTATTTTACAAATTATTGTTTTTTTATTCTTTTATTATTAATCATTTCGAAAGGTTTGTTATGTAACGTAAAATATAAAAAGAAAGATGATTTTCAAAAAGGAACCAACAGACATGTCCAGCGATAGCACAATGGTACTGATGGCATTCGGTTCTTAACCGAAAGGTTCTGGGTTCGAGACCATGCTATCACAAAGTTGTTTAGTGAGCGGTTATAAATAAACAGACCAGAAGTTTAAATTAAGGAAAGACTGATTTAATTTCGAAAATCTATTTAGTTTAGGGTATATCTTTAAATTTTTAGATGAAAACAGAATATTAAACTTCAAAAAAGCATTAAATTTAAATTTGGTCTTATAAATAGAAATTAAATTTTTCCGTTATTATTATTTAATTTTGAAAATATTTGTGATCGATGGATAGAAACAGACCTCCAATAAACCATTTGACTCTGTACAATGAATTTAAGCTTATGGTTTATAAATGATAAAGTTTCACTTACTGTGATCGTGGGGAATGTATCCGGGATATCGTTTGCGAATGGAACAATGTCTAAATGTAGCACAGAATTCCGAGACCTAAATCTTGTTACATTACGATAAAATGTTTCATTGTTCTGCGTAAACTTACTTTTAAAAATAAGTTAAACAAACATACAGAAAAAGTATTTATTCAATAACGTGTCTGAACATTAATGTCAAAAGTCCCTCAACAAACGTTTTTTGTTGTTAAATTAAAACAGTCTTTTCACAACCAAATCACAGATGCGTATATGCTTTTGTTTGTTCACTACTTCTGATGTTTGCCAAGTCAAAACATTCAAATATCTTCACAGGAGATGCTCGAGAAACAAGAAATTGCAAAATAGTTTTACAAACACTAATTGTGCAAATATAGAAAGACAGAAGGTTGCACTTCGAGTCTACACTGATTCACATTGACTTAAGTTTTCTGTCTATAAATGTGGAAAACTAAGAGAAATATTTTATTTATTTTAATAATACTATAAAAGAAAAATAGATAAATAAATGTCAATTATTAATGAAAGCAATTATTTATAGAGGACAGATGAAGAGCATTAAGGGCTTGAAAATATGAAATTTACATTTGAAACAGGCAGCCAAAATAAAAACTTTAGAATATATATGTATGTTTATCTGGCGATAGCGCAATGGTAAGGGCGTTCAGCACTTAACCGAAAGATTCTGGGATCGAGACCATGCTATCAAAAAGTTGTTTAGTGAGTGGTTATAAATAAACAACGCTGTTTTATTTATCCAAAATAACCGTAGCACAAATGGGAGCAATTAAATACACTAAAACTCCAGGTCAAGGTTTTCATGATAATGCTTAATGAGCGTTCTGACAAACAAACAAACAAACAAACATGTATAGGATATAATAAAATTCTTACACGACTTCCTGCCTAGGGTTTTAAACATCACACAGGAGTTAATATGGCGGCACTTTATTTGAAGCTTAATAAGCAAGCCACGATAGAGGGAATCACCATTTGTGCTGTCTAACTGAAAAGACATCAAGTATCGATAAAAAGAACAATGCCATCAAAATGGACTTACGTATATTGCATAGTAATCTCTCCGTTCAAAGACCATATGCAGGTCCACTTCAGTTCGACCGTCTGTAAACAATGGCGCCCAATACGTTAAGTTCCAATAGAAACATTTATTATTGATTATTTTACAAGAGAATTTTTTCTCTTTCGGTGTGGCGATTTCACCAATGTTATGAAAACCAGGTGTTTTGTTGATTTTCACTGAAATCAGCTGGTTTGAGTTGCGACTGCCAGAAAATCGGAGTTGGCAATCTAAAACAACAATTTCTATTGTATTCTCCGATATTAGAGACATAATACACATTTGTATATAAGTCACAACGACCTTCAGTGATGTAACCTTTAAGCAAAATTTTTACTTTGGATTCATATATTTTTTGCGTTTTGAAGATAATATATTCTATTTTGTCAGCATTTAAAGCAATAAAATTTATGTTTAACCAATCAATAAATCTTCTTAAATCAAAATTAAGTTTTTTGCATAACGATTTTATGGACTTGTTGATGTATAACAAGTTAGTATCATCAGCAAAATGATAAATCTTAGAAAACTTCACAGAATTAGAGAGATCGTTGATATAAACCAAAAACAAAAGAAGACGCAAGGATGTTACTAGTAACATAATCACATTGAGACATATAGTATTTATATATTATACCTTCTCCTTCTAGAGGATTTGTTACGCATCTTATCATGCTAATGCTATCTTTATACAAGGTCCTTCCATATTCACACTGACATCTGCAACAACCTGTGCTGCCATAACAATATGCATTGTATACACCACAATTTCGTGAGCAAAGTTGCGTGAAAATGTCACCCATTTCCATTACACGAGTGACATTAGTGTAAAAGGGAAAACCATCCAAAGTTACCACAGCGCCAATCTCAATAATTAACAGCCAAAGAAAATGTAACTCCATTTTTTGACATTTTTTCAGTAAAATATGTTTAAACATTTATTTACTATTTGTTATTTAAATGAACCTAAAATGAATAGATTTTTTAAAACAACACTATATATATAAGATATCATTGTTACTTGTTACTTGTTTCACTTACTGTGAAAGTAAAACTAAAAGTATATAATTCGAAATGCATAAATAATAGAAAGCATCACATGTATACATTTTTATTGCAAATTTCATTTACTTTTCTGTCACGAGAATTAGGTAGTTTACTAGATAGCTACCTATATCAAACTTAAAACGTTCCCCCAGTTTCACGTGAAAAAATACCGCAATTCGAGGTTAAAACCATCTTTGTTGTGAATGTGTTATTTATTATCGTCAAATTTCTAAATTTTCAAAGTTTTGTTATTTTACATTATATAAAAATGTATATAAAGTATAAACATGATACCTTGTTTAGTAAATGAGATTTGAGACGAACTGGGATCATGGCAATCAATTCGGAAAATATTTTGACGGAAAAAAAGCTGAAACGAGATTTCTTAATCTGAATTGTGGTTGGTCGCCTCGATGTCCGTAGTTTTCTATCGAAGCCGATATTTTGGATGGTAATCGGTGGGAAAGTAAAAGTACAGTCGACTCTCTCTCCATACTTATTTCCAGAGGAATTACACCGCGGCAGAAGTTGTTGTTGCTGATTCAACTCTTATAACGACAGAGGTCACAACAACCGACGAAGAAACTCTAGAGTCAGTTCAGTTATCGAAATATTTGACGAGTCTTTTGCTAATCTATCAATCTTTTCCAGTGCTTTGAATCACTTTTATGTCCGTCACTTTATAACTTATATAAAACAATCTAGCATTTTCTTCAAGAAGGTGAATTTAAACGAAAATATCACTACATTTTGTTTCCTGTTATCCTTGAGCCACATTACTACTTCCTTTGGTTTTTATAATCTTCACTTCTCCTGTTTGAACGATTTTATCTTGAGCTTTATAATCGATCACATCGGGGTTAGAGATAGCGGATGTCAACTATACTAATGAAAAAGGCTGTTTTAACGCAAAATCGAAAACAAAACAAAACATATCAAAAACATTCAGAAACCAAAAATTTCTGATATTCAGAAACCAAAACTTTCCGAAATTCGTCTTAGGGCCTGTATATATGAGCCCTCCTTCAAGCCGAGATCCCGCTTATATAATAAGTCACTGTTGTTTTCACATTGCATATATATGAAGAGAGGGCTAGCCCTCCTAACCGAGATCTTTATCTAAATTGGAAAATTTGCTATAATGATCGAAATACTGTGTTTGGTTTTGAAAATGTGATATATCGATCGAGGAACCCAGTCTTTCGATTGATCGACTTCTTGTTGTGATATAAAAATATTAGAGTTGTAAAATCGGTATTCGATTGATGATTTTAAATAGTTGACCACTGTTTATTTCAGCATTTATTTAAGCAGACAATATGGTGATTGAGGCCCTTCGCCGGGGGTTTGGGGATGAAAATGAACGGATCGCGGGGGGTTTGGGGATGAAAATGAACGGATCGCCAGAGGTTTGGGGATGTTGTTGTTGACGTTTATACTGTCAGCTCTTTGTATAACAATGTATAAACATCTTAAAAACCTGGAACAAAATTGGTGAAATAACGGGAGGAAAAACGTATTTCGTAAACGTAAAAATGTAAATGATCGGGTTTTATTTCCTAGTATTGTTAGGACTAACACGATAATCTTCATTTTTCACTCATTTCGGATTTTAAAATTTGCCTTTCCAAAAAGTACTTTTTAATCTTCTTAAGCTTCTACCACCACTATTTTATAACTAACAATGTCCAACATATAACACATTCATGTCCATTAGCACAGCATGTATTCGCCAAGGACAAGTATCAAAAGCATTTTTGACCAATCCACAAAGGTAATAAATACCCGGAAAAACCATTTGTGAAGGACATTTAGCTTAGAAATTATAAAACTTATCCAGAAACGATGTTGATTGTTTTATGACGTCACATTCTATTGATATGAAGGTCGCGAGTTTATAAAAGTATTCTTATTTATTTTCAACTGTAAAAAAAATGTAAAATCAAACCTTACCTTAAGAAGACGACTTTATTTTCGTTTCCTTTTGTAAGTCGTTTTGAAAAATTTTCCTTTTCCATTTTAAGTCGTTTTGAAAAATTTTCCTTTCCCCTTTTAAGTCGTTTTGAAAAATTTTCTTTTCCCCTTTAAGGTCGTTTTGAAAAACTTCGTTTCCTCTTTAAAGTCGATTTTTCAAGGTGGCGGTAATAAGGGGCGGCATTATGAGGGACACAAGTTCTTCTGCAATGTTATCTTGAATTTAATTTTTTTTCTCGTTAGTTTGTTCAGTAAATTCCCGATAATAAACACATCAATATTTTTGATCATGTGGACGTATGCGGACGTACAATACATTTTCATCATTTCATACATGTGTAATAGGAGCCTAGAAAATCACGCGATTTTTGTGTTTAGATTATTCAGAGTGAAGTCATTGAACTGAAGTTTTGGTTCAAAACAAATAAATAATGTTTTTACGTTTGTACATGTTTTGCATTTGTTGACTTTTTCTTTGCAAAGTCGAACTGTTGTTGTATAGGTTTTCGTGAGAAGATTGAAACAAATAACAGAAACTCTACGCAAAACATCAGGTATTTGGGGGAATATCGATTCTTTGTTATTTAGAATGCTAAAGTTGAATAATGCTCTTAAGACTTACTAAGAGTTAATACTTAGTTATATATAAGAGTTAGAATTAAGTAAAGAACTTTCACTTTTTAAATTAAACATGGCGTATACGCTGTGTAGGAATTCTTACGGACAACGGAGGTTTGCTGGTCATGTGACATTGTTGCATAGTAAAGTTTTGTATGCATTTTCCTGTTGTAGTCGGTGCAAGCAGATGTTGTTTGGAAAGTAATTAAACGTAGTGGTAGAGTGAATTGAGATACTAAGTTGTAATCATTTTTTGATGGCTATGAAAAGATATTCAACTTCAAAAGATGCTAGAAACAATTGATGAAAACTAGGAAACCTGAAACCAATTCACACTTTTAAGTTGGCTTTTCCCTGACGGCTGTAACCAAGTTTATAGGGGAATTATTCTTACGGGATAAAAAAAAGTGTTCATTATAACGAGATGTCGCCTATGGGTAGGTTCTGTATTTATAAGAAGTGCTAAAACAAAATGAATGAACTTCCGATACTCCTGAGTGCAGAAGAAAAGGTATCTATTATCTCTAAAACCTTCCTGGTTGGTTTGTAACTTGACACGAGGTTATTATGATGAATATAAAAGTGCTAATCTTACTGAGGATCTTCCTGGGAAAATCTTGTGGGAAAAATATAAAAAGTTGTTTTGTTCTTTAGTTTAGGTAAGTCAAAATATCTTACAAATAACATCTTGATAAAGAAGAAAAGGTTTTGAAATGTTGAATAAAGGCTTGCATGAATAAGACAAATGGAATGCAAATTATGTCAACAACTGTTAGTTTCATTTTACGAATTTAAAAGTATCTTAAAGATTTCGCTTTGCCATGCGCTACTGTTTTGTGTCTGAAATTCTCTCTACTGATTACAGCAAATATTCAGGTTTTACACGTTATTTCTTAATGGACTTTTCAACTCTACTCCGTAAATTCATTTTAGGAGATATCACTGTGATGGCGGAACACAACAAAAATTACTTTAAAATCATGCTTGACGGGGTGAAAGAGGAATGGAGAGAATTGTTTAACATTGTAGATCTGGAAAACGTCTTGGATGCGTTGAGTTACGGTGAAGAATCGCTTGCCAAGGTGTTCAATCCATTTAAATACGCTAACCCCAATGAAATTAAAGTTGTTATCATTGGTACTTCACCTTCTGCCACTGATACGCTACATGCAAATGGCTTGGCATTTTCTTCTAACCAATACGAAAATGACGTCAGGTTCGGCGCAATTAGCCAAGTTCACGAAGCGCTGTGCAAGGCTGGGATACTTTGCAATGATGTAAATTACTGGTGTGGTCATCAGGAATGGGCGGCCAATGGTGTAAAATTACTCCAGGGCATGGCTCAAGATATAAAAGAGCACTGTGATTTATGGATGCAGTTCCTCCAGACGTTGTTAAAAAACTGGATTGCGACAAGACAAGTATCAAACAAGTTATTTGTAATGCTCTGGGGTTTTGAAGATAGTTACCCAAATTACGCGAAAAGAGTGTGGAGTACAGTTACAAAATTTCTAAATTACTGGAATATATGGAAAAGCGACACCACCATGTATATTTTTAGTGTTTTAAAATGGCTGATGTCATTTGTTAAACCAGAAACCAAGCTGTTTAACTCTACAACGGTGATGACGCTGAATGTACAGGTAACATTGCATCTACTGCAGTTGTTGTAGTGTCGTGGGAGTGGATATTTCGTGAGCTGAAGTTGTCAAATAACCTAGCCCTTTACGTCACATTAATCTGGTTATCTAAGTAACCTGTAAGAGCCACTACGAACGGACCTTAGGGTGACAATGAGTTTGACATTGGATTTTAAGAGACGTACTATTATTCCCAAAATAAAGCTAAAACAAATAAAATAGAAAACTTAGCTGATTAGGGTTATAGAATAATCAAAAACCACATCAAAGGTACGACGAATAAACATGTCAATGCCATAACATAAACAACACTAAAGCGGCTAAAACTAGAACTAAATGATGCCTGACACAATCAGTGCATGACAACTGAAAAAGTAAAACTGTCAATCGCCAAGCACAAAGGAGCAGCATAAAAGTAGTGATGAGATAAGATAACATAACAAAATAAATACGTACTAAAAACACTTCAATATCACCGCACTGTGACAGGTCACTAGACATACAGTTGTGTACTGTACACTACACATGAACAACTCAATGTGTCACAAAATCGAACGCCTTAAAAACGGAAAATTCATCTACAAAGTAATTAATAAACCCAACTGATAATATATACAAATCTCTAAGGGGTGCCGCACAGGAATACAAATGAAATGAAACAAAGAAAAGGTATGAAAGGACAATAAAAACGACACATGCAATGAAACATAAAAGGACGCAATAAATGACAAATAACGACAAAACAAAACACGCGTGAAAACTGATAAATAATCTGCGATGGAGTGTGGCCGTAACAAACTATTTTTTAAATCGATAAAATTACCTGTATACATGCAGTGTTCCGTTATTATTCAGTAGCTGATACACTAGATCAACGCCATCGGTTTAGAAATATATATCTTTTTTTCAATTACAAGTAAGCCTAACCACCATAGCCTGGCTTTCGTACACTACACCATTCTACGTCCCATTTACACTAACGACACGGAAACTCTGCAAAAGACAAGCAAAAAACTTCGTTCGCTCTAAAATTCGTTGTAATATAAACCTCGCATAAATAAAGAATTATCATCGAGACATGATCGAGGCGAAGCTGAAACATCGAGTATTAAATTCCCATCATCACGGAACACGAAATGCTTCTAATGATAAACTGTTTTTACCTCAGTTTAAAACTTCATCATATGACAAATATTCCATAAAACACCAGTGCATTACTGATTGGAACAAATCAATTGGAAGCATTATCAAACTATTTCAAATTAAATACAAAGATTACACAGGCCAACAAAATGCTTCTAATGTTAAACTGTTTTTACCTCATTTTAAAACTTCATCATATGACAAATATTCCATAAAACACCAGTGCATTACTGATTGGAACAAATCAATTCGAAGCATTATCAAACTATTTCAAATTAAATACAAAGATTATCATTCTATTTTTGATTTAAACAGAAAACAATTTCTTTGATTTAAAGGTGACTCTCGCGAACGAGGAACAACTTTAATGGTGTGTTAACTGTTCATAGTTTTATATTATTTTATATATATACATTATTAAGTATTTTCTTCTTATATTTTGAATATTATTTATTTTGTTTTATTATGGGGTTACTACCTTGTTCAGCTTTAGGCTATTGAGTAACTCCACCAAAATATCAAACCAGATCTCCTTTTGTAATAAAGGTCTTCGTTGTTGTTGTGTTTTTTTATGTAAATGATATTTTGGTAAATAAATTGAATTGAAACAAATAAAAAACAAGTATATATAATAATATAAATTTGTATATACTTTTTGTGCAGTTGTTAAAACTGACAACAAATTCATTCAACTTGTACAAAATCTTACATTTAAAACCTTGTGTCCAAGATTTGATATGCAAGAGTACCAAAGTCAGTTTACTCGTAATTCAATACTTGATTTGGATCTAAAAATACGTATACATCTAATTAATATTGTTACAGACCTGGTCTACTACGGCACACATACATATATACTTGTGCTGAAGGTGTGAGTCATAGGAATCTAATCTACCTGCTGAATAGTTTAACATCAATACATTCATGGGCATACATTAGTTTTGTCTTTAGAAACCACTTAGAAAATTACATGCATGATGATTCTCCCAGCATGCGCCGAAGATGACACAACACAAGTTTTTGCGAAATGTTCCTGTATGTGAATCCTTTTTGGAAAGATTGATAAATCATAATAATTTTTAAAGATAGTTGGATACAATTTTGAAGAATCAGAAATACGCTGCGAGGTTTCTATATGGTTGCCTAGTTACTTTTTATTCTCTAATTTTCAGGTTTGAAGTCTTTGCCTTATGAACCAGTGGGTAGATGGTTTGAAGCGTGTCTGAAAAGACAACGTTCTGAAAAGTCTGTTTCAATCATTGAAGAAGTTGTTGACGAGCAAAACAGCTCTGATGAAGATGATGCAAAAGAATTGAGTGGTGAAGATAAAGCTTTTTTGATGAGTTTAGATGTTTCAGAATGGAAAGTGAGAAATTATTGTTCTTTTTTCTATATATATATAGTAAACATTAGATTGCACATAAGGTACTTGATTTTGTCAACCATGAAGGAGTAAGATTCTTAGAAATTAACAGAGTTAAATGATGGCATTGTAGTGTTAGAATTGATAGTTGCTAGACATCAATGGCTTTGTATTATAGAATATTTTAATTGTATTTCACATTTTGTGAATTCGCTGTGGCGCTGTGACATAGAATAGATCCGTTAAAAATTTTCTGACCCTAAATATTTTGAAAATAACTTTTTTATTTTGTTTATTTGCAAGAAACCCAGAGTTATTTTATTTGCATTTTTCCATTCTTTTTATTGTTTTGTTAGTTGTCAAGTCGATTTTTCTGTGAATTGTTTTCTAGAAACAAGACCATTATAGAATTCTTGGTCTTGAAAACTTACGATATGATGCAACGGATGATGATATACGGAAAGCATGTAAGACTTGAAAATTAAATAAAATTAAATGTTTTTGGCAATGGATAATTATTCTAAAGCAGCTGTTTTTATATTTTACTGTGTGACATAATTATTTGAGCGTCTGGGGCTTCACTTAGGAATGATATCCGAACCCAAGTTGTCACAATATTTTTTCTAATTGTTGATAAAGTAAGCAAGGTAGGTAGGGTCAAAAGCTCAATTAGCCCAATTCATGGCAACTTGGGCATAGTCATTGTCCCTTAACACACAAAGGGCTAAATTCAATAAAATAATATTAAAGGATTTCTGTATATTTGTTCTGGTTTTCACCCAAGACCATTGAAGATAGACCACCCCTCCCCCTCTTCTTGGTCAAGAAACCCAGGGGAGTGCCATAGGAGAGGGGAGTTGGGAGTTTTGGAATTCAGTTCTTTTGCAGGGAAAATTAAAATAATAATTCTTTTTGTGAGAAATATAATAATGATTTGTAATTCTTTCAAAACACGAGCATTGTTGGGTGCACCTTCTTGTATGATTTACTTTTGCTTTGCACGTTGGGTTGTTGAGACAAACAACAAGAGGAATGTACCAATCTTTGTAAACTTGATTCCAAATTGAACCTGAGATGATTCATCCTTCTTGATCTTCATCAACGTAGCGTTGAGGTAGTGCATCTCTGTGCCTAACAGTAAAATTATTGCTAGATTGTGTTGTTTCTTTTGCTTGATCTATTGCCATGTTGAGAATTGATGGTATCTTTATCCAGCGGTCTCCATAATATGTTTTGGTTGCCTTTACTAACCTTTGTAAATATGCCCGTATGTAATCGAGGTACAGTTTTTTAATGTGGGTTTTGATTGGTTGCGCTCCTACAATCCCTTCTATTCTATCATTTGTGCAGACAAATATAGAAGTCGTCTTTATTCTGGTTATCTCTGTTCTGTATTCAACCACTACATACCATCTTGTTGCATCCAATTTTCTTATTTGTTTATCATTTGGGTACCCTGCTTGGGCTGCATATGTGAGTCTGGATAGCACACTACTCTTTGAATGTTTACTTGGTAATCAGTTAGGATATTAAGATATATGTTTAGTGATCTTGCTGCTTGGGCAATTGTTGCAAGTCATTTTGCTTAATTCTCAATTTGATTGTTGCAATTCTAATGTTATTGATGCTATAGTGCTTGTGTGTTTCATTTGGTTTTTCATTGTCAAGGAACTAATTTTTATACATCATGTTTGGTGAACAGGGATAAGATCTCACAGCCAGTAACTAACTTTTCCCTTGTTGATCTTGTGGCATGGTTGTTTTGTTGTTTTCATCTCATTGAAAATATGCTAGTGACTTATTCATGTTCTGGAAAGTTTTCATCACTGTGTTCTCCTTCAAAACACCATCTCTAGTTTATGGTTCTCAGCATAACTGGAGCTTTTGTACCATCTCATTGTCAGATTCTTCATCATCCACGATGCTACATTATTCACATTGCCATAATATCAGTCTATCAATACTCTCCCCAGGAACTACAACTACTTATAAGGATATAGGAATCTTTAGTTGTTGCCCTGGAAATATACCATTCCATATTCGGATAACTTTCTGTCAAATACAGGTACACCATGACTAGATGACCTGAGGTAATATATTTAAGGGTTGTCACCTTTGCACCTAAACCCTTCTGTTGGTAATCACCAGTACAATGTTTTAGACAGGAAGAAGGTTTTACGGCATCATCCCGACAAGAAGAGCAAACATAAGAAGGCAATTCTACCGGCCGAAGTCAACGAACACGAGTACTTCACATGCATCACCCGGGCCTACGAAACGCTTTCCAGTCTCAAGAAACGGCAAGCATTCGATAGTGTCGATCCGAAGTTCTCTGATTTCATCCCGACGAATTGCTCTGGTGATGATTTCTTTGAGGTTTTTGGAAAGGTGGTGGAGAACAACGCAAGGTACGCGAAATGGTTTTCAAAATAAAAAAATAATTTATCAAAAGATTGTCCCGTAAAATTAGAAATGTCAGATTCTTGGGCAAAAAATACAAACACATTAATAAATATCAGTGGTTAAAACATTCAAAGTCAAAAGAAGTTACATTTTCAAGTGTAAACAGTTACTCGTTTTTTAAAAGTTGTTCAGATTGTACCTGTGATAGAACAAGGAGTTAATTGGAATCTGTATTCATTGCAAAAAAAAGAGTTTATGTGTTTAACATGATTGCAAATCAAAACTTTCTCGTAATACGATGACACCTGAAACTATCCGAACATTATTAGCATAAATTAACTCTTGCGAAATATCTTTTTTTCTCCCATTAACAAAATTCTTTTATGGACAATTATAAATTATGGTTCTGTCTTCTTGTTATATTCCCAGATTTTTATACATTTACCATAACATGTTAACATATATATACAATTGACCACCGTAAAAGATTATTTTTACAACAGCATTACAACGGAACATCGCAAAGTGTTTGTTATTGAAAACTTGCTTTTTCGGAGTAAAAAAAATCATGAATTTAAAGAGTTTCTTGATTGAAAGGTTGAAAAATTTGTTTTTTACTGGACAATCTATTTAAAAATATATTTCCGTTTTGTTTATGTTTGCATCTTTTCAACCTATGTTGATTTGATTTTATAAAAGAATGAGTTTCAACACAAGTGTGAATGTTTTATTCAGGTGGTCTAGCCATCAACCGGTGCCCCTCCTTGGAGACATGGACACCAGCATGGAAAATGTACACGAATTTTACACATTCTGGTAACGAGGCTCTTATATTACCCATAATCCTGTCGTTGAAATTAATCACATGTTGTAGCTATCATCAAATTAATAAACAACTGTAAATTTTTAACTGGTTCGTTAGTTTGCCACATTTAATGAAAACTCAATCTTGGTTTATCCTTGATCATCCAAACAAATTCAACTTCCGATAAAATTTTGGATAATCAAGGAGAATTCTATGTTCTATTTTCTTTATATGTTTTATTGTATATTTAAATTTTTTGTTTTTTTGAACCTGTTTGATATTTTGGCAGGTACGATTTTCGATCTTGGAGGAATTTCTCCAATTTGGACCAAGAAGACACTGACAAGGCTGAAAAGTATTTATATAAATGCAACAATGTTGATGCTTTTTGATTTTTATGAATATGGCCCGCATGGTTATTTGTCACATGGTATTGTTTTATTGTATTTATATTATACATATTTCACAAGGTCACTGTAGCTTAGTAGTTAGTGCATTCAACCCACAAAATCAACATCAAACGGCGCTGGTTCGAAACCCAGCTCGGACATAATTTGATTTCTGAGTTACAGTTGAGTTCTTGAGCGGCACTCATTGCATAATGCAAGCCTAGCTCAAATGGTGGGTTGTCTGGTGAAGCGACTTTGTAGGTGCAAATGGGTGCCCTAAGTACGCCAGGACCTAAACCTTGGGATAAGAAGAGCCACTGTTATATGTGGAGAGTCCCGTAAAACTCCATTATTATTATTATTATTATATGAAAAATATATATATAAAAAGAAAAGAAAATATATATGATGAAGTTACAAACATGATCCTTCTGCAGCTAATTTGTCATTTTGGTTTTTCAAAAATATCCCTTGAATTGACATGCGCTTCAGTACATTTTTATAATACTCAAATGTCCTGTTTTCCTTTCAAACCATGATAATTGGTTGTCATGGTGTTGCCATTGCGTCAAGTTATTTTTCTAATTCTCCTTCAGTCGTGAGGAGCGACGTTGGATGGACCATGAAAATCGTAAAATGCGTCAGAAACGAAAGAAAGAAGAAATTTCACGCATTCGAAGACTCGTAGGCACGTAAAATGTTAAAATTTCTGTCGTGGCTGTACACATATTAGTTCTGCACATACAAATGTTTTCATTGGGTCTCTAAATCTTTATACAATCTTTAGTTTATAGTACATTTTTAAAAACAGCTATTTCATTGATAACAGTTATAAAAACTGAAGAAAAACGCTGTATAAATATTATGTAAACAAATAAATAATTCTATTCAGATACATTATCGCAGAATGACCCTCGATTGAAAAAGTTCAGGAAAGAGAAGAAGATGAAGAAGCAAGAAGAACAACAAGCGAGAGAAATTGCTCAAAAAGAGAAAGAGAAGGTAGATCCACCAATAATAACAATAACATATGACAGGATGTTGCTTTGATGTGAAATATTTATACACTCAAGTAAGATCAAATCATGGGAATTGTGTAATAAATTTTCTTAGAAGAAGTATAGCTTACATTCAGTCTTTTATAGCCGGATGTTGTGCTTTTATAACCGGATGTTGTGCTTTTATAGCCGGATGTTGTGCTTTTATAGCCGGATGTTTTGTCTGTTTGTCTTTGAAATAAGAAATTCCCCCATTATGTTTTAGCAACGTCAACTTCTTCTAGAAGAAGACAAAAAAATCAAGGATAAAGCTGAACAGGATGCTAAAGAAAAGGTTATTTTGTTTACTTTTGTCTTTGGTATACTTTCAGATAGAGATTGATGTCTTCTTGGTTTAGTTGTTTTAGTGAATTTACACGATAAAAATAAGTTTTAAAATTTAAAAAAAATTAGTATAAAGTATAACAAAATGCAACAAATAAACATGAGAAATTCCAGCAACGTTTTGATTCTGATACGTTGTTTTTATGGTGAGTGTGACCATCATATGTTCATAGCAAACATCTCCCAGGACAAACTCTTAAAACAAGCACAACTCAATAAAAAACACTTGCAAATATATCCATAGTATACCAAGTACCATATCTTTAGATTAAGATTTTCAAAGAATTAAAAACAAACAGCTAAAAACTTAAAATTTGTCTCTTTTTGAATTCTAAGTACTTACTTACTTACTTAAGACGACCTCTCGGACGCCTTAATGATAGGATTCTTTCTCGCCATTCATTTCTATCCATATTCTAAGTGATTGGAATTAGCATGCGTTGATGATGTTCCCATGAAAAAATACTTGAATATCTCAACCAAGATTTCAACTGAATTTCAAGCTGGTCTTAGTAAAGCACGATACGTTTTTTTCCTTGTAATTAGTTATATATTTTAGTTCATTTGTTATTAAGGCAATATATTGAATAGAAAAAAAAGTAAATAACACTGTAAATTATCATTGAGATGTCAATAAATATATATTTGTTCAATGCAATTTTTATATTCACACCGATGATATCCCTCCACTGTATCACAGTCTTTTTTCACAGGCCCAGAAAGAAAAAAAAGAGAGAGAGAAAGTGCGAAAAATTGCTGCCAGAGATCGGAAAATAATTCGGCAAGCTGTAAAAGTTAGTTTGTATTTTTTTAAAGTTAGTTTACTTATTGATGGGCTATTTCTTTTTGAATTTGTCTATTTTTGAAGTCTTAAATATTAAATTTTTAAAAATATTTAGATTTGCATTTTGTGTTATTATTAAAACTATAAATTTTCTTTTCTTTCATTTTTTCACTTTTTTAGCATTTTGTTTTTGTTTTATTATTAAAACTATAAATTTCTTTAGAATGCCAATTTCTTTGATTTGGGCGAAGATAAGGTTAAACGTTTGGAGAGATTGGAAAAGTCTTTGGAGAATCTTTCACTGCAAAAGTAAGAATATTCTTTACTGTAGTAGGATAGGGATATTTATTTACCAAAGCGACAATTTAAATATCAAAGAAAAATATTGTAGATATATGGTTGGTGTCACTCAATAGCTTCACGCTGAACAAGATAGCGACACCGTAACATTGAAATAAACGAAAACATACAAATTTTAAGATGTAATAAAAGAGTAAAAAGTGCGCTTAAAAAAATGCTACACAACAGATTTATCCAAAGTAAGTTTGACCAATCAAGAAAATTTTTTTCTGCTTAATTTAACCAAGAATAGTTTTCATATTTTATTTCAAACATATTCATAATATCTGAATTATTTCATTCACTTTGATGTTTTATCGGGTGTTTACCATAGAATATTGTATTAAACGAACAAACTTTAAGTTTCATAGATTCAGCATTACATATTTACAAGAAAGTTGATCTGCAGTTGTTACTTCCATTTGATAATCTGATTCCCTTTCCTTGAATTATACCGTCTTCTAAAGCTTCTAATTACATTAGTCCGAGTCCGCTCGAACCGCTAATTACACAGGTTTCCATAGTACTGTAACAAAAGCCTCTAAAGAACAGTGCATTTACATTCGACTTCACAGCCCCAAATTCGATTGAATTGAGTGATTTAACTGTTCATGCATTCCAATGATGCGTTTATTTTTCAGTCTCCAAACTTTAAGAGAAGCTTCTGAAACGCCGGATACCGATCATTTCAAAGACATTTACGTGAAGCAGGTAAGAAGTAGTGATCGCTCTAGTTGAATGTTAAAGTTGGAATTGAATGCTTTTGTTTGGAGCTGGGGTATGCGGGTCATGTAACATCTTTGACCTCATGGATATAAGCACCCATGTCCTTTATGCACGGCTGCCACAGAGTTTAAAAGTTGGAGTTTGTATTTTGCGTGGGTTAACTCACCACTGTTTTTCATCTTACTGGGGTTGGCGTTAGGAAGGGCATCCAGCTGTAAAAAACATCTGCTCCAATAAACCATCAAATGATTAAACCTACACAATTGTGGGGAATATCATCTTTTGAAAACGTACAACACTCTGAGTGGAAAAGGTCACGTAGAAACGGATGATGATGATGATGATGATGTTTCTCCCTGTCTTTGATTTGAAGGTTTTGCTTTCTTTTCAAAGTAGCCTCCTGTATTAATGATGTCATGTTTTTTGTTAGCATGACTTTTTGTTTGTTATTTTCAGTCAACGGAGATTTTGGAAAGGTTACAAGCAGAATACGAGGAGAACGTGAGATGCGAAGGTAGGTTCTGACGTAAGGCATATTTAGGATAAATATGATAATTTATGCACGTTTATATATTGATAAGACATTCATCTTGAAATAATTAAGGGTTTTTCTTTTATATATTGACAATACTGTAATGCATCAATTAAGCTCCCACCTTGATTAAGCTCCCTCCTCGATTAAGCGCCGCTCTCAAGTGATAAAATTTGTAATTGCAGTGAATTCCTTTTCAGTTTTTACTTGATGATACAGAAACGCCTGCATTCTGTAATCTCTGAATCTTTCTTTGAAAAGTCATTCAATTTCAGTGTTGAACACTATTCGTCGTCATGATTTCTTTAGAAGCTGCCATGGCAAATTCATTGAAACAAGCAGCTGTATCAAGCTCATCAGCAGACAATACCTGGTCAGACATGGAGAAGCAATTGCTGGTTAAAGCGACAACGTTGTTCCCTGTCGGTACGGCGAGCAGATGGGAGGTTATTGCCGCCTACATTAACGAACATTCTGGAAGCGAAAGGAAGAAGAATGCGAAACACGTGATCAATAAAGTTAAAAATCTAAAGAAACTAGGTACTAAGTTGTTTGTAAATCCATCTGATGTCGTTGTATTGTTTTTTCTTACAGTATCGTGCGGTCATATGTGTCAATTTTAGTGTCGGTTTTAAATGTGCAGGGTGTTCTTTTCCTCAGACCCTTCTCACAAAGCGGAAGTGAACAAAATGGCGTTCCAAACTCTCGAAAAAACAACAAGTGCAAAATTGACGTCTCCTATCAGCGCCGATCCTTCCAAAGGTAAATAGACGGTGTGCTGGGGCAATATAGGTAATTACTCAGTGTTTATTACAAATTGAATTTAGTTGTGGCGTTTATTGCAAAGGTTTGACTAACCAGTAAACCGACTAACTGAAGGTTTAAAAGAAACTAAGGCGATTATGTAATAAAAAGGTATAGATACCTGAATTCGGAAAATCTATTTCTAAAAGCGATCAAAGAGTTTGATGGAAACGCCATATTGAAACTTACGAGAAAGAAAACGAAGAAGAAATATAAAATGTAAGATGCAGTTTAATGATTTAAAGTTTTCTTTAAAACAATATATTTATTTTTTCAATTAAAATAGCACAAAGCTTTTCGTACGTCTGTACATCATCAGGTGCATAAAAAATATGTAAAAATACCTTTTGTTCGTCGGAACATGCAAGGTATATACAGACGTACCAAAAGCTTTGTGCTATTTTAATTAAAAAAATAAATATATTGTTTTAAAGAAAAATTTAAGAAATATTAGTTGGACATAATCATGCGAATGTCACGTGAAAGTGAAAGTTAACAAGAAGTTGAACTAAGCTTTTCCATCAACGTTTTGTTTCACCATAATAATAATTTACAATTGTCGTAAAAACCTACAATATAGAAGAAGGAGATTGTGCGATGTTGTCTGGCTTCTTGTTACATGTATTCCTCTTTTTATTATTAACTGGCGAGGCCCGGTTACGTCTAGGAACCTTCCACAAAAGAATTTGAATTGTAGGGTGTTTGTGGTAAAAGAAATTCACCTCATTAAGTTTGTTAACTTATAATAGATTTTTTATCTCCAGCTGTTGTTGAGGAGGCGCTATGGAGTTCCGACGAACAAAAGGTAACGTCCCTTGCGTCCGCATTGTTAAGTGCCACCAAATATCCGATGTATGCATTTCTGTGATTGAATGTTGAAATTGCGCGTTGAGACCACGCGTAAAAAACACGCGTACGCGTCCAGTTTCTATCTAATGTTTAAATATATTTTCAGTTTGTTAATTTATGTGTTAGGAGTTAATTATGTATGCAATGTTCGGATAATATTTTGTTTAAATTGGTTAGCGACTAATAGATGAGGGGGATGTCGATAAATCGCGAGTTACGCTTTTTAAAAAATTGAAAAATTAAAAAAATGCGAGCTCCTTGGACGTATTTAAAGCATGACATGACAATTTGACATGATCTTTGCGAGTCACCCTGTTGTCTACAACTACTGTGCTCTAGACAATACTGTCACTGTTTTCTTGACAGTTAAAGATTAGTTATATACTTAGGATAGGCTTCAATTGGATTATTTCCTAGCTAGCCTTAATTATTTATTTATATATTTATATTTCTTTTGCGTTTTTAAAGCTGTATTTGGGAATCAACTAAAGTATGATGATAAACATAACTGGCAATAGTAACCTGAGATTTCTTAATCCTTGCCAGAACTGATTAAATATTGTGGTTGCGCCGAAAATTTAGTGTGTTTTTACTGTTTCCCTCGTTTGTCGATCGAGTGTGACCACACCACCAACTTCTCTTCTCGCTAAGTTTAAAATGGAACTTTCTTTGAAATATTGAATATCTTTATTTTAGTTACTGGAGCAAGCTCTGAAAAGTTTCCCCTCGAATACGCCAGAGAGGTGGGACAAAATAGCTAACCTGATACCCACACGCACTAAGAAGGAATGCATGAAGAGATACAAGGTAAAGATTATAAAGTGTAACCACTCTTGTACGAAATCTTTAATATCTCAAGTCTACGTTGATTTATCAATATAGGTTCACCTTAAATTTATACCTCACTACAAATTTATTACCTATTCTCAATCATCGATCAATTTGTTGTCTCAGTTTCAGGACTTTCATAATGTTTGAATTTGTAAAAATTCTGCCGTTATATGTCGGCAAACGGGTTAAAAAGATCTCTCTGTTATTTCCATCAGTTTAAGCACGTTTTTTTTTTCTTTAAAGGAACTGGTTGAGATGGTGAAAGCTAAGAAAGCAGCGGAAACTAAAACCAGTTGATGGGAAATATCTGGCAATCATAGGAATTCTAATTGAACGTATATCATAATACCCGAAGTAATGTTTTTTGTTCCCGGTCCCACCCCCTTCGTTCCAAATCTTCGTACATTTCATCGCGATTGCTATTCTCCCTCGGCACCACAACGCTTCTTGTTATTCTCCCTCGGCACCACAGCGCTTCTTATTCTGCAGAATACAATCGTTAATTTCGTAAAAAGGGCATAATAAATTTTCGTGAGTGCAAAAGTGCGTTTTGATGTTGATATTTTGCGAAATTAATTTTTGAGCATTGCTCGACATTACTAGCGAAGATTGTGGATTAATGTTCACGATTGAACTGTAAATTTCTGTAGAGAAAAATTTGTAAACATTTGCTGCATTAATTTAATGCTAAAATCGCAAAATTGCTTTATGAAATTAATTATTGCGGTTTGGAAGCAAAGTTAATGCCTTGACACAGGAGAGGCATGGCCTATGGCTCAACAGAGTCCTGTGTATTAGAAGTTTCACCTTTCTCTCCTTTGCCATTAGGTAGAAAAGAAAGGATACCTGGTGGGAAAAGCCAATGACATAATGCCACCAATAGCAGCAGGAGTGGTGGTATTTCAGCAGGGCGTTGGGTTTAACCCAACTACCACCTAGAAATTGCACTTATGCAGTGCAATGCAGATTGATTCCGATGCAGCTTTTTAATAGGTGTGGGTTACCAATGCTCTTGATGGAACTGAAGGTTGAGATTCTTCATCATGCCTAAGAAAGTATGCGAAACCTCCGAGCAGAAATAATGAAAAAATCACTAAAAACCAATGAAAAAAAAGCAAAGAAGGAAGAAAACTATCAAAGACATTGAACTGTTTGATGTAGAGGAATTGGAGGAATGTCATGAAGATAAAGACGAAGTTGAATTTTCAATAGGTGAACTTCTAGAAGTCATAAGTGAAACCCCTACTGTCAAAATAGCCAACCAAGAACCTCAGGAAAGCCACGCAGGGATCACAGTATTATTAGCCGAAATGAGCAAGAGCAATGAAGTTAACGCGGACAAAATAAGCAAAATTTTGCGTGGGTCACGTGACTTATTAAACATTTATCTTGCGTGGGTCACATGACTTATTAAACATTTATCTTGCGTGGGTCACGTGACTTATTAAACATTTATCTTGCGTGGGTCACGTGACTTATTAAACATTTATCTCGCGTGGGTCACGTGACTTATTAAACATTTATCTTGTGTGGGTCACGTGACTTATTAAACATTGATCTTGCGTGGGTCGCATAACACTGCTATTTATAATGGTAAGTTTGACTGTATTTATAAAAAGTGATAAAGCAAACTGAATGAACTTCCGATACCCCTGAGTGCAGAAGAAAAAGTATTATCTCTAAAACTTTCCTGGTTGGTTTGTAACTTAACACGAGGTTATGATGAATATAAAAGTACTAATCTTACTGAGGATCTTCCTGGAAAAATCTTGTGGGAAAAATATAAAAGTTATAAAGTTTAGTTTAGGTAAGTAACAGTATCTTACAAATCTTACAATATCTTCACAAGCAGCAGTGGCATAGTGGTCTAAGCATTGCGAACAGAATCAAGAGGTCCCTGGTTCGACTCCCACTCGGATTGAATCTTGCCACATTCCAGGAAGTACTGCGCGCAGTTTATTTTTCGATGAAGTGGCTTTTTCTAGAGTTTCTAGGATTTCTTTTATGTTTCCGGGTTAAGAATTGAAATCCTCTCTACTGATTACAGCAAATATTCCGTGTTTTACACGTTATTTCTTAATCGACTTTTCAACTTTACTCCGTAAATTCATTTTAGGAGACACCACTGTGATGGCGGAACAGACAACAAAGTACTTAGAAATCTTGCTTGACGGGGTGAAACCCGAATGGAGATTATTGTTTGACATTAAAGAACTAAAAAACGTGTTAGAAGAGTTACTTGAAAAGAATTACAGTGAACAACCGCTTGCCAAGGTGTTTAGATCGCTTGTCAAGGTGTTCATTTAAAAACTTTAATCAGGCCCTACGACACCGGGGGGGGGGGGGGCTGAGGGGGCTATAGCCCCCCTCCCCCACTTTTTTGCAGGACAATTTCTTTAAGACAATTAACCTTTATAGAAGCTTAAAAAAACAAATTTCAAACCATTTTAAGCCAATGTAGGAGAGTCAAACCTCAAAATTTTTCTGGCCCATTGACCCCAACCATGGTGGGGCGACGGATGATACTAAATATATGTGCTCAGTAACTTAGCCCCCCCCCCCTTCCCCACTTACATTCATGTGTCGTAGGGCCTGCTAATAAAAAAAAATCACCCACCGCCCCACCATGCCACCCCGCTATCTCAAATTTTTAACTTTCTGGTCTCTTCTGCACGATTACCTCCTACGTCTTTATTTCGCGTATCAAAGAAAACAGATTGAGATTGCAATGACGTTTGCTGCAAAGTATTTGATTATTTCGAAATTGTACTGGGATATTAGGGTAAACAAAGCCGCATAAGCATTCACACAAATCAATACAATGATTGGATTTCGACCAAAGTATCAGTTCAGTTGAAGAAAGGGATCGACCCAGCTGACATCAAAACTATTACGGGTTACCGTATTTTCGCGAATTATCGCACACCTTTTTCTGAGTTCCTAGCCATGCTGAACTCGTTTGATTTTCGTTCGGGACTGTTTTTAAGATATAGCACTGCACAAGAAAGAACTGTCTTCATCCCCCCCTCCCATCTTTAAAAATATGCGCACACTCTCGAATAAACGCACGCACTTGAACTTTGTTCTATCAACAACCCAACAGTGCTCTTATTCGAGATAATACGATACTAAAAAAAACACTGATTCGACGTAGGCTAAAAACAAAGCAAACCTTTCACTGTATTGAAGGAATGTTCTACTAAAAGAAGCAACTCATGGAAAGCGTTATGTACAAGTAGATCACGTGGTTTTATACAAAAGAAGCCATTAACAAATAAAAAAAATTATGTCTAAAATTCGCTATCTCAAACTCTTTTGCGGCTCTCATGGGGGTTCGAGCATGGTTGTCGACTGTACTAAACAAATCAATTTAAAAAACATAAAACAAACGTTCATGAAAAAAGGAAACCTGGGTTTAAACGATGTTATAGGCCGTAGTAAAACTACAAAATCATATACCATGGCGTTTTAAAGGAGGAAATACCCTTACTCATATGTATAATTCGACTATAACCATTCAATACTTTATACATATGCAGCGAAAAGACTTTTGGCGTCCTCGTTGAAAAACACCAAAATACCTCTTCTTGGAAAACTCGCTATTATTCTGCAATTATCATTTTTGTCTTAATTTGTTGAAGTATGAACTAAAGAAATAATCATTTTAAAGGAATATATATGTATACAGTGAAATCTCTATAAAGTGGACACCATTCGTTCCGAAAAAAAGTGCCTGCTTTAACAAAGTGTCCGCTTTATGGAGATTTTGCATAAAAATCAACTCTCGAAACAAATATAGAAGTAAAACAGGTATCTATGGTTTTAGGGTGGATAAAGGAGGAATCGGGCAACAAAAGAAATAACCAACACAGCGGATTTTAGAAATATGCAATGTATTTCGATTTTGCGTAACCCTGCAGAAAAGTTGTAGGACATGCTCCAACAAACTTAAGTAAATCATTTTAGGTGACTGACAAACGAGTGAATAGAGAGGGCGGATATGGTTTGAAATCCTTGTCAAATATTAATTTAGTGGTTTTGGAAAACCCATCAGCTGGATGAAACCAGAGCCAGGACGGATCTAGAGATTTAGAAGAGAGGTTGCTCACCTCACCACATGTATAAAGGAAGTACAACCATGGGCATGTTTGAAGGGTGCTTATAACCAATCGGTTACCTATTTTTCGTTCCTGGAATGTACGCTTTAACGAAGTGTCCGCTTTATAGAGACTGTTTTATAAGAGTTTGACTGGCATAACGCTTCGTTCCTTTAATTACGGAGGCTTTATGAAGATTCACTGTATATATGTAGACATCATTAGCGCAGATGTTGTTAAGGAATGCTTTCTGGACACTTTTTTTTTTTTCTATCAGTGTTTATAAACTCGTATGCAAAGCTATTTGCGTCCGTTTCAGATTTTACATGAATTTTACCATGGCGAAGCAAGTACATGTAATAAGTAGTAGTTATCGCAAGATACGAGAAAAATATGGCGAATATTGCCATATTTTTCGAGTATATTTCGCGATAACTACTACTTTATTCTCATAAGTTATGACATCACTATAGCATATATATATACACATATATATACATACATACAGTATACTCCCGATAAGTGGGACTTTCACTAAGTGGGACGGTTTTTCTCAGTCCTTTGACCTTCCTAACCTAAGAAAGCCATACCCTTAAGTGGGACATTCGCTAAGTGGGACAGATTTCGTCGGTCCCCTGAGCTACTTGAAGAAATGGTGCGTGAAATTTGCACGTGGATATGCATTGTTGTCGACGAAAGTTATTGTGTGAAAAATCTAAATTTAAATCTAATCGTTTTACAAAAGATCGCTAATTTAAGCAGAGATAAACATCGTCGAAACTGACTTTTAAAGGTTTGAATATAACGATTGTTGCGGGTAGACATGCATATATGTATTTATATACAAACACAGAAAGGCAAGTTCACAGTTTTCTTTTTCATAGAAGTAACGAGTGAATTTTGCTCTTATTGCTAGTTTGTATATATAACAAGAATATATGTACAAACTATGAACAAAGACCACGTGGGAAGCAAAAATATCTCTGCCATACTAAGACATTCCTTCCATTGACGGTGGCCGGGGAGCATCTTTTAAAGTAGGGGAGAGGGAGCACTCAGCACCGTGGCCCCTGATTGTGAAAACCATTCAAATATCCAAATGGATGATGTAAAAATTTTATTAAAAGTTTTCTGTAAAAGACATTCTCTAGAGCCCTGTATATCGGATGGTTGAAAGCATCGTTAAACATGTTTGAAATTATTGAACTGTTAAGAAAACACCCAAATTTAGTTTTGAAAAGCCGGTCTATTGTCGATTACATTCATGTATATTTTACAAGGAGGTTGAGAGTCACATCGGGATTTAACTAAGAACTTATCTGACACCGGGGAAAATTTCGCTCTGATTTTTGCCTCCTACCAATAAAATGTCCCACCAAACCGGAATCAAAGGTGAACCTACTTTTTGCTAGTTAGTATGAATGTTAAATTTTATTTGCTTTTCTAAAAAACTAAAGGGTTTAATAAAAAAATTTTAAAGATCTCACTTTATGAGACTTTGTGTCGGAGCTTTTAAATTCGATAGATTCTAGGACTAGCTTTGTCACTTTAAAGATATTTTTTAATATATATTTACATAATACATAATATATATAATAATACATAATATATAAGTATATTGTTATATTACACAATTTATTTTACAAAAACAAAAAATTGTTATTAGTTTTTATGCATGAAGTTTGAAACTAATAGACTAAACATAACAAATCTTATCTTAGTTTGCTTGTTTTTCTAAAACCATAGGGTTGTCAAACATTAAACATTTTTGAAACACACAGCAATTTCTATCTTTTTCAATTGTTTAAATATATCTTACAATTATCAGGTTACTGTTGATTTCTACCAAATTTAATGGTTTTCAAATTCGATATTCTAATGATAAGACCTTCTAAACAGAGTGGTCAAAAATGCCAGAAAAGACAATAAACGAAACACATTTCATTCAAGAAAACATAGTATTGTGGAATGAAATCTTCAGCTGCAACATTGTACTTTTTTAAACTTTAGATCAACAACAACTATGTACTACATATATATATATATATATAGAAACTATCAGGAAAGTTAGTTATATATATATATGTAGTACGTAGTTGTTTTTACTCTTTAATATATCTATCTATCTTCAGGTAAAAACTGTGCAATATACACATGAAACTCAGAGTTGTAAACATCACGTAGTTGTTTTTACTCTTTAATATATATCTTTGCTCTGATCATATCATTGAGCACTCTTGGTGATCATATAAAGTTCACTGATAATATTAAAGATAAATACATCATTAAGAGTAAGAGTAAGAGTGAATTTTAGGTTTTCGTCGTCCTATCCCACGAGACATATGTTTTATCACTGATTGCCATTGTACATTTTAACAACATATCGTCTGATTGTTTAGCGATAATTACATAATAATTACATTATTTAGCTTCAAAGGAACTTCTTGACTTCCTTTCGGAAGTGAAAAATGGAAACACAAGGGTAGTGAAAGTTGGAATCGAAAATGGTACTTTATATATCTTCCACGTTATTTGATAATTAATTAAACGATTAAAGAAATAAACTTTTCAGAATATAATTTTTGGTTATCAAAGTTTTAAGTGTGATTTTATCATATATATATTTGAATGATTTTTTTTGCTGTAAAAGATTTATGTAAAATTTCAGACAATTTTTATAAACTATCAAAAACCATTAAGTTGAATTAAATACAATATATTGATGTTTAAAGAGTTGATCTCTTTAGAGGAGTTAGTTGTCGTTGATCATAAAGATGCTGTTGGAACTTGGGACGAAGGTGAATTTATTTGTTCTCAAAATGTTTGTTTATCTTTTCACTTGAAGTGTTCCGAACGATATGTTTGTATATAAAGATATATACCTAAGAAACTGCATTAATCTTCAGAATTGCATTCTACGTAAAATATTGATTCAAATGATATATAACATGGCCATCTTTTCCGCCCCAGCAACATTCATATTTTTACTCCCTAAATCGAAAATAAAATCCTGCCCAGTCTGAATATCTTGGTTTGACCAAAAATAGCCATTTTTTGCCCCGGGGCTATAGAATAAGTAATCCTATAAATTAAAAACAATAGAAATGGCTGGAACAAATTATTGCATTACAAAAATATGAATCTCTGATCGAAGTTGCTTCTTAGAATAGAACCTTAGTGAACTTGAGTTTTTTGATAGTTACTTATAATAAAAGATAAAACTCTCTATGCAAAGTTTTTCTGGACAAGCAATATATATTCTTATTGCCTATTTTGCTTCTATTTTCCTCGCATAATTTCTACTTTCGCCTCAATCTTAATGTATTTATAAATATATTTATTTGTGGTTTTAAATTATACTTTTATTTTTATGATATAACAAAAATACAAATGTTGCTATCATAAGAGGATTTTTGTTGGCAAGAGTCAACCTGTATAAATATTTAATAGTAATATAATTCAAACATTAAATGTATATAATTATCATTAAATGTTTGAAAATTACTGAATATTTCTTGGATTCCTCCTTATCTCCTATGTGTAGACTACGACTCGTTTGTGTTGGCAATGGTGGAGGAGAGACAGCCCTGTTATCTCTTTTATCGGTTGGATTCCCAAAACAATCAAGGCTACGAGTGGCTGTTTATTTCGTTCTCTCCTGATCATGCTCCAGTAAGTACAAAATCTTATTACAGCACCAGCATATCACATGATGCTTTAATCAAATTGGACGTTTCTATTTTGGTTTGATTCGCTTTTTTATCAATCCTACGTAAAAGCACATTGTTCACAAGAAAAGTATTTTATTTTTAAGTCTACATTAGATTTGCAGACACTTTTGTAAACAGCAACCACTTTCGACAAATGCATTGGGCTGGTAAATTTATTTCTATTAAAAACATGTGATACCCCAATGTTCAGACAATTGTTCATCCGGCAGAGTAATTACATTAACAGATTTTTTTTAAATCTAATGGAGTGAATTGAAATCAAGTGAGAGTTGTGTAACACTTATATCTTGGCAATTTTTTATTTCTGTTGTATTTATTTATTTTATTTATTTATTTTGTATATATAATATTTATACGGAAATCGATTTAAATACGAGTTACATGAAATCATATTCATATTTATTTAGTATTTATAAACCGTATTTATATATTTATTTAAATCTATTAATGTTCAAAATTAACTTTCAATTTTTCAAGTGTCTGTAACCAGCGTGTGTTTAAGAGAAATAGCACATATCTGTAATTCAAACTCCACCACTCATCCGAATTTCAAACATTCTTTAATGTTCAGACACGACAGAAGATGCTTTATGCTGGAACGCGCTCGACGATGAAAATGGAGTTTGGTGGTGGTCATATCTTGGAGGAGTTGTTTACTACACTAAAGGTCAGTTGTGGAAACCCTTGTTTATGTGCATCATTTCTGCTATTTTTTGTTTTTGAATCTTAGTATTTCAATATTTATCAAAAGTCATTTGTCCTCTAACCCTCTGGCAATTCTTAACCTCCAGTAACTTGACTTGACAATCTCAAAAATAGGAATTCTTCTCGTTTTATGTTTAATGTATTTGGAAATTATTTAGCTTTTTAAAGTTCTTCACGCATTCCTGTGTAGTTCAAAGTGAACCAATTGACCTGTTGACGAATGTTGTTTTTGTCTGTGTAGTTCAAAGTGAACCAATTGACCTGCTGAAGAATGTTGTTTTCGTCTGTGTAGTTCAAAGTGAACCAATTGACTTGCTGACGAATGTTGTTTTCGTCTGTGTAGTTCAAAGTGAACCAATTGACTTGCTGACGAATGTTGTTTTCGTCTGTGTAGTTCAAAGTGAACCAATTGACTTGCTGACGAATGTTGTTTTCGTCTGTGTAGTTCAAAGTGAACCAATTGACCTGCTGACGAATGTTGTTTTCGTCTGTGTAGTTCAAAGTGAACCAATTGACTTGCTGACGAATGTTGTTTTTGTCTGTGTAGTTCAAAGTGAACCAATTGACTTGCTGACGAATGTTGTTTTTGTCAGTGTAGTTCAAAGTGAACCAATTGACTTGCTGACGAATGTTGTTTTCGTCTGTGTAGTTCAAAGTGAACCAATTGACCTGCTGACGAATGTTGTTTTCGTCTGTGTAGTTCAAAGTGAACCAATTGACTTGCTGACGAATGTTGTTTTCGTCTGTGTAGTTCAAAGTGAACCAATTGACTTGCTGACGAATGTTGTTTTCGTCTGTGTAGTTCAAAGTGAACCAATTGACCTGCTGACGAATGTTGTTTTTGTCTGTGTAGTTCAAAGTCAACCAATTGACCTGCTGACGAATGTTGTTTTCGTCTGTGTAGTTCAAAGTGAACCAATTGACCTGTTGACGAATGTTGTTTTCGTCTGTGTAGTTCAAAGTGAACCAATTGACTTGCTGACGAATGTTGTTTTCGTCTGTTGTTAGAATTCTTCCCTTGCAGTCTGGTTGGCAACTATTGCATATTTCACAAAAACCATCATTTTGTTAAAAGGTTTCACAAACAAGCTATATATGCGCTATAATTTTCTTTTGAATTTTTCCATCCAACATTTGTTCCTTATTGAAAAAAAATATTTTTTATGTATTTATTATTCTTGGTTTGTTATTTATGATTTTAGAATCAGATTCTCATAAATCGATAACAAGTTTTTACTTGTTTGACCGGTTTGTCTTGATTGTTCAGGAGGAGATTTCGTTCTCCGGTTACATGAAGCACAAGGATTTGAAGAATGCTGCTGCACCTCTCACAGACGCTGAAGTCGAACTGAAAGCTGTCAATCACGTAAGCGAAAAACAAATAACTTATAATATATACAATAAATATTTCTTTAATAGTTAAAATTAAATATATTTTATTCTTTTCTCTTCGATTTACATACATAAACCCACCGTGTATTTATAGCAACATATCCATGCTGCAGTCAACACGAAATCTAGCACGCTGCCCGGAGTCAGTTTTCCCATGAGTGATCCGGCCATTGACGCATTGGTTAGCATCGCAAAGAAGGAAGTCTCTTATGTGCAGCTTGTAAGGCTCCTTAATTCTTGTCTCGTCAGCTAGAATATACGGTTTTCTGGAAGTTGACGTTCGATGCATTTGCGGTACATCAAAAGTTATTTATATCGCAAAACAAATTCATCTAAAATAATGAAATATCCGTAGTAAATGTAATGCAATCAGCTATTAGCGTAAATGAATCATTTTGAAAGATTCGTAGATTGTAATTGTTTATTGCATAATTATTTTTAATTATTTATCGGCTGATTTGCCAACCTCTATTTCAGTCCATCGATATCAAAAATGAGATCATTAACCTGGAAAAAAGCGAGGACATCGAGGCAAGTCAACTAGCGTCCGAGATACCCGCCGATACACCTCGTTACCATTTCTTTTTGTTCAAGCACACACACGAGGGGGATTATCTAGAGTCGATTGGTAAGCAAGTTGCTCTTACATTGAGCCAATCAGTACTTTAGCTAGGAAAATCTATTAAACTTAGGTGCTTAATTTTCCATATTTCGAAGGTTAAGAATCTATCCGTGGGAAAGAGACAGTAGAACTTGCGCCTTCCGACATAACCACGTAGTTTCGAAAAATGACTTCATATATATTTATTTTATTATTATAATAACAACCAATAAAAAAACGCACTTACAACTGATAAGCGTAGTAAATAATAAAATAAAATACCCAATGCAATTGATATATATCACAACAAATATAAACAATAATGCTGTATTTTTTATGGTTAGGGACCTGCAGAAAACAGGAGCTTTATCATCAAGCCCCTATATATATATAATTTATTGCATAAATTTTCACCCCGTTTTTTCGCAGTTTTTATCTACTCCATGCCTGGTTACACTTGTTCTGTGAAAGAGCGTATGCTGTACTCATCTTGCAAAGCAACTTTACTCTCGGCATGTGAGGACGTGCTGAACATGACGATCGACAAAAAGGTAGATAACATATAGAATTGTTGATCTTCTTCGTATGTATATGGGCTCAAATTTTGGACTTTTCACTGGGAAAATGGTTAGAAGGTTGAGTAGCCTTGACTTCACTAGCTGTTAATCTGCCTTGGTATACTAAACTCTTTACGATTTAGACTCTCGCAGAACGATTGATTAATTAGGAATGAAAATTGAAGTTGTAATTGTTGTTTAGTTGGAAATCTCAGAGGGGTGTGAAGTAACTGAGGCGTGTCTACAAGAGGAGTTGCATCCGCAAAAGAACGTTCACCGTCAGAAGTTCGCTAAACCCAAACCTCCTGGGGCACGCGGCGGAAGGCGCCTGCTAAAAACATCAGATCCTGAATAATCGACAAATCACAATTCTCACCCTCTCTTCTACACGAACCGTATTTGAGCTGATCTAGTCACGTGGTTTGTCTTGTACGTCATATGAAAAGCAAATGCGATTGGCTGTTCCCGTTAACCATTTTTGAAGAATACTACGACAATGGAACAGCCTGCTGTAATTGCTTTGTTTTTAATATTTTTTTATAGATTTTGATGAATTTTACCGGTAAATAATGAACGCATAAATAATGAATAATTAAGCATAATTAAGGAACAAATTAATAATGAGTGTTAATTAACTTGTATATGTTGAATTTCAAATGAACAGACGAATTTTTGCAGTTTCGTTCTTCTGCTTATAGTCACTCTCAGAATTCACCCCTTTTTAACGTTTCAAAGTATTTGTGTGCGCAACAAACATTCGTTATTACGGCGGATATCAAAGGAGGCTCTTGAAAGTACTGAAATTTTACAGTTGATGATTCAAACTTTTTGTGTCAATAATTTCTGTACATATAGACAGGGGCGCAAAGAGGATTATGTCTTTCAGGCGTATACCTCAGATCAATCTTTTCATAGCACCCTTCTAAATGAACAATTATTACAAATATTGAGGGGACTTTTGTTAAAACATCTATCGCCCATTTATCTTCCACATTTTCAAGTCCTTGTTTCCACTTTTTCAGTACAATCTTTTTAATTTCAAGAGTGACTTCCAGGCGCCGATCTCCCCGTATTCGTTTCTTCGAAATGCAATTTTCACCTCAGATAAAACAATCTTTTTAAAATTCAATCAATATTCTTCTATTTGATTGTGCAACTACACGCCTTGTATCGTCTTTGCGACACATGTTGTGAATCTGAACTGTGACTTTCAAGCCTTTCTGAGATTTATCTGTTATCTGAATATCTCAACATCGCTTTTCATCTTACTGTTTTTCAGTAGACTTGTAAATCTCTTACAGTCGCTAGAGGGTCATCACTCGATTTACAAATGAAGTAAAATCCATCCAAAGACATCTGTTCCCTTAAAACAAAGAGAAAAAACTTTATTGCTTGTATTTCTGCATACGGCTTATTTATGTCTCATGTGGGTAAATGTTGGAGTGGACTGACTTTATCAAGGCCTATGAGATGCTCCAACTTATTTTTTCTCAGTATTAAATTTTTTTTGCACATTTGCAAGAAGTCATATTTGCGCATACAACCAATTATAGCTGCAACTGTTATTAACTTTCACTTACAATGAAATATTTGTTGCACATCTTAAAAAAACACGATTTGCTCAAATCTTTCTGACTATTTCATCATGCACATTTATAACAAAGAAATAAAGAATTAAAAGGAATTCATCAGCAATTTATTTTACATATTTGCGCCTTGAAGAACGACACATATAATCACAATGTTTAAGCTCATTTTTGCTGACGTCAACAATAATTAGTATGTACATTTCTTAAATTTAATCAATTTATAAAATCTTGTTTTCCTGTGAGCCTAAATTTAAATATAAGGAAAAGGGAAAATTAAAGATGGCGCCAAAAAAGGGTTTTCCACCACCCCCTAGGATTTTTGGGAATTTTAGTATATTAAAATAAGGTGTTAAACATTTCATAGAAATAATTTTTTTTAAATTTTTCAGAAACTCTTTTTGTTTTAGAAAAAAAATACACAGGAGAGGCAAGGCCTATGACTCAACAGAGTCCTGTGTATTGGAAGTGATGTTATATAAGGTCCTACCCTCTCTCAGTTCTTAACCCGGAAACATAAAACAAATGCTAGAAACTCTAGCATAAGCCACTTCATCGAGAAACAAACTGAGCGCAGTACTTCCAGAGATGTGGCAAGATTCGACCTGAGTGGGAGTCGAACCAGGAACCTCTTGATTCTGAGCGCAACGCTTAGATCACTGTGTTACTGCTGCTGACATTAGCACTTTTGTTCAAATACAAATTTGTAAGGGGTAAGGTCGAAAGGGGTATATATGTATGTGAGTACGGTTGCTATAGTTTTCGTAAAAATAAACTGTTTAAAAAATTCAAAGCAAAAAGAACATATATGAATCCGACACAACTCAAGAAAACGCCCATTACGATCAGGATATACATCGTTTGCCAAAAATGTTGACCGTCAAGTTTGTAAGGTCGTGATAGCTCAGTTGATAGAGCGTTTGAAATTTAGTTGCGGTTATAAATGGGAATATAATTTTGGTAATGGTTTGGTAAATCATAAATAAATTATAAATACTTCACAAACCGCAGAACGTGTGAACAATACATACAAAACGTAGTACGATGCGCAAAACGGCAATAATTGACACAACAACGATACATCATGAAATGTAAGGAAAAATTGAAAGAAAAGTCGTTTTTAACACAAAAATATTTACTGATTCTAATTTAATATTTGATAAACTTAAAGCCATCCATGGTTTTTATTTTACCGTTCAAAACAAAAACAAATAAAATGGCGGTAACATGAGCATATTTCAAAATTATGAAATTGTTTTTACAACGAATATTTAAAAGATCTTCTCTTCGTTCCAAAACAGACAATACGAATACAATAATTTTCCCAAAAAACTCTGGAATAAAATGGAATATAGAATCAACCTTTTGGATTTCTACTGTTGGTTTCATGGGTAGGATTGTACTAGGTGAGTGCGTAAATTCCTTTTCTAACTATTCATTATATTGGATTGGAACGCGTCTTTACCACTACTACATACTAAACATACATATAAACTACTACTTGTGTTTGCGATTTGAAAGTAATACCATTAACTGCATTTTGATGGTACATCCAGTGCTTTATCGGGAAATATTCTTTGATGAAGTTTTATCTAGACTGTTGATTTATTGTAAAAGTTTAGGTACCATGCTTGGTTAGTTGCCAGATTCTTCCACGCCTAACATTGATAGTATGTTAAGTATTTGGGACAGGAAAAAAGCTTCAATTTAATAGTTTTAACTTCAAAATCAATTTCTAAAACTTTTTTTAACCCACACTTTAAAAGAGCTGTATCAATTTTCCTGACTAGTAACAACCAATGAAAAAATTGTTATTGCTGTTTAAATTCTGTTCACTTGGGAAGATATCTTAAAAACCACCATATTTCATATGAAGATGTTGTCTAAATTCCATTCAGTAAACTTGCTTTTAACAAGAAACAATCAGTTCTATTCTACAGAAACAAAGTCCTGTTTTCCAATTTATCTGAATTTTGCTCTACTGATAATAGTTTGGGAAAGAAGTTGGAATCAGTCAAACGTTTATGAACGAAAAATGATGTAACCTCAGATAAAAAATTCATACATTACATTCATAGATGCCTAGCCTACCATAAATCTAACCATAACCAACAATAACATAAACGATTAATGCAAAACACAAACAATGGTGTTTACAACAGTACCAGCACTAATACAATTTCTGGAAAATATTGTAACCCTAAAATTAGACGTAATAAAATTTGCCTGCAGATGTTGTTGGGTGTTCAACGGCTGGACTTAATCAGGAAAGGTTTCATTAACCTGTTTTCAATGGCTTCTTTAGTCACTTAAGTAAAGACTATATAGTTTAAAAATAAAACAAAAATCCATTATAAGTGGTTGCCAGGCATTCCATGTAAGTGTCAACCAGTGGAGTGAAAATGAAATATTTAAATTTCATTAAAAGCATGGTTGTTTTGCATGGCTATATTGTTAGTGATTTTTAAAATATAAATTTTTTGAAAAGTTTGCTTTGTTGATTGGCATAATGGCGGCAATTTCTGAATTTCTGAACCACTATTTTAGATGTTGAAATCCATTATAGTAGTTGCATATATATAGTGTGATGATGATGATGATGATTTATGTTTTGTCAGGTTGGTTCAACACAACAACATTCCACAATCGAGATGCCTTCTTAGACGTTGTTCACAATCGTCCTTGTGATGTCCCGTTGGTAACAGTTTGCAATCATGCGTCCATGTTTGATGACCCAGGAATCATTGGTATGAAACAAAAAATGCTTCTGTGACATATTGATACGACTCAATCCAACCTGATAACGATAATGTACGTAACAATGTATATATATATATTATTGAAAATATAACATACATCGAAGTTGATGCATTCGATCAAAGCAAGAAAATCAATCAATATTCTTTGTGTCCAGGTGCAATGGTAGACCTTCGAACTTTGCTAAATCAAAAGAGAATGAGATGGTATGTATTACTTAAAATGGTGTATTTGTGTAAGTATAGATGAAGATTCAGTATTTGATTTTGTTCAAGCTATAAGCAATGATTAACACCAATCACAAGCCTGTATAAGGGCAATTCCATGGTGACGGAATTACATTTGCAGGCTTTTACGGAGCTGAATCTTAGAAAACCAAATGATAATTTTGACAGCTGAGGATTAAACTTATGTTTTAAACTCATCTACCTAATCAACAGATTCAGAATAACAGCTTCATTTTGCCCTAATGAGTTCGATGAAAATAATATTTACATTCAAACCCTTGGTAACGGAATTACAAAAGATGGGATTAAAACTCTTTGATTTCCTCCGTTGTTTTAGTATTGAGATTACCAAAAACTATTTTATGATGAAGCTCTATGATAAAGGGTGTCAGAAACATAAAAAGAAAACATTTGCATAACGTTGCCTGGTGTATGGCCTACTACACACCTAGACAATAAATTACACGCAATGGGAAATGTAAGTGTCATTTTTAATCCCATTCATCCTGGTCATCATGCTTTTGCTGGATCAAAACTTCAAAATGTCTCAGTTCAGTCCATTTGTACAACAAAGTACTTGTACCTTCCCTTATGTATTTACACCTCCATTGTGTTTATTTTTTTAACTGGAAATTTGCATTGTTTTTCATGTCAAGGTCCTTAGCTGCAAAGGAAATATGCTTTGGTAATGTGCTTTCTGCACATGTCTGCCATCATGGAAAGGTAAGAGATTTTCTAGTTTTTTGGCATCGTTAAAGATTGACATAACAATAAGTCTGTTGTCATGACAATAGGTTTGTTGCTATGACAATGTAGTGTCAATTACAATATGATTCGGAAACCACCCCAAAATTCCTCATACATAGATTTTCACAAAATAATGTGTACCGTATTTACTTGAAAGAGCGCCTATGCTCGAAAGAGCGCCCCCCCCCCCCCCCCCGCAAATTAGCGCCCCTTTATTTCCCCCTTTATAAGGGGCGCTAATTTAAAAAAAACGTATTCAGAGGGGGCGCTCATTTGGGAATTAGATAAAAAATCTTTAATACAGTTAATTTAGCTTGTAGTGCTATTTTCCTTTATTTTCGTAAATAGTGTTTTTTTAGAACAAGGGTGTTTAGTAATATCTGTTATTTCATTATCTAGTTACTGTTTTTATTGTTTTATTAAAGAGACAAGTTGAAATTGCTTTGATGTCTTATTTAATGAGCGAATAAGTCGAATAAGTGTCCCCCTTTGAGATCCCAGAATTAAATGAGCGCCCTGGGCACTCACTCAAGTAAATACGGAATTTATTGTTTTATGGAGGAATTTCCAGATGGATAGATGATGGTGGATGCTTAGTGAAATCTACTTGTAAATTTATGTTAATTTAATATGTTTTCAACTGCAGGCTTCTTTCTAACCAAACCACGTCTTATTCTTTTCATACTCGTTTTAGGTGATACCAATCGCAAGAGGTAAGTCGTTTCCAGAGAAACTGTCAATGCTTGTATAATTTTTTCCATAAATACTTGTGCATAGGTCGCCAAAACCATCCCTCCAAAATTGACAAAAATTAAAGTCAGTATTGCATGGTGAAAATTTGAAAAATCTGAAAATTCATCTTTTTTCTCTCTCAAAAAGTATACTGATGAGGACGCTCCCGGACGTCTCTAGAAAGTATCATAAAAATCGGTTTAGGGGTCTAGAAGAAGGAGTTACAACCAGACAAACTTACAAACATTAAATGATTACAGCAATATATAAGTAAATATATAATGATAATGATTAAATTAATAGAAAATATATATTACAATCTAATTAATTCTTTAAATGTTACATCTGAAGCACAAAGTTGTTCCTCCATCTTTTTATATTCTTCTACATTAACACCCAAAAATTTTGGCGGGACAAAATTTCGGATTTTTTTCTGTCCGAATATTAATCCATCCGAAATTCTGAGTTGTCCGAAATTATTTCCTGCCGAAATTTTTCGAAAACAGTACTTTTTTCTTTTTTGGTGTAAATCAATATAGGAAATCGAACACGCATTTTTGTATCTTTTTTTATCGTTTACCATCATATCATCATACGATAGGAAACGATAACGATATGATAAAAATATTGTTGATAAAATTGCACGCCTTGTTTTCATCGTATCGCTTCGTATCACTATCGTATCGCTTCGTATCACTATCGTATCGCTTCGTATCACTATCGTATTGCTTCGTATCACTATCGTATTGCTTTGTATTATGTTCGTATCGCCTTCTTATCATTTTTGTATTACCATCATCTCATTTTCGGTTTACATTCTTATCGTTTTCGTATCACTTATCTTTAAAATGTATATATAAATTTTAGCTATATTTATTGTATTGTTGTGTAAAAATACTAGCAATATTTTTAGCTATTCAAGACTTTTTTTGAATGAATGAATCAGAGGTTTTTATGAACGCTTCTTTCAGTCTTGATTTAATAGATTTAGTCACTATTTAACATGTGTAGCTTTTCAGTTTATAAATGATTGATTACAAGAGAAAAAACGATGGGAAACGAAAAATATAAGCGATATAACAAAATTCTTGAATTAGTAAAATTAGACAACACGAGTTCAAATAGTTTGAAAGCACTATTTTAGAACAAAGACAACAAAAGCGATACGTTTGGATACCAAATACTTATAAGCGAGCTTGAGGCGAGAGTTGCGAAAAAGGAAAGCAAAAAAACCATCCTGATGAGAGAGCTTCGATTTTCAATACTTTTGTTCGAATTTTTAGCCATTTTTTGTGGACGTCATAAAAGTATGACCCCCAGTACGTTATAAAATCTGTCCGAAAATTTTTCCGCCGAAATTCGGAAAAAGTCTCCGAAATTATTTCCGCCGAAGGTTTTCCGCCGAAATTTTTGGGTGTTAATGTATTCCGACTGTCACTGATTGGATCATTCTTGTTGCTAGGCAGTGGTGTTTATCAACAGGGTGTGGATTACGCAATCAAACAATTAAATGAAGGCGGATGGGTGCATGTGTTCCCCGAAGGTCTGTGAAATTTATTGCGTACTACCTTGATCAAACACTTCTGATGTTAGGCTTTCTCTCTCTTCATTTCGCTGAAAGGAAAGAGACTACCGAAGTCACTAATTGTGACATTGTTCGCTCTTTTGAAAATAACTTGGTTTACATAAATCTTTTCAAATTGAATCAGTATTGTTTGGTGTCTTATCAACATTTTTTCTTGTTTTTTTTTCTGTGCAGGGAAGGTGACACTTGATAACGTTCGTTTGAAATGGGGTAAACAATTTATTTGTTCTATAACAAATATATAGTGACGAAGTAGCTACCGAAAGTGACTTAAATGAGATCATTCCCATATTCACACTAAACGTCCGTTATTCGTTTCAGGGGTTGGTCGAATGATATCCGAGTGCTTAAAGACCCCTATAATTCTGCCATTTTGGCACGTTGGTAAGCGAATAGTTGGGTAGCACTTGCTGGAGTCTGACATAATGATATCGAAATCTCGTGTAGTTTTTTGCCCTGTAAAACTAACTGCAATTTTTAACACGAATGGAAATTTTCGCTAAAATTACCTAAATGCTGATTGGGTATGGTTAATAAAAAAGTGTCTGACCCGCGTGTACACGAACTAGCTGACGCGTGTTTTTCTTCGCTGTTTCTTTAGGCATGCATGAATTTCTCCCATGTCGAAATTACAACTCTGTTCCATTCTTCGGAAAGGTTCCCACGCCTCGATTCGGAAAGGTATGAAATTATTTCACTCATGAAAATAAAGGCGAGAGAAAAAATCGACCCGTAATAAAATACAAAATCCCGATTTCGCGTATTTCATATAAACGTTTAACTCTCCGATATTATTTGGCATTCGTTATATTATCAAACTTTCATTCGAATTCTCTTCAATTCTATGATATAAAAAAAAAGAAAAAAAAATGTTCAAGGTTCTACCGAGATTTGAACTCGGATCGCTGGATTCAAAGTCCAGAGTGCTAACCATTACACCATAGAACCATGATAACTTCAAACGATATTAACTATTTCTTTGCAACTTTTTATGCATACGAGATGTTTTTGATATAAATCAAAGACAAAAGATAAAGGTAATGAATTCTAGATAATTTGTTGTAGTATTTTCGTTGCACTATAGTTGGGCGCTACTCTGGTACGAAACCCCCTAGTTTTTTTTAGAATTTCGATGTTTTTGTACATGCGCATTGGCTGCATGTTGAAATTAAAATAACTAAGGGGAAACCCCAGTGGCCTGTTATGCAAGCTTCTTGTTGAGTTACACTCACTGATCTCGAAAAAAAACTTTTTTTTCAAATGTCATTTTAAAGGCAATTTGTCAAGGTTTGCAATCGGAATTTTTTTGTAAAAGAGAGAAAATGAGCAAAGTTTACGGAGTTAAAAATAGTACAATGTATACAAAAAGAGAAAGGGCTTTTTTACTAGAAGCAATATGCAGCCAGTGTTTCTCGGAAAATTTCCAAATATGGCCGCACCATGACCCGACATGACTGAAATTGACCGAATGACGTTGATAAATATCGGTTTATTTAAAGAATACAGGTGAGTGTAACTGGTGGTTGCAACAGTGTGGATTATTAGCAGCTCGGTTGAATTGTTCCGAACAAAATTGATCCCGCTGCAAAATGGTAAAACTTGGCGTTGTATGGTGAAACGAAACGAAGGAAGCTTTTTTGAAAAATCACATTTACAGTTGTGGCGGGTCTTTGCCTTGACAGTACTTCTGGTTTGGTGTGTTGGTACAAGCTCAATATTGATGGCACCAATGCAGAGATGTTGCTGTCAATCACTTTTTAAACGGCCCTGTTCATATTGAGGGACCAGGATGCATACTTGAAATCGACTAATCTTTGTTTGCCAGGCGCAAATAAAACCGTGGTCACACACCGTTAATGAGAAGTGGAGTTTCAGTGTATATAAAGCGACAACGAAACGCGGTAATATAGTTATTTTTGGATGAACAATTTTTGTTGTCTCTTAGTCAGGTTTTCAGGAACGAAATTTTGGCCAAATTTTCTTAGAAGGTCGTATGGTGATAAATTCACTGGAGCTCTTTACATCATCTAACATTTTTATTGACTTCCGATACTTGAGTTGTTCAAACGAAAAAATTAAAAATAATATTGCTCTTCATCGTTAAAAAAATGCTATGTAATTGGTGGTTGCAGAGAAAAAAAGTGTTTATTTCATTTAGTTGATTGAACTTAATGAGTAGCATACACACCGTGATGGAGGGAGTTTTATGAGTAGCATACACACCGTGATGGAGGGAGTTTTATGAGTAGCATACACACCGTGACGGAGGGAGTTTCGTGAGTAGCATACACACCGTGATGGAGGGAGTTTCGTGAGTAGCATACACACCGTGATGGAGGGAGTTTCGTGAGTAGCATACACACCGTGATGGAGGGAGTTTCGTGAGTAGCATACACACCGTGATGGAGGGAGTTTCGTGAGTAGCATACACACCGTGACGGAAGGAGTTTCTTGAGTAGCATACACACCGTGATGGAGGGAGTTTCGTGAGTAGCATACACACCGTGATGGAGGGAGTTTCATGAGTAGCATACACACCGTGACGGAGGGAGTTTAATGAGTAGCATACACACCGTGATGGAGGGAGTTTTGTGAGTAGCATACACACCGTGATGGAGGGAGTTTCGTGAGTAGCATACACACCGTGATGGAGGGAGTTTCGTGAGTAGCATACACACCGTGATGGAGGGAGTTTCGTGAGTAGCATAGACACTGTGATGGAGGGAGTTTCGACACTTCTTGCTTTCATATTTTGTGGAAGTACTTCTTCGCGCATTCGTTTTGAAAATTAAATGTGGAGGATGTCTTTGTTGCTTGTGAGAAATCAAACACTTTTATTTTCGTATAATCTTATTATATAATCAAATAACAAAACTAATAGAAATACGAAAATAAAGATACGCATGTATCGGCTGAGCCACCATCAGAATACAATAAAAATTACAAATCTCGTTTATTTACACTTAAAAATTAAGAATTTTTAGGGTATGGGCGATGATTATGGAAAGATCATGACAAGTGATAAAGGACGAGGGTATGTAGTAATAGAATACACAAATATATTTTAAAGCAACTGTCACAACTAATTAGCAACAGTACAGCAAAAAATACGATTTTATTCCACGAAGCAATTTAGCAAAATTGATCTTTTTTGTAATTCGATAATCCATTCCATCCATAACAGTACGAATTTTCAGGGGGACTTCTAGAATGTACGGCTTCTTACTTGGAAATAGTCTCTATTCATTTTTTTGAGGGGCTTTTTCTACTGACCCGGTGGGTTAGAGGCCTATTCTTTCATTGATGCTAATAGAAGGTTGGCTTAAAGCTGCACAAGTAAACTTGCATGTACAAACAATTAGTCTTCCACTTGTGTTAAAGCAATATTGACTTTTCATTCATTCAATTATTTTGACAATAATTCGGAATCATCGAGACTATTTTATCGAGACTATTTTGTATCATTCTGAAGGTAAACACAACAAGGGGGGGGGGGGGGTACGAAACCAGAGTAGCTCCAATAATTGTTAACAATAAGGCAACAATAAAAAAACATACATTTGTTAAAACTTGGTTTCCATTTCACCAGAAAATCACAGTGCTATTTGGCGATCCGATTAACGTATGTGACGTCATCAGTGAATATCGATGCGGTCAAGTGTGCGAGGTAACAAATGTGCAATTTTTTTGTTAAAAAAAATTTGGTTGCCGGTAATTTTGGTCACTGTAGCTTAGTGGTTAGTGCAATCAAAATCAAACGGTGTGGTTCGAAACCCAGCTCGGACATATTTTGATTTCTGAGTTACAGTTGAGTTCTTGAGCGAAACTCATTGCGTAATGCAAGCCTAGCTCAAATGGTGGGTTGTCTGGTGAAGCAATTTCGTAGGCGCAAATGGGTGCCCTAAGTACGCCAGAACTTAAACCTTGGGATAAGAAGAGCCACTGTTACATGTGGAGAGTCCCGTAAAACTCCATTATCATTATATTATTATTATTATTATACCAGCAGATGTAGTAAAAATAAGAAGTCCTTATTAAGACTGTGTGGAATTCAATGTGATGTGCAAATTGTGGTTAGGATTTAAGCGGCGACACGAATTGAGTTACGAAAAATTCCCGCGCTAAGCAATAAGCGTCTTAACCACAAACCACGCGGAATTTGCTGAAAATCATAGTTAAATTTTGCATCTCTGATATAGGTTAATTGAACACCCGCCGCTCTCAAATCGCTATCCTTTTGACTCACAGTGCGCCCCGGTGAGGGTCATAATCAGTAATTCAATTCGCCGCGTCGATCACACGCTGTCGAAGCTACGTCTAAAAATATACATTTCGGCAAGGAGAGCGTGACACAACTTTCCTGTCGGGTTTTATTTTGCATCATTTATCACCTATTATATGCATACTGCGAGGTTTTGTAACCACTATTGCATTCTCAACAGTAGATTAACCAGTAAATCCTTGAAAATCGTCTGTTTTGTACTTCTTCGAGAACAAACAAAAGACTATGCGCGAAAATAGTTAAAGATGGATGCGCGAACTTTCTCAAATTCGGAAGAATGTGTTTTCGCCGCTTTTTTTGTTATGGAAATACCCACGTGGTTTGAAATTTCTCTGAATGTACCAACAAGTTCTTAATTTTAGCGGACCGCTAGGCAACTTCTTACGGAACGCATTCAAGAATCGTTACGCTTGCTTCGACCGTCGGCAGAACAACTTCACGCGCAATCAGTCGCCTAAAGTCTTCTTTGTATGTTTTTTTTACGAACGAATGAATTAATTTAACTCTCTGGTGCGAGTTGTGGTCCATGTTTGAAGGAGTGAATATAAGTTTAGAAAAATCGCTTTAGAAAACATAAATTTGAGAGGCACGACCGACTCGAAGATTCTCATTCATTTCTTAGTGCCACGTAGTTTCAAACAAATTTAAAAATAACACAAAAAACTGGCACTAGCGCGTGCACTAAAAACTAAACACAAACACGTCATTTTTTACAATCGTGTTGAATTGGGAGAGAATTTCTTTGGTGGATCTGGTTGGGGGTCGGCATATGGTGGTTCGTGCAAAGGAACGTTATTTTGTGATGTTAAATTTTCAACAGCACACTTCCATCATCTTGGTACTAATATACTACTGCATAATACTACTTGTTACATTATACGGCACAACAGAATAACAGCATCGAGTCTGGCTTTTTAAGAATCCTTAATAAGATTTAAGATTCTACTGTGGTGGCTGCTCTAATAAAAGCCGTTTTTCAGATGCTTTAAATCGTTCATTATTTGTTCTTCAATGAAAATCTCATTTCTATCGTTAATTGCTTGGATAAGATCCATGGTAAACCAAGAAGAGAAAGGTAGCGATCTGATGATCAGAAACTAAAACATCTTGCTGCAGTAAACAAACGAATGACTTTTAGAACCAAGTAATTAACCCCCTAGATTAAGTAACATTGCAATTCAATATGGGGGGGGGTTCAAATTAAATAGATATAGAGTTCTAAAAATAGCTTTGCTACAGAGAACTCGCCAATGACTTTTAGCCTTACGATGTCTCCCCCTGAAATTTAAAGAGTCAACCGAAAATCAGGGAGTGAAATTTGTTATTTTAAGTTATATCTTTTAACACTAACTTTAGCAAAATGCTAATGTTGTGTTGCAACTCGTTCATTCAAACCCGATCTGTTGTGTTGCAACTCGTTCATTCAAACCCGATCTGTCGCAATTATATTTTCGCAACTTAAAATAGATTATCAATAATTCAAGGCGCTCTGTAAAGCTTTGATTAATAATTGTGTAATTTTTAATCGGATTGATAGATAAAAACAAGATCAATTATCGTGTGGAAATGTCTTTGATAGGATTACTTTAAATTTTTTCATCATTTTTAGTGCACAAAAAACTATTTCGTCTGCCCCAAGCAATCTGGAATAACTTTCCATCACCAAACAAAAGAAGATTGCAGGATCGGTCTGATAAAAATTTACTCATCCCAATTTCAATGAACTTAAAAATAACAAACATCTTTTTTATGTGATTTGATTTGAGATTTCGATGAGATAAGATAATCGCAAAAGATAATAAGTACGATGGCCCTAAAGGCTCATTTTTAAAAATTGCGCGCGCCATAAAAATGCGGTGCGGGTGCTCCAGATTTCCCAATGGCGCGCGCCAATATATATATATATATATACCGTAATGCCTCGATTAAACGCCCGGGCGCTTATTTAATTTTTGAGGCTCTAGGGTGGGCGCTTATTCGAGGGGGGCGCTTATTTGCAACCCTCCTTGTCTTTGTCGACGAGTAACATGTCCGGACCATGACCCCCCCAAAATATACTTTCGATGGAAATATATTTTCGAAGTTTCATGGAAGTGTGGAATTAATGGAATTAAATTTCTTCTCAAGGGATGAAAATAGCCTTATAATGTGTTTTAGAGCTTTTAGATTAGAAAATTTTCTTCGTCGGCCAACCATGGTGGTCGACCATTGCGCCGTGGTTAGGTTCCGACAGCGGATATTATATTTCTATGAGTAAGGGTAAGGGTTACGTTTAGAATTGGGGATAGGTTCAGGGATTGGGTTAGGAATAAGATTAGGGATAGGTTTGGGGTTAAGTAAGGTTTCTTAGTAAGAAAGTAAATAACTGCTTTACAATGAAATGTCGGATGTATATCCGCAGAAATTCAAGAACCGCTGTCGGAACAATATCCACGGTCTATTATAGACATATTTGTTAGCATACACTACATATATAAGCGTATATTTCAAAGGTAAGTGCCTACGTTTATTTCCGATTTGTGTATAAAGCTTACGCAACGAACACATTTCTTCAACGCTTGCTTCTGAGATTAAATACTTCGGCGAACTTTTGCTTAAAAACACATAGGTTTTATCCTGTTTCACTTTACGCAGAATAACTGTGAGATCACGCAGCTTCAGCTACCATTTTTGTTATTGTTTAATGTATCACGTGACTTTGTACCCACGGTTTTCTTTTTTTTACTTTTTTTGAAAAAAGGATAGATTTTAAACGACCACGTCCAATACAGTCTCCTGAATTTATTCCACTAATTTATAATAACTCTTGCTATTTAAATCGAACAATGACGACAACGAAAACCAGTGAAAAGCATATATTTTAACTTTCTTTAATCATTTATTTTATATTTTGGCAATAAAGGTCGCAAATCAAATATGCAGATTCAACAAATACCGCCGCCAAGATGCACGTTGTTTTTAGTTTCCGTGATCTGTCATATTAAATTTTGATTTTGGTTCACGAACACAAAATTTAATTCAGGAAGTATTGAGCTAAAACTTTTAAACAAGTAAAACCGCCGCCAAAACAACCATCACGGTTGACAGGTCTAAAAACTGCGAATTTCGCGGAATTTATTTTCGCGGATGAGGTAATATATGTGAATTTCGCGGAATTTATTTTCGCGGTGGGCAGAGTTTAGGGGAATATTTAGTACGATATAATTTACGTAAAAGGTCTATCTAAATTTATTCTTCAAACAAATCGAAGACATTTCTAAGAACTTTGCCTGTTTCCTCGATTGGAGGAAAACCTCCAGTTCACTTATCTGTCAAAGTTCGAGAGAAGTGAGAGAGAAGAAGCGCTGGAGACGAGTTTGCGAATTATTGAATGCTCCGATAACTCGAACATTCGATAACTCGAACCATTTTCTTGGTCTCTTGGAGGTTTGAGTTATCAGGAGTGCACTGTATTTTTTATATCTTTAATTGTACAGCTCTTTGCATGTTATTAAGCAACACTAAATAAACAAGAAAAAATTGAATTTCGCGGAATAAATTTTCGCGGATAAGGTATCTTCATTAAGTTTCGCGGAATTTAATATCGCGATTTGGGTCCAAAATCGCCAAAATAAATTCCCCGAAAATTTCTTCTTTTAAGGTACCGTAAATGACCGATTAAACGCCCTGGGCGTTTATTTTAACGAACGAATTTTACCCTGGGCGTTTATTCGGGAGGGGCGTTAGTAAGGGAGGGGCGTTAATAAACAAAGTCCATCAACAAAAGTAATATAATCGAGAAGATGTACGTCGACTACATGATATCAAGTTTCTCGTCATTCTCTTCATCGTCATCGAGGAGGTGGAATGGCTGGGTCGCAGCCTCCATATCTTCTTCATTAATGAAAGAAAAGGGATTGGTATCACATATCTCCTTGTTTGTCATTACAGCTAGTTGTGCTTTTAACCTTTCTGCTCCTGCCTCACAAGTCGTACCCTCCTTACAGCAATGTATTTGGTCATCTTCAGAGCTATTTGTTGGGAGATTTAGGGCGCAAACCTTGAACGACTTGGCAATCATTTCTTTCGATAGATCCACACTTTAAAGATTAAAGAAAGTAGTATTAATTTTGCTGTAAATCAAATGAAAGCCCATGAGCGTTTATTAATTTTTCTCTATGGACCTGGGCGTTTATTCGGGAATGGGCGTTTAATCGGGAGTGGGCGTTAGTTAAAAAATTTAATTTTAACCCTGGGCGTTTATTCGGGAGGGGCGTCAGTTTGGGAGTGGGTGTTAGATCGGTCATTTACGGTATACCAATCAATGAGACAAGAGTCGAGGCATTAGCTATGGTTGGCAAGAAGTAAAAAAACGTTATACAAATCACGCACATAAAACATAAATTGAGACTTATTGTGTTGGCAATTAAAACATGATGAGAGTATGAAGAATCATCTGGAGTATAAGATAAACGGGCTTTGTGTGTGAAACAATGCTATCATTTTAATGGAAGTTTACAAATTGAAAAAACCTGAAGAATTTATAAGAAGAACAATTCTTCAACACAAGGAATGATTTCGTTTATTTACACTTTACGATTGATCTCTCGATTTATAAAAATTAAAATGTGATGATTCAGCATAAAAGTGTAAAGATGTCTCAAAAACAGGAAATACTGTTGCTATAGTTACTATAAATGTGACTATTATTATTGAAACATTGTAAGTCAACCTCAATCTCAACATAAATTATTTCATACGAGTTTAAGCTGCGAATTTCAGTAACTAGCATGTCAACCAATCTGTATGGTTCCGAGGCCGACATTCTTCAGGACATATATTTGCTTTTTTCTGGCAAGGTTGATAGCATCCAACAAATTTTTGGCCGATACGTTGTGTTGGGAAGGGAATGGTATTAGGGAAATGTTTACACGTATAAGCATCATGTTGAACAGAGTTGTTTACTACCAATGGCCACACGTGCCTTCTTAAAACGCTTTGATCGTTTCCTCTCCCTGCTTCTTGTGTGGCAAACCTGTTCCTTGAGAGAGTCATCATCAAATTCCATATTTGTTCAGCCAATGTTCGATTCTGTGCGCTCCTAAAACACCAAAGACCTCCTAAGATTTTTGTTCTGTGATGTGGATGATCTCTCATGATGTGGCAAATTTTAGTTGAATTGAGCCACTCCTTGACTGCATCCTCACCTCTTTTCAAAACTGGAGAATCCAAGTCGCGAAAGCACGACACGTCAACAGATTTATCAGCTATAGGAAGAAACCTCCACACCATTCCATTTTTATGCGCGATGTTACTGATGCCGGAGATACGAGTGACGTCACAAAACACTAGATTTGCGTGCCTTCGTTTATATCCGTCAATCGTTTTGTCGTCTATATTTAGTCCGTCATGATAGACTCGTACCGACCAATTTCTGAACATGCTCAGTTTGGAAGCGTCCTCAGCAACAGTTTCTACTTTACTGCCAAACCTTTTCCAAGGATTCTTTCCAAAAAGGCAGTAGGATAACACGCGATTGCCGCTGGGTTTTAGATCGCGGTCTGTGCATAAAGAAATATTTTTAATTGTCCGCCAATCTTTCTGAATTCCACTTAGATATCTCCTATTGATTGGGTAATTGAGGGTGAAATTGGAGTTGTATAACAATCCTAACAAAAACGTGGTCGCCATGAGTGCAAGTGGAACGTAAAAACTAGTCGACAAGCCCATGGTGGTTCGTCTCGCGTCACTTAACAAAAGTGGAAATGGTAAAACAAGTGAGATGTAGCGAGACAACGAGACTGGCTGTCATCCAATCGCATAAAGACATATGATGTCATACGCTATCAACTTTTCCTACAGTATACTAAATATTCTACGCTTCATTTTTACCTAATTTAACTGGAGTTTCAATAATACAAAAACTGTTGATTTCACAATCAGCAAAACAAGACAAATATATACAGCTGCTTTGTAGGAAAAATCAAAATTAAAAAAGGTAGTCAATGCAAGTTTTTAGTTTCAATAAAATTTCTTTTCTTTGAAATCCAAAACAAACCATCCTACATCAGTCGATTCTTTCAAAAGAGTTTGATTCACTGGATGTTTCTCAAACAACGTGATAAGACACTCTGCATGATATTCTCCTGATAGGATTGTTTCGCATATAAAAGGGGATCAAAATGATGACACGTTCATTAATGATATTAATAGCGATTTGAACGGGGTTTATATAGCTAATATATAATATTATGACGTGTCCTTTACATTTTTTCGAATTCCACAAGCGCACACAATCAATCTTAAATTTTAAAAAATACTACTATAAAATGCAGCTCGGGATAGCTCAGTTGGTAGAGTGCATGCAATTTCTAATTTCTGAGGTTGCGAGTTCAATTCCTCCCGGCCTCGCCGACTCAGCGAATGAGTAGCATTTCGATGCGGTAAAGTACTGGTGTTGGTGGTAGGAGTGGCGCCCGCCTCAACAGTTACACCCAACGTCTTGCGCTTACGAAAAGGGGATATACACCCTCTCGTTTACGCCCGTTACCAACATTAGAGTAAATTCCGGCCACTTTACTTACTATAAAATGCAAAACAATGGATCAATAAGGGTTCATTGTTTGTTTGTAACTTTCTTTTTATGACGCTTACTTCTTACTTCGGCCGAGCCTCCACTCGCAAATGGCATAAATTTATTTTGATGAAACCATGAAACCCTGTAGGCGCGAACCAGAGGGTGGCAAATGCGGACCTATGAAACCATGTAGGCGCGGACAAGAGGGTGGCAAATGCGGACCCATGAAGCCCTGTAGGCGCGAACCAGAGGGTGGCAAATGCGGACCTATGAAACCATGTAGGCGCGGACAAGAGGGTGGCAAATGCGGACCCATGAAACCCTGTAGGCGCGGACCAGAGGGTGGTAATTGCGGACCCGTGAAACCCTGTAGAAATCCGCGCGAAATGACTGAATTTATATTTCTCTTCGCTGCCCGTCATGCACTCAAACTTCACTAACGAGCCCGGGTTAAAAGACTCGTGTTATCATATTGTTGAGCAATAAAGCTTGTTTCTTGTCCGGTTCTTGTTCTGCTCTTGGCCGTACTGCTTATTTTTTCATAATTTTTAGTGCTTCTTCCAAACGTCCTGTAGTCTAAGCAAATTAAGATTAGATCTTGAAGTAATTAGAGGCAAAGAGATTAGAGCTTTGGCACCATTAGAACCGCAATTTATCATAGATCAACATACTAAAAGCCTCGCTAGGTAGCTCTTGGGAAAAATGTTTTACAGCTACAAACGTCAAATGGGATATTTTGCGATTTCTGTGAACTGCTTTAGCTTTAAAAACTAATATTTGGCTAACATCCAAACATCACCACCATGGGACCATGAAACGTGGTAGGATTGCTGGCACGGATCTAGGATTTTTATGTTTATACTTAGCCCAACTTGGGGTTATGAATAAGATTTTTGTCTGCTGGATAACATGGTTTGATAAATGATGTATTTATTTATTATTGCACGACGTTATAAGAATCGATAAGAGAAAGTGCTGGGTTCGAACTCGATGTTCTTTATTAAGAATCGATAAGAGAAAGTGCTGGGTTCGAACTCGATGTTCTTTATTAAGAATCGATAAGAGAAAGTGCTGGGTTCGAACTCGATGTTCTTTATTAAGAATCGATAAGAGAAAGTGCTGGGTTCGAACTCGATGTTTTTTATTAAGAATCGATAAGAGAAAGTGCTGGGTTCGAACTCGATGTTCTTTATTAAGAATCGATAAGAGAAAGTGCTGGGTTCGAACTCGATGTTCTTTATTAAGAATCGATAAGAGAAAGTGCTGGGTTCGAACTCGATGTTCTTTATTCCTATCATATAAAGCGACGACTAGTATGATGATTCAGTTTTTCCTAACATCACTATTAAGTTATTGACACTATTGAGTTTTGGCTTCTGATTCAAGCACTTCAAACAAATGCAGAAATAAGAAAACTAAAAACGGAAAATACCTTAAATCCTATAAACTTCAATGGAGCCTTATTCGAGGGGGGGGGGCCTTATTCGAGGAGGGGAGCTTTTTCCGAGAAATCAATGTAAAAAAAAATATATAGATTACCCTAATCAATTTAAATATCATCGTCAGAATCATGGTCAGCGTCTACAAGAAAAGAATTACTTGTGGTACTTGCATCGACATCATCTGCTGTAAACGGGTTTATTTCTTTAGGAATTTTAGTTGCTCTGCTTAAACTTGGCGACCTTTCTCGCGTTGCTGACCAGGCTTGAAACAGTGAATTTGGACATCTTCACTGCCATCAATTTCGTTGGTAAGAGCGCAACCTTTAAATGATTTCATTATGGACTCTTTTGAAAGCTGATCCAATACATCTGTTGATACGTTTACGTTGATAATATCTAGTTGACGCAGAATTATATATATTACATAATTGTATAATATGGGAAATTGCTACAGTTGATAAACAACAGTGGGTTTTATGAAAAGGATTGACTGACTTGTCAGCAAGGCCTTTCTTTAAATCCACGCCAATAATTTCCTACACTCTACTTTATACGAGTTTAGCTATTATAACATTTTACATATTTATATACTAACAAATTGTTCATTGTACATTTTTATTGGTAAAAAAAGAAGAAGAAGAAAAAAAAGAAAACGTGTTAAGAAAGTCATTAGTTATCTGCAACGTATTATAAGCAATTGTTTGTAATCTTGCCTCTGATATAAGCAATTGTTTGTAATCTTGCCTCTGATATAAGCAATTGTTTGTAATCTTTCCTCTGATATAAGCAATTGTTTGTAATCTTGCCTCTGATATAAGCAATTGTTTGTAATCTTGCCTCTGATATAAGCAATTGTTTGTAATCTTGCCTCTGATATAAGCAATTGTTTGTAATCTTGCCTCTGATATAAGCAATTGTTTGTAATCTTGCCTCTGATATAAGCAATTGTTTGTAATCTTGCCTCTGATATAAGCAATTGTTTGTAATCTTTCCTCTGATATAAGCAATTGTTTGTAATCTTGCCTCTGATATAAGCAATTGTTTGTAATCTTGCCTCTGATATAAACAATTGTTTGTAATCATGCCTCTGATATAAGCAATTGTTTGTAATCTTGCCTCTGATATAAGCAATTGTTTGTAATCTTGCCTCTGATATAAGCAATTATTTGTAATCTTGCCTCTGATATAAGCAATTGTTTGTAATCTTGCCTCTGATATAAACAGTTGTTTGTAATCTTGCCTCTGATATAAGCAATTGTTTGTAATCTTACCTCTGATATAAGCAATTGTTTGTAATCTTGCCTCTGATATAAGCAATTGTTTGTAATCTTGCCTCTGGTATAAGCAATTGTTTGTAATCTTGCCTCTGGTATAAGCAATTATTTGTAATCTTGCCTCTGATATAAGCAATTGTTTGTAATCTTGCCTCTGATATAAGCAATTGTTTGTAATCTTGCCTCTGATATAAGCAATTGTTTGTAATCTTGCCTCTGATATAAGCAATTGTTTGTAATCTTGCCTCTGATATAAACAGTTGTTTTTTACCATAGTTTTTAAAGCATTATATTATATTTAGATAGATATATTTAAAAGATTCTAAAGGTTTCCATGGGGATGAATAGGTGAAAGTAGAATATATTATACACAACATTTACGTTATTGAAGCTGTCTTTTAATTTCTATGAAGAAGGGGCGTTCAAAATTATCAAATTGATATTAGTCATATTTTTTGCAGAGGAACATGAACGCACACAAGTCATCACCAACTTTATCCAATCATGAATAAGACGTAAATTTGCAGTTAGTTAGGTCAAAGTTGAAACACCTTTTGGTTTCGTCTTACAGAAGCCCTATCGAGCGTTTTTTGTTTGCAAAGAAAATTAAAATTTAAATTAAAATTTAAAATTGCTTTTTCATAATATGAAGTCGAGATAATAAAATGTAAATATGGTATATTTAGGAAGATTTCTCATTTACCCAATTAACTGGAGGTTTCATGATATCCCATCTTCTTCTATTCTTCCAGCAAATCTGCTCGCATCCAAAAAATGTTTGCTACTAAAGATCTTCAACGTTGCTCCCAATCTCATTGATCATTTTCTCTTTTGATTTACAATCAGAGAAATTTACCAGTTATCATGACAGTTATTGATCTTTCTTCGGCATGTTGCCAAAACTATGAGCCTATTCTATACCAAAGTTATTATTATTATTATTTCGAATTTGTATACAGGATATTTACACTTCAGTATATAAAATACTGTTATCCTTGTGTGTCCTGTTGGTTAGTCCTGGCGTACTTAGGACGCCCGTTTGCGCTTACAAAAATCGCTCAACCAGACAACTAACCTATTTAAGCTGGACTTGCATTACGCAACGAGTTTCGCTCAAGACCTCAACTGTAACTCAGAAATAAAGGTTTGCCGGAGAGGGGATTCGAACAGGCACGGTTCGGTTTCGTAAGCCGAAGAACTTATCTACTGAGCTACACCGTCTAAAAAACTCTCACCGTCTATGCTAAGTTTCTCTAATGATCTGTTTAACTTTCTTTTCTAATTCTTCCCAGCATTTATTTCGATATTCCCGTCGAAATTTAGCAATTCTGCCACTTCTTTTTTCGGAGCATCAATTATCTTATAAGGCCTGCCCAGAACCATTGGCTAAGAATCGACCGAGCTGGGAGTTGAACTATTGGTTTTTGCGCAACGCTTCGATCACTGAGCCACCGCTGTTTAATCCACTCCACATTCGTTCAACTCAGTCATTCAGGCTTCTATAAAATCTTAACTGAAATTCTTCACTAAACAAAGACACATTGCTGTTTTCGCCCCCGGCAATCGTTAATTTGAATTGAAAAATGTTACCAAATAATCCAATTGTTGTAACAAATATTGCATGGATTTAAACGCAAATTAAAATGTGGTTGTGATGAACACTCGAATTGTAGCGTGGAGCGATTTGCGGCCAGGTGCAATTTTAAACGGAGCAAGAACAAACTCTTAATTAAATTGGAATTAAATATATTGATATAGGGCATCGTTATTCCCATGCTTTTTTGCGTCAAAACACTTTCGATTTGGTGAATTTGGAAACTATTCAAATTTCAACACGTCAAGCAAAAGTCAATAATAGCAAAAGCATTATATTCTGAACCTAATGTTGCTTTTTTGCTGGTATTGCTTCACAACAAAGTTATTGTTGCTCTAAACGTTACATTGATTGCAATCAACAGATTTACAATTAACCCTAATTCTAACGACTTTAGATTCAAACCATTATTTGGTCATTGGGTACAAAATTGAGATGAAGTGACGGATGAGGCTTAAGAATATGTCGAACGGCCTTATTGGGTACGTACAGTAAAATTGTAAAACCGATGATTGGCTATAATATGGCTTCTTTCGGTTTTCGTGGCTGTATTTAGTGCTGGAAGTAATACACCAGAACTCAACAGAATTTATTTGAAAACTAGTTGATTTTTTAGCATTCTGACTTTTAGCATGAATTTGTCTCATATGTTCGTCAATTCTAGTTTTTAAGTGGCGAGTTGTATCTTCAATTCTAGTCTTTAAGTGGCGAGTTCTCTCGTCAATTCTAAGTCTTTTGTGGCAAGTTCTCTCGTCAATGGAGCTGGAGCCACATCCAGCACAGAATATCACTGCTTTCATATTTAAATGGACAAAATCTTTATGCGAAAAATTGTGGACGCATTGTGGGAAATCTATGTTCGGTTTGTTGCGAGAAATTACAAATGTATTAGAGTATTTGTTTAGAGTCAAGTTGTTTGTTTCGATTAAGAATTTTTAAGGTAGTTTAAGGTAGTATTGATTGTGGTCCATTGTAGAGCTGTTATGTTAATAATTGGAATGGAGATATTTAGCAATACCGTCGTTCTAGGTACCAATAGATGAAACAATAGGGAAAGAATTAGAAGATTTACACTTGTGCTTTTTAGGGAGCCTATATATCATCGTAGGTGCATTGCCAATAACCTTGCGGTACGTTAAATCTTTGACGAATTTATCTTTCTTTGCTTCTCTTTGGTTCATTTAATTTAACCGTACCGACTTTGTTTTTTCTTTTCATTTTTGATATTGCAAATCCTCCGCCAGTGGTTTTTCAAGTTGTTATCATTTCTTGTTTTCTTTGTGCAAGCGTTGCCCTTCGTAATAGTCGTATCTTATTCCAATGACGTCATACGTCGATACATTTGGTAACCAAACGTGATAAATTTTGGGAAATTTGAATTTTTCAATTTTATAAGCAAAATTAAACAAGTTGTTTGACAGGTGCTTTATGAAAAAATTTCAAGTTTTCCTTGAGTTTTCGAGTCATTCGTTAAGGTGTTCTAATGATGAAATGATCTTTGTGGCAAAAAATTTATATTTATTGCAATGATATTAAAAAAACACGTTTTGATTTTTGTTCTTTCATCGCCAAAAACTGTCAATGCTTCTGTAAGAAGAACACTAACTTTATATTTGTATTTACATCTTTGAAAAAATAGTTTAGCCCCCCCCCCCTATTTAGGAGATGGCGTCCCCCTTTTTGCGGCGTGCAACGATATATTTTCGGACACGCTTGTGTCGAAAGCTTCTCATACAATAAACCAAAATGAAGGTGTTGCCCACTTTTTGAATTGCTGAATAGACATTCACTCTTGTTTTCGGCCGTCATCTGCTTTATTTGAGCTCATGTTTACCTGTTTTCCTGTTTTGTTTATTGCCAGCCATGAGGTGCGATGCAAGTATTATACAAGGGTATCATACTGAAGTATTTAGCATGTGTTAAAGACGCGGCTAACTCTTGAGTTCTTCAGTCCGATTTTGACCTTAGCCATGGCCTCTCTTAGCGAAGTGGCGATTTTGGCAAAAAAAGGTAGGTTTCAGCAGTCTATTTTCGATTTTATACCGTATTTTCATAATCCTTTTCTGAAGCATTCTTTACTATAAGCATTCCCTACACTAAAAGAGAATTGAATAGGTCACGGTGGAAAGGTATTGTACTTATTAGACAAGTACCTTAATACGTTTTACGTGTAAGTTGGGTTCCTTTGAAAATGATTCCAACTTTCGTTCATATCAAGGTTTTGGCTCTTTAGTTTAGGCAAGCGTATCGGATGCGTGTACAAATCATCGCGAGGCGACTTATTCTCTTTAAGGAAAAACATATAATCAGACCCAAGTCAAGATTAAAGTTATTGGACTGCCGTCCCGATAAGAATGGTTTCGTGTAACATGAAATGATTTTGGTGTGAGGAAAGGATATACATGCGATTACTTTATCCACGTAATGATGTCATTACAGACATCCTAGCTATCTGGTGCGTAAAGAAAGACATCCTAAATATCCAGACATCGTAAACAGTCTCTTATTCTCAGGACGGCGGTCCATTAACTTTAAAGAGAATGGGGCTCTGTCTATTGAATTGAACTAGAATTTTGTTGGCACCTGCCGTATAATGAGCTGTAGGCCTACCCATTCTTCATTATAATTACTATGTCAACAGAATCACAACTCGTGAACATTGGAGACCAACTCATGAGGCTGTTATGATACTGAAATAAGGCTCAGTGGATGACTTATGACAAATATAATTTTCACCATCCCCATCTCCGCCTACGTTATGCGAGGTACCAGAAATGCATTGATTCTTATGTATGTCCGCAAAGACAACAAACGTGACAAGAATGTTATTATTGACATGTGCGCAACGCGACATCCAAGGAGAATGCTCTTCTTGAAACCACTCAGAGACAAGAAGTAGAAATTGACTGTTGAGGTATAACAATACCTCCATGATAGGACCATTGAGTATAACTTCTTTCTTTGGAGTAGACCTGATAGATTCATACTTTCAAACTCATTCTGGTCACTCTCTACAGTGCAATAGTATTATTATTTCAAATTTTTATACAGGATATTTACACTTCAGTATATAAAATACTGTTATCCTTGTGTGTCCTGTTGGTTAGTCCTGGCGTACTTAGGACGCCCGTTTGCGCCTACAAAAATCGCTCAACCAGACAACTAACCTATTTAAGCTGGACTTGCATTACGCAACGAGTTTCGCTCAAGAACTCAACTGTAACTCAGAAATAAAGATTTGCCGGAGATGGGATTCGAACCAGCGCGTTCAGTTTCGTAAGCCGAAGAACGTATCCACTGAGCTACAGCGCTCTATATTTTGAGCGCCTTATATTCATTCGCTGACTGATTCTCTCAGATTACTTTAAAAATATATATCTTTTTAAGCGAATTAATCCCTCGATTACAGCTCAGAGATCCCCAACAATGCAAAAGTTGCACTTGGAATTTCCACAAAATCTGAGCGATTAGAAAGATGACAAAATGAGTCTCAAATAACCTGAAGTCGCATAAAAACGTATCTAGAATTTCTTAGGGGGAAGCCCCCTTACCCCCCCCCCCCCCCCCCCCGGTACCTCCACTTTAGCTTCACACATTTGGTGTTCGCCCGTCAAGATCGCCTTCTGCGCCCCACTTATTTCAAAATCCTGGATCCGCCACCTTAAAAGTGACAAGTCACACAATGTGAGCACACCCTTGAAAACATCAGTGGTTTCAGATCTTCGATTCTTTTAATAACATTTACACACTGTCTCTAATTCAATTTATTTAAGAACAATATAAGGCTTAAGAAATTGGAACAAGCCTAAACTTAATCTCTGTTTCAATGACCATAATTACGACCTTTAGAATGGATAAACAAAAAAAAGTGAGGTCGTGGAAGCATTACTTTTAAAGAATGAAGATGACCCGATGAATAGCGTGAGATTGTGAGATGGAGTGTAAAGGATTTCTGTTAGTGTGACGTGAAAACAGAAAAACAGAAGGTTGCATGAAGGTTTTAGAACTCCATATTTCCTTTAATCTGTTTGAGGTACTATATGAAGATTGCTGAATGATTTAAAGTGATTGGTTTGTGTGCGAGCAAACAAATTATACGTGGCATGTTCTTTGATAACTGTTTTTTTTATTAATACTTGTTTTTTATGTCCATGTGAAATAAACTAGGGCGCTCTAAACTACTACAATTGAAAAGAAAAGTCTACATTTTTGAAACCGTTCTATAGCAATATTCAAAATGAATTTATCGGAGATTTTTGGCGTAAACGAGCCGTTCACATTGAACTTTTGGAAAGCCGTGTTAGCTGAATACGTGGCAACCGTGATCTACATCATCACAGTTTGTGGCGCTACAGTTGATATGGGAACAAGAGAAGAGGGCGATCCTCTTCATATTTCATTCACTGTGGGTTTCACCGTAGCCATATTAGCGGCGATATTCTGGGATATCAGTGGTGGCCATTTCAATCCTGTTGTTACGCTTGCGTTGGCACTACGTAAGAAGGTACCCATCATTCGCTGTGTTTTCTACATCGCAGTTCAATGCGCTGGAAGTAAGCTTATTTGCTAACAAGTTTCTTTTCACAAAACATAGATTATACAAACGCCAAGAGTGATGCAAATACAATCATTGCATGCATTCTTTGCGTACCTTTTATTTGGACAGAAAAAATATTATCTTTCCGATTTTCTAACGAACTGAAGTGCTCTAAATTATCACATTTTGTTAACTTTGATTTTAAGTACAGTTTAGAAGTGTTGATTGTAAACATCCGAATATTTAATAATTAATTAAATAATTAATTCAAATGATATGAATTATATATATAAGTGTTATATTTTATTGAGAAAAAATATATATTGTTTTAAGAAAAAACTATGAATTATTAAACTGCATCTTATATTCGAATTCTCGTGAAATATTTTATCTTGTTAAATAATTATGCTGTTTTAGGTGTATCAGGCGCGGCGCTTTTATACGAATACACGCCCATTGAGTTCCACAAAGGTTTAGGAACCTTGTCTCTTCACCCTTCACTCTCTTCCGGATTTGGCGTTTTAATTGAGTTGACGTTAACTTACACAGTTATAATGACCGTGTTAAAATCAACTGATCCAATCAGCGCTTACACTGGTTTCCAGGCTCCTTTCGCAACCGGAATGTCTGTTGGGATCGGTTTAATGATGGCAGTGAGTATATTGGAGAGTTCATTTTACAACTGCTCGTTGCTTCGGCAACAATAATTCGTTGCTACGGTAACAATGATTCGTTGCTACGGTAACAATGATTCGTTGCTACGGTAACAATGATTCGTTGCTATGGTAACAATGATTTGTTGTTATGGTAACAATGATTCGTTGCTACGGTAACAATGATGCAACAAATTTACACTAACAAGCAACAAACATTCATGAAAATTTATAAATGAATTGTATAATATAATAAATAGTGATAAATTTATAAGAAATTAAATTAGGGAAATTGCAATATTGTTGGTTTGACATTTATTTATATATATTCGTATAAACAAACAGACTCCATATCAAATAAGTTCTTTCAATTAAGTCGATTTCATTAGTTTGTCTTCCTCTTTATTATTCCCGTCTTTATTTAAGTAATGTTTTAAAACAGATGCAATATATAAGTTTAGTTATCATTGTGTTGTTGTCGCTTTACTTCAAGATACCATTCACTGGTGGTTGTTTGAATCCAATCAGGGCACTCGGACCAGCGCTTATCATGGGACGTCGAGAGGATCAATGGGTAAGAATCGATTAGCATCTTCTACCGGTTTAGTGATGGCTGCCATGGCAGTAAGTATATTGGAGATTTAATTTTACAACTGCTCGTGGCTATGGTAACCATGATTTGTTGCTATGGTGACAATGATTTGTTGCTATTGTAACAATGATTCGTTGCTATGGTGACAATGAATCGTTGCTATGGTAACAATGATGCACCAATGATGCAACTGGGGATAACAGCAGTAATAAGTGGTGATGAAATAACTAAAGCAATAATTCCAATGAATGATCTTAAAAGTCAACTTTTTTTATTTTTAGATGTATTGGGCGGGTCCTACTCTAGGTGCATGTCTAGCAGTCTTTTCCTACGATTTCGTTTTTAAAATGTCCGTTCCGTCGCAAATTAAAGAAACGAAAGCAATCGAGTTGCATGTCTCCAACAAGCACGCAGCATAAATAATCTCGTATAATATCAAATTCAAGTAAAGAGCTTGTAAATGCATAACGTAAATGATGTTGATGCCTTTTAAATGATGCTCACTTTCTTTATTCTACTCAATGGCACTTCCAGCTGATTTAAAGTCAGAGCGCATCGCCTACTTCTGTAAAAATTCTTTGCCGGTTTACGATAAGGAGATTCCGTCCCGTCATCAAAGTACATAAATAATCGCCGACTGTATAGGTTCAAGAAATGGTAATCGTCGAACTGTCTACTGTTGGGACTCTGATCCGTTGAACTTCTTTCTGCGGCGTGCAAGCTTTTGCAGTGTGTTTTTGTGTACACAATTTTATAAATCACGGGATAAAAGCCAAAAGCTAGCCACGACATACTTAAAAAGACTTCATGCAAAGTTTTATGCTTTTCCATGGGAAATACGGAAAAACCAAATTCAAGGGTCAGCAAAGGGATATTGAGCACCAGGAAACAAGAGAACATTATAAACGTCAACTTGGTGAATCTTTGGTACATTTTCCGTCGATGCATCCACACTGCAGTTAAACGCAAGGCAGGTCTCAACAGTTCAATCCCACAATACAATATAATAGCGGCGGGGATAAATGTAAGCGAGACGAGTAATATGGTTATGTAGATCTTCGTCCAAACTGCGCACTCATGTAACTTGAAGCACCGATCCTGTACGCAGAGCAGTGGCAACGAGAGGACCACCGATAGCAACACCACCAACTTTAAGTGCTCCTTCACGGCCTTCACAGAGGTGCATTTGTATACGCGTTGTTTCGAACAACGCTTCCATATCATGAAAGCTATCGTCCACGCTTGGACACTGGTCATGAATACGTGCACCAAAGAAAGAAGCTTTCTACCGAACAAATCCGTTAAAACAGAGGAATATTTCATTGCTGTGACTACTGGAAGAATGACAATTGCTTCGAACAGGGAGACAACGTTCAAGACGAGAAGGTAGTATGCGAAGTAAGTGCGTTCACTCGACCTGGCCAACTTGTCCCGGCATAAAACATGGATCTGATATATGTTACTCACGCATATAAAAAGAAACAGGAGGGTCAGCACTGTTAGGTTAATGTCATCATTGGAAGAGCCCCCGAACGAAGTGTTGTTACGCGGCAGAAGCCTATCCATCCTCAAAAGTCCGACCTTCTGAAACGCATACACATATAAAAATATAGCATCCACAAGGAAATAACATCTGTTCGATACGTAAGAACTTTTCTTTTGTTTTACATCACCCGTTACCTTCCTTATTTCATCGGCTTCCGTAGAGAACAATCGGAGCTGTATTGTTCTCTTGGCGTGGAGCATACGGCGTGTTTTAAAGAAAAACACAAATAAGGAATTTTCACAGTAACTTCATCGTCACTCATTGCTATTCCAGTGACTCGATTAGTTCGACAATATTCCCTTCACTAAGAAACTTAAATTCACTAACATAAAAAAGCTTGAATAAAAGTTTTGATAAACAAAAAATTCTAGAGGAATTCTCACCGGCGTCATTTTGTAATGCTACGTGGAAAGCTATACACACACATATATATATAGTTTGTTTTTCGAAGTTTGTCTCTACCACGCTCCACAAAAAGACACAGTTCACAGTTTCAAAGGGAAGTGTGCAAATAAGTTTTGTTCGCTTTAATGTGAATATGATTTTAATAAAAAGTAGCGAAACGAAACGAATAAATCATTCATTATCGATGTTTAATTAGATTACGTTCGTCTATTTACGCCACCACAACCACGATTGAAGTAAACGTTTTCATTTTTACGTCCTTACCTATGCTTAGAAGCGGAGATTTGCGTAATATGTTTTCTTCTTCGCCCATCTGCTTCTTTCGATTCGATTCGGTTATCTTGCTCGCAGAAACAAAAGCCAACAGCTCTGAACAATACACTCGACTAGTTAATTATTGATAGAAGTGGAAGTAATGTTTTTTTTTTAGGTCCCGCCATGTTTATAAAAAAAACTAGGTGTTTACTCAGGAGTGTTTTTTTCCCAGAATTTAAGAAATGTTAAAAAAAGAAATTTAAATGCAATGCGAACGCCACTTCCCGATTATTTCCAGAACATGTCTAAATACTCTTTAATAAATTTGCTTTGTTCATCCTAGTCGCATCTAGCCTCTGTCAGTGCAAGATACATTAACTTGTTCAGTTTAACTGTTATTACTCTTGCGAGTAGGTAGTTAGGTATGATAAATCTGCACTCTTGTTAGCTGAAAGCATGCAAGGGAAACACATAAAGTCGAATGATATCACGGTTCAGCTGGATGAAGAATAAATACGATCTTTTTCATTACCTTGAAAACAAACAAATACGCTTTTCAAAGAAGCAACATCGTGTAAATAAACAGTGGCCTCGACATGCCTTTTAAAGTGCGGGAGGGGTCAAACGAAAAACTGGGGTTGGGGGACCTTATTTCCTTCATACCAGAGTTTCGTTCTGCAAAAAAGTGACAAACCTCGCCGTGACTCCATAACTTTGACATGAGGATTTTAATTGAATTTGCCAAGATGCGTGGATATCTAAACGGGAAAGAATAGATTGCACGCATGGCGTACTTTATACACAGACCAACTTCAGTAACAGTAGTTTTAAAAAATGAGACTTTTTTATATTTCGCAATGTAATTCTGAATGCTCGGCGCCTTTCTTTGCTTTACACTAATTACGTTATGTGCTATCATTCTCCTTAGTAAGATAATCATTATACTTAATCTGTGTTCAATTCCTTATGTTTTTCATGTAGAAAAATGTTGCTTTGTGTCATATTTAAGTCCCGGCCTCCTCCTCGCTCAGACTTGTTAGCGCGCGCACAAAAATTTGATATTGCTGCATTAATTTTCAAACAACGGCTGAATGTAATGTTGTAAAATGTAATCATATAATATTTAAATGGAAAAAAGTTTAATTAGTATCATTAAAAATTCCGAATTTGAAACCATGCTTTTGTTATAACAGTTCGCGGCATAAGGGTGGTTTTGTTCAAAGATTCATCTTTAAAAATAGCAGCCGTACGTGGCTGATGACTTCCACTATTTGTAAAAAAATATCTCCTATTTCACCTCTACATGATAAATATTGTCTAAAAAATAATTACTTATCGTTATCACATTTAGCTTAGTTCCTTGTAAAACTTTAATGGAGACATTAGCAGGGCAGGAAATATAGTAATTGATTGTGGCATTCATTGGTAGAATATCAATGTCGATATGCTTCTCAAAACGTCTATATAACACTAATCAAGCAGTAGATCAAGTGATTTCTTTATACAGTCGTTGAGTTGTTGTGCTGGTGTCAAACCTCCAACTACCATGGTTTTTTTTGTTGTTATTTAAGATTGATTTTGGTGTCAAATTCGAGTTTGTTTCGGTTTTGTGGACCTGAAAGACAAATGCTGACACCATTGTCACTGTCAAACGTTTAGTACTGAAACTGAGTGCCAATTTTTATGGTAATGCTAACAATAAGGTAGTTTTGTGGCTATTGTTACTTGTGCAGAATGTGCAGACTATGTTGTGCAGTTGGTCAATAGATTATATACGCTGTGGTTGCAGTTTCGACAGCGGATCTTATATTTCTATAAAAGTAAGGGTTAAGGGTAGGGATATGTTTAGGGTTAAGTAAGGTTAGATTTCTTAGCAAAAAAATAAATAACTGATTTACAATGAAATGTCAAGTCTATATATATATATCCGCAGAAATAGAAGATTCGTTGTTGGAAAAATATCCATGGCCTAGAATATAACGAGCTTTGCAACGATGCATGGTTGGAGTTAAAATTATGTTTTCGTAGACAAATGCAGGAAAAATCATTGTGAATGCCACAATTCTTGCACCTAAACACCTGATCAGAACTGGGTACGGCAACCCAGTTAAGTTAATATATCTAGAATGGCTTAAATCACCTTCTCTGTACATATATAAATAATGCAAGTTCTTCCATTTTGAATATTAAATCAAATGTAGTGTATAAACCACAAGGTTCAACATTGGGACCATTACTGTTTTTAATTTTCGTTAATGATCTTCATTTAATTTTTACGAAATCTGTTGTACATCATTTTGCTGATTTTGCTGGCAATTCACCTCCTAAAATAATATTGAGAAAAAAACTAGGAATTTTGATTCACCAATCTTTTTTTTGTAAGTTTAAAGTACTTAAATTAAAGGATGTCAGTTTTCAGTATTATGTATTCCTACACAGAATATAGTTTACATATAACTGTATCTTTGAATCTTTCAGGTCAATACATACCCACAACACTAGAACTAAAGATAAATTGTTCATTCCCAAAGTTAAAACTAATCAAATACGGCATTAGGTAGCATACAGTTGATTACAAGAAGAAATTCTTGTGTGCATGTTATTCTTGTTTTCACATGCATCACTTTCCTTTAAAGGTTACATGGAAATCCTTTATTAGGCATATTTCTATAATTCAACACATTTTACCTCACTGAAATCTCTTCAAGGCTATCTTAAAAGGCAGACTCTAAACGATTATGAATCTCCTTGATTATGAGAGAGTTTCTTTTTTTCTTTTTAAGTGTTCTGAAAATCTGTGTATATATTTATTTATTATTTAAAAACAACATTTATTGTGAATTTCATGCTTGTTGCTATATGTGCGTGTAAGTTTCTTAAGTCTCCATGCAAGCATGGAAAAGTGACGTTAAAAGGATGATGATGATGATGATGAAGGGTTTCTTAATTTTTGTCAAACCTGAGCCTACGGTTTCTTATAGACTGGTTTCTTATATAAAAACAACAACGTGTGAACATAAATATGAGGTGTTTTACTTCAGTTGTCTGTTTATCTGGAAATAAATATGTAAATTTATCTAACTTTATTTCTTTGTATTGTTTTGCAGATAATTTAAAATATGGATAGTATTTCCAGTTTGTCTGATTCGGAGCTTCGTTCCCAGTTGTTAAGTTACGGCGTAACTGTGGGTCCTGTCACACCAACAACAAGGAATGTTTATTGCAAAAAGTTAGGTAAATGTCTTTAACATGAATATTTTGTTAACCATTTAAGTGCACACTTGTGAGTCGTTTATGAGTGAATATCTGTCTTGGAAAAAAATTTAGCTCTTGTTTGATAAAGGATTGATAAAGTGATAGATATAGATAGGGTTAATGACAGGATAATTATTATTAAGTTAATAGTGGGTATGAATGTAGTTTCAGTAGTTTCTGTTTATGCACCCCAGTGTGGTTTGGATGATAGTCTTAAAGATGCTTTTTATAATGGTCTTTTAGCGGTGGTATCAAAGTTAGGAGAAAAGGAGATAGTGTTAGTAGCTGGTGACTTTAATGGACATGTTGGAAGTACACCTAGAGGGTACGAAGATATACATGGAGGTTATGGGTATGGAACTAGAAACACTGAAGGTGAAAGAATTTTAGAGTTTAGTGAAGCTATGGATATGTTGGTAGGTAATACTGTGTTTAAGAAAAGGAATAGCAGACTAGTGACCTTTCAATCAAGCAATTCAAGTACCCAGATTGATTATATCCTTATCAGGAAGTCAGATCGGAATCTACTTAGGAATGTAAAAGTTATTGCAGGAGAGGAATGTGTTAGTCAGCATAGGTTGGTTGTATGTGACTTGAGCATTAAGTCAGGAACTGAGAGGAAAAGGACTTTTGTTCCTAGAAGAAAAATTTGGAAATTAAAAGACTCTGTAGTAAGGGATAGTTTTTGTACCAGTTTTAAACAAAACTTGGAGAGAGTAGAAATAAAGACTGATGTTGAAGGTATATGGTTTAAGTTGAAAGGCAGCCTCTTAGGTGTCTCTAATAGTGTATGTGGATGGACTAAGGGCCCTATCAGGAGACAAGAGACTTGGTGGTGGAATGATGTTGTTGATAAGGCTATTAAGGAGAAAAGAAGGTTATGGAAAGAATGGAAGGCAGGTGGGAATAAAGAGCCATATTTAGAAGCAAAGCGTACAGCAAAGTTAGAAGTTTATACAGCAAAGAAAAGGTCAGAGGAAGAAAGATTTCCCAATTTGCTAGGTAGAGAGGATCAGAAAAACAAAGTTTTTAAAATTGCAAAGCAGATGAGTAAGACAAATCAGGATATCATTGGAGAAAAGTGTGTGAGAAATGACATCGGAGTTTTAGCTTTTTATGATAGTGCTAAAAAATTGGCTTGGGAAAGTTATTATAGTAAATTACTAAATGAGGAGTTTGAATGGGACCGCAGTCTTTTGTCACGAGTTAGTCCAATTGAGGGTCCTGCTGTCAGAATAGAAAAGGATTGGGTTAAATCGGCTCTTAGTAAGATGAAAGATGGTAAAGCTGCTGGTCCATCAGGTATTGTTTCTGAAATGCTGAAGGCATCTGGTGAGGATGGTATTGACATCATCACTGAGCTTGTAAATGCTATCGTCAGTCAAGGTGTAGTCCCTGCGGACTGGGAAATTAGCTCTATAGTAAACTGCTATAAAGGTAAAGGTGATGCCCTGGAGAGAAGTAATTATAGAAGGTTGAAAATGTTAGACCAAGTTATGAAAGTATTAGAAAGGATATTGACAAGATTTATTAGAGATCGGGTGAATATTGATGATATGCAGTTTGGATTTATGCCTGGACGGGGAACTATTAATGCAATTTTTATAGTCAGGCAGTTGCAGGAGAAATATCTGCAAAAGAATAAGAGGTTAAATTTAATATAACCTACACAATTGTGGGGAATATCATCTGTTGAAACCCCGTCTAACCCATGCTAGCATGGAAAATAGATCAGAAGTTAGAACTTGCCTCCTCCATTCCATGCTAGACACTCTTTACATCTTTTGTCCTTTTATATATACTTTTTCACAGACAAAAATAGAGTTATTATTTCTTTTCATTCTAGCAAAGGTTTTAGCTGGTGAATTCTCTCAGGATGAAACCAGTTTTCAACAAACAACGGTAACAAAAGAAGAATTTGAAGATGAAGAAGGTAATTTTTGCATTTGTAACAAACAATCTTCTGCTGTTTAAAAATCTGACCTAAACTATATACAGTATAATCTCGATAACTCGAATCGAGGGACAAGGCCCCAAAGGACCGAGTAAAATAGTTCAAAATAACGAATGTTCTTTGTTTGTTGACTCAAGCTGTTTTTTCATTCCCCTTTCTTAACATGAGTTTGACTTAACGAGAGTTTGAGTTATCAGGATTGTATGTATATTTTTATGAAATTTAGTTGATTTCACGCAAGTCACTGACTTCCAACAGCAAAAGGAAATCGGAGAGGAATTAGTAGAAGTGTCGTTGAAGACGCCAAAAGCCCACATTTGTAAATCAATTATAAACGATGGTTATTCCTCGCAGACTTCTCCGCTGCCCTACAGCCGCCATTATGAACCGGTTGACGACACCCTACGTAGGAGACCATTTTATACCCCGGGTGGCAGCCGCTTTCAGCCATCACCATTAACCGTGCCAACAACAACAACAACCGTTACTGCTAAAAGCGTAGAGCGAAAGAGAGTTGTACCAGCTAAAATGAAGAAAGTTACCCTGCCGCCACCAGCCTCGTGGAAATGGTGTAGAGTATTCTTTATTTTCATTTTGCTAGCTGCACTACTAATACTTATAGTATACTATCACATGGAGTCGAACAATTACATAACACTGCCTAAGGAAAATTGACTTTTTTTCATATATTTCTGAACTTCATATCCTGTTGCCACGATATGTGAGGCGCTAAAATATTTTTTTTTGCAAAATCCCGATTTATGTATGACTTTGTTTTTCCTAGGTTTTATGTGTTTGATTGTTAGAAAGTCAGTGAAAAAAAGTTTAACGATTTTACCTTGAACATGTATGAAATATTTAAAACAAATACATAGTTATGATTTTAAATTTGGTTGTAAATACGTCCGTAGATCAGTTAAAATGAATTTCATATTTATTTATAACACTGAGAATAATTTTAAATAAAGATTTAGGAAAAATAAGATGAAATATTCATAAATTTATAATATTTATATAAATTTATATATTCATAAATTCTTATCGGAAGTTCAATGTTGGTGAACCAAAAACGAAACGATTCTGAAACGATATGGGAATGTCGATTGTAATTTCAATCAAGCGGAGCAATGACGATTTGGTGCAAAGTGACTCTGTTAAAACCAAGGATGGTGTTTTTGAGAGACCCATCAACAAATTTGTTTTTAGTTGAGGCCCGATGATCCTGAGGTGAAGTCGAAGATTGTTGTTTCGATTACCTGCGTCAAAGAGAAAAGCCCACTCAGCGTTTTAGAAGAACTTGTTTGCGAATTGGTGATTTTTATGCAATCATTTATAGAAAAATTTATAAACGGAGATATCAGGTTTTTCATTTTTATATACGTCCTGGGTCAAGATAAGAAGAATCGTGACTAGATTACTGTCTTGGAGGAAGAAGCGCCATCTTCCACTTTGAAATCTTCCTTTAAACTAACAGCCAACAATCGAAGACTTGCATGAAGCTGAAGTCAGAATCATCAAGAAACACCAAGTCAAGATATTCGCAAATCACTCAAACAATATGGGCTTCTATTCACGTATTTGTCCAGCAGAGCTGTTCACCTCAAAAGTCTTTCTACACTTGAAACAGATTCCTTCATACAAGCGTTGCGTTGAATGATTTCCAGAACAGGAAACGTCAGCATCCTTCGAAGCGATCATGGCACAAACTTCATTGATGCAGACAGAGAGTTGCAAGAGAGCTCTTTGTGGAAATGGACCACCAACGCATTCAAACCTTCATGGAGGTGAGTTTCTCGTTTGGAAGTTCAATCCAACAAAGTCATGCTACGGTGTTTCGTAGAGACTGGAATCCTATCAACAATATGTTCAATCTACAATCCATTGGGCTTTGCGAGTCCATTCCTTCTGGAAGGTAGAAGAATTCTTCATCAGATTCTTCAACGTTGATTGGGACTATCAAATTCCATCTTTCCAGAGAGTCTGTTGCGAGAAATGGCGAAGTGATGTCATGATGCTGAAATCAAGAATGATTGCAAGATGCTTCAAGCCAATGAGTTTTGGTAAGGTCGTCAATAGTTTATTGCATTGTTTTCCGGATGCTTCTAATGAAGGCTATGTTACAGCATCCTTCGTTTTGTTAATAAGAAAGGAAATATTGCTACTAGCCTTGTAATGACAAAGTCGAGGGTTACACCGATCAAGCGAATCTAAATCCATTGAATGGAGTTAACTGCAGCAGTGTTGTCGCGGTCCGTGTATCAGGATTGCTCCATAAAGAACTCAGCTATCGAGACGCGAAGACCTTCTTCTGGACAGTCAAGCCATCCTTGGGTACGTTTCGAACGAAGCCAGACGTTTCCACACCTTTGTCGCCAATCGAGCTCAACTCTCCAACATCGACGACTGGTACTACGTCAAAACTGACAGCATTCCAGCGATTATCATTTTTTAGGGAACCATGTAATGGAAAAAGCCCATTGATTTATTTTGTTATTGTGGCTTTAATAGCCACGTTTTCGCATTTGCTTATGTTTCGAGGTGATTGGTTTGAAACCTCTGGGGACTTCTGCTTTCCCTTGATTATTCTGTTGCGTGTTTGCTTTGTGGCATATATAATTTGACAGCAAGAAGTGAAATGCGTGGCTTAGTTGACTTTTTATAATATTGGTTTATCGTACTTTCAGTTATTTCCTTATATTGTATTTTCCTTTGCTTTTCATTCCACATTCGTTTGTATTTTCGTTCGTTTTTATCGTTTCGAATTTACCTTTTTTCGTTTTGGCGTTGCTTGTCTGTACTTAACAAAACGGAGTTCTTGTGAAAAGCATCTAATCGTTTTGACACGCCTGCGAACACTCATTCATATAAACTGGAACCTAATATGTTAAAAGCATTTTAATGAGACTGTTATGTTAGAGGGGAATTGATGGTTTTATTAATTTTCGTGTTTTTTAAATTTATAAATAAAATAAAATGTTTGTTTTTTTAATTTAGTTATAATTATTATCATATATTATTATATTATATATTGTCTATCAAGTTTTCTAAGAAACCTTTTCAGCATTTTCTTCCCAATTTTTTTGCTGACTTGGAGTGCTATTCATGTATTATTGTCATGTCACAAACAAATCTTTCCTAGGTTACAATATATTCAAGCATGTTGGATTTTACATCTAGCAAACAAAAACAAGTGTAAGCATGGAAGGGCGCTCGTGGAGTTGTTCGGTTTGCACTTATAAAAACCGCAGTGAAGCATTCAAATGTCAGGTTTGTGACACGAGGAAAGGCACTTCAACAAGGTAAAAGTCTATTTCCCATTCAGTAAACATTGTCTCATAAAAGCTAACCTTTATCTCCAACGCGATCTCTCTCCCTCTCCCCCTCTCTCTCAACAATGTAGTTACGTTAGTTTTTACTAAAAATTCGTGTTAATTTTATATACTTTGAAATCTGTTTGCTTGATTCGTGTTAATTTTATCATCTTCGTCTTAAAATCATTCAAAATCATTAATTTCCTAGAATAAGGTAGTTTTTCTTTTTCACTTTGTGTTTTTCAGGAAACCACGGGTGACAGCAAACTTTGTTGCTCAGCAGATAGCTTCCTCGTTCCCTCCTATACCCTCTGACATACCACCACCGAAGTACCAGAAGACAAATGTTGGTAGGAAGCCTTTGAACAAGTCTCAGTAAGTAACAAATAGTAAAAAATATGATTATTTTTCCCACTTTAATTCATTATTTTATATATATACAGTATAATCTCGGTAACTCGAACACTGGATAACTCGAACTCGCGTTAACTCGAATTGTTTTACAATCCCCTTCCCTAATACTTTCTCATAAAAATATAGCATAATATAATATAATATATATAATAGACTCATAAAAATCGCTCGATAACTCGAACATTCGATAACTCGAACATTCGATAACTCGAACATTCGTTAACTCGAACATTCGATAAGTCGAACATTCGTTAACTCGAACCATTTTCGTGGTCCCGTTGGTGGTTCGGGAATATACTGTATATTTAATAATTTTAATTTAAAGTCAAATTTTGTAAATTCAATCAATCGATTTGCGTTAAGTTGAAAATTTGTTACGGTCACATTTAGAATCCGTAATTTTAATGTATAGGCTGAAAGGCTGCACTGCAGACATTTTTTGGAAACAAGTCAAATATGACGTTTCAAAACATCAAATCTGGAGAGTTAATATGGTTAACAATTCAGACTTCGATTTTAAAATAAATTGAACAATTTGTGACTGAACCAATTGTTTTTGTTTAGTTTATTAGAAAGTTCACTTTTGATTGAAGACCGCAAACTCTCAACACAAAAATTCTATCGGCAATCCATATCTTGTTTTTCACTTTTAAGCACTTCGTCACCAGGCTTCTTGATAAACGTTGATCGGGAGAGTGGGGTTGATTATGACATCACTGTAGACAACGTCACTGTTACGTTTACAGAATACAAGCTTTTGCCGCCTGAACCACCCGCTGAAACGACAGAAGCAAAAAACGAAACGGAGATAAAGTCAGAAGAATAGACTCGAGCGAGAGTAATTTCTTAACTTCACACTAATACTGATCAACTGCTGTGGTTTGTTCTTTTTGAAGAGTGGCAAAAGATGGGTTTACTTCCCCCTTATCTCAGCATTTATTGATTAATGATCGAGACAGATTAATAATCGAGACAGATTCGTGTCATAGGGCGCTGAATCGTGCAATTGGAGAATTCGGACTTATTATTCGTGATTTATCTCTGGTTGCAAGATTATTTTATAGTTGTATTATATTTTGAAGAGAACTTCGCAATATTTTTTACGTCAAATAATGTTCTGCCCCCGTCCCAAATACGCCTTCCTTTTATAATTAAGGAAGAGGCGTTTATTCGTGGGAAAATCTAACAACAAATAAACGGTATCTAAGCCTTTATGATGAAGTTTTACGGTTACAAGTTCTTTATTTCCACTTGTAACTTCACGAGATTGCAATTTTTCTTATTTTGACAACACCTTTTATTATTCTCTCTTCATCTTTATTAAAACAGTGGTAAAATTGGGTTGGGATGTTCCATTGACGCATGGTCCGTGAACAATAACTCCTCATTTTCCTTGTCTTGAAAATGTGCGCTGATCGTAACCAAGTTTTTGAACCTTGGCATCTAAACAGGAAAACAACTTTAACACTGCACTTTTTATTTTGGTCCAACAAAATTACCTGTTAATAATCTCTAAACAAAAACTTATTACACTTTAATCATCATTTTCCATCTAGATCTGAAAGATTTGACAATTAAAATTGATTTATTTATACGAATATTTACAATAAATATATACAATATTTGTGTTCTTCCAGTCAATCCCAACTAAAGAAGAACTAATAAAAACTGTAAAAGCCTTTAGAAGCAGTTAATCTACAGAAACTGATAAAGTATCAACAGAGGGTCTACAGTATCAAAGTAGCTATAACCTTAATCTGCGTCATTACTCCTGTGATTTGTAACCTATACAGAGTTCCTAATACATGGTTACAGTCCAGTCTAACGTGATGATAAAAAAGGAGAATACCTTAAAAGTATTAATTTTCGCGAGAATTAAATTTCGCGAATCGCAATTACAGAATTTTTTGCCAAATGCCAAAATTGTCAAAAATTCGCGAGAATTTAATTTCGCGAATGGCAACATAGGCAATTGAAGCATTTCGCGAATTTGCCAAAAATTCGCGAAATCGCGAAATTTAATTCTCGCGAAAATTAATACCTTTAAGGTAGAACCTCCTCAAAATTATCGCGCACTTTCTGTAGCATCAAGTAAGATATTGCCCAGAATAATTCTAAATCGTTCATTATCATTACACCAACAAAATATCTGAGAACCATAATGATCTTCGTAAAGGCAGGTCAACAGCGGACCACGCCATCATTAATGTAAATTTTAAATCAAATAAAGCATTTCATGCAAACAAGCACTCTTATTCCTACATTACTGATTTAACTGAAAGGAGAAACCATATTCCTCGAGTGCAGTTTAAAAGAAAACAAGGTTTAGATGGCGAAGAAATATTTTTATTTCATTAGTACAGCAATCGAGACCTTGAACAAATCATCAAAACCGCCCATAAATGCATTTCCTGTGCGTAAATCGCGTTTAAAATACATATGTTGGCAACTTGCTAAAACAGACTTGTTTTCAGTCGTAAAATGTAAATATTTAATTTGTTAATTAGCGTTCAGGATGACCAAATTTGCTCTGATAGCAATTAATTCCGGGTACCCCCCATTATTTGTTTATTTCACCCAGACTATAAAAAAACAAACTACTTTTGTGATACAAAAAATGTTGTACATAAATATTTAGTAGTTACATAGTTTCTTACATATTAAATTAAAATTATTATTTCCTAAAATTCTAAACTCACTGGAATTTTTTACCCTTTTTTCTCATCCAAAACCTCTCATATTTTTTACAAAAGTCCAATCATAGGAACCTTCTATATGCTATACCTGGGCAGAAAGGAAATTTCTGTCTATAAAAATTTCGCGGAATTTTATCTTTTATTGACTGGAAGAATTTGGGAACATTTGCGGCACTAATTTTTGTAATTTAGGGGCCATAATCACAGGAAATGAATGCGAAAGCACGTTTTATCTATAAAAAAAGGTTTGATTACCTCAGAAAAATTTGAAGTAACGAGAACACCATTTGAAGACGAATTTTCTACTATGCTTTCAATCAATGTTGAATTAGTGTCGCCTAACTTCGAACAAAAGCCTCTAGAAAACTAAACTGACCACATTACGGTCAAATAGATCAACTTTTAACGAACTTATTATTCTGGTTCTATATTTTTAACTTTGGATCCTTTTAATCGCCTCTTTTTAAATTAGTGCATCCAACAAAAAATGGTAGAAAATTGGAAGTGAGAATTAGAAGATGAAGACCAGCCATAGTTCACAGGATAATATAGAACCTAAAACGTATTAGTTAATGTTGGATTAATTTTTGCGATTCGGTGGTAAAAAAAATTGTGTTTTGCGGTATATATTTTTGCGAATTGTGTCTACGGCAGAATTTTTACGGAATGTATTTTTGCAAATCTAATATTAAAGAAACATTTTTAAACGTATTTTATGAAAATGAAAGGTTTCCAGAAGAAACAAGTCAGGAATAAGAAAATAGACACCAAAATTTGTGTTCATCTTCTTTCATTGACATTGATACGGTGGAAAAGAACAATGAAAACTTCCATAAAACACCGTAATCGAAGAAAAGATTTGTATAGAAACTAGATCAAATTTTCCGAATCACTATTTTTGAAAATTTTTGTGGTATTTATTTTTGCGAATCACTATTTTTGAAAAATTTTGTGGTATTTATTTTTGCAATTTTAGGCCAAAATCGAAAAAATAAGTATCGCAAAAATTAATCCAGCATTAATTAATACGCTTAAGGTAGTGCCGCCCCATCGTTCCTTATAAGCGAACGTTCCATCTGTTTGGGTTTGAACAGCCAATAATACAAATATTTAGAATCACATTTATTTGCTGGCAGACTTTGACTTGTTGTGCTTCTTTGCAAACCGAAGATTTCGTAGAAATTTGGGATCAACCTGAATAATGAATGAAAAAGAAATTAACGAGGAAAAAACGCAAGTTAATTATCATAACGGTAATTATCAACAATCTTTTAAGTTTTTAATTAATTAACAATTTAAAGTACAGTATACTCTTGATAAGTGGGACACTCAGGGGACAGACGAAATCTGTCCCACTTAAGCGTATGCCTATATTAGGTTAGGAAGTTCAAGGGACCGAGAAAAACCGTCCCACTTGTCGGGAGTATACTGTATTTCAAAACTTTATTTTTGAAGCATGAAACATTCATTATATAGATTATGCATTATATATATAATCGAGCAAATCTTACCCCCTTTAGAGACGGGAACTTATTCCGTTGTGGCTTTTTTATTCCATTTCTGTGAGCTTTTCTACCTGATATACAAAGATACTTTTAGTAACATAAGATTCATTATATATATTCACACTAATGTTTCAATGTTAAATTTTTTATCAATCAGGGCTGAATCCAGAGTTCATTTGGGAGTACCGGTTCTCGTAAAATCATCCCCATGGCAGAGTGGATAAATTTGTTGCTTTTCAACTTTAAATAGATGTTAATCATTTTTGTTCTTTCATTTTAATCTTCCTTGTTTCAAATTGAAGTTAAGGTTTTGTCACATAGGAAAGTTTTCATCTTCAATCAAAGTTTTCTTTGATCGTCAAAAAAACAACCATTAAATTAAAATCTCAAGCTCTGTCAAAAGGTTACAGCTCTTAAAAAATAAATATATACTACATAAATGGTTTTCCAGGGGTTAGGAATGGCGGAGTTATCAAGTGATGACTATTTTCAATTTGTTTTGTTTTGTTTTGTTTGGTGGACTGAAATGAATTAAAATAAATAAACATTGTAACTAATGCAATTATTTTCGCATGGTTTAACTTATATAATGGCTGTTTTTTTTCTGAGGAAAACATAACCAATAATAATAAAATATGCTACGAAAAAGTTTTTATTTTTAAAGGTAGGAGTTGTATAAATTATTCTGAATTCGTCTGTTATAGCTTATCTAGAGCACTTTTAAGTCAAAAGATGGGGCTTGCTTGGGGAGGCCAAGGTTACGGAGGAAATTCCCAATGTGGAGAAATTCAGACCTGGCTAACACCCTGATATATATATATCTATATATATATATATATATATATATATATATATATTCTTTTACTATCAAATCATGTATATAAAAAACATTATTTCATTATACAAAAAAAATTCTTAAAAAATGGAATGGATAGATCAAGGCAATTTAACAGATGATTTGATGATCAAAAGATTAAGTCCTATTATGTCCCTATGGATCCTTTTAAAAAAATTATTAAACAAAGATCCAGTCACATATTTATTCTTCCCAAGCTATGTGTGAGAATGGCACTAATAATTGATGTCACCCACCCTCCCCTCCTAGCATCATAACTTCAATATTTCTTATTCAAAAGTAATTTCTAAGACCTTTGTTAACAAACTTTTATATAACATCTTAACGCAAGGCATGAATAATTTGTTTACTGTGAAGATTAGCTATATTTCTTGGCTTTTTTGCACTACAGCAGTATACCCTCTATATATGACTGGAAATTTTGAAACTGTTGAAAATCGACTATTAGTCACAATCACAAACGTGATTACTAGCAAAATTTCTTAGTCTCACTGTACGAAACCTACCCACTTATTCCTTCTGATACTAAGCCTGAGGAAAATCGATACGTGACTGGAATCAAATTCAAACAAAAATACAATAACAATTTATATAAAACTTTTTGGACTAGATTTGTTGCCAAAGATAGAAAACGACATATATTGATCAGGTGATATATAACAACACAAGAAAGTATATAAAATACAAAGGCATATAATCAAATGAGAGTTAATGTAAAACATTACTTTGATTATGTGCTGTGTGATTTTTTGATTTTGCCATTTTTATCTATAATAAAGCAGGTAAAAATTAAAATACAATGAAAATTAAAATGAAGAACTTAATAAGAGAGCAAAATGACCAATAGTAAAAGAGAAAACTATCAGATTTTTGCTATATTTGTAGATAACATATTTTTAAAAATCAAGTTTTTCTCACCGATACAGAAAAAAGAGCCAGAAAGAATAATAATTTGCAGAACGTTAGTTATGGGCCATATTATTAAATCTGAATTTAAAACTAACTCGCTGAATTCTCTTCTCGCGATTCTGTAAATTACACGTAAAAAGCGTGTGTTATAAATGAGAACACTTTCGATTTAAAGTTTTAATAAAGATTTTGTGCAGAAGTCAATTTTATTATATAGATGATGAACACAGATGAGAGCTTTGTCGATGTTTATTTCATCGTTCTTAGGACCTATTGGCTTTGTGTGTTGCGCTTCATAAATGAAATGAAAGATTTTTCGTGACATATGTTATAATTTTTCGATTGTGTAGCTAATAATTTACCTTTTGTTTAAAGTATTTTATGTTCTAGGTAATTGATTATCTGAGTAAGAAATCTAGATGAATATTAAAAAGTTCTGAAAGATGAGTGAGACAAATGGAATTTTGGCAGAAGAAGTTGATGTTAAAGATATAACAGAAGAAACAAACAATGTTGAAATAGCAAAGAAGAAAAAGAAAAAGAAAAAAAAGAAAGGTTCAAAATTGAAAGTTAATTTTTGGTTAAAACTGCCCAATAATGTTTATTTATTTTTATATATGTTAAGGTCTTACAAAAGAGTAATAGGCATAAATATTGCCTGTAAACCTATCATAACCACCAATAAAGTCATGTTATAAACACAAAACGAACTAACAAGCAAGGAATACTCGATTTCAACAATTCGTAAAGATATAAAAACAGAAGAGATTGAAACAGAATATGATCGATAAGATTAAAAAAAATATATATATATTGATATATAATGATTTTGTTTCTATAAATGTGTTTTATTATTGCGAAATAATAATGTCCAATTTTAACAAGTCTTAAGACTTATATATATACTCCACGAATGGAATGTAGTGATGTTTAATTTCCAATGAGAGGGACATTCCATATCAATTCAACCAAGCCATGCAACCATCAAAAATAGATTTTCTTCATTTTCTCACCATTGATAGATATCCTTAAAATATGAATCCTCTCAAAATTTGAGTGTCTAACTCCAAATGGTTTCAAAGTTATGGCATTTCAAAGTTGTCCACAAAACACAAAAATCCGCCATTTTGAATTTACTATTGTTCCATTTTAATGAGAAATATATGTAATGATGTTTAATTTCCAATGAGAGTTATTCAATGTTTTTATCAGTGTTTCCTTCGCAGAGGAATAGTGCAACTTTTTTAAGAATATATATATACAATATTTTTCACTTGTTGATGATTGCAAAAATCACGCTTATGATATAATTAATGTAAAATAAAATATCAGAGATCATGATATTATTAAATTTATTTCAATTATCAATACAAAACTTGAATTTCAGTAAAAAAAGTTGGAATTGTTGAAATTCTTTTGCCTTGGACGATATCAGCATGACTCTATTAATCCAAGACCCCTACTTATAAAGTTCTCCTCTCTTGAGCTTAAAAGCAATAATATGAAGAATGCTTTCAAATTGAAGAACTCAACCTATGTAATTAGTCATGATGACACACATAACTCATTCTTCCCCAATGTATTTGCTACTATATTCCTCCCATGGACGTTCAATGCATTAACAGTATTAACATTGTTGACATTTCAAAGGAAAAGGCAATGAAGAAATTATGTTATTTAAACCCTTCTAAATCAGTAGGAGAGGATGGTTTAAACCTTAGATTATTGAAGGATTTATCTGTCCAATTGGCTTTCTTTCCCTTTGCATGTTATTTTCAAAATTATTAGAAGAAGGTAAATTGCCACAAAACTGGAATAATGACATTGTTACTCCTATTCATAAAACAGGTGATAAAAGTGTACCTTCAAACTATTGTCCAATTAGTTTAACGTCTGTTGTTTGCATAGTGGTGGATTCTCATGGCCGTAGCAACCAGGGGGCCCATGGCCTCCCCAAAAATCTTTTTGATTATACTTTACGTATTATTAAGTTTCATGGAAGTGAAACATTTCACAATTAATTTTCTTTGTCTGCCAACCATGGTGGTCGACAATTTTTCCACTCCCTTATCCTAAAGAATTTTCCTAAGTTTGCCCCCCCCCAAACATTTTCAAGTTGTTACGGCCCTGAGTCTTTGATAAAGGACAAAATCTCTTTGTGAATGTTTTGATCGGGGTTCCAATAAGGAAGTGTTTTAGGGCCAATCTTTGTTATATCGTTTGTAAATGATATGTCGACTTTGTTGTCATCCCAAGCACTGCTGTTTTCAGATGATAAAAAGATTGTTAATACTGACCCCTTCATTTTGCAAAGCAACATTCTTCAATTACGTAGATGTTGGCCTCATAACTGGCAGCTTAGATACTGTATTACAGTTTGGTACTTGTGTCTTAATAGAGATAAAATCCATATTGAGAAGGTTTCAAGAAGAGTCTAAGTAAACGGGTTTGAGGATCATGTGGATCGTTTAGACTCAAACGAATATATAAGATTCTAACTGATGAAAAATATATTTTAAGACATTTTTTAAACAAACATTCCACAAACTCTCATTTCTAACGTTTTGCTTTTATACCTCATTATATCATTCTTCATTTGATTTCCTAATCAAATTTTACTGTTTTTTATTTTTGTTTTCACAATTTTGCGATATTTCATCCCTCTCTAAGTTTGTCCTCCTTTTATTAAGTTTTTTACTTTGTCCTTTGCATAATTTTCTGTATTTTACACAGGATCCAAAGGTAGAACAGAATTTTTGTATATTTGTATCTAATGTATATATAGTATTTTACACTATATTTTGATTTGGTTATCCTGTATAAAAATTTGTTAATAAATAAATAAAAACATGTTGATAATACTGCCAGAATGAAAAGAATTGAGAGACAAATGGTTTTATAGTATTACATTACAACAGACAGCTGTTTCAGGGTTTACAAACGTTCAAATCAATACTTCAACACAACTATCTTGGAAAACTGGATTTAACAATATAAGATTTGATTTTCATGGAAAATAATGGAAAATAATATTATCATTAACGCATTGAGTTCTGATTAGAAAATACCGTGAAATTTCTATTATTTTACATTTTATTGTCCAAATTTTTCCCACATCTGCTTAAAGACTTTAGCCAATTTTTGTTTTAGGAAAAATGTTTTTCCACTTTTTAGTCTTATATAAAACAGCTTCCATCTGTACACATTAAATACAATTAACGGAAAAACATTATGTATGGCTGATACACGTTTCAATTTTGGAAAATGTCAACAATTTGATTTCATTTTCATAATAGGGTTGTTGTGTGTAAATTGATAATTTAAATGGAAATTAATTAACAGTTAGTACAATTCCGAAAAGATTTAAACTAAATATTTTGATAAGCCTTAAGGGGATTCCCAAGTTCTCATACAAACATTATTACAATAACACAAAACCGAATGTAAAAAATAATACGATAACTTGTTTTTAAAGTCGCTATCTCTAATCCTCTAAAACAACGAAGAAAGTCTCGTGTTTTATCCGCCATTAAAATTTTCACGATGTTTACATTTTTAAATCTCGGTTCAAACCTCTTTGGTATAACGCGACCTGTGACGTACAAGGTATGTAACATCGTTGCGTATTGTTTGCTTTTGGAATAGAAATGTCTGTTCAACCTTATCGCTTTGAGCAAAACAAAAAAGACTTCACTGAAAATAAGAAACATGATGATAAGGATGAAGAAAGTGTGGACGGCAGTGAAATTTCAAACATTGAAGAGTCAATCGTTGAACACATCAATCGCCGTGAAATCAACCAAATTCAATTTAATGATGGCATTACTATAAATATTTATCTGTTTACTTACTTTGTTGTGATTTGCTTCGTTATTATATCAGAAAATTGTTCTGTCTATTTTTTCTTTATGACTTCCCAGGTGTTTTCACACGTTATGCATAATTTAGCTCATCCAGAAAATGAGTTTCAATGTATGTATTCAATTTAAATTCCAGACATCTCTTGTGTTAAGCCTGTCTTTCTGTATGCTTACACGCTCATACAAATGTTTTCAAAAATTAAAGTAATAACTCTTTCTAATCTTGCACACGCTGAGTGTGGAGCTAGCTGCTGCAACAGCCGTGGGTCGCTATTTAGCTATAGAAAAAAATAAAACAGAGAAAGGCTAGGAGTGTGTGGGTTAAACTGTGGCTGTTACGACGACCACAATTAGGAGCATGTGACACGTTACTGGCTACGAATAGGAGATCAATTGTGGAATATGCAAACTATTTGAGGATGTTCCAAGAAAACCTTGCTAAACAATCGTGTTTATCCCACTCTTGAATAAAATCCTCATTTAACTGAACCTTTTTTGCTGTCATGTTTGTTTTTAATCGTAATGTTCTTCGTAAACGTTCTTCGTAAATTGCGAAATTAAATTCCGCAAAACTTAATGAAAATTCAGTACTAACTATTCCCCTAAACTCTGCAAACCGCGAAATTCAGGTATATTACCTCATCCGCAAAATTCCCAGTATTTCGACCTGTCAATCGCGAAATTTTCTTCCCTTAACGTAAATCAAATTGCGTGAAGACGTGAATATTTTTTCGATCGCTCAATGATATCGTCTTTTGTTTCAGTGCAGACTGGAGCCATGACTCGTTTCTTACCAGTTAGTGCTTGTTTATAAGTTGTTTTTCATCACGCGAAAGTTGTTGTCGCGCTTTTACAACAAATATATGCAGAAACCGGCTTACAAACTATACGGCTTAATCTCATACATCAAAACTATGTACCATGTACGTCACAACAAATGATTACCACACTTTTTTGCCTTATACGGACAATGAGGTCTGAATTTAGTTAGAAATAAACATCGTGGGAAGAAGGTCGAAGAGAAAGCGTCGCATTGAACAACAACAAATTAAAAAACAGAATAACTAGTTTGGTTGTTATTTGTTATGTTTGGGACAAATTCTATTCTTTTTTTTTTTAGACTTATTTATATATGTTAAATATGTTTGAGAACTTGGGAATCCCTTTAAGTTGAATGTTGAATGAGCGAGTGTTGAATGCTCAGTGATACTGTAGGAAGTTCCTTTTCTGGTCATAATGCCCAACCCAAATTTCACATCAACCACCTTCCAAAACCTCTCCTCGAACACTCTTTACACAACCTTTATACCATGCTCCAACGGCTTGACACTTGACTGAAATTTAAGCAACTCTTTACTTCTCCTTTACCCTTCGTTGATTTTTTGTTGGTACTTGTTTTCACGGCAAGGCCTGATTTAAGAACGAACAAGGAATGTAAATTAAATACATATTGGAATATTTTTTTCCAGGTACAACTAACGGGGAAAACGATGGTCCCATTGAAAAAAATGGTAATGCCGAAGAACAGGAAAACAATGTCAAAGAGACTGAAAAAGGATCAGGTACAGTAGCATACTGTTTCGCGAGAGGCGCGCTCCTTGGCACGTTCCTGGAATGCCAGACGCGCTCCTGGAATGCCCAAGACGCGTTTTTTGTCACACATCTCGATTATGTAAATCGAAGAAAAAATAAAAAAAACAAATTCAAAGATGAATATCTGATATTCTTCTACCTGGTAGAATTGAAAGATACTGACTTTTCATTTCTCTCGTGTTAATACCATGGCGGTTTGAAACCTCTTCTCAGAACAAAAATGAAAACATATTTGAAGAATTGAAATGTTTTAAGTACGCTTTCAGAATTCTTTTTAACATAAAGGAAAATGCGATAAGAATAGGAATTTTGAAAATGATCAAAGAAGTTGCAGGTGATAATCTGTGATGTTTAAATGACGTGCTTGCAATAATGCTTGTTTTGTGTATCTTGTGGCACTACACGGTCTAAAAGACAGCCAAGCCTTCATTTCACATCAAAATTATGCGATGACTTTGACAAGAATGTCTTGTTCCAGGTGTTGACGAATCAACTGAGAAAAAAAAGAAGAAAAAGAAAAAGAAACCGGGTAAGTGAAGTGAGTTAATTTTGATAACCAAGTTACAAAACTGTATAAAGATCAACCTTTAAGAGGTGCTTTACTAAAATTGAGGTCATTTAGAAAACTTTATGTTATAATGCCCACTTCAGCAATAATCAAAATGGAATTCAAACAATAAAAGCAAAGTGCAAATATTTCTCTTGCAACTGCTTAAGTATAAAAAATTCATCAATAGTACCCTTTTCTGACATGAATCTGAACTGCATATCATTTGTTTTTACCCTTTCCCCTAAAAGAGTTCAGCAATTATCCTTTCTAATACCTACGAAACTTGGCCTAACATTTTCAATCCTCGGTAGAATTCATAGATCAAATTTCTTTGTTGAAATTCCAGTTGGAAGTCGTTTTGCGGACAAACAGGAGTTTTACGTAGGCTCGGACGATTGCAGTAATAATATTATTATTTGATTTTTATAATAATTATTGATTGTTTACTGCTTGTTAATTTAATTTACAGTGAAAATTAAGAAAAGATGCTACATCGTCTGCGTTTATGTCACATTGATATTGCGTGATCTTTATTACATAGCATAAGACAACAAACATAAATTGGAACACGTTTAAATAATTGTCAATAAAACTGTAAAACAAAGGGGAGTGGTACACCACAGCGCTGTCTAATTCTTCATAATTTTTGTGTGATTGCACGGTGCACGCCCGTCATTTTCAAGCATGGTGTGATAAGTGGCACGTTTTATGATTTTCTTAATACAGTAATAATACTTAATCTTAATACAATCCCGATAACTTGAACCCCTGATAACTCGAACACGCGATAACTCGAACTGTTTCAGTTTCCCTTCCCTAATGTTTTCTCATAAAAACTCCCGATAACTCGAACATTCGCTATCTCGAACTATTTTAGTTGGTCCCTTGAAGGTTTGAGTTAAAACAGGATTGTACTGTATATTTATTAGAGCATATTGAGTTAGATTTTACTCGTACAAATGAAAACAAATGAACCTTGGATTTAGGAAACACTCTCGTGCAATCGGACCCTCCAACAGTTCCCATCACTAAACTCTTCCCCCAAGAGAACTATCCGATCGGAGAGATACAGAACTACAAAGAGGAGTAAGAATCGTTGCTCTCAGAACTTTCTTCAATTCTTCGGTTGTTGATGTTTTTCTTTAAAAGCAAAAAGTTTGAATAGAATCATTTTTTTCTTCAAAATATTTAATTTGCTTTATTTTTGTCACTTCATATTTTAGACACTTGATTAGTTTATTTTATTTATTTTCGGTAATAATAGTTAATATTGCATATTAATATAAATGAGAAATTATATTGCTTCTGTTATTTTCACTGTTGTTGTTCCATGTTCACAGGAATTTGTGGCGTGTGACCAACGAAGAGAAGCGAGCACTTGACCGGATGAACGAGAACTTGTACAAAGAAGCACGACTGGCTGCAGAAGCTCATCGGCAAGTAAGAGGTTACCATTGACAACATCTGTTATAAGTCTTTACATCTTTGTGTTCTCAGGGTTGTAAGGTGTTCTTCTAAATGAGATAATTACATTTGCGCATGGAATTTTCAATCTGATTTTCTGTTTTATTAAATTTGTTATATTAAATGTGGGTACCTCACTGGTATGCCGAATCACACAATATCTGACCTCATGCCCTTTATGCACTGCTGCCACAGAGTTTAAAATACAAAGTTGGTATCTTGTGTGGGTTAACTTACCACTGTTTTCCCTCTCACTGGCAAGGGCATCCAGCTGTAAAAACACATGCTTCAATAAACCATCAGATGATTAAACCTACACAATTGTGGGGAATATCATCTGTTGAAACCCTGTCTAACCCATCATGCTAGCATGGAAAATAGACGTGAAAAATGTAACTGATGATAATGATGACATATATTTATTGTTTTTTTTATCTAAATCGCAAAAATTAATTTCAATTATCGCAAATATTTTGTTTCACATTTTCATATTTTGTAATTTTTAAATATATTATATAATATATATCTCAAGTCATTTCTGTTCGAGAAAGAACCAAATTCAAGAAACTAATTCTTTGTTCGACGCCACCATCTATCTGATATCTTTTTATGTTTTTAGGTCCGAAGTTATGTGCAAGGTTTCATCCAACCTGGAATGAAGATGATTGACATCTGGTGAGTTGATGTGATTATCTCATATGCAGAAGAAGCCATTGTTTCTTTTTCTAAAGTTTTCTTCTGTTTCCTGCATTTTTTTGTTTATTTTTTTACTTTCAAATAGCAATTCGTTATTATCGAATTTTCGAAAATAGAATAATCTTTTATAGCAGGTTTTGTTCATTTTCCCTAAATCTTCAAATACAGAAGCTACATGTGTTTGCCACCAATCAATAAGACAAATTATTTTTCAAATTCAATTCTAGCAAACTAGCAGAAATACCCATGGCGTTGCCCGGGGCAATGTTTTCTGAGTAAGGTAAAAGCAATATGCAAAATTTTGCAAATAAGTGACGCGCTAAAAAAAATAATTATATTTTTACTCACTCTCTATCAAAGCATTGATTGAAAGTGTTTCAGTCAAATTTCTTTTATCCACGAGTAATATTAAAGGGACTTGAAAAACACTTTGAATTTTCTTTTGTAATGAAATTGTCAGGGGGAATACCTACTCGACTATGTAACCTTTATCTTTATCAGAAAACCAATGTTTTTTCAAACTAAATCAATATAAATTTATATATTTATTGAAAAACCCGTTATGCCATTCAGCATTTTCAGCAACTTATATCAAACTACTTAGAAAGGGTTATTAAGTAACTTTCAATTTAAAACAAATTTAATACTTTTTAAATAAACTTTTTATACTTTTAAAACCTTTTGCGTGGTGAGGCCGAATCAGAAATTATAATACTCCTACACGAATACTTATAGAGTTATGAGCGTTCAGAGAGACACAACTTTTATATATTTGTTTAATCTATTCATAGCATAGATTCAAACCATTACTTAATATTTTTAGTGTTTTTTTTAGTGTTTGATTTTCAATTTCAGCGAAAAACTGGAAACCGCTAGTCGACTTTTGATCGATGAAAAGGGATTAGAGGCTGGTAAGAGAATTATGACATTTATTTACGGTAAACAAGTTAAAATTGGATTTTTAAACGAGGATCAATCGAATCTAGATAGATGAAGAGTATATTCCAGATTAATAGTTTAAAAGATTGATTATTATTATTATTTCAATTTTTATAGAGGATAATACATTTCAGTAGTTTATAATATATAAAAATAAACACTGCTATCAATATGTGTCCTCTCATTAGAAAAGAAATTAGTATGACGAAGTAGACTTGGAGAAAGTTAAAAAGAGTATAAAGTTGACCAAAATATAGAAGTTAAGTAAAACCGTGGTCTATGAAAAAAAGGAAGTAGAAAAGGATAAAAGTAAAAATTGAGTTGATAAAACCTTCTTCAACTTATCAACTTGAAAAAATTTCAAGAATTTATTATGTCAATTGATTACGACAGTGTTGATGATTCTTGATCTGTGATTATTTTTAAGTTGGGTTTTCTAGTGATGTCATGCAAGTCACATTGGCTGTCTATTATTGAGGTGATTTCATTGTTGCATATGGACTCCTCAGTACATTAAAACCGCTTTATTGGAAGTAATGCCAAATGCAATTTGTTAGTAACCTTCTAAGCCGCTCGCCACACCTTTTTTGTTTGTTGTTTTAAAATGAGGCTACAGCGTTTTTATTTATAACCGCTCACTAAACAACTTTGTGATAGCATGGTCTTGAACCCAGAACCTTTCGGTTAAGAGCCGAACGTCATTCCCTTTGCGCTATCGCCGGATAAAGCCAATAACACTTGTGTACAGCTTTAAGATATGCTGGAAGTAATGCCAAATGCAATTCGTTGGTAACTTTCTAATAGCTGTTTAAGTATACACACTTGTGCTAAACTTGCATAACGCAATGAGTGTCGCTCAAGAACTTAACCGTAACTGGGATTGGTCAAATATACCCTCTCTTAACGTAGGTCTAGCGTTTCCGACCGGCTGTTCGCTGAACCATTGTGCTGCACACTACACACCAAACGCCGGCGACGAAACGGTGCTCCAATACGACGACGTCTGTAAGATTGACTTTGGAACGCACATCAATGGTATGCACTAGCTCGTTACGAATGTACATAATAACGGCGTTGTCATGGCCAAAAAATAACACGCTGACTACAATTTTGAATTTTGGAAAAACCTATAACGTATAACCTAAAAATCTATATTAAGAACGGACGACCATTGGAAAAGCTGTGTGATAGGCGAGGGCGTTTGACGTAAACTGATTGCTTTTGATGGCTAATTATTATAATTTATTACGATGCTGACCTTAATTATTATAATTTATTACGATGCTGACCTTAATTATTATAATTTATTACGATGCTGACCTTAATTTATTTACATCATTCATAAGGTAAAGTGTCAATTCAGCAACTTGAGTTTAGGGCGTATCATTGACTGCGCTTTCACGGTGGCTTTCAACCCAAAGTACGATAACTTATTAAAGGCTGTCAAAGATGCTACCAATACAGGAATAAAGGTTGGGCTTATGAAGCTAACACATTGGACACGTAGTTTTTTTTTTTTATAAGAAACCAGTCTATAAGAAACCGTAGGCTCAGGTTTGCCAAAAATTAAGAAACCCTTAAGAAAATTAGACAGGTTGAAACTTTTCTACAGTTAAGAAACTTTTGTCAGCAATGAAAAATATTTTCTTATGCAACAGTTCAGCCTCAATTATTCTTAGTATATGTATACATTAACGACGAAAAATTTGGTTGTCACAAAATTTGGGCCAAAATATTTTTACATTGCGTCGATCGAACGTGTTTAAACAATCAACACATTCGAAAAAATTAAATTAATTTAAAGGTAAAATTTAAATTTTTAAGGGTCAGAACAAATAAATTAAGAAACTTTTGAGCCTCAAAATGACCAAATTTTAAGAAAGTCGAAGCTCAGTCCATTGCTTAGGTTTTTTATAAAAAAACAAACGTGTAGATGTATTTCTGTTGAGCAAGATTTTCTTAAATTCCAACATCTGTATTGTTTTGACTGGCATTCTTTAGGAGTCTGGTATAGATGTTCGTCTGTGCGATATCGGAGAGGTGATACAAGAAGTAATGGAATCGTACGAGGTTGAACTTGATGGAAAAACATACCAAGGTTTCGTCAAGATAATTGTACACTACTTTCTTTCACTTTGTTCATTTTTTCCATTTGTATAATCGATCGATTTACGTGAAAATTGTTGCATCTTTTTTAAACATGTTCATGTCTGTGAAACAGTAATAAACAATGCTCCCTACCGTCCGCAAATTCAATATTCATTATTCAAGGTTTCAAAATCTTCTTTGTTGTTAATTCAATGCTGTTCAAGGTTTCACAATCCTTTTTGTTGTTTAGTGAAAGCGATTCGTAATTTGAACGGTCACTCTATAGCACCTTACCGCATCCACGCGGGGAAGACTGTACCCATCGTGAAAGGTGGAGATGCGACGAAGATGGAGGAGGATGAGTTTTACGCGATTGAAACGTTCGGAAGCACCGGCAAGGGCGTGGTCCACGATGACATGGAGTGTTCCCATTACATGAAGAACTTCGATGTTGGTCACGTGCCTCTCAGGTGATATGTTTTTACGTTGTAACAGTCCACTCTGTGATTGCATGGGGTTGAGATTTTAGTTATGTGGGAACAAAACTTTTGAACAGATAGATGTTTTTTAAGAGTTCCAACTCTAATGCTTCTTCTCTCTGGTTTACTTTTTTCATGACCCCCCCCCCCCCCCCCCTCCTCCCCCCCATCAACATGGTGTACATGATTTTTGCTGTGATTGTTTTTGTTTTTCATTGATTCCAAACAACCATAAAAACCGTCCGATTGAAACGAGCTGACATTAAAGTTCATTAGAAATTCACTCGCTTCAGTTGTGTGGCAAGTAGGCTCCCGCTGCGCCGTAAACTCTGAAGATGGATTTCTATCGTGTGTAAATACAAGGCTCGGAAGTTGTTTTTATTGTGTTGCCGCTGCAAGTTGAGATTTTGTGATTAATTTAAACAAATTTCTTCATTCATCTTTATACAGTATTCAACGTAATCCTTAAACATGGAGCTATTTTACAGACCCGAACTGACATAATCCGTACCTCCTATCTCGGATTTTATTATGTCGATTATCACGGCTTCCGGTCTTGATTTTCTGCTAGTGTTACTCTTATTATCAAGGCTTTTATAACTGATATATATGCTGGTTCCTTTTTATCAGGCTGGCGCGTGCTAAACAACTGCTTAACACTATAAACGAGAACTTCAGTACATTGGCGTTCTGTCGGAGGTGGTTGGACAGATTGGGACAGGTAAAAGAAACATAGCTGATACATACTCTCGAGTATGGAATAAGCGACCATGGACGTTTATTGTCACGAAAAATAAAATCCATCCTGAACACTCTTATTTGATCCTGGACGCTTATCAATTTCTGCAAAAAAACTTCAAGGTGGACGTTTCTTTCATCATGGACGTTTATTTGATTTTGCCGAAAGTTAAAAAAATGTAGTGGCGTTTGGCCAAAATACTTACCCTTGCGTTACGTAACAAACTTTCTCATATATTCGTATATATAAGTTGTTCATTAGTTTGAAGTAATATTAGGTATATTGTTTATCTATTCCCACCCATTTCTCCCAGTCAATCAATTATTAAGAAACCAAAAATTTCAAAATAAGTTGATACAGCTGACTCAAAACATTAAACGTTTTTTAAGGACAATTTAGGGTGGACGTTTATTCCATGGTGGACGCTTACTAACTTTTAACAAATTTTCCAGGGTGGACGTTTATTCTATCATGGTCGCTTATTCCATACTCGAGAGTACTAGTGATCTACTTACAATGTGATGCATAAAAAATACATTTTCATACAGTAAATGACCAATGATGATTGAAGAATTTCCACAATTTTTTTTCAAAAATGTAGAACAAATTATTTCAATGTACAGTAAAAAGCTTTTTGAAAGTCAGAAAAATACATTTTTCGTGCAAGTTAAAATGTTGCGATGCTACAATAAACACGAAAAGTAGACAATTAATTTAGAAACAGGAATAGCGTTAAACATCCTGTGACACTTAGGTAACTAACATATCAACTTTTATGCATTTCGGACTCATTTTAATGTTTCAGTGTAGGTTGATTCTTTACTTTGTTGTCCATCCATTGGGATTGTTACATTTTAAAAATTTATATTTTTAATTCGATGTAAAAGAAGGGATGTGTATTTCTGTATTTAATAAATTATTTAAGATATCTTTTCATAAGTTAACTGTCCCGTATTCATTTGCAGGCAAAATACCTGATGGCATTACGTAATCTTCAAGATGCCGGCATTATAGACGCCTATCCGCCATTATGTGACGTCAAGGGATGCTACACGGCTCAATATGAACACACGATATTGTTGCGACCAACCTGCAAAGAGGTCATAAGCCGTGGCAACGATTATTAAGCGTACCGTATAAATAATAGATTTGCTGTCTAATATACCTTTAGCCTGGACGCTTCGCTTACATCAATATGTATTGTATTCTGCACACTCTCGAGCGCTTATTCAGTGTTGGTATTCTGTACTTCTGATCCACTTTTTAAGAAAGTGAATCTAGCGTCACTTTCCTACTGACGCGAATAAAAGTAATTACGTAATTTGATTCTGCGTTTTAAATTGGTATTTGATATTTCGACCATGTCCTTATTAAAATGTGAATTTAATCAATGTTGTTCGTTGAAGTGTTGTCTGTAACTTCGCTATCCCTAGAAAACTCATCTATGTAAACTTTGACCGGAAGGTACCGTCAGAACATTTTAAAGGCATTACTATTCCCACGCAAGTTGTGAGTGAACGTTTATTCGGTAAAGTAGATTGTAATTTACTACCGCTCGAACACCTAGAGCATGTCAGGTTTTATCCTAATCAATCTACAGATCTAAATAGAGTACGATTACAAACCGGCAAGTTGAAGTTATTGTAGTAACAAAGGAGTTGATTATCTGCTTGATCAGTGAAGCATCCTCATTGGGGTATCAAAATTTTGTTACTTTACAGGAGGTAAATTCGATTAAACTTCGTTACGTTCCAGGGAGTAAATTAAATTTTGTTACGTTCCAGGGGGTAAATTAAATTAAACTTCGTTACGTTCCAGGGAGTAAATTAAATTTTGTTACATTCCAGCGAAGTAAGTTAAATTAAATTTTGTTACGTTCCAGGCGGTTTAGTTACATTAAACAATGATTTATAATTCTTTGAAAACAATGCCGGTTGACCCAGCTAACTAAAAAAACTCGACATCGTATTTGTTTAGAAAACTTAGTTTTTAATGATTCGAAATTTAATGCTTTTCAGAAAATTTCGCGGGTTTTTAATTTCGCCAACATTTTTGAAAAATTGTCGATCTTTAAGGAGTAATAAATACTGTGTTCAAATATATTTTAACATTGATAAAAACCCTCACTTGCCCAAACAAGGTCAACTCGTTGAGTCAGCCTCGACTTTTACAACGGTGTCATTGTTAGGCTTCCGCATTTTCGAATTTGACGTTTGAGGCGGCGCCGTCCGTTTTCCCGAGAGGGAAGCGGAAGAATTCGATAGAATTGATGAGTGCGTGAGATTTGTTGTTGAGGGATTTTTCAGGCTCTCTAACATCGGTAACGTAGAATTGTAGACGTTTTGTACGAGAGCCGAAGTTCGAATAATATCATCACGTGTACGGTTGGGTGATTCGGCTGACGTAGAAACGGCACTGCTAGAATCTGCGTTCATTTGTTTTTTTAAAACCTGTAAAATATCACGACAGTAACCTTTAGCCCCGTCTTCGCAATTTCCTTCCGACGCAACAAACGCCGTTTTGTCAGTACATTCGGTGGTAAGATCAACGACAATCGGGCGATTGTTATCCTCACTGACCGTCGTGTCAGCATTCCTACCTGGCGCGTTTGCTTTCGTATCATTGGTCTGGATACCGCTCGTCGGATTCCGAACGGACAACCGTTGTGTAACCCTAGCAGTGTCTGAACACTGTTTCGTGTACACTTTCGTATACTTCTTCAAGACTGACTGTACGAAAGCGTCCGATTTGAGATTTGGACATGAACGATGCACGCCGAAGTAGTCATCATTCAACTCCTGAAAGCAAATCTCCAGGCCGAGTATACTTAAAAAGTGCATGGAATGGGAGTCGGGTATGAAGGACCACTTGGGGCGTTTCGCGCTGTTCATAATAAATAATTTCTCTCGTTCACCCAAAAAGACTGGGCGTGTTTTCGAGGTGAGTCGAGCGCGGTTTTGTGGCTGGTTCTTTTGCGAGTTGACCGCTTCACTTACCGCTTTGGGATGCAACACAATCGACGACGGCGGCGTGACGGGTTGTTGACGATCCAGTGACGGACGGGAGATATCTGTCGAGGGACATTGCACAGGGTTGGGTGTGGAGACGGCACGCAGCGGTGGCGGTAACGTCACAAACGTAGGGGCAATTAGCGGACTTTGGACCTTGTACATTTTGCCACTGATATTTATGGTGCTAATGGTAACAGATGAGGTGGGTGATATGAGCCTTTTGTTGCTCGCTACCTTTGGACGCAGTGCCGGTTGTTTGGGGAGAAGGAATGCGGAAAGATTTGTAGGCGCAGAGATCGAAGCGGGACGCGTGGAGACGGCTTGGCGAGACATAGTTGTTGCCACCGGCAACTGACACATCGGTGAGTTTGCAGCGACAACGGGACGGTTTTGATTGGCGGTTTCCTTGACTACCGCCTCTTTGGCGGTGGATTCTGCGACGGTCTTGCCTGCGATTTTAGGTAGGTTTTCCAACTGAATGGAAACGACTGAATTGTTTGGAGAGTTTTGATAGTTGATCAACGAGTTGCCCAAACACATAAACGTCTGATTGGTGGAAGAAGCGGACGAGACGTTTGCGGACGCCGCAGGAAGCGGCATGTGCACCACGCCCACGTTTACGGCGGTCGAAGATTTGACATTGTTTATTTTTTGGTTTTGGTAGCTGGAGCGTGGCCTATAGATGTTGCTTTTCGCTACTGACGCTGGTGATGATGGCACATTTGCGAAAGATTGCGAGTGGGATTCTAAACAATGTTTAAAGCTACATCGATGGTATGATAGACAACTGGGAATCAAATAAAACTTAGAGTACAAAAGCCAACTGAGGTAAACAGTCAAGGATGATACTCACAACTGTTATAGGTATATGGAAAAATATACAGCAAATAATTGATGTTCGTGCCGATACCCACTACCAACGTTTGATATATAAAAATCATTTGAAACAATTGTAGAGGGCAAAGATATTTTTTTGGAAAACGGAACGTTGGAAAAGTTGTAAAAAGTGTGTGCATTTGCGTTAATGTCAGAAATTTTCGCGGATTTGCCTGCCAACTTTTGCCCCAGGTCCGCGAAAATAAATTCCTAAAATAAATATGCCTTTTACTGATTCCAAAGGAATTCTTCTAAAATGAGAAGAGTCGCAAAAAGACGATCCATTTAATTGGCCTAGGTGCATTAATTATCAGAGCTTCGGACAACGAGAAAAGTTTTCACATCAATGAATTGGAAGAAGATCAAAGATCCGGCTTTTGCGACGCGGGTTGAGGAAATTGAGAGTGTTAAAGAGGAAGATGATGTGTATTATACACCGGATTGTGACAGAAATAATTAATAAATAATTTCGGGAAGGACAGCTGTAATTTTTTATGGATATGCCTGAAATATATCTTTTAATAATTTAATAATAATACTATTTTTGATGAGGGATTGTAAATATTCCATAAATAAAGTGTAAATACAGTTTGCTGGGTATCAAACATTTCAATTTCGCTTTTTCCGCCAGTCGTTTTCCACTAATAACAAACATGATTATATCATTTTCAAAATTCCATAAAATGAACACTTCATCAATCCGAGAAACTAAATTCGAGCGAACCGCGAAAATTTCTGACATTAAAGTATTAAGCCAGCCATAAATATAGACATTAATAATAATAGATAAAAAAAACATCTCTAACAACAAAGAATATGGAAAATAATTTTCTTTAACCCTGAATTTGTGAAAACCACCTAGTAGTTGGCTCCATACAAAATATCGAAACATCAATTGAGCAAATTTCACTATAATATTGTGTTATTAGAACACGTGTGTGGCTTTTATTAGAAAACAAACTAACTTCCCCCTAGTTTGGATACTAAAAACACAAAATGCATTTGAAATTACCAAATTACGTGTTACCGAAGATCGTTAGGAAAACTTTCACATAATTGACGAGGAAATTGATATTGAAATTTGATTGTTCTTAACTTTATAACGTTCTTGTGTTTTTCATCATCAAATGCAGCGTTTATTAGAAAACATACTAATTTTCTACAGTTATGAGACTAAAAAATATACAACTTCTTTATAAGAACATTGGTTGATTTCTATCGATAAATTCTTCAACAAATAATGATAAAAATTAGTACTTGGTTTTTCGTAGCAACAGAGTCTGATACCGAAGATAGTTATGGGAATGTTCACATAATTGACAAGCTCATTGAGGATGGAAATTGAAATTTGATTCTATAAAACCTTATTATAGTGTTATATTTTAGTTAAACATTAAAAGTTGTTTAATTTAATTCAACGTCTTTCCTTATTTCCCACACTCTTCGCCCTCTAATGAGGAATGCTGTTGAAGTTAAAGGTTAAATTAAACGCTTCGCTGTACGCTAAGAGTACATTTTAATATCAGGAAGCACATGTGAGAAGGGGCTGGTTCCAGAAAACATGGTATTTGTATAATAGACAATATTGTGGTAAGTTGATAAAACATAAATTACACAGAAAATTTCTACAACCCAACGAGTATTGGAGGCAATGGGAAACAAGTGACTTACTGGGTAATATTTGAACAGGAAGCTTGTTTTTGTCAATTAGGTGCAGTATCTTTGGCTGAGAGTTGACCATTGCGAGAAAGTGCTTCCCTGAGTTCGTTTCCGGTTGAAAAGTCGAGGTGGTGGTAACTGTGGCGCTTTTGGGGGATATTAAAACAGGTCGCTGTGACATTACTGAGGATAGTAACTTTAGACCTATGAAATAATTAACAAAAACATAAACAAAAACTTTTGAAATAAATCAATATGAAATATCTTTTTAAAGAAAATGAACAAAAGTTAAAAATCCATTAGGGTTACTTAGGTAATGTAATTTTACTATTTCAATCATTCACAATCTAATAAAGAAACATAAAAAATATTTATCAATCAGGTAAACAAGTTGACTATTTTGCATAGTGAGTCTAACCCGTGCCAGCATGGAAAATAGACGATAAATGTATATATATATATACATATATATATATAGAATAGAGAGAGAGAGATTCATCTTAGTTAACAGATTCATTTAAGTCACAGAAAACAGGTTACTACTACTAGTCCATAAAATTGGCAACATGCCATCAAATAAAGATAACACAACACTTTGGTAGATATTAACATAATTAGCATAATTAATTATTAACATAATTAGCATTAACAAAGAACAAGTGGTTAATGATATTTCGCAGATTGAACAAGTCATGATTTTTTTTGAGTGAAAAATTTTCATGGGAAATTTTTTTATATTTAAAGTAAATATTTAACATATTGTTGAAAGTAAGATTTACAAATTTACTTAAAAACAGCATTTTAACCAATTAAGATTCAATAAAGCATGATAATACCTTGAGATGAACCAGGAACAGGTTTATTTATCATGTTCGTCGCAGTACTCGGCATTTTAACTGTGTTTGCGACAAATCGTGAAAGGTTCTGCAAAGTTCCCGTTGCATTTTTTGACACAACAAAATTTTGTAGCGTGTTTTTTACAACGCCAATAATCTTTGAAGGGCCACCAGTCTGCTGCTGTGATTTCGTCACCATTGGTAAAATAACTTTCTGACCAGATTTAAACACATTGTTTTGTGATAATAAAATGGTGGGTTTTTGGTGGAACGAGTAAGTAGGCGCCGGTTTCAGTGATCTAGTTGCCAAAGAAGTATATTGCGATGAATTTTTGTTTAAAAACTTGCCGTCGAGGTAGAATATTTGCGAACCCTTTGAGTATAGTTCGTTAGTAACATTTCCATTCAGCGGATTAATCTGTGGATTTTTCGTTTTAATTCTGTCAACGTCTATCTCATCATCTATTTCATCATCCAATGGCTTGTAATCGGAATCATCACTGTCATCATACTCTCTGTCATCCGGTTCTGAATCCATTAACTCAATAGCAGTGTTTGTAGAATTCCCCGGGAGATTATTTTTTTCCGGGAGATTTTGTTTCTCATTCAACCCCTCAACATCTATCAAAACTAATGAACGTGCAATTTCTATCGCCTTTTTCTTCTTCATTTTATCACAAGTCAATTTCGTCTTTTTCTTTTTGAACTTCTTACCGGTACGGACAATCAGTGATTTTTTGTGCTTTTTATACAGTGAGCATGGCATAGGCAACATTTTGTTCGGCAAATCGCCCGTCATCAAAACCTGAATAAATGTAAAATGAATTATTGTTGATCAACATAATTAAATAGACATAAATACCACATCGCAACTTTTGCGCTTGAAATCTTACTGTTCAAAAAGTTCTTTAAATATTCTAAAATTTATAAACACAATGTCTCCATATGCAATACTGGTGTTATTTACAAGAAGACGATAAAATGCTGAGTCAGTAAACCGAAATTCACATATTTTATTTACGTCATAGCCCTGGTAACTGACTTTAAACGTACAAATTTGGTAAAACAATTAATGAAGAGTTTGGGTGGACTGTGTAAAATGATTGATCCAATAGACATAGGGTTGTGTGCGTACCACAATGCGATTGGTCACACAGACAATTTGCGCCTTTTTTGTATATTTATGTTTACTTTTGTGGCTGATCATCAAGAGACAATTTTACCAGCGAATCCCTGACTTTTGCAACAGTTGGGTTTGCCTTTATTAGATTTTCTATCATGGTGAATTTTTAACCCATTATTGTAGGGGGTTTAATATGGTATACATTGGTTGTATTTACTAAAAATAAAGATGAAGGGAACATGGTAATGAAGTTTGAGGTGTGAATAAACTTTGATATAGCAGTTCATTGGATGGAGTCGATGTTGATGGAAAACATAACAAAAAGATATCCGTATGTCTATTTTAACAGTATAAAAATTGTAATGTACGCCTAAATTTTAAAATTACTGTGTTTTGCTACAAAATTCTTTTGCATTAATATTGCCTAATCGTATACATTTTTGTAAAAAAAGTATCAAGTAAAATATCTTAGCCTTGTTTTCAAAGGTTTTTAATTATGGGAGTCAAAAATACACCGTTAAATTATATCAAGTAATTTTGCTAGTACGGAAAATCAAAAATATTTAAATTTGTGAATTAAGTATGTATATTCTGACTCACAGCAATAATAAACTAGTATTAAAATAAGGTGAAAATAAATAAATCTTTAAAAAATACCAAAGTATGTACAAGTAAAAATTAAATAAATAAATAAAGACAAACAATATTGATGAACATTAATGTGAGTTCATAATTATTAAAAATATTGAAATCCTTTAAATTCTGCCCGTGTCTCTAAGAATAAATAAATAAATTGTAAGTTATAAACATTAAAAAATAAGAACAAAAAAGATAAAATCTACAAACACATGGTTGATGTAAGAGTAGAAATCAAAAGGTGAAAATAGGAAGTTATTCAAAAACATAAACAGTCACAACAAACACAACTTATCAGCTATGAAAGAAAAGCGATTAATGGTAGAAAATGTAACTTTCCGTTGTATTTTGGAGAATTCAAGAAAAACCAATAGGATGTCACACAAATAACAAACACTTGATGTGCAGTGACATGATGATTGATATTTTTATAAACCAAAGACCTTTTGTTAAAAGAAACAATTGTGCGTGAGACACAAGTAAACCTGTTGTTCATCACCAGTTTTCACTAATAACATCATAATCACCATCCATTGCCATTGCGGCTAGAAACAAAATATTTGACCACTAGACCACGCCCACCTACTGCAATGTCACGGTAATAGTGCTGTTCTGGTTTCGTACCCCCTTATGTTTTTTGTGAATTATTTTTGTTATTTGTGATGAAAACAGAAAAGAATAACAATTAACCAATAAAACATAAAAAAAATTAAATTAAAAGTTTAAAGAAATAGCGATGGAAATTCACATGTTTACCTTTGCTAAATGACATAACAAAAAAACCTCGATGAAATTGTCTCAATCATTGCAAACACATAGTTTCTATTAACCGTCAAAATAATTCAATGAAAAAAAACAATTTGTTGCTTGTAATAAACATACAAAGTTATGTTCGTTGTGCATGTTTTCTGAAAACAAAGACATTTTACTACTTTGAATCTGAAAATCATTTATGAATTTTTAAAAAAATTTGCCTGAGAAATTTATCAAATTATTACTTATAATGTAAGTAATTTCATTGGAAAAGAATATTTACAAAATATACAGTACGAAACCAGAATAGCGCCACGGTAATGAGGTTTAAATTCTTAACGTCATTTTGATGCTAAAAACGTGGGAAGAATCAACATGGAATATGTGACTGATCCCTTATAGTCTGACAAATAATAAATGTCACATGTGATTGCCTGACTTGACAATGCAACATATAGTACATAATTCTAGGTATTGAGAATGTGATTAAACATATATTGTCAAAAAACATGTTGTGGTGTGCAACAGTAGGCAAACAAAAGTGCATTGTTTCATTCAATAGGTCTATAATTCTTAATTTCTAAAATACATTACAACTAGCGAGTTTATTTCCTATGAAACTGTGTAAAACTCCATTAACCTTTGAATTAATGAAGGGGAGTTGCAACCAATCAGCTCTCGAGATAGCTAGTTTTACATCTCGCTACCCCAGTTACCACGAAGTCAGCATATTGGTAAAAGTATGTAGTAACTTTCTTGTCATACATTTTTTTAATGTTATCACAAAGTATAATAAACATAGTTGCATATATCACACATATATTTTTAATTTTTGCCGCCATGTTTATATTTGCTTGCTGATTCAAAAGTCGTTCGTGATATTATAACGTGACAGATATTGCTAGGCGAGGAAAAAATTGTCTTAAAAATAAAAACAACAACCTGATAAAAAGACTTACTATGATTCCAGACGTGCCCTCTGGACAACTCGAAAGTTTTTATAATGGGTTAAGTAATGGTAGTTCCACTACCATCAAATTCAAAATTATTTGCCTCAGTTGTTTTGCCACTTTAATTTCATTGGTTAAGTTACAATCACGTGTTTCAATAGAACATTCAACGCGCATGCGCAAAAGAATTGTTTTTCTCGATATGCCAATTTGTTCAACCACCAATGCCATGTTCTGTCGATAATCCTATATATGGCATAGCCAGACAAGATGAAAAGAGATTGATGAATGTTGATCTAAATTTATTGAGATCAGGGATAAAGGAAAGTTTCATAGATCAGCATCGCCATTATTATTGTTTTGTTGTGAATTATCTCTATGGTGACCCCTATTCCAGATTTTAACAGCTTCTGAAAATGAGACGGCAAGGTTGTGGTCGTTATGTATTATCTACTACTATGAAGAAAAAAACAGAAATTTGAAATCATCAACAGATCTTTGTGACCAACACTACGTTAAAAAACAAAGAAAGCAACCTATGGTTGAAAACAACAAAACCTAGCATAAAGAAAGAGGCACGACGACTGCATACATTTACGAGTCTAAAACGTGCTTTGAAGCAAATGAGTTCCCCTTTGATATGTATGAAAACCATTTGCTCAACTGCTACGTACAGATGTGTTCATAGATTCCTCAGTCATTATCGTACAATTTGGGAATGACGGAACAAAGAGTTTGTATGTCACGTTGACTTCACAAAACAACAAGTCGTTTAGAACATAACTAGTTAATCGATAACCGGTTTGAATCGAAGAGTTTGTTTCAGAATGAAGTTGTGAATATGTGTTGGTTGACGATGCTCTCTAGTGTCGGTGTAGGTGGGGGTGATGGCTGAAATGGTGTCGAGGGCAGTGACTGAGATGGTGGAACTGGTGATGGTTTAAATAGTATCGATGATAGAGACCACATCTTGAGAAGTTTGACAAACAACAGGGCTCATATGTGTTTCTTTGTTTTTTTTAACGAGGCTTCCAGAACGGCCATAAAACATTAGACCTCAAACCGGAGTTTTAGTGTATTTAATAATAATAATAATAATAATAAAAACTGAAAACGGTATTGGCTTCTTCAATAAAATATACATAGTCTTATTGCTTTGATTTGTCCTTCGGTTTCTTGTTTTTGCCTTTGCAAACGTGGACAAAGTGGTGGAAGCGATGACATGAGTGATTGTATGCAGAACAGACGAACCTACATGTATGTTGGTAAACAAAGAAAAAAGATCTGATGTTTCGGTTAAGATAACTGACTTTCACTATATACCGTAAGTCATTACATGGCCGTAACAACCATGCCCCCCCCAAAAAAAAAAAAATTTTTGATTATACTTTACATATTATTAAGTTTCATGGAAGTGAAACATTTCACAATTAATTATCTTCTCAAGGGATGAAAATAGCCTTATTATGTGTTTTTAGAGCTTTCAGTTTAGAAAATTTGCCAACCATGGTGATCGACAATTTTTCCACTCCCTTATCCTAAAGATTTTTCCTAAGTTTACTCTCCCAAAAAATTTCAAGTTGTTACGGCCCTGCATTACACAATACCTCAAATCTTAGTCATAAGAAAGAGATTATTTCGCAAATAAATTTGAATTTTAAATTATCAGGAACACTCATTTCATCATGTTTTAAAATATATTCTCCACGCTGAGATGTTTAGAGTGATATAACGAAGAAAGTTTAAAAGACGCACACAAGAATTATATAGATGGCTTTGCAACGTCCAGCCTCGTTCTTGTTGTTGTTAGCAACAGCAAACCGGTAACAAATAATGATACTACTGCCATGGCAACGAAAAATAACTATATCCATAATGCGTGATTTAATATTCAGGGATCGTTTTCTTTTGATATTACTTGCAAATGTTTAATTTTTTTAATGATACAACATTATTCTGAAATTAAATAGAGACGTGTTAAACAACGCATGCGCAGTTCATCATTAATACAACATTTTTAAAAACAATTCGAGAATTAAGTAAAACAGGAACGATTTGATTACTTTTTCATCGGTAAAGCTAAAAACAACTAAGATTCAAATAAATGAAATCGGAAGAAAAACTAAAAACATATGTAAGTAATTATTTTTGAAGCCTATTAGCCTGGTTGCATTGCTGGCAATGAACAGTTTAGATTTGTTTGTGTTTGCCCAAACAATATTAGTGTAATTGACATGACTGTGAATGAAAGAAAAGTGTATTAGTTTTAAAGAGCGAATGTTCAAGAATTGCCTTGTTTTGTAAAGAACTCATAGACTTCTTGAGATTTTTGATTCCAATATATGAATGTGAGCCTCCCAATTCAGATTTTCATCTATGTAAACTCCATGGATTTATATAAGAGAATTCTTCATTCATATTTTTAAAAAGGGAATCAATTTCAGCATGAGATAAAAAAAACAAATTCGTATCATCAGCAAACTTAATAGCTTGGATCAGGTTAGAAGATTTGAAAAGATCATTGACGTATATAAGAAATAATAGTGAGCCCAAAAACGACCCTTGAGGGACACCACAACAAACATTATTTAGAGAACTAACCCTTGAATTGTAGGAAATAAATTGCTTTTTTCCATGGAGATAATTTTAAATGAAATTGAAAAAATTGCCACCGAACCATATTTAATAAGTTAGAGGGATTGTATGATTGACAGTGTCAAATGCCTTTGAGAGATCCGCAAAGACACCAAGTGTTAATTACTTTCTTTCTAAATTCTGGGTTATTTCATTAACAAGATCGATTATCGCATGTTCAATGCTGATGCTTTTTCGAAACCCAAATTTTCTTTTATAGAAATTCTTCCACTGTAAAGTCGTTTAAAAAATCCAAAAAGATATTTGACGACTTGGCGGAAGTTCAGAAAAGTTTGAACCTAAATTCGTGAAATAATCATTAAATGAAAGAAAGAAAAGGAGAATTGTTGCTAGTTCTTTTCTTTCCTATTGTGTTCTTGATTATTTGCCAGGTCATTTTTGAACCGTAGTTGTATTATTTTACTAGGGTAAAGAAGTAGTTCTCTTTAGATCTTAGTTTCAATTTTTTAAAAATATTTTTAAATAATAGTTTGTTCATTTTTTTTCGTTCGATTTTTTAAAGAATTTATTATTATAGAGTTTTTATTTCGTTCGCGAAGATTTAAGTAATCCTTTCGTCATCCGCGGACTTTTAACGTCATAAAAGAGATGCTATAAAATGTAGAAAAAATTTCAATGAAAAGAGTGTATGCTTCTTCAAATTTATATAACAATAACAACAACTGGAAACCAATGTTCTTGCATCTTCGGAAGAAGTCATTGTATTGAATATGCGCATCTTCGAAAGAGGACATTGTATTGACTTCATTTGTTTTCCAGTTTTTAACTTCTTTTTATAACGGTTTTTATTAGTCTGATGAAGACCTACACTAAGCAGGTCGAAATATTACTAAAATAATAAAATCATGGACAACAATAAAAAATAAATAATAATAAAACAATACATAACCTATTTAGGAATAAATTTAATGTTGTTGTTTTGTCAAATTTATATTCGTTATCATCCATAAAAATTTACACGGATCAAATATTTCATAAGTACGAGATAAACACACTCTCCAGCACGAACGCTATAATAATACACAGGTTTTTGATTTAGAAGGTGCGTCCAATGGTATATCGTTTTTCTTCATTGAAAGATCTTGATTCATAATTTCTTCAAACCTACAGTTCAACTCTTTCAGCTCACGCTCTAAACTTGCCACGTGTTTGTCTTTAGCTTGATCATCTTTAGCGAACCTTAAAGTACCTCACTGTTTGAAATAAGCAATCGAGTTTAAATATTTTAAATAAATATTGCTAATCAATAAAAGTCTTAATATATATTTAATTTTGCATAGAATTGTAATTATCATTAATTAATAATTCCAAAACCATACAAAATAATTCAGATTGAAAATGGATCCTCTCCTTTTTCTACTTGTCAATCATTTACCTGATCAGCCTCAGTTTGAGATCTTTTATTTTCATTTCAGCGTCTTGCAGTTCTCTCTCCTTGTCGTCCAACCTCGTTTTCATGTACTCTTCGTTGTCCTTTCCTTCCTTGATCCGTCGAGTGAGGAAATCTAAAACCATTCGTTGCTAAACGCGTTGCTTGGTAACAAAGTTTGAGCGGTGCTTGGTTACAAGCTAATATGTGGAGATATAAGCTAATATGTGAATATGTACTTCGTCATCAGAAATCTACGTCGGTCAGAACATAATGACACTAAAACAGATTTTCAAGCATTGAATTTTTCTCACGAATCGAATCTTTCGATATAATCTTAACAGTTGATTGAAGAAATTTTTAACCAACCAGTTTTCAGATTCCGTGTAAACACAACACGTGGAAATAAAAACTTTATAATCACGTAAAGTTTCCCGTAACTTTTTAACTTTTTTGCAAAGTTTTTATGAGAGTTTATTAGGAAATTTCCACCGTGCCAGCGAAATTGTTCGAGTTAAGGAGAGATTCGAGTTATAGAGAGTCCACTGTATAAAGCAATAAATCGGGAGGTAGGTTATAGGTTTAGAGATTCAGTATAAACGCTTCACATAGGAGAGAGAAAGTCAAAATTGTTATTACATTTCTATGCATGTACATCAAGAAAAAGGTTTTTGTGGAAAGCCATGTGACGTTATGTTGAGCAGCTTTTACCGTCTTTATTTCTTTATTAGACCTATTCTTACGTAAGGCAAGCATTCCTTTGAACTTGGTTGCTAGTTTGAGGAATTGCATGCTGTAACTGATGTTTCTGAATTTTAGATATCAGCAATTATCTCAAACATAGGTCATTCTCTTCCAACGCTAATCCAGCATTTGCGGCGCAAAAATTAAAATAATCCCAAATTGCATAATTAGAATTCAAGACCATGTACAGTAAGAAAAGCTTCATCCGGCGCATGCGCAATGAAAATGGCGTTCATTTCTTAACCGAAAGGTTCTGGGTTTGAGACCATGCTATCACAAAGTTGTTTAGTGGGCGGTTATAAGTAAAAAACGCTATATTTCATCAAAAGTAACCGTGGCACAAATGGGAGCAATTAAATACACAAAAACTCCGGACCGAAGTCTTCATGATAATACTTAATGAGGGTTCTGGTAGCCTCGTTAATAAAATAAATAAACAAAAAAAGGTGTACCTGAGCTTATTTGCATGGCGTCAGCATCTATCAGGCTTAGTTTTTTCCTTTTCTTTTCGCCCAAAAATTCGAACTCATCACTGGAGATGGAAACTAGTGAGTGCTTCTTTGTGATGGACGCAGTAAACGCGAGCAAGTCCTTCTCGACATCAGCTCCGTTAACTTCACAAGAATGTAAAAAGCTACCATTTTCCAACATTAGCGTGGTACTTTTATCGTCTAAATTATCACTGTTAGTGTCTATGTTTTCCTTTATCTCCGGAACATCTTTGTATTGACATTTGGCACTTGTGTCCGTCTTTAAGTCAAGTTCTGCTATATCATCTGTCGCATTCTCAAGGACTGGTATCGAGAAGTCTGGTGTACTTTCTGGAATATTGTCTGGTACAACTTGAGAATCACATTGTGCGGTGTTTTCCGGGACAATTATGTTTTCTAGCTGCTTTTCTACGTCATCTTTGACTGAACTCTCCATCGACTCTCACTGGCACATCAAATCATTAGTATATATATTTTTTAGCAGAATCGAAAAACTAATAAACTATAAATCGGAAAGACGTAGTTTTACGTTTATTGTTGCTGTTTACTACATGAAAGACCTTTCATCAAATAACACAATATTAACTTTCAAAAGTGCTTCAATATCTTTCCACCCAAGCCTCGTGATACCCCCTTTTTCATGAGGAACTTTGAAGCGCAGATTGTACCAAAAATCTGCATCTTAGATCACGTTAAGTTAGAGAATTGTTTTTTTTACGAAAAGTGAACGAAATCATTCGTCCAAGAAACTTTGTTTGAGCATCACGCACTTACCGCGATAAAACAACCCATTCTTTCTTCCTCTCTGCTTTCTTTGAAGTCAAAGGTAGAAAGGCCACTCTTCCATTACAGAATTTCTCTTGTGATCTTAGCTCAGAGTTTAAGGACAGAAACAAGAGACTCAAATTGGAAAAAAAATAATCACAATGAAGCCTTGAAAATTTTTACTGGTGGTTTTTAAAAAAGAGTGCATCACTTCACTGGGGTTTAGACTTGATGTGGTACTTCCAGAGACGTTTAAAAGTGTTTACTTGGGTTTCTTTCCATATATTTTTAATCTACAACCGATAATAATGAAACCTTTTAATACTGAACACCATGTACCCACGCTTCTCCACAAAAATATAATAATGCAACCATGGATTACACGCATCGAAATCAAATTCTTTCTTTCTTGACTTTCTTCCATCATGCCACTGTTGTTAAATGATATTTTTGTAAACACGAGAGTAACCAATAGTTACCATGTAAACAAACATAGGTGTTTGAACAGTAAACAAATTTCAAGGCAACTTTTCTGTGTTTGGAATAAAACGAAAGATGTTTCGCGTAAAATTATCGGAATTAATGAACAATTTTCACGTAGATATTGCGCACGTGCAAATGTCACTTCTTTGTTTATCGTAATTACGAATTGTATGCTCATTTTCTTTAACTTGGGGGCAAAATTCAAAATTTTAAAAAATTTGTTTATAAGCCCATGGGTTTATATGCCGTGTCATAGACATATACCATTACAACGTTTACTACTTTCGGCTATTTTTAATCTGCAGCAACATCGTTGTTGTTTTTGTTTGTTTTGTTTTGCGAGGGGAGGCTCGGCCGATGTAAGAAGTAAGCAACATCGTGCCCATGTAATGTTTAACCCCTCTTCCAAGGAAAAATTCTTTAATCGTAAAATTGTGATTTTTTAATGATTTTTTTCTGATATATAATTTTATAACAGAATAAACAAAATGTTCCAATTCCAAAACAAAATTGCTCTTCACTTCTATTTGTTGGAGAATACAATGGGTTTGATTGAAATACTTAATAAAGTTTCGAATGATTTGTGGCAATCTCAAAGAAATACCACCATTTCAATTTTAAATATCTTTTAACCGAGATAGCTCGTTACCTTAAGGCCATTAATTTTTTGCAGAACAAATTTTTGTGATTTTGCTTAAATCGCAAGTGTAAATTCTGCAAAATTTCAATTTTTCTAGACAGAAATTTCCTGAAATTCCGAAAGGTTTTGTGTTCAGATATATAATGATGTTTACTATGATTGGGGTTGATGTGTTGTATCAATACTTTGGGTAAGACGAAGGGCTTTTTTTAAGGTAAAAGGCAAGCTAATTTCTTAAAAGAACCTCGCTAATGTAGAGAGAGCAATTCTCAAAAGATAAATTCCGCAAAAATAGTTTTCGCAAAAATTAATGCCCTAGAGCGCTTATAATATCACATAATTCTCCCTGCCTCGCCGACTCAGCGAATGAATAGCATTTCGATGCGGTAAAGTACAGGTGTCAATGGTTGGAGTGGCGGCTATGCCCACGAAAAGGGGGTAGCCAACCTTGTTAACTACATTAGGGTTAATTCGGCTACATTACTTCTTGGTTTATTTGTATTTTAAAGATTTTCTTCATAATACAGTTCCTTTAAAACTAAATTTAGAAAAATAATCAATAAACATAAAAACAATAGCGCGAGACAGCATTCTATATTGTTAATCTTTAAAAAAGTGCTTTATCTTGACTTCTGAATGTTCAGAATCTCTTTTTAGAACCTCTTACACAATCATATGACATCAGCGTACTCCTGGACATTTCTAGCTGAGTAACACCGTTGTAATTGTAGTTGTGCTTTAAAATATTAAAATCAATACCCTTTCACTTTCTAAGTAATGATGATGGATCTCTCTATCTATCTCGTCTTTTATCAAGAAATCTGCGCTGATTTAGTTTAGTTTTCTTTACAAATTCATTCAAGATAACTAATGGAGAGATCGTCAAACTAGTGTTGTCTTTACATCATCATCAACATCAATTTTCACGTGGACACTTTGTGTCTTTAGTGCGTCCCTATGTAAAACTTTGGTAAAGTAGGGACGTAAACTCTTTTTTATTCAACATCATTCTTTGAATCTACACTTCAGATATGTTAAGATCTTTTTCGATCTTCACCCACATATCACGAGAATATTTCCTACGATCACATGCATAAAGAATTTGTTTTTGCAAAGAAAATTTTCACATGACACAAAATGACGTCATAAAACGCCCAGTTTACTTTTCTCGACTTTCTATGATCGCGCCAAACCTTAACCAATCAAGACTTAGGGGCTGTTTATATGGATAAGCTATTCCCCAGTAAATGAAGAATCATACCTACAGTTTTTGAAGCGAGATTCTACTTTTGTTATAAAACGCACATAAATTTATATTACGTTCATAACGAGCAAAATCATTTCCCCGCCTACCGAGATCTAACTCTGAAACAACCGAGAACTCGTTTACCGAGATCTGGCTCTGAAACAACCGAGAACTCGCCTACCGAGATCTGGCTCTGAAACAACCGAGAACTCGCCTACCGAGATCTGGCTCTGAAACAACCGAGAACTCGCCTACCGAGATCTAGCTCTGAAACAACCGAGAACTCGCCTACTGAGAAACATATTTTCACATATGAGCATAATTTCCTTTGTAAGTGGTGAATATTTTTGCAGTGTCAACGCAAGTTTGTACCATTATGAGTTTAAAAATAACGGCTAGCAATTCGATAAATTACAAGAAAAGCGTCAGCAAATTGTTAAAAAGAAATACGATTACATCACTGAAGGGGGTGAAGGTATGAATTGCCAAAGCTACAGCTGGCTTGGCGAGACTGAAGAAGATTTGGTGAGATCGAAACATTTCCGCATGCAGTCGAAGCTCTACTTACTAAGATCTTTGGTGATCTCAGTGTTCCTCTATGATGCAGAGTCGTGAACTCTGAGCAATGGGATTGAGAAACGCATCAACCCACTTGAGCTGAACTGTTACAGAACGCTTCTCAACATCCACTACACGTCATACACCACAAACATCCAGGTAAGTGGGATAGTCACCCAGCACATTGGACGTCACGACAGCCTGTTGACAGTTGCCAAAAAGAGGAAACTGAGATGGTTCGGACATGTAACCAGAGCTAAGAGAACTCTGGCAAATGCGATCCTGCAGGACAAAGTGGAAGGAAAGCGGATGCGAGGGCGCCCGAAGAAGATTCGGATGGATGACATCAAAGATTGGACAGGTCGTGAAACTGGATACATGATTTACCTTGAAGAGGACCGATCGGTATGGTGCCAACTAGTTGTGTCGCCCCAATGCCTAACAGCTGCGGGACATGATGGTGATGTAGATCAACCGGTGTTGTAGTCAGCATTTGGAATTTTTTTCAAAGTTTATTTACTATTTTATTACGTTTTTACTACCATTTGTGCCACTCCTATATTTAGCCTAGGCTTTTAAGTGACTCCAGCCTAGCAATCACGTTAGTAACATTTTTGATCCATCGTGTTTAACAATGGCTTTTGATAAAGCCAGATAATGGACGGAAATAACTGGTCAAAATATGACAAATGTAGCTAATGTGGTTTGTAAACTACGGTAAGTCTTTTTGTTTCAAATGTTATTAACCACGTTCATAATTAAAAAGTCTAAAGAACATACCGTGTCGGTAACCATGGCGAAAACCTATTCACATCATTGCAAGCGTCGAATTAACATATTATCGTTCTTTCTTAAATTCAGAATTTTGGCATGGATTGATTTTCTAGATGCAAGATGTCAAAATAATTCAGAAACACGTCAATCACCAACAACATCTAGGTTAAAGGGATCAACTTCCAGTAAACAAATAAGCTTGAAAGAAGGTTGTTGACGAATCGTTCTTTCGAAGACGTTAGTCATGCAACAGGGGAAACTGGGTTATATATTTTAAATCAAAATCATAAGAGGTAAAGCAGAGGTAAAGAAAATCATCACAAGTCTCAGGAATGACTGCTCTACCGGCAGAAGTCCGCATTAAACTTTGAAAAAAGTTCGATAAGGATCATCGCGAGCTACCTTTCAAACAGAAAACAATTCGTTCAAATTAACGACAAAAAATCATCGTGCCTTCCAATGTACTTTGGTGTTCCTCAAGGAAGTATTTTGGGTCCTGCTCTTTTTAACTTACGTAACAGAGCTACCAACATGTATCCAGTCGAACTCGATCCAGTATGCTGACGACACAACCATACACAGCACGTGCAATGCCAACGACATTACCCGCACAATAAAGATTCTCGGAACTGATTTTGAGGTACTTTCCCAATGGTCATCTGAAAACAGCCTCGTATTCAACAATGACAAATTGAAAGCGATTATATTCTCGTCAAGCAGAATGAACCGCATGAAAGACAAGAGTTACCTTATTTGAACAAGAGGTAGTTCAATTCCACAGGAATCATCGGTGAAACTGTTAGGTGTAATGTTCAATCGACACCTAGCTTGGACTGAGCAAGTGAATGCAGTACTAAAGTCAACCTATGGTATTCACCGAGCACTTAAAACCTTCAAACGTTTTACACCGCGGTGTAGGTACGTAAATCCTTAGCGGAAGCTCTGATCCAGTCCAGACTGAACTACTGTAATGTCGTTTATGGTCAAATTCTAGCGTACCTTCAAACACGTTTGCAACGAGTGCAAAATTGTGCTGCTAGCTACGTTCTTGGCAAATATGCGAGACTATCTGACGTCTTGTCTCTTAACTGGCTCCCCATTAAAGAGAACACTGATTATAGCATAACAAAACTTGCTCACCAAGCACTAAACGACAAACTCTGGCCAAACTATCTTTGTCTAAAAACTGTTAACCATGCAAGGTCCCTTCGATCAACCACAATGGGTCCAAGAATTAACTATGCTGAAGAAGCACACACTTTCCAAGGCCAAGCATAAACTTTCAATGAATTACCTCCAGCGATACGAAAAACCAAAGAGAAATTTTTTTTTAAAAGTGAAGCAAGGAAGTTCTACAGGGATAAAGTCCTCGCCCGTGCTTTATCTTCATAGAATTTCTGAGTTATTATTGTAACCTAGATTTTATATATTCTGCCTCTTTTCAAGTTTATCACATTTGTCAATTCCTTTTAGTTTCATTTTTTTTTAACATATACCTAATTATTTTAAATTGCACATAAATGTTATATTAAAAATATTGTACAAGGTGTATCACGGTTTTCTTGTCCCTCTGTATTCGTTTTCAATACTTTGGCTTGAGATCACGGACACAGGGACAAGAAATTTGTTATCACCCTAAAGTTTAAGATTTTCATTTTTATCTTTAATTTTTAGAGAGAAGAACCATGTATTTTATATGGAACTCGATTTTACGAATAATAATAATAATAATAATAATAATAATAATAATAATAATAATAATAATAATAATAATAATAATAATAATAATAATAATAATAATAATAATAATAATAATAATAATAATAATAATAATAATAATAATAATAATAATAATAATAATAATAATAATAATAATAATAATAATAATAATAATAATAATAATAATAATAATAATAATAATAATAATAATAATAATAATAATAATAATAATAATAATAATAATAATAATAATAATAATAATAATAATAATAATAATAATAATAATAATAATAATAATAATAATAATAATAATAATAATAATAATAATAGCCTCGCATTTCAAAAGCAGGATTATTGGGAAACGCATTTTACACAATGAGCGTTCTTCCCATTCTTAATCAATCAATTTTAAAACAACAATCTGAAAAAAACATACAGTTTTTTCTTTCTCGCAATATTTATGAAATGTTGTTTTTCTCTCATGAAAAAATGAGCGCTTATTAAATAATACAATGGTCGTACAACAATCACAGAGAAATGTTCTTTCACTGCATGGACACACTTGCCATTCTTCTTCTTGTGTTTATATTGAGATCGGGCAAATAAGCTCGCGGAATTAGGTAATTGGAAAGCAAAAAAAGATCTTGAAACGCTTTGTATCGATCGCTAAAAACAAGGGAAAATTTCGTAGTTGCTTAAACCATCAACAAGTAATTACCTCACAGTAGCGCGAAGGTATCTGTAACCGGAACTTCCAGCTGATCCGATAGAAGAACCTATCATTCGTTGCACGAGGAGAGCGTGGTTAGCTAAAATAACAAAAGCGAAATATTATATGTGCAAAAGTTGTTTAGGTCTCACTTCTCCATTTCATAATCCACGTGTCAATGTCCATGAGTAGGTTGAGCATTTGGAATGCCTGGTGGAAAACAACTTCGTCTCTGTAGAAGCAAATCAATAAAGCTCCGTGCAATGCTTTCCATGATAAAAACATATCTCCTGAAAACAAAATCCTTGTTCTAAATTTAACTTGGGTAATTGTCACAACATTCTGACCTTTCGAAACTATCTCGTTGTATTTCTCTTCATCGAAAATCTTTTCAAACACCGTCTGCCATTTGGAAACGTTTTTAAATGATATAAATAAATTGCAAACCTGCCAAACCTCTTTCTTTTCCACAGCTTGTAGTATTTCTTGTATAGCAGTTTTACTCTGCTTACTCTGAAATGAGTTCGATTATTGACTTCGTTTCGCAACTTTCGATGAGAAATTTATCACCTTTGCACTCTCCTTCTCATCATCAAACCACTTGCGACAATTTTTCGACAGTTGTTCTATAAAATCGAACGTGTCGTCTTTTAAACCTGGGGTCCTTTCCAGCCATTTCTAAATTTTCGAAATGAAAATAATCACAACTATTCGTATTTAAGCGCCAACAAATTTCACCTGAACGAGATCGAATAGCGACGGTTCATCTTCAGATTGCTTCACCAAGTTCCTGTATTCTCCACTTAACACGTCACTTAAAAGAAACATCTGATTAATAATCTTTCTCTTAAAGTATCACACTTACATGTATGATGCATGGTTGTGATTGATGCGATTATTCTAAACAAAATAATTCAGAAAAACACTATACACTAAAACCAACAACCAAGGCACCTTTTTAACACCAAGTTTGTTTTCAATCATTCGGAACTGCCAACTGTCAAATCCAGATGCCGTTCCCAGTTTATCCCTGAAAAAATAATGTGATCGATTAATTAAATACCTGCGGAAGGAAAATTAACCGACCTAAATTCCATGAAATCCATTGGTGCCATCGTCTCTAAAACTTTAATTTGATCAACTAACACCTAAAAATACGTTTTTTACACGCATATCATTCATACAACAACATTTGTTTGTTAAGAGTGAAACTAGTGTTTACCGTAAAAAAGGCCGAAGAACACATTTTAAAATAAGGTATGCAATATGTGACGTACCGCTAGGATCATGCTTACACGTGTCAGTCTCGAATTTATTCTCAGCATGTGTGACTCGTTGACTTTCTATTAATTGTTGATGGTTTACATTTGAAATGAATTATTTTCGTTTACTCACTGGAAGCATGAAAATCTCCCTGATGGAATCGATCTCTTGAATGATTTGTTTAAACCACAATTCGTAAGCTAAAAGAGTAAATATGAATGGATGACGTTAACTGCGCGATACGCACCTTGATGTGTGATAATAAAAAGATGCTCATCATGGACTTGTGGACTAGTGAGGGGAATCGGGCGTTCCAAGATGACATCCAACTAAAGAGATGGAGAATGCTACTTTCCAACTTCACACAAACAACAAACCTACCTTTAAATAGTTTGTGTAATTAAGTTTTCCGTCCGTTTCATGAAAATCATTTCTAGAGTAAATAACGAAAATTACATTGAACTACATATCTACAAGAAAAGTTCGATAAATACGTGTTTACTTTACTTTTCGAAACAGTTCAGATAAAAAGGTTACCTCATCTTTCCTTCAATGAATGGACACGCCATGCTAGCTAATGGAAGAAGTGACAGCAATGTTAAATGTAGTGCGTTTCCTATACAAAACAGACAGATAATGTTCTATTTAATTGATTAATCGCATTTTTGTGTGGTATAATCACGCTATAATCTTTTCATTTATTTAACTTACATTCGTGTAAGTTCGCCAGGGACTCCGGGATTAACATGCATTATGGAGTACTTCCCTTTGCATGGAAACTTATCCTAAATAGTTCTAAGCTTACATTCGTGTAAGTTCGCCAGGGACTCCGGGATTAACATGCATTATGGAGTACTTTCCTTTGCATGGAAACTTATCCTAAATAGTTCTAAGCCATTCATTCCGGTGTTAATGTTGCTTATATTGGCTTGTTATATAATTATGTTTTGATGGTTTCATGCCTGGGCGAGGTACAACCGATGTCGTCTTTATAGCACGCCAGTTGCAGGAGAAATTTCTGCGCAAGAACAAGAAACTGCACTTTGCTTTCATAGATTTGGAAAAGGCTTTAGACCTCGTTCCCAGGCTGGTTATCTGGTGGACGATGAGGAGGTTGGGTCTCGAAGAATGAATTATGCAACTTGTGCAGACGATGTACACAAACGCAAGAAGTAGTGTTCGTGTCGACAACTCATTCAGTGATAACTTCACTGTCAATGTTGGAGTACATCAAGGTTCAGTTCTAAGCCCCCTACTCTTCATAATTGTCCTTGAAGCCCTCTCTCGTGAATTCAGAACTGGCTGTCCATGGGAACTGTTGTATGCTGACGACCTAGTATCGTAGCTCAGTCAGAAGAAGAATAAACTAAGACTATCGAAATCAAATATAGAAAGCAAAGGGTTGAGAGTCAATCTCAAGAAGACAAAAATCATGATCAGCGGCTCGAACCTGAACACATTAATAGACTCTAGCAAATTCCCATGTGTGGTGTGTAGAACTGGTGTCGGAAGCAATTCTATGTTTTGCTACGGCTGTAAACACTGGGTACATAAGAAATGCAGTGGACGTCCCAAAGTTACATTTGATCCCAACTACAGATGCAGCAGATGCCTAGGCACTGCTCGTCCGATTGATGACCGAACCCAAAAACATCTGATGGTCGACAACTATATGTTGGATGTGGTAGATGTATTCTGCTTTCTCGGCGATGCCATCGATGCCGGTGGTGGATGGAAGCTTAGTGCCATTGTGAGAGCCAGAGTGGCTTGAGGGAAATTTCGCCAGTTGTTACCAACACTGACAAACCGTGCTATCACACACATGACACGCGGAAAAGTGTTTAACACTTGTGTCAAGAACGAGGAGGTTACGTTGGTTTGGGCACGTCAAGCGCAGCGCCAACTTGAATTGTTAGAGAAATAGTTAGACGGAATAACTACCTTCGAAGTCCCCGGCAAGCGCAGCAGAAGACGACCCCGGAAGTCGACACATTGGCGGACGACCTGAAGGCATGGAACCTTCAGGAAAATATGGTACATGACCGGACGAACTGGACGAGCGCAATTAAAAAGAGGCTAGTCTAACCCATGCTTCAAGAAAAAAGTGACTTTAATCCCAATATATATATATATATATATATATGGTTTGTTTTTAACGAGGCTCATGAAGCATTATCGTGAAGACCTCGACTCGGCGTTTTAGTGCATTTAATTGCTCCCATTTGTGCTACGGTTATTTTTGATAAGATACAGCGTTTACTGACATAACCCCCGGATTTCCATTCAGTACCACTGACATAACCCCCGGATTTCCATTCAGTACCACTGATTTACGGCATTTTGTACGAAATCCGTAATTTCTGTAATTTGAAATATCCTCCGCGATCCCTAATAAAGATGAAACGATAAACGAAACAAACCAATTTTTCAACATCGTTTCGGTCGATAAGGTATTGCTCTCCTACTCTGCCAAGAAATTTATCATGGGTCGCAAGGTTTGGATCAGGAAACGGCCAAACCGAATGAAATCATTTCCGGACGGAATCTTTTATTACATTATAGTAGCAATACTAAGGTTGTGGCTCTATAATCTATCATTTCTTTGCTTTTTTGGTTTAAATTTCTTCAAAAGAAGTGACTACTACGTTGAAATGAAACGCGAAAAAAGCACGGCAACAAATGAAACGGAACGAAGCTGTTCGGTAAATTACATGCAGTAACTTCTTGAAAAGACGGGCATTATGGGATTGCCATCGTTGGCCATCTTTCTTTAGAATCCTCGTGTGGAAGGCCACATAATGAAGTGTCTCGGGGAAGTAAGTTTTTTAACTTTGTCGAGAGAAGTAACTGCATTGTATTTTTTTGTTGAACATATTGATTTAACTCGTTCTTTCGTTATTTTAACACAACTCGTTAGAAACAATTTGCTAACATGACACAAAAACTGCTGCTCACTTTTATGTTTTCATGATAATGTATTTATTGAATTTTCCCTTTTTCTGGGGTTGGCGTTAGGAAGGGCATCCAGCTGTAAAAACATCTGCTTCAATAAACCATCCGATGATTAAATCTACAAAATTGTTGGAAATATCATCTTTTAAAAACGTCCAACCCACTCGGTGGAAAAGGTCGCGCAAAAACGGATGATGATGATGACGATGATGACCGATATGTTCTCATTTTTTAAGTCACGAATAATGAGATAGGACATAGAGGTGTATGTTTTATTTTATAGTTGAAGGAGTTCAAGATTATCGGTAGGAGGATTCCTACCGAGAAGAATCCAAATCCTCCTTTATATCGAATGCGAATATTCTGTTCTGATGTTGTATCCGCAAAATCGCGATACTGGTACTTCATGAAAAGATTGAAGAAGTTAAAGAAAGCTGTTGGTGAAATTGTAGTGTGTTCTGAGGTAACGTTAAGTTTGTAATTGTTTTGGATGATTTATTCAGCTATGTAATCATTTCTGTGACAGGTTTTTGACAAAAGCCCCACAGCGGTGAAAAATTTTGGTGTTTGGATCCGTTACAACTCCCGAAGTGGTACACACAATATGTACCGAGAATACAGAGATGTCACGGTAACCGGGGCTGTCACTCAGTGCTACAAAGATATGGCAGCTCGACATCGTGCTCGCGCTAGCTCAATTCAAATTTTGAAGGTGGAGAGAGTCAAGTCAAGTCTCTGCAAGCGACCCCATGTCAAACAAATGCATGTAAGTGCCTGAATATTCTTGGATGGAGATTAAATACCTTAAGCTCTTGAGTTTCAAAGATGGTTTTATTTTATTAGTTTTCTTATTTACAGTTATCTGATGAATGAATTGAATTTTTCAAATTTTTTTTGTGAATTGTATAAAATTTAGTCTCAATGATTATTACAATTTCAAATTCAATGATTTCACACACGTTAAACTGTGTGTGTGATTTGCAGGTATATTGGGCAGAATAATGTTTACACCCATAGCATCAGTTCAATAATATCCTGCAACATTAATCTCTTTGATTCTTCATTTTGCCAACATTCTATTGACTGTTGGTTTGGAGATGTCAGGGATACAGTATATAGTTGGATATTCAACCTCGATGATTAAAACTATGCAGCACAAAGGGTATTTGCGTACTCAATGATATTGTTTTGTTTAAGTCGATGAGAGGTGGCTGATTGTTAAAAGAAAGAAAATAAGATTTGGCGATGAACCGTGTTAAACTATGTTTTTATTATTAAATTACTAAAGACTGCAAAGTTCTTTGGAGTTCAGAAATGTCTCTTATGAAACTGACCATGCTCTGTCATCAACAACGTAATTTTTTTTGTTACTAATGTTTTTAGATACTTTGTTTTGTTATGTCTTTTAAATAACTCCTTTTGTTGTATGTAACAATGTATGACGCACACCATACCATCACTTTTCGTCATCTTGGGTTGGCTGAAGTTATTTCCATCCCTTTGCTCTCAAATGCCCTTTTCCATATCTGAAATCTCTCTCAGTCGTCAATACCAGATCATCTGCATATAATATCTCCTTCATCAAGCCTTCTCTTGCACTCTCTCCAACCACGATTGCGAACAGCAATAGCGCTGATCCTTGGTGTACTCCATCCTCGGGACTCGAATGCGTATCTTTAAAGTACGTGTGTAGCTTTTTCTCCTTGATATTCCTTTTGCATCCTTAATATAAATAGACCCTCTATTGTCTCCTTTCTCAGCATGAATCCAATGAAATTGCATCTTGTCCAGATTTTTGAAGTTTTTTTTGTTTGGCTCAAAGCGATCAGGTTGAACAGACATTTCTATTCCAAAAGCAAACAATACGCAACAATGTTACATATCTTGTATGTCACAGGTCGCGTTATACCAAAGAGGTTTGAACCGAGGTTTAAAAATGTAAACATTGAAAATTTTAATGGCGGATAAAACACGAGACTTTCTTCGTTGTTTTAGAGGATTAGAGATAGCGACTTTAAAAACAAGATATCGTATTATTTTTTACATTCGGTTTTGAGTTATTGTAATAATGTTTGTATGAGAACTTGGGAATCCCTTTAACAAACATTGTTTTTCACCAATAAATACTGCAGAAAAAGTTTATTTCTGGCCAAAAAATCTAATACTTGCCTCAACAATTCTTCAATTCTAAATATCCATCACCTTATTCACGACCAGTAAAATGTAATTTTGCTTTAATCAGCGTTGTTACTTTTGATATTGGATAGTTAAGTATTTAAAATGTGCTGTGACTACTTACGGAATATATCTGCAGTTTGTTTCTTAAATTTGCATGATCGATTTTTTCTTCTGTAATATTTTGCTTATCCAAGGCAGGTATATTGGGCAGAATAATGTTTACACCCATAGCATCAGTTCAATAATATCCTGCAACATTAATCTCTTTGATTCTTCATTTTGCCAACATTCTATTGACTGTTGGTTTGGAGATGCCAGGGATACAGTATATAGTTAGATATTCAACCTCGATGATTAAAACTATGCAACACAAAGGGTATTTGCGTACTCAATGATATTGTTTTGTTTAAGTCAATGAGAGGTGGCTGATTGTTAAAAGAAAGAAAATAAGATTTGGTGATGAATCGTGTTAAACTATGTTTTTATTATTAAATTACTAAAGACTGCAAAGTTCTTTCGAGATCAGAAATGTCTCTTATGAAACTGACCAGGCTCTGTCATCAACAACGTAATTTTTTTTGTTATTAATGTTTTTAGATACTTTGTTTCGTAGAAGCTCAAAAATAATTGTCTACTTAATGAAATAGGTTAGCGAAGAAATCAAAATACTTGGTTGTCTTTGACTCAATTCTGCACAATCATTAATACTAGCTATATAAAACCCGTGCAAACTGCACTCATCACTTAATAGAGAATAACTCTTTGTGTTTGTATATCATTGCATCTCTATATACGTGTCTACCTGTGAGAATTTGTATGTTTAAACCTTCATTGTAAGACTAGCGTGCAATATTTGAACTCTATGTAGATTATTTGGCATCCATTTGTGCTTTAATGTGAAGTAATTGCAAGTAACACTCTGGATCAGAAATACGGTTTTCTGCTTCAATTTTTCATCTTGCAATAATAAAGTGGCTTTGTGGAGTTAATGTGTGGCTTTTATTTGAAGTAACATATCCTCTGGGAAGCTAAACAAGATTGTTGTTAATTGTTGTTTTATGTACACTATTGAAAAACTGTGAAACTCTAATACTTAGTTAAATTATAACTTCCATTGTTTGTTGTTTGTTTTGTTGTTTTTGCTTCATTTTTTTCTGTCATTACAAAGTGTTGAGTGAGTTCTGTCATTACAAAGTGTTGAGTGAGGGGTCCTTATCTCGTGGGATCTTGAAATTTCACTTTGGTAAAACAAATTTGAAGTTCATGATTGGAGTTGAATTTTGTATTTTTCTTCCAATAATTGCCTTCATACAAAAATAACAAAACGATATCATCATAAGTCTCTTTACGCTGGAAAATGACTTTTATTTAATGTTACCTTTTGTGAATATTTGATAGTTAAATACAGTTAAATTTGCTTTTATTGCTAAATTGAGGTTCATGTTGTTGTATTCGACCTTTGTACTTTAGAACTCGAAATTGAAGTTTCCGTTGCCACATCGAGTGTTGAAGTCGAACTTCAGATCGACCTTCCAAGCTCACCGGCCGCATACTTTCTTGTAATGGGAAATTTAAAGCTGGATGAGAAATTCATTGATTTTTGTTTTTCGTAAATAAGGTCTTAGAGTCAATTCATTTCGTTAAATCTCCATGGATACAGTGAGGAACGCTGAAGTTCTTATTTGCACGATATTTCCTTAATAAGTGACATCACGATTTCTATGCTTTAATTTTCGTGTGGCTTTACGAAAAAGTGGTCAATGGCAATTTCGTACTGGTTTTACACATTCAGACATGTCAACATTTTGAAATTTGAAAGGGGGAGTTTTGGGTAAGAAGGCTTAGCCACGAAGTAAAACTTTGCAAGTTTTGAAAGATTTTTAAAACGCGGCTGTCCAGAGTGAGCAACAGTCAGCTTTGAAATCTCATGCTACACTTGATCAATGCGAATAATGAATGAACTTGTTATTTTCATCGAAGTACATTGGCAGCTGATTATCTGGCGTCACTTGAAACTCGAGGAATTCTGTCTGGAGCGCATCTTTATCTGTCACAACATTCGGGAATTTTTCAATGATATTTTGTAGTTTGTGTATCGTGTCAACAACTGAGGTGAATTGCAGATTGATACAGCACATGAATCATCGGATCCTCCGCTTGCAGAAAGATGTTGAAGCTATCAAAGAGTGGAATAACAGCCTGGACAAACATCGCATACAATTGAGTTATAGGTGAGTTAAATGCCTTGACTAAACGCTTCTCCCGAGTATCGCTCAATTTTCTTGAATCATTGGTATAATTTGATAAGAATTCCCATTGCCCGAAACGCGCTTTTTAGCTCGTATTTTATACATTTCTTTGAGTCAGAAACATGTTGTTTAAATTATTAATTGTGTTTTTTTTTCTTGTGTGGAAATTTGGATTTGAAAGAATTTTGTTTAATCGGGCGGGAGAAAAAAATTAGTGTAAAAATCGGGAGAGTTGGCGTGTATGCGCATTCTCTTTCCTTGAAAACTTAGAAAACAAAGTGCTATCGTGACTTTTTGAATGCAAATTGTCGTCATTTTGCCACGGTCTGGAATACACGCTTTTTATAAGAATAGCAGGGTGGAAATGGGCATTTTTTGAATGCAAATAAGATAGTTAGACGCCTTGGAGTTTTTTGGAGGGAGTTGATGTTGTTGAGGCTGCTATAGCTGTACCACCAAAACAAATCAAGGAAAAACCTGTTCCACGATGTAAAGACATTAGAACCCTTTTTAATAGAAGCAATGTACGAAATGAAAATAAAGAAACCACCATTACTTTTGATTAAACATTGTTAAACTAAAAGTAGTGTTTTCATTGTATCAACCTCACAAATTTTAGTCTCAAAACACAAATTTTATACTTTAACATATATACCATAAAATTCCGAGTGTATTTCCAGTTCAAAATTCACATGGAATCACAAAATATAGTTCATAATTGTGGGCTAGGTTTATTTACTGGATTTTACGGTATCTAAAATTAAAAAAAGAGAATTTAATTTTGCGGACAAAGTGTATCCAAAAAATTAGCGGGAATTTAATTTCGCGGATGAGAGACATTTGGATTTTTCGCGGGAATTAAATTTCGCGGTTTTGACCAAAAGATTCAAAATTATTTTTTGACCACGGTTCAGTGCTTGCTTGTACAGTTCAAAGCGCGCTTCTTTGTGTATCGTTTATCGACGGCGTTGCTAATTCTGTGGTTTACTTCGCACATTCAGACTAACTTGTAGCAAATAGGTTTTGTGATGTTGAGTCACGAATCCATCTTTCTTGCAGGAGGTGTGTGAAGGGTGATTTGGCACATTTCCATCTCGACAATGGCCATTTCTTATAGCATACCAAAAATTTCTTTGTGTAGGTTGTAGCCTAGAAAAAAGTCGATATTTTATAATTTTTATTTTTAAAAAAAATTTCCTCCCATTGTGTAAGCAATTCATTTGGCTTTCAGTTTCCGAAAAAATTTACTACCAATCTTGGGATATTTTTTATAGATTTTCGGGATAGGAATAAACAATACACACAATTAAGGTTTGAAGGAGGTTTAAATTTAAGGTTTAAATTTTTCTAAGCGCGTAGCTTAGTAAGACAGTTATAAAGCTCTGGGTGGTGTTGGCTTAGTAAGACAGTTATAAAGCTCTGGGTGGTGTTGGCTCCCAACACTCAGCTAAATAAATTTCTACTTTACACGGCGAGAGATAAAGCTCTAAAAAATAACATGGTGCAGGGAATGACCGATAAATCTTCTGAATATGCTTTTTATAAATAACCTAATATCATTAATAAATAAACTACTAGAATTACGAGAAATACTGAAAATTGACAACATATTAACATTCTAATTCTTAAAAATCCTATAAACGCAGTAATTATTAAAAGTGACTGATCACTTTCTAGTTTACATAATTCTAAGGAATGAAACAAAGGTGGCGCCAGTGGAAGGCTTTTTTGTGATTAATACAATTATCATGATATCAAGTTTCATGGCAGGTTATGTTTAAATTTAGAGGTGCCAAATCTGTAATAGATTTGTTCATCAATGAGTTTTGTGTTAAACTTAGAGTCAAGCAATTAGCCCCCCTCCCCCGTCGGCGCTGTAAGCCCCCTCGTCGGAAAAACCCTGGCGCCACCCCTGCAAATATGAAACAAATATTTTGTAGACACAAATCGCGCATCGTTCAATCGTGTGATTAGTCATGGTAAGCTAATGGAAGCAACTATAATTATCATATATATATCATTACAGTGATAAACTATAGCTGGCAATAGTTCGCAAGTTTTTGCGGGATAGCATTGCGAGAACAATTCATTGTTCAGTCTTCCACAGAGTAGAATCAGCTGAACACCTGCAGCCAGTAAACGTAAATAAGTTCTTGAGATTCCTTTGACAGTTAAATTTTTGAGGTGTCTACGTGTTGTGTTTCAAACATGGCGAAATGCGTTGCGCTAGGGGTATTGTTATTGTTCACACTTACCAGAGCTCAGCCGTCGAAAAACTATAAAGGATTCGCTTTCGAACGTAAGAATATCTTTTGTAAAATTGCAGTGGGAACTTTATGAATCTTAATCTCTTTGTGACACACCAGTCTTAATTTGTTGAAGTAGGAACTCGCGTAAGGATTAAGTGCCGTACCATATTTAGCTTTAAATGAAAGCATTATACAAAACAAATTTTAGCGTTAGTATCATAGCGACAACAATCGAAGACTTAATTAATTTTCTATCTAGCGGCAAGCAATGGTTATGTATTCGAGGGGGACATGATTATGTCGGAAGATGATATCAAGACTATACTTGATGGAGGTGACAGCCATGCTTATGCAGTGTCACGCTTCAATTCACACAAGTGGCCCAATCTAAAGATACCTTACGTCATCGATGACAGTGCGAGTAAGTTGGAGATATTTAAGGTATCGAATACGAGCCTTTAGGCGAGATTTTAGGCCATATTTTTCGAGTATTTTCGCGATAACTAATTCATCAATAGGTCTATATGATATCTTATATAACACGCTTTGAAAGCATGAACATGAACGTCGTCACAACTCAATGATTTTACGGATACATTATTCTAACATTCGCACGTGTCATATTTTGCACTCTGTTTTTAACCAATAGGAATCCCGGGAATAGTTGCTTTAACCAATCACAAAAAAATGTTGAATTTTGCACTCCTTTTTAGCCAATCAAGAAAAAATATTGAGTTCTGCACTCCGAAATATGATATATATTATCTCGTGATCAGCCAATCACGTTACACGCAACCTATTGATAAAAGAGAGAAAGATGAAAATGAAAAAGAAAGGGGGGGGGGGGGGGGGGGTAGCCAGTAGATTTCTGTATAATAAAGACACAACCGTTTTGCTACAAAAACTGAAAAGACAACATGAAATGGTTTTTACTACTATTAGAGTGAAAATTAAAGATACAGTACAATCCCGATAACTCGAACCCTCGTTAAGTCGAACTCGCGTTAACTCGAACCCCCGTAAAGTCGAACTCGCGTTAACTCGAACTGTTTTTCCATTCCCCTCTCCTAATAGTTTCTTATAAAAACTCCCGATAACTCGAACATTAGTTATCTCAAACTATTTTACTTGATCCCTTGGGGGTTCGAGTTATCGGGATTATACTGTATTAAAGGAAGATGGAATTCAAAAGGAAAAGTGTGAATTTGAACGTTTTCATCGTTTAGAAAACAAAATTCTCAACACCGTTAACTTGAAGGGTCCAACAGAAAAAGCGATCAAAAACGCAATGAAGGCGTGGGAGGATAAAACCTGTCTGAAGTTTGTCCCGCGCACCAATGAGAGAGATTATATCGAGTTTTTTGATGGCGGTTTTGGAAAGTGGGTAGTTACTTGAAAGTGAGGTGTACGCCGTTGTTAAGATTGTCAGTCTAAATAGAGAGATTGTCAGTCTAAATATGAAATGTCATCAATTTACTGGTATTACAGTGGACTCTTTATAACTCGAACCTCTATAACTCCAATCTCTCCTTAACTCGAACAATTTCCTAATAACCTCTCATAAAAACTAACTCTCTATTACTCGAACTCTCCTTAATTCAAACGATTTCGAGTGGGTGTTCGAGTTATAGAGAGTCCACTGTATTATCACTATTTTTTCTTTTATTTTCATTTCCTGCTGATATTACTTTGAATTGCTATACATTTTTATCAAGAAAAACCTGGTGTATGTTTTGGGTATGCGGGTCATGTAACATCTTTGACCTCATGGATATAAGCACCCATGCCCTTTATGCACTGCTGCCACGGAGTTTAAAATGCAAAGTTGGTATCTTGCGTGGGTTAACTCACCACTGTTTTCCCTTTAACTGGGGTTGGCATTAGGAAGGGCATCCAGCTGTAAAATTATCTGCTCCAATAAACCATTAGATAATTAAACCTACACAATTGTGGGGAATATCATCTTTTCAAAACGTCCAAGCAGAGGAAACAGACGTTAAACCTGGATGATGATGATGATGATGATGATGATGATGATGATGATGATGATGATGATGATGATGATGATGATGATGATGACGATGATGATGACGATGATGATGATGATGATGATGATGATGATGATGATGATGATGATGATGATGATGATGATGATGATGATGATGATGATGATGATGATGATGATGATGATGATGATGATGATGATGATGATGATGATGATGATTATCATCTTACTGTCAGATGGTTGTTAAACACACATACGAGATGAATGGCGGATTGTTTTCAGGTGCTACTCTCATGTTGGAAAAATAAGCGGCAAGCAACGTGTTTGCCAAGATTCGGTTGTTTTACGACTGGTGTAGCGATTCACGAAATAGGTCACGCGATCGGATTACATCACGAACAATCGAGACCCGATCGAGACAAATATGTGGAAATCGTTTGGAGCAACATAAAGGCAGGTGAGGAAGCTTTGAGAAAATGAAGTGCAACATTTTTGAGAGACCAAATAAAACTTAAGCAATTTTTTAACGACTGTTAGTAACAAGAGAACAAAATGATTGACAACTCAACAAAAGTCTCGTTTTCGTTGTCAAAACTCGAAAATTTTATTTGAACTCATTCTTTGGGTATGGTCTTACGATAAATAATCTCGGTTTTTGAAAAATATACCAGAAAAACATTTCGTTGAAAGTGATGGAATTAATCAAATGTTAACGTCTAAATAAAATGCTGATCACTTTGTCGGTAAAGGGTTTGTATATCTGACACATTAGATACTATTTCTGTAAGAAACGCCTTCAACTTTCCAATGATAGGCGTAATTTTTTACAGGGAGGACCGTTATGGTTTTAACAAAATTGGGCGCTGTAGCTTAGTGGTTAGTGCATTCAACCCACAAAATCAAACGGTGCTGGTTCGAAACCCATTCAAAACATGTTTTGATTTCTGAATTACAGTTGAGTTCTTCAGCAAAATGCGTAATGCAAGTCTAGCTCAAATGGTGGGTTGTCTGGTGAAGCGATTACGTAGGTACAAATGGGAGCCCTAAGTACGCCTAGAACCTAAACCTTGGAATAAGAATAGCCACTGTTATATGTGGAGAGTCCCGTAAAAACCCCATTATTATAGCTACTTGAAAGCGTTTCCCTGTTTTCAGACGCAAAGTTCAACTTTGAAAAGTACTCATACCAACGCATCGACAGCCGTGGGAGCCCTTACGATTTCGACTCCATAATGCATTACGAGAGAAGTTCGTTTGCAAAGATTCCGTTTACGACAACCATAAGAGCGAAGGTCGATGGGGTGTCAATCGGACAGAGAAGTCACATAAGCGTTGAAGATGCCAAACAGATCAACTCTTATTACGGTTGTAAAGCACAATAAAAAACCGTTCGCAAATACACTGATTTTCTTTTTGGAATTCGAAACGCATTTGTAAATATAGCAGGCCATGGCGGAACATTTCCAACATATCTTTCTTTTGACTTTGAAAGAAAGTTTTTTGCTCATAAAACATCTTTTTAAAAATCTCTTTAACATCAGCAGGAGAAATACTTTTGTTGCTTTCTGCCATTTTGAAAAGCGCAAGTCCGTTAATAGCGCACGTCTGGCATAAATTAAAATTCAGGATGCTTGGCAGCACCATAAACACAAAAATCGGATAATGAACGAATGATGCTACTACTTAGAGTGGGGATTATAATTATTATGGAATAGGTATTGGCGGCAATGGTGCTCAGCAAGTGTAAAATTACTGGGTACGATCCTAGCTCACTAACAGACTTTTCCGTCACATATTGAAGCTCTATGAAAAAGAGAAATCAAAAAATGCTCTTCTCAGAATTAGAAATCATTTGAAGCATGAAAAAAAACGATCTATGAGTTAAGGCGCTGTAGCTCAGTGGATAAGTTCTTCGGCTCACGAAACAAAACCAAGCCGGTTCGAATCCCATCTCCGGCAAATCTTTATTTCTGACTTACAGTTGAGTTCTTGAACGAAACTCGTTGCGTAAGTCCAGCTTAAATAGGTTAGTTGTCTGGTTGAGCGATTTTCGTAGGCGCAAACGGGCGTCCTAAGTACGCCAGGACTAACCAACAGGACACACAAGGATAACAGTATTTTATATACTGAAGTTTAAATATACTGTGGTGAGCACATTATGATCCACTCACCCTCTTTCAACCCTTTACTTAGTCCCAAGGTCAAACTCATGTGGTCTGAAGTGCTAGCCATAAATCTTCGGAAATCTAAAACCGCCATAATAAATGCCGTCAAAGTAGCGACGCCACTAGTATAAACAAACGAGCAAAAGCTGCATCCAGGTATCACAAAAGACATTCGTCTTGCCAGACAAGAATTCGCCTCCTACCACAATAGCCCCATACAAGGCCCAACCGCAATTTATCAAATCCAGGGCAACTTCGTCGCTGCCAATCTTACTGTCATGTTGGACGGAGCAAGGCCGTATCAAACAGGGAACCAAAAGAACAGAATCGTACGGCCTATGCACAGCATAGATCACTAGCGATGGTGCTGTCGAACTGCCAAACAGACAGAAACCTTTATTGGAAGATAGGTTCAGACACTTTCAACATCGGACAAGAGCTTGCGGTAAAAGCTAAGAAACGCCTTCTGATGGAGGAGAATGTCTGGGTGAATGGTAGTATGAAAACATACAGCTTCGAGGTTTATTTACTTATATGAACACCGGATGCAAGCTCTTCCCAGCTCAGATCTTCCTTGGTCAATACCATGCCTACTTTAGGTAGAACACGATAACATTTGATAACATGCGGCTTTGATATGTGGAAATTGAAAGATGAGGAAGACACAGTACAGAAATCCGTTGAAACACTCACACAGTAAACAACTGTCTCCAATTCACAAGACAAATATATGGAAGTGCTACTGTTTTCGAAGGAGTCACAATCAATGTATGTACAGATGGAATGCATGGTGGTGGCCCTCCCCAACCAGAAACTGGGGCGTTGACTTGTTAGCTTTATTTCCTTATTTTGTTCTGCAAAAAGTGGGGCTCGTTTTGGCCTCTGCTCCCTCGAATAATTACATCCAAAACTTGCACTAAAATAATTTCAAAACATTTGAATGTCCAAATCGTCGGTTGAACTAAAGAAGATGTTAATAATGTCAATTAAAACAAAAACTACTAATAAAACTGAAAAACATTTCTGCGTAAGAAAATATACCCACCACACTTATCTTATTAAATGCATTCCGTAAAATCTCCTTAGTTTGTGTATACAACAAAACCGAAAGAGAGAAATTTTTGTCGTTTTACTGATAGGGGCGTTGATTTCAAATCTTTTTATTTCCTCGTAAATAATTCACATCCTGCTTTAAAAAGGTTTACATTTGCTTTTATATTCAAATTTTTCACTAGAACAAAGGGTGTTTTTAAAGGTGGTTCGCCGTTATTATAATCGCGAAAACATTTTTAAGTAAGAAATCTGAGATGGAATGTACCTACGGAATTCTCGATAGTGTTTATAAGGTGATTTTGTTTTTGAGTAGTCACAGTGTTTTCCTATGTGATTGTCAGAACTGACCTTAGAAATACCGACTGTCTGGATGTTTGCTTTGAGCTTGTTTCATTGTTTGAACAAATACTTTAGGTGTAATCATAGAGGTGTTGTTTACATTTTTGTCGTGTTGAAATCTATTCAGCGATTTGAAACCTATTTTAAACTTCCTCTTGTTGCCAGTTACGTTTATAAAAAAATGTTCTTGATATCATCAAGCTAGCTTTTTGCACTTATAGTTACAGTGTTTTGATCAAATATATGCATGGCATGTTCGATTAAAAATCTTGATGGTGATGGAATGTTTAAATGAATGATTTTCTCCAATATATGCACATTCTGTATGGTAAAAGTCTTTTATAAACTCAACTTGTTTATTAGCTTTGATTTTAGAAGTAACCAGTATCTACATTTCACATTTCCTTGACTCATATTGCAACTGTTTTCTAAACAAAAGTGCGCAGTTTCGAGGAAGATTAGGAAATATTCTCACAAAGTTGAGCCAAACCAAACTTTCCTGTACTTTGAATGGACAATATTATAGATAGATAATTATTAGTTTAGACCCCTTGCGAGATAGCAATGTAAAACTTAAAAGCAATTTCCTAATAGCCATTCATGATTATATGTAACAAATATATGTACACAGATTTTGACAAAAAATAGATGTTTTTTGACAGAGTAAATGGAAAAATGGATGTTTCGTTTGTAAGATGATTGACGAAAACACAAAAGTTTTATTAATGTTATTTTTTGGTCTTTCTTTGCGCAGGTGGTCAGGTGACGATCAAATATACTAGTGAATTGAAACGGGAGTGGTAACCATTCCAGGCATCCGCCATCGACTTCCACATGTCTTTGAGGTAACTTTATCTCGTGTTTTTTGACAGAGTAAATGGAAAAATGGATGTTTCGTTTGTAAGATGATTAACGAAAACACAAAAGTTTTATTAATGTTATTTTTTTCACTTTTATGTGCAATCTCATGTGTACTGACTTCTTGTTGCTATGGCGTCATGTTACAGTTTATCCCGTTTGAAATTTGTCTTGCGGTTGATTCGAATGACAGGGATGTGTAACAAATTCCTAGAATATTTTCTGTGGTTTTTACAGTTTTAAGTGTCATTGAAAATTGTGTTATTGAAAAGTTATTTTTTAAAATAACTTTTCAACCACTTAAAAGTGGTTAAAAGTGGGATATTAAATGGATTTATGTGTTGAAAGATATTTTTTCTTTTTTTGAGAAAAGGTGTTCAATGCGTGCAGACGGATTTGTTAATCAATGGACATGTTTCATCGTAGATGCTTTTTAAACAACGGTTAGCATTGCTTTGAAATTATTGTACTGGCTGTTTATGTCCACATACGCCTTTAAGGTTCTTAAATATCGAGATCAGCCGTTTATCTTTAGTTCTTTGTAACTAAAGTTGCTTCACTTATTTGTTGCATGTTGCTGGATTTTCTTAATAAAGTGAAAAATTTGCGGTAGTGAATTCATATGCATCATATGGTATTTTTTCTTTTATATATATACATCCTATGATACACCAAACTCTTTCTGGATTTTTGTTTCTGATTTTCACATTTCTTTTATGCCGTGTTCAAAAATGTTTGCCCATGTTTCGGCTTTTGTTTATTTTTTACGAACAATACAGTGTTTGTGGCAATTTAAAAAGCTTGGCATTGTTAAGAAGTTAAAAAGCTTGTCCAAATCTCTTTCTTACATTATGTTTTTGAAATCTATAGTTAACCTTTGAAATCGTGAATTGATTTGTTTGAAAGATGTTTTTTTTAATAGCTACAGATTACAAAATGATATTTGGATAAAGATGGTTTCGGAATTTTAATTGACATGTTCTGAGATTTGTGTATAACCATACAGGCATATTTTCTGTTTACCTATTTTTTGAAGTGCAATAATTAAAAGCTACACAAATTAGCGTCAGTATTCTGAATGAATGCGTGCCTGAAATAGACAGAAGCATTTTTGGTTTAAGGAAATTCCTTTGTTTCACATCACGAATCAATCTTTCGTCTTTTTTATTAATAATAAAATAATGGTATACTTAAATTAAAATGCCTTACATATATATTTGCACTACTTAAACATGTTTAAAAAAGTATAACAATTTTAAGGAACAAGCAATAGTAATGAGTGTTATGTTTTTTTAGTATATAATAAACTAGCTGATAGTATCCGTCGTGCAGGGTAATTCGAATTGTAAAATTACGAAATGAATAACAGAAAAATGAATTAGAAGTTGTGAACTTTGCCGGCGCCACGCGGACCACCTTTCATTTATTTATTTAGTATTCTTTGAAACGCTTGAGAATGTTAAAAATTTCTGTTTGCGAAAACCTGCTCTGTGTTATTACGAATCTGCAGAGCAATTTCCAAAGGAATCTGTGCAGTGGTTTTTGAGTCTATAGAGCATACACTCACTCACTCACACACAAGTAATTCTTTTATATATTGAGATTAATCAAGTCAAATATGAAATGTAGAAAATCTATGATTGTCAAATCAAACCATTGTGATATTTAACTTAGCGACTGCAAACTTGACAACAAACTCGAGAAAAGACAAAACTTATAATCTGTGCTTATCTCATTTTCCCCTGAGTGTTAACTACTCAGCTGGCTTTATGATGAATTCGTGGTGTGATCTAATTACATCTGTTCAAACTACATGTTGTCATGCCATCCAATTGAGTTGTTAGACAACAAAAGAATTTTTCGAGAAGGATCCGACATTATTTTTCGTAAATCAGTGTTCAAATTAGATTTAATTTGGTTTAATAATTATGTCAAAATTCAGAATTTTTGAAGAAAGTGATTTTAAAAACTTAGTATTCTTTTCTGCGACTGTCTTGGCTGGCGCTATAACTACTACGAAGTGTCGTCTGCAACTATTTTGGCTGGCGCTATAACTACTACGAAGTGTCGCATCATTAAACAAACAATTTGTTGATCATTTCACTTAACACATAAGTATTTACAGAGTAGTTAATAAACGTCTGTGATTGGCAACATGATGTAATTTGCCCGATCTGAAATCGATATTGTTTTCGTTTTCAAATGTGTCAATATTTTTCTTAAACATCATCATTAAAGGTCCTTGTATGAGTAAACCACATATGTTAAAGCGTTGCAAAATGATCTGATTGTTCGCATAATTACCAATATCTGCCGAAAGATCTTAAAAGCTATTCTTATCATCTTGTTAGTCGTTGCAACGTCATTGCTTTTATACAGAGCACAAGAATTAAATCTCTGTTTCTTCCTTCATTTGTTGGTTTTATAACGTGGCAGCTTAGTGTTACGTGGTGTTGTCTTGTTGAGGGAAGTGACCTAATGGATGATCGTTACACGAGTCATGTCTGTTTATGTATGTTATGTTAATGACCTATCAACAGTGAGGAATTTTAATATATAGGCATTTTGATTTTTGTGATTAGAAGTGTTCCACGTTTGCGATTTTTGTGTTTCAATTACTTGTAAAACAACTTTTTACAGAGTATATAGTTTATTGTGAAATAATAATTTAATAATATACATAATAAGAATACTCTCATTTAATTATTGTGATTATAACATTTTACAAACATATTTATTAATTTTCTATAAATGTTTTCTATGTTTATAATGTTATATAGAAATTAACAAACTCATGTTTAAATGCTGTTAGAAATATGTTTTACAGATGATTCTTATTTCAATGCATTTTGCAGATTTTTTCTTTTAGAGTAAATAATTTAGTTCAATAAAAAAACCAAAATCAATATGAGTGGAGGAAGTCTAGACACAAATGTGAGTTTATCAATCACCGTAGCCAACGCTGAAGATGAGAGTGTTTTCAATGATAACAAAGATCTAACCAAATCAACAAGTCCAAGAAGTCCTCGATATGTTAAACTTCAAGATGATGATTTCATCAACGCAGCGGGGTTACAGAGGACATCCAATAGCGGCCGCAAATCTTCTGTTGAACGAATGCTAGGTATCATTTTCGTTCTTTTTTGCTGTTGTTTTGACTGTGTGAACAAACTATCTTATTAAGTTTTTCCATCACTTCAGACTTTTTAGGGGAGTGACAATGATGTAGACAATGTTTGTTTTTGGTGATATTGCACGAAAGTGTTTATCTCGAATAACAGCCGGATACAATTACCCATGATGTGTTTTAGCATATTTGTGGAATTTTTTTATTGTTCTCATATTGTTATCTGTTATCGAAATCACTTTGGTTTTAGCTACTGCTGTATTTGTCTCGTTGTTATGGCAATTATCATACCCATTTTGTCATTAGACACACAGAATGCATGAAACATTTTGTGAACATTCTTCCGAATTTCAATTCAAAGTTCTGTAAATAATTGGTTTTAAGTTTGATTTTAAGAAAAAATGATAATAGATAAATTTGTTACTCTATCTATTTTTTCAAAATAAAATTACTGGTAATTTTGAAAACATTAGAATGATTTCAGAAAGAATGTATGTCTATGTTTTAACCTGTTGGGTCCTGACAACGTCGAATTTCATATCCAGCTTGCCGAGTCGCTTTGCATTGAGGTGGTTTAGTAATTATTTGTCTCCAATATGTAAATTATCATGATAAAAACTCCTTATTTTTTTAAATTACCTGCGGAGTATCTCAGGGATCAATTCTGGGACCCTTTCGTTCCAAATCAAGTTTTAATAGAAACCTTATTCTGTAAAGCAATTTTTCATGTACCCTGAGTTCTATTGTTTGACCCTCGAGTCAACTTTCATTAGGATGTTTTTTCCAATAATAACAGTGCCAGGGTGATTGTCTTGGCTGCTTTACATACACTTGCAAAATGCCATATTTTGTATTGATTGCTTTTTGAATACCTTGCTTTACAATCGTGTTTCGTCCCCGTTTCACGATCTCCACAGTACCTGCGTACTTTAATGGTTTTTGTTGTTTTTGCTATTGTTGGCTGTTTGTTCAGTTAATGCTACCTACCTCATTGATGTTAGCTTAGTCTTTCTGTTTGGTTCTCCTTTGTCCTGCTCTGTCTTCTACCTATGAACTGTGTTTTTGTTTTATGTGATCGACCGATCTGTTTCCTTTTCCACATAAAGGTCACTTCTTACTTTGTTAACCATTTTCTCAAACATCATATCTTATGCAAATGCAAATTTTTTTGCAACAAATGAAATTTTTCACTATAAACGTTCTCTATAAAGAAGACACTGCAAAAATAACATGACGACAAAAATTATTTATCAATTTTTTTTTGCAGTTTTTTATTTTACACATCTGTTAACTTTCATATTTATGTTTTCAAAAAATTTTTTTTACGTTCTTTTCTGCCCATTCAACTGCTTTTTCGGCACCAATAAATCTGTACTGGGCAGGAATCTTGAGATCATAAGCTACTCCACGATTTTCACGTTTTCCAGTTACTTTGCAAGTTGGGAATTTTCATAAATTGATGGAATATTTTTGTCAAGTTTTTAGGAATATGCCCAACTATTAGTTCTTCCACCACACTAGCGACTGCAAACTTGTCATGCTGATTTTCATCTTCTGAAAAAAATTCATCACCAACTTTGAGTGTCCATATCAGCGTGGTATCCTCGGACAAAAGAATCTAAATTGTAAAGAATCAATTCAATCTCTTGATCAATGTTTTTGAACATCTTTTGAATGGCAGACATGTCTACAGAAACAGTATCTTCCTGGATGGAGAAGATAAACGAATTGATTGATGGCTACTCATTGGAAAACATTTTGAATATGGATGAATCTGGCTGTGTTTTTAAAGCTCTACCTTGGTTATTTAAGAAAAGAAAACAAGCAGAGGGAGGCAACAACGATTAACTCGCTTTTTTGTTGTTGCAGCTGGGGAAAACGTCAACCAACTCATTGTCATCTGAAAGAGTAAACGTCCATGTTGTTCCAAGAAATTTCAGGATCCATATGTCCATCTAATAATGTTCACTATTTTTTGAATCATAAATCTTGGATGACATCTGAAGTAATGGAAGCTATACTGGCACAGGCATCTGTTTTAATAGAAAGCTCATATTTGAGGACAGAAAAGTCATCATTTTTCTCATTAATGCTACGTGTTATCCAGAATCTATGATTGGTCAGTTTGCGCAGATCAAACTCATTTTCTTACCGAAGAATACAACTTGAAGGTTACAACCACTGGATGCTGGCATCATCCAAAATTTCAAGGTCAAGTATTGAAAGAGGCTGGTTAAGTATGTACTCACTAGGATCAAAGGAGTATACATCTGCAACACAAATTGTCAAGGGAAGTACTTGTGGTTATTTGATGGCTACAAGAAGCGTGGAAAGAAGTAACCAACTGAACTATCAAAAATTATTTTGAGAAATGCGGCATTAAAGGGGACAACGAACTGATGGAAGTCGAAGAAGATGATGATTTGGAATTTGAAGCTCTTGTAAAGGAATTTACTACGGATATATCTGCTGCAGATTTTGACAGAAATATTCCAGCATCTGAGACAATGATCAATGAATTCAAAATCGATTGGCGACAATCGGTCAGAGAAGACAGCATTAATGTGATTCAGAATCCAGAAATTGCAAGTGATCAGAGTCGAAGAGATTTCTGATGATGACGGGAGCAATGAGGAGTTGGAACAAGAAAGCATGGGTTTCAAAGAGATAATCACAATGCTTGATAAGATAAAGCGAACCCCTATCAATAGCCAAGATGTGTTGTCTACGATCACGAAAACGATTGAGGAAGAATCAACTTAAGAATCCAAAGATTAAAGCATATTTTAACAAAAGCTTGTAAATATTTTTTAATCAATTATTTATCAAAGAATATTTATATTTATATATATTTATTCCTTGCAAAGAAAAGTATAAAAAAACTATGAATTTTGGTCAAATCTCTATAAAACAGACATCTCTATAAAGCGCACAAACTTTTTTGCACCGATGGTGTCCGATTTAGAGAGATATCACGGAAATCAACTAAAAATACAAATCAAACTCGTGGTCTTGATGAACCTGTTATCGTTTCATGGTGGTTTATTTTTAACGAGGCTTCCAGAACGCTCATTAAGCATTATCATGAAGACATCGACTCAAAGTTTTAGTGTATTTAATTGCTCCCATTTGTGCTACGGTTATTTTTGACGACGTTGTATACTTATAACCGCTCACTAAACAACTTTGTGATAGCATGGTCTCGAACTTGAACCTTTTGGTTAAGAGCCTTTCCCTCAAAAAAAAGAAGAATATACTTTTCCTTTTTATACATCCTGGTGATTTCCTCCGTATAAGCTGGAATATGTTCTTGATTTCAACAACACTAGTCTATTACAGCCTGATATTGAATTTTTACATGCCTACATGTCTCGTCCTTTGGACTTTAGCCTGAAACTGAACCACTGTTTAGCCTGCGTATTTTGTGAAATTTGAACCACTTTTATTTATTGGAAAATAAAAATAATTATTAATAATAATTATATTGAAATTAAATTATGAATAATAATAATTGCCTTTCCAGAGGAAAAGCTCGAAACGTCGCAACCTGCATCGCAAACGAAACGCGACTACTACCAGCAGAAGCAGGAGCGATTTCGATCGCAATCGCTGGAAATCCTAGACGAGCCGGCTGTTCGCGACCGCAAAGGTTCGCTGTACGACCGGAAGAACGTGCCGGTGCCCGTACTCAACAAGGGTAATCGCATTTCCTCGCGCACTAAAAACCTGTTTGAGCAATACGAGAAAGACATAACGACGCACGAGAAAAAGCCGACGTTCGTGAGAGTGGGAAGCATTGATCTGCTGGAGCCTGTCGACATGGATGACGGAGAGAAGAGCAAAGCCGAGATTCAGCGGGAGATGAAGGAGATGGAACTTCGAGAGGTGAAGATGGCTTACCAGAAGAGACTCCTGGATGACGAGAAGGAGATGAAGGAACGCCGACAGCAGGAGATCTCGCAGAGGCAGATGAAACAGACAAAGTCGATCGGTGGGTCCACCTTTTTTAACTTTTGTATTTTCACTAAATATATCGCATTTATTAGTATTACTGTTTATTTAATTTACGCTTTTACAAATTGCAATGCCTGCAATAAACGTCCAGAATGTTCTCGTAGGTGACGTGAAAAACAGCTACCTGTCCGCTGCTAAGAATGGTCTGAACAAGCAAGACGACGAAGTGGACGGGGATAAAAGTAGAGTAGACAACAAAGGTGTGGCAATCGAAAAAAGTGGCGGCAAAGTTGAGGTAGTGAGGAGCGCGGACGGCGTTGGAAACATCATGAGCAAATTCAAGAGTCTGGGCGCCAGCGACTATAAGAAGAGCAACTTCACGCAAGAAGTGGGCGGTGAATTCAGTTCGGCGCGCGGAAGATTCAACAACGCCGATTCACCGGTGGCCGATGTCGACGTGAAACGGGGTCCGGTGAACCGTCCTGTTCAGAAGAAGGTGGTCGATCCCATGCAGTTGATGGAGATGCGCAAGAAGCTGACGTACGGCAACGAAGAGGAGATGCCGCAGGACGGCATCGTGAAGAAGACCGTGGTGATGGATGAGCGGGAGGTGGGCGATAGGAAGCAGGCGTTGGACGTGTACAAGCACCTGGAGACGAGACATCTGTACGCGGGCACCAGCACGCAAAAACCGCGCACTAAACTCATCTCTGACAACGACGCGCAGAAGCGCATGAGTTTGAAGCGCTCCGTGAGCGAGACAAGCAGCGAGACAAATGACGTCAGCGTTGACGTGAGTGGCTACGGAAGCGGCGCTCCTACGAGTCCAGCAAGTACGCTCAGTGACGCGTGCAGTAGTTTGTCGGATCCGTGCGCCAAGGAGGAGATATTGGGTGAGTGTGCTGACTCGACAGTTTCCTGCCAATCAAAACTTCTGATGATTAGCCCGTCCTGTTTTTATAATGAAAGGTCTTTAAAAATCTGTTCTGTTCTAATTTTTCTTCTGATTTAGCCGACGATTCGCTACTCGCTGCTGACGTAAATTCCGACATATCTCCGATCGATCCGAAGGTTGATATGGATCCAACGCTATCACATCAATACATCGAATATGTTTAGAGTGGTATTTTTACAACCGACGGTTTGAATGTAGGTTTTTGCCTGGCCGCACTTCCGTTAGTTTTCCCTCATAGATGTGGTCACACGTACGTATTATTTAGATTTTTGACACGAGATTTGTCTTTTGTTGTACAAAACCCGTTGCTTCTGCCGATTTACATTAAATTATTATACATACATATATATATTTTTATTTTTCTATTTTCTTTCCGATCCTTTCTATATATATTTTTTCATGTATATATAGTAATAAATTTTTGTTGTGTTGTTTTAATTTTTAAAGATTTTTGTATGCAAGAATTTGTGTTTTATTTTGCTTTATTAATTTATACCGTGCATAAATCATAATAATTATACACATCTACTAAAATATGTGCATAAATTACGAGACAAATTTGGTCTGTTTTTATGTGTGTAGCGTTGACCATTTCATTTATGTGAGATTATTTTTGTTGAACTTTGTAATAAATTGGACGAGAATGCAATGCTCTAAAACGTTTGTTTAATTTGTTGACGAAATAGAGATTTCTAAAAGAAGACGAGGCTAAGGTAGAGCTTCTTTTGTTAGTTAAGGTTGAGTTTTCAATCATTTTATGAGCTTCTTTTGTTAGTAAAGGTTGAGTTGTCAATCATTTTATGAGCTTCTTTTGTTAGTAAAGGTTGACTTGTCCATCATTTTATGAGCTTCTTTTGTTAGAAATAACCGTATTAGGGATTGCTTTAGTATTCATTGCTACTGTTATGGCCACACTCCCTCGCAGAGTTTGTTTCTTCATCAGTTTTCTTGCGTATTTATTGCGTCCCTGTAGGTTTCATTGCATGCGTCGCTTTCATTGTCCTTTCGTACCTTTTTTTTGTTTCATTTGTATTCCTATGCGGCACCCCTTAGAGATTTGCATATATTATCAGTTGGGTTTATTAATTACTTTGGAGATGAATTTTCAGTTTTTAAGGCGTTCGATTTTGTGACACATTTAGTTGTTCATGTGTAGTGTACAGTACACAACTGTATGTCTAGTGACCTGTCACAGCGCGGTGATTTCCTACAGTGGTTTTAGTATGTATTTATTTTGTTATTTTATCTCATCATTACTTTTATGCTGCTCCTTTGTGCTTGGCGATTGACAGTTTTACTTTTTCAGTTGTCACGCACCGATTGTGCCAGGCATCATTTAGTTCTAGTTTTAGCCGCTTTAGTTTTGTTTACGTTATGGCATTGACACGTTTATTCGTCGTACCTTTGTTGTGGTTTATGATTATTCTATATTGTTTGGAGTTAGGTACGTAGTGGCTCTTACAGCTACCTCGCAAGGGGTATTTTACCAGGACGTGAATAAAATCGCGAGAATTAATTAACCCTAGAAACTTGAGTAACCCGAAAATTCTTGCTATAAAAAAGAACGTAAATTACAAAAATAATATATTTTTTTTGTGCTGAATTTAGCCCTTTGATATATGTATTTTCAATAACTAAAAATATTTAATACTAAATTAACTTATTTTGTACTATTTTAGGCAATAAAACAGTTGTAGGTGTCAGTGAAGTTCCTTAGCAACGCCCCTAGTTACCATATTTGAATGTTTATACCCATTTACCTTTTTCATGAATTCATGTCTACTTTGCTTGTCATAATATAATATTTGTATCTACTTTGTTCCCGGTAGAAACTAGATTGATGATAAAATGTTGTTTACATTTATTTTTAGCGATTTTCTAGGTTTTCTAATTTTTGGATAATTTGATAAAATCAAAACACGATTTCTTCAGATTGGATAAAGCTTTTGACTTGAAATTTTCAGGATGTAGTCAAAACACCTAAATGCTCCATTTGACAGATACATATTTTCTTAATTTAACTCATATAAATATAGATGGAGTATGGAAATGAAATTATTAATTTCAAAAATATTTATTATGATTTATTCAAATCTTATCTGTTAAATGGAAGGTGTTATCATGTTTTACAAGGTTCTTAAAGATTTGTTGATTTCACTGGTGCTAACTTAATTTATGATGTCACAAAAACATACATTTTACGGTCAAATTATAAGACTTTTTCTGCCATTATGGATGTTTCAAAAAAGGAAATAAATTTTTTTTATTGGAAATTGGTTCTTGTTATTTACCTCATCATTTTAACATACAAAAAGTAGTGATCTTATCATCGTTCTAAAAAATGCGTTTTTATAGCCCTACCACCTTAAAAATGATCTATCTATTTTTAAAGAAATTCGGTTTGCCTTTATGTACTTTCAAGGGTCAGAGAGAATGCCGGGAAGGTGGTATCTCTATCTATTTTTAAAGAAATTCGGTTTGCCTTTATATACTTTCAAGGGTCAGAGAGAATGCCGGGTAGGTGGTATCAAGGATCAGAGAGAATGCCGGGAAGGTGGTACACAGAATTAAACAAGGCAAGTAAAACGAAGTTGACACATCGATCTGCTGATTGGTCGAATTCTTGAAATCACTGAACCAATCAGTTTACGCCGAAAAATTCGACCCGTACAAACCCGGATTTAGGTACTACAGTTATACCGAACTTAAATCCTGAGAAGAACCACCCGGTGACGTACCAGACGGTTTGTCTGTGTTTGTGATTAAACTCCTGGAACCGTTGTCCGAATTGGATGATACTTTACTTAGCATATACGCTCCCTTAGTCGCCCGGGAGTGTCCTAACCTAAGGGGGTATAGTTTTAAAAAAAACAGGAAATACCTGAAAATAGTTTACTTCTGTGAACAATTATATTAACCTATATATATATTATATATTAACCTATATATATTTACACCCTCAACTATTTCTTCTTCTTCCCTTTCTTTTCTTTCTCTTTTTTGTCGTCGTCACCTTCCGCGATACGCGCAGCTTTTGCGCGTTTCTTTCCGAGAGGTGTCTTCGTGTACCACGTCTGAAAGTTTTCACATTTTTCTTAAACCGATCGATAAATGGCTTTCTTACCAAGAAAAATGTAAAATCTTCAAAACATGTGATGATCAAACAGTCTGACACGAAAATTTCATGTGGTGTTTACATGGTGTTAAATATTATTACTGTTGCTTCACCTTAAATGTCTGTTCCTCTTCCAAATATATAGGTTCAATTTTTGCTAACGCTGGCACAAACTCAGAAGCACTGATGGGTTTGTCAGGAAGCTGGAAAGATATAAAAAATCAGAGGATGTTTCATTTGCTACCTAAACTTTTTAAGTATGTAGAATTCTATGTAGTGATAGGCTAGCTTGATGCATACACGTGATCCGACAAAACGTAAGCGTGGTAGGCGTTATCATGCACCGGGTTGTTTGTTTTTAATCTTTTGCGTACCAAACCAGTAGAAACTAATCTTTTGCGTACCAAACCAGTAGAAACTAACCCTTTGCGTACCAAACCAGTAGAAACTAATCTTTTGCGTACCAAACCAGTAGAAACTAACCCTTTGCGTACCAAACCAGTAGAAACTAACCCTTTGCGTACCAAACCAGTAGAAACTAATCTTTTGCGTACCAAACCAGTAGAAACTAATCTTTTGCGTACCAAACAAGTGGAAACTAATTTTTTGCGTACCAAACCAGTAGAAACTAATCTTTTGCGTACCAAACCAGTAGAAACTAACCTTTTGTGTATCAAACCAGTAGAAACTAACCTTTTGCGTACTAAACCGGTTTGATGTACTGTAACTGTCGACGGACAACAGAATGGTTCGAAGTACTTATTGGCATCTATGTACAGTGTTCTGTCAACAAATTTCTTTGATGTCATTCTTGAATTTGTTATGTTGAAAACAAAAAGCCTATCAGAATTCAGTTTGTCTACATGTATCTTGAGTCGTTTATTAATCATTAATAAACTCCACCTATCAACAACAGAAGTGCATCAGGAAAATGTGGTTGAAAATACAAGTATAGCGGAATGCAAAGTTTTAAACCCAGACGTGGAATGGACGATTCGAAGAAGAAATATGATCCGAGATATCGATTAAGTTAGACTGTACAAGCTCTTGATTCTACCGATTGAGGTGTCTGCCTCAGCAACACAGGAGGAAACTCTCGACATTCCCAATAATCCTCCTAAGAACAATCATGGGTTTAACTAGAAGGGACAGCATTTCCAAAATTCGAAAAATTTCGAGATATTAGGATCATGTTATCAGTAAAAGAAGTTCAAATGGTTTGTATATGTCTACGCTATATCAAAGCCTCAAAACAAATATCAACTAAGTATGATCAAAATAAATATGGAAGATCAAATTTGACATGATATCGGGCGACCGTTAATGTGAAGAAATCCAATTTTTTTTTTTAGTAAGGAAATACACAGAAGAGGCAGGGCCTATGACTCAACAGAGTCTTGTGTATTGGAAAGAAAGATCAGTAAAAGAGACATAGATTAAGTGGAAGGTAGACAAAGTAGATGAGAAATAAGTGCAGAGGGCTGAAATAAAGTTAAGAGATTTTCATAAGGTCTAAACAATTTATCCTTTGTTTGAAGCCTTGGAGATGGTAAACATGGCTTTTGGGGAATACACTGCATGGGAGCTTGTTCCACCAATTGGAGACCCGGACAAAGAAGGAAAATGAGTGCATGATGGTCCTTGAGGAGGAAACGGAAACATTGAACTGGTGGCAGTTGGAAGAGTACCTCGTGTTTCTGGGGAATACAGAAATGGAGTGGAGTAAGTGGAGTGAGAAATAGAGTGGAGTAAGCCATTCTAAGTGGAGTAAACCATTCTAAGTGGAGTAAGCCATTCTCATTCTAAGTGTAGTAAGCCATTTTATAGATGTATTTATAATACTGTTAAATTGATTTCGCAAAACGAACATAAAATAGATTCTTACCACTAATATTTTCACTACCCACCTGTTTCAGCCTTTGATTGGTCAAAACACTTTTAATAGCCGATACCATGTGACCGGGAGTATAGCCATCAGTGATTTTAGCCAATGAGCTCACATCAAACGTGTCCGAAATTTCACCCCCGTGTTTCTTTATCAGGTGCGGCCATAATACTAGAACAAAATTCAAAGCCTAGCAATTATATGATCAACTGGAGATAAAAAAAACTAGACTAAAAACTTTAGAAAAAAAGACTCTCAATCACTCTATTATTGTGTATACTTACAATATCTTGAAGCGTAATCTGGTCTGGGGATTAACAAAACCTTTTGGTATGCGGTGCAGAATGGCTTCACCTCGGCATCTGCAAGTAGCCGCCGGTTAAAAGAAAATAATATGGACCAGCAGGTTTTTTAAATTAAAAATCACAAATTTTTCCGGTAAATACCTTATTTATTTATTTAAAAATATTTATACAGGATTGCCATGTCAATATATAATAACACTGCTATCAAATTAGGTCCTGTCGGTCTTATTACACGAATTACCTTATTTTTTCTGACAGCCGTGTTAATTAGTACACATGTAAACGCTGAAGGACCTCGATTGCGTTAATTACCACACCTTTACAAAACTGGTTTAAGAGTCCATTTAATTCCTGACGGCGCAAAAGCATATCCACTTACATTTCCAGGTAATTAAATAATTCCAGCAAATATTGGAATAATTTATATCGTAACTATATAGTTTATACTTGTCATTGAAGTTTTGTTTATCACATAAAAATAGGTCTTGACGTAAATAGTCACAAACACTCCTTTTAGAAAAGATACTGAAGGGTTCCGTTGAAATTCCCACCAGCAAAATGCGATCTTTGGCTTTCATACCCTTTACAAGCTTCGTCAGATCTTTCTTCAAACGCTTAGGTTCAGTCTGTGAAAACAAAAGTAAATCAACAAACAACTAAATTTAATAAGATATCAAAATGATTAATTCAATATTAAAAACACAGTTAAATATCTAAACAAAATTTAAGTAGTAAGTAAACTTTTTGTAGCATCAAATTAATTTTTAATTTAAGAGATCCCAAGAAGTAAAGCTGATGATCCTGAGTCTTAAAATTCAAAGAATTGCAGTGTTTTGCAGACTCCGAAACTTGAAACCAAGGATATGATGTCAGTTTTTATTACAAATAAAATCACTTTGTTTATCTACTTCAACATTTCCAACCAAATTAATAATCATAATAATCATTAGGGTCTTTGTTACCTCAAACATAATCTCTGTAAGACCCTGCGATTTATTATTATTAGCGAATATTTACAATGAGGATAAACATTTCAGTGAAAAATACTTTGTTATCAATATGCGTCCTCATATATGTGTGTGCATGAGAAAAGGTGAATGATTCTAAAAATATTTTTTAAAAACAAAGAATACTATGTAGAGAGAAAACAATCATTATAACCAACTAGATTTGAATTGTGAGACCCACAAAATCCCCCAAACATATTTAAAATTATATTCTATGCGAGAAGTTCAATATTTTACAGAAATTTTGATTAAAGACTTTATGAATTGTTTCAAAATTTTGCATAAATCTTTTCACTAAACAAAAATAAATAATAAATGATCAACAAACTTTATCTGTCTTTGGAATTTTCTTTTGAAACGTTTTCTCGCATTCTCCAATATACACTACCGCTGGCGGTAGCAATCGTGCAATCTGCAGCATGAAAACACACAGTAGGAACACAAGTTTCTTTTCATTGTTTAAAGATTTAAAAACCAATGATAATAACTGGATTAAGAAGTGTAGAGATTTAGTTGTTGATGGTAAGTGTGGCAGAGGCAGGCCACGGACAACATGGAGCCAGGTTGTGAAGAAAGATCTCTTTGAGAAACGTATTCAGTCTGGGTTAGCGCAGGATAGAGTAGGATGGAGGCGTGCCATCAGTAAACCCATCTAACCCGTGCCAGCATGGACGTATAATAGACGTTAAATAAAGAGCGATATATATATATATATATCAAACAAACAAGCTTTTTCTTTATTCAGATTTATGTGTCAATCCTTCTTCTTGTCTTTTATTCACATTATGTCATCTTCTCTTCTGCTATTTTAATTTTTATGAAATATTTACTTTCATGAAGAGGCTAATCATAAGAATTGACAAAAGTTTCATACCTTGAACACAATGTGAAGTAACATTTGAAGGCCAGCTTTTCCGGGATACAGTCCCACAATGTTGGTGGCAGTCAAATCGAATAACAGGGCACCAGTCTCTGTGCAAATTGTATGCAACAGCATTTTCTTTCCACATCCTCTCGGCCCAGCGAGGAGAACAGATTTTATGAGGGGAGCTCTTTCATGAATGGTTTGAGATCCTAGAAGGTAAAAAGCAACCACTGAAATGTTGAGAGTTACTAGAAGTAAAAAGAGAGGGAATAAAGACTAATATACAAGTTCACTCTAAACAAGACTGCAAGCAACCACTGAAATGTTGAAAGTTACTAGAAGTAAAAAGAGAGGGAATAAAGACTAATATACAAGTTCACTCTCAACAAGACTGCAAGCAACTACTGAAATGTTTAAAGTTACGAGAAGTAAAAAGGGAGGGAGTAAAGACTAATATGCAAGTTCACTCTCAACAAGACTGCAAGCAACCACTGAAATGTTGAGAGTTACTAGAAGTAAAAAGAGAGGGAATAAAGACTAATATACAAGTTCACTCTCAACAAGACTGCAAGCAATCACTGAAATGTTGAGAGTTACAGGAAGGAAAAAAGAGGGAATAAAGACTAATATGGAAGTTCACTCTCAACAAGACTGCAAGCAACCACTGAAATGTTGAAAGTTACGAGAAGTAAAAAGGGACGGAGTAAAGACTAATATGCAAGTTCACTCTCAACAAGACTGCAAGTAACCACTGAATTGTTGAGAGTTACTAGAAGTAAAAAGAGAGGGAATAAAGACTAATATACAAGTTCACTCTCAACAAGACTGCAAGCAACCACTAAAATGTTGAGAGTTACTAGAAGTAAAAAGAGAGGGAATAAAGACTAATATACAAGTTCACTCTCAACAAAACTGCAAGCAACCACTGAAATGTTGAGAGTTACTAGAAGTAAAAAGAGAGGGAATAAAGACTAATATACAAGTTCACTCTCAACAAGACTGCAAGCAATCACTGAAATGTTGAGAGTTACAGGAAGGAAAAAAAGAGGGAATAAAGACTAATATGGAAGTTCACTCTCAACAAGACTGCAAGTAACCACTGAAATGTTGAAAGTTACGAGAAGTAAAAAGGGACGGAGTAAAGACTAATATGCAAGTTCACTCTCAACAAGACTGCAAGTAACCACTGAATTGTTGAGAGTTACTAGAAGTAAAAACGGAGGGAGTAAAGACTAATATACAAGTTCACTCTCAACAAGACTGCAAGCAACCACTGAAATGTTGAGGAGATAAATCATACCGAGTGGAAGTATGCAGAACTCTGTGACGACTCTTCGAACATCGGAGAGTGATGGCATGGGTTCGATATTCGATTGACGCAATGTTGATCCAAGATAATTATACTCCCCGATGTATTCTTTCAGTTGCACGTGAGGAGGTTTCACTAAAACACCAGCTTTCTTCAGTTCTTCACATAACGACTCCAACGTTCTGAGGAAATAAAAAAAACAAGAAAATATAGCAGATTTCAAGTCTATAAATTTATAAGGAAAAATAAATTTATAAGGAAAAGTGTGGATGCCTAGTTATGGTATTTCAGGCTATATTGTATATAATATATATTACATATAAGTTGAGTGAAAAGTTTGATATGTGTACGCACATCCAGCTAGGGAAAAAAGCAAACCTGGAAAGAAAAAGGGAAACCATTTCATCTGATTATATAATACTTCACACAATTTAAATATAATATGTAGTTTAATGATTCAAAGTTTTCTTTAAAACAATATATTTATTTTCTCAATAAAATAGCACAATGCTTTTCGTACGTCTGTTCATCATCAGGTGCATAAAAAGTATGTACACTAAAAAACTAAAACGTTGTCTAAATAGTTTGTAGATCGTAAAAGAAATCATAATGAAAACATTATTTACACAAAATCTCATAGGAGCCATGTTACACCATTTCTAAAAAGTCGTAAAAATCTAATATCCAGTTGGTCAATAATGCTGGGTCTTCACACAAGTATTGACAAATTTCCGGAAATCTAAAGTTTTGTGATCATGATTCAAATTATAATATTATAACTTTTACAACCAAACAAAAAATATTGATGAATGGAATCAAACTAGTACAAATAACCTATCAGCTGTTAGATCCTTGTCTTTCTTTTTCTTTTTGCCACCTTTTTTACCACTTTTCTTTCCACCTTTCTTCTTCTAAATTAAACCATATGTTTGAGCCATAAACGATTAATCTTAACACTATCAAATGATGACAAGATACAACTGCACGATTTCTTATTTTTACAGAAAACAAATTTAAATAAATATACTTTATTGTTTAGCGAAAATAGAAAAGTTTTAAAACAAAAACGAGACTTAGGGTAAACTTAGTTTGTTTGTTAATTAAGGTTGAGTGTTGCCAATCATTATGTCGGGATAACATTATTTTTTGGATTTCCGGATGTTCAAATCCTTCTGCCCTCGCAGACTCAGCGAATGAGTACTATTTCGACGCGGTTAAGTACAGGTGTTGGTGGTTGGAGTGATGCCACAAGAAGGGAACAGAATACAGGTGCATTTACGCCCGTTACCAACTTTACGGTTAATGCCACTACATTACTTTTTGTCACTTGGTCAAACATTTTAAATTTTGGTAGGAAATTTATAGTTGTTGTCATCTCTGAATATATACCACATATTATTTAAACATCAAAACTCACTGGTTTATATATATATATGTTTTTAACAATTGTTTTTATGAATTTTTATCATATTGTATGTATTTTTATATCAAACTTAACGAATCTTTGAAATTTTTTTTTATTTTAAAGATACATATTGATAGCAGATTTATTATTTATTTATTATTATCTAAAATGTGTATATCCTTGTAAAATATTCGTTATAATAATATCAGATATTTAAACACCTCGCTGGTTCAATTCAATTCAAGTTTACAAATATTTTGCACACGGTGAAGATTTTTTGGAAGTGAAGCAAACCTTCTTTCCACCCTTTTTTCCACTTTTCTTTCTCTTCTTCCCTTTGTCTCTATCCACAGCCTTAAAATACACAAAAAAGTTGAAATTCAGTAAGAAATGTGAATGATGTTGAATAGAGAAAATATACAACATTATTCCTAAATATTTATAACAGGATAAATTCCTCAGTCGTAATACTATATACAAGATTATACATAATATATACACTGTTGTCCTAGAAGTCCTGTGGTCCATTCGACCATTAGTCTATCAAATTTCCCTCACAAAGCTTTGGTTAACCCCAGTGGAAAGTTTTCACTTCCCAAAGGTCGCGCTCAGGTAATTCTCGTTTTGAACAATTTTTTTTTGTATCTCGCGAGAATTGAACCTGGGCCGTTGTGGCCAAAAACAAAAGTTTTGACCACTTGACCACAAGCGCCAAATGTGAAAAATATATAAACCAAAAAGAATAGTATTTTGTGATGAATCTTGAGGTTTGATCTACAACATCTAAAGAACCTCAAAATATGTTCATTGCAAAAGTCATACTAGCTTCAAGTTCTTCAGCTCTTGCCTCATTAATTCATCAATTTGTATGCGAACTTCACCTTCAATCTCCGTGCTAAGCGAGATCAAATGAAAGCCCATGGAACATCCAAAACATAAATAATACTATTGCAATTTGGTATCGCATGTAAAAATGCTAAAAATCAGAAAGAATTTAAGGAATGCAGTAAAAGGATTGTTAACCAATTGTCTCTTCTCTACTTGTCCGTTGATTAGTTCTTTTGTAAATAGTGAAGGCATTTATCTAACCCATGCTAGCATGGAAAATAGCCGTGAAAAAATGTAAAAGAAGAAGAAGAAAATTTAAAGTGTTTGAATGCGCCACTCCAATGAAGCAACAGAAAATATTTGTTAAAATGCAAAGTTGTTTTGGGTAAAACTAATGAAATCGCAAAGTTGTATTATAATAGCAATATCAGACTTTAAATAGCAATATCAGACTTTAAACAGCAATATCAGACTTTAAATAGCAATATCAGACTTTAAACAGCAATATCAGACTTTAAATAGCAATATCAGACTTTAAATAGCAATATCAAACTTTAAATAGCAATATCACACTTTAAACAGCAATATCAGACTTTAAATAGCAATATCACACTTTAAACAGCAATATCAGACTTTAAATAGCAATATCAGACTTTAAATAGCAATATCACACTTTAAATAGCAATATCACACTTTAAACAGCAATATCAGACTTTAAATAGCAATATCACACTTTAAACAGCAATATCAGACTTTAAATAGCAATATCAGACTTTAAACAGCAATATCAGACTTTAAATAGCAATATTGCACTTTAAACAGCAATATCAGACTTTAAATAGCAATATCAGACTTTAAATAGCAATATCAGACTTTAAATAGCAATATTGCACTTTAAATAGCAATACCAGACTTTAAATAGCAATATTGCACTTTAAATAGCAATACCAGACTTTAAATAGCAATATCAGACTTTAAATAGCAATATCAGACTTTAAATAGCAATATTGCACTTTAAATAGCAATACCAGACTTTAAATAGCAATATTGCACTTTAAATAGCAATACCAGACTTTAAATAGCAATATCATATCATGACATTTAATATTTACCGTTTTTGTTCCTTTATAATTTCTTCGTCATGTTTTTGTTTGAAATTTGCCGATTCATCTCTATCCTGCCACACCTCTAAAAATAATTTCTAGCAAGTCCAGTCTTAAGGAAAGCACAGAAAGAAAAGTTGTGTAATGTCATTTTTAAATTCATTTATTAATTTCTAGAGGAAAGATGTTGGCGAGGAAGTTGAATAGTTCAAAGGCTTCATGGTTTGAACCATTAATTCCAAATAAAAACTTCGCAACTGTTCATGCTCAATCTACGTTGGCGTTCTCTTTACAAAAGGGCAGAGGAAATTTTTGTCATTCAATATATATACAAATGTAAAGTGTAAACAAAAGGTTAATGAGGTGATAATGAAACCTGTGAGACACTGAGTATGTGAGTTTGTGAATGATGTAATGGTATGGGTTGCCATGGTAAGAAAACAAGATGTAGAATGACATGAAATGATATGTAGAGAGATGCTACAGAAGTTTTGCCAACTAAGAATTTTTGCAATCAGTTATATTTTTTGGATGTTTGGAACAACGAAGTGACGCAATGATAAACCGTCAAATTATTTGCTAATCCTGGAAATCATAACACCAGTCGATATATACACAATGTGATTGAAAACACCAAACTTCTGTACAATCAACAGTTCCACTTACTAAGTTGTCCTATATTTATGTGGCTAAGACATTGTGAATTGGTGGCAGTGCTTTAATCCACAAACCCACAAACCCATAAACCCAAACCATATCTTTCTTTCTGAGTTACAGTTGAGTTCTTGAGTAAAACTCATTGCGTAATGCAAGTCCAGCTTAAATAGGTTAGTTGTCTGGTTGAGCGATTTTCATAGGTACAGTTAGTACACTAGGACTAAGCTGGGGATAAAGAGATTATTATTGCAAAGTATCATTACAGCCAGATATATACTACTGAGGCGCCACTCATTCAGTTTACAAGTTTACAAGTTTACAATCTAATGACCCAAACGCCTATATTTTTCACCACCTTACGACAACCAGAATCTGATATTTTTCACCACCTTACGCCAACCAGAATCTGATATTTTTCATCACCTTACGCCAACTTATCTAACAAATTTATTGCAAACCTCGAAAGCTTTTATCCATGTCAGCAATTGACGAAACAAAAATTGATGGCTCAAATGTGATACCAGGGTCCTCTTCCTGAAAATAAAGAAGGGACCATTAAGATATAATCATCATCATCAACACGCTTAGATAAAAATAGATTTCTTCAACGTTAACTTACAATCTATAAAACTAGTAGCCTACTGTAAACATGTGGATTACGTAGAAACAGAATTTAACAAAAAGAGCTAACTTTATAACTATATATACTATATACCTCCATAATTAGAGAAAATCATCTTTTGAAACCGTCCATGCAAGCATGAAAAAGTGACGTTAAAAGGATGATGATGATGATGATGATGATGATGATGATGTTGATGATTTATAACTATATATATACTATTTATTATAAATAACTATATTTCAAACAAACTTCTTCTCCTTTCTTCGCCTTTTTATCTTTTCCTTTATCCTTTTCTTTCTTCCCTTTTCCTTCCTTCCCCTTCTCTTTGTTTTTACCCTTAGTAGACTCCTCCTGAAAATATTACGTAACCAAGCTCTTTGTGATGAACACTAGTCAATTCATTGAATGTGAAAGTTTCCGATTTAAAGTAAGCTTCTTCAAATGGAAATTGAAAAAAATTGGAAACATTAAAGAAAGTTAGCAAACAACCTACTTTATGTTTATAAATAGTTTCCATACATAAGCATAATTTTATTCTCTTTCAGTTAAATAGCCAAGACAACCAGCGCTATGAAAGAATAGGGGTCCTCATCTGGGCCTCTGCTCCCAAGTAAATACCCAATCAGACCTCAGCTCCCAAGTAATTACCCAATCAGACCTCAGCTCCCAAGTAATTACCCAATCAGACCTCAGCTCCCAAGTAATTACCAAATCAGACCTCAGCTCCCAAGTAAATACCAAATCAGACCTCAGCTCCCAAGTAATTACCCAATCAAATGTTGCACAGTTTCACTGTCATTTCTTTTTAGTCTACATACATTATTTTTTTAAATTTCTTTTATTCGTGAGGAGAAGATATCTGGAGCAAGTTTACCTTTTCTTCGTCATCCATCTGTAATGAAAAAGGGAAATCAAAAATATATATTTCACATGCGATAACTAATCTTCTTGTGTAGCTGTTGTTGGTTTCATGTAATTCAAACACCAAACACCTGTTTTACATTCAAGTGATGAAAGATCTTCTACAAATTCTGCGATGTCACGAATTTCGGTGAAGTTATATAAAATGATGATGTACCTGCTGTTCAGGATCTTTCTCTTTAAAGATGGCGTTCGATCCGCCTTGCTGCTCTGACGGATACTCCGGAAACTTCCCTGTTGCATCTCTAAAATCAGACGAGAAGCAATCTTAAAAGAAACGGCTAAGCATCTTGAAAAACGATTTGGTTTTAAAACGAGTTTAGGTCTTTCAATAAAAATTTGGATCTTCAACATAAAATGATTGCATCTCTCTCTCTCTTAACTTCCATGAAAAATATTCTAATTAATAATTAAAAAATTTCGAAATTAATTAATTGAACTGTAATTAACAAAAAAATAAAACATTAAACATGCTTCGCTCTTGCGTGAGCAGTCATCAAAAACTTAGAAATATTCGCCTTGCAAATACTGAATACAAAACCCTTAGAAATCTTTACATCTTCTACTTTACAATGATATTTCGTTGTTACAATTATGACTTATATACATCTGCCCTTAAATTTTAAATTATCATTATCCATATTCTCATTATAATTTTAACTAATATATCAAAACAGGATACACGTTGATAACAGCATTCTTTATGTTGAAGTGTATATATATTTTTGTATATATCCTGTATAAATATTCGTTATAAATAAATACAATTGATGTACCGGCATTCGATGAACCACTGTCGTATCTGGTCCTGCATATCCTCCCGCATCTCCGGTCCCTCCACGTCCCTGATTTTATCTTTGATAGCAATGAGTGCTTTAGCGTATTCCTGTACATTGTCAACATGCATGATGCGCCGTTGCTCGCATGTTTTTGCCACCTTGAACATCGGAGTATCTTTGTACTCTTTCGTTGGAGCAGGTTTCTGAAGGAAGATAGAACTGAGAGGTTTGTAAACAAACAAAAAAAATAACAAAAAAGCCACCAAAAATGCACAAAACTTATGTTCTGCAAAAAATTAAAGTATATTAATTAATGTTGGATTAATTTTCGTGATTCAATGGTAAAAAAAACTGTATTTTGCGTTTTTTTTCGTTTAGGCAAAAAAGCGCAAAAAATAAGTATTGCAAACATTGATCCAGCACGATTTAATCCAGCATTAATTAATACGCTTTAGGTAAAGGAAACTAGAAAGATCCAAATGTCATCATATGTCAAAGTCAGAGAAACATGTATTTAATTGTGAAAACATCAATAAATTTGCTGCTGAGATTTCGCAAATCATACCATTCCAATAAACACAAGCTCCTCTTCTCTCATTATCGACGTTCGTTTGCGGGTAATGAAACCCCTCCAAATCTGAAGAAAAATAAACAATGACTATTCAAGTTAGTTGATAATGTAGATGCTATTATTACAGAAATAATTTTGTTGTATATTTGATCACGCTAAGAGCATCACATCATATCCACCTGATGATGATGATGAAGATGGCGATGGAAGGTATCGCTTCTGTACTATACAATTGAAAGTTAAGAAAAGGTTGTTGGAAAATATTCTGCAAGTATATAGTAAAATTTATGATTTGATTGATATCAACAATTTGCTGCAAGTATACTTTCAGGACTCAAAAAATATTTTTATCTCTGAGTTCTAGTTTGTATGTCAGTAAAAATGGCCTATGAAATTTATAAAAGAGGCGTACACAATTTTAACTACATTTTCTATTCTAAAATTTCCCTGGAGAATACCTCATTTTTTTTAGTTTTTAGTTCACGTGTTCACACAGGTCAAATTCGTAAACATCTCTACCATTTTGGATGTTTTTAAAATATGCCATGTTAAGTGCTTACTAGTAGCCCTTCTTTGCAGGTGATTTGAAGAACTCACTAGACACTTGCTTTCTATAAAAACACTGCTGGCTCGTTATCAAGATAACGAAGAAGAAGAAAAAATCAACAACAAATAATTAAGTATAACAAGAATATTAAACAAGAAATGTAAACACATGGATTCAGAATACAGAAATTCTGGGGAAAGTATCAACCTTGCAAACACACAAAACTAAGTTTGAGATGTGACTATTATATGTGCAATGTATCGCCTATGGTACACAATAACCAGATAAAGTAAACAGATATGAACATGGTCGTCAACGGTGAAGAAAGATAAGAACTTTGAAGTGAAGAACACCTGGTATGCCTCTACAAGGTGAAGTGAAGAACACCTAGTATGCCTCTACAAGGTGAAGTGAAGAACACCTGGTACGCCTCTACAAGGTGAAGTGAAGAACACCTGGTATGCCTCTACAAGGTGAAGTGAAGAACACCTGGTATGCCTCTACAAGGTGAAGTGAAGAACACCTGGTATGCCTCTACAAGGTGAAGTGAAGAACACCTGGTACGCCTCTACAAGGTGAGAATCATCCACCTGGTATGCCTCTACAAGGTGAGAATCATCCACCTGGTATGCCTCTACAAGGTGAGAATCATCCACCAAGGACAACTTTACTTTGTTGTAATATTGAAACCCTGTCAGCGGTATTAATAGGTCAGTGTGAATCACAATTACTTTGGAAATAGTACACTTAATTAATGAAAATTTTTGTTATTGGCTTAACTTAATATAATATTAAAGATTAAATTTAGAAACTGTTCGGATAATGTTAAAATTTCAATTTTAGACTCGATAATTAAATTTAATTAGTGTTTCATTCATTATATCTTAATATATCTTTTTCTATTTGTAATATTTTTAGATATTTAAAACCAAGATGGTGGATTACCTTCTGAATGAGAAGAGCTGCTGATCTCGGATCCATCATCGGTGATTCACGAGATGCTGCAAGTCTTTCCCGTTCCTCTTGCAACCTATGTTGTAATCTTCTTGCAAAGTTAACATCGCGAATGCATCCAACAAAATCAAGTGTTTTCATTTATTTAGTATGGAATTTGAAGAAGGTATATTTTGTTATGGACTGATCAAAATTCACCCCGAAATATAAATGGAACCATCTTAAAAACATTATTATCGACGTAAAAATTGGCCGCCAGTACTATACCTGATTTCTTTCATGAATTTTGCTCTCAACCGTCCTTGCCTCGCTCGTTCGTGAATCTTCACAAAATAAGTCATATTTATAAGTCATAAAAAACAAACAATAAAGACATCAAGAAATGAATTTAAACAAAAACCTCTCATACAGGGTGAAGGCTTCCACAATAAAATACAGATTTTCTACTGAGTAAATAAGAACTTGGCAAATTTAAGTGTGATAACCACAAACGAACGATTCCTACACTAACACAGTCAACCGTAATAACCATGCAGATATGATGTATTTGCATAGTATCCTGCTAAGCAAATTTTTCTTAACAAAGAACTACAAAATCATAGTTTTACTTATTTTGATAATGTCAAACTTTAATATAGTACATCACTCACAACATCAATTTGTAAATGAGATTTTCATGTCATTATTAAAAAAAAGCAATGGAACCAACTCCTCAAGGCATAATCACCATTTATTTTAAGAACATTAGGGTATTTTCTTACTTGCAAGCGAGAAATAAGGTCTCTTATGTCAGAATCTTTAGAATGAACAAACTTTTCTACTAACACTTGAATTTTCTGCACCACTGGTTATAAATGCTGCAGAAGCACCACTGTGTTGCAGCCTTTTTGTTGTTGTAAGATTTTCCACCTTTTTCTTTTGGCAAACAATTTTCTTCAAATTTAGAACCAGAAAATTCAAATTGCTTACACGTACACCATGTTGGGCATTTGTGAGTCATTAAAACTTTTTCTAATTCAACTATAGCTTTTATTTTTATATTTCTTTGTGTTATGGATAACTAATTGATTAACTTGATTCTCTTTCATTTTATTTTCGATTTGCAAATTAATGTATTAAAAACTCTCTTACTGCATGCTTGCACTTTTGTAACTCTATTACATCCAGAATTTACAAAAATGTGACAATTTGACAATCCCGCAATAATTCAAGCTTATTTAACATATATGTTCTTATTGCCTATTTTGCTCCTATTTTCCTTGCATAAATTCTACTTTCGCCTCAATCTTCATGTGTTTTTTTATATATATATATTTATTTGTGGTTTTAAATTATACTTTTATTTTAATGATATAACAGGTCCTCTTATGATAGCAGCATTTGTATTTTTGTTGGCAAGAGTCAACCTGTATAAATAAAGTTTTAACAAATAAAGATAAATTGCTGTTGTTGTTATTTTTATTTTCCAATTAGCAGCTTTTGCTACTAAACATTCTAAACATTCATCATCATTTACATTTTTCACATCTATTTTCCATGCTAGCATGGGTTAGACGAGGTTTCAACAGATGATATTCCCCACAATTTTGTAGGTTTAATCATTGGATGATTCATTCATTCATTCAACTCTACTAAACATTGAAAGTAATAGTGGCATCAATTGCTTTTTGTTGAGTGCAGCAGGAAATATCGAGGAAATATATTAAAATGGTTTTTCCTGTGAAATGTTGTGTTTACTTGCAACTAGTAGTGCTTCCCTTTACATCAAACACGATTGAAAGCAAAAGCAATACCTGAATCAATCTCACACTTTCCTCTCTCGTCAATTTGATCACTTCCTGGCGTAACTAAACAATAGAAATGTAAAATTCCAGGAAAGCAAAAATTTGGCCACAAAAAAACTTTCAAAATTGAAGTAGCAAAGATGAAATGAATAGTAAATTATTGCTAGAGCGCAACTTTCAAATCTGCACCATGGACAGACAGAACAGGAAAGAAAAGACAAATGCCGTATTTGTCTGAGATAGCGTCTCCTCAAATCAGAGCCCCTTCTTGAGCTCATTAAATTAAGTGAATAATCACTCTCTGAGCTACTAATCGGTTGTTTGTTTCGGAATTATCAAAAGTGGTAGAATTTTATCACAGACAATGGATCATTTGTTTACGAAGTTACAGTAGGATTTTATCACTGACTTGATTAATCTCATTTCATTCTTTAATAAAAAGCAAATATCGTACTTCATTGTACCAGGAAATCTTTTGACTGTATTCACAAACATGGATTTAAAAAGTATAACATAAACACCTTTTTGAAGTTTTGTTCTTTGGTTTTCACAATTGGATTGAGACCAAGTTTTTCTTTGATCTCGTGTTTGTTCTCAGAGATGAAGTATTTCGGAATGACAATCTCCAGATCATCCTACAACAAAAGAAAACATTAAATACAAAATCATATTTTAGCGGCGTGATCATTGGAAAGTCATATTTTAAAGCTTTTCAATTTCTTTTTCGTTTTTCAATTTATTTTTTTTTACCTTTTTTAATTTTTGTGCATAAATTATAACAGTGTATAGAACTCATAAACTCATATTTATTTATAGTTATTATTATTTATTATTTACAATTATTGTAATACAAGTTATTTCTATAATACTCTCGTAGTTTTTTATTTTATATAGTATAAGACATAGCGTGTATATTTTTATTGGATTTTTAATTAAGATTTTTTCTCATAGAACTCATAAATATCAAAATAATTATTATTATAAATTAAAAAATGATTATAAATATATTATATTTATATTATAAATAAAAATTCATATGTATTAAATATTAAACAAGAACTCACAGGTGTTAACTTCAAATCAGATAAAACATCATCCATGTAATGAAACTCTGATAATTCCAAAACCACCATGTTGTTTTTTAGCTCGAGGATTCTAAATGAGAAGAAATTACGCTGACATCAACGAGAATTAATTTGTGAACATTGTTCCATTAAAATTAGTTAACCTACAACAATTTCCCAATGTAGCTTGAAAGACAGAAATTTTTGTCGATCAACTTCCTACATCTGAGATATTTATTTACTTTTAGCTTTTTATGAAACGTCTCTTATTTAAACATTGAATTTTAAAGAAATCATCATCATCGTCGTCATCCTTTTAACGTCACTTTTTGATGCTTGCATGGGTTGGATGGTTTCAAAAGATGATTTTCTCCAATTATGAAGGTTTAATCATCTGATGGTTTATTGGCGCATATGCTTTTACGGCTGGATGCCCTTCCTAACGCCAACCCCAGAAAGTGGAAAGCAATGGTGAGTTAACCCACGCAAAGTACCAACTTGTATTTAAAACTCTGTGGCAGCTATGCATCAGGGGCATGGATGCTTATGTCCATGAGGTCATCATCAAATGATTAAACCTACAAAATTGTGGGGAATATCATCTGTTGAAACCTCGTCTAATCCATGCTAGCATGGAAAATAGACGTGAAAAATGTAAATGATGATGATGATGATGAGTATTAGTAAGTATTTAAAAAGTCAAAAAAATTTAAAATTACTGGAGCAGCCAATTGATCATGCTTTTGCATTTTGATTTGTTTTACATACATCATATTTCATTTACCACACATCCTCAAAAGTTGATAATGGTTTTGAGTGAAATGATGTCAGATTTTACCTTCCCATGATACTATCAAGTAACGTTCGTAGAATGATCTGCTTTTGTGGATGGACAATCTGTCAAAATTACAGTAATCTATGTAAACATGACACCAAAATATATACATATAACATTGTGAAATAATATCAATGAATGAATGAATGTTACAATTACGGTACTGTATCAAATAAGTAAAAACTGTATAAAGTCAATTGAGAATGAAAAAAGAAAAAAGTACACAAAATTGCAGGATTGAATTTTATTATATCTCACGTTTTAAAATTATTTTCAACTCATGTTGTGACAAATAATGAAATAAATATAGAACAAAGAGTTGAAACTTACAACATGCAAACTGATTAATGAAGTTACGAGGAATAACATGACAAGTATATTAATGATACATATATCTTATATACCTTAGTAATACAGTACAATCCTGATAACTCCAACCTCAAAGGGACCGTGTAAATTAGTTCAAGATAATAAATGTTCGAGTTATCGGGAGTTTTTATGAGAAAACATTAGAGAAGGGGAACTGAAAAACAGTTTGAATTATCAGGGGTTTGAGCTATCGGGATTGTACTGTATATATATTACGTAGGTAATACCTGGTCATAACATTCTTCTATTTTACGAAAGATTTGAATGTACTTTATGTAAATCACTGCTAGATGTTGGAAGACAGCAATCCTATCCTACACACAAATAAATGTCATTAATACCAAAAAGATATTTTTTTATATCAAAAGGATGAGTAACCTTTTCTGGTTTTGGTGGAACAGCAGGCTGTTCAACTTCAAGCAGATCCTGAATTGTATTGTGAGTCTCGCACCATTGGTTGTTGTAAGCTCTAAAGGTATAAATAATAGATTTGTGAGTCTCGCACCATTGGTTGTTGTAAGCTCTAAAGGTATAAATAATAGATTTGTGAGTCTCGCACCATTGGTTGTTGTAAGCTCTAAAGGTATAAATAATAGATTTTTTTCTTAATTTGAGTTTCACATATTCAACATTTTTTTTATTGGCCAAATTAACCGTAACGTTGGTAACGGCGTAAACAAGGGTGTCTATCCCCTTTTCGTTAGCGCAAGACGTTGGGTGTAACTGTTGAAGTGGGCGCAACTCCTACCACCAACACCAGGCTTTCTCATATAAGGCGTGCGATCGCACGCCTCCACACACGCCTTAATCTCCTGAGGCGTGCGTTAAAAAGCTCTCCTCAAATTATTTTCTTCGCGTAAGGCGTGCGACTACTCGCACGCCTCAATCATATCACGTTTGTTTAATGTTCCCCATATTTCGTACAGAACATTAAACACTCCGAAAATATCAAAAATTAAATTAAACAAACACTTAAACAAGTTTACATTCTCATTCACTTGAATGACCATTAAAAACACGCGATAATTGTTGTTTAGTGACGTAGTTTACAACATTGTTATGCTCCTTCTGAATGCCTAAAGTTGTTACGTCGAAAGATGCGCAAAATGTTTCATTTGTTGATTTATTGTCAACATGTTTTATCTTTTGATTTTCTATCAAGATACAGAGTAGTTCTTCTGCATTAGTTTGTCTTTGAGTTGAAAGAACCTGTAGTGCATTATGTTAGCATGTCTGTCAGTTCCTTTTGAAAATATTCGTGTTGGCTGGGTTTTAATTCTTTAGCCAATTTTGTTTTAAATAAATAAGTTTTAAACGTAAATTTCGAAAGGGCTAGTTTCGAGTCGGCAGTTTTGAAGCGTAGTGCAATTGAATTCTGGTAGACTGTCTGGAATTTGGATATAAAACTAATACAGAACGTGTTTAAGTCTCTAAATACCGAGTTTGATTTTATATTTTAATAAATCTTTGTAAATAAACTTATATTAAAAAATATTTATTGCGGGACTCAAAAAGCCTTGTTTTAAAAAAATTGTTTACAGATAACATTGGTGTCGACAGACAGAAGTGTGTATGTTACTATGGTTACTAATCGTATGATTAGAAGAACTAAAGAAAATATACGATAAATATGCTAAAAAAGATTTTTAAAAACTGACAAATATGTGCTTTAACTGATTGATTATTCAGAAGAATTCAAATCACAAAATCATTTTTTATGAAACGCTTAACGTTTAACTCTTCCTTCCTCCAGTTTTCATAATAGAAGAAGGCAATGTAAACAAGGAAGTTAAGGCTTTGAGAGTCAGTCACTTGTACTTGACGCTTAGCCCTCGTGTTTGGGGTTCACGAGCATGAACGTCCCCCACTTGTTTACAACTTTTAAAAGATAAACATTTTTTTTAAAAAGGTGTTTCATTTAAAGGTTATCAATAACATATACGGCAAACAATAGTAAAATAGATTGTTTAAATTGTTGTAAAACCAAATGTCAGATGCTTTGTTGTTTTTTAAATTTAAATCATAAAAATACAACAACTTTTCAATAATAGTCGCGGAAAGAGGAATATTTTATTAAGTGATAAAAATGTTCTGCCTTAAACATCGCGTACGTAAATCTGTGAATATGTAATTAAATATGTAATTATGCCGTAAACAACCAAGTCAATGTATCTTCAGATTTAAAGCCAAACAAGATATGTTTTCGAAGTAAAGACCATTTACCGAATTAAAAAATGACATTAAAAATTTATCGCGCGTCATCGCACGCCTAGACAAATTCAGGCAAGTGGATATCGCACGTCTGAAATGTTTTTAACTTTGGTTAGGCGTGCGAAGCACCACACGCCTAATTTTTTCTTATGAGAAAGCCTGCAACACCCATACTTTACCGCATCAAAATGCTACTCATTCTCTGAGTTGGCCAGGAAGAATTAAACTTGCAACCTCAGAAATTGCAAGCGCTCTACCAACTGAGCTATCCCGACCTAGAACATGTTTGTTCTATTTAACCTAAACACAGAATAGATTTGCAGGCACTATTTCATCTTAATATTCCCTACTGTTTTTGCCTCTGTTAAAGAAATAACATTGAATTTGCATCACAATGATAAAGGATTTCTCAAAAACATTGCCAGTAAAAATGCCTATAATACAAAGTAAAATACTTACAAATGTGACATTGTTGGAAGAAGAATTTATTTCATAGTATCTAGATAAAAAAAATTATTAATCAAAAATATATATGTATCAACTTGACATTTTGTGATTCAGAGCTTTTAATAATAATCAATTAGAATTACAATTAGTACAATTAATAAAAACTATATCCGATATATTTTTTGCAAATTACCATTATTAAACAAACAGAAAACAACAGAGTGTACTTTTACTAGCTCAATGCGTTTATGTAAATTCCAGAATCTGATACAAAATAAAAAGCATGGTGGTTTTGGGACATTGCAGTTGAACATGCGATTACCCACAATGAATGGCTACCATGTTTGTTTATTTCACTGATGATTTATTTTGAGTTTTAACGCCTCCCTCGGGCTTTTTCTCGAAAAGCAAAACCATAATTTGCGCAGAATGGCCGTGGGTCACGGCATTATAAATACGTTCTTTTGTTCAGTCGACTTTTAATGGGTATCCAAGTGAAACATCGAAGATAGGGGACAAATTAATACCTGTTTTGAAAGCTTCTACATATCGGGGAAAACTTCGTACAAATTTTCGTCATTTTCACCCGATAGTACAAAACGGTTTTTCTTCTCTTTTGAAACGCTTACTGCATTTCATTTTGCGATCGGAACATGTTTACTTCTTTAGTAAACGGAAAGAGTGTATTTTCGCGAGCATCAGAGGAACTTCCGAACCTACTGTTTAGAACTTTCACGTTACCTCCACCGAAAATCACTGGTCAAATGTCTTATTTCCAAAGATTATATTTTCGTATTTACAAGCGAAGAAAGCACAGAGCTTCGTAACCCGGACGAGCAATTTTCGCTAATCACCATGGATACCTTAAGGGTCAAGACAACGCTGCAAAGAGATCTTTGTACTTGGACAACAAATTCGAGTTGGCGAAAATAGTGAACAACAGCCTTCAACTCGATCCCAGACTCGGCAAATGAGTTCTTATTTTCGTACGTATCTTCAACTTTTTGGTTTAAAAATATTCGAAATCACGATGAAATGTTCGGCAAATGAGTCAAAATTATTCCTCGGGTAAATTATTCAACTAGTGAATCTTTCGCAGGGGCAAGAGTTTCGTCACGTTAAGGTGTTAAGATCGTTATGTGACCTCGGCAGAAACCGGATTATCTATAACTGTGTACATACCGTATAATTCCGGGAGTAAGATAGTTCGTCAGACTCAATGTTCTTTTACACATTTGCAATTGTATCATCAGTTAGAACCAAATTATCTGCGTAATCTGCAACGTCAGTTATTTTGTTGACTGAGCATCTCCTTGACATTGCTTTCAAATAAGGTGAAGCTTAAATCGTGGTGTTTATCAATAGATGTCCTTAGAACATAATCCATGTTGATGATAAAAAGGAAATGTGCGAGTGTATCACCTTTCAATTCTCATTTAATATAAAAAAGTTGGTATCATCATCAGAGGATCTTACGAGTGATTTAGTGTTTTTATACAGCATTATTATGGCTGTTGCAGGTTCGCCTGGAATACCATACGCCACAATGTTTTCCATTTTACCCCTATGAATAGAATTGAAAGGAGACATCAGCAAAAAAAAGACAGGCTAGTAGATTTTAGCTTTGACACTTTTCATTAATCTACAAATTGTCAGAATTAGGTCAATTCTCTTTTTTATCTCTTTTCCATAAAGTCGTTTTGGTTTTTGCAAAGGAAGAGACTCAATTTTCTTGAACTTTCCATTTACTAACGCGATTTAATATTCAATAAAGTGGGAAGTGGTTTGATAAGAGGGCGCTCTGCAGGTTACCAATCTCTATTCAACTAGAAATTAGAAGAAAATGAACTTTATTTTATCTGGTTATATAACTTAATCAGTCTTGCAGTTTTCTTCAAGTTATTTGCGATCCAAAGGTTCCAAAGACAAATTATAATCCAGACTGAAAATGTCCAAGATTGTTTTTCAGTTCATTTTTAAAGAAACCTTTAAGAAAAACAATTTCGAGGCGTTGTGGCGTACCACAACGCTTTTACAAACGGAAGCAAGTATATATTTAACTATATAATCGTGATCGTCTAACACGGGCCCCCCAAAGAACATTTCTTTGTTTCAAATTTGTCGCCGAGTTAAATTGCAGCGAAACTGCACTTCAATGTAGAATATATTACATCGCTAGTTACACTGAGAACGGAATTCATGGCTTAAAATAAGTGTTAAATGGTTGATATTTGAGAGTCTTTGAAAAATGTATCGCAGCTCTAATTTTCCGCTTTTTATATATGTTTGAACGGTAAACCTACTCCAAAGGACTTTTCGAAGAATGTCAAAGTTATTATTTTAAGTGTATTTCTTGCCAATAGTTTGTAGCTTAGAAATTTACGCTTTACTAAAAATAAAGTTGTGACAAACTGAAGTGTTACCATGGCTTCCATTTGCGCTTTATCGCTACAATCTATTGATACGTCTGTCGCCTATAACACCATTCAAACTGTTTGTGCCACAGCGCGAAGCAAATCTGTTTAACAGTGAGTATTGCTTAATAACAGATTGTTGCTCATTGTTTCGCACGAGTGATTTCCATTGTTAAATTGCCACAATTATTCATTGTTTCTTTGTGGTGATATTCCATAGAGACCCGATAAAAACCTTTTCCATTAATTGCATGTTTGTCTGTTTTTTATATTAATTGATATTGATATTATTAAAGATATTTACAACAAATTGCAGAAAGATTTATGGTATTGTACGAAACTAATTAGCCACTGGCCAATATGCAACTGAATCGCCAAATTTCATTTTTAAAGTGATTCCAAGGTCTAAAAACATGCGAACTTATTTTGTTAAACACAAAAAATGAAAACTAATTGCTTTTTCATTTTTTTGCAATGCCAAACCATTCGTTGGCAAACAGCTTTTTAAAAACAAATTTTCGACATTTTTCTAACTGTTCTCAAATGTTGTTTGCAAATGTTGTTTGCGATTTTCAAATTAGTGTTCAGACCTTTTTAAACTGTGACGTAGTTATGTAGTAACAACAAATTGATTGTAATGAATTTTTTTACAAAATCCTGGTTTAGCCTGGTTTCGCGAAATAACTCTTTTTGAAGACGTTTCACAGTAAAGATCTCTTGTAAACCACACTTGTTTGAACCGAAAAAGAAATTCTCCGAGGAAGAGCTAAAATGTTTTGAAAATAGTAAGCATGCAGGGCGAATGCGAGGAAGAGATGGTTGGTCAAAGAACAAGCGAGCGAGTGACTGAGTGGTTGGTGTAAGTGTGGAATGTGTCAAACAATTGAAATGAGCAGGGAGTGTTTGTGTTGTGTAGAACTTAATCAGGTTCGCATTCAACTTCCAGAAGGTTAGCTTTATTCTTTTCTATTTCCTGTTTCTTTATAGCTAGGTTCAAATTTGCTCATACAATTATTTAACTGGATTAAGTTTTTATTTTATATTATAGCTGCAAGCTGTGTGGAACTGGAAGATTTCCGACCTGTATGCTTAAAAAAATATACTATGAAAGTTTGATTGGTTGGTGCGTAACGAAAACTTTCAAGTTTACATTTAGATAGACTCAGTTTCTTTTTATGTGATGGAAACTACTGACTTTGGCTTTTTTACGGACGATATTAGTCTGACATGAAACACAGTCAGTTGTGGAGTTCACCAATGTTATTGTGGATGTGGAAGCGTAAAAATCTGGGTTGGACTTCGGTTTGAGTTGCTTGTTCACATTTTACATCCACAGTTTCAGTGGCAAAATCAACAAATAACTCATCAGTTTGTAAATCTGAATTGGAAACTTGCAAATCTTTGGAATAATTTAATTGTTTCAAATCTAATCAAAACAAATATTTCTTTTTCCAGTTTTAAAACCCTTGTTAAAAGTATTTCAATTTCACTGGATAATGATATATATAAATATTTTTAAATTATATTTTGTTATTTTTTTGTTCTGTTTGTTTGTTTTTCAAGAATTTTTATTTGTATATCATATATTTCTTGTATGCATAGATAAATTAACGATTTTTGATTTTTTTTATAAACTTATATTAATGGATAAACAATAGTTTTAACAAAATTTCTCAATACTGCTAATTTTCTCAATAATTCTAATTAGTCAAATTTGGCCTTCTAATAATATTATATTTTGTATAAAAAGATAAAAATATATAATATATATATATATTCATTTTTCAAAATGTAGTGTTGAATTTATCTAGGAATTGTGTTTTTGTTGAAAATTTATGAAAAAGAAAATATGAATGAATGAAAAACAGTGATTGTTAACAGTGCATTTTGAATCGGCTAAAATGTTTCGACAGTTTTATTGTATCTGTATCGAAAAAAATGAAAATTTTAAAATTATTATCGACCTTAATCTATCATTACTTTAGCTACCTTTGTCTTACCTTAAGCGTATTAATTAATGCTGGTTAATTTTTGCGATACTTATTTTTGCGATTTTGGCGTAAAATAAATCCCGCAAAAGCACAACAATGAATGAGGCATTTTAAACGAAAACACGAACTTGCAAAGTTATATGCTTTTACTTCTTTGATCGTCAAAAGTTTGTTTTTTGCGGTTCTATACAAAAATCTATGTTGAAGTTCAAGGACAATTATTCAAATGCTTATTGTTATTCGCTATAATGTTTTTCTCAAAACCATACTCCATAATGACGTCAAAAACCACTTTGCGGGCCGCGTGGACTGGACGCTAAATAATAAAAACATGTTGAAGCAGGAGCTTCGAGAGAAATGTATAAAACGAAGATATCTTTTTATAATTCTTCATTATTAGACTTCGGTACTCAAAACGACTCTTTAAAATGTTTTAACAATCATATTTAGAACGATTTTGAAACCAAATATTTTTCGCCTCGGAATCACTTTAAAGCAACTTTTTGCGTTCAACTTCATAATATACTTTAAACAACCATGAAGATTTTATTAAAGAACTTATAATTTCATACATAGTCCATTAAAGAAAGTAGAATTTGTCAGTGCAAATGCAGCAGAAATAGGTTGTTTTTTGTTGTTTGTTTTTTAACGAGGCTTCCAGAAAGCTCATTTAAGCATATATCATAAAAACTTCGACCCGGAGTTTTAGTGTATTTAATTGGTCCCATTTGTGCGACGGTTATTTTTGATGACATTCGTTGTTGTGTATTTATAACCACTCACTAAACAAGTTTTGTGATAGCATAGTCGAGAACCCAGAACCTTTCGGTTAAGAGCCAAACGCCATTCCCATTGCGCATCGCCGGATAGGTTGCTTAACGAACACCATTTCCTATGAATGCTAAACCAACAAGTTCGACAGCTAGCTATGTGCTAACTTAAGAAATCTTTACTACAATCAAGCAACTGCTAAGCAACTTATTGGAATCAATTTTAGCTGCTTATGTTAAAAAAGTGTATTTATGGAGACAGACGATATATTTCCCTGGAAATCTGACCATTCCTGAAAACGAAAGTCAAAAGAAAGTTACTTTTTAAAGGTCTTTCCGCCAACATGAATCACTGGTTTGCTTGCGCAATAAAACTACTCTTAAAAACCTTATAAATTATGCAATTTCTTTTTAAACGTGTTGAATAAATAATTAGCATAAATTATTGAAAGTTTCTATATTAATCTGTCAGCGTTTGAATTCAGTGTTTTGAAAACGGATTTGTGCAGATATACGACTAATCAATTGTGATAAGCGCCTCATCGGTATCAATTATGCAACTACTTGGCGATTGTAACACACATACAGACTTACATACAGACTTGCATACAGACACATACTATAGTGGCTGATTAGCGTTTAATTACGACAGAATGATAATAAAGGTGGGTTTTTTGCTTATGAAACTTGTTTGGATGAGTGGGTGTACCTAGCAATATGAGTACTAACTCAATTAAGGAGTTATATTTCGCTAAAATTCTTAGTTTAGCCGGTTAAAATTGTTGCAACACACACAAATCCGCGGAATAATCCATTTCTTTGCAGAAAACCCACATACGTATGGTTTTGGTATATTTAAAGAAAATTCTGGACGATTATAATGTCGGATAATTATCTTGTTACTAAAAAAAAACATTCGAAGACTTCTTTTCCACGATATTGAATGATATTAAAGGATATTAAAGGATTTAGTTCGATTTTATAAAGCCTTGATTTGTATTCGTTTCTAGGCAACGAATTACTTTCACTTTAATGAATCCAAATGTTGTTTACAATATTACACGACGCACGAGGAAACCTTTTTTTTCATGCTTGCATTTTTTGAAGTTATTGAATCGTCTTGAATCGTTATTGAATCTTGTCATATCGGGTCATCCTGACCCGATATGACAAGCTGTTTTGAGTGAGTTTACTCAAAACAGCTTGTCATATCTTCAAATTTTTTGATTAACATTATGAACCTTTGAAATCCCTGCCAGCCTTTGGCATAATTAATGTGTGCTGTTGCTGCAAAAAGGTTAAGCATTAACCTCATAGCTTCTAAATGTTCATGCCAGTTTCCGGTTCTCTCAACTTGTGTAAACATTTTGATGACACTTACATACTAAATATATTTCATCAAAGGTTTTGCAATCCTACATTGTTCAATTTTTATGTGCATCCAGTTGCTGTTGAAGAGTTGTGATCATTAATGATTCGTTGACATCTGATGTCATTTCCTGATTAACTAAGCAATAAAAGATTTCTTTGAGAGCACATTGGTCATACTTGCCTTCCAAGTATTAAGGCAGATTCAACTAGAAAATGTGTGCGAAGTGCCCTTGCAGCTGCTTTTCCAGACATCATATATGACAAATCACATTCTTTGCGTATATTGGTTCCAACAACCTTTTCAATCTTGAACCGTCTGTAATAGTACCAAGTTGATCCCAGGAACCTCATCAAAGTATGGAAACATAATTATTTAAATATTTGATGTTCTTGCATAAAACCATTCCATTGAGGTTGACTGTCCACTGAATCGAATACCATTGCCAAGTGCGACTGGAGATCAATTCCAAAAGATAGAGAAAACTTTGAAGGTGGTTGGAGGTGATTGAACAACTGGCTTGAATACAGTCTTCAACAGTCTTGTGGGTATGCGGGTCGTATAACATCTTTGACCTCATGGACATAAACATCCATGCCCCTGATGCATAGCTGCCACAAAGTTTTAAATACAAGTTGGTACCTTGCGTGGGTTAACTCACCACTGTTTTCCTCTTTCTGGGGTTGGCGTTAGGAAGGGCATCCAGCCGTAAAAACATCTTCACCAATAAACCTTCAGATGATTAAACCATCCAACCCATTCAAGCATAGAAAAGCGACATTAAAAGGATGGTGATGATGATGACACATGGTATGTCAGGCGCTTCATAAGACTAAATTTGGATATTATCCTGAGATGATATCTCTGTTGCAGCTAAGGAAGACTTTAATCTTTTAGTTCAAACTGGATCTTGTGATGGAAGATGCCGTTCTTTTGTGCTAATGCTGATAATTCCCATTCCATGATACATTCCTGGTGCAAAGCCTAGAGGTAGACCGAGAAAGACATAATTTGCTACAGAAGAATTTAAGTTTAGACCTAATACAGTCCAGATCAGATTGGAAGATAGCAATTAATATACCCGTACATAATTTATAAGGTGTATTTTTATATACATAAAGCACACTAAAATGATTAATCTATAAAATATTATTAATTGTGCATCCCCTGTTCACATATATATGATATTTTTAATTATAGGATATGTGGAGATGGATATTTCTTATGTGCATTGTACAACAACCATGCGGGTTAGGTGGTAAGTTTACAGTAAAATTAATGGTTTTGTTGTTCAAGTGGAGCCAAGCAAATTTATCATTAATGACATTTATTTATTTTTTCACAATTACTGCATTTATATGTTTGAATAGGAAATTTATAATAATTACGAATGAAATAGAAATGATTGACGATTACACAACATTACCAATTACAATTTTGAGGTAAACTCCATAGAAAACTGACAAACACTTTTGATTTTCCAGATAGGGGTGACAGCATGATTTAGAAGGAGGATCAAATTTTTACCTGAAATGAAGCAGCATTCAATTTTTCATTTTATTGTCGAGAACTGCTAATCATTCTGAAACCGCTATTGATTACTCTGGTAGTCAGGAAGAGAATTTTGTAATGTTATCTTTGTTCGAAAACAAAGATGTACAAACAAACAAACAAATTGTTTCAGTCAATAATCGTGTATTTTTTAAAAATTTTTGAAGCTCTAACTAGGTGGCCTGATGTGTATAAAAAACAAAACTATTTTGGAACCTATATATATATATAGAAAAAACAAAAGAAATATTTGCATTGAAAAGTTGTTTAATGCAATCCCGTTGTTTGAATGAAAATATTGTCTTAGAGATTTCATAATGGTTAACGTATTTGAATGTTACTTTATAGCCAGACTGACAAGTCCTTTGACTGCATCAGAAGCTACAAAGCTTGTTATGTATACAGCTTTCAAGCCCAATACTATCATTGTTTATTGGCCCAAAGAGCAGTTTGTCGATTTCACAAAAATCCAAATAAGTGTTACCTCTTACTTGGAGAAATTTCCTTTGATCAGAGTTGTACAAGATATTATTGATGGTGGTGTTATCATTAATGGGCTTTCAGCCGGTCACCGTTATAAATTGAATGTGCTGTTTCAAAAGGATCACTTGGAATATTTGCTGCTGAATGAGATTTCTTTTGAAACAGCTAGGAAAATTAGCGGTAAGCAACAAAGTCGTTAGTTTACCTTTTGATATCATTGAAATTTTGTAAATTGAAATTTGTGCGAGGATAAATCACCATTACTGTGGAAGTTTTACAATGTTCAACCACAGTTCACCATATCGCAATATCTTTTTATCTCAAAACTATAAAGTTGGACTTAAGGTCATTCAAAATTAAGGCAACAAATTGTATTTTTTCAATTCCAAATTTATCATGCAGAGATGGAATCATGGCTAAAGAAGTAGGGGCAAAGGATAGTTTCATGATTTTTTCTAGATTATCAGAACCTGGCTCTTTACAAATCATACAAATTTTCGAAGGGTGGAGAGACACTAACTAATGACTTGAACGATGGGACCACACAACACTGCATGATTCAGTCCATGGAGAAAAACTCTTGGATCAGATTTGATTTGATGAACACCGTACTGATATTAGAGGTAAAATTAATTTTGTAACAAACTACTGTTATGTTTAGGACCAAATAGCACCAGTGTTTAAAAACCTTTTTATTATTTGTTGTTATAAGGTATTGGTGCATAAAAGTGAGTTCCCTGTGTACAGTAACAACAAAATGGACTTCCAAGTGTTGGTTGGAGAATCACGTTGGTATAGCGAAAACAGCTTATGTCGAAACGGTTTTCTCCCTTTGAACAATGCACTCATTGTTTCAGCTCTTTGTCTCTCTCCGTTGCCGGGTCGTTATGTGAACTTAGTCGCCAACAGCTACAATTATCTTCGAGCTTGTGAGATTGAAATCATGGGGTTTTCTGGCAAGTTTATTTCTTTACGTCAACTTTACATTTAACAATTTGTTGTGATTCCAATAAATTTATTTACGGAATTTAAATATTATCTTATTCTTTTTTATTCCTTTTAGATTACAATAACATAGGTTTCGAAAAAATGATAGCATATTCCAGCCTGTTGCCTGTAAACTCCACTTCCAACGTCATGTATCAATCTCAACTGTCTGTCAATGTTGGTGTCTCCTTTAGTAATATTTTGAACAAAGGCAATTGTTTTTCATCTGCTGAAGAATTCAAACCGTGGCTTTCCGTGGATCTGCGATTCCCTTCGTTTGTGCGCCAGGTGATAATTTGCCTTTTTGCCCAATATTGTCATTGATATTGCTTTTAAATAGAGGAAGCAAATATTAGAAGTTAAAGAACCCCGTTACAGTTAAATCACACCATGAATAAGTCATACTTTCATTTAGTTGTTCCGATTTTATGTGTCCCCTCGGTCAAAAACTCCTCTTGAGATTCGGTTAACTTGGACGTTTGTAAACTCAAACCAATTTCCTATCTCCCTTAGGGGTACAAGTTTAATGGGATTCAACTTGTTTTTCAGATCATTGTTCAGCATCCATCAGACAGTCCTCGAACAACATTACCCCTTTTGATTACAGTTGGTCAGCACAAAGAGTTTTATTTCAACAAAGTGTGTGAAGAAATTTTGTGGTCATCTGGTTTAATTTCCATTGTGCATTGCCGTGAGATGCTAAAAGGCCGTTACGTGCATTTGATTCTTGATGGAACAGGCCAGCTAACGCTCTGTGACGTTCAAGTTATTGGACTTGAAGGTAGTAATCATGATCATGTTACTAAATCGTTGTTTAAATTCTCTACTTTATGGTTTTTATTGATTGGAGATTGAGCAGCTGTAGGCGTAGATATAGTGTAGATTCTAACTGTCGGACAGACAAGAAAATCTCGTAGGAAGCTCTTTCCCTGAGATTGCTTTAAATTGATAGACCTGCATTCCATTACAATATTTTGTCATTTTACTGATCGTTTCTTCTGTGCAAATGAAAAGTACTTCAGGTTAATTTTGTATGATTCCTTTGAAGTTTGTTTCAAAGAAAAATCTTTAGCTATTAAATTCAGACTTGAAAATATTTTGTTATTTTGTTAAGTTAGATAAGATTCATAATAATTGAGAAGATAATTCCAGTGGAACAATGTTGTTTGTGTTTTTATTTTGAAAAAATCTGTGAGAAGTATAATTTGGTGATACCTCCTCCCCTGAAAAAAGTAGACAAATTTGCTCTGATGATTAAATTACTAGAATGGTTTACTTCATATATACAAAAAATATGTTTTATGTTAAAAATATGAAGGAATGTATACAATGTCAAACACCAGAAAGAAAAAAGTTAAAACAATGAGTAAACAAACGTTTTCAACACACGCACATACATATAGTTAGTTTTTTGTCAAATATGAAACTTCATCTTTGGAACATTCGATTTGGAGTGAGAGGAACTTTCCAACAACTTGATGCATTATATCCACCCCTAATACATTGTCTGGTGGCATTCTTTGAAAACTCATCAAGAAGAAAAAATTATTTAAACTCATTTTTCATATTTTTCATTCCTCATTTTTAAGAATAAACATTCACTGACGAGAAAATGTTTTTTGTAAAGATGTTTTATAGTATAAATCACTAAATGAATAATGTCTGGCAATATCATTTTCCTATACTTAACCATCGGACATATCTATAACCAACGGTTATTTCCACCCTTACATCTTAGAAATATTTATATAATTTATTCACATTTATCTCAAAGGAATACCCATCAACGTCTTTCTTAATGTGGTAGGGCAACATTGAATTGAACATTGAGGCTCTTTTTGTTTTTATGTTTAATAAAATGTTTAAGTATAATGGCAGGAAAATGGTGAAATTTCTTTCCTCATTCAAGGTTACATGCAGCAAGATTTCATGCAGGATGTTGGATGGTGCATGCTTCCTCAAGACACTCGCTGTGGGTTTGGCACCCAGCGTTTTTGTACGATCAAAGATCGCAACTGGATAGAGTATTTTTGCCCGCGATCTCCAAAAAACGTTGCTTGTTTTACACAAGAATGTCCGTGTAAGTGAGACATTCTAGTTTGCTTAATGTAATCAATAAAGAGCGTAAACACGCACGCTGTGTAAAAAACAACATCATGCAATTTTTCACTAGTGTCATATTTAAATGAGTTATTGATTTGGCTTGACAACTTGAGATTGAAATTAATAACTTCTAAATGATTAATTATTATTAATTTTTTAATTTTAATTTGCGTTTAGTTTCTGCCCCACAAAACCTCTTTGCATCCAACATCACAGGGGAGTCGTTTGTTTTGAGGTGGGCACCGATACCTCTGTCTGCACTCACAAACAACAACAGTATCGTAACTGGTTATAATGTTGTTGTTACGGAAACTGAGTATGTCATTGTGCGTAACATAACCGTGCCAAACGATTGGGTTTTGCTCGATGGCTTGACTCCATTAACCGAGTATTCCGTTCAGATTAGTGGGGTGGTGAACACAATGATGAACGGAGAATACACTGAACAGCTCTTTATAAGGACTTCCAGTGGAGGTGCAGCATTCTATTGTGTTAACAGTAATGTGGGTTTTAGTGATAAAATTGAGAAATTACTTATATTATTACAAAAATTAACAACCTCTGTTTCCTGACAAACAATGTTATAATCTAATAGCTTCCTGTTCCCAGGTTTTCTCAACCAATATATAAACCCTCTTTGCGTTGTTAATCTGATCCAAAATACTCTATGCTTCATTTCATTTTTACTGTGTCAAAATCCATTTTTAGTATACAAGCCAAACCCAAATTGGTGGGTTGCGTGGTCAAGCGATTTTTGTACACAAAATGCCCTATGCTTTTGAAATTATTATTTTCTTACATGGAAAAATGAAAGTTTTCTTGGCATTAAAATTATACGTTATGTCACAACTTTCTTTCAAATTCTAATGAAAACCCTGTTGATTCAAAACAAAAGCGTCTTTCGGCATCAATGAAGAATTCAAGCTTGGTTTACTAATGTGCATATTTTGAATTTCAGAGCCATCTGGTCCGCCTTTTAATTTCACGGGGCGTTATCTCGACTCTCAATCTATCATTGTGTCATGGGAAAATAATATCACCGTGACTGCGATGACGCATGGTTTGCTTGTCATGAGAAAGCATGATGGCGGCAACATTCAGAACACCAATATAAAGTAAGTTTACGCTGGAATGATCATGATATATATCATTTAAAAACTTTTTGGTCTTGTTTGAAGAAACAGATTTGCTGTGTTTAGCAAATGACAACATGATGGCATGAACATTTGACGGCCATTATATCTTGGCAAAAAAAATCTGTAGCAGTGAAATTGGATTATTCATCCAGTATTATTCAATATTCTCAAATTTAGGGGATAAATTACCTGAATGGTCAATTTCAGTCTTTAATGCGGGATGTTTCACTCCTCTAGAAACTGTCTAGTACTAAAATAAATGACAAACCAGACAATCTGCCATTTTGAGACAGGATTGGGTTAAACAACTAATGTGAATTAATAATTAGAATGTCAAAGTCAAGTGGAATTTTTCGCCCGTTTCCGATATTAATGCATTGTTTACATTTGTTGGTTCTCATTATGGCGGCATAATAAAAGCAATCAACTTCAGTAGAAGAAACAGCTGAAATAGTTTTGTTTATTATATTTGTTTCTCTTAGTTTGACGTCTACTTCCTACGTGTTCAAAAACCTCTCCATCTATACAACATACAAATTTAAAATGGCGTTTGTGAATGACTATGGTAGGGGACCGTTTAGCCTGGAGACCGAGATCACCACTGATGGAGTAGGTGAGAGAACCTTCCAGTAAAGTTAATTCATGACTCTTTCTTCGATTCTTCGAGTTAAAGTGAATTTTTATTTGAAAAAGCAATACTTCCAGAAAGGGTACTGATATTGTAAATGTTGGCGTACTTAGCCCTTCTTTTGCACCAAAACATACTGTCAATCAGATAATCAGTTGAAGTTAGACATACATTACATGACATGCAAAGAAAAGTTTTCATTCAATGCAATTTTGCAAAAACTTCAACTCCTAAAAAATCCAACACCTAAAAATTGGCTGGTCTCATTTATGCAATTTGATGTTTTCGGACTTTATTCATGATAAATCTAAAAATGTACAACAAAAAAAGGTTGAAGTCAAAAAAAGTCAGTCAGTGTTCATTTCATTATATAATGAATTTTGTTTTTTGAATTTTAAATCACAAAAATGTTTCCGCTTCTTATTTTCATTGAAATGATTCCTAAACGATCAGGGCTCTTATATAAAAAGATTTATACATAATTACATAAGAAGTATAAATACATAAGACGTATTGTTTTTGTATATTTATGGCCCAATAAAACTGGCATCAATAAAACTTTTATCATTTTTCATTTGCAAAAATCTAAATTCATAAATTATACCTTATTCGAAATTACAACAAGAATTTAAAGGAATAATACATGAAATGAAATATGATCTATGATTTAATTACTTAAATATGCTGACATGTGTAATTGTTTATATTTAGTACCACTTAATAGAACACTTGATATAACACTTGACATAACACTTGACATAACACTTGACATAACACTTGATAGAACACTTGATATAACACTTGATAGAACACTTGATATAACACTTAGCACATGTATTTATTATTATTTATTTATTATTTTCTATAAAATGAGTGATGTGTTCGTAGCTCCGAAGGTACCACCTGTAAACATCACAGTTTTCGTCATGCCAACTGGTCCCATTCTCCTAAGCTGGACACAGCCAATGTGGGGGATTTTTGGTCCATTATGCAGCAACACTATCCAAACACAGTTTATCAAGGTGAAGGGAAGACGAATGAAACGTGGCATGAATGACATTGAAACTCTTCAAGGATTTAAAATGAGGTATAGTGGATTATCAATCTTTCTTGATTCAGTAAGTAATGATTAGTATTATATCCTTATTTATCCAAACGTTTCTCAAAAAGAAGGCTCCAGTCTTCTAAAATTGTTGCGTACGGCAGAAAATTGTATACGCAAATGCGTTTTTTATTACATATTATTATGTTTTGCCCGACATAATTTGGTCTACATTAAGACCAAATTATGTAGGGCAACACAGTTGTTCTTTCTCTTTGAACTAATTGAGTGCAATTTTAATGTGTTATATAGCTTGTCTAGTACTTTAATTTAATGAGTTTTCGTGGGGATTAAATTTTGCGGATTTTGGCTTAATCCGCAAAATTAAGTCCCCATGAAAATCTGGAAAGTAGTCATCCGTGAAATTTTTGAATAAATGTCTGATCCGCGAAATTTTTATAAGAAAATTTCTGATAATTTTCCAGTCAAAATCTCCACTAATTCATACATCGTACTCAATTTCCCTGTTTTTACTTAATGCTTAGCTGCTCTTCAAAAGGACATTTTACCTCCTTCTAATGACCACTGACTGTACTGACCACTTTCACTGACTTTCATAAATTAACAAATTTTTGTGTCTGAGGGTAAGAACTTTCCAATGATACTAAAGGCGACACCATAAGAGTGTTTCATTGGCTAGAATTCACCTCTAAAAGTTCATTTTTTGGAGATTTTCCGACAATAAATATGGCTTTTTGTTGTGAAAACGGATCGAGAGCCAATTTTGCCGGTTTAAGAAAATATTCAAAAACGTCAAAACACAAAATTAAGTCCCCGCGAAAACTTATCACATTAAAAGTAGACTTCCGCTGTAGTGCTCCAATTAATTGTTCAAAAGTGATTTGCAAATTTTTATCAAACTCTTCACGCAAAAACGATTACTCAAAATCAAATTAACTAGTTATTTCAATAAAAGGTTTCAAGAGAATCATATGTGCATTAAACAGCAGCATTTCTTTCTATTTAGTCAATCTTTAACTGTGACTGGTGTCACTAGTGCAGATGTGGCGTCTGTTGTTACGGGGAACGCAGTCTACGAGATTCGTGTCAGTGTGAACACGAGACAGACGGGGGTATTCAGTGACCCATTACTCATTGAGACTCTAGAAAGATGTAAGAGCTATAGTTGGAAATAAGTTTCTTTTTTTCTGTGTGAGACATGGCGTTGAGATAATTAGATGAGTTGGTTTGTGAGGATGATGATAGTGACTCGTCTTTATTGACTGCTCTATTTATTATCATGATATTGACATGTCCTAGCTTAATTACTTAATTTCAAATAACAATAGTAAGAGAAAATAAAGTTAAAAAAGATTAAATATTAAAAAATATATACACTGTACTTTACACCGCTTCAACATTTTGCTTCATAGGAGGAATGTATACATGAGTAGATTAAGTGTTACTATATTTAATTTGTTTTAATCTACCTTGAGTACTCGTTCGTTCCGTACCAATTTTATTTATGACTTATATACATACGCTCTTAAATTTTAGATTATCATTATCCTTATTCTCATTATAATTTTAACTAATATATCAAAACAGGATACACGTTGATAACAGCATTCTTTATGTTGAAATGTATGTATATTTTTGTATATATGTATATCCTGTATAAATATTTGTTATAAATAAATATATTTTGGCATAAAATTCCGTTTTAACCTTTATTTAATAAGAGTATTTTGAAACTCCGATATCATTTGTTCCAGCTCCACTTTTATCAGCGGTAGATGTCACCTGCGTTCCCCTTAACGACCGTTCAATTAAGTTGTTATGGAAACCATCCCATCCTGCATGGCAACAGGGTGTTATCACAAAGTACAAAGTCTATTACAAGAAAATCAACGACACTGAAGCATTGTCCGCAACGTTGCAGTCGTTAGATCGTGAATATCAAATTGGTTTCTTGACCAACTCGACGAACTACACTATTTGGTTGACAGCTTTCACGTTGGCTGGTGAAGGAGCCGCGACTGAAAATCTGAATTGTGCCACGAAGGGATCAAGTGAGTGACCATTGCATTTGAAATTTACTTATGATTACATTTTAGCCTATTGTTTTGAGAATATTAAAAGTTTTTTCAATAACATTTGCACATTTCTGAATCTTTTTCCAGTACCGTCGTCAGCCCCGAAACACTTAAACTCTGTTCCCTACACAAGTCCAACTTCGTGTTCTGTTACATGGAGTCACCTCAAGGACAATGAATGGAATAGCGATCCTTTAGGGTACATTTTGTTAATCGAAAAGGTTAACGGTATACCAAACACACAATACATTCGTCTGAAGATGGTTTCTTCTTATACGATACGTGGGCTCACTTTGTACAGTGTCTACCTAATAAAGATTGCAGCCTATTCTTCGGGTGGACAGAGCAAATGGAGTAGAGCCATAAAATGTTGTAAGTGTTTTTTTGGTATATTTTAGTGATTCAAAGAATATAAACATGACTGATTGCAAGTCATAAGTCATAGCATTGGCTTGAGCCCCCTAAGGTTTCGTGAAATTAAGTAGCGTTTTTTGAATCATATTATTATTCTTGTAAATTGTTTTATTATTTAATAGCAGTGTTTCTTCTGTCCTTTTATCAGTTTATAAAATTGATTGGTTTTGAACATTTTCACCAAATGTTTCTTTTAAACAATCATTAAAGTTCAGTCTTGGTTTCATGTTTTTGAAATCAGAGCCTCGAGTTTCTTCATGCCTGTTAGAATCTGTCTTTTTCAATAATATACTAATATTATTAGCTTTATAAAACTGTGTGTTAGCGTTAAGATACTGTTTGAAAGCCTACTTGTTTTTATATAGCTATCTGCAATGTACGTGCAAATTTCACGCATTTTTAAGCAATGAATAATAGTAATTAAGTTAATAGTAAGTCAGAGTTCAAAATTTGCTTTGTTGATGAATGCTTGTCTCTCAATACCAAGATTCCCATGCACTTGTTTCAATAATGTGTTTCTATCACGTTCATAATCTTGTTTTTGTGTGTTTAAAATACAAATCCTTTTTAGAAACATGTCATGTATTTTGTTTTTGTTTTTGTTAAATTATCTTGTTTTGCAATCACGTTGTTTGTTGCAGACACTTGTTTCCTGTCCGAGCCACAAATTGATATTCAATTTCATCAACAACTACCTTATGTGTACAGCACAGGAAATGACAATCAACCAGTTGGAAGTGTCGTACAACTCGTACAAGATGCTATTAAAGACTGCGTCGTACCCTGCCAATCTTACGGCAAAGATGCGTATATTTCATACAAAACTGTTTACAAAAACGTGACAGAAAACGCTAGCCTAGAAGTGAATGATACAAGAGTGGTCATACCGTCTATGTATCATTCACCTGCTTTTGCCTATGTGCGTGTTACAAAAACACCGGGTTTTGTGTTAGTCAGTGTGCCCGAAAATGATAGCGAAAAGAGTTCTAGACAAGAAGGATCGTTGCTTGATGGTGTATTTAAAGTTATCCCCCTGTGTGGATTGTACATCCTTGTCAACTTCTTGTTTGGTGCCATATTTTGGTTTATTGTAAGACATATAAATAAATATTTAATGTTTGAAAATATAGCATTAAAATTGTTTTCATGATAAGTCACTGATGTGCGGAAAAGAATTACCTTTTCCAAGTTTTAAAGATTTGATATTAACTTTATTTATCTATTTATTTATTTCAGAATTTCCTGGAAATAGCATATAATGAATAATTAAAGGCAGTATTAGATTCGAGAATGACATACCATCCAGTTATTCCCACTGTTATTTTTCAAAGGAACCGTTTGGTGGGAATCAGAAGTATTGCTTGGCACTTGCTGGAATCTTTGACAGCTTCTATCTCACTCTCATGACCAGTACTACTGTTGGGTGAGAAAATGATTTTTTGTTTAGATGTCCAAAAATCTCACATATTCTTTATCACGAGGGTGTAATACCATGTGTTACACATTACAACCACAGCAGCAGTGGCACAGTGATCTAAGCGTTGTACTCAGAATTAAGAGGTCCCTGGTTCGACTCCCTTTCGGGTCGAATCTTGTCACATCCCTGGAAGTACTGTGCTCAGTTCATTTCTCGATGAAGTGGCTTATTCTAGAGTTTCTAGGATTTGTTTCATGTTTCTGGGTTAAGAATTGAGAGAGGGTTGGACCTTATATAACATCAAAATTTCCGTGGGTCCGGTGAAAAAATAGACCCAATACACAGGACTGTGTTGAGTCATAGGTCCTGCCTCTCCTGTGTATGTTTAATTTCTAACGCAAATTTACATAATTTTAAAAAGAATATGTTCTTGATTGCTGTAATTCTTCTCTCTAACATGGAATATCATATCATATCTGATGGCAATTTTAATGTTCTTCTCAGCATCACTTTATCACCCTGGTTTTCGGTAATAGCAGATTCTTTTCAGATCCAGATAGTTCATCCAACATTGTACAACAGACATCGCAAAATTTTAGCATCTCTGTCTTTTTTGTTTTTAGCTACGGTGATAAAACTCCGCTTACAAAACGTGGTCGCGTATACTTTGTCTTTTGGACGTTCCTTGGATTGCTGTTAACGACCATTGTTGTTGGCAACCTCTCTTCATCGCTAACATCGGGCTCAATAACCAGTATGAGAACCTTGGTACCCAATGAAAAGGTTCGTTACTACTTCGGTGTCTAATTATATTAATGTTTTGTTCTATTGTAGTTAGGTTCTGGGAAATAAGATCCCGCTACAACTAAATAACGTAGAACAATGAGAATGTTTTCATGCACATTGCAATATTATTCTTTAATGTCGATTTATTTGGAGTACAAATATTTCAGAAAAAATAGATATCCAATCATCAACATCACTTGTTGTGCATGTGCAATTTTGTTTCAGATTGTTGCCAAGTATGGTTCGGTAGAATATCAATACGCCTTGAAAAAGTTCAAAAAACTTGAAAAAGGTCTGATTTTAATTCCTTCGCGAAAACCTGAACCTTACAAAAATTGTTTTTGTTTTTTAGATCGATATTTTTATACTTACAACGACGTACTCTCTCTTTTACAAAACGGTTCTTTTAAATTCGCCTTGATAAATCAACCGGCAGCCGATATGTTGAAGTACACCGTTGAAGAGTACGGTCTGAAATTCTCGAAGATTATCTCGGTAACCCGTGACATTGGAATGGGTTTGTACGGTGAAATGAAACCGTTGCGCGCATGCGTTCAAAGATTCACCGACAATAAACAAAGCATGGTTTCAAAAACAATGGAAGAAATGAAAGAGGTATTTTTTAAAAATTCAATTATAGATATTTTCCTCTTACTGGGGTTGGCGTTAGGAAGGACATCCATCTGTAAAAACATCTGCTCCAAGAAACCATCAGATGATTAAACCTACACAATTGTGGGGAATATCATCTTTTGAAAACGTGCAACCCACTCTGAGTGGAAAAGGTCACGTAAAAATGATGATGATATAGATAACTTAAATTTTTATAGTAAAAATTTTAATTCTACAAATCTTGTTTTATATATATGTTTTTTTAATCTTATTTTGTAATTTTTAAGTTTTACTTTCAACATTTCCGTCGCATTTGAAATCTGTACAGTTTTCTCTTTTCTAGAGTCTGTTGTCAAAACAGCAGAAACCCTCATCTAACAATCCACCACAGCGTAAAGTAGAAAGCATGGTTAGCTGGGATGCGCCTTTATATCAAACGACACTCACTGTGCTGCTTGTCATGTTGGTGTGTTTTGTAGTGATAGGATTCATGTACCAAGCGGTGAAAATGAATAGAAAAGAGTTCTCGAAAAAAGGTGAAAGAACAAAACTCCTGCATGCTTATCAATTACTAATTCTGACTTTCAATTTTGAAAGCAAGCTCGTGCACGTTTCTTTCTTTTTATAGATCTTTTGTTACGCCGTCAAAAACGATTGGTCAATTTTTCCCGCCACACGAAAAAATGTTTGCTTCGATTGTTGCAAACGTTCGAAAGTGACACGAAAAATCTTCTTGACAATCATGACTGCGAGATATTGGATTTGAAAGAGCGATATGCAAAGTTATACAGTTTAACTTTTCGTAACTCAAAATTTCATAAAATGGGGCTGTATTTCGAGGAAATAGCACTGCTGAGAGACAATCGAAAGTGGCCCAGAAGTAAGAGAAAATTTACAAAATGGCTTAGATATTTTAAAACACATTTTTAATCATTATACACTTCATGTAAAAAAACGAATATTTTATACAAACATTTTTGTCAACAATTTGTAATATCAGAAAAGGCAATGTTTTAATAAACATTGCAAAGTTTGGTACTTTCCCGTTAGTCCACGGGCAATTCTTTTTACAGATAGTATTGTGGACAATTGAGCATTTTTTTAATTAACAAGAAGCCAATACAGAACAATATTTAAAAATCGAATCTGTCTAAACCAACAATTAATTGCGATTGGATTTCGCAGCTACGTGAATAGAAAATTAAAGAAAAAATATTACGTTTTCTCTCCTCAAGAACTATAATGGCTGCTATCTAACATATAGAAAACTCGTCCGAACGCTGACTTTTAAATCTCTTTTAAATTTAAATTGAAGGATTTAAAACGAATACGGGTTAAATGTTAGCGTCGGTCTTCAAGGAAGTGTAGTTTTCTTCAAAAAACCATGTCTAACCCTTTTTACTAAAAGACTTCATACCTCTTATTACTGTTACTGTACAAAATGATACAATATATCAAAAAACCTATTACCTATTCGCGAAGGAGGATTTAGTCGAATATCAGACTTATCAGCAAAAGCGTCTTTTGATTATGAGTTATCAAAAACGATCACAGCACCTTTAGTAGCCATAATATTTTTACAGGGCGACACTCTACCATCTCCGGAGAAAGTAAAAGATATACTACATGCTTCCAAAACTTTAAAAACTGAACGTTTAAATGCAAAGGTTAAAGCTGTCGAAAGCCAATTATCTAAACAGCAGTTAAGAGCTATTGCGAAAGAGAAGGATGCGTCTAGTTGGTTATCTGTCCTACCTTTGAAAGAGCATGGATTTGCTCTGAACAAGGGGGAATTCAGAGATGCGATCGCTCTTCGGTACAACCGTCCTATTGCAGATCTACCTTCAAAATGTGCATGTGGGGATATTTTCAATGTCGATCATGCTATGAACTGCAAAAAGGGAGGATTTGTCTCAATGCGACATGACAATCTCCGAGATTTTGAGGCAAATCTTCTCAGTAAAATTGCTAAAGACGTTGAAGTAGAGCCACCTTTGCAACACCTAAGTGGCGAAAACTTCGATAAGAATATAGTTGATGGTGATCAAGCTCGACTAGATTTAAAAGTTCGAGGCTTTTGGCGACCAGACCAGTATAATTGGTTCGGTAAATTATGCAAATATATTAAACATAAATTCTGTGCCTGACTTTGCGTTATGGAAATTTTCATTAACCGAGAGTTGGCATATATTCCATAATGAAATGCGATTAATGAGTCAACAAATATACTTTTAGCGCTAGTTAAAGACCATATACATATACAAGACCAAATACAAATTTATATATGATGATAAGAATACAAATATATAGGCGTATATGTACAAGTTCATGTAACCGACAAGTTCGGTCAAAAAAGAATGAAAGATTTAAAGAGAGAGAAATGTTGTCAAGGATTCTTCGTGTAGATCATGCTGGTGAACTAGGTGCAGATCGAATTTATGCTGGTCAAATGGCTGTACTAAAGAATTCAGATTGTGGATCCCTTATTCAAGTAATTTTTTGTACATTTTTATTCAAAAATAGATCTTTGAGCCATATATAGAACAAACTTAGGGAAAAAGCATCATTGTTGAAAATTTTCCCTGACTGTAATGATATCCTTAATATTTTGTGTATAGGTTTTACAAGTTGGTATATATATATATATTATATTAATAATCTGTTGCTTCTTTAAAGTAGGGGATAATACAGTACTACAATTACCTATGTAAATTATCTTTTTAATTTGAGTCAAAGTTTTAGCAACGAGTTAAAACTTTAATTTAGTTGAAGCTTTACACAGATGCGCTGCACTGGTCACATTTGGTGTCAAATGGATCTATGTACCTTGACCTGAATCAGTTTTTCAAATGTATGATTGATTAAGAACCTTCAGGAATATAAGGATATCTTGCGATTGATCAAAGCTATATTTGTACTTACTGCCAAACAGAATATAAATTTATATTCCCGCAAAATATCATCGAAATATCATGTGATGTGTCAAAATTGTTTTGTTGTTTTGTTGATGCCTTATCTTGCTTACAGGTGTAATATGTCAAGAAATAGCGATTTTTCATTGTATATATAATAAATATGGTATAAAATGAAGCCTTATCCAAAGATATTAGCCCTTCAATTATAATGGTCAGGGGTCTAAGCATTCGAGTTACAAATTGTCAGAGAAATTTGCAGTATGACAGGCTAACGGACTCCCCATTTCCCTTTTTTGAGCTCAAATCATTTTAGTAGACACCCTGCGCACCCTTGGTTGCATACACATACTGGACTGGTGTACCATAGAAGATATCTTTTTGGTAGAACGTAGAACTCTCGGTGGAATAGCTGTCTTGAGATTCATATTTACATGGTTGAAACAGGTGGTCTGCTGTTACAGGTGGTGTTGAGACCAGTTAGGTTTCAAGTTGTGTCTGGTATGGATAGAGCATTCTTAGGTATCATCCAACCGGAAAATATCTGGTTGGCTTTTTGTTCCAAGCTGCTAGAGCCCATCAAAGTTGTTTCTGGCTTAATTTTTGATGGGTGGAGTGGCTGGTGTATATACACAGAGGAAATGGTGATTGTGTAATGTTTTCCTTCCTGATCCGATCACTTTGATGTGATATTGATAATGACCAGGGCACTATACCTGGTTGGATTTGAATAAATATGGATTCACTGCTTTACAAGGGACATAGTAATATTCTAATAAGGTAAATGTGGATGGCAGTTAGTTCCGTAGGCAGGGTGTGTCTACTGATCCTTGGATTCCTGGGAAAATACCGAAATCTCAAAATCTATACTTGGATAACTTTTGGTCTTGGGATTCCTTGGAAAATAATTCTGAACCGCTGAAAATTCTTGAGTTCTTTGGAAAAATTTCTTTGTCTTTCTCTGCTTGTCAGTATTTTGCTTTTGTTGAATGTAATAAATTTTCCATGCGCGAACTCAAATATGTAAAATTCCTCTCACAAGTCCTTAAATAAATATTATAAGCTCATCGGTCATGTTGACCGCCATACCTACTCATAGATCTTATCAGTCATCGAAGTTTGCTGTAGGTCAACATTGGCCGACATAAGTATCGTTCGGCGTTAGGAAGGGCATCCAGCTGTAAAAACATCTGCACCAATAAACCATCAGATGATTAAACCTCCATAATTGGAGAAAAACATCTTTTGAAACCGTCCAACCCATGCAAGCATGGAAAATCAATGTTAAAAGGATGATGATGATGATGTTTATATCATATCTTTACTCATGCATTTGTCTTTCAATCAATTATCTCTGTTTAACACCATGGAGACATTCCTACTTAGTCAGAAAACTTTGGGAAAAGACAAAGAGAAGAGATCAATTAACTAAATATCGAAGTTGAGCAGGATAAATCTTTATGTAGTAGTCTCAAAAATCCGGCCGTTAACAACTACTCTCGAGTCCGGAATAATCGGGCCGGGACGCTTATTAATTTTGGTGAAAAATTCCACCCAAGACATGTTTATTCCAGCCACCCCTTTTATTTAAATTTGAAACATTTTCCATGCACTCCTTTTATTAAGGACGCTTTTCTCAGAAAAACCATTCTGTAATGCTGGAAACAAGTGTTAATGAAAACAAGTTTACCATATGATAAATCATATTGGGTTTTCGCAAAATAAGAAGAACGTCCATTTAAACATTGCAGTGGCTTCACTTCGATCATTCGAATGTTTGATTTGATCCTAAAAAAAGTCTTTGATTTGAATGCTACGGCTGTTCAGCCTGATGAATCGGAGATTGAAACCACTGGGTCAGGCATTGTTCCTTTGAGTAACTTGTGTAATGACCCTGATATTAACAAAGATGCTATGTTCCTTGATTCTATGGCTAAAGTAATTGAGATGGATACCAGCTAGATTTTCCTTGGCCACCTGCGTAAGTTTCAGAGTGTTTATGATGAAGCTTGGAGAAGTGTAAAGAAACGTATTTAAAGCAAAGTATAAACTTCAGAAAACGAAAAATTCTACCCCACTCAATTTATTTATTTTGAGCAAAAAATCCACCCACCCCTATTATTTTTCATTAGGAAATTTTCCACACACCCCCATTATTCCAGCCACCCCTATTATTCTGGACTCGAGAGTAAATAGATAAGAAAAATGTGTTGCATATGTCGTGTTTTGAACATTCTTTACAAGATCTCATAATTGAAAATTTGAAACGATTTTGTTTTGGGTTTTGTAAAATTCACAAATTTGAGACACAAACCAATCAAGTGGTTTGTCTTGGGGCGTTCTTACAAAAATGCGGTATTTTGCAATAGCTGTCTTTAGACGGACACACAATATATGTAAATGCACTTGAGATGTTTTAATACGAATTTATTTATTTCGAATCGTCAATTTCGAAAGGCTAGTTTCGAAACGTAATGGAACCATTTATTTCAGACTAAAATCACTCTGGATTATATACACAAAATGAAAAAGTATATTTAAACAGAAGTTTGTATTTTGCATTATGAAATCTCCTGATATCACATCGAAAGTCTAAGGCTTCGAGAAAGCCATTGTATCTGCTACAATGAAAACAAAATCGAGGGACATTTGTTTGAGCTATCCCCAAAAATACACTGAATCAGAGATATTCATACTAGTGTGCTACTACTTTGCTTTATCTGATATTTACCAATTTTAGCTTTGCGTTAAAAAGTAGTTTAAATGATATGCTTACATGGTAACCAACAATATGGTTCATGTACAATGTATGTATATATATATATATGATGACATTTTGTTAGGAAATGTGGGATCAGGAGAAGATTCACTTGCAGAAGTTTGATGAACTGTTACCAAAATACAAAATCCGTCCATCTGCTCTTTTACCTTTGTGGCGAGTTGCTGGATTTGCTCTTGGTAGGTTTAAAGACATTGTGAATCATTACTCTTTGACGACAAAAAATCACAGTATTTGGAAACTATTCTGCAGTTAGTTAGTAGCTAGTATGAGTATTGATTTTGGAATGACAAAAGTACATTTTTTAAAATTATTTTTATTCCATTTGATGGTAAAAATGAGTTTTAGTTTTGTATGTTAGGTGCTGGAACTGCATTACTGGGAAAGGAATCTGCAATGGCATGCACAATTGCGGTAGAAGAAGTTATTGGGGAGCATTATAATAGGTGGCATTATTAATTTTAAATTGTTTGAACGATTAGACTAGTTACTGATGAATAAAGTTCAAAGTAAAGACTAGTTACTGATGAATAAAGTTCAAAGTAAAGACTAGTTACTGATTAATAAAGTTCGAAGTAAAGACTAGTTACTCGTTAATAAAGTTCAAAGTAAAGACTAGTTACTGATGAATAGACCGTTCTCATTGTGTTAAAACACCTAATTGTATTCATTAAAAAGGACAAACATTGTTATCATATTTCAAAGATATAATTTTATTTATTTCAGCCAGCTTCGAGAATTACTTCAAACGGATCCTCAAAAATATGACGAGATCTTAAAGGTAAAAACATCCTGTTTATTGAGCTGTTTATTTCTTTTTCAATGTGTTTCAACCATTTCACAGTTCATTTCACTTAAAGCAAAATTAATAAATTATAAATAAATTAGATGAATTTATGTCATTTATTAGAAGGGTGAACTTATTTGATTTGATCTTTTGTTGTCATGGTTTCAGGTGATCAAACAATTTCGGGACGAAGAATTGGAACACATGGAAACTGGTTACAGCAACGATGGAGAACAAGTAAGTAAACAAATACAACCTCGCTTTCCCGGACAAGTTGATCTTAATTTTTGAACAGGCTGTTTGTATTATCGAGAACAGTCGTTTAATGTTCGAAAATCCTCTACTGTATAAAATAACCGTGAGATGCATGCCAAAGTTTTTAAAACTAATGCGGTGTGACCCTTTATTTAAGATATTTCCTTTGTTTCCAGGCCCCATTTTACAACGTGTTAAAACAAGTTATTCAAGGAGGATGCCGTGGTGCAATCTGGCTGTCGGAGAAAATCTAGATCTCCTGTGCGCTTCAAATTCCAGTGAAATAGAGTTTCGAGAAAGTGCCGATAGTGTTGTCATATGAACGGTCCGCAAATTGACGAGAAATTCCAAACGGAATTCAATATAATGGATTCGCGCGATTTTATTTTGTTCAACTTCTCGAATTTAATTAATTTGATCGTTTCTTAAGTGGCCATACTTTTATGACACCTACAAGAGGGGCATGAAATCGGTGAAGGATGTCAATGGAAGCAGGGTGGCAAGCACTCCTAGCAAGTTTTCTCCTCGAAAAAATTTCATTAACCCGATGGTATGTATTGCCCCCTCTTCTTCACAAATTACTAATTTGAAAATTCTGTATTGTGCGGGACAAGAAACATAATAATTGTTAACGGTCTGTTACTTTCTTGATTGTGTTCTGGATTTAACATTATAAATGTTGTTATTATAGTATGTTCAAAGGCTTCTCGAGTTTGAACAATTAGTTCAGAAATAAAAACATCGCAACTGTTCTCGCTCTGTGAATGATGTAATGGTATGGGTTGCCATGGTAAGAAAACAAGATGTAGAATGACATAAAATGTAGAGTGATGCTGCACTACGATGTACGACGATTTTGTTTACGTCCTGCGTTTCTCTTATGCTTCTCTCTTCGATTAATTTCAATCACTTGTATTCCGCTTATGGCACTCTTTATACTAAAGTTAAAGAGTGCCATGATCCGGCTTTATTCGTCTCACGCGTGAAAAAATGTTTGTTTTGATTTTATTCGAATTAATATCAACAGATGATATTCCCCACAATTTTGTAGGTTTAACCCTATTCGTACTGGGGGATTCTGAGAACCCCTAATGGTTTTTTTAAAATAACTTTTGATAGAGTAAAGGTTTTTACCTCAAATTTCGTGACTTTTCCCAAAATTTATCTTGTTATTACAAAATATTTTTAAAATTTTCATTTTTTTGTCTTAAAAACGTTAGGAATGCCTGAAACAACTTCTAAATTATAAAATAACATTTTTTTAACAGATTAGCATTATCTTTAGTTTTTCAAATCTTAGCCTGTATATGCTTATAAAAACAACATGCAAATAAATTACATGGTAAATAATGGTACGCAAAATACGTTTATGTAATAATTCTTAAACTTAACTAAAAATATTATTTTATTTGCCGAAAATAAATCCATATTTGTTGGAGATACTGCGTACGGTTAAATTGATACTGCTAGCGGTGTACTTTAAGGCCAGAAACTTTCGCGTTCTTTGGCCCTCTCCGCAAAAATTTGGAAAACGCCTGATCCGCAAAATATTTGAAAATAAGTCATGCGCAAAAGTTTTCCCCCGCGAAATAGTAAAAAAATGTATATATATTTTTAAAAACCAATCAAAACAGAAATTTTAATGAACGTGTCATGTCAAATTCTTATTAACGAAATATAAGAAAATTACACATGAATGTAATGAAAAAAGACAAGTCTAAAGTTTACTGTTACTGGAAAGAAAGAGCCTCAGATCGAAGAAATCTACTAGTACCACCAGATAATGAAGGAGAAATCAAGAGGTGAAGATGACATTCGCAACTTTTTTGTTCCTGTCGTTATCTAACGAAGAAATAAAACAAACAAAAAGAACCTTTATCCTAGAAATTATAGACCGATTAGTCTCATTTCCATTTTAAGCAAAGTTTTTGAGACTTTACTTAACCAGACCTTAGTGGAATTCATTGAAAAAAATAATTTGTTTTATGATTCCCAGTACGGGTTTCGTTCTGGTCGTTCCACTGCTGATGTTTTGACAGTTATAACTGAACGTTTTTATCGTGCCCTTGATGTTTCCGGTGAAGCGCGAGCAGTTGCTCTTGACATCTCCAAGGCATTTGATAAAGTCTGGCATTTGGGTCTATTGCATAAACTCAAAGCATATGGTTTAAAAGGTTCCTTTTTCAAAATTATCTCTTCCTTCCTTTCCAACCGTAGACTCAAGGTTGTCTTTAGTGGTCATTCATCTTCAACTTTTTCCATCAATGCTGGTGTTCCACAAGGATCAGTTCTCGGACCAACCCTGTTCCTACTCTACATAAACGATCTCCCAGACAATTTATCATCCAAAACCATTATTTACGCTGACGATTCCACATTGTATTCCTGTCTTGATAAATCAGATGATTGTGATAAGGTTAATTTGGCCTCTGTTTTCAATAAAGATCTCAATTCGGTAGTTGAATGGGGTAAGAATTGGCTGGTTAATTTCAATCCATCTAAAACTAGTCTTCTTTCCATTAATCATTTCAAGCAAGCATATTTACCTCCAATTTTGATGAATGGTTCTCATTTGCCTGAAAACAATTCATTTCGCCTTCTTGGTCTCATATTTACAAGCGATCTCTCATGGCGTTCATACATTAAAACCATTGCAAAATCAGCTGCCATGAAGGTTGGTTCTCTTTTACGAGAAATGAGTTACCTCACCCCTGAGTGTATCCTTTACCTGTACAAATCGTCAATACGTCCTTGCATGGAATACAGCTGCCACATTTGGCCAGGTGCTCCTGCAAATTGCTTGAACTTGTTAGACCGTGTTTGCAACGCAATCGGCGCAAACTTATCTTTGAAACTGGACTCCCTATCACACCGGCGAAACGTAGCTTCTCTTTGTCTTTTCTACAGGTTTTTTTATGGACGTTGTTCAAGCGAACTATCATCTCTTACACCTTCTCCCAGAATTTTTCACCGTACAACTAGGTTTTCGTCATCTTCTCATCAATGGACTGTTTGCATTCCAAACTGTCACAGGGATTTCTATAAGAACAGTTTTTTCCCGCGAACATCCAGACTTTGGAACTCCCTTCCTTCTACATGCTTTCCATCGGTCTATAACCTTCAACTGTTCAAATCAAACGTTCATCGATATCTGAAAACTGCGTCACTTTCCCTGTAACCTTTCTAGCTCTTTACACTCAAGTGGCCTTGTTCTGAGCAACTACAATAAAAAAAAAGAACACAATCAACCTGAAATTTTGGTTTCAATTTCTGTTCCCCGCAAAATATTTATAGTTGGGGCATCTGCGAAAGTTTTTTCTCGCAAAATATTTGAAAATGAATCATCCGCGAAATATATTCTAATATAAATCTAATAATTTTAGATTTTGATGTGCAGCCGTGGGCCGAACCGCGAAAGTTTCTGACCTTAAAGTACGAAAAAATAACTTGCAGCGACACCACCCCGAGTAATTCTCCTAATTCTCCTCCTGGTGAGATATCAATAACACAAGCTGACCTTCACCAAACGAGGTTTCCCTCCAACTCCTGTTCTGATCAATTCAAGGTATTCTAAAGAATATCAGACTTGCTTGTTCCCACATCTAGATATCTCGATACTTACATCAATTAACTGCTACTGTACCAAGCAACTGTACCTCCGGTCTTAAGTCTGCGCCTTAGCAAATTTGCAGGGTTGTACAGGTGGGAAGTGTCGGGTCTAATTTTTCCCCTTCGGACTATAAGATTTTGATTTAGGGCATGATTTATCATACCAGAGGAATTCCTCTACTGATTCTATTCAATAAAGTTAATGATACGACACGAGATATGTTAAAACAACAGATAAAATAAACTCTCCCTAAAGTAGCGCTGAACCGCGAGTAACTTTCATTCATGGTAACCAACCAACCCTTGTTACAGCAGCGTGCAGTAAGAACCGATCGTTTGGGCGGGAAAACACTTCACTGTTCTTCAACGGGATTTACGTCATCCGGATTGTGCATTTCTTGATCAACATTACCATCGCAACTTGCTGAAGGGCTTCGCGACCTTGGGATAATAGACAACCTCTGTACATAATATGCATAAGCTCAAGAGGGGACCACCCAGCCGGCCCAACAAACAGGAGGGGACCACCCAGCCGGCCCAACAAACAGGAGGGGACCACCCAGCCGGCCCAACAAACAGGAGGGGGCCACCCAACCGGCCCAACAAACAGGAGGGGACCACCCAGCCGGCCCAACAAACAGGAGGGGACCACCCAGCCGGCCCAACAAACAGGAGGGGACCACCCAGCCGGCCCAACAAACAGTTTATTTGTATCTTACATATTGCTTTTATTTGGATGTTCGCAGTTTACAGAATAAGAAAATTGAAAAATTATTAACTTCACTGATACTTTTAATAACTACTGATCTAATGGGAGTCATCCACTTATAAAGTCAGCAAGAAAGTACCGAGATTTATAAAAGCGTAAAATACCTTTGCTCTTTGGATGCAGACCGTCTGTCACGTGACGCTGACCTTCTTTCATTGTCGGGTGAAATTGATCGCTTGTCGCGGGATGTCGAACGCTTGTCGCGGGATGTCGAACGCTTGTCGCGGGATGTTGATCGCTTGTCGCGGGATGTCGAACGCTTGTCGCGGGATGTCGAACGCTTGTCGCGGGATGTTGATCGCTTGTCGCGGGATGTCGAACGCTTGTCGCGGGATATCGAACGCTTGTCGCGGGATGTTGAACGCTTATTGCGAGATCTTGTCTTCCTGTCATGGGATTTCGATTGACTTCTTTCACGGGATTTCGATCTACTTTTGTCGCGCGATTTTGACTTTTTCCCGCTTGATTGGGATCTGTCGCGTGATCTAGACTTCCTATCCCTGGAGCTTCTTCTTCGTCGCTCCTTCGACCTGGATTTTCTTCTGGAACGTTCACGTGACTTCGTACGAGACCGTCTGCTTCTAAATATATAACTGACGATAATAAAATAAAACTGCGTTGGATTGACAGCCGAACAGAACCTTTCAACATTTATAGAACGGAAAAAATGCTACACCCCACCTTTCCACGGATCGACTTCTCGAACGAGACCTGGATCTTTTGCGTCTTCTTTCAGGCGTACGCGATCTGGATCTAAGAATAAATACTAACACTAAACACAACCTTTTCGTGCGTTCTTTCGAAAATAGTGTGAGCTTGTGTAAGCATTTTGACAAAACAAAAGTCATGCGAGTCCCTTTGCGGTGCTGTAATTAAGTACGACCAAAAAGAACCTGAAATACCGTAAGTGTTTTGAGGAAGCGCTTAACAAACAAGTTCCATTTTGTACTTACTCTTCGCATCTGCCTGTAAGAGGAACAAGTTAGTAAGATGCAAATGTTTTTAGTGATGGTGGACACACAGAAGCGAAGCGACGCCAACATATTTGTTGTTTCAATGTAATGATGGTGGCGTTGCAATTATAAAAAGAGATAACAAAAACAATATATTGCAATTTGCTAATGAGGTGGAGGAAGTTGGTTTCTTCTCATTAACAAAATCATAACAAACAAGCTGAAAGCTCTTCTTCTACTGAGTTCGTCGACTTCAAATAACTGTAATGCAACTCTACAACCTGGTTGCAGTTAACATATAACCATTAGCGACATTTATTAATAGTGACATAACGAACATGTTGTCAGCGTTACAAGTGGTTTGTTACTGAATGAAGTGAAGAAGTGAAATCTTACCGGGATCTTCTTCTCATGTAACCCCCACCGTATCCACCGCCTCGACTGCGACACTCTCTCGATAGATGACCAATCTTTCCACAGTTGTAACACTTTTCGTTGCGAATCTGCCGTCTACCGCCGTTGGTTGCGCGCGCCAACTCCACGCGTATTCTCGTGCCGCACACGCGCTTGCCATCCATCTCGCGAACAGCGTCATCCGCGTCGCGAGCGTCTTCGTAAACGATGAAGCCGAATCCAGGTGGGTTCCGCGCGACCCACACGTCGCGCAGCGGGCCTACGCGTTCGAACTCGCGTTCCAGTTCGGAGCGGGAGGCATCTTCAGGTAGCCCTCCAATAAATATCCGAGACATGACTCTTTAATATATCTGATAAGCTACTGAAATAAATTAACGATCACAATGTAAACAACAGATTGCAAATCACAGTAAATTCAATTCGATTGGGGGTTAATAAACAAACAAGAAGGACAATTGTTAACCATGATACCTTCAATTTACCTGTTGCTTGGAACCTTAAAACTGTTTTGTTTACTACACAAATATCGAGGATATAATATTCATATGCTGGAACTTTAGGTTATAAAGAAAACAACATTCGAAGTAATCACGATTCTTTAAGTAAACATTGAAAACACAATCGCTAGGAAACAAAAAAAGGATCAATAAAACAGTTAAAAGGTTTACAGAATATACCAAAGCGCAAAACCAACAACAATGCACCTGCAAACAAACTAAAATTTAAAAAACAGACTCTTTCGATGATAGCAAATATTGCGATCTCATTCATTCCCATTCACAGAAGCACTTCGAGATCTCGATCTGGAGCTAAAAAAACATTTGCAATTGTTATTATTAACACCATCATCAATGTTGAATAAATGTTAATAATTGCTTTTAGAAATCCCATGAACCAACAAAAATATGGATGCAGTTGTACTAGAATAACGATGAGAACAAAAGAAGCTTGAGGTCTACAATTACGTTTTTAAGTGCGAGTGATAAATGATTTTAGATTATCAAATTAACTGACTTGACTAAACTGTCTTAAATGATCAATCTTTGTTACAACTCTCTTCTGGACTACTAAAATTTATTTTAGCATTATAGTCAACTTGGCGGTCATCACTAGCCCAAGTTCCATCACAACTGGCCTCTCTACAAACAAAAAATGAGAACAGTGAATAAAGAAATCAATTTTCATTGAGTTATGACGTTGAGTGGGTGAGTTAATCCCTCTGTAATTAATATATGATTTAAATAGTGCAAGTAGGAAAGAAGGTCACAGCAGTGAATAATGAAATTAGCTAGAAATGTAATTAACAAGAAGTAAATAACCTGACTAAAACTCAGTCACAAAAAACAATCTACCGTTTCTCCCTGGACCTGCTTCTTCTGTCATCACAAGATGCAGAGCGACTCCTGTCTCTTGATGAGTGTCTCCTCTCACGGGAATTCTCTCTGGTGTTCGAACGACTTCTTCTACGCGATCTGAACATTTAATAAACAATGGGAATTGGTGGAGAATTTAACAGGCGTAAATATATGCTATACAAACAACATATATTTCTAAGGTGTTCTCAAGACTTCTTCGCAACCTGAACACTTCACAACGCAATGGGAATAGACCTTTTCATAAAAAGAACAATGCCGCCATTTTGTAATTGGAAACAAAGAAAAGTAAACGAAGGACCATCAAGCGCGTTATATAAAACAATGGAATTTAGAAACCAGGATGTTAGGCATTTTAGGTATTTTTTCTTATATTAAATATACTCAAAATGTTTATTAGATGTGTACTATATACATATATTAAAAGTTTCCAATCTAAAGAATAGGTGTTAACAAAGAATTGAAAATTGAAACAATTGTTTTTTCAGTATGTTTTACGCATAAAAATCCCTGATTTGCTTCCTCTTTTGCGTAAAGTGTCGGCCAATTTGGCGATCAATATGGTTTGACTGGATAGTATCTCTCTTATCTGCAAATAAGGAGAACCTTTGCAAGGTGTCAATAACTTGCAACAGATCATTTCTATCGGGGGCACTCTACAGGTTCATCTTTACTTTCAACTGAATTATCATCATTACTGAAGTCTACCGTCTCTACACCCCTAACAGACCACATACCAATTTCAGCACCAGGGAATTATTGTCGCAACTTCAAACTGGTGGATGTATACTATATGTGTCAAATAGATGATGAAGAGGGAGACTTTTAAACAAAATCGTATTACTAAAATGTAACCATTCAGCAAAATTGTGAGGAACATCATCTGTTGAAACCCCATCTAACCCATGCTAGCATGGAAAATAGACGTGAAAACATCATGGTGACAAAAAGTTTTGACTGCTACACTAAGCTTTTTTTATAAAAAGAAATATGGAAGTGGTTAAACTAATTGTTAATAGCTTGTTAGATTATGTTGAGGAACATGCACCTCTTCTTCGGAGAGAAACCTTTATTCAAGTTAATATTATATCATATTATATCAAAAGTTACTTCCTTCATCAAATATTACCAAATAATAATTTATAATTCACATTTTCTCTTCCTTTTTACACTTTAACAAACATTTCCTTCATCAGATATAAAATAACTTCTCAGGAAGTGTATGCAACATTTTTACTATTGTTGCGTCATTACTTATCATGCTGGAAATGTTGTTTAAGTAAACAACCAGTTTTTTTAAACCAGACCTTGTTAATGTCTAATGTTTTCGTGTTTAATGCAGCAATGATGAAAAAATAATTTGTTAAAAATCCTCACTTTTTGTTTTTGATGCGAAATTACGCTTTTTAAACATATTTTCTTCACTGAAGATAACTAAAACAAAGTTTTACAAAGGACAAACAAAGGACTTCTCAATCAATCAAAACTAACAAATCTGGCTGATGACTTTGTTACTACGATAACCAAAAACAGTCTGACAAACAACCAAGACTTGTGGAATCAAATAGTGAACATTATGACAATAGCTGTAGAAAACACCATCGGGCTGGTAAAGAACGCAAAACGAAAACTTTAAAAACGATTTTCTCGATCTACAAATCACTTTTGACGAAGCAGCCCATATTGCGATAACACAAATGCGCGCAAATGGGAAAACATCGTAAAACTTGTTTATTAAATAACACTTCCTGCGGCGGTTAGTTATGAAAAGGTCTATTGACAGTTTAACTAGTAAGTCACTTACCTTTCTCGAGATTGACTTCTTGACAAACTGCGATCTCTCCTTCGTCGCCTGCGCTCAGGTGATCGTGATCGAGATCTGGATCGAGACCTAAATAGCAAAATAGTGAAAGCAAATGGTGATATAGAAACTCTGTTGCCTAAGTAAATATTCAAACCAAAACTAAAGTAAGAATTTTTAAGAAGAATCTGCTTCTAATTTTTTTTGCTATTTGTTATCAGAAAACATCTTTGTAAATCTCTGAAATTCAAATAAGCACATAGATTAATAGTTTTGATGGTAACAAACATTTAAATATTACATCAAACACACAAATTACCTGATAGCAACTTCAAGACTACAGAAGCGCTAAGTTTGCTTTTGAAAAAGCACTCGATAACAAGAAGCAATCATTGGTTAAACAGCGAAACTGGGCTGCTCAATAATGTTTGCACTTACTCGCGGAAAGTTGCAAATAGTTAGAAGTCAATGTGTGAAGAAGTGTGAGGAGGCTTATTGGTTATTTTGAAGAGTCATGGCGAGGAGGCGCATAACTTATTGAGTTTTAGAAGTAGGGGTGCGGTGGGACCCCGTGGTGGCAGCTGAAGTCTGAAGAAGTATGTAGGAGCACGAATGACGTGGCTGCCACTCTTTTAAAAATACAAAACAATATTTAAATACCACAACACCAAAAACAATGTTTTGCTGTATTCAATGTTCAATACCTGATCAGGAACCTCGCAGAGTAAAACCAAAATCAATGAGTTACAAACTAATCTTAAAAGGTTGAGAAATGAAATACCGTATTTATATTGATTAGCGTCAGGTATTTAAAAAGAGATGAATTTCATGTACAAACCTTACTAAATTAGCACAACAAACTGTTAGCAACTAAATGTAAATTAGCACAACACATGTTAATTAAAACCATGTCAATTGGTGATTCATATTACTTAACCAGTCTGTTATTTATTACATGTTGTTAAATATGTTTAATTTGGGTCTGCTTTCAAAGGCTTTCACAGTCAAAGGAAAAATTATGGGAGGTTAAACCAATGATTTTTTAACAAAAAAATTTATTCTGATCTGCGCAAAAAGAACAGAAATATGTAAGAAATTTTATCAGAGAATAATTTCCCCATTTCGGAAAGAAAAATTGTCTGTGATAGAAATCCTACCACTTTTGACAATTCCAAAACAAGTCGTTTGTTCGATTAGTAGCTCAGAGAGTGATTATTCACTTAATTTAATGAGCTCAAGAAGGGGCTCTGATTTGAGGAGATGCTATTTCAGATAAATAAGGTAATCCAACAAAACAAGATCCAAACAAGGTCTGTAATAATAAAATGCATATCTTTTATGCCTGGCCTTCATCTCATTTAACATTCTAATACAAGTAAGTTAAGATACCTGAGAAAGAATGCAACTGCTATTAAAGCATAAATGAAACACAGCAGTAAAGTTGTACCTTGAACGTCTTCTCATGTATCCGCCACCAGAGCCAGAACTTCGGCAATCCCTTGAAATGTGGCCAACTTTACCGCAGTTGTAACACTTCTCATTGCGTTGTCTGCTTCCTCTCTCAGAAGGTCCACGGGCCATCTCAACGCGTACACGTGTCCCACAAACACGCTTCCCATCCATTTCTCTAACTGCATCTTCAGCATCACGCGGGTCATCAAACACAACAAAGCCGAAGCCAGGCGGGTTCCTTGCAACCCACACGTCTCGCAAACGCCCAATCCGCTCAAAATCACGTTCCAATTCAGCACGGCATGCCCCATCAGGTAAACCACCAATAAAGATCCTTGACATTTTAAACCTATTAGTCTAAATATTACCAAAAAAACAAATTTGATCACAAAATTGACATTTGTTCCGTGCAGAATTTTGAGGCAACAAAGAAAACAACATCAAAGTAGATTGGGTAATCCTGTCATGGAGTATCTGACGAAAAGGTGAGAAAAGTTTTTTTTAGCAATGGTGTGTTTAGCAAATGTGTTATTTTACAAATAACAAGGTTTTTGAAGATTTTTGTCTCCTTCTAAAACATTCTATTTCCTCTGAAATCAAGCCAAATGATCACACTTCTTGAAACAGTCCTGGTACAAGCTCACATTATCATATCATTACATTCAACCAATCAGCTCTTCATAAAACAACACAATCGCAAAGAAAGATGTAAAAACAAATAAAATGAATAGTAAAACATCGAAAAAATGTTTAAAGAATAACTTGAGAAAAGAAATTAGTGGGAAAACGTGACAGTGCATCATTTGCAAACAAACTAAAAAAACCAAGACAGACTCTTTCAATGATAGCAAATGTTGCCATCTCATTCGTTCCCATTCACAGAAGCACTTCTAGATCTCGATCTGGAGCTAAAGAAACATTTGCAATTGTTAATATTAACACTATCACCAACATTGAATAAGGCAAAATCAATTTAATGAGTTGTTTTGTGTGCCCAACCAACTATAATTTTCGCAAATGTAGAAAATTAATATTATTGCAACTTCCAAATTTTTTTTTCACATTTTATACGTCAGAGCATTGAATGTTAGCATGTGGAGAGAGCCAGCAATAGCTTGAGTAGTCACTGTGATTAACAAACGAAACAACGATTACAAGATAACGTAATAAAAGTTAAATCATGTAACAAAATAAACTCCTTCATAAGCAGGCAGCAAATAATGAAGCAAAATACGCCATTATTATGAGACGTGAGAATCCGTTTAAAAGTAACTTACCTTTCTGTCACAGAAAATGTTTGTCAATTTGTGACAATCTACTGTCAAAGGTTTCATAAAAAGGCTCGGAGAATATTTTGACTGCAGACAAAACTTTCTTCGCATATCCCCGATAAAGTCAACTTAAGTACTTTCTTAATTTTCATCATTAAATAAATAAATTGGATAGGATATACCAGTGTTTCTTACCAGGCAGCAGGTGTAAACAGTTAATATTGTAAAAAATCAAATAATAATAATATTACTGCGACCGGCCAACCCTACATAAAACTCTTGTTTGTCCGCAAAACAACTTATTAATATGATTTCGCCTTTGCTTTTACAAATACCATGTACCAACAAAACTATGCACGCAGCTGTACTAGAATAATGATGAAGACACTTTAAAAAGAAGCTTGTTAAGGCAATCTACCGTTTCTCTTTGGACCTGCTTCTTCTGTCATCACGAGATGCAGAACGACTCCTGTCTCTTGATGAATGTCTCCTCTCACGGGAATTCTCTCTGGTGTTCGAACGACTTCTTCTACGCGATCTGAACATTTAATAAACAATGGGAGTTGACGGAGAATTTACGCAATTTACGTAATAAAACGCTAACAAAATTAACTTGATTGGTCGATTTAAACATATATAATTTTGTCCTGTAAATTTGGTGATATTCATCTACATCATTGGTTTATATGTAAAAATATTAATAGATAAAGGTAGCATTTACCTGTCTCGAGATGGACTTCTTGATCGACTGCGTTCTTTTCTTCGTCGTCTGCGCTCAGGTGATCGTGATCGAGATCTGGATCGAGATCTAAATAGAAAAATAGTGAAAGCAAATGGTGATACAGAAACTCTAATGTGAATCTGCTTCTAAAATGTTCTGCTATTCGTTATCAGAACACAACTTCAAATAATTCTCTGAAATTCAAATAAACACATAAATTAATAGTTTTGATGGTAACAAACATTTAAATATTACATCAAACACACAAATTACCTGATAGCAACTTCAAGACTACAGAAGCGCTAAGTTTGCTTTCGAAAAAGCACTCGATAACAAGAAGCAATCATTTGTTAAACAGCAAAACTGGGCTGCTCAATAATGTTTGCACTTACTCGCGGAAAGTTGCAAATAGTTAGAAGTCAATGTGTGAAGAAGTGTGAGGAGGCTTATTGGTTATTTTGAAGAGTCATGGCGAGGAGTCGAATATTTTATTGTTTTAGAAGTGGGGGTGCGGTGGGCCCCGTGGTGGTAGCTGAAGTCTGAAGAAGTATGTAGGAGCACAAATGACGTGACTGCCACTCTTTTAAAAATACAAAACAATATTTAAATACCACAACACCAAAAACAATGTTTTGCTGTATTCAATGTTCAATACCTGATTGATCAGGAACCTCGCAGAGTAAAACCAAAATCAATGAGTTACAAACTAATCTTAAAAGGTTGAGAAATGAAATACCGTATTTATATTGATTAGCGTCAGGTATTTTAAGGAGGGAGCATATTTAAAAAGAGATGTATCAATATTTCATGTACATCATGTTATTTAAGGCTTTCTCAGTTATTTTATTATTTTTTGAAAGAATCCAATGAGAAGCATGTCAAAGGAAATGTTAATGGAAAAATTATGGAGGTTGGTAGTACAAGTGAAGTAACTACGATATCCAATGATTTTTTAACAAAAAATTTATTTTAATCTGCGAAGAAAGAACACAAATACGACTATTCAATATAAGAGAACACTCTGAAAAAAATTTGTCCGTGATAAAATTCTATCACTTTTGATAATTCCGAAACAAATGACCGATTCAGAAGGTGATTATTCACTTAATTTAATGAGCTCGAGAAGGGGCTCTGATTTGAGGAGATGCTATTTCAGATAAATAAGGTAGACCCAACAAGATCTGTAATAATAAAATGCATATCTTTTATGCCTGACCTTCATCTCATTTAACATTCTAATACAAGTAAGTTAAGATACCTGGGGAGAGAATGCAACCACTATTTATTAAAGCATAACAATGAAACACAGCAAAGTTCTACCTTGAACGCCTTCTTGTGTATCCGCCACCAGAGCCAGAACTTCGGCAATCCCTTGAAATGTGGCCAACTTTACCGCAGTTGTAACACTTCTCATTGCGTTGTCTGCTTCCTCTCTCAGAAGGTCCACGGGCCATCTCAACGCGTACACGTGTCCCACAAACACGCTTCCCATCCATTTCTCTAACTGCATCTTCAGCATCACGCGGGTCATCAAACACAACAAAGCCGAAACCAGGTGGGTTCCTTGCAACCCACACATCTCGCAAACGCCCGATCCGCTCAAAATCACGTTCCAAATCGGCACGGCATGCTCCATCAGGTAAACCACCAATAAAGATCCTTGACATTTTAAATCTATTAGTCTAATTACCAAAAAAAAATTTAATAAATTTGACCACAAAATTGACATTTGTTCCATGCACTCCAAAACTAGTTACATAAAATTTACCCTAACAGTGTCTAGCTCATCGTGAACTAGCATGGAGGTCAATGCATCATTTAAAAAGAAACTGGTGAAAGTAAATGGAGGAAACACTGATGAAGACCACATCAAAATGGACGGAGAGACCACTGAAGACAGCATCAAAAATGGATGGAGAAACACTGAAGACAACATCAAAATGGATGGAGGCAACACTGAAGACAGCATCAAAATGGATGGCGGGAACACTGAAGACAGCATCAAAATGGACTGAGGCAACACTGAAGATGGCATCAAAATGGATGGAGGAAACACTGAAGACAACATCAAAATGGATGGAGGCAACACTGAAGACAACATCAAAATGGATGGAGGCAACACTGAAGGCCACATCAAAATGGATGGAGGAAACACTGAAGACAGCATCAAAAATGGATGGAGGAAACACTGAATACAACATTAAAATGGATGGAGGAAACACTGAAGACAGCATCAAAATGGATGGAGGGACCACTGAAGATGGCATCAAAATGGATGGAGGAAACACTGAAGTCAATATCAAAATGGATGGAGGCAACACTGAAGACAGCATCAAAATGAATGGAGGAAACACTGAAGACAACATCAAAATGGATTGAGGCAACACTGAAGATGGCATCAAAATGGACGAAGGGACCACTGAAGATGGCATCAAAATGCATGGAGGAAACACTGAAGACAGCATCAAAATGGACTGAGGCAACACTGAAGACAGCATCAAAATGAATGGAAGGAACACTGAAGACAACATCAAAATGGATTGAGGCAACACTGAAGATGGCATCAAAATGGACGAAGGGACCACTGAAGATGGCATCAAAATGCATGGAGGAAACACTGAAGACAGCATCAAAATGGACTGAGGCAACACTGAAGACAGCATCAAAATGGATGGAAGGAACACTGAAGACAACATCAAAATGGATGGAGGCAACACTGAAGATGGCATCAAAATGGATGGAGGGAACACTGAAGACAACAGCAAAATGAATGGAGGCAACACTGAAAATGGCATCAAAATGGATGGAGGAAACACTGAAGACGGCATCAAAATGGATCAAGGCAACACTGAAGATGGCATCTCATCAATCAAAATAGATGGAGTATTTGGAGGAAACATTCTATTTCATCCAAAATCGAGCTTCTTGAAACAAACATAGTATAACCTCACATTAGCATTACATACAACCACTCAGCTATTCAGAAAACAATCGCAAATAGAAATGTAAGAACAAACTAAAGAATTAGTAAAACATCTTAAGAAAATTTTAAGGAATAACTTGAGAAAAGAAATTGATGCAAAAACGTGACAATGCATCTGCAAACAAACTAAAAAAACAAAAAAGAGACTCTTTCCATATTAGCAAATATTGCCATCTCATTCGTTTCCATTCACAGAAGCACTTCGAGATCTCGATCTGGAGCTAAAGAAACATTTGTAATTGTTAATATTAGTATTATCAATGTTGAATAAATGTTCTATAATAATTGCTTTTACAAATACCATGTACCAATAAAACTATGCACGCAGCTGTACTAGAATAATGATGAAGACATTTTAAAAAGAAGCTTGTTAAGGCAATCTACCGTTTCTCCTTGGACCTGCTTCTTCTGTCATCACGAGATGCAGAGCGACTTCTGTCTCTTGATGAGTGTCTCCTCTCACGGGAATTCTCTCTGGTGTTCGAACGACTTCTTCTACGCAATCTGAACATTTAATAAACAATGGGAATTGACAGAGAATTTATCTGGCGTAAAAAAATGCTATACAAACAACATAGATCTCTAAGTTGGTCTCAAAAGGAAAATCTAAAAGTAGAAACTCTAATAAAAATTGACTTGATTGATTGATTTATAATTTTGTTCTGTAAATTTGGTGATATTCATCTACATCATTGGTTTATATGTAAAATTTAGCATTTACCTTTCTCGAGATGGACTTATTGATCGACTGCGTTCTCTCCGTCGTCTGCGCTCAGGTGATCGAGATCTGGACCTAAAGAGAGAACAATTGGAAGCAAATGGTGATATAGAAACTCTGGTGGATGAAATAAAAAATAAAATAAAATAAAATAATTTCTGGATAAAATGCGATGCAAATATTCAAGACCAGATACTAGATAAAGGAAAATCTTAGAAATTAAAATAAACACATAAATTAATAGTTTTGATGGTAACAAACATTTAAATATTACATCAAACACACAAATTACCTGATAGCAACTTCAAGACTACAGAAGCGCTAAGTTTGCTTTCGAAAAAGCACTCGATATCAAGAAGCAATCATTGGTTAAACAGCGAAACTGGGCTGCTAATAATGTTCGCACTTACTCGCGGAAAGTTGCAAATAGTTAGAAGTCAATGTGTGAAGAAGTGTGAGGAGGCTTATTGGTTATTTTGAAGAGTCATGGCGAGGAGAGGAAGCGCATAACTTATTGAGTTTTAGAAGTAGGGGTGCGATGGGACCCCGTGGTGGCAGCTGAAGTCTGAAGAAGTATGTAGGAGCACGAATGACGTGGCTGCCACTCTTTTAAAAATACAAAACAATATTTAAATACCACAACACCAAAAACAATGTTTTGTTGTATTCAATGTTGCATTAATATCTCAGACCTGAACAGGAACCTTGCAGAGTAAAACCAAAAACAAAAATGAATTACAAAAATTACAGAGCAAAATAAAACTAAACTAAAAGGTTATTAAAATAGGGGGAAATGTAATTGGCCCAACCAGGTCTGTAATAACACAAATCTTTTACTTTGATTTGGAATGTGCTTCATCTCATTTAACATTCTAATACAAGTAAGATAAGATACCTCACAGGGAGAGAATGCACCCGCTATTTATTAAAGCATAACAATGAAACACAGCAGTAAAGTTGTACCTTGGACGCCTTCTTGTGTATCCGCCACCAGAGCCAGAACTTCTACAATCCCTTGAAATGTGGCCAACTTTACCGCAGTTGTAACACTGCTCATTGCGTTGTCTGCTTCCTCTCTCAGAAGGTCCACGGGCCATCTCAACGTGTACACGTGTCCCACAAACACGCTTCCCATCCATTTCTTTAACTGCATCTTCAGCATCACGTGGGTCATCAAACACAACAAAGCCAAAGCCAGGCGGGTTCCTCGCAACCCACACATCTCGCAAACGCCCGATGCGCTCAAAATCACGTTCCAAGTCAGCCCGGCACGCCCCATCAGGTAAACCACCAATAAAGATTCTTGACATTTCTAATCTACTAGTCTAAATATTAAGAAAAGAAAACTTTTCCAAACTTTTTGGAAACAGAATACATGTATCACGATTGCTCGTTAAAACAAAGTCGCCAATGCCAGGATTAAGCAACAACAAAAGAAAAATAATTAGAGTTAAAGGGTCATTCCATGCCAAGCCCCCCTCAGAATTTGATGAAATTTGGTGGGGTGGAGTGTATCAATAAGATAAGGAAATCCTGAAAATTTCAGCTCAATATCTTAAGTGAGAAACGGTTAAATAAAAAATTGGCATATTAAATGAAATTGTGCAGCTGATTGGTAAAAACGTTTTTCTTTCATTTTTAGAGGTTTATAACTTTTGAACTAGTTGTTTTTATAGATTAATTTTTTAAAGCTGGTTAGTCCTCTTGTGGATACTTTCGGATTGTCAAGAAATCAAAAATTCAATTTTTTTTGTTATTCCATAATGGCGACCTAAACTTTATGTTTTTTCAAATATATTGTAGATTTTTGAGATTTCAATGAGCTTGTTCTTAAGAACAAACTTTTTAAATTCTACAAATCAAATTGAATGTTGATCTACTCATGCTAGATAGGTTTTTTGCAAAAATTCAAGTGATGAGTTTTTTATTCTGAAGTTATTAGTCATTAAAAAGTGCCCCGCCCAAATTTTAAAAAAAATTACCTTCTATTGAACGGGTCCGTTACCTATGATGGACATTCTTTTTAATCTTGAAATTTTTTGTGCACATTAATCTAGGTGGCTTCTATCAGGAAAAACAATAAAATAAGTGGAGACTCATTTGTAAGCCTCTCAAAAAGTTCACTGAAGTAATGGTAAATTTTTCTAAAAATAATGAAAATATGACGCACATTTTATAGCAAGAAGTCAAGCCACCTACATGCAATATTTAAAAAACAACTTGAAACAAAAATATGCTTTAATACTCCTAGACTTTGCTGAAAACTACAGTTTTTTAATACAAGATGCAGTGCAAGGATTCCACTGGAATAACAGCCAGGCGACGTTGCATCCCTTTGTTGTTTATTTTCAGAAAGATGAAAAACTTGTTTGCCAAAGCTATTGCATCATATCTGATCATTTCAGTTTTGTTGAGCATAATTCTTTAGATCCACACATTGAAAATTTTAACTTAGTAGCGAGATATTCGACATGTTCAAAATTCTCGAAATCACCAGTTTCATACCAATGTCACTTACCTCATTGAAAATGAAAAAGAGTTTCATTTGATGATGTTTCTAGTGATGTGAATGTTTCCACCTTAATCGTAAATACCAATAAAATTACAAGTTTTGCACCAGGAACATATATGTTGCATGCGTTTATGATGCTCAATGGTTTCTAGGTAGCATTGTTAGAATCTCAGAAGAAAACCAAGACCTTTATGTTTAAGTTTTTGAAGAAGTCAATTACATCTGACACATTTACCTGGCCTTACAAAGATGACCTCTGTTGGGTATATAACACATATTTTATGCAAAGTCGACTCTCTTAAGGTCCAGTCTGCGAGTGGAAGATGTTATGAACTTGACTCAAAAGAAGCCAATGAAATAAGTTTGTTGTTTAACCAAATTTGACATTGACTTTATACTTCAGCAGACATACTATCATTTATTTTTACACCAGGAGAAAGTCCATTCGTTTAATAAAACTGAAATGTGAAAATCATTGAAAATTCTGAACTAAACTTAACTTTGAGCATTTGACATTATATGTTTTACTATTGGGTAATTCCACATCAAATCACCCACTTTTTTGAACTTTGAGAATTTTGAACCATGGGTCCTCAGATTTATTTGAATTTTTGTATATAACCTAGTTCTACCACAAGGATCATCTGTACGAAAAGTCCAAAACAAAATATTAAACGTTTCTCGTGATATTGAAATTTTTAATTTCAACCCGGTTTCTCAAAAAGACCCGGTTTCTACGTAATTTTATATTCCTTTATTTGTTAATTACAAGAAAACAAATCACTGAAAAAAGGTGAAACTATGCATTTGGCAAGATTTTCAGAAGCAGAACCCAAAAATCTTACTTAGAAAACCTAAAAAACCAAGGAAGGTGGTCTAAATTTGTAATGACCATAATTTCAAGTACCTCGAGTTTGTGGACAGGTATGGCCGAGTGCCCCCCTCTAAAAAAATTTTTGTTCTGTCTTAAAATAATCTCCTTCATATAATCTTCTCATACAAAAAAAAACTGAGGTGAAAACGAGGAGAACACATAAAAATATCAACTTATAAGAAGACATGTTTGTTTTTACTTTGTTTTAAAACGCTAGTTTTAGTAATATTTGACTAATTATTTATTCTGTATCTGTTGATCCTTGTGGTAGAACAAGTTAATATATAAAAATTCAAATAAATCTGAGGACCCATGGTTCAATGGACTGGGTGATTTGATGTGGAATTACCCTATTTCATAAATTGTATATTTTCCATGTGAATATTTTGTGTTATATTATTTAGTGTTTGAACTTTATGCCATTACACTTTTTTTATAACAACAATTTTATAAGAACACTAAGGCTTAAATTGGTCAACATTTAAGAACAAACTAAGAACAAGGCTAAGGCTTAATTAATAATTAGGTTGGTGCATTTGCAACTGTAAGACCCCATTACGGAAGAATATTCAAGGATATAGGAAGAATAACCAGGTGGAACCTAAATTTAGTATTATTCTTCACAAATATTCTTCAGTGTAATTGGGCCTGTACTTAATTTTTTTTTCTTTTCTTTGTAGATGTTTATGCAACTTATGGAGTAAAACCACAACAATTTTTCTTAGATATATTTAAGAACAGAATCAGAACAAATCAAGGCTAGAATCAGCTAAAAATTAAGAACAGCTAAGGCTGAACCCAATTTACCTGGTTCTTATTAAAAAAAAAAGTGTGCAAGATTTACAAGTTTTAATAAAATGTGCGTCATATTTTCATTATTTTTAGAAAAATTTACCATTACTTCAGTGAACTTTTTGAGAGGCTTACAAATGAGTCTCCACTTATTTTATTGTTTTAATGATAGAAGCCACCTAGATTAATGTGCAAAAAAAATTTCAAGATTAAAAAGAATGTCCATCATCAGTAACAGACCCGTTCAATAGAAGGTAAATTTTTTTAAAATTTGGGCGGGGCACTTTTTAATGACTCATAACTTCAGAATAAAAAACTCATCACTTGAATCTTTGCAAAAAAACTATCTAGCATGAATAGATCAACATTCAACTTGATTTGTAGAATTTAAAAAGTTTGTTCTTAAGAACGAGCTCATCGAAATCTCAAAAATCTACAATTTATTTAAAAAAACTTAAAGTTTAGGCTGCCATTATGGAATAACGACAAATGTCAGATTTTCAATTTATTGCTAATCAGAAATTGTTCACAGAGCACTTACTAGCCTGAAAAAATTGAGGTATTTAAACAACTTCTTCAAAAGTTATTTACCTCTAAAAATCATGAAAAATCATTATTTTGCCAGAGAGGTGCGATTTTAAGCAAAATGCTAATTTTTTAAGTAGCCATTTCTCAAGAACTAGATAAGATATTGAGCTGAAATTTTCAGGATTTACTTATCTCTTTGGTACATTCCATACCACCAAGTTTCAACAAATTCTGAGGGGGGTCATGTGGAAGTTTGCCAGAATTTGGTCCATTTGGCATGGAATGACCCTAAATATAGTAAACAAAGTTCCTAAAATAAGTTATAAAAAGTTAACAAAGCTAAAGTATGAAAATAAGTGATGTGATGTCAACTATTAAGACTGGTGAACTTGACAAAAAGTCTTTCATTCTTTTTCCGAAGCCAGACAATGAATGGTGTCTAAATGTAAATTGTTTCCAAACCAATGAACTGAGAAAAGAACATGCTTTCATATAAAAATTTAGTCTCGTTTCCGTTTGAGCGATTATAACATCACCTTCAAAGGCCTTTGAGCGATGTGCTTTATGTAAATGTTTTTACTTCCCGAGCGATCGAAAAACAATTTTATTGGATTTAATTTCAAACATTGGTTTCGGTTATGAAATGAAATTTTCAAGATACAGAAGCGTAGATAAAATATATAATCTCTACATACAGTATAATGGATTATAGTTTCAGCAAAATTTTAACAAATTGCTGTAGGATATGATTGCATCTTCATACATGTGTGAGTCAGAGGATTTTAGCTTGTGAATACGTTTGCGTAAAATTTCCCCAATTTCTGCACTGTGTGTGCTAAATAGAGTTGTTGAAGGACCCAATTGATTCTCCAGGATAGTAACAAGCACTTGCGAAGCAGACACTAATACATCACTGTGCTCTTGTTTCAGAACATGGACCATTGGTTCAATTAACATTTTGTGGTCAAAACCTTTCCCAGCCTCTGTGAACATGATTTTTTGCAACAAAAACGCTGACTTCAATCTGAGCTTGTCATTATTGCTCGATAAAAATTGCAAAATTTTATACACACCATTCAAGTTCACAAAGAGTTTTTCACCATTGGGATTTCCACCAATAAGTGACGAAATTGCATAGACACATTTGACTTGTACGGTATCGTTACCACTTGATTGTAATGTACCAAACAAGCACTGGAGTCCATCTTTTGCCAGAACAGTATTTTGACACTTGATATTATTTTGAACACAGTTTGCAAGAAGATCAGCTGACCTCCATTGAAGTGAGTGATGGCTGCATTTTAAAAAATTAATACAAGCCTCAAACCCACCCAAGTTATTAAAAACAGTGTTCATGTCGAATCCTTCAACTAAAAAGTTTATTTCCTCAAAATTATCACAGATGTCCGAGATGTCTTTTTCAGAAAAGTTTTCCTGCTGACTAAATTTACAAAACATTTCGATTAAAAAGACAAGACGCTTAGCATCGTCATTCTCTAGAGCAGCATCCATAGCCTTTCGAAGCCACTCTCCCCTTTCTGTGCTCATTTCAAGTTTGTCATATTCTTTTACTTCTTGATCAGAAAGCTTAAGTGACAGCTTTAGTAATCCTTGTAAGGAATGTGTCATTCTTTCATTTTGTTCCATATTTTTCACCAAATATCTACCAATAAATACCTTGTACAATGAAAGTTTACTACCCGAATTGGTATTTATCCATGATTATGCTGTAGATATATATAGCTATTTGCCTAAAAAATTCTAGAATTTTCTAGATCGTATTAGCAATTGCAAAAATGCTTAGTTCTAGTTAATGCTGGCAATTCCATTCCAGAAATCTCTCGAAAATGATAACATTTCAAATTTGAAAAATAAGTATATATACTTACTAAATACGTCCAACACTTTCCAATAATACTTTATCGAAACTGAACTATTTCAGGAAAAAGTGCGCGATTCAATAAAATATTCAACGGTAAAACACATGCACATTTCATTGTAAGAAAATCGGGCCGTACTTTTCAGACATGTCACGTGGTCATTACGAAACTTTTGTATTTAATTTTCAATCGTTCGGCAGAATGGCACTGGATAGTTTCTTTCTTTGAAAATTAAATACAAAATTAACGATGCATATCGCACGATTTTGAAATATTAAGTATCAACAGGGCGTAAACTAATTGAACTTTATTTCTGGGTTTTTTTGACTTTTCGTTAAAATAATTTTCTACATGCGCACTGATTTCGGTAGAATAAGCATTCATTTTGTTTGTGTAAACATTCGAGTAATTTTTAAGGAGATACTGTCGACATCTGCTATCTCAAGAATACTCGAACTTTTTCTCCGGTCATCGGTATTCCCAGTAACTTTCCTTATACAGTAGAATCTTTATAACTCGACTTTCTATTACTCGACCCTCTCCTTAACTCGAACGATATTTCTAGCACAGTGAAAATTTGCTAATAAACTGACATAAGTACTTTCCATTACTCGAACCTCCGTAACTCGAACACTTCCTTAATTCGAACAATTATTTTTACTTTTTATTTTACTACTGTACATTGTTTATCTACGTAACTTCACAATATCATGGTTGAGAGCAGAGAAGAAATCATACAAAATAAAATTAAGGCACTCAAAGAATTGAAAAAAGGAACTTCTAATAAGGATGTTGCTTCTCTTTTCGGAGTGCCAAAAAATACCTCATCGACATGGAAAAAGAACAAAGACAAAATCTTTGAAAAGTATAAGAGCGGCCTTATTTCAAAAAGAGTAAAAAACCCAGAGAGGTACGAGGAAGTTAACAAAGCTGTGCATAAGCTTCTGAAGAATGGCTAAAAAAATGGGAAAAGAAGTCTACATTTCCCTAAGTAAATTTTAAAAAATTTACAAAAGTTTGCTGAGTTTTTCTTGGAGGATAATTATAAACTTTTCTTAGCTGCGAGAAAGAATAATTGACATGGAACTTTCATCCCAGTTCGTCACGTGAAATTTTCCTGACTTTCCAAGTGGGATGTGGCCGATTACATCTCCATCTTTCCCTTTGACAGCCACTACATATTTGTACAGGTTATTTCTTGGTTCCATGATACCATGTGTAACTCATCTCCGATGGAAGGTCCAATACTTCTTGTATACGTGATGACCCAAGGCATTAATTGCATGGGATTTTAGTCTGACAATTAGTGTTTCTTCACACGATAGAATGTCTTCTAAAAACTTTACTTCGGCTGCTTCCATATTTTTCTTTTTTGAAAAGAACTCTGAAAGCTCAGAATAAGAAAATCGAACGTATCCATTTCGTAATTCAAATCTTTTTAAAATACAGGTTTTTAAAGTCCTGCTTACTTCAACAAAGAAATCGAAGAGGTCTAAAATATTTTTAAAGTTATTTTAGGTATGGTGTATCGTTTAAAAGTATTGGAATCAAAATCTGTAACTGATGAGATGACGTCACCATGGACAGAGACTACAACACCAACCATCCTCTCCCGCTACGCCCTGGAAAACATATTTACCGCTACCCCCTGGAAAACATATTCAATGGAGTCGAAGTATTTCACCAATGTTTGCCTAACAAAACCTTACACTGAAAGGGAGAAAAATGCTTTGGAGGAAAGCACAGTAAAGTTTGCTTGACAGGATTAGCCGCTTGAAATGCTTATGGAGAGAGACTTCAAATATTTGTCATGTCTGTTTAAACTACGATGTTTTAAAGGTCCTTTGTCTTCTCGATACCGTGCTCAATATAAAAGTTGGATGTCTGATTGGGTACATGAGCTTGATCGAAAATCTAAGAGAAAAATAGCCTTAATCATCGATAATTACACAGCTCCCCGCATTCCGCCAAAGCATTCGGGGGCTACTGCACAAACTTAAGGCATATGGTTTAAAAGGTCCATTTTTAAATATTATCTCCTCCTTCCTTTCCAATCGTAAACTCAAGGTGGTTCTTAACGGTCATTCTTCTTCCATTTTTTCCATCAATGCTGGTGTTCCTCAAGGTTCAGTTCTCGGTCCGACTCTGTTTCTACTGTACATTAACGATCTCCCAGACAATTTATCATCCAAAACCGTTTTTTATGCTGATGATTCAACATTGTATTCTTGCCTTAATAAATCAGATGATTGTGATAAAGTTTGAATGGCCTCTGATCTGGAAAAAGATCTCAATACAGTAGTTGAATGGGGTAAGAATTGGCTTGTTAATTTTAATCCATCTAAAACTAATCTTCTTTCCATTAATCATCTCAAACATGTTTACTTACCTCGAATTTTGATGAATGGTTCTCATTTGCCTGAAAGCAATTCATTTCGCCTTCTTGGTCTTATATTTACCAGCGATCTCTCATGGAGATCTTATATTGAAAATATAGTTAAATCAACTGCCATGAAGGTTGGTTCTCTTTTACGAGAAATGAATTACCTCACTCCTGAATGCGTCCTTTACCTATACAAATCATCAATTCGTCCATGTATGGAATACAGCTGCCTCATTTGGGCAGGTGCACCAAAAAATTGCCTGAATTTGTTAGACCGTGTTCAACGGCGTGTTTGCAACGCAATTGGCGAAAACCTTTTTTTGAAATTGGACTCCCTTTCACACCGGCGGAACGTAGCGTCGCTTTGTCTCTTCTGCAAGTTTTTTTTATGGTCGTTGTTCAAGCAAACTATCATCTCTTACACCTTCTCTCAATATTTTTCTCCGTTCTACTAGGTTGTCTTCTTCGTCTCACCAATGGACTGTTTGTGTTCCAAATTGTCGTAAGGATTTTTATAAAAACAGTTTTTTTCCGCGTACGTCCAGACTTTGGAACTTCCTTCCATCTACATGCTTTCTTCCTGAATTTAACCTTCAACTGTTCAAATCTAATGTTCATCGCTATCTTAAATCTGCTTAACTTCTTTTATAGCTCTTTACTCGCAAGTGGCCTTTTAGGCCTTGTTTTGAGCAATCTCCAATAAAAAAAAAAAAAAAAATCATGAAAATCATGAAAATCTTGAGTCGAATTGATTTTCCTACCTCCAAACACAACAACATTTGCATATACTGCCAATGGATTAACCCCCAGTCTCACGATATTGAATTTAACTTATTTAGTTTTGCCTCCTTTTGTCTATCAACAAATGAAGTGAACCAATACAATTTTTGAGAAATGATTGAAGTTTTAGTTTAAGACCACAAAGCTCCAAGCTTTACTTTTTAAAAGTTGGCTCAAAATTTCTGAAAGTGAGAAATAACAAAAATCGAATTGATGTTTGCTGTCGATTTTTTAAGTTACAGTAAATTAAGTTGATGTACTTCTTTAGTGTCTAGTGGCATTTGATTCAGAGATCCCTACTTCGAACAACACAGGCTGTGTGACACTAGCTTTTTCTAACTGTACGCCAAACACCACTCTGTGTGGTTAAATGTGTGACCATCGATTATCCAGCTTGACACTGTTGTGTTTCCGGTTGCTTTGATTGGAGAAAAACCCTACATCCTACTATAATGGAGGAAAAACCTGAGTATGTTTGTTGTCCGCCAATCACGCCCAAACGACTGGATTAAATTTTCAGGGTATGATTGTGATGCCCCTGGGATGGTTTTTAGCCAAAGAAATTTTTATTTAAATAAATTAATTAGATGTGATGTTACTTATCAATTGTGTAGGTTTAAAATTTATAATAAAAATTAAATAGTTTATGGCTAAACTTTGTTTCCCAAACAAATTCTTTCTCAATTTAAATGTATAATTAATTTATCTATATGTACATGACTACCCATATATAGACTTTTTTGGGAGGAGATTGACATAGATTGATAACATACATACATACAGAATTCCTCAATCATAATTTTATTGTTAACGTCCGTAGGACGGGTTCATTGCTAGTACAAATAATTGTTGATTGAATATACAGATGATAAAATATTGTTTCCAAAGCTTGATGAAAGTTTCAAATCAGAAAGCATAATGTACGAAAATCTTTTATAGAATTGTTAACCTTAAATAGGTGTATATACAATACATCTCTATCATATTAGCCTGGGTAAGGAGCAACAAAAATTATGCTGAACAGTGATAGTAATGTAGGTGCCAATGAATGAGAAAGGAGTTTTAAGATTAAGCGCAATAAATTGTTTAAGTCCCGCATATCAACCACGCTGAGGACGATGATCCGTTCCAATCTGTGGCAGAAGAGCTTGACCGTTTGCGAGAAGTAAATCCTAGTTCCGTCCAAGAAGAGCTCTTAGCAGAATCTTTCATTGGTTTTGATTCTGTTTACCAGCTACTGATGGTAAAATCGTTTTTAAAGCCTGATTTTGAAAATTATGAATTCGAGAAAAACGTTAACGAAAGTATTGAGTAAGTTAATAATCGAACCTCGTTACTCCCATCTGAAGTTCAATTAGAAGATGTGTTTGAAACGCTGCTTCGCTATACGGTGCAAAATTTATTTTGATTTATTTGTTTACCATATATCATAACGTCACAAAAATATCCTAATAATAATAATTAAAAAAAAAAAAAAAAATAAGTACAGATATATGGTTGGTGCCACTCAATAGCTTAAAGCTGAACAAAGTAGTGACACCGTAAAATATATATATAAATAAAAAATAGAAATAAATTGACTAAGTATGTTTTAAGACAGTAAATAAATTATTTACCGATCATGTCAAAAGTTATATTTGTTTAAAGTACAGTTTGATTAATTGGGAAAATTGTTTACTATTTAAATCAAAGATAGAATTAATCCAAGGATGAGTTCCATATTTTATGTCAAAAGTATTGACAATACTTTCAATTGATCTGTTCCATTCAGCAATGCTTTGGTTTTTAATAGAATATTTACCATAAAAAGTTGTTTTAAACGAAAGCACAATAAGTTTATTAGTTAATGCATTATGAGTTGGATATTTATGAAAGGTGCAACTTTTTGAGAAGAAATTACTAATTGAGGGCGGAATATTCTTATTTAAAGAATTAAAAATGAACATAATGTTGAGGAATTTGATAATGGATGAAAAAGGGCGAATATTAAATTTCGTAAAAGAAGCAGTGGCATCAGATCGAAAAGGTTGAAAGTTTATTATTCTTGCAGCAGAGCGTTGACTTGAAAGTATTTTATTAAGACAAAAACTTCCTTTCTGACCCCAAATTTGACAGCAGTATGTTAAATGAGAGGAGAAAATTGAAAAATAAATACTTTTCAAAGTTGCTTCATCCACATAAAATCTAATTTTTGATAGCATGCTGTTTGACCTGTTCAGTTTTTTACAAAGTTCATTGATGTGTGGTTTAAAGGTAAGATGTTCATCAATTAACACCCCCAAGTATTTAATACAATTTGATTGAAATAATCGCGTACCGTTTAAAACTATTTTTACTTCGGAGTCATATAATTTCAAACGTTTTTTAAAAATTACAAATTCAGTTTTATCAGTATTTAACGCAATCATGTTAGCATTTAACCAATCGGTTAATTTTCGTAAGTCAAAATTAACTTTTTTACATAATGATTTGATTGATTTGTTGATGTATAATAAATTTGTATCATCTGCAAAATGGTGAACGGTTGAAAATTTTATACTGTTAACAAAATCATTTATATAAATTAAAAATAGAAGTGGACCTAAAACAGAACCTTGCGGAACACCACACTTCATTGATCGTAGAGATGACGAAAATCCATTTATCGTTACAAATTGCTGACGGTTCTCCAGATAAGAAGTCAACCATTCGTTTACAATACCTCTTACGCCATAATGCTGCAGTTTAGTGATGAGAATTTCGTGATGGATCGTGTCAAACGCTTTTTTAAGATCAATGAATACGCCACATCCAAAAAGACCAGAGTCAATGGCCTCTCGCAGTCTTTCAGTTATACTTAATAATGCGTGAGATGTAGAATAATTTGATCGAAAACCAAATTGTAATTTGTTGAGACAATTTTTGCTGTTTAGAAAATTAAATAAACGAGAATACATGAGTTTTTCTAAAAGTTTACTAATATTTGAAAGAAGAGATACGGGAATGAAATACAATCTCTTGCACTGAAACTTGAAGATGGAAAGATAGGTAGACAGATAGATAGATAGACAGATAGATAGGTAGACAGATAGATAGATAGATAGTTTTTCCCAAAATTGTAGCCTGGTCGTTATTGGTTGTCAGATAAAAAATACATCTTTTGCGAAAGTCAGGTAAGTGAATTTCCTTATTTTCAAACCCTTTCTTGATATCTCTAATTTTCGACATCTCAAACTTTCCCCCCGTTCCTCGAAAGTTCAAGATATCGAGAGTTGATTTTGCTTATATCCAATAAACAACTTTGTTATAGTATGGTCTCGAACACAACACCTTTGGAGTAAGAGCCGAACGCCTTACCGCTTTTTTTATTATTATTTTTCACCATTTTCTACGCCTCATCATTTCTCAATCGCAGGATTGTGGATTCATTTCACCCTCTCATTCCCTAAATTTACACTGCAAGTCTCCATATGATAAACTAGGTCACAACGCTAGATCACGTAGAGAAAGGTACTATTTATTAACCAACAACGCGCCCCAGCACAAACGCTGACATCTTTAGAGCATGTTACCTTAAGGACAGAAAATAAGGCGAGGATACAAAAGTGCTTAACAGACTAGATTATGATTCAAACAAATGCTGTATCGAAAAGACTGAAATAAAGAATGAATCGTTAAAGATGTTATCTAGATTTTCTTTCAAGAAACATAACCATGATGTAGAATGTCATATGGAAATAATAATTTACATGTAAACAAAAAATAATAAGAAAATAATACGATAATACTAATCAATGACGATAGTTGTTTCACTCTTCTGCTGGTCATCACTCTCTTTTTGTTTTTCTACTGTTTGTTGTTGATTGAAAAATGTCCGAAGAGAAGTGTACTGAAGAAGAGTACTGGGAAAATGCGGACTTCGAAAACTTCGAAGATCGGGGTGCTTTCAATATTTTTGATGAATTTAATGATGAAGCTGAACTATAAGATCGCGTATTCTTTTAACGTAGATCTTTGTTGTATCTATTATTTTTATGTTGAAAAAGAGACAAGTTGTTAGAACTATTTCTTCTTGTTCAGTTCGGCAAAGTAAATCCTCTCTGAAATATTTCTTTGTACCAAAATTTCTTCCCTTTCACTGTATTTGTGTCAAGATCAAATCACTCATTGAAATTGCAATTAACGAACTTCTGCAAAAAAGCTTTCGGTCGGAGGAATTTCTCTTCTAATAATTAAGGAAAATGTTTTGGAAAAAACTTTTGCGATTGGGATAATTATGAAAATTCTACTGTAAAAAACTTTTGCGGTTCACTAATATCACAACATTTTGCGGGAATAAACTTTTGCGATTCGAGCCAAAACCGCAAAAACCGCAAAACTTTCTTCCTTTTAGATATTACATATACAAACAACGAAGTTAGACTCCAACAATGGCGGACAATGTTTTTATTTATTTCGTGTTCGGTATTTTACCAAATACCAAAGTGATTTGCCATAATAAAGTTATTTCGGTTAACGAAATGAGAGTTTGGCTGCCATCTTATTTGTTCCTGAGAAATATGTCCATTGTAGAGAGCTGTCGCTATACAATTAGGTTTCACGGTATCAGGAAAATATCCCCCCGGAAAAAAACCCATGGTAAATCTTTTAGGAAATTCCCAAAGTGACATTCTTTTGTGAATTATTCTCCGGAAATTCCCAAAGAAGCATTCTTTTGTTTCAAAATTTTTTTGGGAAATTCCCAAAGTGATATTCTTTTGTGTATAGGTTTTTGGGAAATTCCCAAACATCATTCCTTTGTGATGATTCTCGGGAAATTCCCCGATTCACATTGCTATGGGAATTGTTTCGCTAAATCGGGAGTTTACAAAACAACTTGGCTCTGACGAGTCAACTTAATCGCTGCGTATTCACTCTAAGGTATAATATTTAGTTTTTCGTTGTTTTTCGTAGTTTTGTTTTTACATTTTTAACATTAATGTTTTAGAAATCAAAAACGTGTTCTATTAAGTTCTTACTAGATGAACATGTTCTTGTAATTTTCTTTATGTCCTTATGAAATCGTACGACAACAAGAACAATAATGGGAGACAGCAAATACTTAGTTTACACGGTTTTAAAGAAGTGATGAATGCACTTCTTGTTCCTTTTCCCCATTTTTGATTCTTTATAGTTTCATTCTTATTTTCTCTCTCCCAAACAAACTAGGATAACAGTTTTACCAGTGTATATGTGTTAATACTGATGTTTTTAACCTGTATAAAGATTGAGAAATAAATTAATAAATACAACAATTTCTACCTTCTTTATTTGTTTTTCACAGGCTATCCTTGGAGATATCAACTGTTCATGTAACTTGGGCTACTAGTCCACGATGGGTGGCGAAATGACATCGTTGTTATCAGCGCTCTTAAACCGCAAACAATTTGTATGCATCTTGTGACGTGGCTCATTAATGATGCTGTTCACTTCACTTCTGAACTGAAGTTCTTGAGCAATTGGAGCATGTCTACAAGCTGTGGCAATTTCACCTTAGTGACAAGGCCGCAATGTTCCAGTCGTCCACCAGAAATTTCACAAATTGATTATGAATCTATTAATCCACTTTTCCTTTAACATTTCATATGCCATTTTGCACAAAACACGATCGTTCCATTTAATCACACACAGGGGAGATTTGAATTTGTGAATTAATAAAATAGACTTTGATTTCTTCCCTAAATTCCTTTGAAATAATAGATGAACACCTAAAACAGGAAATTCACATTGCTTCTAAATTTATTTGCATAGATTGTGAGTGCTAAGTAGTCTTTAATTTGCAATTTCAACTCAAAACAGGTATGATTTGTGATGCATCGCTCTATACTGTTATCGCTAAAACCAATATCAATACATAATTGACCTTAAGATGGCATAACTTTCTTCTTCCCAGCAGCTTCTTGACTTACGAGAAATATTAACCTGTCTTGATTTGATACTCTCCAAGTGTCAACTACTGGTTTTCATCATTTTCCGATCCTTTGTGAATATTCCATGAACCTCTCTCATTTACCATCTGCAATGAAGAGAACCATGTTCGTGTTTTCCATCAACACTGAAAGAGATTCACTTCGTCGCTGATGAAATGAGTTTTTTCAAAAGTTGCTCTACGTTATCACAATTCGTTGAGTAATGAATTCTCTGCATGGAATATGGAAGACATAGTTAAACTCAACTTTTTGTTTCTTTTCAACCCATTTTATTAAGGAATGTATTAAAAGAGTTGTTTTGCCAATACCTGCAATTTCAGATACGATTTGTAGTAATAAGAACAGCAAAATCGAAGGGACTTTCGAAAGGTCGAATACTTGGTAATCAGAAATTGGCAAAATGACTCTGTTAATATGTCCGTTTATGAAATGGCTGGAAAGGAAACATTGAGATGATTTTGATTTGGTCTTTTATTTCCTATGAGAAGACATCATTATTTAAATGTTTGTGGTAAAGTTTTTGAAGAAACCTTTTCCAACAGCGATGAAGAATGGATCTTAAAGCATTGTTGGAGATTGCGGATTGTATTCTCTTTGTTTTAGGTGACGTAGATGAGTTCAGGTTACTAACGATCTGTAGGGCGGGATTTGGTTTAAAACAGATCTTCTAAGACGCTACAGTTTGTATTGAATCGAGACAATTTGCCAGTAAAATTCTGGTTAATACATATAGCTGTCTGGAGGCGAGATGCTTCCTGGGAGAAAATGCGCATATTGCCATTTGTTGCCTATTGGTTTAGTTGGATGCAATGATGGCATAGAATGATGCACAGTTCTTGTAATCACCTTAGAATCCTCGGATATTTCACACTATAATAATGAGGGCATCTTTTCTGTAATAATAATCGGACAACGTAAAACAAAAGACTTAACAGGCAAACATCTCAAGAAATGGTTGAAATGTAAAATTTACGAGATTGCTTTATTTGGTTATCAGCAAAAACTCGTTTAAACTCGAGGCATTCCCACTAAATTGGTTTAAACCCTACCTCGAATACAAATCAAAACTTGTAAACTGTTATGACAAAGTAACTAATAATGAAACCGTTTGTGATGCGAGTAAAATGGTCTATGAAATGTGTAAGAAAGGGTTGATTGTTTAGGATTCAAAATCGTTAAGTGACATTCCTTGGTTGATCACTGGAACACTGCGGACTTGCTAAAGAAGTGAAATTGTCACAACTTGAAGACATGTTCCTCAAGAACTTGACATATGAAGGGAACTGAGCACCATGATTAAAGAACCTCGTCTCGAAAGTGTATATGAATTACGGTTTAAAGAGTGCTGCTAACAACAATGTCATCACGCCATCCGTCGTGAAAATGTTTACGTGAGTTCATGATCATGATGCGGACTGCACGTTGCGCTATCATAGCCTGGTTCCGTACCCAGGCTAAATAAACGCAACATATTAAGCGTCGGGCAAGCACAGCGTTATTCTTAAGATATTGGATTTCACTGAAACACGCATGCGTTGAAGCATTGTTCAAAATAAGTTTATGACGTCAACGATCACGCTCGAATGTTTATTGAATCAGAACTGTCGCGTTTTAAAAATTTAATCAAGACAAAATTAAATCGAAAAATAACCAACAGATAATAGATTCTCCGTTATTGCGAGAGCTTTCAACATCAATGCGTTGACATCTTCCTTATTAAAACAAATTCGTTTTTAATATGCTTTTAAGCGTTATGTTATTGCAATAATCAACCCCCAACGCGAATAACAAGACCTCTGCAATCGCCATTGTCACAATGTCATACTACATATATAATTCACATATATTACCTCAATAAATTCCGCGAAATTCGCAGTTTTTCGACCTGTCAATCACGAAATTTTCTTCCGCAAAAATTTCTTACTTAAACGATGAAATATTTATCTCATTGTTGCATAACATAAAGTTTTCTTTTGAAAGAGATCGCCAAAATCTATCATATAAAGCGATGCTCCAACTAACTATCAAATCCCATCTCCTTGCTCTCACATTTATCTAAGAACTATGAAAACTGTGACAAACAGGTCAGCCAAGTCAGCCAGTGCTGACCTTGAAAAATTGCAAGAGATTTTAAAAAATTTTGCTTTATTTGCGGTAATGTTGTTTTAACTGAAGTTCACGGACTTTCTTTGCGTACCCTAATATATAGTATGAAAATGTTTTTAAACAATTAATAGGAACAAAAAATAGCACCATGTAAATTAATTATAAGAATTGCATAACATATTGGATGGCATTCTTCTAAAATCTATGGAACTTTACCGCAAAGCTTATTTCGTCTCTTTTCAAAGAAATTTATTTGAAAAACCGTAAAACAACGATGGATCAAACGCAAGCTGGCTGTGTCAGTCAGTGTATTTGCGCTCTGTCGTTTAAAAAGCTAGTAATTTGCTAGATATATATACAAACGGTTGGTAATGCGTAAAAAGTATTCATGCAGAAGTCAAGCCAAGGTCAGCCACTGGGTCAGCCAAAATCTCTTTTCAGATTTTTGATTTTAAACCACGATTTTATGGGTTGCAAGCAAGGACTACTTATAACTGGACATGCACAGCACAATTTCAGATTTTGCTAGTGAAGGCAATAACATATTTAATGATCTGAGTCTTTGCATTGAGCATATATCTACCCCTTATAGCACTTAAATACGGTACATGGACATATATTGACCATTGGTAACAAATAGACTATATTTTACGACTTTATCAACACAATGAATGTCATTTCAGAAACGGTTTCTTTTAAAAGTTAGTATTATGTGGCCAATTTGCGCAAGCTACAAATTTTTTTTCAACAGGAATTTTGACCCCATGTAATGAGTAGACTATGGTTTACGTCGATCGACTATCAACACAAGTGAGGAAATTTCAGAGACGGTGCTGTTTAGACAATACTAATTGGGAGTGAAACCGTTAAAACCATTGAACCAGACTATGGCACATTTACATAGCACATTTGAGTATCTCATGCTGTCATAGTACACAAACACCAGGTTAAACATAATTAAGGTTAGCTTAGAATCACAGCTCCAGTACTATTAGTTGATATGTCAAATACTTGCATTTAAAACTTCAATTCAAGTATGTAAAATGACTAGCCAGTTTGTTTTGTTTAAGAAAACCACTATTTTTTTTAATGCAATTAGAGTCACGTTTGAATTGTTTCCTTTGTTTATCCGGTGATAGCGCAATGGTAAGGCGTTTGACTCTTAACCGAAAGGTTCCGGGTTCGAGACCATGCTATCACAAAGTTGTTTAGTGAGCGGTTATAAATAAACAACGCCGTATTTTATCAAAAATAACCGCAGCACAAATGGGAGCAATTAAATACATTAAAACTCCGGGTCGAGGTCTTTATGATAATGCTTAATGAGCGTTTTAGGAGCATCGTTAAGAGCCGAACGCGATTCCCATTGCGCTATCGCCGGATAGCGTCATTGAGGGTCCTTGAGTCAGTTCTACCTAAAAGAAATATTTTTTCATTTGAATTGTACATTCAATGACAATCACTTGTCGAGGAAACAATACATGTCATGTTAAAGTAACAAAAGATTTGCAAACGGCATTCTTCTAGAACGACCACTCGTGTCGATGATCCAGCTGCAGGCAAGGAAAATGTCTTGGTGTACCAAGAGGAAGGCGTTGAACCTAACTTCAGATGTTGAACCTTATAAACCTTTGCTGAATCTCGATGCAGGTTTTGACCGCTCTACGTTTGCACTTGATGCCGAAATATCTTCAGATTGCCAATATCACCGCCATAACCGGACTTCTTACTGGAAAGACGTAGGACAGGGTAGATCATTTAAGTACATATATCAATATCGTCGCTTATCTTGGTTGGTTGGCGGAGATAGAAAGTTTTTATCGCATCACTAGATTGCCTATTGAATATATCGTTTGTGTAAATCGCAGTACGTAATTTAGCGACAAGATTTGCGTAAATTATTGTGGTTAGCGAAGATTACTATTTGATAACTCTAAGCTCACTCTAGAAATTGATCCGAAATTATTAAATGGTTTTGAACAACAAGAAAAACCGCCGTTCCTCCAGCATATCACATGATTGCAAATAAATGCACGAAAAAATTATTAGTTCATAATCATATGAGCTTGCGTTATTCCGCACAACTTGCCGTTACCCTCCCCAAACTGTTTGCTCCATTGGTAACTTATACCACTGTTGCGTAAATGCGGGGGTTATCGGTTTTAGTGCTCAAGCTTTACGAAATTCAGGTATAAGCAAAAATGCAAAAAAATCTTTTGACATTCTAAAAGTCAATAAAAAGCACTGAGCTTAATTTACACAACGCGAGCTGGGAATGATTTTTTCTATCTCGTAATGGAAACGTCCACATGGTATCTTGCACAATTTCTAGTTAATGAGATCTTGAAATCAAAATAGTACCTTGTTAACTAACACGAACATCAAAGTATGCCGTCATTTCTACGACGTAATCATGTAAACTGAATAAAAACAAGTTCTTGAATAAGACGGTGATATTCCCCAAGTTTCTTCTGATCTTTAAAGACATGGACCGAACTCAATAACCGCAATATAATACAATATTATATATAATACGTTATTTTCATGACGTCATTTTATACCATAATCTTTTTTCCGGTCATTGTATGTAAAGCCACAAAAGGGTATTAATTGTATTGAAAAAGACCTAGCTGACCTCTTTTAGTCATGAGATCTATTGGAATTTTCTCATAGGTAGGAAGTAAAGTTTATATTATGGCCGTGGATTGTTCCGACAGCGGTCTTGGATTTCTGCGGATATTGACCCGACATTTCATTGTAAATCAGTTATTTACTTTCTTGCTAAGAAACCTAACCTAACTTAACCCTAAACCTATCCCTATACCTTACCCTTACTTATAGAAATATAAGCTCCGCTGTCGGAACTCTGACCACGGCGTTATATTTATAATATACAAAATAGTTTTTTTTATATATATATATAGCACTACAAAAGTAGCTTTTAAGCATATAGGGTTTTAGTTTCAGCATCAATAGTCACAAAAATTCTGTCCTTTCATCATCAGAGACAGAGGTTCAATATTTTTATTATATATTATTGAGTTTTTTTTTGGGAGCAATGCACATTATGTATTACTTTGTCTGGTATTTGTGCTAATACTTTTTTACACCCATTCTACCTTGCTGTTGATTTTTGAAAATAATTAATTTTTTTATAAATGTATAGCTATATATAAATGAACTAGCATTGAGCTGTGCAAAGGCCGTAGTAGTTGCAGTTTCTTAATTTTTTTTTTTTTTGGGGGGGGGGGTGTTAAGAATCAAAAGTTTCTTAAATAGTTTAGAAATCATAAAATTGGTTAGTCGGTTGGTTGGTCTTGCCTTGACCTAGGTGAGGTGAGGTAAATAAAACGATAAAAGTATTAGTTATCCTACATCCAACCCCTGGACCAGGGAAAGAAGACGGAAAACCGGATGGTAAGGTAAGGTTATCATTAACAGACGTATGTTAAAAATGTGTATCCTGTATTTATTTATTTCTTTTTGGCTTGTACCTTATACTTATTACGTATACCTTATACTTGTATTGTTCATACAACAATGTCTGCTTGTTCCATTAAAAAATTCAATTTCAAGTTAGCATGTTTACGACGCTATTGAGAACCAGATTAAGGTTTCTTAGGAAATATTTTTGTAGTACTATAGTTTCTTAAATATTTGAAGGCATCTAGATCTAGTTTCTTATAAACGGATTTCTTATAAAAAAAATATGTGTAAAGGTTAAACGACGTGTACAAATAGTTTTGTAATTTTGTTTAGTGTCATCAACCTTAGATGTGCTACAGATAAACATGAAGCTAAGTTGTGCAGTTGGAGAGCATTGAGTGGAGAAATTCTTCAATGATTATATATGCGATCATGCGAGCTTGAGTTTGTGGAACCCTTTGTAATATTATTCTATTATAAATAACTTTAGGAAATAACTTTGTATAATTATCCATACACCTTGATTAGTTGATTGTAGGGTGTCCAGAATCACTTGATGGAGCGAAGTCGGTTGAACCACAAATTTGTCTTCAGATATACAACCACATGGAATCATAGATGCTTTGGCAATACTGCTAGGGGTATAATATAGGTTTGTGAAGGAGCTGATCTGGGAATCCAATGCTAATTTCTTGATTGGGGTTGATCAGAAGGCCAGTTCAGATGTTACTTACTGACTTTAATGTCTGGAACCTTTGAAGCATTATATATAAGATAAGTCACTTATAAATGAACGGGCGAAACCATATCCAACAAATCTATGTAAATACCCATAGACTTTATTGAAATGTGCGACAGTACTTTATTGAAATGTTGTACAGTGCTGTAGAGGCATGATTATTTTTATTGTAATTATCACACAATCAACGTCATACGCCACTGGCGCCTTGGCGACTATGACTGCGCAACACCATTGAAAATTTTGTCGACTGTTTTTTTTGTGGGATAGGCGAGCGGGACGTCGCTTCGTCAACCAGAGTGGCTGCTGTGGAGCCCGTCCAACGGCGTAGGCCATCTACCCAGCGAAGCCGTGGCCTCTCTCTGGTGCGTCGTAAACCGGTTGGCTGTCCGTGGACAAGGGTTGTATGGTTCGTGTGGCGTTGGAAGTGACCAAGCCATGCCCATTGTTGGTTCATCAGGGTGGCCTGTGTAAGTTGCCATCGGTCGCCAATTCTTTGCTCAAGTTCCTGGTTCGAGACAAAGTCACTCCATAAGATGCCAAGCAGTTTCCTCCACATAGTTCTGCCAAATGCATCTATGGCTTTCCCACTGGAGACACTCACTGTCCATGTCGACGCGCCATATAACATCTTGGAGAGAATGAGAGCTCTCGCGAGATGGAGTTTGGTTTCAGTGCAGATGCAGGGTTTCTTAAGATAAACGCAGGTGTTCAGTGCGCTCTTCGCCATGGCGATGCGGCTGTGAAACTCAGTGGAGTCGTCCATCGTTGTGTTGATGCTGCAGCCCAGATACTTGACGTGGTTGGTTGATTTGATGGGGTTGCCATGCAGCGTGACAGGTGCATCTGCTGGTGGGTTCAGAGTCGAACTTCTCCAGCATGTAGGTGGCATCTTCTGCAGAATGGGCAAAGAGCACTAAGTCATCTGCATACCTCAGCTCCCAGAACAGATCACCGGCGACGTCTGGTGGGGACACATGTTCCTTCCACTCGCGCATCATGGCTTCCGTGTACATGTTGAAAAGTATGGGAGACAGAGGGCAACCTTGCCGTACCCCAATAGGCGTCTCAAATTCGTCAGTGGTCTGTCCCTTCCATGAGATTGAGCCGTGAGCGCCGTTGTAAAGGTTGGCGATGAGGCAGGTGACTTCCGGCATGACACCGTATCCGTCGATGGTTTCCAGCAGTTTGTGGTGTATGACGGATTCGAAGGCCTTTCTGAAGTCAACAAACACCATGTGTAGACCGTGACCAAGAGAGAGAGAGAGAGGTTTTGGAAGTGATGCGAGGCTTCAATTTGTTGTGTCTCATGGGGGCGCATGTTATGAGTGCTGCGTCATGGATAGCTGTTGTGATGGTTTCCAGCTCATCCGTGTCATCGACACGGTCTCTGACTTCCATCTTGATCGTAGCTGCAAGCTCGGAGGTGAGCAGATTGGCACACGGCTTTGGTGGAGATTTAGCGAGCTTTGGTGTACGTTTGATCTGCAGCTTCATGTTGCACAAAACAAGCCTGTGGTCGGTGTCGAAAGCAGCTGAGTAGGAGCGGCAGTCGACCAGCTGCTGGAGGTGTTTCTGTCTGACTAGGATGTGGTCTAATTGCGTTTCTTGCATTACCAGCACAACTTATCCAAGTCACTTTGTGCAGCAGCCTCTTCCTGAACCATGTGTTAGCAGAGGTGAGTTGGTGAGCGCGGCAGAAATCCAGCAGTCGCAGTTCGCGGTCATTGATGGTGCCGATGCTGTGTGGGCCACTAACTAGCGGATCAATATGGTTTGCACCAAGTTTCGCATTCAAATCACCTGCAAATACCAACGTGTCCGAGGGCTTCACTCTTTGAATCACACCTTCTAGTTGTTTGTAGCAGGTGTCTATTACTTCATCAGTTGCAGTGCTGGTGGGAGCATAGGCGGCAACCAGGACCAGCGAGCAGGGGCCCTTTAAGCGGAGACGGGCTGACATGACACGGTCTCAGATGCATTCGTGTGACATGAGTGCTGCTTTTGCTTTAGGAGAGAGGAGTATGCCGATACCAGCGTAGTGTTTTGTTCCGCCGGAGAGGAGTAGTCTGCCATCCAATCGAGTTTTGATGCCGATGTCATGGGTCTCGGTCAGAGCGTTGGCGTTGTATTTGTATGTTTTCAAGGCCTGCTCTAGATGTTTGTCATTTAGGGAGCGTGTTGCAGCGTGGTCACGTTCCACGTTCCAATAGTAAAAATTGATAGACCCGGCGCAGCATCAGTTCCACGGCGCATCAGCCCCACACCGTCCTTGGAAGGTTTTAAGTGTCACGCGTCATTAGTCGAGGTCTGCAGCAGTGGCGGGTCTACATCCCAAGTAGCATTGAGATCCGGGTCGGCGCTCGGGGGCCACACATCCGCCAGATCATTGTTGTCTTCATTGATATTTGTAGTCATAGTTGTATTGGCTATAGTGGAGGGGGCGCCGCTCCTCACTCCACGCCAAGTAGCCTTTGGCCATGGCGTAGTGGTGCACATCCTCGTTTGCAGTGAAGCAACCAAAGCACATGCAGGTCGCCATGAAATAGCCGGTTGCGTCGTTAATGTCGCTCGCTTGTCTCTGACATCCAAAGATGCTGCTGTCTATCTTCTTCATGTGTAACTCAACACGGGGCGCAGTGGTGCACATCCTCGCTTGTAGTGAAGCAACCAAAGCACATGCAGGTCGCCATGAAACAGCCGGTTGCGTCGTTAGTGTCGCACGTCTGTCTCCGACATCCAAAGATGCTGCTGCCCATCTTCTTCATGCGTAACCCGACACGGGGGGCTTAGGGGGTGCTATCACTTGCCCAAGGTGAACCCCCAAAGTGAGTTTGAAGCGTTGGTAAGTATTCTAGTTCATCGACAATCGATGATTATAAGTAATAAAATAAAAATTATGTTATATATACAGAATAAAATAATAGTTTAAAAGAGGAGCAGAGACTTTATTACAAGATATTAAGCAAACTTTAATTGCTATATAATTGCTTTTGTAGCCAATTGCTAGATTAACAAGATATAGGAAGTTGCAAGTAATGAGATGTAATTGCTGTAGAGAGTAAGGTTGGGAGAAAATATATAAGGATCAGGCAGCAAACAAATGTTACTGTTGGTATTTCCATCAATATTCCACCAAAGGCTGTCAGTTTAACCTCCCAATACCATAAGAATCCTCACAAGCATTGATACATATTATGCCAATGAAACAAACCAAAACAAATTCAATCCCTCCCGAGATAAAAACGACGAAAAAAAATGTAAACAAACTAAGTTGCTTACAAATTCGCTCACTCACTATAACTATTTAAAGAAATTTAAAACAATGCAAAAATTATCGAGAAACCGATTTACAAAACTTGAAAACCACTTTAAACCTTTTGTTCTGAAATTCATGACTATGTTGACTATTGATGTGGGATGCATATTTTAATATTTCATATATATATATATATATATATATATATATATATATATATATATATATATATATATATATATATATATATATATATATATATATATATATATATATATATATATACGTGGGTCATGTAACATCTTTGACCTCATGGATATAAGCACCCATGCCCTTTATGCACTGCTGCCACGGAGTTTAAAATGCAAAGTTGGTATCTTGCGTGGGTTAACTCACCAGTTTTTCCTCTTCCTGAGGTTAGGAAGGGCATCCAGCTGTAAAAAACATCTGCTCCAATGAATCATGAAATGATTAAACCTACAAAATTGTGGGTAATATCGTCTGTTGAAACCCCGTCTAACCCATGCTAGCATGGAAAATAGACGTGAAAAATGTAAATGATGATGTTGATGATGATTCTAGCATTTATATTATCTAGTATTTCACATTTATATATAATTTTCAAAAACTTCAGGTACAATTAGAAAAACTAAAACGATTTCGCAGTGAAATGGAGAATATTGATCGAGTTGCTTGTTTGCCCGTGGATAGCATATGTAATCCTTCAACACATAGCCACAAAAGAAAACTGCAGCAGACGGAAGACAGTAAAAATCAAACGATTCAAGAAAATACAGAGCTGTGCTTTGGTGATGAAAATGAACAAGTGCCTTCTGATTCACATGGTACCAATTTGAAATCAACGCAACCTATCAAACATGGCACGAAATCGAAGAAAATCAAAGGCGGGCGGAAGAATATCCGAGATGTTTTCCGTAACAAAGTTATGGATAGCACTACGCTGGCACTAAGAGAACAGGAAAGGGAGAGATTAATGAGTCTCGGTAAAAATACATCTTATAATGACAAGGAATTGTGCCAGAACCAGGAGAATACAAAGAATAAAACAGTGGAGGTGATTTGCTTGGATTCAGACAGTGAAGGTGATAATGATGCGCCACCCAAAACATCATGGGAGAATTCTTCCCCGATTTTGGTGTTGAGTTCTGATAGTGAAGAAGAAGAAAAAGGAGTGAGAAACAATGAAAGAATGCAATCTGATGAATATTACAGTGATCTAGGTAACTCTCAATATAGGAAATCTAATGCATTTACGGACAAGACTTTTAAATATTTTATAATTTCTATGGTTTATCCAAAGTATGTTCAGATAACTAAGGGAACGGCCTCTGTAACAATGGTGCAAATTAATAACCAGTAACATGCTCACTCAACCATTCATTCTATTCACGCTATTATTTTGAAATGTCCCCACTGAATTATAAAATCATTGTTGTTTCTAAAGGTTTACATACGAATGATGTTCTTAATGTACCCAACTCTGATGGACAGGTACTCGTGAACGTCAATCATCCATCGAATGAAGAAGACATCTTTGTTCCTGAACATCTGTCGAAGGTTCTAAAACCTCATCAGGTGAGAATGCAAATCAAGTCTATTTTTCTCTGGTTTGTTTGGCGATAATTTGCGTAAATGAAAAATTGGAAACTGCACATGGAAGACATTCTTGCACATTTTATAAGTAAAAATTTTAAAAATGGTGACTGCAAAATCCAATGTCTTTTTTTCCCCAAAAATCAAACTTATCTTTTAAGTGGCCATCGTTGAGCAACAGCAGAAATTAAATTACATAATGTGAGAATTACCTTTAGCGAATATCACACTCTCTAGAGAACGCCCCTATTTTCTACAGCATTTACAAAAAGGTTCTCAAAATGCATTCAGTCTCATGTCCTTGACAAAGTAGAATTCACTGCGGCCAACAATTTGGTCGCGTGTAAGAAGTCATCAGACGCGCAATTTTTTCGTGGCCTGGTTTCAATTTTGCCTATCATATACGGTTCTACGGGTTTTGTAAAATTACTTTATGATAACAATGTACAATGTATAAATGTTTTAATTTCCCGTTGAGATTGGTGGCTTGCGTTTCCTTCATGACAACCTCATCAAATCAGCTTCAGTATCCAATGCGTCGGTCGGGTATGGTTGCATCTTGGCGCACGCCATGGGTTTGGGCAAAACGATTCAAACCATAACATTCATTGACATCTTCTTAAGGTAAGTTTTTAATATTGCACATGGTAATTATGTTTATTCATTTGTGCTATGGTTATTTTTGATGCAATACAGCGTTGTTTATTTATAACCGCTCACTAAACAACTTTGTGATAGCATCTCAAACCCAGAACCCTTTGGTTAAGAACCGAACGCCATTACCATTGCGCTATTGCCGAATTGTAACATTTCATCATTTATAATATTGTTGTATTATATAATTATTATTATCAATATATTGTCTAGGAATATGTAGCAAATAAAATGGAAAAGAGACCTTCAAGATATTGGCTAAAAATTATAAAAAAATTATAATGATAATTCGCGGATATTGGAAATTTCATTTATAGGATTAAAAAAAGATATACTTCAAAATAGTTTGAAAAATGGTCAACCGAAACACTAACTTTGACTGCCTTACATTTCAGTTTTGTTACTGTTGATGTTGATTTTTAGACATACACAAGCCACAAAGGTGCTGTGTGTTGTGCCCGTGAACACAATACAAAACTGGATGAGCGAGTTTAACACTTGGTTGCCTTGCAAGAACACGGACAGTGTTACAGTAAAGATGTTGATGGATGAGTTAGTAGATGTTGCCTGCATGTCTGTGGACGGTTTCCCGAGAGAGACGGTCAAAGGATCGAGATCGTTGATGGAATCCACTCATCGTAGCTTCAATGTTTACATGATTGACTCACAAAAGAATTTCAGAGCCAGGGCCTATCTTATTGGTGAGTATGCTGTAACTCTACAATTCTTCTCGGTTTCAGTTGGCTACTGGTTTCTTTGCTGCCAGTAATGTTTAGAATCAGTTAAAACTTTACCAAAAATTCTTTATTCCAGAAACTGATAATGTCACTCCAGGAAACCTTTATATGTAATATTTAATGACAAGTGCAAATATAAATAAGACAAATACATACTAAATGTGAACAGCTACATCAGGCCTTTCAATGAATATTTTCTACCAATATTTACAAATGTCCAGTTAAGTTACACAGTATTTGTGAAAATGGGGACTACTAGCTCTGTAAGTCATTAATTAACAATTTCACGCAAAACTTTTCATTAGGGGAGTGGGAACAAACTGGAGGGGTGTTGTTGCTTGGTTACGAGATGTATCGCAGCATAGTTCTACATACGGCGTGCAAGTCAAAAGCTCGTCTGAAGAAAGGAAAGAATACTGTCTTTGATGAAAACATCTCCATGCTAGGTATGAGAGAAAAAACTATAATTATTTTGTGTCTTCGTTTTGTTGAAAAGGTAGTAATTTGATGCGGAAGAATAGAGACTGATATAAAATTTTACACCCAGCTTAAAATCATACTTCTTGTTGGAGAGTTTTAGCGATGAACGTTTTAAAAGACTTCAATAACTCACTAATTGAGTCAGTGCTACCATTCAGGTGTTGTCTAATGCCGACATTAGGAATGTGAAATTTAATGTGTCTGTAGATTTTGAAATTTTAGTTTTTTCTATTTTTTTTTATCAATAGTTTGTGAAAATCTTTCTCTGATTATCTTTATTTTTATTATTTATTTATTTATTTTTGTTTGTACATTTCATCCTATTGCTGTTTTTCTGGATTGAAAAAGAACATACAAATAGCAGTAAACAGGCTTAAGGTGGGAGCTGAAATGTTTGTGATATGATATGAAAGAGTTGTAAGTACTGTGAATGTAACATCTGTTTTCTACACATGGATTACAAAGCTGCAATGCAAAAATGTAAAACAGAGATACCTCAGTGATAGAGATACCTCTAATGATACCTCTTCATAAAAAAAACAATGATAAAATTTTCTGGTTTAAATCGAACAATTTATTCAAGTTTTGGTTATCCGGTCTGAAGAAACTGGATTCAAGTTCCTTGTGTATATAAATGTTTATAAATAAATTTATATTAATGTCCGTTATGGAATGATCATTATTTTGGAGCCTTGATTCAGAGATGGCAATGATTTCAGGTTTTATATGCAATGAATTTATTAAAATTTTCTGGTTTAAATCGAACAGTTTATTCAAGTTTTGTTTGTCAGGTCTGAAGAACGCTCTTTGTAATCCTGGTCCTGACCTGGTTGTCTGCGACGAAGGGCATCGCATTCGCAACTACCAGTCGTTCATTTCAACTGCGCTGAAAAGCATCAAGACAAGGTGGAAAGCTTGATTTATTTAATTTCCAGTGTGGCTTGAAATATATGTAATGTAAAATATTTTATCGTGCTAGACACAATTGATTCGTACAGGCGTTTTAATTCTGATTGAGTAGTGTTTATTGAAATTATGTCAGACATATGAAATTTGATAATGGCAGTGATGACAATATATCAACGGTGAGATGACAGCCCATGATGGTTGTGCGGCTAAATGATCACGATATACACAACCGATAACTAAATTAGTTCTATCAGGATACATTAGTTCGATGAAGCTGGATTCAAGTTCCTTCGGTTTATAAATGTTTAGGTCGTTACGAACTTTAAAATTTAACTCAGATTTAATATAGATGAGTCATCATCATCATCAACATTTTTCACGTCTAATTTCCATGCTAGCATGAGTAGCATGTTTTTACAGCTGGATGCCCTTCCGTGAACAGTGGTGAGTTAACCCATGCAAGATACCAACTTTGCATATTAAATTTTGTGGCCGTGCATAAAGGGCATGGGTGCTTATGTCCATGAGGTCAAAGATGTTACTCGCATACCCCCGATACTATTCATCTTTCACAGGATGAATGAAAGAAGTAAACCAAAGATGTATATTGGTAAGATTGACAACCTTTCCTATATTTCCAGGAAACGATTGGTGCTCACAGGCTACCCTCTTCAGAACAATCTTGTTGAATACTGGTGTATGGTGGACTTTGTGCGGCCCAACTATCTGGGTTCACGGCAGGAGTTCTCCAATATGTTTGAGCGGCCAATCATGAATGGACAGTGTGTGGATAGCACTAAAAAGGTAAAATTGTATTCTACCATATTACACGCAGATCATTTTATATTTACATTAGATGTGATGAACATTTACTTGTTAATACCACAGCATATGAATACAGTTTACGTTTTTTCGTAGGACAAACACTTGATGAGACAGAGGGCTCATGTATTGTTCAGTCTGCTGCAAGGATTCGTGCAAAGGTAACATAAACCCAAACATTTGAAGTATAACAACATGGAGTAGTGGTCTACTTGTATATGCTGTTATTTTTGTGTGATAGACGCGGCCATGATGTTTTGAAAACTGTATTGCCACCAAAAGAGGAGCATGTCTTGATGGTTCGGCTTTCTCCAATACAAAAAGAGTTGTACAAAAAGCTAATCGAGTTAACATCAATAGCATACAATGAGAGCTTGAACCCGATAAAAACATTTTCCCTGTGTTGCAAGGTATGATATATAAAGTTGAGTGTGGTACTTCCAGATACTTTTAAAAGTGTTCCCAAGTCCCGTTAAACTTTGCGGCTGTGTATTTGACGCACCAAATTACCGAAATCGCTTGCGTACTTTTAGATTTGGAATCATCCCGATATCCTCTACAAGGCGATATGTGCAGATCAACAAGGGAAACCCATGGTAATAAACTACGTCTTTCCGTAGATGATAGCTTTTGATTTTCACCGTTCTCTGTTATTCAACTTTTCTGAATGTGTAAACAAGTTGTTGCGGCTCCCAGCGTTTCGTGGCCTAATCAGTTATAACGTTAATTTATGAAAGTGATTTATTACATGTAAATTCAAAGAACTACATTAACTGACACATTAGTAGTTAGAGTATTTCACTTGTGAATTGCAAGACTAGGATTCAGTTCTTCAGATTGTTGCCCATAATTAATGTTATTATGGCATGGCTATAATTGTTGGGATTAATAGCGACGCTAAGTGCTGTTTTTAAGGTATATAATATATCTGTATTTCACCTGGGAAATGCGTTTTCCTGCGATGTAGACCATGTTGAAATGATAAATTTTATTGACCCTCAGTCAGGGTGAGCTTCGAGTGTCACAACTAACAAACAGTTATGTCACTGTTGTTGCCCATAATGTTGATTTTCAAACATTTGTGTGTTTTCTTTCAAAAAACTGAAGGTTATCTCGGTATCCAATCAAACTGAAGGTTTATAATTTATGCGCTGACTCATGATTACTCTTCTAACAGGACATTATCAGCGACCAGGACGATATTTCTATCGACGAGCAATCAAAGCGGCGTAAGAAAATCAACCCGTACTCTCAAGATGAGACGAGCTTGAATTGTTCAGAAGCGCGTGAAGCGTTACAAGACTTTCCACGATGGGTGCGTCTTTTGTTGCATAGCGCTTATGTTTTTTGGTTTATTTTCTCTCTGTATCCATTGAACTTAATTTGTTTGTGAAGTCTAATTGAAGATTGGAAGCTACAAACGGGTTAAACGCGAATAGAAATTTGTCTCAATTTTGAGTGATGAATGTCGTTACTTATGTAATATTGAAAGCAAGGATGTCCTGCAGGTTTAATGAAATCAAACACTTCAATTGAATTGAGTATGTATTTGTAGTATGTTAAAGAAGAATAAAATGCCCCTGTTTGAAAGCAACTTAAGATCGTTGTTATGGGTACACAAAACTGGGAAGAGGGGTACCTTAGAGGGGTAATAAACACTTTTCTCGAAGTTGTTGAGTCAATGTATTTTTATGCAGGCAGGTCCGATATTTAACTCTGCGCCTTACATACCAAACACTGTATCAAATAGTGGGAAGTTTACCATTATGCATCAGTTGATTAATGAATGTTGTTCCCATGGCGACAAAATGCTTGTCTTCAGGTAAAGTACGATTTCCATCTTCAAATTTTTTCATTTTTTTTTCAGATTTATAATATTTTTGGTTTTAATTTTCTTGAGAATTTATTTGGTTTTCCATATATTTTCAGTTCAAATAAAGAAAAACATGTTTGTTACCAACTTATTAAAAACAAAACAAAACAAGAAACGTTCTCTCACCAGATTATTTAGCTTCTTTATTTCATTGTGATTGATTATTTATTATTTGTTTACCATATATCATAACAAAAATATTGAATATTTGTTTTGATAACGTTTTCTTCTTCCAGTCAAAGTTTGTTGACACTTACTGCTATTGAAGAAATGCTGCATGGCATGAAACTCGAAAACGGAAACTTTTGGAAAAAAGGCAGAGATTACTATCGTAAGCGATATTTCTTTTTGGTTTTTGAATGTTAATTTGTAGTTGAGTCATTAAGAACTGTTAAAAAATGATTTATTTTAAATTCTATTAATATTATTGAGATTCTATTAAATAGTTTTTAATTTCTTCCAAACTTTATTTTCAATAAATAATTTTCAAAAAATCAAAAAGACAGAGCTCTAATTTCCCAACATTACTGGTGAAAACATCCAACAATTTTTCAATGTACGAATTAAAACCTCCAATTAGGCAAATGAACTGAGCACCAGGTCTTGATTACCGACCCGTTGAGTTCTGGAATCTTGAAGATCCTCAAGAAATTCTTCTACACTTTTGTAATGAAACCCAAAATGACAACCGATCAGATGAGAAGGGTTTATCTACCATTGTTCCCATTCCTCAAAAAAGGAGACTTGAGGAAACCAGATACAGCCGTTTAATCTTGAATCACATTCTTCCAGAAGTTGAAAAAGTACTTTGACCTAACCAGAACGGATTCAGACCCTTTCAATCTACATTTTCACAGGTCATGGCTCTATGCCGCCTTGTCGAAGAAGTGAAAACCAATCAAATGCAAGCAATTATAACTTTAATTGTTTTTTGCAAGGCATTTGATAGCATAGACAGATCAAAAATGTTTGAAGTTTTACTGGCCTACAAAATCCCAGAAAAGATTGTAAATGACATTTGAATCAAGTACGAAGACAATGAAGCCAGTGACATCTGAAGGTGAAACTGACTTCATTAGTGTAGTCACAGGTGTGTTACAAGGAGACCCTTTAGCTCCATATTTGTTTGTCATTGTACTAGACTACGCTCTGCGAGTGGCATTGGATGGTAATGATGGATTCACATTACAGAGGGAAAAGTAGAAGGCATCTAGCGCAACAGATAGCTGACTTTGAAGATGATGAGGGTTAAAAACAATTGGGAGTGGTGTCATTCTTGTGCGAAACCAAGCTAAATCGTATAATTAGTGGTCTATTAGAGTGGTCTCATCTATCTAGAAATATTTTTGTACCACTCAATAGTAGGCTGTGAAATGTTTTTGAAGTTTTCTTGTTTAAGGTTTGGATGGTAGCACTGGATCCTTGGAAAGGGAGAAACTTGTAAACTCATTCAACAATGAAGGCAACAGAGAGGCAAAGCTTTTCCTCCTGTCCACCAGGTCAGCAATGGTTTTTGAATTAAACATTACGTACTGAGTTGTAGTATCTCAGCACTATTCCAAGACTTTATCTTTAATAAAGATGTTCTTGTTTTATAAACCGAAATATGAAGGAAAAAATCTCAAAAATTTAAATGTTAATAAGGTGAATAAATTTAAATAAAAATATTGTTTATCGTTAGAATTGAATGATTTCTAAGATTTTTGTAATTGGTGTAAAATCGCACTTTCCATGAATAGGGGTTCGAATAGGGGTTCGTGTATTTTCAGTTATGAAAATTGAATAATTTAATAGGAGAGAATCAATTATTGAAAAAGAATTTTGAGATTGCCTCATTATTCAAACAATAATTCCCAATATTTATTATTCACAGTAAAACAGTTGAAGCATGTTTCTGAGCATGGCGGATATCTAGCAAAGTGTACATGATCGTAGGCAAACGTATATGGTAGAATGAGTTTGATGCATTCGATAAGCATCAGCCAGAATCTAAGAGCACAAAGTTATTTTACTCTAATTTAATGTCATAATTCCTTTTGTTTTGTACGAGCCTTAACTTCTTTTCTATTTGTTTTCAATTAGGGCCGGTTGTCTTGGAATCAATCTGGTAGCAGCGAATCGTGTTGTAGTGTTTGATGTGTCGTGGAATCCATGTCACGATGCTCAAGCTGTTTGTAGGTAATTTCGAAAACACACTCAAAGTTATACCTCAGTGAAATGATATCATGTTTCTGAGGTTAGGGTTGAGAGAGATGGAAACACTTTTAGAAGTCTCTGGAAGTACCACACTCAACTTTATACCTCAGTGAAATGATATCATGTTTCTGAGGTTAGGGTTGAGAGAGATGGAAACACTTTAAAAATCTCTGGAAGTACCACGCTCAATGTTATACCTCAGTGAAATGATATCATGTTTCTGAGGTTAGGGTTGAGAGAGATGGAAACACTTTAAAAATCTCTGGAAGTACCACGCTCAATGTTATACCTCAGTGAAATGATATCATGTTTCTGAGGTTAGGGTTGAGAGAGATGGAAACACTTTTAAAAGTCTCTGGAAGTACCACGCTCAACTTTATACCTCAGTGAAGTGACATCATAAGTGAAGATTTTTCTTCTGTTAGAATTTATCGCTATGGGCAGAAGAAGCCTTGCTACATTTATCGCCTCGTTTCTTCAAACACAATGGAGAAGAAAATCTACTATAGACAGATTTCAAAGCAAGGCATATCAGGTTACAATGGCTTTCGTTTTACGTTGTAGTAGTGGTGTAAGTGTAAAGAAAAATATTTTGAAGGTTTGCTTAGCGTACTCTTGCTTGCTCTTGGGTTTTTCAAAAATGTTGTTTTTACATAATGTTTAATCATGAAGATGCTGTTACCTCTTTCAAAGGGAATTTTTTCCCCGCAAGAATCACAAGGCAATTTTTTAAGAGTGCGTTTAAGATAGACACATTGTTGTATTACTTGGCACCATTTTCACCTGTCTGATTTTCTTGTGGGTTGATGAATGGACGAAAAACAAAAAGAAATTCTGGGTAGCGTATATGAGCATTACTGAAACCTTTAATAAACTCTTTGGTCCAAAGTCTAAGTATATAATATCAAGATATCGTGGTTGTACAAAACATAATACATGCGTTTACAGTGTCAGTTCCGGTCTGCGTTATTAACCTTTTCTATTGTTTTCTAAACAAAATTTTGACCAATTCTCGATAATGATTGTTGAGTTTGGTTAAAATTTTGGTCGCGAAATGAGCTGAAAACAATAGATTTTGCATAAAAACAAAGACCGGAACTGAGACTGTAAACGCGTGTATTGGTGGATGAACCATCTTCTTTACGTAGATCGCGTTGTCGATGAAATGAGTCTTACTGAGAACTTCTCCAAGAGCGAAATACAATCACTCATGCTGGAGGACTGGGTATGAATATAAATTATCATAATTTTACGACAGCGTCACGGTGATCAACGTCGTATTTTGAATGATCATTAAGGTAACATTGCGAAATAAAACTTGTGCAGGAGGACTGGGTACGAACATAAATTATCATAATTTAACGACAGCGTTGATAAGAATTTGATATGACACACGTAAAAAGATAAACAAAGAATCCTACCTGGTAGTCAATCAAACCAAAAATATCTTGGTAGTCAATCAAACCAAAAATATCTTGGTAGTCAATCAAACCAAAAATATCCTGGTAGTCAATCAAACCAAAAATATCTTGGTAGTCAATCAAACCAAAAATATCTTGGTAGTCAATCAAACCAAAAATATCTTGGTAGTCAATCAAACCAAAAATATCTTGGTAGTCAATCAAACCAAAAATATCTTGGTAGTCAATCAAACCAAAAATATCTTGGTAGTCAATCAAACCAAAAATATCTTGGTAGTCAATCAAACCAAAAATATTGAAGAGCTATTAACATGGAATTTGTTTGACTTATTTATTTGAATTTTTCTTATACTTAGCGAGACTTAAGGCGCGCACGAAGTTTTAAACATTGCGAAATAAACCCTGTGGACTTTCCGTTTTTATGAAGGTTGACGAAGCAGAGATGGACTATAAAGAGATATCCGCCATGTTTAAGGATCACGTGTTATGGAACACGCTGTGGCAGCAGTCTTATTGGATAACTCAAGTATGAATAACGGAATGTGTATTCAATGAACTCTACTTACGGACGATCTGCTTGATTTCTTCGGTTACTCTGAAATAATTAGATAATCATTTAACCTTTTATATGTATTTGTTACTTTAATTCATTTTAGATTTTATTGCCCTTTTATTCACATGTAACTATAGCAACCATACTGTTTTAATTTTGAGTTTTGTAACACATTCAGTTTATAATTGTTTCACTGAGGATGGACGTAGTCCGAAAAGCTTTTGAAAATAAATAAAAATTTTAAATAAAAATGTTGTTTATCAATATAATCTGAAATAATTGTTTTTCTACGCCAGGTTCCCTTTAAGCACGAGTCTCTGTTGATCAACGAGAATGCTGATCGACTCAACAACACACAAAAACAGGAGGCTAAACGAGGTAAAATTACTCTCGATAAGCCAGTTTTCTGAGAGAGAAATACTTTTATTATTGTTTTTATCATTCGCAGCCTATGAAAGTGAAAAGCGCAAGGAATTGTGGGCCGGATATCGCTCCGTTCCGTTGCAACGGAGGTAACATTTTAATGCATTTTAATTGGGGAATATTTATATTAGTCACTACTTTGTTCAGCTTTAAGCTATTAAGTGGCACCAACCATATATCTGTACTTATTTATTTATTTATTTTTAGGTTTTTGTGATATATGGTAAATAAACAAAATAAATGAATAGTTCATTAATAATAGCTAGAAAGTAATTGCAGTTTCTAAACTTAACTTTTATCCAAAAAATAACTAGTTAGCCCGCTAAATCTCACAAATCACTTCTTCATTGAACCTTTTAAATCTTAAACACTTACGAGTGGAAATCATGAAGAACCCTTTACCATAAAAACCTTCAAAGAAACAATATTTCAACGTTTATAGCTGCTTTTCTTGTTAACTCCACCCATTTTAATAATTCAGTTTTCAGTGACGTATTTTCGCAGTCACACGCGGTTTGTATTTTATGGCAGCATTTCACTTAATTGTAGCGAGAAAGTGTGTGTGATGTTTAATGTAATAAGTAGATTTTTTTGTCGTCCTTTCATATTTCTGCATTTTTTATTTGTAACGTCTATTTTTAGCTTTCCACGTGACACACCTGTAGCTCCTGTGCGTCCGTTTCTATGGCGACCACCTACGTCACATTATTCGTCGCATACCTTGACGTCACAGCAGCAGGCGGCCATGATGCACCCGGCCTCTCAGATGGCGATGCAGTCTCTCATGATGCAGTCTTCTTCGAACATTCACACTGATTATTTTCCTACATTTTCCGAACCAGCGCAGCGGCAATCGTTCCCCTATGATTCCCGGGCAACCGGGGGCCAATCGACTTTGCGCGCTTTTAACGGTGACGTCAATTCGACGGCTAATCCGTATTATTCTTACCAACAAACCGACAACATTTTCGCCGATTTAAAAAACATTCTGTTCCCGAATCAAACGACAAGCCCCCGAAACTTCTCCCCCGAAACCCGAACTTTCCAACATTCACCCGTCACCCACCCGCAGTCACAGCTCCCTGATTCCGTTCCCTATTCCCAAAACAAAACCAACGCCTTTCTGTCTTCTCTAGAAAGCAGAAAATACAGCAACCACGTGCCCAGTCTCTTTACCGCAGAAGAGAGAGAGGAGAACGAAGAGAGCTCTTGGGACGAAGGCAGTGATAACGAGCTTTACAACGACCACCTCACTAGACTTGTTCCTTTCCAAACGACCACTTCTCACGGAGAGACAATTGTGTTAGATGACGATGACGACTAAAAACCGTGTTTTGAAAGCAGCAGTTTGTTACAATCTAGCCTTCTGCGTACAGTGGATTTCAACAATAAATGTAACAAACGTTTTATTTTTGCTTTTGACAGCTGACAACCTTACTTGACACTAATGAGTGGAAGATTGATGTAATTCTTTTCTAAAATAGTTCTTTTTTATTGTATCGAGATTTTTATCCAGTGTAAATCGGAAATTAGATATTTTAATGCCCGAAGTATTCTTCAGAAATCGTGTATGGTTTTGTTGAATGCAGGATTTCTGCAATGTTATGTTAGGGGCAATACAAGGCATTATTTGTAGTAAAGTCACGTGTCCCGTTCGTCCGAAGACAGAAATACTACTGCATACGTGACCTGATAGGGGAAGTGAGGGAAGTGGTATGCTAGGGAAATCGCTTTCTCGCTTGATTTCATTAATACCGTGAAGATTAGACCAGTAAGAAGAGTAGCATTGTTCTACGTTCCGATATAGATAGGAGTGGTGGTTCCTTCCTGATCAACTCCCCCGCTAATACCGCCTATACCTTGGGGGTTGTCTCCGCGCGAGTAGGGTTTAAAAACTGAATCATACCTTGGGGGTTGTCTCCCGCGCGAGTAGGGTTTAAAAACTGAATCATACCTTGGGGGTTGTTTCCCGCGCGAGTAGGATTTAGTAAATGTTGGTTGAAAATTAGTTTTACGGTTATGAATACCCACGGGTAATCAGAAATCGTTCGAGTTATGGAAAGATTCGAGTAATAGAGGGTCCACTGTATTAAAATAATAATTCTGCTTGGATTCTGTATTTTATGTTGAACAAATTTCGTCGAGCAGTATTTAAACTTTGTTATTATCCAACTGTTGCATCGTACAAATAGTTTTGAAAAAACTGATTGATTTGTGGAATTTATGTCAACGGAAGGATGTTAAGGTGCGGAGAAAGTGTAAATGTTCTTCTGCCTTAACTGAATTTGTAATCTCAAGGGAAGTGCTGGATGACTTTATGCAAAGACATTAAAAGTCTAACGGTTATTGCGACATTTTTCTTTTCCGAACCCTTAACTAAATATGTCGAAAGTCGTTAGGAACTAGAATCCCAGGCGTATCAATCTTCGCCTAAATCACATACTCTTTCAACTGTCAATTTGTTCTTAAACTCTGACCATTCTTGCTCTAAACTTACTGGAACACTTTCATTATTTTTTTGCAAGAGTTATTGAATCTGTAAAGAAGATAGTAGGTGTAAGTACGCTATCGGGGATGCTAAAGAAATTTGCATCCACAAAAAAGAGTCACCAGAGGTTCAGATGAAAACTGAAATACTGTTGCACGCACGAGACATACGGCAATGCGCACGTTTTTAGCGCACGTGTTTAGCGCAAGGTGTAGGAAGGAATTTTCTTTGTAGCCACAGATAAAGTGCGCGCATTCTTTTGCTCGTCAAATTTTCTGTATCTGACTGTTCGTGTCGACTGTGACTCATATGACTATTGATGAGAACATTGTAAGTTTTGTATTTATTTATTTATTTATATACATCTTGTATTTTATCCTTTCCTGTGGCGGATAAATTTAGTTCAATTCATATTTAGGATTCATTAAGTAAAATATTTAGTATAAAAACCAGAGAACAAAGCAGGTTTAGAAAACTTTTGTTCGTTTGTACGAGATAAGACAGTTTTGGCAAGTGATCTTGTTTGTTCTAAGAGAAGCCAATAGTGCAAAGAAATTGACCAAAGGACGTCGTTATAGACAGCTTGCTAAAAAGGTTGCCAAGATCAAAGTCCAAATAAAGTGTTTGGATTATCAGAAAAAAAGAAAACGGAAGAAACGTTTGGCATTTTCTAGAATGTTAAGAAAAATAGGCAAAGATTTGAAATAAATTTCAGAGAGAAGCCGAAGACAAGGATGCTGTCTACAGTTAGTTCATATGGTGTACTTGGTCTGGAGGAACCGTTACTAGCAGATGGGAAAATGATGTTTCAACAAATTGTAAGTTACGAACGGATTCAGACATTGAAACGAGAAGGAAATGGAATCAATGGAAGACTAATCTTTTACTGTTGGATAAGATTAGTACAAGTAGGTGTTATCACCAGATAGATTTAGAGAACGTACAGCGCATTTCTCTCCGCCTAGTTAAATTGAAGAGAAGGTTTATGCTCCGTTTGTCGCCGGTAAGTCTCGCTGTGATTAGATTAGACAGCTTTGTATTCCTAAGTTGCCATTGACAACACCCAGTACTGCACTCACAGCTTACAGGTAAAAGTGAATTTTGACGTTTAGTTTTAGTTAATTAATTACCCTTGTTACTAGCAATGGAAGTTGGGATTGGTTCTTCCGTGTGAATATTTTGCATGTACAAACAACATATGTATCGTGAGAAATACAAGATGAGCAGCTAGAGGTCAAGAAACGGAAGCCCATGGATTGGAACTATGACGCCATAATCAGCGGTTTATAGAAGACTCTTTTTGATTTATTTTTTTGATAAAATTTTTGCGCAAATACTTCTGCTTTTTTTAAATTTATTTTTCGTTTTTGCCTCAAATCCGCAAAAAGAAATATCGCAAAATCAGCAAAATTTTTTTGCATTTTCAAAGTAACAGAGAAAGGAAGGGATTGATGAGGAAATAAGAAAGCGATGTTTAAAAAAATTTTTAATTTGTCTAAAACAATAATGAAAATAATGAAATAATAAAATTAACAGGTTAAACAGACTTCTTGTTGCTTGGTTAGAGTGTTTCATATATCAGAGAAGCCAACTTGATTTTCCCTAACTTCATTATCAACATGGTATATCTTCCTCTTTCTTCAAGCCTTGCAGGCTTCTTAATCTCATTAATTACATGACGTCAAGAAAGGTAAAACAAATTATCGAATACGGTTGAAAACCGGCAGGTATTTCTGAAACATTTACGGATGCTGTTGAGTGTGATTGGCCACTCGATCCGTTTGTAACAATTGGAAGAGAAAGTCGATTTTATACGATTTTGTAACGACATTAAAATAACAAAACACATGCATGGGTGTCCAACTTAAGGGGAAATTTCTAACAAAACCCTACTGGTACTGATTAGAGGAGGGTGTTTACAACTTTTTAAAACTTGAAGTTGCCGGAATACTGTATTCCAGCCAAAAGAAAGAGTTTATACGGAAACGACAAGTGTCGTCAAACATTGACAAACGGTTTTATCTACAAACTTGCGAAAAACTAGGTATTTTGATTGGGTGGAAGATATTGTCGTGTAATGGCGGAAAAACTAGGTATTTTGATTGGGTGGAAAATATTGTCGTGTAATGGCGGAAAACTAGGTATTTTTATTGGGTAGAACATATTGTCGTGTAATGGCGGGAAACTAGGTATTTTGATTGGGTGGAAGATATTGTCGTGTAATGGCGGAAATACTGATCGTATGAACCAACTACCCAGTTTACTAGTAGTTTTACCTTTTTAACGTTGGTAAAGTAGGCCATGTATGAAGTTTAAACGCATGCGCAGAGCACGTGATGCGCATGTTCCATCAAACAAACAGATGCAAGTATGTTCGTGAATGGGTCAGATGCATTCCAACAATTATTTCGTTTTATTTCTGCGAAAGAACATATGAGCTACAACGTAGTTTAAAAACAAGAATGTCTGGTCGCATTTTGAAGTGTTTCTTTAACACATCTGTATTATTTTGAACTCTCATTTCTGTTTATTTTTCTAGCAGAAAGGTCAAGTGGATCTCTAAACATTAGCATATTAAAATCACATTATCAATATGCGCGAACACTCATCAAATTCTCTGAACATTTATGTATTTTTAGCAACGTACCATTTAACTTATTTAAGATATGCTGATAGCAAAATATCTGCGAATTATTGCCAGTCATTACATGTTACATGTACCTAAATTCACAGACATTCTTTTAAACGAAAGAAAAACTTGCAAGAAAAAACTGGTTTTCCAGAATTTTTTAAATTTACAAAATTTTACAATACATTATATATATATACTTAATTTTCTAGATATATATATATACCAACACATATATATTTAAATGTTGGAATCCTTAAGAGTATTTATCCTGTAAAATGAAAAAGAGTAACTTGAATTTAGTCTACATGAAAGGGTGTTTGGCGTGAGTTAAACAATAACCCCCTGGAAGGCCTGCTATCTTTATATATATAAATTATTTTTTAGTAAAATGAGAATGTAAAGATACAAAAAAAAGAAAATCTGATAATCATTACTATAGCCGGCAAAAAGCTTGAAATAAGAACCGATAGATTCAATGAAATACGACCCACTAGTTTAACAGACTCACCGATAGGAAAGTAATTAATATCGCAAGTTCGCAAACATGAAAATGTTTTGAAATGTACTAAATTGATTTAGTTTTTCCTTCTTCTGTCTGGTTCTAGTTTGTTTCCAACAGCGAAACCTTCCCAAATAAAAGCTTATGTTGGCTTGCAGTGAAACCTCTAGATTTTGTGATTCTCCACTAAATATGGTGATTTGTGGGGGTGTATTCGGCGGTGCGGCCAAGGAATTTATTTTGCAAGGGTGTATTTGGCGGTGAGGCCAAGGAGTCCATCTTGAACTTGCAAAACAAACAAGCACCGTTGCGGAGTTAAAACATGCACACGAGAGAATGCTGCAATACCGCAGTTTGAAATTTAAAACGTCAAATATGCAGTGAATGATGGAAAACGCCGCCCTTTTATAAATAAAATCGCTGTTACTATGTTGTTAATGAGTAGGTTAAAACAAATATTAATTGCAAAATTTTGTTCTGAAGTTGGACTTAAAGAACAGTTTGACATTCAGAACACATTTTCACAATTTTTGTTCATCGACATCTAAAAACACTTAACTTCTCCTGTAGCTCTCTACTCACAAGTGGCCTTTAATGGCCTTGTTTTGAGCAACTTCAATAACAAAAATAAAAAAATACGTAAAAGAGAAAACGGTTTTAAAACTTTTTGTCTTGAATGCATTTTTCAATTTTTTCTGTATTGATCTGTAAAGAGATACGTGTTTCACGATCAAATATCAACAAGCACGGTTTTGATTTCCTAAATGGTGACCTCACTGTTTAGAGACTAAGTCGTCTTTTGCAAAATGAGAATTAGCTATTTTAAGCACCGCAAACAAGCCAACGTTAAACGGAATATTTGCGATTTTTTAATACGTTGTGCTCGGACAAGAAATGAGAATTCAAATTCTTCCCCATGCGCAGAACAAAACAAGCTTTCTTGAAGAGTAAGCAAACTGTCTTTTTTAATCGTATATGGTGTTTTGAAGTCAATGCTCAGGTTGCATAATACAAGTTGTTCTTTTCTTACTATAAAAACATAAAGCGTTGGTCATTCGCTCGTATTAATCAATCCATCGGTATTTAAATCCCGAATTCAAGATCGTTTGTATGGCCGGATTAAAGTGGTTATATTACTAAAAAACAATTCGATTTAATCTTTCAGAGAAGAGAAACATGAAATTCTTGTTGTTGATTTTGGTGTTTTGTTACGAAGTAAAAACACAAGTGGTACCTTCCTCGTTCTCACTGAGCGATTACTATCCAAAAAAAGACGAAAACAACCGTGAAAAAAGCGAAGGCAAGGCCAGCGGGCCGATTCGCGATGTCATTAAACGAAACTCTCCCAGATTTCGGCGAGTGTTGGTTAGAAATTTGAATGAAGACGTTATATTTGCCAACGATGATGCGCGTTTTATGACGTCACGAGCAAAAAGCAAGCTCGACATTTTGGCGGCGCTAGTTCGTAGCCGTTGGAGTACCGACAGGGTGAGAGTGTTGAAAGCTTGGACTGACGTGGTAGAACCAACGGATTTACTATCGTTGCATTACGAAGGTAATGTTTCTAATTTGTAAAACTGACTCTTTCCAAAGTTCTGAATCATTAACTATGGAAATATTGTCAAACATTTTCAAACTAATATCTCACTCTCAGAGTTGAACATTTGCGATCAATTCTCTTTAGCAATTTAACATGAATTTCACTGTTTTATATAATACAGGAAATCAATCAGGAGACATAATCAAATTTACACAGCTAAGCAAACAAACAAAAAAAAACAACTTTTAACTCGGAACAATGTACTTTTCGATTGACAAAAATTCCGCGAAGCTAAACTTGAAAGAATCAAGCAGCCACAATATATTCAGAATCGCATGTCATTTCACCCGCCACTAATCGCGTGTGATTTTGTTAATAACTTCAATCAAAAAAAGTTGGCACAAAGGCTATAGTTAAAAAGATATACGACTATGCAAAAATGTTATGACTCAGTTAAACATTGTTTAAGAACACCGTTTATGATAAACCGTAAGAGCTCTGCTCTGAAATTTTAAGAAACTTTTACTTTTGTTTACTCGGGAAAAAAGAAACTTTTTTGCTTTAGCAATTCACCGAGATCGAATTTTACCCGCATAACACTACATCGCGCAACAAAAATAGACACAATCGAACGATAGAAGTTTGATGATTCGAATTTTAAGGATTAAGTATTCCGAATGTTCTAATGTTTACATAATTTTTAAAAAATAAAGAAACTTAGACTTATTAAGACCTTTGCTTCGTTTCTTATAAAAAAACAACATGTATACGGTTAATATTAAATGTGCGAGGAGTAAACAAATTATTTTTATAATAATATCTATACGAGATACAATTCGCAGAAGAGCCCACGTGATAATGGTTTAGCTTACGTACAAAAGTTACTCCACATACAACTAAACCCCGATAAATCGAATATCAGTTGGATTTCTATTTCGTTGAAGGTTTTAAAGATGTCTTTGGCTATTTGTTGTAAATAAATATGGCGTTTACAGCCATGCAAACATACATTCTCCTGCCTCTTTGGCCTGGAGTTAGAAAAATACTATATATATATATAAACATTTTGTTTAAAAATTTCTAAAAAGCAAAAAGCACACGATTAATTGACAAATTTTGTTTAGTTTCACTAGCTACATTTTCGTAAAAATCTAACGAAGATCCCATTTTTAAATCCCTTCGAAACAAAATAAATCTTGAACTTGACGGATTCAAAGATTTTCTCAGCAGCTATCGGTATATTGAAAATAGGTTTTACTTTTTTTAAAGTTAATTAAAACGTTAAACCTCAAATTTTATAAATATCAGGGAGAATTGTGTTCCAGGTAAAAAAACATTTTTATCAACTAAACTTGACTCCCTCTCAGCTCAGGGCTGTCAGTTTCCTTAAAATTTTGAGATTACTGAGCTAAAAGTTCCTTAAATGTTTTTTTTAAATAATATCTAAGTAAGTATCCAGTATTTTAAAAACAACAGCTTAGTAGGCACTGTGGCTTAGTGGTAGTGTATTTGACCCACAAAGCCAAACCAAGCTACATAAAGGATAACTGTCAACATGAATTGCTTATCTTTAGGCAGGGCATTCCAAGTGCAGCTGCGAAGTGACAAATCAAACTATTTATCAGACTTGATTAAATTGGCAATCAAAGCTGGCTTTGATTGGGTATATTATAAAACACAAAATTACACACATATCAGCGTCATTCCTGATGGTAAGCCACCTTTATTTTCATTATATGTATTAGGAAAATCATCGGGAAATATCACTTATTAAAAACAACTAATATATATATACCAAATGTTTTGCGTTTTAAAATATGCTATATATATATACAAGCCGAACAACAAACAGGTAAAGCAACAAACATTTTAAACTCTAACTTTTTTAATGAGATGGATAACTGCAGAATGGATAAAAGGAAGAGAACCAAATCTTGAGCTTAGTGTAATATATGTGAATTTAATCAATTTTCAATCTAATTTTTTATTAATTTTTATTAAATTCTAATTTTACTTTTTTTTAATATTTAATTTAATCCCACAACTTCAAGTTACTGAAATTTCTTTTTTTTCACAATGAGAATGTTTTCATGGGAATGTTCTCTATACAGTTCATTATCGATTTCTTTTTTCTTTCGTTGTCTTGTTTCTTCATCTTGTTATTATTTGAGTTAAAATGAAAGAAAACAAAAAATTGTAATAGTAAAAAAAGACTAATTTCTATTTATATATATTTGTATTTGTTTTAATCATAACATAAGTCGATTATCTTCATTTTTAGTTTGTCAGTCAAAATTGGATCTATCAATTATCGTTGACACTTCTGGCAGTGTCGGTTACAGCAACTTTGTCAAAGTTCGAACTTTCCTCAAAAACCTCATTGACTATTTCAATGTTGGTTTGGATGAAACAAGAGTTGCTGTCATCAGTTATTCATATACGGTAAGATTGTCTTGTTCTTGAACAGAAAACAGAAAAAGTAAAATTGCAGCATTTCTATTGATGTTGTGGAGACCAAGGGATGAAACGATTTCATTCAAAGTTTCACATTAAAGTACAGCAAACCATTGTAAAATTAAAAAACAAATTAATTTGAACTGCGAGTCAATCTTGAAATAAAGTTTGCTAAAGGCGTTTTAACATAAAGGTTTCCATTGTCTTCCAGAAGTCACAGGTTCAAACCCACGTTGCCCCGCCAACCTTTTCCTTAAAGGTTACAGTTAAGTTCTTGAGAGAAATTGATTGTGTAATGCAAAGTTATGTCGAGATTACAAGGGTAAATGCAAAGTTGGTATCTTGCGTGGGTTAACTCACCACTGTTTTTCCTCACTGGGGTTGGTGTTAGGAAGGGCATCCAGCTGTAAAAACATCTGCTCCAATGAATCATTAAATGATTAAACCTACAAAATTGCGGAGAATGTCATCTGTTGAAACCCCGTCTAACCCATCCTAGCATGGAAAATAGACGTGAAAAATGTAAATGATGGTGATGACTCAACCATGAGTAGAATATATAATTGAAGGCAATTGGTTGTTAGTCATAAGTTAAATGCAAACTTGTAGTTTATTTGTGTCTAATTTATTTAATTTATTTTCAGACTCGTGTCGAGTATTACTTGAACAGCTATTCTACGAAATGGCAAATGAAGGCCGCCATTGATAGAATTTGGTACCAAGGTTCAAGTACAGCTACTGGCAATGCACTCGCAATCCTGCGAAACAATGTTTATTCCACACAACGTGGAATGAGGGAGGATAAGTCAATCCCTAAGGTTACATGTTTTTTATTGATTTCTTACTTAGCGTAGTTAAATGCTTCAGTATGTTTTACCAAGTGTCATAATCCAGAGGGTTACTAAGTGATATAGTCAAGAGGGACTGGTTACTAAGTGTCACGGTCAAGAGGGACTGGTTACTAAGTGTTGTGGTCAAGAGGGACTGGTTACTAAGTGTCGTGGTCAAGAGGGACTGGTTACTAAGTGTCGTGGTCAAGAGGGACTGGTTACTAAGTTTCGTGGTCAAGAAGGACTGGTTACTAAGTGTCGTGGTCAAGAAAGATTGGTTACTAAGTGTTATGGTCAAGAGGGACTGGTTACTAAGTGTTGTGGTCAAGAGGGACTGGTTACTAAGTTTCGTGGTCAAGAGGGACTGGTTACTAAGTGTCGTGGTCAAGAGAGACTGGTTACTAAGTGGTCATATTTGTAATAGAAAGCTTCTCATACAATGAACTGCAATTGTATATATCTTACTTTTTGTTAATAATGGATAATGAAAGGTTTGATAAACAAACATACATCTAGAAAAATAATTAATTTATAACTTTTTTTTGTAGCAGGTCTTAAAAACCGCCATTCCACACGTTAAAAATGTGACAAATACATTATAACTTTTTTTGTAGCAGGTCTTAAAAACCGCCATTTCACACGTTAAAAATGTGACAAACGCATTATATTGAGCTGGATCTTGAAAGTACAACAATTTTCGCATAAAATAAACTCATAGCATTTTTCTTAGTTTTGCTCAAGTTCCCTCTCTTTTAGATTGGGATCCTCATGACTGATGGCTATACAAACTTGGGATCCAATGTCTACGTGGAAGCGGGTAGAGTGAGAAAGGCTGGTATTAACATGTTTGTTGTGGGCCTCACAACCAAGTAATTGTTTCTGTACAGGCTTCACAAACAAACTTCAGATGAGATAAAATCTGATGACTTTACTTGCTGACTTTTAATCACAATGACAAAAATTGCATGTACACACTTTTTTTTATAAGAATTTGCTTTAAAATAATAGCAGGGTGAAAATGGGCATTTTTTGAAGAATATGCCCAGGGTGAGAATTCTACTGCGTTGGGGAATATTTTGCGAAATATAGCTGAATTTGCAAAAGTTGATAAAAGAAAATAAGATATGTATTTATAAATTGTGAAAAGTTCTTCAGTATATTTTTTATGAACAACTAAACAAGTAAATGAAAATTGTTTACAAAACAAAAAATAAGAATACAACCTATTTTAAGTAGAATAAATAAGAATATGCTAAGAATATTTCAGCCTGATTTGGAGTTAAAAGTTGAGAATACTTGACCCTGGCCGAATCAAGTCTATGCTTATAAATAAAGAAGCGTGTGTCGATAGTTTATTTTTGAGTATGTAAACCTTTGTGCGAATTGCACTTGTCACCTTTAGAGGATAACTGACTGTCCTTGATCTGACGATAGCGCAATGGGAATGGCATTTGGCTCTTAACCGAAAGGTTCTGGCTTTGAGACCATGCTATCACAAAGTTGTTTAGAGAGCGGTTATAAATAAACAACGCCGTATTTCAACAAAAATAACCATATCACAAATGGGAGCAATTAAATACACTAAAACTCCGGATTGAGGTTTTCATGTTAATGCTTAATGAGCGTTCTGGAATCCTTGTTAAAAACAAACAAACAAACAAACACAGTTGGTTAGACTAACAGTTTATAAGAGAGTCAAGCTAAAAAGTAAACAACTGAACAAAAAATTGTAGCTAACTTTATACTGCTGAAAAGCAACATTTTTTTTTACTCGTTCTTAGATATTATAGCTACGAAATGTTTGTAAAATAGAAAGCTAGCTTGCTCGCAAGTTGCATTCGTTCACTTGTTAAATGGAGGATATTGATATCTGCACACATGATAAATAGGAAAATGGAGAATGTAGGCAAAATTCAAACTCAAATTTTATGATTGCACGGACTAGGAATTTTCAGGACGTTTTGGCATTTTTGGCAGGGTGGATATTTCGGCCATGATGTTTTTTTGTTAATTTTGTTAAAACTACGTAAAAAAGAAAATTTGTAATTTCTTTTTAAACTTTTATGGTTTGTTACAATTAGTTTCAAATATAATTAATTTATTTACTAGGTTAATAACTTGTTAATAATTTTATACCAACAAAGTTTCACACGGTCAAAATACGGCTTGTAAAGTTTGTCATGAAACACCTTTCTTTATTGTATTAATGTAAAAGGAAAAGAAAAGTAAAAACAATGCAATTTCGAAACGTTATAGGACACTTGAAATAGTCTAGTCAAGTTTCATCGCTTCACAGGTTTAGAAGGAGTAGACCAACCCACAAGCTTAGATACTAGCTCAAATTATTATATTGATTTTAAGGTCTGCTTTTAACTGGGACCTTACTTTTTTGGTATTTTTTTTTCAAGGTTTTGACTTTTATTCTTATCTTTTCTTATCAATTCTTTTTATTACTCTGATTTTATCTGATGTACTCCATTGATTAAATATTGATTGTCATTGTTCTGTTGTTAGTGTGCACATGTCAGAGATTCAATCAATAGCCAGTCCACCATGGGAGGAGCACTACATCCCCATTCTTAAGTTCACCGACCTGTCGAGTTTTGTTGATCAAATCAGCACCATTTCATGTGACGGTAAGAGATTACTTATGTAAGGTGCACACCAAACTACGATGATGGTGTAGGCTGCAAAGCTTTTACTGAACAAACTATTTTTCAATCAAAAGTTCATTTAACACTCTTATCTATATTAAGACAGCATTGTTACCAACATATAATTTTGAATGTTTCCATTTTTATTTTTACGATGTAGAGGGCGCGCAACTGAGCCAATGCGAGAACGCAAAAACGAAAGTCGACGGTGGATCATTTAAGTACTTCAAAACAAAGTTCGATGGAACAGACAGGATCTCAGTGGAGGTTACAGACATAAAAGGTAAGTAGAACTTTCTTTCTCAGAGAAAATCTTTATTTTAAAGTGCCGCAGTTCGGTAATAGAAATAGAATAGTTCTTAAATTTGTTGTAATTCTTTACATTGTCATTATCAGAAGTATTATTATTTTTGTTTTCATATCCTTTTGTTCTTCAGGCAAGTCCTTTCTCTACACGTCATTCACAGAGAAGAATCCCGGACCTCTCTCATCTGAGACTGAAAAGAACGAGATTCTATCATCTCCTCGGGTCATCTCACTGAAGTTGAAATCCGACGCAGAAACAGTAAGTGCCTTGATTCTATGTGTGAGAGAATTTGTTCAAAATCCCAAATTCATGTACAACTGTCAGTTTTACAGTACCTCAGAGAGCTTAGCCGTGAAAATTGTGACTCTGCGGTGATTTTATGTTTCATTTTTTTTTAATATTTACTAATATGGAATATTATTTATTTATTATTATTTTGTCTTTTTACATTTTGTTTTGTGTTGATTTATATTTGCATTTTGCATCAAGATATTTACAATTTATTTACTTACTGGTGCGTGTGCGGTCTAGTGGTTGAAACCGAGGTTGAGCCCAGGTTCGATTTTCGCTAGAGACAAAAATAAATAAAATAAAAATTGTTCAAAACAAGAATCACCTGAGTGCGCGGCACCTTTGGGAAGTGCCTGAAAAACTTATCACGGGTTAACCAATGCCTTGTGAGGAAAATTTGGTAGACTAATGATCGAACCCGGAGATGGGATTTGGGACTGCGAGGAGTTGTGCTCCACAGTCCTTAATTAGCATTGTAAAGCCACTTTGACTTTTCTGAGGAGGACCTAGTATTAGTAGCAGTATTTCTAAACTAAATTACAAGAAGATCCTTGTGAATATGTGTTCCGTTTTCTATCTCAGATTGTGTATATAGCTGTGCAAGGCCAGGAAGAGGAGAACATATTTGATCTTAGCATCTGGGATTCCTTGTTCGCGCAACACTCCATCACAAAGACGATAGCTGAAAACCAGGCGAAAAACTATCTTGTCGCCACAGCACAAACGCAGGTCAATCCACAGAGGCGAGTCAGATTTTCTTACAACAGGAAAAAATTATAAAACAAAAACCTGAACTTTCATTAACCAATCAATTTGTTCTATGATGTAAATATTAACCAATCAAAACGCACAATTCTTATCAGTTGCATTCTTTATATTCCCTTCTTGAATGCTTCTGATCATACTCTATAAAAAGCAGAACTGTTGGAATATTTTCGATTTTCTTCAAATCGGTTGATGAAAACAGAAACATGCATTTGTTAATGTTAAATTCTACTGAATAAAAAATATCGTTTTTGACAAAAAAAAGTTGCAAATAAATTTATTAAAAAATTGTAAAATATAGAAAAAATACGCGAAGTTAGAACATTGGAAATAAAAAAAAATATTTGTTGTGAATTTAGTTTTCGTTACAAAATAAAAGATGGCGCACACAAAGCCGACTTTCAAATTAATCCGTCGAATGGGCAAATTCGGACAACACGACCGTTGGATCGAGAGAAGGTTTCAGAATACCAGCTCAGTATCATCGCTGAAGACCTAAGTGCTGAATGTCATAAAGGGCTTATGGTCCTGAAGGTCATAGTCAAAGATGTTGATGACTCAACTCCGAGGTTTGAAAGTGATGTATACACAACATCACTGAGGGAGGATACACCATCGAATCAATATGTCATTCAGGTATGAAAATAAGTTATATATATTGATACATAGTTTTATTTTACTGCTGAATGTAGGTTAAAGCTGTTGATGCAGACGTTGGCACAAACGCCGAACTGATCTATGAAATCTACGGAACTGATAAAGATGTTTTCCAAATCGTCGCAAGCACCGGTGTTATTAAAACCAGGCAGAGGTTGGATTACGAGACTCGGAAAACCTACTCAATCAAACTTCGCGTTTCGGACAAAGGGTCTACCCTCGATTACGGTGAAGCTGTTTTGAATGTGCAAATTTTAGATCGTAACGAACCTCCGAAGTTTAGTGTCTGCCAAAACACTTGCGTCTTCACGTTGAAAGAAAACGAAGCCGCAGACACGCCTGTTGGACATCAACTGACTGCATCGGATCCTGACACACAGCAGGCCTGTACTCTCTCATACAAAATCCAATCTCTTGACAAACGATACTTTAAAATTGGTAAAAACAACGGGCAAATTTCAACAATTTTGAAACTTGATCGAGAAGTGAAGTCTTCGTATTCGTTGGACGTCATTGTCGAGGATTGCGGGTCACCGAAACTCTCAGCCCAAACCTCTGTGCGTGTGAACGTTGAAGATGTCAATGACAACCGCCCCGTTTTTGCTTCTCCTTACACATTGTACATAAGCGAGGGCGCTGCAGTTAATACCCCGTTGACAACCGTTAAAGCTACAGGTGTGTTGAGGTCTTTGAATCAATTTAATATTTCTATAGTTCTTCTCGCTCTACCACCTATGAATGATTATGGTTTTTGTATTATTTTTTCTTTGCTGCGCATCATCATTCCATCAGTGAGAATTTCTTTCTTTGAGGACGAAATATGTTTTTTTAGACGCTGACCTTGGCAATAATGGGAAAGTAAAGTATAAAATAAGTGGAAATGATTACACTGGCAGTGTCTCAATCGAGGCGACTTCCGGTGTCCTCAGCCTCGTCAAACTGCTCGACAGAGAAACCCAAAGCACTGTCAATGTTGTTGTAACTGCTACAGATATGGGTGTGAAGCCTTTAAGCTCCTCAGTCGATGTGAAAATCATTGTGAAGGACATTAACGATAACACGCCTGTATTCACTGGCAAAACCACATTTGATGTTGTGGAAAATGTCGATATAGGTACTCTAGTTACCACGCTCTCAGCGACAGACAAAGACGATGGGTTGAACAAGGATGTGCGCTTTTCTATCCAGGGTGGAAACACGGATGATATCTTCACAATCAGCTCTAATGCGCAACTGCGAACTCAAAAACAACCGGACCGTGAGTCGCGAGACAGATACACGTTAGTGATGAAAGCGCAGGATCTAGGATCACCTCCGAAGTCGACAACAAAATCATTCCACATTAACATATCAGATGAGAACGATAACAGCCCCGTGTTTGAGAAGGCGCACTATCAGCTTTCTGTGAAGGAAAATGCAGCTGCGAGAATATGCTTGCTTACAGTGAGTGACGTATTTAGCAGATTTCTTAAATGGATGCATCGAACTCTCGAATCTCATCATTTAACATTCATCTTAACACAAACGTAGACTAAAAGAAACAAACCTAGATTAAATCTTATTGTTCTCTAATGACTTGCAGAAGTTCTTTGTATTGCAACATTTTCACTAGCAAAACACTTGAGTTGACTTCTGATCTTTTCTCGTGTTTGTCTCTTTTTTTATTGAAATACTAAGAGAAAAAATTTGAACAGGTCAAAGCAACTGACGATGATTTCGGCTCTAATGCTGCCATGATCTACAGCATTAACGCTGGAAACAGCGACGAGAGATTTGAGATTGATCGAAATTTGGGACAAATTGATTTGGTGAAGAACCTGGATTTTAATGATGATAATCACTACAGATTGCATGTGCGTGCTACGGATAAAGGACAGCCTCCAAACACTGGCACCACTTTCATTGATGTCAATGTTTTAGGTGTGAAATCTTATGTACTATAAATTAATATTTTATTGAGTCACCTATAGATATCAAAAGCTGTATGGTTATAGATTTTTATCACACACTTATATTCTTCTTTCAGATTCCAACGATTTTGCGCCTGTGATCACAAACGAGCCTTACAATGTGCATGTCGACGAAAACGTTAAGTTGGACACAAAGGTAATGACGATTTCAGCTACTGATTCTGATAAAGGGACAAGCGGTGATCTATCGTTCTCCATTACGAGCAACACAAATCCTCCGTTCAAAATTCATCCAGCCACAGGTATTGAAGTATGTTTGTCTACGCAATCGTACGCATGTAATGAAATCTTCTCACTTTCACCTGTAAGAAATCTTTGTTACTTAATTTCATTCACTAGGAACATATTTATTTCACACTAGAAAATTAGATTTAAAGATTAAATTGCATAGCGTTCTTCAAACGCCTAAGAAAGGTCTCGTTGGATGTTACTCGTAAACTGCGGTCCCGAGATTTTAAGAAGCGTTTACTGTTAAAAGAGGTTCAACATTGAAAATTACTTTTACAGGTGTTATCACAACAACGAGAAACATTGATTACGAGAGCAGAACAAGTTACACGTTCAAAGTTGTTGTTAAGGACAAATCAACACAACCGCGAAAGGACGAAACACAAATCCTCATCAATGTTAACGACATGAATGATGAAACGCCCGTTCTGCAGGACTACATTGTTGACGTGTTGGAGGATAAAACACCGAAAGATGATATATTGACTTTAGTTGGAAGCGATGGTGATAGCGGAACTAATGCGTTGTTGGATTACTCGTTGATAACTTCAAACGTGCCGTTTATCATTACAGGAGATAAGCTGGAGTTAGATCGGAGTTTAGACCGCGAAGTGACGGATAAATATATATTGAAAGTTAATGTCAGTGATAGGGGCACACCTGTGAAATCCAGCGTTGCGACAGTTACTCTAATAGTTTTAGATGTAAATGATAATGATCCTGAATTCACCAAAGCACAGTTTTACTGTGAGGTTAGTGAAAACATGCCGATTGGTTCGCAGTTCTGCACGGCTAGGGCCACTGATAAAGATCTTGGAAAGAACGCTGAACTGGTTTACTCATTATCAGACGAGTCCAACTTTCGCATAACAGTAAGCTAATCACTGTTTTTCCGCAATAGCCGCAAATCGTTATAATCGTTGTTTTACGTTTTGTATAATTCTGTGTCAGGATATTGGTACAATACACACAAAGAGAAGTTTTGATCGAGAAAGTACAACAGCCAACTTCAATTTGCGAGTGACTGCCACTGATAAAGGTGACAAACCAAGAAGTAAGTGTAAACACTAAGTTAGCACCTTGTCAAGTCTTGAATCATTTTGATTTGCAATTTTAATAAACGTTAAGTTATGCAAACTCGCTCATTTTAAAAAATTAAATTGCGGTGCTACTCAGCTGTTATTCATCCGTTGCTCCAGCATTTAGGATCCTGTTTCATAAATGAGCAATCAAAAGATCGTTAAATCCAAATTGTTGTGCAATTTGTAATTTCAGCAGTGTTCTTGTGACCTTAGGTTCCAATGTGCCGTTGACCATCAAAATCCTTGACCGGAATGACAACAAGCCGAAATTCTCCACCGACGAATACACATTTAATGTTCAGGAAGAACAGGACAACGCTTCTGTCGGAGATGTGATTGCCACTGATCGTGATGCTGGGAAGAACTCAGATATCGTTTATTCAATTGTATCAAACGATGTTGATATCACAAATAAGTGAGTTTGTTGCTTTAACACTATTTTACTGGGAGGGGGAAGGAGATGGCATTTACAAATAATATAAAATAACTACTCGCCAGTATGCGGGTCATGTAACATCTTTGACTTCATGGATATAAGCACCCATGCCTTTTTATGCACTGCTGCCACGGAGTTTAAAATGCAAAGTTGGTATATTGCGTGGGTTCACTCAACACTGTTTTCCCTCTCACTGGGGTTGGCGTTAGGAAGGGCATCCAGCTGTAAAAACATGTGCTCCATTGAATCATCAAATGATTAAACCTACAAAATTGTGGGGAATATCATCTGTTGAAACCCTGTCTAACCCATGGTAACATGGAAAATAGACGTGAAAAATGTAAATGTTGATGATGATGATGATGATGATGATGATGATACTCGTTTAGATGTATGCATAGCTATGTCAAAATTTTGGTTGCCTGTTTTGGTGACCTATGATTTCATCGTGATATGACACTCAAATTTTTATGTATATTTGGATTATTATTAATATTAACAGAATTTAAAATAAAAATAAAAATAAAAAAGATAAAAGATAAAAAAAAACCTCAGTTGTAAAATATAAATACACTGTTATCATGGTTGTCCTGTGTAAAAAAGTACAGTAAAATTATCTTAAAAATTGAAAAGTCTAGAGAAAACAAACAAATTAAGAGTATTAATAGAATAAAATAGGATTTGAATTACTGGGTAGAAAATGGCGAGAAACTCTGCGTGAGATAAACTAGAAGCCCTAAAAGCCTTTTTAAAAAACATTAAAGTCATTTTCTAATCTAGCCTTGACTAACATTTCTAATCTAGCCTGGACTGGAAGTGAATTCAATTAAAGTGATGTGGTTCACTCATGTTTTTGCTCAAAATAAACTTTGATCAATTTGGTAGAATTAATTGAAATAAAAGCCAATTGATAATGCAATGTTTATTTGCCGTCATATTTGGTCACAAAATATTTTGTAAATTCCTTATCTTTTACGCTAAATTCCATGAAATTTACACGATCACAAATACGAACATGAAATAAAGAACGAACAAGCAACGGTCTATCAATCAGTTTTATTGTTTACTAGCCGAAATACCCACGGCGTTGCCTGGGGCAATGAACCTTAAGTAAGTAAGATAAAAACATTGTACGAAATTTTGCAATTTTGTAATATTCAAGGGACTTGGAAAAACATTTTTTTTGTAATGAAATTGCCAAGGTCAACTAAACTATCTAACTTTAATCTTTATCAAGGAACTAAGGTTGTTTTCAAAGTTAAATTCGCCATTTGCTTCTTACTTAAACCTACAATTTATATCTTCATCGAAAAACTAAGCCCGTCATTTATATATATATTATTATATATATATATTATAATTAATGTATATTAAACTTTGAAATCTTTCTAAACTTTTTTTTTAAACTTTTTATACAAGGCCTAATACTTTTTGAGTTATGATATTTCAGACAGACACAACTTCCATCTTTCATAACATAGGAGTAACACATAGGAGTATGATGTCACCATTGATATTGAATGATGTCATTGAATTGTCAAACATGTCAACTATCTTCTACACTAAATATCCAATTATGAGCTGATAAATACATATAAACAAGTATAGTAAAATAGAGTTAAATGTCATTCCTGATGTTTTGCGTCAGAATTTGAACAGAAATCCTTTCAATGGTTCATGACCTTGTTTTGTCACTCGGTGCCCTGATAAGCTCTAGTAACTAATATATTTCCTACTATATTAACGACTATATTTTCTTTTCAGATTAAGAAAAAATGTTAAGTATGATTCTGTGCTCGTAGGTTTTCAGTGCAAAAAGATTCTTCAAACGGCCACGGTAAGATTGCTGCCAATCGTCTAGACAGGGAAGCAAGAGACAAGTACAGGTTTATCATAAAAGCAACGGATCAGGGTAATCCCAGCATGTTCTCAGAAGCTCAAGTCAACATCCAAGTGACTGATATCAACGATAACATGCCAAACATAATGGAAAACACTTACAATGCGAACGTGATGGAGAATGGTGCTGTAGGGACGCTCGTGGTGGAGGTAAATCAGTTGGATTTCAAGACTTCCCTTGATGAAAATAGCCCCATGAGTACCGTAATGCGTTGATTAAGCACCTGGATTTAATGTTTTGGCTTACTAGTAGCTTATCCACTTTTACAGATGGGCACTAATTCGAAGGGGGCATTTATTCAATGCATATGGTATTTTGGGAATTTTTTGTATTTTGATTTTTTAACAAAATATCTACAACTTTTGTTAGTATCTCCGCAATTAGACTTTAAAGGAAACTCAGAGTTGTAAAATTAACATCTTAAAAAAACATTTACTAAACATAAAAACAATAAAAATAATATCCACTAAATAAACAAATTATGAGATAAAATTAAAACACGAAAACAAAATTGTTCTGAAATATCTGTTTTAAAACTCCACATTCTATGTTTATCGATTTGAAAGCTCCAGTCTCTTCTTTGGCTGATGATTTTCACCTTCTTAAAAGCTGTTTTCAATAAACAAAATAAATCCTATATGCTCATACTGTTTTGGTAGGTATTAACCAACAGTCTAAGTTTTAATGATGTCCAATATCAATAAAATAATTCAATGTCTTTTGGTAGATTACTGCTAACGATCTTGACATTGATGCAAATGGTGTCATAAAGTACTTCATCAAGAGTGGAGACAACGCTGATCACTTTAAGCTGAACAAAGATACAGGCGTTATCACAACAGCTACTGTGTTGGACTATGAATCCATCACATCATATGACCTTGTTGTGGAAACGAAAGATGGTGGCAACCCCGTGCGCGAAGACACTGCCCGGGTAAGGTGGCTTATATTGCTTGTCAAATAAATATTGGTAGAAGAAGGAAGTAATAACGAATGAAGTAATGATTCCGGACAACAGTTTAAATATTAATGTGTGAATTATAAGGGGAAGAGTGAGATTTGAATCCTGTTCATTTCCTGTTCATTTCATGTCATAGGTAACTTTAAGAATTGGAAACATAAATGATGCTTAGAGTAGACAATGTGTTTGGTTGCGTAGTTCTTCTGATCTAAAGAAAGAACATCAATCCACCACTGAGCCATAGTCTTAAAGTTCTACTTTCCTAATCTGGATGTGTTTGAAATTTCTCCTAACATATTTATGTGATATAGAATAAATATTAAGCGAGAAAGTTAACAGAGCAACATCCTTTTATGTTAAATTAATGTTTGTGTTTTCATGTTTCTTCCCTCTCTTTCATTGCGCTTAAATGGTTTGGAAATACACTTCAGGCCAGACCTTTGTTGCGCTTAAATGGTTTGGATATACACTTCAGGCCAGACCTTTGTTATTTGATTCACATTTTTCGTTGTTTGAATTCCCATGGTTTGTTCGTTTTTGTTAATCATTCGTTCTTTAGTCAACTTTAAAATCATTCCCTGCTATTTGCTCAAATACTCTATTGTTTCAAAACTATTTCCTTGTTGTCATGGTAATGTCAAGTAAATTCGCAGGTGCTCATCAGCGTACTCAATGAGGACGACAACGCTCCGAAGTTTGAGGAGGTGAAGGCCGTCTCTGTGCTTGAAAGCAGCGCTGTCAACCAACAAGTCATGCAGTTCAAGGCGACAGATCTCGATGGCTCCTCTCTCACTTTTCGAATTCTGGGTGGCAATACAGCCGATGTGTTTAAGATAAACCCAACCACGGGGCTGTTCTCCATCAAAAACTCACTAGATCGTGAAACAACTGATTTCTACAACGTCTCTGTGGCGGCTTCAGATGGTGTACGAGACGAGGTTGTTTATCTGCCCATCACCATACTTGACGCAAACGATAACTACCCAAAGTTCTTGCTCGATCGTTACGTAGGTCGTTTAACAGAAGAGAAAGACAATTTCAGAGGTATTTATTAACCTGGGGATGTTTTGAATTCAGTCTTAATCAGATGAAAACCGAAAAAAATAGTCATTTTTGTCATTATTTGTTGAAGAATTTGTTGAAAGAAAGCAACCAAGGTTCTTGTAAAGATGTCTTTTAACTATATAAAATGAGCAGCATTTATTAGATGGCGGTGTTTATTATAAAGATTTCATTTTTGCACTACCACTTTTATTTGCCTACCCTGGATTCCGGGACAATTGCAGATAAACACGAATGAATGAATGATGATGATGACTGAATCTTGCGATTGCTCCGTGAACAGTACAAACACTTAAGATTGCTCCGTGAACAATACAAACACTTAAATGTGTATAGCTTACAATGAATCTATAGTCTTCCTGCTAATATTTTAGATGATGTAGCAGTCACAGTATCCGCAAAGGACCGTGATCTCGGAAGCAATGCTGCCATTAGTTACAGTATCACTTCTGGTAATGAAGCCGGCGTCTTTGTCATTGACCCAGATACAGGTCTGTATTTTGACAGCTCCACATCTAATACTCCTTGCTTGCTTCTAATGAAATGTTGATTTGTTTGACTTTGTTTTCAGCAAAATTAGATCATTTTAATGGGGTTTTATGAGTGAATGAGTGAATATGGAATTATCAATATTATTGTAGGTCCATGTCAGTTTTTACTGTAATTTGTAACCTACGTTATCAAATAAATAAAATATGAATGAATGACTTTGAATGAATTATCTCTGAATAATCTTTTTAAGGTTATTCATGAATGCTAAAAAGGAGGAAGTATCTCATTTTTGTTTTGTTTTTCAAAACTTGCCCTCGTGTTTTTCTATCTAAGGTTTGCTACCTCTTGCGCAGGTGAAATCACTTCGCAGAGGAAACTGGACAGAGAGCATGCTTCTGTATACAACCTTAGAGTTACTGCCGCTGATCACGGTTCACCGGTGCTATCGTCCGTAGTTCAAGTGACTGTAAACATTGATGACGTCAATGATCATTACCCGCGCTTTCTGAACACGCCCTATCGAGCGGAGATCGCGGAAAATTCAGCGAAACGAACACCTGTTTACACAGTCGAGGCTGTCGACATCGATAACGGGGAGAACGGTACAGTGACGTTCACAATCGCTGGTACCAACTTCGTAATCGACGCGACGTCCGGCGAAATCCGCACAAATACAGAGTTGGATCGTGAAACCAAGGATGCATACACGATCACCGTTGTGGCTTCGGACGGCGGCCTCGCACCTCTATCGATCAGCGTCAATGTCTCTCTTACAATTATCGACGTCAACGACAACGATCCGCAAATAAGCACCAGTTCGATTGCCCCGCTGAACGAAAGCCTTCGTATCGGCGCTAACATTGTCAAGATTTCGGCGTCAGATGTCGATCATGGCTCCAACAGTGAACTTCACTACGTTCTGAGGGATTCGAGAGACGTCAATCTTTTTAGTATCAACGAAACAAGCGGTGACATTACACTGAAAGAAATGTTGGATCGCGAAACAGCGCCGATTCTTAATCTCTCGGTGGCCGTGAGCGATATGGGGGCGGTGAGGCGTGAAACAGTTCGCAATTACGAAATTGTTGTCTTGGATGCCAATGACAATGCACCACTGTTTTCATATAAGCATTACGCTGGTAAGCTATACTCTCGTAACTAAAATGTCAGATTATTCTTGGCTAAAACAAGTTTCTATTGCGGTATTTTTTTCGCCAATTTCTCATTGTTTTGAAATGTCAAAAAGACGCCTGATCATTATTTACTATAGAAATCTATCGCTATTATATTTCGGATCATTCAGTCTTGATTATATATACAATGGACTCTCTATAACTCGAACACCCACTGGGAATCAGAAATCGTTCGAGTTAAGGAGAGTTTGAGTAATAGAGAGTTAGTTTTTATGACAGTTTATTAGGAAATTTCCACTGTGCCAGCGAAATTGGTCGAGTTAAGGAGAGTTTGAGTAATAGAGAGTTAGTTTTTATGACAGTTTATTAGGAAATTTCTACCGTGCCAGCGAAATTGGTCGAGTTAAGGAGAGTTTGAGTAATAGAGAGTTAGTTTTTATGACAGTTTATTAGGAAATTTCCACCGTGCCAGCGAAATTGGTCGAGTTAAGGAGAGTTCGAGTAATAGAGAGTTAGTTTTTATGAGAGTTTATTAGGAAATTTCCACCGTGCCAGCGAAATTGGTCGAGTTAAGGAGAGTTCGAGTAATAGAGAGTTAGTTTTTATGACAGTTTATTAGGAAATTTCCACCGTGCCAGCAAAATTGGTCGAGTTAAGGAGAGTTCGAGTAATAGATATATATATATATATTAAATCTCTCTAACAGGGTCATTAACAGAAGGACTGTCTAATAAAGTGAATATCCTCAATTTTACCGCCACCGACGCGGACATCGATGAAAACGCTGACGTCGGCTATTCACTTGTAAACACCTACGACGGAACGTTTGAAATTGACGTTAAAACTGGCCGGCTGTCGGCCGTAAAGACCGTTGACTTTGAGGAGACGACGTCATTTGAGTTGAACGTGACGGCGTCAGATTGGAGATTTATGACTCGCGTTCCCGTGAGAATTACGGTGGAAAATGTGAACGATAACCCCCCCAAGTTCCCCTTCAACTACACGGCAACTGTACTCGAGTATGCGCCTTTAGGTACTGATGTTACGGCGGTCGAAGCAAGCGATCCTGACCCGTTCGCCGGTTTAGAATACTTTATATCCACCTCAGTCCCGTTCGCTATTGACCGCTACTCCGGGAAGATAACCACTTCCCGTCTACTGGATAGGGAGAAGCGGAGTAGCTACGAATTCAAAGTGGTGGCTAGAGATTCTGGCTATCCGAAATCGTTGAGCGGTGAAACTTACGTCACTGTCATTGTTGAGGACGTCAATGACAATGCGCCAGAGTTCCAAAACTACACTCAAGTTGTTCGCCTGCTAGAGAATGAAGGCGTTAAGAAGGTGTTGACAAACGTTATGGCTACCGATAAAGACGTCTCCTCCAACGCCGTGGTGCGCTATAAAGAGCACACACCGAACGCTGATTTCTCTTTGGATCCGGTGTCCGGTGAAGTTACTACGCGTAAGGTTTTCGATCGAGAGAGCATCGCCAACACAAAGTTTTTCTATATCGCTTACGATATGGGCACGCCCCGGTTGAACTCTAAAGTGCGCGAGTTGGTTGTTAACATAATCGATGTCAACGATAATTCACCGGAGTGGTCAAACGATTATTCCCTGGAAATCGCTGAAGACCATCGAGTTGACGAACAAGTCGTTCTCTTGCACGCCACAGATGTTGACCAGGGAGATAATGGTTTGGTACGCTACTACATTGCTGACAGCGAAGACGCAAAAAGCTTTAGAGTCAACGCTATAACGGGTTAGGGGCCTTTAAGTTAAAATTGTTCAAATCTTCTGTTTATTGTAATAAACGAATTCATTTTATAGTTTTTACGTCGATTTGAAATCTCTATGAATTGTCGTTTTTTCCAGGAATGTTGACTTTAAGAAAGCAGCTTGACAGAGAAACAAAAGACAACTACACATTCCACGTGGTTGCCCGTGACAATGGCACGAAAGCACGCGAAACCATGACAACAGTGAACGTGAAAGTGCTAGATGTTAACGACAACAAGCCGATGTTTGATACCTCCAGTTTGACTGGTGACATAGCCGAAAACAAAGCCGCGTCGTATATTTTGACTGTACAAGCCACTGATGCAGACCTAGGCAGAAACAGTGAATTCACCTACACACTGCACCACGAATTGTTTACAGTAGACCCGGAAAGCGGACAGATTTCATCCCTCTCCCGGCTAGACCGCGAGGAACAGAGTACGTACGTAGTAAAAGTTACGGCTACCGACAAAGGCAAGCCATTCCAGCAGAACAGCGCCGATGTGAGAATTACGGTTACCGATCGTGACGATAACTGTCCGTTGTTCGATTCACCATTTTATCAGGCGTCCTTGATAGAGAATGCTGATTACGGGACCGTCGTTTTAAACGTGTCCGCAACTGACAAGGACATTGGTAGTAACGCTTATTTGAACTACGGCATTCTGAGCAGTGATGATCGAGGCGCATTCTCGATTGACCAGTTCTCTGGCGTCATAACTGTAGCAAAATCTTCGAGTGTCGATCGAGACTACGCGGACACGTATACACTCGTAATACGCGCGGGATCCACTTCGTGCGGTATTATGTTAAACGACACAAACGTCGATGAAGGTGACGGCACTCCAATCGCTAATAACTTCACTATGACAACGGTTTCCATAGCAGTGAGCGATCTGAATGACAACGCGCCAGTGTTTAGCGTTGCTAACGTCAAGGTTGTTCGGTATGATGACTTCACTCAGAAGAAGATTGCTTCCATCTCGGCTACTGATAAAGATTTAGGGAGCGGTGGAATGGTAAGGCTTTCAGTGTCGTCTACGTCACGCTAACATCAGAAAAATGAAGCTTAATGTGGTACTTCCAGACACTTTATAAACGTTAACGCCGTTGATTTTTTCCACTTTTTACTGAGAATTCGTGAAGTGAGAAGACCCAAATACGTTTCTTCTCTGGTAGAAATATTTATTTTTTCAGGTCGGATACCGGTTAGGTCGCGTAGTTCGCGCTCGAGACACGTACACCGTTTCGATAATCGCGTTCGATCATGGCACGCCCGTTCAGTCATCTACCTACCAGCTGAACGTGACGACTAAATGCGAGGCTCTTAGTTTCAATGTCGACTCGAGTGGAGAAGTGACGGCAACCAGTCTGTGTGGTTTTTCTGTGGGGAAAAGCTCTGAGTATTTAGTCAGTGAAAGGCTCTTGCTGAATTGTTCCACGTATGGGAACACACCCGCGGATTTCCAGTGGCAATTCAACAGCGCCGCTCTCACATCTTGGAGTGACTCTGGCGAATTAATCATCGAGAGTTTGAGCGAGGAAGACGAAGGCTCGTATTATTGTTTGGCGTCGAGTATAGCTGGTCTCATCGTCTCAGATGCTAATAGAGTCACAGTGAACGGTACGGGTGTCATTATTGACACAATCTAGCGGTTTTCATCCCAACTTTCAAGACCTCTTTTAACAAAAGAATGATATTTAAATCATTACTACAACCTTTGAATCTTCTTTAAATGTTCTTGAAACTTATTATTTGCTTTGTGTGTACAGCTTTCCATATAACGGCCGCCCCGTTCATCAATTATAAATAACAATCATTGCTATTAAGTCTTTTTAAGCCATTCATTTCAATCTCATGCACTTTGCTGACCTTGCTATCAAGCACTGGGCTGACCTTGCTCTTGCTCTGAGGGAAACACACATTTCGATATCGTTTTTTTATTACGTTTCGTTTCATATTTCATTGTTTGTATTATTTTTGTTTTCTCAAAGAAAAACCGCGCATTACCAAGCAACCATTCGCCGCCACTGTTGGTGAAAAGGAGCGCGTTGTTATGGAGATTGTTGCTACTAGCGACCCTGTCCCAATCTTTGAATGGTACAAGAATGGTAAAGTCATGTACAAGTACAGAAGCAATCAGATCGAATTGGAGTCCGCGGGGAACTCGGACATGGGAAGTTACTTTTGCAACGTCAGCAATAAAGTTGGATGGGTGAAAAGCGAGGTTGTGAATCTGCACGTGATGAAACAGGACACAGTTGTCGCTATTTCTATTAAACTGACGGAAACCGAGAAACAATGTCACGAGTTTTTCCCCGGAGACTTCGCCGAGCAGACGCGCGCCATTTTGAATCAGTCGGTGTTTGTGACGAAATACACGAGCGCGAATAAAGGGCTTTGTAACATAACTGCGTGCAGTAAGAATCCGTGCAAAAATGGCGGCACTTGCAAGGAGACGGCTGACGGGTTTGAGTGCGTGTGCAGCGCATTCTGGGAAGGCTCCACATGCGAGCAGAACATCAATGAATGCACGAGCGCAGCCGATACGTGCTACAACAACGGAAACTGCACGGACTCCGTGGGATCGTTCACGTGCAAATGTCCGCAGGCTTTTGAGGGTCTCCGCTGCGAATATTCAGCTGACGCATGCACAAAACACAATTGCAGTGAAATATGCGTTCCCACTACGTCAGGTGGCTTTAATTGTTTGCTCAGAGCCAATGAGCTTACTCTGCGCACGAAGGCGGACGGTGATTGGTCAGCACAGAAGACACTCGCGTTCCAGGCCGCTTTGAATCGCATCATTAAAACAAGTAATGTTAACAAGGGGAATAGAAAGCGACGCTCTATAAAAGAGGACTTTGGAGCGTGCACTATTCACATTGTCTCTTATGAGAAACTCAATTCTGGAGCCTTCGATGTGAACTTTGTGCTGGATTGCGAAACCAAGTTCACACCATCCGCGATAAAAGTACTGTGCGATCAGTTGTTTCGCGGAGATCGTTCGATTGCGCAGTGTGGCCAGCCTGCGTATAGTTACAAGCCGACAGTGGTATCTGCACAGCCGGTGACAGTGTCCGTAAACATTGTTGTTGTGGATAAGGAGGGTCGAACGCTGAGCGCCACGCAGGTTCTAGACAGCCTTTCAAAACCTGAGTTCAGCAGCGAGCTAGAAAAACACAATTACAAGGTGCTGGCTATTAAACAGGCTTACGTGCCTGGCGAGCGCGGTGGGGAGGATGTGGAAGATAGCTTGACCACCACCATCATCGTTGTCGTCGTTTGTGTTTTGATTCTAATTCTTTTGATTTTAATAGCTGTGGTGGGTGCCGTGTTTGTTTTGAAGAAGCGGAAACCGCGGGAGAAGAATTTTGGCACTGTTATGCAGAAACGTTCCGTTCTTCACCACGAAGCGAGCACGTCGGAATTGATACCCGTCACTTCACCTTACAACAGCGGTAAGGAGAATCTCGGCTACACGACGAGCAACACCGGCAGCGAAGGATCAGCGTTCATGTACGAAATGAAGACGGGCATGTCCTCGTCAAATTTACAGGACACCTATCAAAGTCTGTACTGGTTTCATGGCAACTTAACTCCCAGACAAGCCGAACAACAGCTCGCCTCACGCGAAGCTGGCCAATACCTCCTCTACAAAGACACCGACGACCGGGGGTTAGCCATCGCCGTGAAGGCCCCTGAAGGTGGTCCTAGTGTGCGGCACTTGGCCGTGCATGAGGAATTTGACGGGAAGTTTCGCGCGCAATTCGGCGTCATGGACGTCGTGACGTTTAATTCGCCGCAGAAAATCGTCGAGTATTATCGAGTGCATTCGATCGAGTTCGACGATTCAGAGCCCACTGTTCTGTTCACTGAACCGTGCCTCAAAGAATAGATTCTTTATTAATTTTGTTGATTCTCTGTCAAGAAATTGCGTTCGTTTTTATATGTATTAATTAATGAGATAACACTGGAGTTCTCTAACCCTTGTCATTTCGAAACATCTGCGAACAGAACTTTTACTATTGTTTCACTTAATCATACGCATATAAGATTTTACTTGCGAATTTTGTGCATCTAATGGGTTTATTTTCCGGAACATTTATTTGCGGAATCTTTGAGATTTTTTGTTTACAATCCTGATTTATTATATCCCCTTTGTAAAGAAATTAAATTAACACACTCCAGCTCAGAGTAGGATATAGTGTCATGGAGACCATATCATATAAGTGCTTCCGGAGACAAACACAGTGAATTGTTATTAAGGAAACGGCAGCTCGTAGTAGAGGAAAAGATTTCAAACGGTTTTATTAAAAGTCAATATGGCGTCCAAACTCAGTGGCGATCGATTACAAAAACTAATAATACCTCTATTTTGAGATGAATCCTTTGTGCAATGCAAATTTACCTCGAATACACATCCAGCCTCAATTCCGTTCTGCAAAGGTTTTTATCTAGAAGTCTTTTATACTTTTTTTACAACACCGAGGCTTAAATTGGTCAAAAATTAAGAACAAGGCTAAGGCTTAATTAATAATTAGGTTGGTGCATTTGCAACTGTAATACCCCATTACGGAAAAATAATCAAAGGATTTTATCTAGAAGTCTGTTATTTGTTTACAATAATTTCTCCGGACCACTAGAAGCTGTTATTGGTATATATATATATATATAGGTATACAACCGTAACGGTAATACACACGTGTTTGTTATATTTTGCGGAACCATTAAAACTTATGTTTTGGCGGTTGTCTGGTTGATTGATTGATTTTTATAACCGAAGTTGAGCGCTAGATTCCATTTATCTGGCGATAGCGCAATGATAAGGCGTTTGGCTCTTAACCGAAAGTTTCTGAGTTCGAAAACGCCATATTTAATCAAAAATAACCGTAGCACAAATGGGAGCAATTAAATACACTAAAACTCCGTGTCGAAGTCTTCATGGTAATGCTTAATGAGCGTTCCAGGAGAATCGATAAAAACAAACGAACAACATTAGGGGCAGAGAGCTCGTTTTACATGAGTAAAGACATATAAAAGCATTATTAACAAAGGTTATTTACAAGCATTTCATTTGTATGTTATCTTATTTGCTAGCAAAACAAATGACATTTAGTTTGGAGAAGAATGTTTGTTATTGATTTAACTGGATCGGCGATTTTAATATTTTGAAAAACCGTTTTACATAACAATGTTCCCGTTCTCTATAGCATCTAGACACGCAGTGTGCTGCCTTTCAAATTTAGATATAAAGTCATTATGTTGGTTTTGAGACAAAACATCACGTTGTTATTTAATCCTCTTCAAGAAGACGTTGTAAAACCAACAGATCTGATTTTAATCCTAAAAGTGCGTTTGGCTAGGCGAGACAATAATATTAAAATGATAGGCAACAGAGCGAAACTTTTTAATACGCCCAACGAGAAAAGCAGTTGACACAACAATGACGGTTTAAACTAGCGCTTTGGATTCTAGAGAAACATTACTTTTCGCTTTTTTATGAGAGTTAAAAACGTTAAAAAGAGAGAGAAAGATGAATTTTTTTGGGGGTATTAAAGCCAGCGGTAAAGTGGGAGTGTCGTTTGACGGCGAAAGCGAAGACCAGCAACTTGAAGCGCAGGTAAGAAAATACTTTTTGAGTATCTTGGAAGCGATGTGATCTCGCGAATTTTTTTTCTCTGTGCATCTAAAAGATTTTTGCATGTAAACTTTTCGTGCTGATTCTTTTAAGATTGCGTCTTCTTTGATTGCCGTTTGCAATTTGAAAAGAGACAATTTAACGATTAAAACGTGTTGATGATTTTACCAGAAAAGTCTTTTGAAAATCTTAAAATTACCTTTACACAAAAAGCTAAAATATTGAGAACATAGTATCGGTAAAACTGTTTTACCTATTTCTCGGCAGATTTTTCGCACATATATTATCTGTTTGATTTACGAGCGTTGCGCACGGAGACAGATTGAAAACAAATAACTCCGTGCATACTGGTTGTTGCAAAGTTTACAAAACACATGCATCTCTTTTATTTACAATAGACGAAATGATTTGATTAATAACGCAGTAACGTTGTCGGTTAAATAACGTTTTTGTTCAAATTTGATCGCACTGTTCAAAGATGGTCCTCTCTGAAAAAACATACTTACTGACTGTGATAACTTATAGTTTTTGATTGACAAGTAGAAGATGGAAAAATGAGCAAGAAAATGTATATACATGAAAGAGAATTATCGTTTCGCTTTTGTTTATAATGAATCATTGATGGGATAACATTGGGAAATCTTTTCGTGTAATTAAAAACACCTTAACTTCATTACTTAACGTGATTACATACGATCAAAAGACAAAAGGAATTGAGATAACTATATTAGAGAAGCGATTCGAGGAATATCTCTACAATGCATTCTTACGATCATTTCAATATGTTTAAAAACAGCAACCCTGTTTTTCCTCTCTCAAGAAGATTATTGATTTAAATAAGGTATGTTTGCTTTTGAAGTTTTTAACTGCACGCACACCCCTTTTTGCAAAAACAACGTCTAGACAAAATCCCATTTGTTATCAGTTGTTCCGTTTTTTATGAAAACTTTAAAATTCTGTAAACCATCGAACAGTGGATTTTACAAAAACCTAAAAGTAAACTTTGAGAGTATGTAAACAACAGAACTATCAAAGTTGTTTTTTACATTGCGGTTACGATTGTTGAGGGGAGTGGGAATTGCAGAAATGCAAAGTAATTTGACACCATTTCTTTAAGTATTTCATTTTTGATAAAACCCTTACGATGGAGATCGGTGGAATACATTAAAACCCAAAAATTTCGGCGGGAAAAAATTTTGCCGAATATTTGTCCGCTGAAATTTCGAGTTCGCCGAAATTTTTTCCTGCCGAAATTTTTGGATTTTAATAACTTTTCATGATATACTTGTTTTCAAAAAATAATCAAAAAACCCTTTTTTTTCTTGTTTTTTTTACCAATAAAAATGTACAATGAACAGTTTGTTAGTATATAAATATGTAAAATGTTATAATAAAGAAATTGTGGCAAAAATTGTATAAAGTACAGTGTAGGAAATTATGCTTAACTGAATACAGTACACTGAAGCCTATCCTAAGCGAATGTACGATTTTCAAGATAACGAGCAAAAAATACATTACTTTTGGAAGCGTAAGTAGAATGTTTAATGCAGAATGAAGTTGTAAAATTTATATTTCCTAATATATCTAACAAATTTTCTTTTTTGTATGTTCCTTTTTAAGGATAGTGTAAAGTCTACTAACATATGTTTTGTTTTCTTGAAATATCTCAAAATTTAAATAATTTTCCTCCATAAAATCACGTGACTAAACGTGAATTTTTTGTTTTCAACAAACAACAAGAAAGTGGCGAGCTTAAAACTTTTAAAATCGGACGAAAAGTTTTCATCAAATCAAGATAAAATATGTCTTGTTTTTACTGTTTCCCTAATAATTTTTAAATAATATTGAAAAATATGAAATTTGTCCGCCGAAGTTTTTCCTCCGAAATTTTATCTGCCGAAATTTTTGGGTTTTAATGTATGTTTCGAGATTGAACGTACAACATGCGAAATCTAAAATAAATCTCGCTACGTTATTGACATTGGTTTCTTTTAGGTGCTTCAATTAAAAAGGTAAATCACGCAGATAAGTAAGGAAATAAAACACAACATGGAATCACAAGCTACGTTGCTAGAAGGAATATTTCGTTTTCCAAGAGTCTTTAAAGAAAATATTTGCTTGGCAATGTCCAGTCAGATGAGAAATCCCAGACTGTTGAAATATAAAAAGAAGTTTTATTTCATGTTAAAGGTGGCGCACCCACCGGGTAAAGTGATTGATGACAAAATAAGAAATTAAACAACAAGTTTGTGTTTCTGTGGACTTCATGCAGGCAGTTTATCAGTGCCATGAAGCGCACGTATATACAGAGCGCGTGTACCCGCGTGTATATGGAGCGCGTGTTCAGGCGGGATTATCCTCGTATTCGTTTACGCACTAAATTTAGCAATTTATAATTTATTATTTATAGTTAAAGTTTCAATTATTGTTATTTGATGAAACTGATGGTTTTTTTTCGATAAAGATTTGTTCCAGAAATAACCGATCTCAAAGTGCGATTTATAGGGTACTAGTCCGTAATTTAATTGTTGTGGAAACTCTTACTGTGATTAGTATCCAGGTGCATACTGTAAAGGTATCAAAGGTTTCAAGGTTTCAATGGCATACTCTGAATCTGAATATGACTACCTAGAAAAGGCCCATTAGTGTTTCAGAACCTCGTGTAGAAAGTTACTAAAAACTGAAAGTTAATTTGAATTTCCAAGCTTCACATGAACTACCACCCGCAATGCATTATTTAAACTTTCCCGCGATCCTTCGCGATACCCTGTTATGTTTGCAGTTGTATAATGTAAACAAATTATTTGTTCTCAGTAAATATCAGGTTAATCTCCAGACTCAACTTACCTATTGAGACATATTATGAATGAAAGCTGAAACCTGAAATGTAGAAAACGCATGCACTTAAAAATTTACAAAATTTTTTTTTAAAAAATTGTTTGCGAAAAGATTTTCGTAAAAAATTAAGTAATTAAATTGATTGTGTTTTGGAGCGATAGGAATTAAACAACACTACTGCAAGACATCCGGGATAGCGAGACCATTGTGAACTCCTTTAATGAGGACTTTGTTTGTAGATTACTGCGATCCTTTATACCTACACAAAAACACATACCAAAGAATCCCCCTTAATACACTATTAACTCGAATGATATAAGCTCGGTCTTTGCGCGTATAGGCGTTTGTATGTAGTTGTTCAACAGACTTATATGTGGAAGTGAACGGAATGGTTTCTTTCTTAACGAGAAATGGAAGTCGTGGTTGTCAACGTTAATTAGTCACGATGTCATTAGATAATAAGCGAACTGCGAACAAGGCTGTTTAAAAAGGAAAACCTGAACAAAATGGAGGTAAATTTCGAATATCGAAATGGAGAAGTTTGCAAAGTAATAACCTTTTGGTAAAATGTTTGAAATGAAATTACGTGCGTAGATCGCTATCTATTCTCTGCATCTTTTCTGGTACAGTAGAAGAAATGATAAAAAAATAACACGACGCAAATTCATGTATATCACTTTTTAATTGTACATTTATGTAGATTACAGTAGATTGCTAGTACTACATTTTTAATGAAAAGAAATCTCATTAGGGTTAGGGTAAGGGTTAAGACTTTACAGTCAAACTTCCATAAGACTTGAAGGCAGAAGGTTGTCTAGGCCCTGAGACGGTGAAGTGCATGGTCCATCAAGACCAACAGCTTAGTTTTCGACGGGGTTGTGAAATAAATACTGAGAGTTGAAAATATCATTTTTTCAAGAAAACGTTTCGCAACTACTTATCTTAGCTAACTACTTGTCAGAGGGGAATTAGCTATTTTTTCCTTGGTCATGAAGGATCATACGTTTTTCTTCCACGGCTACATGGCTTCCAACCAACAATTCCCTTACATCATCATCATCATCATCATCATCATCATCATCATCATCATCATCATCATCATCATCATCATCATCATCATCATCATCATCATCATCATCATCATCATCATCATCATCATCATCATGGTCAAATAAACATGAATAAAAGTTCTCACAGTAACTTATACTGATCGGCTAGACCAACAAGTTATCATTGGATATGTCGCACTCTTTCGTACCAAGAGCCTCGCCTGGGTCTTCTGCTAAGTTGCTTGGCAACAAGTATATCGTGGGGTTTATTGATGACGTAACATCTCAATAGAAATTATGTGCGTGTTTGGAAAGTAAAAAGGAAATCGGCAAAAAGGATTTGAATCGAGGAACGACCTCAAAAATATCACATTAGTTTCGTTTTTTCTTCTTTTCCCCTTAAAGAAATATCGGTAGAATTTTTATGCAGGTAAAGTATTTTGTTAGAAAAGAAAAGTGTTTGACCAAATTTCTACTGCTGCAAAGGAAAAGGTCCGTCTCAGACCAAGTTTTATGGAGGTTTGACTGAACGAAGTCACTGATAGACCCAAAACGTTTGATTGCATTATTTCCATGCATGCTTTACAACTGTGATGTGCTTTATTTAGAGGGACAGTATAGTTTGGGATGACTACGTTAACATAGAACTAACATACCAGCAGGTGGGTGCGATATTTATCATGCACCAAAACTTACACGTTTAGAATAAAGGCACAAACGAATTCTAAGGAAATTCATAAAATGGAAAGGAAATTTAATTTAGCGTTTGATTACTATCTTGTTAATTGAGTTAGTGACTCTATACTTTATTTTTAGCGCTTATTTGGAAATTTACTTCTGGAACCAAGAAAAGATCCAAACTAAATCTTATAAAGAAAACTACATATATATTCTAATCAAAGCTGATTCCACAATCAACCTTTAAGTGTTGCCATTACGTCATTGCAAACAATATTTTAAAACAAGAAGTTTAAGCAGAAGTTTAGTTTAAGTAAAAACTACAATAAACAAAGCAAAGTTAATCAGATAGTTTTAAACGTCGAATTAGAACTTAAAAATGAATGAAAAGTGTTCGTGGAATATTAACGCCCCTTTCTTGTTGACAGAAATTTCCTCGCATAGCTCAATGTACATATAGCGTTTCTGCTCTATGTTTGCAAAAACGTTTGAAGATAACACAGTTTGTTTATAAGTACGAATGAAAGAAGCTCTTTGTCATTGGATCAATACATACCCACGTGGTAAAACAATCCGTGCTTTGTTTAACGCCCTTTAATTTTTCTGCGTTGAGATAATTCATGCCAATTATGCAACCCTCCTTCTTACAGCTCAATTATTATGTTATTTTATTGGAATCACTTAAGGAATGACAAAAGGTGGAGAACCTCTGTTGTAAAGAGTTTACAAAAACGTGGTTGAATGAAATCTCGTTTGATCTGTAATATTTTTCGGAAATACTCTTAAATCTATCTTTTTTCTTTCGAATTAAACTTCACTTCACCATTAACGTTTTCTTTGACACAAAAACATGCCAAAGTCCAAGAAAAGAAGAAAACCCGGAGCTCAGTGTCGACTAAAGGTTTGTAATAAAACTCATGCATAATAAATGGTTGTTTAAACGAACAGAATAGATTCGCTCTTTTATCTTTGGGCGTATTGCTAAAAATGTCATGTATTCGAATACATCTGGAGGTTATTTTTAAGAACTGGATTTGTAAACTGTACATTTTAAATTGAAATCGAGTTATTAATCTATGGTTTTAGTGTCCTATTTTGTGTCGATAAATTGAAACATATTAACTGTTTGTTTTGTTCGTTGTTTGAGGGATAGGGGACGGGGGTTGGGCGCATGGTGTATACATTATATGAAATGCTCAAGTCAATCTTGCGCTTGTTGTGACGTTGCATTATCAAAATGGCGTCATAAAAACGTAAACAACAAAACCTAGCAGACAGTAAAAAATAATTCGCGCGTTATTGACGGATAGTATATTATTTTTATATAAATTATTTAAAATACATTGCAGTTATATTCGTAATGGGTCAAATATAACTTTTCATTTAGCAGTATATTTCTAAAATAGAGTTTCTAAAGAGTTTTATCTAGCTAAAATTTAGCTAGATGTCGACGTGAAAATATTTTGATATAACAGACTGACCAGGAGGATATGGAACCACAAAAAATAAATAAAATTTAGAGAGCCAATATTTATGCATATATATACGCCAATTAAGCCGTAATGGAACAATACCAATATTTTTGCTCAAAGCGACATTAATAAAAAGCATGTAATTTCGAGTATTTTCGCAAAGGATTCAAAATCGTCTAACAGTGGAATGATCCTTCTAAGCTTACTTCCAGCGGTCGATCGTGGCGTTAATTATCACGGAAAAATTTTGATTAGACCCGTAGCTCATTCATCTATTCCTCTCTGTTGAAACAGATGCTGTATTCTTTCAAAAACAACGCTTGGATAGAAGTTGTTTATATAGATATTGATTTCTCTTTTCTTTTATTTCAGATAATATCGGTTATGCATATTACACGTAAAAGAAAACTAAAAAACACACAACAACGAGTAAAATCTTTTAAGACGTGCAGCTATATATGTGACATAAATGACGTAAAGAACAAAACATCTACGTCATTTGAAGGGTGTTTTGCATTGGTGAAATTGACACGACGCTCTCTTGCACATATCTTTGTCACCTTCGGTAGCAATATTACAGACGTATTGTGATACAACGATTAACGCCTGATTATATTTCATAAGTTAACAAAATCCTTCAGATTGCAAAACAATAAAAAAACTTCTATGTGTCTAAAAAATATTTTATACATACATGTTTACTCGAGCGTCCGGGGCGCTCATTAAATCATGCCCGTCAAAAGTGGGGCGCTAAATCCAGGGGACGCTCTTTCGAGTAAATACGGTAGTTTTTTTTTAACACATACATAGCTTTTACCAGGCTTTATTAGTATTTCGCAGAAGCATTATTGCTTTAATCTGTCCAAGCATTATATGCACCAAGTTAAAATTCAAAGTTTCAAAAATGACATAAGATAATATGATTCCAAAAAGGTTTTTAGCCATTTTGTGTGGCGAAAAATCCTGCAAAACAAGTGTTAATTAGATGGTTGTAAATTCTGTTAGCACGTGATTTCGTCTTTGAATAATGAATGATACATTGAGAAAAGAAGCGTCTGATTTGAATGGATATATTTTCAAGAGTTCATTCATGCATGCTGCTAGCACTTTGTTGCAGAGGGACTGCCAACGTGTTTTGTTCGGCGATCTTTGTTCAAATCTTTGTAATGGTGGCCGTTAGTTTAATAATTAATTTTTGGCGCTCATTGATTGATTGTCAGATTTTTAATCATCTAAGTACAATTCGCGTTTTGCTAGTGAGATAAGATGTACGTTCATAGAGTTTGAGTGTGGTACTTCCAGAGACCTTTGAAAGTGTTTCCACATCCCTCTCAGTCCTAACCTCAGAAACATGATATCACTTTCTCAAAATTGTTGGTTTTAAACCTCAAACATGCACCACTTCACATACAATTTCTTTACAAAAAGAAAATATTTAATTTGTAAACCTTACGAAGAGCATAATATTGGAAAATTATATTTTGTTTTGATGCTTGGAAGACATCTGCGCTGGAGCGCTATTCATCTAGTAGTGAACCAGTTTTTTTGATACAGGCATTAATTTTAATCACTTTGAGACCAATAATGAAAGAGAGCGTAGAAAATAATCTGAGCTCGCAGTGAGGCGTGTTTTGCTTCAAGAAAAAGTTTTTTTTGTTGCATGGTTTTTATGTTTTACAGTATGGCTGATATTTGCTTATCAAGGAGCATCATTTTCACTTGACGATGATTTGAAATAATAAGTTTTTTGAAAATATTTTTTATAATATTTTCGCAGAATCTCCATCATTTGTTTATAGCTCCAATCTCTTTCTTTTATCGTTTGCATAAAAGTTTGATGTGCTCTTGCGTTTCAACTTTATAATGCATTTTTTTAGAACGAAATATTAGCGCATGTGAAGGTTTAACTTAATTAATTAATTGTCAGAAACAAATTGCTATACTAAGCTGTGTTGCTCATATCCTAGTTTGTGAAATAACTGCATATATATAAAAGTACCACCACCAGTTCCCGTTGCAAGAAATGTTTCCTAAGTTAAAGATGAGGTTCCTGAGTTTACCCCCCCCCCCCCCCCCAAATTAAATTGCCGTCCAGTGGAAAAAGAATCTTTCGTTTTTATTGCCAGATTAAAGCTCAAGAAGCTCTTTGTTAAGGTCGGGATAGCTCAGTTGGTAGAGCGCTTGCAATTTCGGATTTCTGAGGTTGCGAATTCAAATCCTCCCGGCCTCGCTGACTCAGCGAATGAGTAGCATTTCGATGCGGTAAAGTACGGGTGTTGGTAGTTAGAGTGGCGCCCGCCTCAACAGTTACACCCAACGTCTTGCGCTAACGAAAAGGGGATAGACACCCTCGTTTACGCCCGTTGCCAACATTAGGGTTAATTCGGCCACTTTACTTTTTTTTAAACCTCATCAAAGTCCAAACAAAAGCAGTTAATTTAGGAACTGGAAAAAAATTGACTATGTAATATCTCTTAAAGAGACTGGACATAGGTTGATAGCTGGAAACCCAATATCAAACTTAACGCTATTGGTTACTCCTAATGACTTAAAAACCAACAAATTAATTTATGAACCTCAGTCACAATCATAATTATGCCACTCCTAAATGCTTTGAAAACATATTGTATCAAGTCTAATTCTCTCTCTGAGATAATTTTGTATCAGTAAATCATACCCTTGCATCCGTTTTTTGTGCTATTTTGAAAGTTAGTTAACTCGAGGGTTTCAAAGATAGCGTAAGAATTCAATTCGCAAAATTAAAATGGTAAGATCTCAAGGTTTTTTGGAAATAATGTGTGACAGATTTCATTTAACTTAACTCTCCACAATTTTGCGTGTTACTTTTCGACGTCCATTTGAGAGTGGGTTATCCGGACTGATTTTCAGCTTCGTGCAAAGAATGAAATTTTGCAAAACTGTTAAACTGTTAATTACGACAATTTCCTAACCATTCAAATCGGCTTAAGACCCGAGCCAGTATATTACTAAATTGAATTGTTGATATTTTCGTTGCTATGCGTCGCCAAGGGAGGATTTATCGAACTGTTGTTCTTAATCAACACGCCCCTTTTTGTGTGCAAAGATGACGGCACATTGATATCAGTTGGCAATGCAGATTTCCTTTGTTGACGACATAAAAATCGCGTTGTTGATGTGATATGATTACATAAAGCAATCTGCATTCAAATTTTTGCTGTTTTTCTAAGTAAAAGTTGAATGCGATGTGGTCTTATATCCTGCACGGAACTTCAACGCGAATGTGTGGGAAATTAAAAATTTATTTCGGGAAGTTCCTTACATATTTACATAATAACAGAAGTTCAATACTATATACGACTATCTCAATTAACTAAGGTCTTATTATTATCGTTATAAATATTTCTTTAATTAAAATCGAGGCGTGTGTTTTCTATTTACTTGGCTCACATAAGCAACATAGTGACATCACCATCTCGTTGCGGATATTGTCGAGGATTTAAAACGGAGGAGTTTCTACTTTGTAAGACCTCTGCAAATGTTTTCTTGTTTATTTGGATCTTGTTATTGTGTGCACACGAGGTTTCTAGAACATTAATGTATATTTAGCTGCCCGCTTGTTTACCCATATATTTCATAACGTATTGCGTTTGCAGTTGGTTTGTTGAAGTATGATGGCGTTATTGCTCGTTGAGTGCTTCATAAATGGGCGACGTTTGGAAATTTTGCGTTTGATGTTTTACAGAAATCGCGTAGTTTTTCCGAGTGATTTTAACATACGTAACGAACAATGGAAATGCAATGTTATTAAAGAACCGTCTTCAGAACATCAAGTAAATCATAAGAGTATTTTCGATAGACAAACTCAAATGTTGCAAAATGTATCTTTAGTTAAAAAACATATAAATAGCCATGAGCTCTAAGCATCGTTCGAGCATCACAATTCGACGAACGACGTACAAGGTAACCGAGGTGAGAAACTAAAAATTTTCATGTTACTTTTATTTAAGACCACTTTACAGAGGCGCCGTACGGGGAAAGGTTCATTTCAAAAGATTTTCCGAGGTTACACCCCTGGACCCAAGTCTGTAAGCCTCCCAGCTGAATTTTAACTTGCTTCGCTTGATTTTGCTAGCTACGCTCGCTGTACCACCTATAAACCCACTTTCTGTTTTATCATACTATTTTGTAAATTTACTTAATTTCGTGCAATTCGTCGGCATGGACAATCGTCGGTAAATATGTCGTCGGTAAAAATTCTTGCATGCAACGAAAAACCTTTCTTATAGCAATAATGGTTTTTTCAGATTTTGTGAGATTTGCAGTTCTTCAACCCATTGTACACGTATAACACTCGCGGTATTTTTAACGTTCTTTTGTTGACAGTAGATCTTTGAGTTTGGAAAAAATGTTTAAAACATGGAATTTTTTCAAGGAATGCTGCAGGAATATAACAAACAAATTTAACTTTTATCATAATGAACCTTATTCATAAGATTCAAGCTTAAATGATGATTCCTAAATGTTTAAGTCGTATTAAAAAACTTCCAAGCATCGTTATCATAGACAAACATTGTGGTGAACTTCCATTGAACATATTTATTTAAGTTACATGCTGAGAAACACACAAAGGTGGTTTTGAAATATAGCTAAGTAGGTTGAAGCATGTAAACAAACTTTTGGACAATTTTTTTTTCTAGTAAGTTCAAAATAAGGCTAAGAAAGTCGCTTAAGTTTAGAGGTTTATTTTTCCATTTTTATTATAAAGATAAATAAATTACAGTAAGAATTCAATGTTACAAGGATTATTGTAAATTCAAACATGTAACTCTCATGATATGATATGATATTTATTTGATTTCAATCAATACATGTTGCATAAAAAACAAACAACTGTAAAACTTGTATAAAAGTTTACACATGCATTGATTGGGGATCTGTAGAAAGTATAATTACTTTATCACCAAATCCCTGTAAAGATACATACATGCTTTTATTTAAAATATAAACTCAACGAAACAACAACAGTCTAGTAAGATACTAATAGTAAATACATTAATAAATAAAGATCATCATAGCAATAATAATTCATTTCCGTAATTGATGAGTTTTTGTTTTATTGACCTCATGAGGTTTGCATTGTTCTCAAAGATTAGCTTTTCATCAAAATATATACAATTAATAATGAAAAAAAAAACTGTGTATAATTCAATAATTTTACTGACATTTTAGAAACATATGTAAGAAAAATCATTAAAAATTAAGAAACATGTCCAGACAAGCACCAAGCTATATTTAAAATTAGATATGTTTTAATTTTCATTTAAATTGCTAAGAAAATCTTGTATATAATGTTTAGGATGATATTTTTTTCTGTGGAAACTAGTGAGTTATATATGCATGTATTTAGACATCCACCTCGACTGGAATTGATAATGGAGTACAAATTGCTGCTGTGAGTATATATGTATTTTCAAGAATTCTGTCTTTCCTATTTTCAGACTCCTAATTTCCTACTTGATTTTCATGTCACAATGCTGTTGCATAAATAAATGGTGTAATTCCCCCCCCCCCCCCCCCCCCCCATAAATCAAGTGGTCACACAAACAAAACACAAAATTTGATAAAAATAATTTTTGAATTAGCTGAATAATGTCCATATACACAGTTTTTTTTTCATTATTACTTGTATATATTTTGATGAAAAGCTAAGCATGTCATATGAATCACTCTTTAGAATGCACCCAGAGCTAGAGTGGCCATTGAAGAAGATGATGTTCAGGAGGTTATAAAATCAGATCCGTCAGAGGTTATCACTGCTGATATACAAGGTTGCAATGTTTGCTTGAATATATATTCCATCCTCTGATGCTTTATCTTGTGGATTATCACCTGATTAGACACTAACTAACAGAAACAGCAATAATATTAATATTTTCATTAGAATGTTCAAATGTTTACTTATATATAGTTAAACAGTTGATAACCTAATTTTTATATATTATATTTTATATAATTAGTCCAACTTTGGTTTACATAGTTTTTTATGACTTGTTTATATTTATAGCTCAAGTTGAAGCTTTACCATGCGAAGATTACACTGAACCAAAGATGATAAAGACGGAAGAAAAGAAAAAGAGAAAAAAGAAGAAGAAAAAAGGTTTCTTTGACAAAGTTGGTGACTTTTTTGATGGGTCTTCTTCCAACAGTAATTCATCCTCTTCATCATCTGATGATGAAAGAAAAGAAAAGGTATTTTCAATTACCAATAGTAATTTACAGTATGGCAATTTCTATATATTTTTTTTATAAAGGCTGGATCAAAAAGCAAAATAGATGCATCAGCAGGATTTGAGTGTAATCTCGAAAGTAAACAAAGTGTAAAGACACCAGTAATTGAGGACGATTTTATGCAAAGCATCACAGAAGATAAACCAGATCTTAATATTGATTCAAATGTAAGGTTTAAATATTGTTTTATCTTTTTTAAAGTAGTGATCATTGTGAAGCTTTTGGAAATTTTTCTTTTTGGTTTGTCAACAAGTGTCCCACTAAAAAATCCTATAGAAGTGTAACAAACATATACAAAAATCATTATTAAAGTGTGAACAATGGTTGAAAAACGTTGATCTAGGAAGCATTTGATTTTATTTAACAATGTTAGATGTGTCATGAAAAAACTAAAGTTATTGCTATTACATGTTTTGCCAAATTCTTTTCCTCAATTAGTAAGTGGTCCTTTGATTTTGATATTCTTTTTAGTTTCAAAGTAACACGTTGCCATCGTTTTCATCTCTTCAAGGTGAGTCAAATAACAAAAAGAAAAGCAATAGTTATATTATTTTCTACATTTTCAGATAATACAGAAGATCATATCTTACCAAGTGCCGACGTTGATGTTGAATGTAATCCTGAACTTCCTATAGAAGATGAAATTGTTGCTCCATCAGTTGAAAGTGAAGTGGAAGCTCTACCTTTTGAGCTTTCAGCTGAGGTGCATCATGATCATGCTGATGGAGGCTTTTTTGGAAATGTTGGCGGATTTTTAGCAGATACTTTTGGTTTTGGTGGTGATAACAATACATGTCAGAATCCACATGTTGAAGGCAATGCATCTAACGAACCTAGTAAATTAGACACCTCGTCTTTAGGAGGAAATATCAAAGCACCAGATGTAGATATTGGCACACCCTCCTTTGATGGAAGTGTTGACGGGGAATTAGCGTTGCCTTTATTGGCAACAAATGGAAAAGCTGATGTTGATATAGATGCACCCTCAATTGGGGAAGGAATTGGTGGAGATATCGATACACCATCTTTCGGCGGAGGAATTGGTGGAGGCATAAAAGCACCCTCATTTGGAGGAGATGTCTCTAAACCCGACATCGATATCGATACACCATCTTTCGGCGAAGGAATTGGTGGAGGTATAAAAACACCCTCATTTGGAGGAGATGTCTCCAAACCCGACGTCGATATCGATACACCATCTTTTGGTGGAGGAATTGGTGGAGACATAAAAGCACCGTCATTTGGAGCAGATGTCTCCAAGCCCGACGTCAATATCGATACACGATCTTTCGGTGGAGGAATTGGTGGAGGCATAAAAGCACCCGCATTTGGAGCAGATATCGCCAAACCCGACGACGATATCAATACACCATCTTTCGGCGGAGGAATTGGTGGAGGTATGAAAACACCATCATTTGGAGGAGATGTCTCCAAACCCGACGTCGATATTGATACACCATCTTTCGGCGGAGGCATTGGTGGAAGCATAAAAGCACCATCATTTGGAGGAGATGTCTCTAAACCCGACGTCGATATCGATACACCATCTTTCGGCGGAGGAATTGGTGGAGGCATAAAAGCACCATCATTTGGAGGAGATGTTTCCAAACCCGACGTCGATATCGATACACCATCTTTTGGTGGAGGAATTGGTGGAGGTATAAAAGCACCCTCATTTGGAGGAGATGTCTCTAAACCCGATGTTGATATTGATACACCATCTTTTGGCGGAGGGATTGGAGGTGGTATAAAAGCACCATCATTTGGAGGAAATGTTTCCAAACCCGACGTCGATATCGATACACCATCTTTCGGTGGAGGAATTGGTGGAGGTATAAAAGCACCCTCATTTGGAGGAGATGTCTCTAAACCCGATGTTGATATTGATAGACCATTTTTTGGCGGAGGGATTGGAGGTGGTATAAAAGCACCATTATTTGGAGGAGATGTCTCTAAACCCGACGTCGATATCGATACACCATCTTTTGGCGGAGGAATTGGTGGAGGTATAAAAGCACCCTCATTTGGAGGAGATGTCTCTAAACCCGATGTTGATATCGATACACCATCTTTTGGCGGAGGGATTGGAGGTGGTATAAAAGCACCATCATTTGGAGGAGATGTTTCCAAACCCGACGTCGATATCGATACACCGTCTTTCGGTGGAGGGATTGGTGGAGGTATAAAAGCACCATCATTTGGAGGAGATGTTTCCAAACCCGACGTCGATATCGATACACCGTCTTTCGGTGGAGGAATTGGAGGAGGTATAAAAGCACCATCATTTGAAGGAGATGTCTCTAAACCCGATGTTGATATCGATACACCATCTTTTGGCGGAGGGATTGGAGGTGGTATAAAAGCACCATTATTTGGAGGAGATGTCTCTAAACCCGACGTCGATATCGATACACCATCTTTCGGCGGAGGAATTGGTGGAGGCATAAAAGCACCATCATTTGGAGGAGATGTTTCCAAACCCGACGTCGATATCGATACACCATCTTTTGGTGGAGGAATTGGTGGAGGTATAAAAGCACCCTCATTTGGAGGAGATGTCTCTAAACCCGATGTTGATATTGATACACCATCTTTTGGCGGAGGGATTGGAGGTGGTATAAAAGCACCATCATTTGGAGGAAATGTTTCCAAACCCGACGTCGATATCGATACACCATCTTTCGGTGGAGGAATTGGTGGAGGTATAAAAGCACCCTCATTTGGAGGAGATGTCTCTAAACCCGATGTTGATATTGATAGACCATTTTTTGGCGGAGGGATTGGAGGTGGTATAAAAGCACCATCATTTGGAGGAGATGTTTCCAAACCCGACGTCGATATCGATACACCATCTTTCGGTGGAGGAATTGGTGGAGGTATAAAAGCACCATCATTTGGAGGAGATGTTTCCAAACCCGACGTCGATATCGATACACCATCTTTCGGCGGAGGAATTGGTGGAGGCATAAAAGCACCATCATTTGGAGGAGATGTTTCCAAACCCGACGTCGATATCGATACACCGTCTTTCGGTGGAGGGATTGGTGGAGGTATAAAAGCACCATCATTTGGAGGAGATGTTTCCAAACCCGACGTCGATATCGATACACCGTCTTTCGGTGGAGGAATTGGAGGAGGTATAAAAGCACCATCATTTGAAGGAGATGTCTCTAAACCCGATGTTGATATCGATACACCATCTTTTGGCGGAGGGATTGGAGGTGGTATAAAAGCACCATTATTTGGAGGAGATGTCTCTAAACCCGACGTCGATATCGATACACCATCTTTTGGCGGAGGAATTGGTGGAGGTATAAAAGCACCCTCATTTGGAGGAGATGTCTCTAAACCCGATGTTGATATCGATACACCATCTTTTGGCGGAGGGATTGGAGGTGGTATAAAAGCACCATCATTTGGAGGAGATGTTTCCAAACCCGACGTCGATATCGATACACCGTCTTTCGGTGGAGGGATTGGTGGAGGTATAAAAGCACCATCATTTGGAGGAGATGTTTCCAAACCCGACGTCGATATCGATACACCGTCTTTCGGTGGAGGAATTGGAGGAGGTATAAAAGCACCATCATTTGAAGGAGATGTCTCTAAACCCGATGTTGATATCGATACACCATCTTTTGGCGGAGGGATTGGAGGTGGTATAACAGCACCATCATTTGGAGGAGATGTTTCCAAACCCGACGTCGATATCGATACACAGTCTTTCGGTGGAGGAATTGGTGGAGGTATAAAAGCACCATCATTTGGAGGAGATGTCTCTAAACCCGACATCGATATCGATACACCATCTTTCGGTGGAGGAATTGGTGGAGGCATAAAAGCACCATCATTTGGAGGAGATGTCTCTAAACCCGACATCGATATCGATACACCATCTTTCGGCGGAGGAATTGGTGGAGGCATAAAAGCACCATCATTTGGAGGAGATGTCTCTAAACCCGACATCGATATTGATACACCATCTTTTGGCGGAGGAATTGGTGGAGGCATAAAAGCACCATCATTTGGTGGAGATGTTTCCAAACCCGACGTCGATATCGATACACCATCTTTCGGCGGAGGAATTGGAGGAGGTATAAATGCACCCTCATTTGGTGGAGATGTTTCCAAACCCGACGTCGATATCGATACACCGTCGTTCGGTGGAGGGATTAGAGGTGGTATGAAAGCACCATCATTTGGTGGAGATGTTTCCAAACCCGACGTCGATATCGATACACCATCTTTTGGCGGAGGAATTGGTGTAGGTATAAAAGCACCATCATTTGGAGGTGATGTTTCTAAACCCGACGTCGATATCGATACACCATCTTTCGGTGGAGGAATTTGTGGAGGTATAAAAGCACCATCATTTGGAGATGTCTCCAAACCCGACATCGATATCGATACACCATCTTTTGGCGGAGGAATTGGTGGAGGCATAAAACCACCCTCATTTGGAGGAGATGTCTCCAAACCCGATGTTGATGTAACCACACCTGCCATTGGCGGAGGAATTAGTGGAGATATTGATGCACCATCTTTCAAGGGAGGTATTGGTGGAGATATAAAATTACCCTCTGAAGCAGATGTCTCAAAACCAGACTTAGATATAGGTAAAAAAAGCAAAGGAAGTTTTAAAATAAAAATGCCTAGTTTTGGGAAAGGTAAACACACTAAAGAAAAACCTGGTATTGGAAAAGAAAAGAAGAAAGGGAAGGACATAGATGTTTCTGCCAATTTACCGAAAGGAGATTTGAAGTTAGATCACGATCACTCTGATTCTGATGATGACCACGACCACAAACACAAGAAAAAGAAAGACAAAGGAAAAGGTGGGTTTGGATTTGGGTTGAAAATGCCAAAGTTTTCTGGTCCAAATTTTGGTGGCGATGGGAAAGCTGATGTTGATGGTCCCGATATAGATGTTGGTGGAAAAGTTAAGGGTGGTGTAGATGTAGATAAACCTGATTTAAAAGCCGATGTCGATATCCCTGACGTTGATGTTTCTGCAAATTTACCGAAGGGAGAGTTGAAGTTAGATCACGATCACTCTGATTCTGATGATGAGCACGGCCACAAACACAAGAAAAAGAAGGACAAAGGAAAGGGCGGTTTTGGATTTGGATTGAAGATGCCAAAGTTTTCTGGTCCCAATTTCGGTGGTGATGGGAAAGCTGATGTTGATGGTCCCGATATAAATGTTGATGGAAAAGTTAAGGGTGGTGTAGATGTAGATAAACCTAATCTAAAAGCCGATGTCGATCTCCCTGATGTTGATGTTTCTGCAAATTTACCGAAGGGAGAGTTGAAGTTAGATCACGATCACTCTGATTCTGATGATGACCACGACCATAAACACAAGGAAAAGAAGGACAAAGGAAAGGGTGGCTTTGGATTTGGATTGAAAATGCCAAAGTTTTCTGGTCCCAATTTTGGTGGCGATGGGAAAGCTGATATTGATGGTCCCGATATAGATGTAGATGGAAAAGTTAAGGGTGGTGTAGATGTAGATAAACCTGATTTAAAAGCCGATGTCGACCTCCCTGACGTTGATGTTTCTGCCAATTTACCGAAAGGAGATTTGAAGTTAGATCACGATCACTCTGATTCTGATGATGACCACGACCACAAACATAAGAAAAAGAAAGACAAAGGAAAGGGTGGCTTTGGATTTGGATTGAAAATGCCAAAGTTTTCTGGTCCCAATTTCGGTGGAGATGGGAAAGCTGATGTTGATGGTCCCGATATAGATGTTGACGGAAAAGTTAAGGGTGGTGTAGATGTAGATAAACCTGATTTAAAAGCCGATGTCGACCTCCCTGACGTTGACGTTTCTGCCAATTTACCGAAGGGAGATTTGAAGTTAGGTCACGATCACTCTGATTCTGATGATGACCACGACCACAAACATAAGAAAAAGAAAGACAAAGGAAAGGGTGGCTTTGGATTTGGATTGAAAATGCCAAAGTTTTCTGGTCCCAATTTCGGTGGCGATGGGAAAGCTGATGTTGACGGTCCCGATATAGATGTTGATGGAAAAGTTAAGGGTGGTGTAGATGTAGATAAACCTGATTTGAAAGCTGATGTCGACCTCCCTGACGTTGATGTTTCTGCCAATTTACCGAAAGGAGATTTGAAGTTAGATCACGATCACTCTGATTCTGATGATGACCATGACCACAAACATAAGAAAAAGAAAGACAAAGGAAAGGGTGGCTTTGGATTTGGATTGAAAATGCCAAAGTTTTCTGGTCCCAATTTCGGTGGCGATGGGAAAGCTGATGTTGATGGTCCCGATATAGATGTTGGTGGAAAAGTTAAGGGTGGTGTAGATGTAGATAAACCTGATTTAAAAGCCGATGTCGATCTCCCTGATGTTGATGTTTCTGCCAATTTACCGAAGGGAGATTTGAAGTTAGATCACGATCACTCTGATTCTGATGATGACCACGACCACAAACATAAGAAAAAGAAAGACAAAGGAAAGGGTGGCTTTGGATTTGGATTGAAAATGCCAAAGTTTTCTGGTCCCAATTTCGGTGGCGATGGGAAAGCTGATGTTGACGGTCCCGATATAGATGTTGATGGAAAAGTTAAGGGTGGTGTAGATGTAGATAAACCTGATTTGAAAGCTGATGTCGATCTCCCTGATGTTGATTTTTCTGCCAATTTACCGAAAGGAGATTTGAAGTTAGATCACAATCATTCTGATTCTGACGATGACCACGACCACAAACATAAGAAAAAGAAAGACAAAGGAAAGGGTGGCTTTGGATTTGGATTGAAAATGCCAAAGTTTTCTGGTCCCAATTTCGGTGGCGATGGGAAAGCTGATGTTGACGGTCCCGATATAGATGTTGATGGAAAAGTTAAGGGTGGTGTAGATGTAGATAAACCTGATTTGAAAGCTGATGTCGATCTCCCTGATGTTGATATTTCTGCCAATTTACCGAAAGGAGATTTGAAGTTAGATCACGATCATTCTGATTCTGACGATGACCACGACCACAAACACAAGAAAAAGAAAGACAAAAAGAATCGCGGCAGTTTTGGTTTTGGAATTAAAATGCCAAAATTTTCTGGTCCAAACTTCGGTGGCAATGTTAAAGCTGGCGCTGATGGTCCCGATATAGATGTTGATGGAAAGGTTAAGGGTGGTATAGATGTAGATAAACCTGATTTAAAAGCCGATGTCGACCTCCCTGACGTTGATGTTTCTGCCAATTTACCAAAAGGAGATTTGAAGTTAGATCACGATCACTCTGATTCTGATGATGACCATGACCACAAACATAAGAAAAAGAAAGACAAAGGAAAGGGTGGCTTTGGATTTGGATTGAAAATGCCAAAGTTTTCTGGTCCCAATTTCGGTGGCGATGGGAAAGCTGATGTTGATGGTCCCGATATAGATGTTGGTGGAAAAGTTAAGGGTGGTGTAGATGTAGATAAACCTGATTTAAAAGCCGATGTCGATCTCCCTGATGTTGATGTTTCTGCCAATTTACCGAAGGGAGATTTGAAGTTAGATCACGATCACTCTGATTCTGATGATGACCACGACCACAAACATAAGAAAAAGAAAGACAAAGGAAAGGGTGGCTTTGGATTTGGATTGAAAATGCCAAAGTTTTCTGGTCCCAATTTTGGTGGCGATGGAAAAGCTGATGTTGATGGTCCCGATATAGATGTTGACGGAAAAGTTAAGGGTGGTGTAGATGTAGATAAACCTGATTTAAAAGCCGATGTCGACCTCCCTGACGTTGATGTTTCTGCCAATTTACCGAAGGGAGATTTGAAGTTAGATCACGATCACTCTGATTCTGATGATGACCACGACCACAAACATAAGAAAAAGAAAGACAAAGGAAAGGGTGGCTTTGGATTTGGATTGAAAATGCCAAACTTTTCTGGTCCCAATTTCGGTGGCGATGGGAAAGCTGATGTTGACGGTCCCGATATAGATGTTGATGGAAAAGTTAAGGGTGGTGTAGATGTAGATAAACCTGATTTGAAAGCTGATGTCGATCTCCCTGATGTTGATTTTTCTGCCAATTTACCGAAAGGAGATTTGAAGTTAGATCACAATCATTCTGATTCTGACGATGACCACGACCACAAACATAAGAAAAAGAAAGACAAAGGAAAGGGTGGCTTTGGATTTGGATTGAAAATGCCAAAGTTTTCTGGTCCCAATTTCGGTGGCGATGGGAAAGCTGATGTTGACGGTCCCGATATAGATGTTGATGGAAAAGTTAAGGGTGGTGTAGATGTAGATAAACCTGATTTGAAAGCTGATGTCGATCTCCCTGATGTTGATATTTCTGCCAATTTACCGAAAGGAGATTTGAAGTTAGATCACGATCATTCTGATTCTAACGATGACCACGACCACAAACACAAGAAAAAGAAAGACAAAAAGAATCGCGGCAGTTTTGGTTTTGGAATTAAAATGCCAAAATTTTCTGGTCCAAACTTCGGTGGCAATGTTAAAGCTGGCGCTGATGGTCCCGATATAGATGTTGATGGAAAGGTTAAGGGTGGTATAGATGTAGATAAACCTGATTTAAAAGCCGATGTCGACCTCCCTGACGTTGATGTTTCTGCCAATTTACCAAAAGGAGATTTGAAGTTAGATCACGATCACTCTGATTCTGATGATGACCACGATCACAAACACAAGGAAAAGAAAGACAAAGGAAAGGGTGGCTTTGGATTTGGATTGAAAATGCCAAAGTTTTCTGGTCCCAATTTCGGTGGCAATGTTAAAGCTGGCGCTGATGGTCCCGATATAGATGTTGATGGAAAGGTTAAGGGTGGTATAGATGTAGATAAACCTGATTTAAAAGCCGATGTCGACCTCCCTGACGTTGATGTTTCTGCCAATTTACCGAAAGGAGATTTGAAGTTAGATCACGATCACTCTGATTCTGATGATGACCACGATCACAAACACAAGGAAAAGAAGGACAAAGGAAAGGGTGGTTTTGGATTTGGATTGAAAATGCCAAAGTTTTCTGGTCCCAATTTTGGTGGCGATGGGAAAGCTGATATTGATGGTCCCGATATAGATGTAGATGGAAAAGTTAAGGGTGGTGTAGATGTAGATAAACCTGATTTAAAAGCCGATGTCGACCTCCCTGACGTTGATGTTTCTGCCAATTTACCGAAGGGAGATTTGAAGTTAGGTCACGATCACTCTGATTCTGATGATGACCACGACCACAAACATAAGAAAAAGAAAGACAAAGGAAAGGGTGGCTTTGGATTTGGATTGAAAATGCCAAAGTTTTCTGGTCCCAATTTCGGTGGCAATGGGAAAGCTGATGTTGACGGTCCCGATATAGATGTTGATGGAAAAGTTAAGGGTGGTGTAGATGTAGATAAACCTGATTTGAAAGCTGATGTCGACCTCCCTGACGTTGATGTTTCTGCCAATTTACCGAAAGGAGATTTGAAGTTAGATCACGATCACTCTGATTCTGATGATGACCATGACCACAAACATAAGAAAAAGAAAGACAAAGGAAAGGGTGGCTTTGGATTTGGATTGAAAATGCCAAAGTTTTCTGGTCCCAATTTCGGTGGCGATGGGAAAGCTGATGTTGATGGTCCCGATATAGATGTTGGTGGAAAAGTTAAGGGTGGTGTAGATGTAGATAAACCTGATTTAAAAGCCGATGTCGATCTCCCTGATGTTGATGTTTCTGCCAATTTACCGAAGGGAGATTTGAAGTTAGATCACGATCACTCTGATTCTGATGATGACCACGACCACAAACATAAGAAAAAGAAAGACAAAGGAAAGGGTGGCTTTGGATTTGGATTGAAAATGCCAAAGTTTTCTGGTACCAATTTTGGTGGCGATGGAAAAGCTGATGTTGATGGTCCCGATATAGATGTTGACGGAAAAGTTAAGGGTGGTGTAGATGTAGATAAACCTGATTTAAAAGCCGATGTCGACCTCCCTGACGTTGATGTTTCTGCCAATTTACCGAAGGGAGATTTGAAGTTAGATCACGATCACTCTGATTCTGATGATGACCACGACCACAAACATAAGAAAAAGAAAGACAAAGGAAAGGGTGGCTTTGGATTTGGATTGAAAATGCCAAAGTTTTCTGGTCCCGATATAGATGTTGATGGAAAAGTTAAGGGTGGTGTAGATGTAGATAAACCTGATTTGAAAGCTGATGTCGATCTCCCTGATGTTGATTTTTCTGCCAATTTACCGAAAGGAGATTTGAAGTTAGATCACGATCATTCTGATTCTGACGATGACCACGACCACAAACACAAGAAAAAGAAAGACAAAAAGAATCGCGGCAGTTTTGGTTTTGGAATTAAAATGCCAAAATTTTCTGGTCCAAACTTCGGTGGCAATGTTAAAGCTGGCGCTGATGGTCCCGATATAGATGTTGATGGAAAGGTTAAGGGTGGTATAGATGTAGATAAACCTGATTTAAAAGCCGATGTCGACCTCCCTGACGTTGATGTTTCTGCCAATTTACCGAAAGGAGATTTGAAGTTAGATCACGATCACTCTGATTCTGATGATGACCACGATCACAAACACAAGGAAAAGAAGGACAAAGGAAAGGGTGGTTTTGGATTTGGATTGAAAATGCCAAAGTTTTCTGGTCCCAATTTTGGTGGCGATGGGAAAGCTGATATTGATGGTCCCGATATAGATGTAGATGGAAAAGTTAAGGGTGGTGTAGATGTAGATAAACCTGATTTAAAAGCCGATGTCGACCTCCCTGACGTTGATGTTTCTGCCAATTTACCGAAAGGAGATTTGAAGTTAGATCACGATCATTCTGATTCTGATGATGACCACGACCACAAACATAAGAAAAAGAAAGACAAAGGAAAGGGTGGCTTTGGATTTGGATTGAAAATGCCAAAGTTTTCTGGTCCCAATTTCGGTGGCGATGGGAAAGCTGATGTTGATGGTCCCGATATAGATGTTGGTGGAAAAGTTAAGGGTGGTGTAGATGTAGATAAACCTGATTTGAAAGCCGATGTCGATCTCCCTGATGTTGATGTTTCTGCAAATTTACCGAAGGGAGATTTGAAGTTAGATCACGATCACTCTGATTCTGATGATGACCACGACCACAAACACAAGAAAAAGAAAGACAAAGGAAAAGGTGGCTTTGGATTTGGATTGAAAATGCCAAAGTTTTCTGGTCCCAATTTCGGTGGCGATGGGAAAGCTGATGTTGATGGTCCCGATATAGATGTTGATGGGAAAGTTAAGGGTCGTGTAGATGTAAATAAACCTGATTTAAAAGCCGACGTCGATCTCCCTGATGTTGATGTTTCTGCCAATTTACCGAAGGGAGATTTGAAGTTAGATCACGATCACTCTGATTCTGATGATGACCACGACCACAAACACAAGAAAAAGAAAGACAAAGGAAAGGGTGGCTTTGGATTTGGATTGAAAATGCCAAAGTTTTCTGGTCCCAATTTCGGTGGCGATGGGAAAGCTGATGTTGATGGTCCCGATATAGATGTTGGTGGAAAAGTTAAGGGTGGTGTAGATGTAGATAAACCTGATTTAAAAGCCGATGTCGACCTCCCTGACGTTGATGTTTCTGCCAATTTACCGAAGGGAGATTTGAAGTTAGATCACGATCACTCTGATTCTGATGATGACCACGACCACAAACACAAGAAAAAGAAAGACAAAAAGAATCGCGGCAGTTTTGGTTTTGGAATTAAAATGCCAAAGTTTTCTGGTCCAAACTTCGGTGGCAATGTTAAAGCTGGCGCTGATGGTCCCGATATAGATGTTGATGGAAAGGTTAAGGGTGGTGTAGATGTAGATAAACCTGATTTAAAAGCCGATGTTGATCTCCCTGATGTTGATGTTTCTGCCAATTTACCGAAAGGAGATTTGAAGTTAGATCACGATCACTCTGATTCTGATGATGACCACGATCACAAACACAAGAAAAAGAAAGACAAAGGAAAGGGTGGCTTTGGATTTGGATTGAAAATGCCAAAGTTTTCTGGTCCCAATTTCGGTGGCGATGGAAAAGCTGATGTTGATGGTCCCGATATAGATGTTGACGGAAAAGTTAAGGGTGGTGTAGATGTAGATAAACCTGATTTAAAAGCCGATGTTGATCTCCCTGACGTTGATGTTTCTGCCAATTTACCGAAAGGAGATTTGAAGTTAGATCACGATCACTCTGATTCTGATGATGACAAAAAAGGTAAAAAGTTGAAAGATAAAAAGAATCGTGGAAGCTTTGGTTTTGGAATTAAAATGCCCAAGTTTTCTGGCCCAAATTTTGGTGGTGGCAGCAAGCCTGATGGACATTTAGATGGGAAAGTTGATTGTGATACTGATTTGAACGTCGATAAACCGAAATTGAAACCAGAGGGCCATGGAAAAGGAGTTGATATGAATGCAGATTTAAATCTTGACACGGGCCATTCAGATTCGGAAGACAGTGATCACAAACGTAAGAAAAAGAACGACAAAGACAAGAAAAATCGTGGAAGTTTTGGGTTTGGCATTAAAATGCCTAAGTTTGGAGGTGGAGTTAAGGGCGATGTTGACACACCAGATGTTGACGTAGATTTTAAAGGAAAAGGCAAAGGAGACATAAATGTAGACACCTCGGATCTCGATGTTTCTGCATCATCTCCCGATGGTGACGCCAAGTTAAATCTTCCAGACGCTTCTTTGAAAGGCGGACTTGGGCTAGATGTAGATAAACGTAAAGGATCCCATTCCAGTTCAGATTCCAGTTCTGATTCTGACGATGATGATAAGGATAAAGATAAGAAAGATAAAAAGAAGAAAAGTAAAAGCAAGGGAAAAGGATTTGGGTTTGGCATTAAAATGCCTAAGTTTGGCGGTGGAGGTAATGGTGATGTTGACAAACCAGATGTTGACGTAGATGCTAAAGGAAAAGGCAAAGGAGACATAAATGTAGACACCCCGGATCTCGATGTTTCTGCATCATCTCCCGATGGTGACGCCAAGTTAAATCTTCCAGACGCTTCTTTGAAAGGCGGACTTGGGCTAGATGTAGATAAACGTAAAGGATCCCATTCCAGTTCAGATTCCAGTTCTGATTCTGACGATGATGATAAGGATAAAGATAAGAAAGATAAAAAGAAGAAAAACAAAGGTTTTGGTTTTAATTTTAAATTGCCAAAGTTCGGTGGGGGTAACAAGGAAAACTCCGATGCCTCTAATATTCCTTCTGATTATAATATAAAAGCTGATGCTAATGTCAAATCACCTGATCTTGAAAAAAATATTGACTTGTCGAAGGAAGATCCAGCAAGTGGCAATTCCATCGACTTAAAAATTCCAGATGCTTCAATTCAAGGCGATGTTGGAATAAACACTGATAAACGTAAAGGATCAAGCGCAGGCTCATGTTCCGAAGGTGATGACCATAAAACAAAATTAAAAGGTACTTTAAAATTGTCTTGTTTTTATTGGCTTGGAAATTTTAGATTTTCAAAAATATTGTTCTGTTTTTTAGGTGGTAAACCTGATTTGGATACATCAGTAGCTAGTTCAAATCCTGATGTTAATGGCGAAAAGAAAAAGAAGAAAAAGGGTTTTGGTTTCAAATTTGGTGGCTTCGGTTCAGCTAAAAAACCGGAAGATGGGACTTCCACATTTTATGCACCATCAGCCGATGTGAGCGGAAGTGTCGACGCCTCAGCAGACCTTCATGTTCCAGAATCCGAAGGAAAACTAAAAGTAAATAAACCTGATGTGGAAATGGAACCCCAATCTCCACACCGATCACATTCGTTTCTTGATCGCCTTTTTAAAAAGAAAGACGACAGAAAATTGTCTAACACGTCTTCGAGCTCGTCAACCGGCGATGCAAAACGCGGAAAGAAGCGTAAAAGACCCAAAGATAAAGATGTTCAGTTAAAGGGTCCCGAAATAAAAGCAGGCGCTTCTATAGCTACCGGCAATGGCAGAAACTCTGCAATTGCCGAAAGCGAGAATGGGTTTGAGATTATAGCTTCCCCCGACGCAAATGCAAATCTCTTGCAAAAGGACGAAGATCTACATTTAAAAACGGCAAAGTCGCCTTCACTTCTTCAACGAATTGGAATGTTCTTTCATCTTCATTCTGATAACTATGACATAGAAGGGCAAAGCAAGAAGAAGAAGAAGAAAACTACGCACAAAGACCAAGAGCTAGATGCCGATGACGAATCGACGACACAACTATCTGTTCGGGGTGAAGACAACTTCACTATCCCTGAAGTCAATGTCAACATAGACCCCACGTTGGGTACCGCAACTCAAGTAGAGTCGAAAACGGTAGACGGCAAAGGTGAAGGGGCAATAGGAGGCATGTGTTTTTCAATATTAGGAATTTTGTTATGTGAATTTTTTCTATCGGAAAATCAACTCAACTCAATCACAAATAGAGAGTAAAAAACTGTGACTGGTTTTTAGGTGAATGCGAGGCCCGTGCAGGTGTTGGTGTAGGGGCTGGCCTAGATGCCAGTGCTGGAATCTCAATGAATGCTGGTGCTACTACTCAAGCAGAAGTCGACGGCAAATCATATGAAGTAGGCGAAAATAAATAAGAGCAAAACAACTGCTTCTTACTTGTAATCGGTTATTGCTGTGCTCACATAAAAGGAGATGTTCTATCGCTAATATGATTTCACAAAATATTACATAGTTCTCTAATACATAGAATAAATTTTATTCAACTTTCACCTTCTTCATGGAAATACCAAGTCTTTTAAATGCAATGTTCACTTTCTTGATCGAAGCACAAAGTGAACGTTTTATATCTGACAACTAGGTCATTAACGAACTCTTTTCTTTAGATAAAAATGTCCCTATAGCCATGGAAACCGTGAAGTGAGGACTAGTTGACACGGAGTAACCCTCAACACCAACATGAATGACCTATGGACACATATGTTATGTACAAAATATATTTTAGACAGTCATGTCTTTTAAATCCATCAATCAGTTTCCATATCAAAATGCTAATGCGTTTTTAAAGTTCGTTTTTAAAGTATTTTTACCCTTTTAATGTTGTCTTCAACCAAGTAAACTTGAAAATAACATTTTATCTCTTACTTCTTTTTTTTAGATAAACTAGATTTATTTTTTTTCATAAAAATCAATTTTTTGAAGGACATTTTCATTTAGAGCCTTTCGAAATGTGTGCCTTCGAAAAGCCTTAAATGTTTTTGCGCCTCTATTTTAAAAAGAAACATTTTTCATAGTCCCAAGCCTGTTGATATTATTCTCGGTGCGAGTTAAGAGGTTATGGAAAATGCGGGCTTCTTAAAAGACCTGTTTCTTTCGTATGACAAAAAAATTGGTATATTTTTAGCGGATCCGCGCGACCTTGTACAAAAGGTTGTGCAAAATTGTATTTATTGTACGATCTCTTGCCACGAGTTAGTTTTTTTTTAACATTTATATAGAACGATCATTTTTGTACTTGCTTTTAAGTTTTTTTTCCTGTGTGTGTGTGCCGTTTCTTGTGTAAATTTTGTCGAGTTCCTTTTTATTCCAAACGTTTATAAATACAAGTACATAAAAATTGAGGTTTTCTCTTGAGTCTATCAGAAACTATCAACTCTAATCCTCGATGTGTTGAAAAGGTTTAGGTGTGGTACATTTGAGGCAAATTAGTTTTGGACTTTAAAAAATGATTAATTCCTAATTTCTAGACGCGAATACACAGAAAAACAGCAAAAGTTTTTTTTTAAAGTTATTTCAAAATAAATGCTTTGTCCTGAAAACATTCGCGATCAAATTTTAAAGACATCTTGTGAATAGTATATAAAGAATAATGTACATAATAAAAAATTACAAAAAAATAATTAAAGATTTTTTTCACCTTGTTGCTAAGCGCGATGCCCCTGACAACACCGAACATTCTATCTCCAGATAGCTTTATCCAATCAAGCTGAAAATTGGTAGGGGTCATCAACTCACTGTATTCTATAAATTACATGAGGGAATTTTTCCTAGCAACAGTTGCCAAGGTAACTGAAAAACGTGGTTTCAAAATTAGCTAATGCTAATTTTAAAACCACGTTTTTCAGTTACCATGACAACCGTTGCTAGGGAAAAAATGTCTCATTTAAAGGTGAAAAAACTTTTTTATCACTCACTGTATTCTATAAATTACATGAGGGACTTTTTCCTAGCAACGGTTGCCATGGTAACTGAAAAACGTAGTTTTAAAATTAGCATTAGCTAATCTAGAAAAACACGTTTTCAGTTACCATGGCAACCGTTGCTAGGAAAAAAATGTCTTATTTAAAGGTGAAAAAATTTTTTTATCACTCACTGTATTCTCTAAATTACATGGGAGAATTTTTTCCTAGCAACAGTTGCCATGGTAACTGAGAAACGTATTTTTCAAGATTAGCTAATGCTAATTTATTATGTACTTTCATTTGATAAAGAAATTTCATCTGTGTTGTGATTACATTTTGAGTTTTGTCTTTATACCTTAGTTTGTGATTACTGGATCGAGGATCTCACACTGAAATTATTTCCGTAGTCTTCAACCAACTAATTTGTCCAAATTGAATTGACAATATCAGGGCCGTACGTGTTGTATCTGCGTGAAAACTCTTTGGAGAAATAAGGCTCTTCATTAGATGTCAAACGTGTGATCACCATCATGAAAATCAACAAAATATCTTTCTACACCTTTAGAGGGTTGGGACAAGGTCACGCGGGTCTACATAAAGCTTTTTCGATCTACAAGAGCGAAAGTGAAAATAAATCGAGGCATAGAATAAAGAGTACAGGAATAAAATAGAAACGAAGGGGAAATCTACATTCCTAGTTGTTTTTAACTATTTAGTCACATTCGTTCTATTTTTTAAAGTTTATTGGAGAAAAAAAGGAATTTCCTTGACAATTGTCACAAAAGTGTTTCCCCCCAAACGTCAAAAATGATAATTTTTTAATTAAATTTTAAACGTAAACAGAACAGGCTATTATCCTTGTTATCGAAAATGATTTCTGAAACAAAAATTATTTTTTAAATAGCTTCGAGAAAAAAATTGTCGCTGTTTCTAAAGAAAGGTTAAGTAAAGAAGAATTCAGTGATCTTTGCTACTTTTAAAAATACAGACGTGGTAGGGACACACGGGAAAGTGTTTAAAAATTAAATATGAATACAAAAGACAATACATTCACGGTAATATATTGGTATTGGTATGTACACCATATTTAGTTCTCCTTATTATGCCACAACTTCGGCTTCTTTTCCAGCTTAACACGCGCTGGACATGGTACTTGTCCAGGTTTCTCACACATGCAAAAACAATGTCCGTGTTTTCCGAAGTTCGCCGGGTTCAACCGCCCAGGGTATTCCACTTCTTCGCCTTTTAAAACCTCACTGCAATCAAGACACGCGTTTCAAGTAAGACATATCATCATCATCACATAGAAAATCATCAAAAGAAAAAAATACATATTTCCAGGTGTCAAATGCGGCAGAATTATAATAATCCCCGCAATATATATTACCGAGAAACAAAGGGGCCTTCCCTTCACTATATTACCGAGAAACAAAGGGTCTTCCCTTCACTATATTACCGAGAAACAAAGGGTCCTCCCTTCACTATATTACCGAGAAACAAAGGGGGCTTCCCTTCACTATATTACCGAGAAACAAAGGGTCTTCCCTTCACTATATTACCGAGAAACAAAGGGTCCTCCCTTCACTATATTACCGAGAAACAAGGGGCCTTCCCTTCGCTATATTATCGAGAAACAAGGGGCCTTCCCTTCACTATATTATCGAGAAACAAGGGGTCTTCCCTTCACTATATTACCGAGAAACAAGGGGCCTTCCCTTCACTATATTACCGAGAAACAAAGGGTCTTCCCTTCACTATATTACCGAGAAACAAAGGGTCCTCCCTTCACTATATTACCGAGAAACAAGGGGCCTTCCCTTCGCTATATTATCGAGAAACAAGGGGGCTCCCCTTCGCTATATTACCGAGAAACAAAGGGTCCTCCCTTCACTATATTATCGAGAAACAAAGGGTCTTCCCTTCACTATATTACCGAGAAACAAAGGGTCCTCCCTTCACTATATTACCGAGAAACAAGGGGCCTTCCCTTCGCTATATTATCGAGAAACAAGGGGTCTTCCCTTCGCTATATTATCGAGAAACAAAGGGTCTTCCCTTCACTATAGTATTATATTTAATCTGGGAACTGATTGAGTAGCGACAAACATCGTACCTCAAGGGAGCAGACGCGGCGATATCAACAAGATTAAGGATATCGTCTGCTTGTTTATTATACACGTCGATCAATTGTTTCTTACCGTCCTCTAAACAAACGCTTAAATACAACATCTTTACGATGGAAGACCTTTTGGAAACTTATGGGGCCCTTTACACTGCCGTGCAACATCTTTAAATACAGTACAATCCCGATAACTCGAACCCCCAAGGGACCGAGTAAAATAGTTCGAGATAACCAATGTTCGAGTTATCGGGAGTTTTTATGAGAAACTATTAGGAGAAGGAAATAGAAAAACAGTTCGAGTTAACGCGAGTTCGACTGAAAGGGGGTTCGAGTTAACGCGAGTTCGACTTAAAGGGGGTTCGAGTTATCGGAATTGTACTGTAGTTCGAGATAACGAATGTTCAAGTTATCGGGAGTTTTTATGAGAAACTATTAAGAGAGGGGAATAGAAAAACAGTTCGAGTTAACGCAGGTTCGACTGAAAGGGGGTTCGAGTTAACGCGAGTTCGACTTAAAGGGGGTTCGAGTTATCGGAATTGTACTGTGTATAATAGGCTCACCATAGTAAAACGTGATGTGCGGGAACTGATGTTTATCTCTGAAGCAGACAAACTGTTTTGTATCGTTTTTATACTGGATCTGTGGTAGATCACGCAAAACGAAGTCGCTGAAAGAAAACGAACGAGGGAAAATAAAATGAAAACGAAATACAAGCAGATTTTCCGACAGCTATATTCACCACGCACCATTTCATCCGTCGCTTATCGTCTTTTACCGGTAATTATAAAACAAATCTGGATGCAGATAGGAACACACGATGAAAAGTAGTTACAGTACGAAAATCGCTAGACTTCATTCATGATATATTGATACCTTTGTCTTTTATTACCATTTATTAGTATATAAAAATAATCAAAGGACAAGTTGCAGAATCAATTCCGCTTAAATTCCCGAATCAAACAGTTTAATATAAGGAGATGCGAGCTAAACCCGAAACTTTTACTAACCGTAAACCTTTGCTTTGCTTCTCCGTGGTAAACGATACAGCAATCACCTTGATACTGTTTTGCAAAATCAACCGGCCTCCGCTCAAATACTGGACTGTACGACGGAACGGGAACGGACCTTTAGCCATGGCGCTACATTTGTTTGTTGTGGATCAATGAGCTTCTCAAACAGTAGAGTTAACGAAAACTTGTTTATTTTAATTTCTGAAATTGGCTTAGGAGAGCAATGACAAACACAAGGAATACAAGATGAAAAGGTACAAAGGTTAAAAGAAGGAATGATCAATAAAGAGCTAATCTTCCAAGTGAAATACGCGAAAAAATACAGAAACAAGTGTAAATAAAAGTATTATTGAATAATTGACCAGAAAACCCCAAACTACGTATCAAGGCAAATGACAACAATTTGTTGAATTAGATATATCTTACTTAATGAAATCAAATAAACGAGAAATCCGACGAAAATAGTGAAAAGTTACATAATATCTTGTTCGCGACTATATATTACATTATTACTTGATGAAAAGAAACATTAAATGCAGAAAACATAACAATTCCAAAAAAACTACTATTTGGTAGAAATTTTTCAGAACATTCTAAAATGAAAATAATAAAAACAACACAACACGTGATCGTCACATCCGACTAAAAACTCTGCGTTTGCAATTTCTTTAGAAGTCTTCATGAAATATCTCAAGTTGAGAGAAATCGACGATCTTCGAAAAAGCCCAATAGCCCACTATCACTTGCAAACCTGGTGGTTGCTAGATGACAGTGGGCTTAACCTCAGCAACCGGTTACCTCGGCAGAAGCGCCAGAACGCTTAGTAACATGTAGTGTTGTAAACACCTGAACGAGATTGTACAATTTCGATTTGAGATCTTACAAAGTACTTACATTCTCATGAAATTTCAAATATAAAATATATATAAATATAAAAATGGTGTCTAGGAAGAAAGATTGCAAAAAATATATAAAAATTGAGCCGAAATACAAAACTAGTTGTCCAACAAACAGCAAATGACTTCTTAAACAATCATTAAAAATTCTACAGAAACCTTTCTTCATCATCATCATCATTAACATTTTTCACGTCTATTTTCCATGCTTGCATATGGGTTAGACTGGGTTTCAGCAGATAATATTCCCCACAATTTCGTAGGTTTAACTATTTGATGATTCATTGGAGCCAGATGTTTTTTACAGCGGGATGCCCTTCCTAACGTCAACCCCAATGAAAGGGAAATCTTTCAGTTTGATTTTTGTTTTCAAGTCAATTATGAGAAAATAGCAGTTTACCTACGCAACATTTCATTGCGAAAATGAAACAAAAGGAGTGAGCATACCTCAGCATTGGTTGGGTGAATACCGATGAGATCATCGAAACTATGTTTTGTTGCTCCCAACTTCAATGCAATTGAGAAACCCTGGACAACCTCCCCCGCATTTGGTCCGAGTATGTGAATACCAACAACTTTCATCTGAAAATGAATGAAAAACACTCAATATAAGAAATCTTTACCCAGAAACAAAATTGCATTTTTTCTTTTAATTCCGGTCTTACAATGTATACTAACTACCTATTAAATTCAAATTTATTTACACTATTTATTTAACAGGTGGGCAATCTTTCGAGGAAGGTATTCTTCTAACATTATTGGAAACGTTTTCTTTTGAAATCTTTATTTTAGTTTTCTAAATTTTTATGAAATCTTTTGAAAATTTGACATTGAAAGAAAACACATTTAATTATTATTGAATTTAAATAAAAGGTTATGCAAACTATCAATTTTCAAAATATTCTCAAATTAAATTGAATTCATAAAACTCACATTTTCTTTGCTATTACACACTAGCTTCGCGTAACATTCGTTATCGAGTCTGTAAGGAACGGTTGTTTCCAACGGAGTAAAGTTTGAATGGTACACCTCAATGTTTTCCTCTCCGTACTTCTCAGTAGCTGCTTCCTCAGAGAGACCACATGCACCATATTCCAGTGGCGTGAAGATTGTTGTAGGGACGTTAGTGTAATCACACTGAAAGGAATACTGATTCATGCATATCATCACAATCATATGGGAGGAAGTTTGTTCACAAAAATGTTCAACCAAACAAAATTTGGGGTCCACAAAATTCCACAGGATTCAAAAACAAGACTAACAAACTAAATTGACGATGGCTTACCTTTAAACTGGAACCAGAATACAAACGCCTGGCTAAAAGTTTCCCAGCCTGAATAGCGACAGGTGTCAGTTCCGGTTTTCCATCCAAGACATCGCCAATTCCAAATATATTCTCAATATTTGTCTGATCAGAGTCGTTAGAAATGACAAAGCCATTTCTGAATCGAAAAAGTTGAAAGCTTTCTTAATCTTTGAAACCAAACCGTGGAAGAGGTATCTGACGCGGACAAGAAACATATTTAATAAAGCCATTACCTCCAAACATTGAAGTATAGACATTGAAGTATAGACAGTAAAGAGCAGAATCTATTATCTCAACGCAAAATTTAAAACTTACGTAAGTTTACTGTGAGAGGAAAATATGGGATATAGAAACATTATTGTGAGAAAGAAATTTAGATAAACTTTAGGACAAACTATTCAAACAGCTCATTCGCCGAAAATGATTAAGAACACTTACTTTGGATTGAGATTTACACCAATATCTTGCAGACCGATATCTTTAGTGCACGGTGCCCTTCCCACAGCCATGACAACAGTGTTGTATTCATCGCTCTCCTCCTTGCCACTCTCATGGTTCATGTATGTAACACAGATCTTCCCCGGAGTGCCTTCTTCCAACTTCTCCATCTGCAAATTGAGGACGAAACCAGATGAGACAGGCAGTTTAAAAACAGCCTTTTATACAGTAAACATTATTTGAAAAATGGCAACTTAGAATATTTATAAGTCTTTAATTCCTCAGATCGAAACTATAATAATACAAACAATTATTCACAGGAAGAACAGAATTTTTGTAAATATGCATTATTTTGTATATATTTTGCACTATTTTGATTTGGTTACCTGAAAAGTGGATTGATAAAGTGATAGATATAGATAGGGTTAATGACAGGATAATTATTATTAAGTTAATAGTGGGTAAGAATGTAGTTTCAGTAGTTTCTGTTTATGCACCCCAGTGTGGTTTGGATGATAGTCTTAAAGATGCTTTTTATGATGGTCTTTTAGCGGTGGTATCAAAGTTAGGAGAAAAAGAGATAGTGTTAGTAGCTGGTAACTTTAATGGTCATGTTGGAAGTACACCTAGAGGGTACGAAGGTATACATGGACGTTATGGGTATGGAACTAGAAACACTGAAGGTGAAAGAATTTTAGAGTTTAGTGAAGCTATGGATATGTTGGTAGGTAATACTGTGTTTAAGAAAAGGAATAGCAGACTAGTGACCTTTCAATCAGGCAATTCAAGTACCCAGATTGATTAAATCCTTATCAGGAAGTCAGATCGGAATCTACTTAGAAATGTAAAGGTTATTGCAGGAGAGAAATGTGTTAGTCAGCATAGGTTGGTTGTATGTGACTTGAGCATTAAGTCAGGAAGTGAGAGGAAAAGGACTTTTGTTCCTAGAAGAAAAATTTGGAAATTAAAAGACTCTGCAGTAAGGGATAGTTTTTGTACCAGTTTTAAACAAAACTTGGAGAGAGTAGAAATAAAGATTGATGTTGAAGGTATATGGTCTAAGTTGAAAGGCAGCCTACTAGGTGCCTCTAATAGTGTATGTGGATGGACTAAGGGCCCTATCAGGAGACGGGAGACTTGGTGGTAGAATGATGTTGTTGATAAGGCTATTAAGGAGAAAAGAAGGTTATGGAAAGAATGGAAGGCAGGTGGGAATAAAGAGCCATATTTAGAAGCAAAGCGTACAGCAAAGTTAAAAGTTTATACAGCAAAGAAAAGGGTAGAGGAAGAAAGATTTCCCAATTTGCTAGGTAGAGAGGATCAGAAAAACGAAGTTATTAAAATGGCAAAGCAGATGAGTAAGACAAATCAGGATATCTTTGGAGAAAAGTGTGTGAGAAATGACATCAGAGTTTTAGCTTTTGATGATAGTACTAAAAAATTGGCTTGGGAAAGTTATTATAGTAAATTACTAAATGAGGAGTTTGAATGGGACCAGTCTTTTGTCACGAGTTAGTCCAATTAAGGGTCCTGCTGTCAGAATAGAAAAAGGATTGAATTAAATCGGCTCTTAGTAAGATGAAAGATGGTAAAGCTGCTGGTCCATCAGCTCAGGTATTGTTTCTGAAATGCTGAAGGCATCTGGTGAGGATGGTATTGACATCATGGTATTGAACTTGTAAATGCTATCGTCAGTCAAGGTGTAGTCCCTGCAGACTGGGAAATTAGCTCTATAGTAAACTGCTATAAAGGTAAAGGTGATGCCCTGGAGAGAAGTAATTATAGAGGGCTGAAAATGTTAGACCAAGTTATGAAAGTATTAGAAAGGATATTGACAAGATTTATTAGAGATAGGGTGAATATTGATGATATGCAGTTTGGATTTATGCCTGGATGGGGAACTATTGATGCAATTTTTATAGTCAGACAGTTGCAGGAGAAATATCTGCAAAAGAATAAGAGGTTATATTTTGCATTTGTTGATTTAGAGAAAGCTTTTGACAGAGTACCACGTGAAGTAATCGGGTGGGCGGTGCAAATGTTAAGAGTCGATGAATGAAAAGCGTCAGTTGTTATGTCTATGTATGAAAATGCCGCCAGAAGTCATGTCAGAGTGAATGGATCATATAACAAGGAATTTGGAGTTAAGGTTGGTGTACATCAAGGATCTGTTCTTAGTCTGTTACTCATTATCATGGTTTTGGAGGCATTATCTCAGGAGTTTAGAGTAGGGTGTCCATGGTGGGAATTATTGTATGCCGATGATCTTGTGCTTATTTCAAATAGTCTAGAAAAGTTAACTGCAAAATTTGCTACTTGGAAGAAAGGTATAGAGTCAAAAGGGCTTAAAGTTAACATGGGTAAGACAAAAGTTATGGTCAGTGGAGTTGGCATTTCAACACCTATTGCTTCAGGTAGATGGCCATGCTCTGTATGTAGTAAGGCTGTTGGTAATAACTCAATATATTGCAAATATTGTGATCATTGGGTTCATAAGAAGTGTAGTGGTATAAAGGGTCAACTTACCTCAGTGGTGGGCTATGTGTGTATGGTGTGTACTGGTGAAATTACCTTAGCAACTGGACAGCCAGTAGAATCTGTGCCAATAGGTGATGACTTTTCAGAGACAAAGGATGGCTTTTGTTATTTGGGCAACATGATTAGTACAGGAGGTGGCGCAGAACAAAGTTGTATAACTCAAATTAGATCTGGGTGGAAAAAGTTTAGAGAACTTTTACCTCTCCTAACTTCTAGAGTGATATCTCTTCGCACGAAAGGCAGGGTGTATGATGCATGGGAGACATGGGGAGTTAGAACTGTTGAATTAAACAGACTAGAGCGCGATGACATGAAAATGATTAGATGGATGTCAAATGTGACATTGAAGGATAGGAAGCCTTCAAATGAGTTAAGAGAATGCTGTGGACTAGAAAGAGACTGTTATTTTTAATTTTGCAAGCAGAAAAATCTTTAAAGGGATTCCCAAGTTCTCATACATATTTAACATATATAAATAAAAAAAAAGAATCAAATTTGTCCCAAACATAACAAATAACAACCTAACTGGTTATTCTGTTTTTTAAATTGTTGTTGTTCAATGCAACGCTTTCTCTTCGACCTTCTTCCCGCGATGTTTATTTCTAACTAGGGTTCAGACCTCATTGTCCGTATAAGGCAAAAAAGTGTGATAATCATTTGTTGTGACATACATGGTACGTAGTTTTGATGTATGAGATTAAGCCGTATAGTTCGTAAGCCGGTTTCTGCATATATTTGTTGTAAAAGCGCTACAACTACTTTCGCGTGATGAAAAACAGTGTTTATAAACGAGCACTAACTGGTAAGAAACAAGTCATTGCTCCAGTCTGCACTGAAACAAAAGACGATATCATTGAGCAATCAAGAAAATATTCACGTCTTCACACAATTTGATTTAGTTTTTCTTCTGTTTTGTGGTCATTGTTAAACTAAATGTTGTTTTTCCATTAGTTGCGATTTGTTTCTTACTTTTTTTAAGTCCGCGATTGTTTAACTTGAAATATATTATATATTATTATTATATAAATATATATTGTATAAATTTTTAACATTTTGGTGCTTCAATATTTATTTTTAAGGACACAAATTTTGCTTCATTTTTATTGTTCCCTCCCAATCTCTTCTACTTCCGCCTCTTCACTTCAAAATTTTCCATATATTCCGATGATGTAACAACTTCAGAATCTCCGCCATCATCCTAATCTTTTAAGGTAACATAAACTCCACTAGGTTCTGGAAATTCCTCCCTTATCTTTGTGATGAACAGGCTGCTATTATTCGTTGTACGAAACGACCAAGCTTTATTGAGATAAGCCAGCTAAACTGGCGATATGCTCCGTATCGATACGATGTGAAATATAATAAAATATCTAATTCTTCTATTTTTTGAAATATACATATTTACATAACAAAATTACTTGATTTATAATTTGTTAAATGAAATGCAAACAGGGGTATGTTATCTCTAGGAGGAAGTCAGGCCCCCTCTCTGTCATTTAGACCTACCATGCATGTCCACAATACACATCGATTTAGGAGGTGTTCATATGAGAAAAATCAACCCGGCAAAACGGGCTATCTCGGTTGGCTGAGATCTCAGCTCCCTTATCAAATCCTTATAAAAATCTACAAGCTGTCATATGAAACACAAGCGAGCCCAGTTAACCGGGATCTCGCTTTGTTCAGCCGGGATCTCGTCAAGACGGGCTGATTTTTTACCATATGACAGCTCCAGCCCTGTTTGCCGGGCTGAAAAGCTATCAACTGCGCATGCTTGTCAAGAAACACGCATTACAAAACAAACATTGTCACGTGGTTACTCTGCAAAAAAGCCGGGCTGAAAATTTCATATGACAGCTTGGAGTTTTCAGGAATTATCATCATATGAACAGCCCCTTAGACATAAAGGTGCAAAAGATTCCTGCTGTGTAACACAAGAGATGTCTGGAATTTAAATTGAATACATTGAAACTCGTTTTCTGGATGAACTAAATTATGCATAACGTGTGAAAACACCTGGAGTCATAAAGAAAAATAGACAGAACAATTTTCTGATATAATAACAAAGCAAATCACAACAAAGTTAGTAAATAGATAAATATTTATAGTAATGCCATCATTAAATTGAATTTGGTCGATTTCACGGTGATTGATGTGTTCAACGATTGACTCTTCAATATTTGAAATTTTACTGCCGTCCACACTTTCGTTATCTTTATCATCATGTTTCTTATTTTTCCGTGAAGTTTTTTTTGTTTTGCTCAAAGCGATAAGGTTGAACATACATTTCTATTCCAAAAACAAACAATACTCAACGATGTTACATACCTTGTACTTCACAGGTCGCGTTATACCAAAGAGGTTTGAACCAAGGTTTAAAAATGTAAACATCGTGAAAATTTTTAATGGCGGACAAAACACGAGACTTTCTTCGTTGTTTTAGAGGATTAGAGATAGCTACTTTAAAAACAAGTTATCATATTATTTTTTACATTCGGTTTTGAGTTATTGTAATAATGTTTGTATGAAAACTTGGGAATCCCTTTAAAAGCAATGAAGTAATTTAGACTACTTTTAAATAAGAAAACAACTTACCTTCACAAGAGTGTAACGTTTCAAAAACCTGATTCCACTTTTCTCCATGAAACCAGCTACCTTGTTGGCCATGTCCTGATCAAAACCACGTAACGGAATTGAACGCATCATAACAGTTGTGTTCAATCCAACTCCATGCAGGAAGCCAGCACACTCGAGGGCAATGTATGATGCTCCACAGAAAAGTGTTTTGCCAGGAGAATGTGGAAGTGAAAAGATATCATCGCTGAAGCAAATATATAAAGTTTTTTGTTATTATGAATGATTGTTTGTTTGTTTTTAACGAGTCTTCCAGAACGCTCATTAAACATTATCATGAAGTTATTATCATCAAGGAGTTTTAGTGTATTTAATTTCATTGCTTCCATTTGTGCTACGGTTATTTTTGATGAAATATTTATAACCACTCACTAAACAACTTTGTGATCCTTTTGGTTAAGAGCCGAACGTCATTACCATTGCGTTATATTAGCGTTATGCAGTATATAATTAAATATATATATGTTAAAGCTCATTAAATGGGTATGCGGGTCGTATAACATATTTGACCTCATGGACATAAGCATCCATGCCCCTGATGCATAGCTGCCACGGAGTTTTAAATACAAGTTGGTACCTGGCGTGGGTTAACTCACCACTGTTTTCCTCTTTCTGGAGTTGGCATTAGGAAGGGCATCCAGCCATAAAAACATCTGCATCAATAAACCATCAGATGATTAAACCTCCATAATTGGAGAAAATCATCATTTGAAACCGTCCAACCCATGCAAGCATGGAAAAGTGACGTTAAAAGGATGATGATGATGAGGATGATGATGATTAAGAAAATGTTTAATTTTTATTTTATTTTATTTTTAATAATTATTTAGAATATAAAATACAAACTAGCAAAAAATCTTGGATATAAAATACGAAAGTCAGTGAAAACCGCATTCTATCATTACCTTGTTATTGCACAATCCAAGACCCCAGGGACATCAGGGTAATTTGGTCTGCCTCCCATGGCCAGCACAAACGTTCGAGCTGTTATAGTCTCTGTTTTGCCAGCTTTATCCGTTAACTGCACTTTGTGATTATCAATGAATTTTGCATATTTATTGTAGTACTTCACTTTTTTCTTCATCAACGAAACTTTATAGCCGAAGTTCAAACTATGGACGTGATTCTGAATAGCTTGCACCATCTTCGGCCAGTCGTGCGTGGTCTTCTCCTCAACATTCCAACCAAAAGAACGAGAATCATTGACGGCTTCACCTGCATCCAGTGAAGACGAAACCACATTTAAAAATGACTCTTTAAACTCTCATACTAACGAAGAAGCTAACGAAGAGCAAGGTTTTCTTCTGTTCAAAAGCAAATGTAGGAAACATTTTTTAACCTAATTATATAGTGTTTTTATCATTTTTCCAGAATAATTTTAATCATTTTTTCCTTTTAACTGATATATAATTCTGAAACAGCTGACCCCAGTGGAAACAACTACAGCACTTTCTTGTGGTCTGGGTTTTCTGGATTATCCACTTAAAATTTGAATTATTATTGTTATTATACAATATAAAGCTAGAAACCAACAAATTCTTTTCACCCATGAAATCAGGTTCTAACATAAAAGATGGGTTCACCAAATATTTGAATGTAACCTCTAGCGACCGCAAGAACTGTGCAATGATGCTACCTTTTCCATTACATTCAATACTTTATTGCGGAAAAAAAATGTTTGTAATTTCAGCATTAGTTTGCATATAAAGTTTGTATTTTTATTTAAATTACAGACCTAGAAGTGCAGCCTGATGCATAAGTTTCTTTGGAATGCAGCCAACATTGACGCAAGTTCCACCGAGTCCCCAGATAGAACCAGCGGGAGAAGGTTTCACAAAATCAGCCACTGCTACTTTGGCCCCTAAATCAGCCGCTTCCTAAAGGCGAAATTCTTGTTTCAGATTCAAAATCTTTTGTAATTTAGACAGAGGTATATGTTCTAGATGAAATCATTTCAAGTTCATATCTTCGCGCAAGTTATTTGAAAGATTTTATAAAACAACTCTACGAAAGGCGAAGAGAAGAGATTGACATTTACTGGAAAACAAAGTTTCGTTTGTTACCTTGGAACATGACAGACCACCGGATCCACCTCCAATCACAAGCAGATCGTAATCATACTTGGATTCATCCCCGGAGAGCAGCTGGTGCAAACGCCCGTTTTCGAAAGCTGCTTGCGCATCGCTGGCTCCGCCCAAATGCTTCCCGTGGATGTAAATGTTAGGGACAGTTTTTTGGTTCGTTTTGGCGAATAAAACCTCTTGGATATCACCACCATTTTCTAATTAAAGCAAACAGAGACAGAAAATGAATTACTTTTGATGATCAAAGAACAATTTTAACAAGCAACAGAAGTCCGTTAGCAAAATATCCAACAACTAAAAACTTGCCTTCTAAATCCAACTCATATGCTTTATAATCAGTTCCTGTCTTATCGAACAGTGCTTTCACCTAAAAAATTCCCAAAAAATTTGTGTAAGGAATGCATTGAGAGAGAAAAGACAACTTTTATCAGTGAAAAATCATGGCTGCCTACTGACAGTTTTCATCAAACAACAAGAAATAAGCGCCCCACTGAAATTCCATGAACTTGCAAAGACATGATTTCAATTTTAGGTAAATCTTTGAAATGACAGGGTTTTAGGAATAGGTGTAAAATTGACTAGAAATGTACAAGAAAACGTTTGAACCTTATTGCAAAATGGGCAGGTTGATTTGGAAAATATCACCACAATGTTCTCTTTTATCATTCCGTCAATGAACTGTGTTGTGCTTGGTACAGGTGCCATGTTGCTGCTGTGAACGTTACTGCACCAGAATGCGTTGTCTGGAAAAAACATTTGATTAATACAAATAGCTAGAGAGTATCTATTACCTTTAAATAATGTATATTTAAAAACTATTTATTTCATAAACTTGGGGTTATTGATAGAATAGTGCTTATGCCTCATTCAATGAAATGGAATTGAATGAATCTTTTTTAAAATAAAAAAGATTTTTCCTTCAAGTGATATATATTTATATATATTGTAAAATCAATTATAAGTAAAATTATATTGTAACTCGTTCTGTCTGAATCAACAAACAAGCCCAGTCCGCGAGGAACGATAAGTACAAAAACAGTACCTTGTTGTCAATTTATGTTTGGGACCTGAAAGATAAATATGGCGTCACCCTATCTTTAAAATGGTCAATTGTCAGAAAAGCCGGCTGCTACACCAATGGTTCTCACAACTGTTCTCTTTGTTCACAGGAAAAATATGAGATCCTTCCCGAACAAAGATGAGCTACTTAAAACGTAGGCATTCAAACAAGTTTTTGCTAGCCAATTACAAATCGAGAAACCGTTAATGATCCTTTGATCGTCCGCATACTTTTTATCATCTCTCGGGAGTTTACCAAATCTACATGTACGAAAAACCTTTTGTAAAATATTCTATTAGTTTAGCTGAAGAGTGTACATACACGAAACTCAGAGTGCTGAACAAAAAATGTCTTGTTGATTTTCTTCTCAAACTTAAATATATTATCGCTCTGATTCTGCAAGTTTTATTGAGCACTCATCATCTTCCAGGTTTAACATCTGTTTTCCCCATACATGAGGCTTGGACGTTTTCAAAAGATGATATTCCCCACAATTGTGTAGGTTTAATCATCTGATGGTTTATTGAAGCAAATGTTTTTACAGCTGGATGCCCTTCCTAACGCCAACCCCAGTTAGAGGGAAAACAGTGGTGAGTTAACCCACGCAAGATATCAACTATGCATTTTAAACTCCGTGGCAGCTGTGCATAAAGGGCATGGGTGCTTATGTCCATGAGGTCATAGATGTCACATGACCCGCATACCCACACTGTCATTGACTACACAATCAAGAAATATTTCATAGCATAACTTTTAAATTTTTTTTAGACAATAGTTATCCTTTGGCAATTTAATTTCTTTTCCAAGTCATTTACAGAACTGTTCAAGTTGCAACTTTGTAAATTTAGGAAGTAATATATTAAACCAATTAACACAAAATTAATTTTAAATATTTATAATAGTATAATTTAGGTAAGAAAATTACTTGAATTTCGGTATATTTGACGCAGATAAAATTAGATCTTTATATCGGATTGCAACATTTCTATATATAAAAAAATAATTCAGTATAAATTAATAGTCGCACTAAATAAAACTTGATCTTTCAGAAAGGTTTTGAGAATAACTCAGAATTAGAGTTGTGAACAAGTTAAAAGATGCTTGGTGTTGGTGCTAGCAGGGGATAACCCTCAATGGGGGAGTGGGTAAAAATGGTCTACGAACTACACTAACTGCCCACTATCACAGAATATTATCTCAGCATAGTTGATCAATCTTGCATTTGAGTTATTCCTTAATCTCTCAAAAACTATTTCAACTTTAACCAGACTTGATTAAAGATGTTACAAAGAGTTATGGCTATATATAAAAAAATATATAAAAAGAAAATGTTTAAATTCAAAAAGAAATCCGAAGTTAAAACGCACGCAAACATACATACACGGTTTATTTAATTCCACAAACTTGCTAAACAAAAGTTTCCGATTGCGCAACACTTGCGTTGTAATTAATCTCTTCCCAATAGAATTGAATCCCTGATTTTTTACAGGGATAAACTCAAATAACCTTTTCCAGCAGCTGTGTCTCCAAGATAACATCAATTCTTGCCTACAACAATGTTAATAGAAATATGCAAACAAACAACTAAGGTATATGTAAATTGCAGACAAAATTGATCTGCTGACAACCTAGGCCTGTAGATGGTGCACGGTACGCGTCAAATGTTCCTAATGATTTTATTTCTCATACTTGTGTTAACAATTCATAACAGTCAAGTTGTATATATATATATGGTTTTAGGATCTTTGGGATTTTTGAGGTTAGGATTACAGAATTCTAAGGGGTCAGTCACATATCGATTTTCCCACACTTAGTGTCAAAATGACGTTAAGAATTTGACAGTCCTGCCTAAAACTACAAAAAAACTTAAAATCAATATTTCTCTAGAATAAAGTTTACCTTGAAAACATGCCTATTATTACCTGCAAAAAGTCTATCTTCACATTGCCCCTTTAAAGCTGTTTATAAAAGACTTTTTATATTGTTCCCGCAGGAATTTTTGTTGTCAACCTTGCATGTGCAAAGTTCATGCATCATTTCTGAAGTATATAGAGAATGACTAAGTTATAATTAAATAAAATTTTTGTATTTTAATTAGATTTTGTCAGAAACAAATATGTTAGTACATAGCAATACTGGCAAATCTTTTTGAAAATCTCAAAACCCCGAATGTTCCTAAACCTTACCCAGTTATTATTTGTGCAAAGGCTCATTGAAATAGTGGGTTCAGGGGTCTAGGGAGAGTTAGCCGACATAAAAAATCGGGTTTTTTAATATTAGAATTAAGACTTTCAGGTTTTCAATATGTGTACATCATCGTATACCTTGCTTAAATTCTATAACTCAATTGTTTTAATGAGGTTTATTAAGCTGATAATCATGCAAACTGATAATTGTGCAAACTTGTTGCTAGACAGATGTTCCTTTTAAATTTGTGTACAGAGTATCTTTCTGGGCATGCGCTGTTCAATGAACTTAATTCGCCTTTCTCATTTCGCATGCACAAACAAAAGAAAATCAATATCTTGTCCTTGAGTTATTAGCGTCACTAGATGGTACCTGCCCACCCGCTAACATCATTTTGACGCTAAGCGTGGGAAGAATCAACATGTGCCTGACCCCTAAAAATGCACAGCACAGCACAATCTTAAAATAGCGCAGACCAATAAAATGCGCGGAACATATATATATATATATATATACATTCCTGGTTTTAAATAGACAATGTTTTTACAATTATTGTTATCGTTATTTACATAAAATTTAAAAATAAATATAGGTTCAAGGAGGGTAAAACTTTCTAGAAAGGAAAAATACGAGAAATACTCTTAACAGTTCTCTAGAGGATTGTTGTGTAGTGTACCTAAAATATATATTATTATACAAATATATATATCTATGGTTTACCAATAATCCAGCAAACGTTGAGAAAATATGCATAAGTTATTGGTTAAAAACCCTGCCTCCTTCCGGCCCATAAATCATACAAAAATACTCACATTAACCGTATGCAACTCCTGGCTTTTAACGAATTTTGAAAAAATGAAAATGAAAAGTTGTCAAGAAATTTTTAAGTTATGTTCAATATTTCTAAACTCCTGAACAAATTCAAAACATGCTTGGAATTAGTTGCATTGGTTAAATAATTTCTAAATGCTTAGCTTTCAATAGTTTGACTGAGTTAAATATCTTTGAATTTAAATATCAGCGTGACGCTGCAAAAAACGGCACATGTTGTATTTTTTGACACAGCATCTTTTTTATCAGGTGATAATGTAAATGCTAAATCACACGGAGAGAAAGACCAACATTCGACGATTTTGAAGACGAAACATGTTGAAAAAATATCATGTGATTCTATGATTAATACGATAACAAATGAAAATTATACACGAAAGACGGCGTTAATTGTACAATTTCATTTGTTATTTATTTGCTGTTACTTACTCTTGCGCAAGCCGTTAACAAATTAAAAATGCCAGGTAATTATATACTTAAATTAACATCACTAATTTGTTTTTTGGTATTTATTAACGAGAATTGTACTTTTTCTTTGTTCTGATGATGGCTTAGCCATAACATAACTTAGCCGAAACATGTTAACCAAAATAAAAAGTGTTTTATCTCAGATAACACAGATCGCTTATAAAATTGTATATTATTCTATGTAACCTTTGGAACATTCCTTGGCGCGCCCCTATTGGAAACTGTGTTAATGGAAGGCTATGTGCAACCATAGTCTATAGAAAAAACCCTGGTCTGGAAACTCCGTTCACTATCTAGTTGAAAAGCGCGCAAAAATGAGTTTTTTAAAAAATCGGTCACGTGATCAAAATAAATGCAAATCAACATCCGTCATAGCGGAAGCTGTTATACTCTTGATATCTTACTGTCATAACTAGTGTTAAATACAATAAAATACCAACAAAAGTAATATAATAATAATAATAATAAAAGAATTAATATATAATAAAAGTTGGCATTTATATAAGTGCTAATCATTGATGAAGTGCGTATTTCGTTTTTATTTTATTAGACTACATCTATCGGAAGTTTCAACTGCATACAATGTGTTAAAGTTCGCAAAACTAAAGGTTAACGCGACATGAGAATGCTATACATAATAATTCAACATCATGCGTCACACACACGGTAACATTGATTCGAACTTAGTTGTAGTCATGCTGGTGAATGCACCAAAACCATCTCAAAGAACCTGTGTTAGACTGAAGAAGTACAAGATTAATTTTCAAGATACAAAGAAAAAAGTGAAAACTTAAAACAAAAGAATATTAAAAAAGGAAGCGTAACACATGTACTAACAGATTAATGAATGTTATATAATGTTTAAATATATTTGTGTAGCCAAACTCGCAATTTGAGGCGTATATTTGTAATATTCCTTTGATGGAAAATATTCAAACTAAAATAAAAAAATAAAATAGATAGATTGTACTTTGTGTTTTAATTTTTAAAAAGCTTGGTTATTTTTTGCGCTTTTTTTACTGGTTAATTGTTTATAGGTAATGATATGTTTCTGTTTTGTTTTGAATACATAAAACATTTCAGGTGTCACTAGGTGTCAGCTTGTTCAGCATAAATGCTAGTATTTAAAAAGATTAATAAAATTTTATTTTTATTTTTGAGTTATTTATTTTTTTTTTTTCGTACGAACAGCACAACTTTTTAATACACGCGTTATAGACACAAGGTAAAACCGTAATTTAGCGGCATAAACAAATTCGTAAAAATTATATCAATGTACATTTTTTATGTATTTCGTTCGCTTTTAAAATTGGTAGGTTAACTAATTAAATGATGCTGATTTCAAATCAAGTATCAGAATTGGGATATTTTCACTCCTAATCCCTTTTTGGGGAAATTTGGGCCCAAAGTTTAAAATATTCCGTTTGCTTTGAAAATTGGTAGGTTAACTAATTAAATGATGCTGATTTCAAATCTAGTACCAGAATTGGGATATTTTCAATCCTAATACCTTTCTTGGGCAAATTTGGGCCCAAAGTTTAAAGTATTCCATGGCGAAATGGTACTGCGCATGCGTGTGCAATATCTGACAATGATGTAAAAATTAATTTGGATTACCCTTTCTGAAAAATCATACCTAGCTCAAGACCTTAACAACCACATAAATGTCAAGACCTATACAAAACAAGAACACAAAGAGAAATATGATTCCTCCCAAGAACTAGCCAGCCAATGTTTTTTAAAAATGTTTGTGGGTATGAAAATAACCGTTTTAACAGTTTTTATAGTCCATGTTCGGGACTTCTTCAGTTCCAGAAATCTGACAATTGATTTGACCATTCGTAGAGTAAAAATAAAAACATTACTTAATACTCTTAGACAATTTGAAGGAGATTTACCCTTCATTTAACAGAAGTTTGTCTCTTTGATCAGTTTAAGAATTTTAATCCGTATAAAATTCATTCTGTTTAGAGTTTCTTTATCGAAACCATTCAATTCTGGGAAGTTGGTCACTAGAGGAATTGTTAACCATTGATCAAACTCTGTATCAGAAAACTCTTCCTCCTCTTCGCAAAAGTCAGGGAAAACGGCTGCCTTTTCACTGTACTCAGAGATTAATGAAAGCGACCCACACTTTCCCTTGCCAAATCCAACTAAAGGATTTTTGCATTTGTCTAAGGAATCTTTTAATAATTCAAAGGCTTCGTTGTTTGAACCATTAATTCGAAATAAAAACTTCGCAACTGTTCTTGCTCAACCTACGTTCTCTTTACAAAAAGGGAGAGGAAGTTTTCATCATTCAATATATATACAAATGTAAACGTGTAAACAAAAGGTTAATGAGGTGATAATGAGGCCTGTGGAACGCTGAGTATATGACACTATGAGTTTGTGAATGATGTAAAGGTATGGGTTGTCATGATAGGAAAACAAGATGTAGAATGACATGAATGATATGTAGAGATATGCTACAATCTTTCACAATCTCTGATATAACCTCATTTTTCTCCCTGAACAACTTAATAATTATTTGTTTATAATTTTGTCCTTCAGTACAGCTGTTGATGACAGATTGTGGGTCTAAAAACAAAATTAACTGAATAACTAAATGGAAAGCATAACTTTTGAACATCACTTTGATTCGCTATTTGCTAAGTCCCCTACGACATACTATGGTCTGATAAACCATCTGATTCTTGAACACTAACATCAAGTCTTGGTTTCTTCGCTGGAAATTCAAAAGGATAAACTGAATTGCTGGAAATTTCAAAAACTAAAACATTATTTTGACGTAAAAAACACTTATACCTGTATAATATTATTATTACTACATCTAGCATCTACCATTGAATGTATACTTACAAGATGTTTTATGGTTGGTTTCCATAGTATCCAACAGTGAAACCTCTTCACTTGCTGACAGGTTCAATGGAATTAGACTTTCTATTAAAATGTTTGAGTAAAGCATATTACTTATCATGTAAGAAATATCTACCTTCACAATCACACACATCTTCAATTTCAGAAGCTGTAAGTGTTGCGTGTGAATCATCAGAACTCTCTAGAGATTGTGAAAGCAAATGTATTTTGATTATATAAAACATATTTTATTAATGAACCTTCTTGATCGGATGCAGCAGATAGAGTTATATCGGACTCGGCTGTAACAAAAAAACGGCGTATGTAACTCATATATACTTTAAAGTTAAAAGTGTCTTAAAGGTTACCTTCAACATATCTTTTTATTATTTTCCTTTTATGTACCCCTGGAAGATGTTGCCCAGACAAACTTTCCAATTTGACATTTCCAGCTTTTGTTATCTCATCGATAATAAAAGGTCCTTTAAACCGCGACATTAATGAACCACCTGTAAATTTGACAAAGAAGAATAATTAAATATATAACTTATTTTTACCTATTTTTACTTTACAACTATAATAAAATTATTACCTTTTGTTCTTTTCCCCCTAATGTCAAGAATTAAAACTTTTTCTCCCAATTTAAAATTCTCTTCAACTTTCCTGTTCCTCTTTATTCTTCTATCATAGTACATTTGTTTGTCTTGCGCTAGGTCTGTGTTCTAACGTGAATCAGTAACCAGAAATAAAATAAATAGATAAAGTGATATTAGTAATCTTGATCATACCTTTTTAATGAAATCAATTATGTGTCGCAAAGATTCTTTTTGCTTTGCAAATGCGCTAAGATGATCTTCAGCAGCATAGGTATGTACAACATCATTTTTAAACATTCATATAAACAATTATTTAAATGTTGGATGAAATAATGAACTACATTTTTTTATTTTGTTCAACTTACTGCATCAAATAAACTTGTCTGATCTGGCGAACGTCCACCAAATAATGCTTCAAATGGCGACACTTTAGTTGTTGAGTGGCGCTCAACTCTCAATGTATATAACACAACATCAAGTAACTCATCCCAATTTTCTTGATTTTTATCAACAAGTACCTAACGTATATATATAATATCTTACATTAATTTTTATCCAATCTTCAATAATATAACCTTTGGTTGCTAATATTATACAATACCTTTGCTTGTGGATGGTAAACAGCATTTCTTCCATGCTGGATACCAAGTATCTTGTACATTTCATTGTGTAACTAAAATATTCATTATTTCATTAGATTCATATTTTTAATGAATGCAAGTCCAGCTCACTAACCCTTATTACACAATTACAAATGAATGTAACCAGACATTAGAAGTAACCTCCCTAAGATCTTCCGCTTAAAGTGGTCAAATAGCTATAAATAACGGTTGCAAGATAAAATCATACTGCAAAAGGAGGAAGAAAGATTACGTCATCTCGTAATACCGGCGAAATATAATTTCATGATGGGGCATGTGAGGCAAGAACAAAAAATATAGCAAACAATCTTTTAATCATACAGATTTAGAGGTTTTCCCTAGCTAGATGTAGGAGTCTTGATATTGTCCAGCTGAAGCATTTAATTAAAGATTATATCCCGTTGTCTGAGATTCTCACTGCACATACAGTTGTGATCTTACATCCCTAATTTCTTCTCAGTAGAAATATAAGCATATATATACAGGCCCGACGAGAGGGGGGGGGGGGGGGGAGGGCTGGGGGTACGCTGCCCAGAGGCCCGGACCAAAAGTGGGGCCCGGCGTTTTTTTATTAACTTTTTGGAATTGATTTGACATGATTTAACCTGGAGATCCAGTTCATGAGTGCTTGCCTCCTATCCCACGACTGCAAAGGTAAATTTTTAAACAGTATAGAGGGCTTTCTCGTAAGCTTGTAAGTGTAAAAACTTTAAAAACGTCACTCATTTCCCCCTGGCGAGAGTAAAACAATTTTATTGTTAACTTTTGATTAACATATGAATCTGTTTAGGTTTATTTTTATGTGCATAGCTCAATATTATATTATTACAGTTAATTTAAAACACACGTCAGTAAATCGCTAAGTAAAGCATTACAGTCTCATATTTATTTTGCGTCATCCGAGTGGGTTTTACGACCTTATTGATATGGTTTTTTAAGCTTATATTGATAATCCTCTTCAACTTTATTGAACATAGCATCACCGATCTAAATAAAATAAAACAAAGATTAAATAAAGAATTTGAAATATGTTTATAATACCATACAAATACATTTATATAACATTTAGAGTAATTTTAACTGATCTGCAGAGCAGAAGTGAGGTTGTGGAAGTAATCATACTTTTGTATTCGGTTATGTACTTAATCACAATTAAACATGGATTAAGTAAACAAGTTAGGCCTAATCAGTTGTTAAATGTGAACTAAGTACCTAAATACGGAGTAGAGTTGTTCACCAGGAGCCATGACCTAATTAAAAAGCTTAACCTACTTGTTCTTCCGGTGACTAAGGATAAACAAAAACTACTGCAATTTAAACAGCCAATTTATTACATATAACGTTTGCAGATCTGTAGGCTACAATCAACGTCCTCACAGATTGGAATGATATATGAAAAGGCAACTAAACAAATTATTTGATAAACAGAAGAAAAGGTTACGAGATAGTTACAGCAGAAAGGTTCAATGGCGCAGTAAATTTCAACATTGCGATACAACTTTCACAATTGAGCGATTTTTGCCCCAAACCCGACAAGAATCAGTCTAACCAAAGTCCACAGCAGGCGGCGAAAATAATTAGATGTAATATACTGACTGTTTTAAGCAGTATTTTTTGTTCTACGTTTACCGCCGGAAGAACAGACGGTAATTAACTATGTACCTAAGTTTTTGGCCTAAAGCATATCCACAGTGCAAATCTCGGAATATCACAGATATACCGCTATGGGAACTATTGCAAAATTTTTACTTTAAAACTCAGTAATTTGTTCCCAAATGTCTGTGTCCTTCTCAGAATAATCCCAACGTTACCTTCACAGTTGCCCATTCAGCACATTGACACGAGTAAAAAATGTGTTGAGATCGGCCATGTGTCAAGGAAGACTAACAAGTAAGTTTAGGGATTCTTGCAGTTGAAGCCCCCTTAAGCTAAGACTCTCTATTCTCTATTTTCAAAATATTATAGATTCATTTGGAAGCCGTAATGCCCGTAAAGCACCTCTAATATAAGCTTGATATTTCTTTGAAATAAATTGTTTGTTTATAATTGTTTTTTAATAATGCTTTTCTTTCAATATAACACATATCTATTGTATTTACTATATTCGCTTTTTATACTATATACATGTGTGTGTGTATATATATTTATATATGAGCACCAGGGGCCCAGGAGCTTGTGTGCCCCGGGGCCCGTGCTGGCTCTCGACGCCCCTGTATATATACAGCCCTGTAAATTGGCCTAAGATACATAAAAGATGGCGGCAAACCGGAATGTCTTCTGTCGGCGGCAATTTCTCAAAGTTAAAAAGCGTAAATTTGCGAAAATCTCTTTTATAATGTTCTATTCTATCAGCCGTATGTCTACAACCGCACACTACTGTTCATGTTATTAGTTACTTTAATTGAGTGTAGCATACATAATTTTCACATAAAGAATCCTTTAAGTTGGGATGGTGTTTCACTCTAACACTGACACCCTTTTAGGAAGCATAAGGTACTCTCGTCAAATTCGTCTTTCTTATTATTACATTGACCTTCCATCATGAAAATAATTCGCGGCATGTAGAACAAAAATGAAAGCGATAACATTCGTAAAAAACAACGGCGACCGAAAATATTCATTATCGCTGTTCTCCTTTTATTCTGATTTATTTTGAAGTCTGATTTTATCTTGCAACCATAAATAACATATACAAATAATGAAAATGTATCTAGAACCTACTACCTCCATCTACCTCATAGAGCTTCAAAGCGCGGAGGATTTTTCGCTTTGCGATTTTATTTCTACCCGCTGGGTATACTTTAAACTTAAGGTAGTTTTCGATATCTAAAAAGTAATCTCCGTCATGCTTTTTTAAAAATAAATTTTGTGAAAAACAGAATTTTGTGTTTACGGACGAACTGTAATCAATAAAGTTTGCCTTGCTTTACCAAAAGTAAACAAGGTGTCAAGTTATTTCATGACACTTTTAGTAGGGGGTATTATGTAATTCGTGTGCAACGACTTGTTACAAGCAAAATTATTTTTCAGATCGATTCTTTAGTTGGTCTGGATGAAAAAAAAGTATGGTGTCAATTTTTTTATAAATGAGTGCGGCTCCTGAGTGACGTTGTAATTTCCCAGTAAGATGAAAACGAAAGTTAAAACTAAGGCTTAAAATATAGCTTAAATCAAAGATCTTATTATGAGAAACAAAAAACATAAGAACACTATAGGTCAAAATTGAATACTTCCAAAAATACGGGGGGTTTGAAGTTTCAAAAATCCAGGGGGTAAATTTTTTTTCTTTTGGATAAAATACTTCCTCCTTATTTCAGTTTTCTACTTGCACGTTTAGTTTGTTTACGTTTGGCGCGTCGTATTTGTTTTCCATATGAGAGACACGGAGGTATTAATACAAATAATAATATAAAAATAATTAATAGCTGGCGTTTTTATTTAAATCATTTTTCATTATTTTGTTAGAATATCAATAATAAAAAAACATTCATTAACTTGAAAAAAATTATTCTTATTTGTTGGTTAATGATTGTCAATAATAGTAATATCAAAACCCCCGTTTGTTTTTATTCTTTTGCATGAGAAGACGTCAAACAAAGCTGTTTTGGTTTGCAGTGAGGGGATTTTAATGAAACAAAATTGTCTGAAATAGTGTATTTTGGTAAAATTAACAAAGCGAAGCCAGTAAGGAAATCTGAAATTTTGAAGGGGTTATTAATGTTTCTATCTACTTTTTAAATAATCCGCATGAAATGTTTTAAAATCTAAAATTTTGGACGTCACCAGCGCCCTGACTATTAGTCAAAAAATGCTTTGCTCGAGTGATTTCAAAGTGGCTGGCTATCAAATTACATTAAATAGATTAATCCTAGTTTTGACATAGACAAAGAGATTGTTCTTTATCAAAAACACACACACCCTGGCATTACACTATTAGCCAATCAGTGATGAGAGATTATGTTGAACTGTGTAATATGAAGGCGAGGCCTTATTATTAGACAGTTTCGCTCAACTCTTGCACAAGGTAACAGCTGAAAGTCTGGTGGTAAGCAATTCATTCATAACAACGAAAACGATTTTGATTTTACAAATACTACTTATTTTATCTGGTGTTGTAGAAATCTAGCATGTCAGAAAGTCACTTTTTACAAAGAAAACAAATTCATTTTATTTGAATACAAAATACTGATACTAACTTATGAAAAGATCTGTTGGTTGTAGTTTAGATTTAATGAACTTTGTTTTAATTTACTATTCATTCCATGTCTTCTTTGTTTAAATTATTTCTACATCCTAGAAACCTAAAGTTATTGGCGCTAGTTTCTTTTCTGTCCCCCCCCTAGCTCACTTTTTTTTTAGCATACTTTTTCGGGATTTTTCTTCACAAAATCATAATAACTATATTTTTTTCTATATATTTTATACTAAAAAAACATATGCGTTCATATCTTCTTTCGTTTTTAGGTTTTAAAATGTAATGTTTTTATGCGCGAAAGAACTTCGCTTAAAGCGTTCGTTTACTTTGAAATGTGGACGGTTTCTGTTAACGATATTCTGAAGGTTATTTGCAAACCTTTTATTTTAGCTTTTCGTTATTTGTTACGTTGTGTATATATATATAAACGTATATGTATCAATATAATTATTGATATTACAATTGATGTTATTATATACATGAAAATTATCACTGGTTTAAGTTTTTTAGTATTCTTGTTTGCGGTAAATATAACTCCCGGGTTTGTATTTGGAGTTTTTCGATATTTGCGATATATCATATTTCATGACAGAAACAAAATTAAAATTTTGACAATTGTGAAAACTCCATGAAATATAAAGCAACTGATAGAAAGGTTCTGTGAGATTCATACAAAGCCTGAATGCTATCCTGAATAAATAGAATTTCATATTGAATTGAATTTGAACGTCGAAATAAGTTGTACACGTTTAATAGACAAACAGGAAAGACTGAAACTGGAGGGTTTATTATGCGATAAAGCTGAGAAAGGTTAATAGGTTAAAGGTTTTTGATTTCATTATCGAGTCGTTTCTTGACACACCCTACAAATTTTATTGGATGAAATGTTAATGAACGTGTGAGTAATGAGTTGAGTCATCGCAAACGAACATCCGCGAAATTAAATTTCCGCGAATTTTTTGGATACACTTTGTCTGCGAAATTAAATTTCCTATTTTTCTTTAATTTTTCTTTTTAAATTTTAGATAGGGGAAGACGGGGCAAAGTGGAACACTTTTCGCAAAAACGTAATTTCAGCAACAGTGATGGTTGGATTTAGTTAATTCTTTTTTAATCGAAAGCCTTAGTTCAGGGGTCGGCAACCTACGGTCCAGCTGTTTTAATCCGGTCCGCGACGCAGTGAAACTTGATAAATAAGTAAATTTACGTTCTGCTTGAAAGAATAATATTTGATTGCTGCAGTGCACACGTTATGACGTAATAAAATAATTTTGCGATAACAATACAAGTCACCGATATTGGCGCATGTGTGTACCGTAACTTCAAAAACTAGTTTCACTGCTTAAGGCCGGAGCAAACCGGTCCAACATTTCATCCAACACTTTTTTTCATGTTGGATGAAAATACGCATGTTGGATGAAACCTTACTTTTCTGTTTGTGACACTGCTTTTCATCCAACTTTCGAACGTTCGAATGTTCATTCATTCATAAACACATTTTTTTATAAAAAAATATTCAAAATGGAGGACAAAGCATCTGCAGCTCTTGTGGTCATACTAAATGAAGTTATGGACTCTGATGATGAAAAAGCAACGCGTGGCAAAACAAGAGAATGGGTTAAGAGAAGAAGCAAAAGTGGTTATTATAATAACATTGTGAAGGAATAAAAGTTGAAGATCGAATAGGATTTAGAGAAATGTTTAAAATGGACGTGACAGATTTTGATTTTTTACTGAGCCAGATTTCACATTTAATTTGTCCTTCTCAAATGAGTAACTCTGGTGGCCATTCACCAATAATGCCTGATGAAAGACTTGCACTCACTTTACGATACATTGCAACTGGGGAATCATTTCAATCACTAAGTTTTTAATTCAGAATCTCTTTGAATGCTGTCTCATATATCATGAAGGGATGCTGTGTAGCTTTAGTGGAAAAATTGGTCCCGGTATTTCTTAGACTACCTTCATCAGAGCGAGAATAAATTGAAATTTCTAAAAAGTTTGAAACAAGATGGAACTTCCCACACGCTCTCGGTGCAATAGATGGAAAGCATGTTACAATTAGAAAACCTAACAACGGAGGGTCATATTACTATAACTACAAGCATACTCATTCAATTATCTTTTTGGCAATTGCTGGTCCAGAGTACGAATGCTTATATGCCGATGTTGGATCTAACGGCCGTGTTAACGATTCTGGTGTATGGAATAAAAGCTCGTTGCTACAAGCGATACAAAATGGGTCGGTGAAGCTTCCAAAAGATGACAAATTGCCTGTCAGTTGTGTCACTGCACCATATGTTTTTATTGGTGATGATGCGTTCGCCCTCAAAAAATTTATGATGAAACCATACCCGCAACAAAATTTAACGGTTGATAAGAGGGTCTATAACTATAGACATAGCGAAATTTTGCAAATTCTACAAATGTTGGATGAAAAAACTCCACTAAACCAGTCCAACATAGAAAAATGACACTTTTATGTCACAAAATGTTGGATAAAATTTTGATCGCGAACAAACTTCATCCAACATGATTTTTTTCTTCTTTTTCCAAAATTTGCAAATGCGCAAACCGGTCCAACATTTCATCCAACACGCAAAAAATGTAATGTTGGATGAAATGTTGGACTGGTTTGCTCCGGCCTTTAGTGCTGCTCAAATTAAGGTAGGACACCCCTAAAAATATTAGTTTTATAAAGAAAATATATCTGCAACCATATTTCCGAAATTACGAGATAATGCGAAAAGGAATGCATGTATGTTCGGCAACACTTATTTGTGTGAACAGATGTTTTCAAAAATGAACTTTGCGAAGAATAAAATTCGAACACGTTTAACTGATAAACATCTCAATGACGTTTTGCAGATTTCTTCTACCACTTTTGAAACTGACATCGGAAATCTGGCAAAAAAATACAAACAACATCCAACATTCACATTAAATTTGTATATATTTTAGATTCAAATAACTTTGAAACAATAAATTTCTTTTTTTTTTTTTTATTAAATCAACAGTTTCAGAGCAATTTTAATCAAAGTGTTTTTTTTGCCAAAATCCAAAATTTTCGCTTATTCGCCCTTCGGCCGCTCATTCCATGGATGTTGGGAAACGCGTATGCCGGGACGGGACACGTGTCCCTCTTTGCCCCAATGCTTGAAATCCAATGAAATAAAGCTGCTAAGAAGTTTTTTGAGTCTTAAACGTCCGATAATTAACTTAATAAGTGATTTTAAGGTTACTTTGACAGTGGATAGGAATCAATATCACCGCATTTAAGATCAAACGAAATCAAATTTCCTCACGACACGCGTTGTGCTATGCCATTTTTCCACAGCAAATACAGTTTATAGTTGCCTAACTAGTGCTTCCGGTTAGAGGGAGCCAAAGAGTACAAAACGTGAGTAATCGCGATGTTATACTTTGCCCTGAAGTATAGCCTTTTAGAAAATAACATTTCTGCTAAACCTGTAAAGTTTTAGGTAAAAGTTGCTTTGGTTACTGACAAATACTGTCTCAATGTCTAAGATAAAAACAAAGCTTTGCCCCGTATTTCCCTACCGTAAAATTCAGTAAATAAACCTACCTCGCAATTATGAACTATGTTTTGTGATTCCATGTGAATTTTGAACTGGAAATACACTTGGAAATTTACGGAAGTTATACAGTCCTCTGAATTCAAAATAATAGAGATGGGCATGTATGTGCCGGCCGTAGGTCAGCAAAATAGACCCTTATTAGGTTGGCATTGCCGCTCTAAGGCCTAGTACAGGTTGGCACATAAATTAAATATGCCAAATCTTAACGATTGCCAATTGTTCTAGGGAAAAGATGGAAGTTCTCACAGTTAAGCACAAGTTATATTCGAATTTGTTATGAATGGAAGTTGTTCTTAGTGCATTAACGGGGTAAATACGGTGAATTTTGTAATAAAAAAAGATTGTTTGTAGCAAGATTCTTCTCTATATACAGTCTGTTTCTTGAATATTTTATCTAAGGCTAACACAGTTAACTTCGATCAATCATGTTATGGTTTAATACTTTATCAATACTTAATACTTTATCCGCATGATTTAATATTAACTTTAAGAACACATACGTCTTATTTAAAAATATGTTATATCTTAATATGAGCTTCTCTCCAATGTGCTGATTGCTTTATGCCATTCCAGCATTGGTTTGCCTTCTGCCGCAGTGAAAAAGTAGTTATGTATCGTCTAGGATCTACACTTTAGTGTAGTGACTGGTCCTTTTAGGGATGAGTAACTTGTAATAATTACTACGATATGACAGCTACTTTGACACGCCAGGTCATTAGGGGGTTAGGATGTAGACACATGCTCAGATTTTTACGACTGAAACCAAGTTTTTCTCTTTTCTAAATGCGTACGTCATAGAAAATGTCTTTTCATTCTCTTTTGTAAACAAAACTGATTTATTCTTTGTGTATATATTGATCTTTTTTTCTTCCATTGAATGCAGCATAGTTCTTCTGCATTTATCTGTCTCTAAGTTGTTTGGAACTTTTAAACAACCTGTAGCATCGCGTGTAAACATGTCTGTCGGTTCTTTGAAAATCTTCATCCTTACTATGTTTTACGTTGCGTAACAAACTTTTTGAAACGTAATAATTGCGTTATAAAAGTAAGTTCGGCAAAAAACAACTATTTATCTTTTTAAGGTCGGCATGCCGAGATATTCGGATCAGGAGGCTGATGTCGACTTTGCCCAGTAAATGGTCGGCTTTTACGTTGGCAAATGCCGAGTGCCGGCCTAAATTCAAATTTCCTTAAAAAAAACCCGCGAAAATTAATTCCCTTAAGGTAGTACATTTCCTTATACCAGCTACTTTATCTCTATTGTAGTGTGTTTCATTATATCCATCAACGTTACCTCCAATGTAATCAATGTTATCTTTATTTCAGTTTTTGAGCTTGTCTGAAATTAAAGCTATATATATATATATATATACTATAATTTTTTATAGATTTCCGCTTCAAACGATTTATATTTTACTACCAGTGATGGATAACACAACGTAAGTAATGTTGTTTAGATGATTTTGTTTCTTCGCTTTTGAAATCATTCATATTCTCCATTCCAAGATGACATTCAAATAAATTATGAAATTATAATAAACCTTTGTTTACTTTTAGGCAAAGCGATCTTGGTAACGTTCTCGGTAAGTCATTGTGTGTTGCTTATGAGAAGATTTATTAGGCGTAAGAATTGTATGGAGTGTTTTCTCTTACCTTCTATGTGATTTCCGAAAGCAAATATTTTGTAGAAGAGGCATGTTCTTAGCATAACACTTTGTAAACCTCATCTACTGCATGGAATATGAAATCAAAGAAGTAAATTATTTAGCATGCAATTTAATTAGTACGGTTAGAACATAAACATCAAAATGACATCTCGCACAGTGTTGATAAGTTGATAAATGTTAGGTATATCTTGCAGATTTTCTTACAACTTGTATATACTTGATTTTATCATGGCAGATTGTTGTAGTCAAAATGAGTTTATCTTTTATTTCGATGTTAAAAGCAAAAAATAACTTGACAAATCATCGACTGGGTAAAAAGGTGATAAAATTCACTATTAACTTCAAAAAGGGTTAGTTATGGTTAAACCTATAAAATATAAACTTATGATGCAAGATTAATTAGGATTTTGAATATAAGATTTAGAAAATAAGTTTTATATTCAGAGACATCGATCTATGCCTACATTTTCAATCAGTGAACAAAATGAAGTTACATATGTTAAGTTATAATGACTTTTTCAAAATGGCGTAAACAGCTTTCAAGAGATTCTTTGTTTGTTATGTTTCTGTTATGGGAAAAATACTTTTTTAAGTAAATTAGTTAAGTTGATGTTACAACTTCTACTAGTGCAAATTGTTGATTGTTGGTATTTTCAGTATATACCAAATGAAGACTCTTTCACATTTTTCCATCACTTTTCTATGCTTTGATGCGTCATTTTCCTTTGAATTATACACCTGTGCCATGTGATATTTAACAAACTATGGTTTGGTTCTTGCCACAAACTTTACATTATTTACTAATGCAAATAATTTTTACATATTTTTTATTATTCTGTACTAAAGAATCCTTTCTTGCAAACCTTTGCTTGCTGCAGTTATATTTCACTGATTTTGGACATTTTTAGGAAATCTGATCTGTTTGTCTTAGCAATAATTTTTCTACTAATTGTTTTGCGCTGAAATATAATTGAAGCTGTAAATGAATGAATGTAGATTGTAAACAATCTTTATGTGATAATTATTCTTACAATGCTAGTCTTGCTATAGGTTCTAAAAAACAAAGAATTTCTTTCGTTGTAGATGTGCACATTCATTGAAAATGTAACCCGTAAAATGTCACACTTCATGACCAATAATTTCTATAACACTAGAGTATTTGAATATTCTCTACAAACACTGCGCGACAGTTCAATAAGACATCAAAAATATTTCTGACGTATCATTCTAGAACACTAAGAGACCTCTAATGCTAGTGCTTATGTTAAAGTGATTTGCGACTCATGGTTTTGTAACCCAGCCAGATTGTAACCAGTAATTGGTCATTCCTCTATTTTTAATTCACCTAAAAGGGAAATATTTTTAGGGACGGTTGATTTTAATGCATTGTGTCTTGAAGCACATAAAAATATCTTTGAAATCCAGAAACTATCACTTGCAGTGCTCTTCAAAGTTGGTGAAGTGAGACTGTCACACTTCATGTCTGTTTTTAATCACAAACTTCTATTTTCAATCATTTTTTCATTATACATCTCCTTTTCCAAATAGACCGAATCACGTGAATCCTTCTTATTGGCTCATTGCTCATTTAACTTTTGCAGTACCAAATATTAAGTAAAAGTAATAAAAAAACAATACCTTTTTAATGAGATAAAAATTTGTTGCCAGGAATTTAATTTTGTGATTCGAAAAGTTGATCTAAAATTATATTTCATATTTAACATTTATCTATTGTAATTTTAAAATGTTATTTTAGAAGTTAGAAAAAGTTAAATTAAACAAAAGAATGAATGACTTTGCTACTAAGTCATACATTTCATTTTTACGTTCCTTAAAGGAGTAGTTCACTCAAAATATAACTTTTTTTTATTAAATTCTCCATTATTTGTTTTGTATGATTGCGATTATATGTTTAAAAATAGGTCCTATTGAGCCTTTTTCTATTTATTTTTTCTTTTTGCATACTTGGTGCGTGACGTCATATATGGCGATTTTTTTGAATAGAGAATGTTCAAAACAAAGTTAAAACAGTATTGGAGAAGAAAGACAAGAGAGAAGTGTTATAAACAAATTATTTTTTAATCAAAGTCAAAAATGGTTCATTGCGCGGCAACTGATTGTTCAAACAGCTCTAGTAAGATAAACAATGGGAAATTAAGCTTTTACAAACTTGCATAGGACAAGAATCTGAAGAAAATTTGGATAGCAAAGCTAAAGAGAGCAAATTTACCCAAAGAAGAAAATAGCGGGTTGTCCTCATCATTTTGAAGAAAATTCTTTTCGAAGAGATTTTAAAAGTACTAATGTTTCTATTTTGTTAAGTTTATTCATACTAGGGTTCTAGCTTCAAATTTATGTCGCCTTCAGTCTCACTGTCCTCATCAGTAAAAAAATATTCAGATTCATTCTCACTATCAGACATTTTTACTGCTATGTTTTTCTTCTGCTCTTTTTTCACCGAGCTTTCTATTTTTTAAAAACAAACATCGCCATCTAGGATGTCAGGAAAATGGTCACGGCAAAATAGCATTAAAATAGAACTATATTTAGGCATTGTTTACACAATAATGAAAGAGTTTTGTGAAGAGGAAATATTATTTTTATATTAATTCAATGGCGAGGATTTTAAACCTGATGTTAGTTTATATGGCAAAATTTGAGTGGACTACTCCTTTAAGAATGCGAACAAAATTATTTGAAATAAATACGACTTAACCTCGAAATTGTCTATTAGAAGAATTTAGATTAAATATACTTTTTACTGTTTTATTAACTACCTTTAAATGTTCTCTTTGCAGTATCTCAACTCAACCAGCGATTTCGGCAGTATTTGACTGATCGACTTGTGGCTTGCTGGCGAGCTTTCATTCGCGGACTTCCTTTCAGCGAGGTTTCTGACGAGAGGCTCGAGCAGGTAGCGAGTGATTATTGCGGATCAGCAGAACAATCGTACCAAGCATTCCATTTATGGTGTAAATCAAATCCGAAGGCGCGCTGGGGGGATATTCGGGAGGTTTTACAGCGTATGGGGGAAAACCAGCTTGTTACGAATTGTGAAAAATACTATGAACACAGCATTTCAACCGGTAATCCTGATATTCTTCCGAATGAAAACACAAATTATCTCTTTTCTGTTTAGACGAGAAGAATTTCAATTCAGAGAGGATAATTGGTATTTGGTTTTTGTTCATTGATTTGATATTTATCAAGGTTCATAACTTCATATAACTACTCGAATGTGTAAAAATGATCGTAATGGATATGTTTAACACAATGAAAAATTCCAGCTCCAGGATAAGTATTTAGGAAAAATAAATAATATCTATTTTACCTTCGTATATTTGGAGAAAGCTTTCGACAGAGTGCCACGTTAGGTTGTTTGGTGGACTATGAGAAAGTTAGATGTAGAAGAGTGGCTAGTTAAGATGGTGAAGTCTATGTACATCAATGCTAGAAGTTGCGTTAGCGGTAATGATTCACTCAGTGATGAATTCTGTGTGAATATTAGTCCTTTGTGTTCGTTTTGGTTTTGGAAGCATTATAAATGGACTCCAGAACTGGGTATCCGTGGGATTTTTCATAGCAAAGTCTATGGATGGGTTAGTTGAGAAGTTTGAAAAGTGGAAGAAAGGGCTAGAAGAGAAAAGGTTAAGAGTGAATGGAGGAAAAACTAAAGTCAGTAAAGCCAAGAGTGGCCTTGAAGTCGGTCTTGTGGAGTTTTCAGGAAAAGTTGGTAGTAACTCGATTTTTTGCACGACTTATAGCAAATGCAGTAGTATTGCAGGAAGGTTAAGAGTTGACATTCAGTTTGTATATTAGCATTGCAAAGGTGAGGTTATAGACAACTTAATATATCCAGCTTCAGTGACGTGCCACTTTGGGCCACTTAGAGAGCGCAAAGAACAATAAATGAGTAAGAAAGTGTAGAGACTTCATAGGACAGATTTGCTACAGAGAAATTTGAGTTTAGATCTGACACAGTTTAGATCAGATTGGAAGACGGACATTAATATACCTCAACACAAGCATGGAAAACGGATGTTAAGTCGATAGATAGATAGATTGAGAGATAAATATATAGAACGAAGTTGCATTAAAATTGTATTTTAATTTTAAATAATTAATTATGCAGAATCTGCTGCTGAAGCGCTAAGAGAGTTCTACAGAAAGAAATATCGAAAAGTAGAGCAGATCGTCCACAACAGTCCGTATAATAAATTCGTCGACAGGGATACTGTGTACGTTGATCTGAAAATAAATCGTTTAAAGAATGAAAATCGCGAACAATTAGTGGATAGAGACTATTATATCTCTCAACGCAATAATGATGACGAAAACATAAAAACGACAGATTTTTTCAAAGACGATAAGCGCCCGGTGGTTGTTTCTGGCATTGCTGGCATTGGCAAAACTACTTTGGCAATAAACTCACTAATGCAATGGGTTGAAAGGAAACAGTGGAACGAATTCGATTTTGTTTTTTACATTCCTTGCCGAGAAGTTAATTTCTTAAAGAATTGCAATTCCGTTGATCAACTCTTGAAGGAAAGATTTCCATTTGTGATGGATAAAATCGCAACGTGGAGGGGAATTGCGGATCGCACACTTATACTTATAGACGGAATCGATGAGTTCCGGTTTGTTGACGATTTAGTGAATATCACTATGGGAGTATCGGAAGTCGAACCCATTGCTCAAGCTTTTCATGGTATGTTAAATCAAGCAGGTCATCCGGTCAAATACGGCATACTTGTCGTTGGGCGGCCGGAAGCTGCTTCGAAGATGAAGCGAATGATGTCTTCTGATGAGCCATTATGTGTTGATGTTTTGGGATTGGATGATGGAAACATTAAGCAATTCATAAGGAATCGCGTTGGTGATAACGCTGCTCTGAAATCGCGAATAGAAGATACCATTGCTAGATCACCGTCAATGCAGATTATGGCGACTGTGCCGATCTATTTAGAGGTCATGTGCTCCATTCTGGAAAATAATAACGATACGACATTTAGCACTATCACCGAATTATATACCTGGGTGCTTTTCTACTATATTCAAAAGCATTTTAAGAATTTTAAAGGCGAATCTCGTTTTATTCACATATCTATCCATGAGCTGTTCTGTGATACCGACGTCATGGAAACATTGGATTATGTCTGTAAAATGGCGTATCTAATGTTGAAAGAAGGGCGCATTGTATTTAACTCGAAAACGTTTGGTAGCATACCGGGAGGGACGTTAGAGTTCAGCGGGCTTATTTCTAAAGTGAAATTGTCGCAACTGGAAGATGTGTATGAGCTTAAGCACCTTAGCCTCATGGAGTTCTGTTCTGCGCTATATATCTTTAAGAACCTGAGCGATGATGTGGACAGCGTGATGAATGACCCCCGCCTCAAAGGGTGCATTCCTGTGGTGTGTGGTTTGGGAGGTGCGCTCAACAACAATGCTGACACGCCGCATATTGTCGAAATGCTCGTAGAAGCGCTCAAGTTAGAACCTCGACCATCATCTTGGTTGAACTGTGTTTTAGAGCGGAACGAGGAAACTAGTAAGTTCCTTTCACATTCTATTCATTGCAACATTTTACTAATTTTTGAGGAATTATTTTCCAGAAAATTCATATTTTCGCCTGTAATTTAAACTTAAGAAACATAAAAGGCTCTCTTTCTAAAATGATTAGGATTTCATGTTTTCTTTTTACCAGGTTATTAGTTGTTAAGATATATCACATTTAGTTCTTTACTTACATAGAATCAAATTTACAATTACTTTAGCTACTTTTTTTCATTCGAAATCTGGATAAACAATAAAATATTTTTTTTAAGAAACATTGAAACATCGTATTAATTATGTTGATATCTAGTCAGGTCTAATAAGATTTGTATTTTCGATGGCTTCAAGGACTATTTCCTAAATATTTTACATTGATTTTGAACATCTTCTGGGGATAGCTGCTGAAGTGTAATTGCCCCTTAAGGCGAAGTTGAGAATCTTGTCAAAGTCGTGTTTCAACACTCAGGTGTTGATGTTTTTAAACGTTTTATTTGCAAGTTTTTAGTTTTCCTTTCAGACTTGTTCATTTCTGCTCAGTTGTCTGGAGATGATTTTCCATTTCTCGCATCTAGCAGACTTTTAAAGATTCAATTTCATTTTTTTAAGTTGAGACAGCTTATTTATTGCATACATCGTTCACGTTAACCATTCCGTCCTTGCAGTAACATTTAACAATAAAATGAGCGAAAACAACATTCGAATTCGTACAACGATCATATATGTAGACCTAGAGAAGGAAGCGCTAAAAAAGTTGTTTGTTTTAAGACAGTTCTTTGTTACAACAACCTAATTTTTGAGTTTGCCTTTTCTTTTTTTGACATCAAACGTTTTCTTTAAAACTAATCGAAAATATAAAAACGAATGTATTTCATTTTTAGGTAAAAGGTAACTTTTCACGAATACTTTTAAAAACTTTCGAAATTCAAATCAAATTTTTTGTTTTTATCTGATTAGTTACAGTTCCATTTTCTGATCCTTTCAGCTATGTTTCGCAATGAGAAAGATATTTTTAGAAACCCGTGCTCAATTATACATAGAAAATCCGTGAAAAGCTATTTTTTGAAACCCGTGGGAAATTATTTATGATATCTCGTTAGATATCTTGTTAAACGTTCACATTTTCAATTCTGTCTTAGACAGCAATCATGCTTTACACTTCAAACGATTTCCCATTGCAGAAATTACGAATGAGTCATGTACATAAACGAGCAACAATGTTTTTCAGTATTTTTCGCGGACTCTTTCTCGCCATGGAAACGGCATTCATTGCATGCACGTGCATTTTACAATTTTCATTATTTATAGCTCATGATGTTACATGAGAAGAGGGGGTAAGTTAAGAGTGAAGTTTAAATAAACGCGCAATTGCAGAGTTTTAAATTATTTTAAAAGTTGGTGTATAATTGCATTATTATTATTAAACGAAACCTTTGTAGCGTTTATGTACCACAGTAAACAATATGTCGTTACTTTTAACATTAAATTTTGCCACCACCCCCGTCACACGAAACCTCATTTGGAACTTTCATCAAATCAGACCTTTTCTCAGTGTGTAGCATGTAAAAAGTTTCAAACGGAAAGACAGGTTTTCTTAATCGCGAATGATTTTGGTGATTAAATTTAAATGTATTATCTGGTTATTTTTCAAGGAATTTATTTATGATTCTTAATTTTTGGGCTTCTTGAAAGATTTGGAATTTTCTCGGGAGATATTCTATGCATCATATCGAGAGCTTTTCGTAAACGAAGATTTTTTTCTTAAATTGGTTTCTCGGCGGACTGGATATTTTCTCTCTCGCTATATCTTGTGTAATTTCCAAATAATTTTGCGTAAATTTAGCAAATAACTTTCTTTAGATGATGTTTCTAATGTTTTATTTCTTAACAGAAGGAATGTTCAATAAGCGACTATATCTTTTTATTGGAAACTTGATAAATACCTTACGAGTATTTTTGCGAACAATATTTTTGCGTTATAAATATATAACATAAAATACAAGTTTTACTCTTACTGTTGTTGTTTCAATAATTCACTGAAAACATGGATGCAATGTATTAAAACAAAACTTCTGTTTCATTGTTTTTAATGTAATAATGTTAGAGTTTTTCTCGCGGTTACGAAAAATAACCCTGAAAATAATAATAATTATTTCAGTCGGAAATTCGCTGGTTTTAATAAATATAACAATTTCATGAATTCATACCTTGCGCGCGTCACGTGACAAATGTTGACAATATTTCATCGTGATATTAGTAGCAATATTATTTATTAAGGTTTAACAATTCACACAAAGTAATCTTTAATATTCTTGAAAACATATTTCATGTTATTTGTTTAGCGATAGACAACATGAGTGATCGGTTCCTCGCTTCATTCTTCGAAGCGCGGTCTCCCATCCCCCAACAATACGAACGACATTTCACGCGAACGTACGGGTACGTGATTGACGATGGTAACGCGATACGATGTTCGCAAGAATTATATTTCGCCGATCAACTCATGAAAGCCGGTTGTTTAAACATTGGATGGTTAGGTGTGGATTGTGGTAAACAGATGTCACGTGATCTACAAGCGCTTATGATGAAGATGATATGTTCAGCGGAACAGATTATTATTGTTCGTTTACCAGTCAACTTCAATGGAGAGTTATTCGCGCAAACGCTCTCTCAACGATCACCCAGTGAACCTCCTATAGAGCTGCTGATATATAACCATCATACAATGAAAACATTCCGAATGTCGTTACCTGTGATGGATGTTGTGGAAGGATTAACGATTAACCTTCTTATCGCATGTTCTGTTGATGAAACAATAGAAATTATAAATAAGATGAAGACAATGAAGTCATTGAAGCGGATCACGATTAATGACTTTGTAGGCGCGAACAAACAACACGAACGTTTATATGAAGTGATGGGAGAGGAGTTGGAAGGGTTGGGGAAGGAGGTTGAGTTGGGGTTTGGTTGATTATAACGCTATTATTTAAATGTATTTTCTGTTTCGTAATTTGTTTGTTTTGTAATAATATCGTGTAAATATATTTGTTTTGTTTGTTTAGCGTTTTATGTTTTGTGTTGTAAATATTAATGTTATTTGTTTAATGTTAACAAAGATATAACATTTCTCATTTGGTTTTCGATCTTTCTTTAACGTTTTGTTGTTGTTTTTCGACCGCCGCGCTTTCTTCTCCGCTACGAAGAGTCAAAATTTATAAGATTTGTCATCAATCGCCGATGAAATTGTTTCAAGAACTTCATCAATGTGCTTTCCCGGGATTGTTTATTGAATTCCTCTTCTAATCCCTTCGCCTCCCGTGTTTCAGCTGGAAGATTTGTTTTGTTGTGTTGCAGTCTGGCGCCTAAATCCAGAATACCTACCAATTACATTGGGTTACTATAGCAACAAAAGCCCTTGACTTCACACGTATTATACAACAACGCTTTAGATCTAGTCGTGATAATTTTGCATTCTAGCAACTTTTCTTCCATATTTGTGTATGAAAGGGGTTTCTACCTCCCCCTTCAAGTCGACGATGTTTATGGCTACACACGTCAAATACATCAATCAATTTGCATAGTGCTGTTTTCTCGTTTCTCACCTTTATGGCATGCTCTACTTCGGCGATCGCCTCCATTTTTACTCTTAGTGTAGTCATTTTAACAGTAGTTAGTCAGTACTGTTAGTGTAGTCACATTAAGGGTCAGCCGGGAAAAAAATGTTAACTTAACTTGATTGGTACGAAAAGAAGTGCATTTTCATCATGTATACGGTCGGGGTAAAACACAAAGGTGACCTCTTTTCGTGCTGACATAAAAATTTCGAAATTAACCATTTTATTGTGTATTATAAGCACTTGAGCAGTCGTTTATGGACTAATTTTGTTGTAAAAACATACGGAAAATATATGGATGGTAACATGGTAACGGAAATGGAACCACATAATATCAGCATCAGAAAATTTTCATTAATTTTAACTTTTTTCAAAAAGATGGAATTTACGTTATTTGATGAACTACACGCTTTTTTATAGGCATCACTTTCATAAGCATCACAGGCTGAAATTCTCTCATCGGAACAAGACTGGTAACGAGTTTACATCTTCCGAAGCTTAGACTCCCAGCATTTGTGAAAGTCCTCAAATGTTACGGATTTCATTAGAATGTCACTTTCGAACAAAAGATAAGCCAGATAAGCCCTTTGCGTAGACATTGATCGTCTTTGAGGCGAGTCGATTCTTGATAGGGATGAAAAAACACATTCTACTCGCGTTGAAGTGAAGCCAGCAGTAGTAGCAAGATCGTACAATGAGACTAATATTGGAGCTCCTCTTTTGTGTGTTTTAGTCATGATCCGAGACACTTCTATCAGATCGACTCGACCATTATTATCTTTAGGCCATTCCATATCTTTTAATACTCGGGCGAAGATTCAATACTCGGCATTCAGCCTCTAAGTCTACAGCTGACAATTTTTGTTCTACATAAAAGTTTCTAAGGACCGGCACCGTTTCGGCGTATTCGAACAGTGGTTTCAAAGTGTGATAGTCAAGAAACCGATCTGCTGCGGGCGACAATGCGCACATTGCGTCCCAGAGGTTGAGGTTGATAGTGGAGAACCGGCGTTGGAATTCTGAAAGAAGCAAATCCAAGCATTCTTCTAAAATCTCTACATTTGTGCGACGACTAGTTGGTATGGGTTCAGTGATGACATAGTCCCCCAAATAAGGAGGAAGCGTAGACGACCTTCTTGGACGGCAATCATCGTGATTGTAAATAGAAGCAGATCGTTTCTTCACCATATTATCGAGTTTCGTTTGAGTGTCGCTGTTATTCTTCTTTTCCTTCAGATCGTTCGTCACTTCGTTAATAACACTAAATGCTGACACGAAATTTTCACTTGGGGACTGCAGCATCTTGACTACGATATTAATTGGCTGAAGTATATCGAACAACATACAGTTGATGAAGACAAAGATAGGGTTATTATCTTCCACTCCAATTTGACTAAGAAGTCCGATCGCAACAGCTCTATCCTCGCTCTTCAACTTTTTACTTTTAGAGGCGATCAAGAGCGCATCAACGATTTCTCGGTAGTTTTTGGTTATGTGCTTGGTGCTTTCGAAATGCCCCGACCACCGCGTTTCAATGAGTCTCTTTAATGCGGAACCATGGTATGATTCTCTGACGGCACTTTTCTTAAAGAATTTGTACAACGAGGTGACGATGCTAAAGTATTCCTCTATTTCCTCCAAGTTTTTCATGACAAATGAAACAACAAGATGGATTTTGTGTAAGAAACAATGTACATATAGAACATACCTGTTGCAAAAGTCACTTATCAACTTTTGTAGACCACCGAGGTCACCTGACATGACACTTGCCCCATCAAACGATTGTGAGACTAACCCATCTTTGGGTATAAGGTACTTTTTCATCGATTCCTTTACGAATTCGAATATTCCTTTTGCAGATCTGTCGTCTACATTTTTCATATCGAGACAGTGCTCTGCAATCAATCCATCGACTTGTTTATACCGGAATACAAGTCCCTGTATTTCATGACAGTTTTTGTCAGACGTTCCATCTGCCATAATAGTATAGATACGAGCTTTCCGTATTTCTTCTGCGATTTTCTCCTTGACTAATGATGCAAGTACAGAGATTATTTCGTTTTGCACCGCAGGGGACGTGTATTGCACATTTTTCGGCAAGTGTTTATGAATTGCCTCCCAGCAATGATCTATAGGAAATAGGAGCTGTGAGAAACTTCTGAGGTATAGACCGTCGCCTTCAATGCTTGATTCTTCGGTACCGCGGAATGGAAGACCGTTAGCACAAAGAAATCGTGTGACATTAAAAACTGCGAAAAGCCATTTTTTCTGATCGGAACTAACCGACACGAACGATCTCGCAACAGCATTTCCACCAGATTTATCTTGACCACTGACATAATCTGCCCAATTCTTCATCGCACGGTCATGATTAGCAGATTTTTCGTGTTTCATCAAACCCTTGCTTGTATCTGTAGCATTTTTCCAGTCTCGATAGCCGTTGTGGGTGAATGTTTTCTCAGTAACATTTGGAAGAAAAACTCGACATGCAAAGCAAAATACTGCATCCACCTCCTTGTTATACTCAAGCCATCTAAACTTCGAATACCAGTCAGAATTGAATCGTCGCTTGGTTTTACCGTATGTCGTAGGAGGATATACCTTGAGAAAAGGGCGACAAGGGGTGGATTTATTGTCAAAGAAATTCGATAGTTTGTCAGAATCAGAGTCGGTCCTTCCATCATGAGATAATGTGTCCACTACTACACCTCTCTGGCTATGTATGGATCCATCGTCAATACTCATTTGATCGTATGACGCATTATCAAATTCGATTGAGTTGTCACTTCGAGTGCTGTGTGTATCAGGAGGTTGGTTTGTGTTCACCTTTTTCCAATATTTGAATAGACTAGACATAGCTACCTGAAGGAAAACGGAAAGTTTTTCATTTATTAAAATGTTAGAAATAGATTTGGGTCTAGAAGTGCACCGTTTGTTTATTTATTACACATTGTGTAAGTGCAATAAATACGCAACAAATAATCAAATTTCAGGAAAATCAACACTACAAACTACAATACTAAACTTACGCAGTAAACGTCACCAAATGTCCGCCATGTTCAACTGACCAAGCCAAATTGGTTAGTTGCGTGTCTGAGAATTTCCTCTTTCCTGTTTTTAAAATTTGATTCTTGTTTTCTTTCAAAATGAACACCAGCACTCACGTTACTAATTTTGAGTAGATTGATCTCAAATCAAAGTTCTTTACTCAATCACACATTGTTAACACTGTGACGTCTGTACATCTTTTCTCTTTATTTCAAAGGTTGTGACGTCTGTGCATTTTTTTCTTTCTTTTTCATTTGTTTTGTCTCTCCCCCTGTTTAACGTTAAAGACGCATTCATAAAGCTACGTGATAATGCTCGTTATCTCTATGATGGAGTGGTGGTTTGTCAGACGTAAATCTTTTTGAAAAATTCGAATGTTTTTACTTTGCATGCGCGTGTTATTTGCATGTGAGCAGGTTCACATTAAAATGCCCAGAAAAAAGTCGAGGCAGCATTTTTCATAGGGGGGGGGCAATGCCCCTTAAATTTTCGAACCAGGGGGGGGGCAATGCCCCCCATGCCCCCCCCCCCGTGGCTACGGGCCTGAAACAAGTGCGACATACTTTCATTGAATTCTGCAAGACGGAGTTAGCAAATAAGACATGTACGCACAATTTTAGTGGTTTTAATTTTGTTTTGAAGTAAAATTAAAATTTGTATTTATGGCGTGCCGGATTGCCCCGTTCTTTGATGAATATATATATATATATAGTAGTAAAATAAAATAAAATAATAATAATAACAGTTTGAGATGAAATACTGCTTCCCTGCACTGATCTTCTTTGCAGCTATCCGTTTGTTACTTTGTATTTTGTTGTTGATACAATTTTAGTGGTTCCGACGTTTGGACATGAAAAAATTATTTTGCGTTGTAGAAAATACGGGGTGGAGAAACATAACAGAAAAGTTGGGCGCGCGCAAAAATTCCGTTAAAAAGTTTCAAAAGAGATAGTATGAATTCTTTTGTCTCACTTTTTGAGTTGGTCGACCGCAGACTTTGACCAAGTCTAACTACGACGCTAAGCTATGCAAGAGACCTTAAAGCCATTACATAAAATGCTCCTCCAAAAGCATGATGTGAATCAAGCACTTCACTAAAGATGTATGGAAACCTGATCAAAATGCGCATCTCGAAATGACAAATACACTGCATCTCGATGACAACTACTATATGACCAAATTCCTATTAAACACGACAAAAAGAGGCTTTACAACCACAGAATCATGAACGTTGAACACGTGACTCACATCATTGGTATACTCAGTTAACGGAGGTGAAAATTCTGAATGTTCAAAATGTCATGTTCATACCACTACTAAAACAGAAGATCGATATGGAAATGTTATACAGTTGACTCTCAAATCTCTCCTTAACTCGAACAATTTTCGCTGGCACAGTGGAAATTTCCTAATAAACTCTCATAAAAACTAACTCTCTATTACTCGAACTCTCCTTAACTCGAAAGATTTCTTATTCCCCATGGGTGTTCGAGTTATAGAGAATCCACTGTATTATGGATAAAATGCGAAACAAGTTTCATCATTATTCGATCGTTTCTGATGAGTATCAGGGTAAGTAACCAACAACCAACCAAATACATGCACGGTACCTGTTGACTTGATCCAGCAAAAGTGAATTAATTTTAAACTATAGTATTATAAACGAAATATTCTTAATTTTAACAATTTCATGCCATGCGATTGAAAAATTTTCTTGACTAACTCCTCAGGCAAAATGTTTCAGAACTCCTGCATGGTTTGTTCATCGGTTCAATCTTGCCTTTTTCATTAGGTACAATATCAAACCGTTCCTCATATAGGACTTTAAAAACGCAGAGTTCTGCTTCAAATGATAAATACCCTTTGAATTTTCCTGAATGATGCTAAGCTATCCCGAGTTAATGTTTTGACAGTCTTAGTTGTACCTTAATTTGCAACTTTTCAGAAACGCGATATAAACGGTACAGAATAGACAGGCGCTTTATTAGGTTGATTACTTATTAGACCGGAATAGAGACATTTAAGTATTCGACTATCGATTATTAGAAAAAATATATACAACATTAACACCGCGAGTTTTTATTCTTCCAGGATTTCATCAATGGAGTTTTCCTTCATCAACTCGCGCTCCAAAAAGCAGAGCTTCTTCACACCATCCACTACGAGTTGGACGAGTTGTAATTCTGAAAACCCTAATCGGTCCGAATTGGAGATGTCGAATATCCCGTCTGAAGACATCGTATCCACGCCGCCAGTGCCTATAACCAGAAAAAACATGTTTAGTTAAGGTTGCTTTATGCTATACTTCCTGTATTTCTACTCGATAATTTCAACATACGAATGCTGTTTTAAACGGTTTCACATTTTAATACAAGTTGCACTAATTTTTCCTTTTTTGTTCAGTAAATTACATTAAAATATGGACGAATAGACCATTCGCGAGATGGCAAATTTCTAAATGAAAACGAGACTTAGGTTGACCTTCTTTTGTTAGTTACGGTTGAGTTGTCAATCATTTTATGAACTTCTTTTGTTAGTTAAGGTTGAGTTGTCAATCATTTCATGAATTTCTTCTGTTAGTTAAGGTTGAGTTGTCAATCATTTCATGAATTTTTTCTGTTAGTTAAGGTTGAGTTGTCAATCATTTTATGAACTTCTTTTGGTTAGTTAAGGTTGAGTTGTCAATCATTTTATAAACTTCTTTTGTTAGTTAAGGTTGAGTTGTCAAACATTTCATAAATTTCTTCTGTTAGTTAAGGTTGAGTTGTCAATCATTTCATGAATTTCTTTTGTTAGGAATGGCCGCTAGGGAATTGCTTTTAAGCAACTTAAAAATTTTACATTGTTATCTCACAAGTAATTTTCCTATGAGAACAGAAAAATATGTTTTTACGATATTCCATTGTTACAAAAATAGCTTAAAAATGAACTATTCGAAATTTCCCATCAAATCTTCAATCTCATTTGGAGAAATCACTTACCTCTTTTCTGCAATCGCATTTTCGATAGAAGCTCATCAAATCTTTCGTGTTTCGAAAGTAAGGGCAGTTTCACGTGAACACCAGCACGAATTCCAGTGCCTGCAAGAAAGAAAGAAATCGTGAACAAATAAAAGAAACTTTCGCGCTTTTTATAACCTTGGGATAATTAAATTTCATTTTTAAAGCTTTATTTCGCTTGTCAATAGATAGATAAATTGGTTGGGTTCATTATCGTTGTTCAATAGTGAAACAAGGGACATACTCTGCAGACCGGAAAATCAGTATCCAAATCCCTTAGATAGCGAGAATGCATTATGGGGATATTTATGGCGACAGGATAGATTGATGGGCTCACCTAGATTCGAGGGACAGGTCAAAATGAAACCCAAATGTTCGTTCCACATGAACTCGCGCTTGTTTGCCTTCATGTTCTTCTCGAAGAGACCGAGACCCGCGCAGAATCTATGGAACACGTCTCCCATCTTGTTACCGCACTCCATCGAGATGACGCGAATGTGATCCTCCTCGTTCACCCACACCAGGAAGTTCTTGTTCTTGTTGTGCCAGATGCCGCGCGCGTCCGGCCAGTCTCGCGCCATTCCTGCTGACGTCAGCAAAGGAGAGACAGGCTTATCGAACAGAAAATGATCGGCAATGAGTTTCTCTTGAACTTCATCACTCATCCCAGACAAAGGGTAGTAGTCGCCTTAAACAAATATGCGAACAATATCAATACCATTCAAACGTGTCACCGTGTTTATTAGGTCTGCAACTTGAAATAAGCACAACGATTATGTACTGAAGTTGGAATAAAGATTTGCAGATAGAAAAAGGGTTTTAGTGAGAAGGCATTTTAACTTAAGAGCAGTAATTCCAAGGAAACCCTTGAAGTATTTCGACATTTACTTCAGGCCAAAAACAAAAAAAACAAAAATATGAATCTGTTGTGATCATTCATTTTCAACCAATCAAGAATTTTTTTTGAAAATAAAAAACCATCCATGCATACCTTGAAAGTCTCCGTTCAGTTTGGACAACGTCTTGGAGACAACCTTCTCCACATGTCTGCGCTCAGCTCGTGTGCAAAACGTTGGTAGTGCCAGACCGCTGATGCTCCTACCGGTCCGCACGCGACACGAGAGAACCAACTCGTCGTCCAAATCATTTCCACCAATCAAGTTGTCTGCATTCAAGTCGGTCACGTGTTTGGCGTCGGGTTTGTATCCTGCAGAACAGTAAAATGCAAACAGTGCCAAGCAGTGAATGACACACATGTGTTCAAATGCAACGAGTAGACAGAAATACATTGATAAGCAGAAAAGAGAAACCGTTTTTCCTATTGTTGTAAAAATATACATTAACCCCCAAAAGTTTCGGCGGATAAAGATTCGGTGAAAAAACTTTCGGACATATTTCTCGACATTTCGGACAAAATTCAAAAAAAAAAAATTTTCGCCTATAAAAAACTGTCAGTCAAGGATATATGAGACAGTTCCCAGAGCAGAAGAGAAAAGAAGTAAACCGCTGTGTTTGGATAGAACACCTCTACGTTCGAAAGTTTGTCGCGCCGAAACTTTTGGGGAATAATGTATCGTGATTTACTTTTTTTTACGGCAAAATTTGTTGATGGAAGTGATGTATTACTTATTTACAGACAGATTTATTCACAACTTCCCATCAACGCAAAACAACTGATGTAACTTACCGTTGTGTCTTCCACTGATTACAGCATCAAAGAACTCTTTAAACACCGCATACGAGTGCTCGTCGCCTGCCACGCAACCCACGGTCATGATGAAAGGATGCCCCGGATTGTCCACACCGGTCTGAATGACATTATCGAAAGTGAAGCCATTGCTGGTTTGAAGTAGACTCATGCGATCGTACATCTCCTTGGTGAGCACCTTGCTCATCCAGTTGTTGTGCTGGGAAAGATCGGGGAAACCACTCATCGAGGTCGGATGAACAACCTTAACAAGCGAGGCAATATACGAGTTATTGTGCCTGTTTCAAGGGATAGGAAAATATGTTAAAGCACATATTACATGTATACAGTGTAATTACTGACTCACAGTTAGGTTTCAATGTATCTTTTCTCACAACAATTAATGCACTATTTACTAAATATATGCATTATTTACTGTTGATTTTATAAATTTACAAAAAACATTCTTTTCAAAGTTTTATCTAGAGAGGAGCGATTTTGAGAGCATCACGTCGTTAGAGTAGGAGTACAAGATATGGATATTTATTCAACTATTGCCTACGTAACGGAACTTTTAATGTAACTCTGACAAAATGAAACCACGTAACTTGCACGCAGATTGTCTCTACAAAACATCCCAAGTCAAGTGTAGTTTATAAATAAGGTGATACGATACATGAGCCAGATGCTTTCCTAACTATCTGCAAGGGAATTTAAATTAGGTCCGGAGAATGAATTATATTTCCTCTAAACATCAGCAATTAACCAGTTACCAATACAATAATCAGGTAATATATATAAACACATGCTTTTTTTATAAGCATAGACTTGATTCGGCCAGGGTCAAATATTCTCAACTTTTAACTCAAAATCAGGCTGAAATATTCTTAGCATATTCTTATTTATTCTACTTAAAATAGGTTGTATTCTTATTTTTTGTTCCATAAAAATTTATGTAGTATAATTTAATGTAACAGTACAAGTCACTATTTATAAATACATATATTATTTTCTTCTATCAACTTTTCCAAATTCAGCTATATTTCGGCTACATATCCCCCCAACACAGTAGAATTCTCACCCTGGCCATATTCTTAGAATATTCTTCAAAAAATGCCCATTTTGACCCTGCTATTCTTAGAAAGCGTATTCTTATAAAAAGAAAAGCGTGTACTTGTTTACGAGCGGTTGTTAAGTTTATGTGCACTAAATTCCACAAATTTATATAGACTTGCCTTTATGGTCTTCGGATCTCTATTGCGTGCAGCCACTCCACTGGCACTCATGAGGGCATCAATGGACAGGTTTTTCTCTAACCTCTTTTCCATTTCAACAAGTGTGGTAACACCATCAATGACAAGTTGCATAAGTTCCACCTCAGAGAAACCAAGTCTATCGGAGTTTGAAATGTCGAAAATACCATCCGTGGAGGCAGTGTCCACTCCTCCTGAAGATTTAGATGGCAAATGAGAAGACTAACCTCCGGCTCAATGTAGCATTCAATTCCTCTGATATCTCCGAAAAGGAGTTTAAACAAAGCTTCAAATGAAGCTTGTGGTAGCCGTAAAAACATAGCTGATATGCTTAATCACAGAATGCAACAAGCTCAATATCACAAAAATAACTGTGTTTTACTTTTTCTATTTGCCATCAAAACATTGTGAAAAACATTTACTTTCCGCAATCTTTGGAAAGTAGAATATCATTTCGAGGTTAAATGAAACAGCAAACGAATCAGAGCTTTGATACTCACCGGTCCCGCGTTTCTGGAGTCTCATCGCATCTAGGAGGGTGTCGAAACGAGGCTCATTGGATAGCAACGGTAATTTGACGTGGACACCAGCACGCATTCCCGTTCCGAGGTTCGACGGGCATGTAAGAATGTATCCCAAGTGTTTGCTCCACATGAACTCGTGTTGTTCCTTCTTCATTAGGCTCTCAACCTGCGAGTAGACATAAACCATGTTCCAAACGTTCGTAAATTCTTTCTTTCAATATTTCACGACAATGAAAACCGTTTTCAGACTTGAAAACAGCAAGTATTTCACGGCAGACAGTGTTTTGGAAAAATGGAATGTTAACAAAAATGCGATACATAAATTATTTAATTCCAAATTATGCGATATTTGGTTAACTTACCTGCTTGATGCCCTGACAGAATCTATTAAACACTCCCTTCATATTTCCTCCTGTTTCCATGGAGATCAACCGCATGTGGTCCTCCTCGTTGACCCACACCAAGAAGTTTTTGTTCTTGTTGTGCCAGATGCCACGGGCTTGGGGCCAGTCTCGTGCCATGCCTGCTGACGTCAGCAAAGGCGAGACAGGCTTGTCAAACAGAAAGTGATCAGCAATAAACTGCTCCTGGTCAGCATCGGACATTGTTTCCAGGGAGTAGTATTGCCCTTTCATGTCCCCTTTGAGTTTTGACAATGCACCAACAGTGATTTTCTCAACCTAAGGATTCAAATTTGGAAACAGAGATATTTATTGATATCGCAAAAGATCGGGTTTGTAACAATGGAGAATGGAGAATGTTCTGGAGAATGTTCAACAAAAATTTAAAAGAATTTTAGAAAAGTGAAAGCGAACAACAGGCATGTGCTTTCAAAGGTCATTTCAATTTAAGTCAACACAAAACGTATTACGCACTTGACGCCTCTCCGCTCTGGAGCACCATGTCGGCAAAGACAACCCTCGAATACTTCGACCTGTACGCACACGACATGACAGAACATACTTCGAGTCCAAATGACCACCTAAAAAGGTAGGAAAATAAGGACTATAGCAACTGGTGGACTTTAAAACAACAGAACATGTAGTGTAGTGCAATGGTGACATATATAGAAGAAAAAAAGATGCTCTTGAAAATAGTTGGTGAAACTAAAACTGATTATGTTATGATCTGTACAACCAACAGTGTTCACAAACTCCATTCGCAAGACGATCAAGATAGTTTGTTCAGAGTCTTGGATTTATTTACAACTATATCTATTGTGCGTTTACTGTTGTACGTCTTTTCATCGTACATAGTAATGTTTGCAGATAAATCAATAACTAAACCTTTGATCTTCTCTGGTGACAAATCTGTTTTGTGCATGTCCGTCTTTTTGAATCCATTAAAACGTTTTTCAATGACCGGATCGAAAAGATCAGCAAAGGTTTCGTAAGTCTCTTCATCACCTGCAACGCAACCAACGATCATGATGTAGGGGTGGCCCGGATTGTCGACTCCTGTCTGAATCACGTTATCAATGCCAAAACCAGAAGATGTTTTCACATTGAAGTACTTTTCATAAATGGCCGGTGTTAGACACTTTGCCATCCAGTTGTTGTGCTGTGATAAATCAGGATAATTGATTTTGGCAATCATCCGTACCCTCGATGATTTCAGCAATATGTCTTCAACCATACAGTCAATGTTCTGCTCACTAATAAGAGCTTTTTCGAGACACACTAGAGCCTTAACTCCGTCAATCACGGTTTGTACGAGTTGCACTTCAGAAAAGCCAAGTCGATCGAGATTTGAGATGTCAAAGGTGCCATCAGTACCCATTGTGTCAACACCACCAGTTCCGCGTTTTTGCAGACGGAAAGCTTTTAAGATGGTATCAAAATGTGGTGTGTTTGATAAGAAAGGCAACTTAACATGAACGCCAGCTCTCAAACCAGTGCCGAGATTGGAAGGGCAGGTTAAAACAAAACCCAAATGCGAATTCCACATAAAATCATGGCCGCTTCCTTTAATTAACGCTTCAACCTTGTTCAAGCCGGCGCAAAATCTGGAAAATACGGCACGCATGTTGCCCCCTGTTTCCATGGAGATAATACGAGAGTGGTCCTCCTCGTTGACCCATACCAAAAAGTTTTTGTTCTCGTTGTGCCAGATGCCACGGGCCTGGGGCCAGTCTCGCGCCATTCCCGCTGATGTCAACAAAGGAGAGACAGGTTTGTCAAACAGGAAGTGCTCGGCAATGAGTTTTTCTTGGTCAGCATCGCTCATTGTTTCCAGGGAGTAGTATTGACCTAGACAACAATACACTTATATGAAATTACAGTCTACACATTAAAATAAAAATAAATGAGGCAACAAACCTGGTAGCAATCATTTTGCATATATATGAAGGAATTTCAACATTTTTTTAAAGCTTAACCATCAGATAAGACATGCATACATGTTGTTTTTTTATAAGAACCAGTCTATAAGAAACCGTAGGCTCAGGTTTGCCCAAAAGTCACGGTCACTGTAGCTTAGTGGTTATTGCATTCAACCCACAAAATCAAAATCAAACGGGGCTGGTTCGAAACCCAGCTCAGACATATTTTGATTTCTGAGTTACAGTTGAGTTATTGAGAGGAACTCATTGCGTAATGCAAGCCTAGCTCAAATGGTGGGTTGTCTGGTGAAGCGACTTCGTAGGTGCAAATGGGTGCCCTAAGTACGCCAGAACCTAAACCTTGGGATAAGAAGAGCCACTGTTACATGTGGAGAGTCCCGTAAAACTCCATTATTATTATTATTATTATTATTAAAATTGAGAAACCCTTAAAGAAACTTAGGCAGGTTGAAACTTTTCTACAGTTAAGAAACTTTTGTCAGCAATGAAAAATATTTTCTTATGCAACAGTTCAGCCTCAATTAACTTAGTATATGCATACGTTAACAAAAAAAAAATTTGTTGTGACAAAATTTGGGTGAAATTTTTTTGTTTACATTACGTCGATCAAACATTAAAAAAAATTAAATTAATTTAAAGTTAAAATTTATAGAAAATTAAGAAATAAATAATTAAATTAAATTAAGAAACTTTTGAGCCTCAAAATGACCAAATTTTAAGAAACTCGAGGTTCAGCCCATTGCTTATAAAAAACATGAATGTCATTTACACCAAATATTCAGATGCTATATTAAAAAAATTCCAAGATCCGTCAATAACAGTTTAAATGTAAGTTCTATACGGCTATAATTGACTGAAAACATAATAACAAGGTAATTAAAAAGAGCAATTAATAGATCAAAAATAATAATAGTAGATTATTAATAGTAGAATAATAGATTAAAAGATCAAACCAATACATATATATACCCTGAAAATCTTCTTCCAACTTTCCAAGGGCATTAACCAAGATGGTTTCCACTTTCTTTCTTTCAGCTCGAGTGCAGGTTGGGGGAAGAGACAATCCGCGAATACTGCGACCAGTTCTAACTCGACAGGACAAAACAAATTCTGAGTCTAAGTCATCTCCACCAACCAAATGATCGGGGTTCAAATCAGTGACATGTTTGGCATCCTTTGTATACCCATTATGACGATGGTAAATAACAGGGTCCAAAAGGTCCGCAAAGACTTCGTAGCTTTCCTAGGTTTAAATATATATATATTTCAAAGTTCTGAATTTTAGTTAATGCTAACCTCATCTCCAGCCACACAACCAACAGTGTAGATAAACGGATGTCCAGGATTATCTACTCCTGTTTGAATGATGTTATCAAGTGTCACACCATTCACTGTCTTCAGATCAAAAACCTTTCTGTAAATTTCACGAGTAAGACATTTCGAGAGCCAGTTGTTGTGCTTGGAAAAATCAGGAAAACCCTCATCAGGGTTGCTCCGTATAGTTTTCAAGAAGTTTCGCTTGATGGCTTTTGAATTACTCTTTTTTCGACTGGAAACAATATATAATTTCTTGCAAACACATCAATAAACATGGATATAACATAATATATATATATATATATATTTATTTTTTTTAAAATCATCTTCTCATAAAATCTAAAATAAATATATATATAAAAATATGCATATATTCCATGTTTGATTTCATTTGTTTTATTATCATTTTTTACACAAGATTTTATTAGAAACTAGCTATACAATATATAATATAGCATATTCCACTCATTAATTCTATGTTGTGACAAAGTCAAAGAATAGGAATTCGAGAGGAATGTAAGAAAATTATGAGTGACAAATCATCATATCGTTAGGTCAGTAAAAACCAAAACTAGTTAGCTAGAATCATTTTGTATTACTTCTGAGATTAACTATATCTTTGAAAACAACGAAAGAAGATAATTAATTTCAGTTAGCAAGCTTCGTTTTAAAGTTAGAATTTGGTTTTCGTTACCTTGGTATTTATGACAACAAATTTTAACTGTCAATGCGCTATCTTGTTAAAACCTAAACTTACGGTTTTGTTTCCTTTGGTTTTTCAATCGGTTGCGGTTTGACTTCAACTACTTTCACAGAGGCGGGTTCCCCTTTTGGTTCAGTCGGTGCCGGCACATTAGGTGTTTGAACGATTGTTGTTTCTAATTCAGGAAAAAGTAAACAAATCCAAAACTTTTGAATTACATCTTAAGCAAAGTAGAAGTAATTTGAAAGGCATTAAATACCATACCGACTGAAATATTGACAGTAAAACCTTTGAACTTTATGAAGTTTTTGCTCATTATTATAATCAATCTTCATAGTAAATGGACACTTTGATTTTTTTTTTGGTGTTTTTTAAAACATTCCTTAGATTTTAAAAGTTAAATATTATTGTCGGAATTGTTGTTTATATTTAGTGTGGCGACATATGACTCAATGTAAATTAACTATGCCAGATTGTCATGAGATTTCTTTTAAATATATACAATTTGTTAAGAAAGCTAGCTATACCATTTCACTCCAATATAATAATGACATAACTGTTATTTATTAACTGTTCCTGTTTTACAGCATAAGGTTGTGTGTTTCATATTTCTACGTTAGATAGCTTGCATAAACAAAACAGAAAAACAACGGCAATCTTTACAAGCACGTTAAGTAATGGATATTCTTGGATTCATGGACGTTTATTAAAACCTGTATACTGTAACTTTTGTAAAAATATCAGAATAAAACAATGCACTCAATTTGTTTCAGAATGACTTGTTCCACTAAATATTCATTGTTAACCTACTCACCGACATTTGACGGAATGGAAGAAGAACAACCCATTTTGCAAGATCGAATTCTTTGTTGATGTTTATTCGTGGACAGGTTGCGGAATGATGACTTGACGTCAAATTCGCTTCCAAATATGGATATCACGTGACTCAGAATTTAATTTGACGACAATATACGATTTTTTACAAAGTCGAAATGCAGCGAACTTCTGTATAATTTGACGTAAATTACTTGTTTTTATAAATTTAAATCCAGCGAATTTACAGAAAATATCATCGCCTGGTGCGTTAATGTGACGTCACACTTGTAAAAAGCGCTATATTATTATGAACATTACCGTTTAAAATCGACATTTAGTAAATCCCCAACAAACATAACCCGAAGAGATTTGAAATTGGATCCATGTTTGGAACTGTTGATATCGAATATCTCGCAAGCGATAGAATCCAACCGCGCTTTTAAATTCAGAGCAAAAAATCAGGAAAGAAGTCTGATGATTAACAATGTCTGTTGTTTTTCTTTCAATGCAAAAAAACACTTTATTGCTAAGCGCAAACATTTGTGTTATCGTTAATCTGTATGGCTCTTTATAGAACCCTGGATACCAAGGCATTTACGCGATTTATTTTATTGTATTCCTACCATTCGCAATTGAGCTTCTTCACAAATCGTATTATTGTATAAACAAACAAAGTTTGAAGACAACAAGGCAGTTGCATATCATACGTGCCATTGAAAAACGAATAAATACACACAGTACAATCCCGAATAACTCGAACCCTTTAAGTCGAACATTCGTTATCTCCAACTATTTTACTCGGTCCCTTGGGGGTCCTTTAAGTGAACATTTGTTATCTCAAACTATTTTACTCGGTCCCTTGGGGGTTCGAGTCATCGAGATTATACTGTATGTATATATTTTCTGCCATTTCACGTTTATAATATGACTTTTAAATTAATTTCGGATCGCAATTCGATACGGCCCAAATTCAAATTCCGGAATTTTTCTACGAAAACAAACTCATTCAACAAACCATTCGGTTTCAACGCATCTGTATTAGGAAATCATGAATACAAGATAAAAACTGCCAAACAACACCGTGTTATGTCGACGACGGCTTCATTGCGACGGTGATTAAGACGTCAATTGTTGGCTACACTAACGTCAAAGTGGCACGTCATAAACGATAATCATTTTATCGTCACCGACGGAAATGATCTTGGAGCCAGTATTGTTGTATCTGACTCCCCAAACCTGAGACATACGGAGATGAAGCAGAACCAGATAAGAAAATAGCGTCTCTAACAGTAGCGCGTATGAATTAAGACTATATTCGGCATTAAAACAAAGTTAGCTATTCCTGGAAGAAAACAAATGAAGTCAAAGAGTTTATGTGATCTATTGACTTTAAGACTTCTTTCAGAAAATGGAAACTTAGTACTCATCTATCTATCAAGAACGGACGAGCTTCAGTTAAGAAAACTAAAACAGAATACATGTTAAACATCTATTTAGTAGTAAAATACTTCTAGAAGAACATTTAAACCCAACAAGTGGATTGTAGACTAAGATGGGATTCCGGCATCTTCAACTTAGCTAAAGTTGTTTTCAATAGGGACAAGAAGGCGCTATGATACCATATAATCATTCTCTCTGAAGTTGTATAATGTTATCTAATTACCCCCGGAAATAGATAGAACGATATTGGAGCTATGATTTAGCATAAAAACTGCAAACAAAACGAGCCCAAAGATCACTGTTTGTAACTCTTTTATAGAATGTTTATTCCGCCCTGTTGAGCAACATACAAAACTACAATGCATACCTGATCCTTATGCTCGTAGAAAGTGTGAACGCACTGTCGGCTACCGGCATCCCAGACTTTCACGCTCTTGTCGCTAGAACTACACAAAACAAATGCTTTATATAAAACATTAAAAACAAAAAACATTTGACAGATCAAGCGTTTATTTTTTTATATTGTTAATTAAAGAAATATCAAGCCGGCCAAAACAAAAACGGCAATATCTTTGACACAGTCAAATCCCGTCGTACCACGGAATAAGTCCGACTTTCGCTAAGTCGTACTGATTTTCTGTGCCCCCTCTGTAGCCAAAATACTCGGCTTTAGATTCGGGTTAACTAAGACAATTGGACCAATCGCTTTTGATGGTACGACTTAACATGTAAATCAATTTATATAATATTTATATTATTTATTATTTAAAATAACTACTTTTTATTATACAAAATTAATGAATGATAAAATTAACGAGAGAAAAAATTAACGCGGTCCAAAACTCATTTTGCTTTAAAACTGACAAAATTAACGCGGTTTCCTGAATTTTTACCTATCGCAGATTGATTTTATATTTTTCTTCTTTCAAAACCCTTTTCTGTAAAACTTACAAAGTTTCTGGCGAACTAAATGGGTTCAACGGACTCCCGATGTTATTTCTGGCATCTGTTACTGCTTTTGAGATGCCAACAGCTTTCCATGCATTCATAATCGTTCCCAACCCTTTTGTTGACTTAAACCGTTTTTTACATTTTAATCCCTTAAACGGCTTTTTTGGCGTTCAGGTATCACATTACTTAAATTTTTTAAAATTAGTGGACACAAAAATTTAGGGATGACTAAATTAATTATGATAAATTATCATTCGTTAATTTTGTATGAGGTATATCGATTTTTCTTGCAGATATACAGACAACATAAACGGTTCACAGTAAACCTTCTCTTACGCGGAAACGAAGTGCGTGTTATCCGGCGAGAAATCCACACTCACGACCCACGATCCGTGACCGGAGAGGGTGCCGGCTAGATTGGCGTGCTTTACGTCGTACATTTTCAAATGACCGTCATCCGAAGCCGTGAGCAGTATCTGGGAGTCCGGCGAAAATGTGAGCGAACGTATCGGCATGGCGTGTCCTGTGATAGTGTTGTTTATCATCATACAATGCCTATCAAGTCAATTATTATTTCATAGGGGGGGGGGGGGGGGGGGGGGGGGGGGTTGTCGCCTTAAAAAAACTCTTGAGCTGTAGAGTACTTCTACGACCATACATGATTTAACACACTCTAAACTTATGACCTTTAGCATTTTTCTCTCTCTAACCCTAGACCTGATTTCCCTTCAAAAACGTCCCCGCCAAGAAATAACGAGTTAGTAACTGAATGCGACTAAGACCTTCGAGTGTGTGCAAAAGCTTCTTTGTGGCCATATCGAAGATATTGACGATTCCATCAATTGCACCGCAAGCCACATATTTGCCGTCAGGACTCTAAAAATAGAAATAACGGTTTCGTTAACACGCTGCACAATGGAATTCTATAGATTTGTGTACATTAAAAAAATGACAGAGTCGTGTGTTTGGTTAATAGAAATGAAAAAAGAGGCGTTTTTTAAACAATAATCAAAAACTTTAAATATTATATAGATCTATAAAGATTCACAGGTAAACATAGACAAACAATTTCAATGCGTAAAAATCACTTTTTTATCACAGGTAAAAGCGCCGTAAATATACTTGATAGTATCTTAGGAGACAATGAAAAGAAACCTTACGTAGGCGATACTGAGAGTGAATTTGCTTCTTGTGTCGAGAGTGCCATCCTTCACACCAGTCTCAACGTTAATGAGGTTCACTTTGCCCGAATGACTGCCAGTTGCTATGTACTTTGAATCGGGAGAAAACGTCACAGTCCAGGAATCCACTAAGAGGAATGAAAAGAGCTACAGCTTTTTATGGAGTAAAAAAGGAAAAGAAAGAGCTGGTATGGGAATGGGCAAAATTACAAATGAAAGAATAAAGACTAAAAAAAAGCCATAAATAAGGTTTTAATATATTATAATGATAAACAACATTTTATTTAAAAGACTGATTTATTTTCAAAAGCTTTGGCACTGTGAAGACGACGTGACTGTCATTTATCTATTCTCAAAATCTTTTAATAATGACGAATTTATTCACGAATTTTTTGATATTTCCCTCTTTAAAAACTTAATGGTGCAATGTTTAAAAAACTCTGAAAAGCTAAGAAAGGCTGACTTCCATTATTTTTTAAATAAAGAAATCAATATTAAACAATTCGCATGAGAGAAACTTATGAAAGATCCAAAATATTTACAAAAAAATTAGCAAGAAATTTGAAAGAAATTCAATTTTTTTAGAAAATAAAAACATTGTTTGGGAAGTGAAATTTGGCAGTCAACCAGACAATTAAAAAATTAGAAAATTAACCAATTATCAAAATCAAATCACACAGAATTCCGAATATTTCGAGTTGTTTTGGTACTTGTATGTGGACCAAAATAAATATTGAAAAATTAATAAGTTTATAAGTTTATATTACTAATATTAAAATATATTAAACATAAATTTTATTTTACAATAACTACATATTAATTTTCATTGGGTGAAAATTAAAGGTTACCAGGCCCGCAGTTGACGCATTTAACTTGTTTTCCAGCAGTGATATCCCAAATGCGAACGTGACTGTCCAATGAACTTGAAGCTGCGACTACAGGTTGGATGGTCAAAGAAAATATGTGTTGAAGGCGGAGTTAATTGTTGAATAATGGCTAATTCCTACTCGGTTTCATCATCATCAGTTTTAACGTGACCTTTTCCACTCAGAGTGGGTTGCACGTTTTCAAAAGATGATATTCCCCACAATTGTGTAGGTTTAATCATCTGATGATTTATTGGAGCAGATATTTTTACAGCTGGATGCCCTTCCTAACGCCAACCCCAGTTAGAGGGAAAACAGTGGCGAGTTAACCCACGCAAGATACCAACGTTGCATTTTAAATTCCGTGGCAGCTGTGCATAAAGGGCATGGGTGCTTATGTCCATGAGGTCAAAGATGTTACATGACAAGCATAATCTCATTTATCTCTCCCATAAAACGTTGGTTATACACTATAATCGCGTTAGTAACTTAATACTTTGACACTTCCCAGTTAAATACGATTTGAACAATGTATTTGGCAACTAGAGGACCGTGAAAAGATACGAACTCCAGTCCTGTTAATGTCTGTAGAGACAACGCCCAATTGGTGGCCTTCAAAATTCCACTTCTGTTGCAGACCGTCGTCAACCCTTTAAACATACATGTGTATGCAATAATTCGTATTTACAAAAACAAGCAGGGCACCAACTATCTGCGACACATTTTTGAAAATTCGTAATTTGTTTTTAGTTGATAAATTGTTAATAGATTGTTGTGAGATAAACTTCCCTAACAACCATTCCCAAGCTACTAGTGATTTAAATCTTAAGTTTCTAGTGATAGAAGTTAAATTAGGAATTGAGAGTGGTTTGGATGATGATGATGATGATGATGATGATGATGATGACGACAACGATGACATTACCAAATACTTAACAGTCCTGACCAAAATCGGGTTCAAGCGGAACGTGACGGAGCATAAGAAGTACAGCTGGTAAAAACTCTTCTGTAGATATGTCAGTCAAAACATACACACATATTGAGGGAAATAGCAAAAGCCCAGTTTAACAAACAAAAATGGTACCATTTCCAACATTTAACGACATCATCGATGCCCCCGGTAACCACGGTTTCGCTGTTGTCGGCTTCGTTCGTGCGCCACGCCACTGACCAAATGCTGTCACTGTGCGCTGGAGTGAGAAAAGCGATCAAGCCCCAGTAACAGAGACATTACAAAATGTAGTTGTATCGTGAAAATTCAACTCTTAAATTTTTATACTTACAAACCTTTCTTTTAAACAAACTTGAAAATAGAAAACAAACGTGGCTAATGAATGAAAAGTGCTGACTCACCGTTTTCAATCTTCTGTGCAACTGAGTACTAAAACGGGGGATGTCATTGTTTAATAACAATAAATAAATAATGCGTTAAATGAAGTAAGAAAGAAAAAATAAGAAGAAAGAACAGAAAAACAACCAAACTTACTGTTCATTATTTATCAATATTAAATTATATTCTGCATAAATTTATTTTAATGTTTAAATAATAATAATAATAATGTGTATGTAATATCATAACAAGGACAATTAAAAGTTTTACAAAACAGTGATAATTGTGATAAATGAAGATGAAATTTTTATATATTATCATTTTTATATATTATCCTTTATCATTTTTATATATTATCATTTTTTATCATTTTTATATATTATTATTTTTATATATTATTATTTTTATATATTATTCTTTTCAAAAACATCCTCATTTTCAAAGCAATCAATTTAAATATGCCTACCATTGTTCTTCAGTGCTTCATCCAGCCATTCATCATTGATGTTTTGTTTATTAAAATCTAAATGTAGACGCTGACAATGTTTAAGGAAAGGAGCAAAACAGTTTTTAATTCTTTTAAAGGGGGAGGAGGGGGGCTTGTTCATTTCTGACACTCATCAGATTGCTTCCCTAAGGTTGATGTATAAAGGTTTAGATGGAAACCAGGTCTTTTACAGTAAGGAGTGGTTTGGAGGAGAGAAAAACACAATCAAAGTGAGCATGATAATGAACGTTACGATACTCATGATGATGATGACGTTTGTGTGTGTGTGGTCTAGTGGTCAAAACTTATGTTTCTGGCCGCAATGGCCAAGGGTGGATTCTCGCAAGAGACAAAAAATAAATAAAATAAAAATTGTTCAAAACGAGAATCACCTGAGTGCGCGGCACTTTTGGGAAGTGCCTGAAAAACTTACCACGGGTTAACTAAAGCCTTGTGAAGGAAGTTTGGTAGACTAATGATTGGAAACGAGACTTGGGACTGCAAGGAGTTGCTCCCCACAGTCCTTAATTAGCATTGTGAAGCCGATTCGGCTCGTCTGAAGACGACCTGTTAATGATGATGACGATGACAATGATGACGATGATGATGATGACAATGATGATGATGATGACAATGATGATTGAGATTCTATAAATTAGAACAAGAAATCTAATCTTCTAACTAAATCTAAACTGAAAATTTATCTTTATATAGTTATATAATCGGACGCTTTACATGGTTTCTATTTCTCCTTTTCTTCTTTGAAATGGTGATACCTCGCGCGCATACTGCATTCTGTAATGGTTTCTTTTCAGATACACCATTCTTTGTGTTCGCTTCAGTTTTTGCGCATTTGTCAGAAAGACGTTCTTTCGCTGAATGAGTTATGTCAGCATTAAAATCAATTTCCTGTTTAGGCTCCACTGTGAGCTTCCGTTTTCTATTATGTTCACTTGTTACATCTTTGGCATCGGTGTTTGTAAGGTCTTTTTTTGCTCGTACACGTTCAAATAAAGCCACAAAGAAACCGTTTGTGTAATTTTTCACGGGATCAGCGCGTACACACTTCGCAGCTGAAATGATAAGAGAACCGAATCAAACCTACACTTAATAAAAATAGAATTCATGACTAAATAAACGTGCGAGTTTAAAAAATATATTATTTTCACTGAACAATCCGCTAACCAGTGCAAAATCAATCACCTTGGTCCCATTCTCCAACTCCCCTGTTCAACCATTCGGGGAAAGCGTGCAGCAAGGCGAAGGAACCGGAAAATCGATTGTACACCGTTTCAACGACATTTTCATTTTCCTGAAGAAAAATTTATTTATTCATGATAATATACAACATGTTCCCTGGAACGCTAAAGAAAATTAAATATTGTACAAACAATCAATCAATTTTATTTTCCAATCAACAATATGTACAAAAAAAAACTCTTTAATAAATAAAATGACTAATAAATACATTTCAGTATTAGCAAAATAACTTATATATACAGTCAAAATTTCGTTTTTTTGTTTTTTAAGCAAGAAACAAATTGCGATTGATTGGAGGGTGTCATTCAATAGTAAAACGCAAAGGAATGAAGCAAAGGAATGAAGTTTTAATTATAAAAAAGAAAAGGACTCAAACACTATGAAATATGAAATATATAATATGAAAATAATATAAATATAAACAATATATATATGAAAATTTGAAACAAAAATTTATATACACGCTTTTTTATAAGAATACGCTTTATAAGAATAGCAGGGTGAAAATGGGCATTTTTTGAAGAATATTCTAAGAATATGCCCAGGGTGAGAATTCTACTGTGTTGGGGAATATTTTACTGATATATAGCTGAATTTGCAAAAGTTGATAGAAGAAAATAAGATATGTATTTATAAATTGTGACAAGTTGTGAAATGTCTTCTATAAATACATACGCGATCAAAACATGTGCGCAGTATAGAAGAAATAACTTCGTTAAGAAATTTTTATGGAACAAAAAATAAGAATACAACCTATTTTAAATAGAATAAATAAGAATATGCTAGGAATATTTCAGCCTAATTTGGAGTTAAAAATTAAGAATACTTGACCCTGGCCGAATCAAACCTATGCTTACAAAAAAAGCAATTTTTCTAATATCTATTTCTATGTTGATTTAAAACTCTAAATTTGTAGATTTGATTTGACATTTTCCAAAATTTTTAGTTAATTTTCATTTTGCTTGTTTTATCTACCTGTTGATGGATTGAACATGTGGAGTAGACGACTCGTTTCACAGACGGAAAAGAAAGGGCGTGGCAAAGAGCAGCCGTCTGAAATCTTGATAAACGTCCGAGACGAGCTTTCTTCTAGAAGAAGAATTTCCCCGGTTTAGTAAAACCAAAAGCAACAGAAAAGAATAATGAAATGGAATAAAAAAAGAAGAATAGAATGAGGTTAAGGTATAACAAATAATTTTCAACCAGCTTTTTACAACCTTTTTAAATAAAAAATAACCGTCTTTGTTTCAAGCTAAAACGCATAAATATCAGCTAGTATTATAATATTAATAATATTATTATATTATTAATAATACTTATAATATTATTTTTTTTTGATAAATCAAAATCTTTTTTTTATACTTTTTTATGAATACTTGATTAAGTCCCCGGGGGGTTTACTTGTCAAAAATGATTTTTAGGGTGGGGCTCAATGGTGCTTCCACCGCTGCAAGGTTTTTAAAGTGGGAGTGGAAGGGAGTGTGACTCAATAAATTGTCAACTTGGAACACTATAATTCAACTTATAATTTTCTCTGGAGAAGAACGCTAGAAAACTACGGGAAGACCTTTAGATCAACACACTATTATGCCGAGAAAGAAGATTTGATGAAACAAATTTCACAAGCAAGTGTACCACCAATTCACTTTTAACGAAATACCCATAACACTTTACTCCTAGTAAAGATTACTTCTCCCACAGCACTCACATCTGCTTCACGTTCCTCGCCAAGAACGTCATCCATGCGCGATATGATGCCACTACCAGAGCACGATGGATCGAGCAGGATGTACTCCACTCGCGAGTACAATGGATCATTGACTTTGATCTGAAAATATATTGAAGAACATCTCGTGTGACTTTTGAAACTCAAGTGAAGCTCATATTAATCTTATAAAGGTCCAAAATACTTCAGTATCTACAAATATCTCCATCATAAAACTGCTATCAATGCATGTCCTGTTCGCTTGATTGTAAACCAGCCTTGAGCTTTAACGTGATTCTTTCTATTCATTTTTCAAGAGAACCATCATTGGGTGGTATTCATTAAACTAACATTGAAAACGTTTCAACTAACGTTGGATTTACTTATTTGCATCTGATGATTCTCAGATATCAGCTCTTGCGCAAAGAACATCGCTAGAATCCTAACGAAGGAAGGGTTTTAGAAGAGAGAGATATAATAAACAACGATAATAAACTAAGTAAAAAAATTGTATATTAATGGTGGAAAAACTTTAAGTTCAAGACTTAAAACAGTAACGTGCAATTATTTGGAATGAGCAACCAGTGGCAGTTATTTATTTATGATTATCATTCAGTTATTTCTAGAAATAACAATATTTACAGATATATTTTCATTATTATTTACGACCTTTAAGCGGCAATTTTAAAGTTTAAATAAAATCCACTCGTCTCAATTCGTAGTAACGACCTTAAAAGAGAAAGTCAATAACGGCCGCTCAACAAAAGTTTTCAGATTTGTCGCTTTTTTTCTATTTGCATTTTACAAATTTTTAAATTGTTTTTACCTTCAAAAAGTCCTGATGTTTGGTGACAACAGATGTGGCATTGGAAAGCTTCAATAGTCGCCTCATAACTTCCAGACGTTGTTTGTCAATATCAAACGCGTGTATGGGACTAAAAACAAAATTCACCCCAACTTTAAACGCTTCCAGGAAAGTCGAAGTTCCAACTGTAGAAAATATTATTTACTCATTCTCGGTAAAGCGACTCTAGCATTTCTTTCGTGTGTTTAGAATTGAGTTTAGAATTGAGGGTGGTTTGTATAACATTTATAACATAACAAATAAACAAAAATATAGAAACAAATATTAACCTCTTTTGTTGTTTGTTTGTTCTTAACGAGGCTTCCAGAACGCTCATTAAGCAATATCATAAAGACCTTGACCCAGAGTTTTAGTGTATTTAATTGCTCCCATTTGTGTGTTGTTTATTTATAACCGCTCACTAAACAATTTGTGGTAGCATGGTCTCAAAGCCAGAACCTTTCGGTTAAGAGACGAACGCCATTACCATAGCGCTATCGCCAGATAAAATCCTTGAGCTTTTAAATTTTAAAAAAACAAATATCACATATATAACCGCACCTATTGTTTGAAGTTAGACAACAAAGATGAGATGACTTGTTGCCAGGGGCAGCACACGCATCTATGACAAATGAACCAGGCGCTGGGTTCAAAATGAACGAAGGAAAACAGCTTGCCTAAAAATAGAAAACCTGAAATTTAAAAAAATCATCAATGAGAAGGACGTATTTTGACGTAACTAGAAACTAGTTTTAAATCCCTGTGCAAATGGCACTCAGCCAGGAAATGTAGGAGTCGTTATTAAAGAAATATTTGTTACTTTATCTTGTAGGATAATCTCCCCGTTCAAATACATTGGATTCAAATGAAAGTCACAATGAGCGGAAAATACAAGCAAATCGGGGATGTTTGTGTCCTTGAAGAAGTCGTCTGCGGCCATGTCCTGGTAAAACTAAACAAACAAGGAAATGTTTGAAAATATCTTTTTAAAGCAAAGTCAGCAAATTAGGAACCTAGAGTGATTTAGAAACCATTCAAGGGACTACAAATCATTTTGCATTTAAACAGTGTAACTAAAATCTCCTTCGTCGTCATCATCATCATCATCATCATCATCATCATTGAATTGTTTTTCAATTTTAAACCCTGCAAAAAAGAATCAAATTTGAAAGTTCCTTAAATAAAGGAAGGGATGTAATAGAAAGACAAAGATGAAAATGATCCACAGATAGAGCAGCAGTGAGTGAGTTGTACAGTCGTCTGTGTACGCAAGATCTGTTTCTTTGAACCAGTTTTATTTAATTCTACAAATGACCTATCTTCCCTACTTTCATTAGTCAACTGTCCCCGCCCGGTCTTGCTTTTGAAATAGTAACGCGTATTCCATTCATTTGGTTTGGCTTACAGGTTTATTGACACATGGACAGACAAAGCGGCAGAAAGAATAAAATGGCATGCATGTATTTGTTGGGACGTTTCTCTTATCACAAAATTCCAAAGTGTCCTATCCTTATGGAAACAAATTCCACATCAGGCTATTGTTGTTTGTTCAAAAACCAGCAATTGATTTTTATACAGCAAACCAAACAAATCGACTAACATCAATCAAGAGGAGAATTAGTACCATTGCCAAAGTACAAAACCAAGTAGAAAGTATTCAGAATATCATCAGGAAAGGAACTTGCAAATTTGTAAACAAATGTATTTCAAATCAAATCAAATTTTGTGCCTATAAGGAGTCGGTTACACGTATCTGAAATGAAACTCACGCCGGTGTGAATTTTTTTTATGATACACGTGCGTTTCACTTTACTTCGCTTCGGCTATATTTCACTTCGCTTTCACTTCGGGTCAAAGTCCAGATTTGCAACTTGCCGCATGATAAACATAAGGGATTTCTTTTCAATAAAATGGATGGAAAAGGATTGCAAAATGATTTTCACAAAAACAAGTCATGATGGCCCTCATTCTCTGTACATTTCCTTTCAAAAAGTATACATCAAGTTGTAATTAGGAAGGGCATCCAGCCCTAAAGACATCTGCAAACCATCAGATGATTAAACCTCCATAATTGGAGAAAATCATCTTTTGAAACCGTCCAACCCATGCAAGCATGGAAAAGCGATGTTAGAATAATGATGATGATGATCAATGAGGACACATATTGATAACAGTATTGTATTAATTTATGATTTTTTACTGAAATGTTTTTTATCCTCGGTAAATATTCGTAAATAATAACAATATATTTCATTTTCAGTACGTTTTTAAATTGTTTTTTTTTACTGTCACATCATCTCTTGACAATTTAGTTCACCAACTGTATCATTTTTAGAAACCATCCACCTGCAGAACTAATGCAGTTATGGCGAAGGAAATGTCTTTGCTGTGATGTTCAAATTGAGTAAGTGTGACCACTACTATAAGCAAGAAAGTAGCCACAACTTACTAGAGAACCATTGCAAAAAGAAATATTAAAAACGGCAACAGTATATCAATAATCCTGTCGAAAAATCTCTTTTCTAAGTGTTGTTTTTATTCTGGAATGACCAAGACACGTTTTTCGGTCGCTCACCTCGATCACGTAAATTTAAGGAAAAAATTAAACATTCAAAATGAAATACAAAACAAAGAAGGAATCGTAAAAGCCGAGAATGAATAATTTTTAAGTTAGTACAAATAAAATAAATATCAAACTTAATATTTAAAAAAAACAAAACATAAAAAACTAAACGTTTGACATGGCTGAAGATGTAAGATGGTTTTTAACACGCGCAAATTGTTTTATCGTAAAACCTAACAATGGTGTTTAATTTATGTGATTTTAAGTGAAGTCTTTTAAACGAAGACTGTTACAACGAAGGAAGGTGACACACGATCAAAACCACATGGCTATTGAACAATAAATATTACGGAAATGTTTTCCTTGGTAAGTGATCTTATTTTAATATTTTATAGGATGTCTTCTGCTATTTTTCCACTGCTGTATTTGTTGTTGTTTTGTTTGTGGCTGTTTCGCCAGCAATGGTCGCGGCTTGCCATGTTAGTTATTTTATTTTGTTTTAGGTTTGATTCAAGTGTTTGTCCCGATTTATTTTCCATGCACACAAAATAAAAAGAACTTTTATTGATTTTTTACTAACATATAGTATGATGTATTTTAACTCATTTTTATTGCAGAAATATATTTGTTATTTTTTTATTATTTTATACGGAAATTGTGTTGTTTGAAATATATTTTATTTATTGTATATATGACATTGTGTGTATATTATTATTTGTATTGGATTTTATTTTATTTTATTTTATTTCAATAATTTTTTTATCATGAATGGGGAGCTTATGTTTATGATTTTAAACAACGTTTTGACGATTATATTTTATATATATTTTTATATTATATTATATTTTTATGATAAACCCCATCATCATATTTTAAAGTTATGAGCAACATTTTCAAATTATCAAAATTTTTACTCTTACAGAAAGGCAGTATGCAACACTGTTCGGACACTTCAAAGATGACTATACGTAAACTTTCAAATGTTAAAGGGAACAAAGCCAATGCCTTAAAATTTAATACTCTTCAATTTATACCTCTACATTTTTATCTGGTCGGAACTTATAGCCGCACTTCTGAAATGCCTCGATGACTTCATCAGTTGTCGTCTTCAATGTGTTAACTCGAACATAGCGAGGCAAAATATCTGAAAAAAACAACGAGGCAAGGATAGCATGGAACACTGATGTTACTGAGCAAATATAAACAACCACCTCTCTGCGATTTCACACATGGTATTAAATGTGCATGCTCTTTTTTGACATCTACCCAGGCGCTCTGTAATGTGTGCTTGTTGCTAAGCAATGCATTATGATGTTGACTGACACCGGAGAGCGGTTTCCCTAGCAACAGTTCGTATGTTAGTACCAGTTGCAAGGAAGCGGAGGGCTGAAAACGGAAACAAAGTTAAAGTAAAGATATTTCGTATAGCATATGATTTTAAACACTTAGTTCTGGCTAAATATACCTTTTAATATGTTATATTTTTTATTATTATTATTATTATTTTTATTATTATTATTATTATTATTATTTTACCCTACAATGATTCAAAGAAAAATATTTCATGTAAAGATGAACCGATCACTTAAAAGAAAGTTAAACATTGAACTAGAGGCAATGAAAATCGGATATTTTTTCTAAAAAACAAAAGTAAATATCGAAAAATAATGTTTGTTGTCAAATAAATATACGCAAGCAAAAAATAAATAAACCACAAAAAATAAAAATAGTTGAGAAAACCAATAGACATCAAGAAAACGAATATGTACACATTATTCCATATGAATTCATTTTATTTGACTAGTTAAAAGTTTAAATGTTACCATATTTTGTTTAAATAACGAGTTTAAATGTTACCTATAAAGTTTTGTCAATTAACTTCATGGAGGAGAATAAAGTTGCTACAAAATGTTAATACAAAAGCATACAAAAATGTAAAAAATAAGATGTATTAAAAATGAAAATATAATGTACAGTATGTATGTAATGTTTTTTAAAAAGAAATTGTTTTCAATTAATAATAATGACATACAACAAAATGTAAAAAATTGAAAATATAATGTATATAAATAACAAAAGAGTAAATTTCAGAAATAAATAAATAAAAAAAAAAATTGTTTTCAAAACATTCTCTGTTGCGAGGGAAAACATAACATTTGTAAAGCAATAGAGAATAAATAAGACAATTAGCTGATATAATACAAAAAAATTCACTGTTGAAAATAATAAACGTCATCGAGGTGTGTTATCAGTGATGAGCTATTCGAAAGTCTCTTGTAGAACATTTAAGAACCGGTCTCGCATTTCAAATCGAAACATCTCATACCATTCTAAAATAAATTGCCTGCGCTCGATAATCTCTCGATCAGAGAGTGCACTCTCATCCTTCATGACATTGTCGAGCTCGTCCCATGAACTAACATATATAACAGGTGCCTGAAGCATGTTCATCAGCTGGTATGGCAAGTAATCGCCACCACATTGGCCTCCCATCGTAACATCTTCGACGACGGGAATGCTACCGTAGGACATGGCCTCATATATCCGGTACGTTTCCGAGTTCTTGCCCACGGGACACAATGTTAAGTCGCTCTGTTGGAGTATGCTCTTGTACGACTCCATACTTTCAGCTGTCTCCAAAGAAGGCCACAATGTACGTGTGGACGTGTAGCAGATACGTTCAAATTCTGGTTTGCTCAATATTTTTACCAGTTTCTCTCTACTCGAGCCAGAGTAAACCGTACCCAAGAAATTGCACTTGTATTTGCGTTTCGAAAACACGTCAACTTCAGTTTTTCGGACAAAAGGAAAATTACGGTATGTGGCGACGCCCAATGGCCATTGCTGAAAGTAAGCAGGTACAAAGTAGTGATTGATATCATAAACAACAAAGACTAATTTGATGAGTGGACGATGGTTTTCGCAAAACTCAATGAGCCAAGTATTGTTGCATTGCTCGTTTCCAAGAATAACAATGCCCAAATTCACGAGATTCGGAAAGCTTGTTTTATCTGTTAAATTCATCAACCAGTGCTTGCTATATTCAACTTTCTCTCTCTCTCTGCCATTAAGTATAACAACAGCACTCCTAGCATTCCGATTGACACTGGCCGGGTTTACGGCTGCTCCTGTCGAATAGGAGAACATTATACCTCCTACGGTGAGAGAATGTGTTTGAAACATTTCTATTGTTCGCACGTTCAGTTCACCTTCGAAGATATGCATCCAAAAATACTCTCCAATTGCCGCTTTGCCCCATACGTGTACTTTCCCCCGAAAAGGCTCAGGAAAAACGGGAGGGTTATTGACATTATCGCTGGTATCCATGTTTATAAATATCAATAAAACAACGATGCATACAATAACACCCAGCCAAAAGAATGTTTTTAATCTCATTTTTATTCATGCGAAACTGCAAAAGCAAATATCAGATAGTATTATATATAATATATATAACGTATTAAAACCAAAACAATGGAAACAATAAAAAGAATTTCGAGTTTCGAAAATGAAAATATAGCATAAAACATTTAAAGATGCTATGTAAATTTTCAAAATTATTTATAACTCAAAATTAAAATAACTTATTACTTCTACAGCGAAATTCATTGCCTAGTTCAAAATGGTTAGTTGTCTGGTTGAGTGATTTTTGTAGGTGCAAATGGGGGAACTTAGGTTTAACTGTGTTGACAGGATGCAGAAAAACAACGGTATTTATAATACTATAATAAATATATATAAATAAATAAATGTATATGAATTAAATATATTGTATAAACATTTAAAATATTCAATAAACAAGTTGTGCGAGTAACACCATATACTTTATTTGACTTTCTTTATTTAGGGAAAAAAATTATAATAACTTCCATGTTTAAAGAACATTTTTCCCTGATTTATTTATTTATTTAAAAATATTTATACAGGATTGCCATGTCAATATATAATAATACTGCTATCAAATTGGGTCCTGTTAAATTAATAAGTTAGCGAACTAAAAACTGCTGAATCATCATAACATTGCAGTGCTTTTAACTCACTTGAACCTCTGGAAATCTCTTTAATCTTCAGCTTAATACTATACCATCCCAAATAAACATTTTTAGGGAATTTTTTATATTGTTTAAAATTAATTGAATTAAGATTAACAAAGGAAACCTTTATCGTGGCGTTCTCCCAAGGGCTTGACTTCTTCAGAAGCTTTTCAAGAATTTTTCGATCTAAAAATTTTGCAAATCTGAAGACTTCATTCAAAATCCAAGGGCAAGTAAATTTAGATGCTGATTTGGCACAGGATATAGGGCCCTTAAAAACTGATTAACATCCAATGGTATAGATTGGAAAAGCTTTTAAGAACTTTTGTCAGTAGGAATTATAAACAATGGAATGCCTAGACATTAATTGTTATGACACTCACGTTTCAATGTCTCGTGAACCAGCGCAAACAGCATTTTCTTGCTTGGGAAATGACTCTGGAAACACAGGCTCTTCACTGATGCTTCCTTCCTTAACGCCTGGTCAATAATGCCCGCAGCACAAGTATGTAGAGTTCGCCGACCCATTTTTTAAGCTATTTTTAAACAGAAAGGAGTAACAAACTTGATCTATTATATGAATGCTCCTATCAACACGTTGTATCAAGGTTCATCAAGACGAAACGTGAAATACTAACATGTACGCCGGAGAACTTTAAATAGCCTGTTAACTCTCTAAATTTAATGAATGACATAGGTTAAACAATAAGTAATTATAAATATTTTGTATTAAAAAACGTTTGTTTCGTTCAAACACCAAATAATATGTAATCTTAGAATATATTGTATATTTAATAAACATATTGTAGACAATATAGCAATTCTGAAATATTCATCCACCAAAATGATGACTTGGCACATTAAAAACTGATTATTATTATTCACAATATTAAAAATGAAGAAATGTAATCTTCATATTAGATCCGGAATGGACAATGGATTGTATACTGGAGCTGTCTTTATTGACTTAAAAAAAGCGTTCGACACCGTGGACCATGGCAGATTACTATCTAAACTTCCACTGTATGGGATTAAGGGTCGCGAATTAGCTTGGATTGAAAGCTACCTGTTCCATAGAAAACAATTCGTGGTCTATAATGGTATACATTCAGAGTCTGAAATAACTACATGCGGTGTTCCCCAGGGCTCCATCTTAGGACCACTTATGTTTGTCTTACTAGTGAACGATATTGGTGAAACCGTTGAATGCTGTAAATTGATACTTTATGCTGACGATACTGTCCTCTTCACCTCTAGTAAATCAGTGAAACAGATCGAAAATAACTTGAATTACGACCTTCAAGCTATAAACATATGGCTCAACGAAAACAACCTTATAATCAATCTCAAAAAAGGCAAGACTGAGTTTGTACTTTATGGGACTAGCAAAAAATTGGCTGCTAACATTAATATTCAATGTAACATAAACGGAACACCTATCTATCAAGCCAAATCTTACAAATATCTCGGCATCATCTTGGATGAAAAATTAAATCTAATCGAGCACCAGAATGTGATATATAAAAGAGTATCGAGCAGAATCAAGCTGTTGAAACGAATCAGACCTAACATCTCACCGCTTACTGCTGCCACGATCTACCAAATGATGATTCAACCTTTACTACTCTACTGTAACAACATCTTTGTGAACATTGCTGAAGGTCGTGCTCAAAAGTTTGAATATATCCAGGATAGAGCTAAGTTAATCGTGAATAACGAAAAAATTACAGACAACTGGAAATCCATCAAAAACCGGCGTATGCAGCTCTGCGTCACTGAAGTATTTAAGTCAATTCATCAAATCGCACCCGAACCATTCCATACCGCATTTGAAAGAATCTCGCATGCACATAACACCAGAGGTAACAACAATAAACTGAAAATTCCAAAAGCGAAATCTGAAAATGGACGTAAGACATTCAAATTCACTGGTGCAAAAATCTATAACCTGCTACCATCATCTATAACATGTGAAGCTTCATTTATAATTTTTAGAAAGAAAATTAATGTTTTTAATTTTACTAATACTACTTGACTCTACCTGTACTTTGAACCCTCACATTTATCTTGTATTTGCCAAAATCGTTTGCTATTTTAATGCTTTTCTACCCTTTTCGTTTTGTATTTACCTACAGGATTTTTAATACTGAACCTATGACAAGTTTTTTGGACAAGCAATATCTGTTCTTATTGCCTATTTTGCTTCTATTTTCCTCGCATAATTTCTACTTTCGCCTCAATCTTAATGTGTTTTTATATATATATTTATTTGTGGTTTTAAATTTTACTTTTTTGTTATAACAGGTCCTCTTATGATAGCAGCATTTGAATTTTTGTTGGCAAGAGTCAACCTGTATAAATAAAGTTTTAATAATAATAATAATAATCAGGTAAATATTTAAAAATCAAATAAATATCGTTACTAAAATATTAGGTTTTAAATCTTTAAAAATGAGACTCTGCGAGTTAAAAATATAAGAAATAATTATAATAAAGATCAAATATAATATATAGAACATATAAATATTGTTTTAAATGCAATATATATATTTATATGGTTTAAAATAAATAAATGAATAACAAATAATAATTGCAACATATTTTAATTTACAAAACAGATATTCCACGTAAAATAAAAATTCAATTTTTTATTGAAGGTATAATTTTTAATAAATAAGGTTTCTGATCCACGATTATGAAATGTCAACTTTCGCCACTAACATTAAATGATCTGATGGATGCAGTTCTTCAGGCAACTGCCTCTCAACCAAGCGTAGCACATCTCCGATCAACAATCGAAAACAGATGAAGAACAGCAAGGAAAGCATGAGATAGACAAAGAAAGCACTCTTTGAACGAAATCTACCCAATGATGCTTTGAAGAACAAAAGGCATTTGTTTCGGTGTAACGTAAGTGCAGTCACGGAGCAGCAAAGAAATGCGATTGAAGTTGTCATGGAGATGAACATGGCGGCAATCCGAAGTGTAGAGCACTCGAGACAACTTTTGTTTTCGCAAGAATTTTCATTGCCGCCGGATACGCAGACACCACATCTCATAAAAAGAAGACAACAATCTTAAAAGAATCACATCATCACAAGAATCTTGTAAAGAATCAAAAGAAACTTTTTGTTCTGCAGGCTTGAATACCTTGATGGTGATAAAGGTTATACTGGACAGGTGTAGTGAATTCTGTCTCGGTTACTAGTAACCGTTACTAGTAATTACCTGCAGGACCCATGTGGCCCACAGTCGTGTAGGCATCCCCTAGTTGACCGTAAAACTGTTGTCAGTCGTTTCCACCACAACGCATTGCCATATTTGATTGCATACATCTTACCCCGACCTGTGGTTACCGTAGATACAGCCTTAATTCCAGCGTTTGAGACTAAAACCCGATCAGGACGGTTTATAAATCCAGGCTCCGGCTGAAATTACGCAAAAAGAGAAGTGCCAGTTACAAAGAAAAGGAATACACGCTAAGAATATGCCCAGGGTAAGAATTATATTGTGTTGGGGAATATTTTGCCAAAATAGGAGAATACTTGACCCTCGCCAAACCAAGTCTATGCTTATAAAAACCGTGTATATATATTACGTGAAATGCAAGAAGCATTGCGAAATGAAGAGAAATGTCAATCATCTACTATTTCAACCTATGATCTAGAAATCATCTCCAGACCGAACGACAAATTACTCTAGTTTCATTTTAACATATTTAAACCCGCCATGCAGTAAGTTTAGTAATATTGTTGTAACAAGATAAATTCACGTCATGTTGTATTATTTTTTTACTTGCTGTACCAAACACAAGCTTTCAAATGAATGCCTTGTTTATTAATCTTTAAATGCGATAAAAAATGTCAGCGAAAAACGTTCCCTACGAGACTATTATGCAGATCATTTTATTTGCAGGTTTCTGAAATAAACATTGAAAAGCAAGAATAACTAACAAGTTAAACTAAAGCTCCTTACCATGTTGCTAAATGTGAAACCTCTATCATTTCTCTTTAAAACGGTCCAGGCGTCTTTGAACAGATAGCCCTGACCTCTGTATTGATCCTGATCAAATAAAGCACCGTGTCTTCGACAACCTTGTGGCGCTTTTTCCTAGAATGAATTGTAGTTTACAAGCAGTAAGTTAGACAAAAAAATATAAACAACACTTGTTAATTGCTAAGAAACAAAATGTTTTTTGTTTTTTTTTAAATGTTTTTTTTTTTATCTTGTGGTAGAACACTACACAACTTTATACTGGGACAAAAATGTGTTGTGCTTTTAGGAAAACAAGTAAGTAAAAATACAGGCTTGTCAAAGAAAAGGTAAACTTTAAATTTTAACGCAACTTTCCATTATAAATTATTTAAGATTTACTGTGTTAATAAACTTGAAAAAAGTAGTTTGATTCGAGTCATCAATTGAGTAGAATTTCCATGTAAATAAACTTTTTGGGTCTTATGATGCAGGGCCTTAATCATGAAATATGAAAACCTTACCGGAAATCTACCATTCATGAGAGCTTCGATGGGCCACTGGAAATCTTTGTAGACGTTGAAGTCGCCCAGAACTATTGTGTTTTCAACGCCGTAAGCATATAGGTAAGTCATCAAATCTGCACTGTTTAAACACTAGAAAGAACGAAAAATATCAATGAATTCCCGTATTTTCTTTTTAAAATATCTGTTTATTGTCGTAGGATAATAAACATTCAAGCAGCAGTCCAGCTTAAAAAAATAGATGCATTAACGTCAAAGTTTTTACTTGGCTAATCAAAGGTGTCAAACATCAATTTTTAAAGCAACAACATAAGGAGGATCAAGAATCTAGTGAGAGTTTGAGGGGAATCAGAAACACTTTGTTGTAGAAATACATGCATTGTTGCGAACCTGTGATTCAGTGTGATCCAAGATAGAAAAACTTACTTGTTGGTACCTGTCATATGAAAAATGTGCAGTCACGACACTGACTTCATGTCCTTTAATATCAAACTGTGCATAGAAAGCCACCCGCTGGGTGCTGTCTGTGCCCGCAAAAGGCCTTGTGAAATTAAGTCTCGAACCGTGGATTATAGGATGTCGACTCAACAAGCCCACCCCTTCATGCCAACACTTCTCACTCTTTTTCACAACATTTGCGACGTGGTACATTGCGAATCTGTACTCTGGTAAAATGTCTTGAATCTCGTGAACTTGATTTCGGTTTAGATCGCGCTCAGCACATACTTCTTGAAAAGCGATGATGTCAGCATTTGATTCAATAATCTGTAAACAAGGAGTGTAATTTCCTGGTGGTAATGTGCTTTCGCACCCTCTATTTTTTGGGCTGAAACTAATTCTCCGAGCTCTAAAATCTCCATTGAAAACATAAATAACTCTGTAATATTCACTGTAGCTAAGATAATCAATTTGTGGTCAAGTCTCTTAATTTATAGATCATAGCATATATAACTCTTTGTTATCATTGTTAAGTTCGTGTCATCCGAAATGTTTGTTTATATTTACTTTTAACGTGAGAAATTAGAGTTCTCCGCCACTGAGTTATTTTCGGTAGGGCCTATCTACACGAGAAAGAAACATTCTTTCTGGAAAAAAGGCTCACGAAGCAATATATTGAAAAACAAAGGATAAAAGGAGACAAGACAAATAAATAAAAGTTTTTTTTAAAAAAAACTGTTTTTATAAAATGCCATACATTTTGAAAAAGCCTGTTTTTATTATCAGATTAAACAGGATACAAATCTTATTTGATTCCAAAAGTTAAAAAATCAATGGTCATCGAATCTCTGCATCCACATGAACTCACCAAGATAATCGGGTATCATATCTCGAGTTGTAGAACTATGTATGGCCTTGAATTTTGATTTGCATAAAAATTCCCGCAATAATAAAATGCGAGGTTTCTGACCATTTTACAGTTTATTGTGCAATCCCATTTTGTAACAATGAAAATGCTAACAAATATCTTTCGAAATGATTAGCTTCTTTTTCACTATTGCACCCGAGGTAACGTCTTCAAAAAAAGAAAAGTTTTTTAATGAAGCATTTCCTTATTATTCCCCTAACTGAATGTAACGTTCATATTGGCATAGTTTGTCATATGTAGCTTGACTTACGATGGAGAGTAATTTGTTTTTCATTTCAAAAAGGATGGATTCAAAAATTCTAAAAACAGTAGCTCAATTTATTTGTAACGTCGATGGCTTGACCTGTTGTGTCCAGCATCGAAAACTGGCATTTTTTCGGGAAATATTTGGCCTAGAGAGTTATTTTGGGTTTCATTTGTCTTTTTAGGGCTCAGAGAATTAGTTTCAGCCCAAAAGATAGGGGGTGCAGAAACACATTAGCGCCAATCTTGTTGCAAAATAATGGTTCTTACCGAGATGACAATTTTCAGTGAAATATTATCCTATTTATTGTGCATAATTGTAAAAAAATATATGCTAAAACAATCAGAAATGTCAGCCTTAATTACCCCATATGTGTTTATTTAGGTGGCTGCTTAATCGGGTGATTTGTTGAGTCACAGCAGAAAGACAAACCAGAATGAAAAAGCAGAGTTATGCAAAACGATCACCTTATCGCAATGCAATACTTTATACACACACAAAGCATATTAATCAATGCCAGTGCCAGAGTCGCTGTCTTTCCGAGCTTATTTCAAAGTTAGTGTTTAACTAGGTGGTAATAGTCTCGTATTTTTTGGCAACATTCCTAAAACTTCTGGCGGTGAAAGTAGAAAATAGTAAGCTAAACTTCTCACCATTTCTGAGACATAATTCTTTCTAACCTCCCAATAAAACATTAAATTCCATAGATTGTACGTTGCAAGAACAATATTCATAATAAAAAAAAAATAATAAATCGATATGCATACTCTTTCATTGAAATGGCCTCATGGATTCTACCATTTTTCTTTTAACTTGTTCGTGCATTTGTTTACACGCAGGAATAATATTGGAAGAGCCACCGTCATTTCCCTAATTATTAAAGCGCCTCTAATTTAACGCGAATAGACCTTTTTTCGAAAATTATTAACGCGACCTTTGTTTCGGGAATTTTTATTTTTCCTCTAATTTAACGCGATGAAAGATTCTCTTCCAATTATAACTCGAGATGCTTCATACCAGTTAAAAATACATGTTTAATTTTTAAAAATATAATATTTGCAAAATGTATCTTCTATATTACAAAGTAAAACGGTCTTCATCTTGTATTTCTTCTAGAGAATCTTTGGCATTTTCCATGCGTTCTTCATAAAATTTGCCGGACCAAACCTTTGAATGGTTTATAGTAGTAATTGGGAAATTAAATTCCGACAAAATCAAGAAAATTTCGCGAAACGCTTGATTCGCGAAATTTTCTGACAATAAAGTACCTTTTGTTGGTTTTCTTGATATTGCCCTCTTTGTTTATCTCATCTTCATGTAGGTAAAAATTGGCAACCTTAGTGTCGTACATTTCATACCACTTTGCTAGTTCGCCAAAATCGTGGCTTTCCATGGAATCCAATTTTTCACGAAAGAGTTATTTCATTGGTCTACCGATCGGTTTTTCCTATTAGAACGAAGAGGTGGTAATTAAATAGCCTAAATGGTAATTAAAGAGTAGGTTATGGTTACTGTACAGAGGCATAGGCAGAAATTTCTAAGGGGGGTCGTAATTTGAGAAAAAGGGCCGATGTTTGTCACCGTGAGATCTAAAAAGGGTAATTCTTTTCACAAGATTCTTTCTAAATCAGAAAGAATGCGTGCAAATCACATGATTATTAAATAATGGCATACGGACAAAACCCCCTAGGACAAAACCCCTTAGGACAAAACCCCCTAGGACAAAACCTCCTTAGGACAAAACCCCTCTAGGACAAAACTCCTCTAGGACAAAACCCCCTTAGGACAAAACCTCCTTAGGACAAAACTCCTCTAGGACAAAACCCCCTTAGGACAAAACCCCTTAGGACAAAACTCCTCATAATCTCTTCAACATTACAAACAACTCAGATAATGAAGTTTAAAGTATTCAGTTTGCTTCGAAAATTGGTAGGTTTACTAATTAAATGATGCTGATTTCCGACCAAATACCAGAATTTGGATATTTTCACTCCTAATACCATATTTGGGCAAATTTGGGCACAAAGTTTAAAGTATTCCGTTTGCTTCGAAAATTGGTAGATTTACTAAATAAATGATGCTGATTTCCGACCAAATACCAGAATTTGGATATTTTCACTCCTAATACCATATTTGGGCAAATTTGGGCACACAGTTTAAAGTATTCCGTTTGCTTCGAAAATTGGTAGATTTACTAATTAAATGATGCTGATTTCCGACCAAATACCAGAATTTGGATATTTTCACTCCTAATACCATATTTGGGCAAATTTGGGCACAAAGTTTAAAGTATTCCGTTTGCTTCGAAAATTGGTAGGTTTACTAATTAAATGATGCTGATTTCCGACCAAATACCAGAATTTGGATATTTTTACTCCTAACACCATATTTGGGCAAATTTGGGCACAAAGTTTAAAGTATTCCGTTTGCTTCGAAAATTGGTAGGTTTACTAATTAAATGATGCTGATTTCCGACCAAGTACCAGAATTTGGATATTTTCACCTCTAATACCATATTTGGGCAAATTTGGGCCCAAAGTTTAAAGTATTCAGTTTGCTTCAAAAATTGGTCTCTACGCCAGATTACATATATCCAAATTCTGGTACTTATTTATTTATGACCATATGTGTTTATTTTTTATTGAAATAAGCGTCATGTTAAAACATAAAACTGCTGTAACAATTTTAGCTGCCTTGACTATACAATTATTTAAAAATAAGGGGTGTTTTGTCCTACTCTATAAAAAAAAATGGGGGTTTTTGTCCTAAGAGGGTTTTACTACTACTAACTACTACTTTACTACTACTAACTATTGTATATAAGAAATTATAACCTTACCCTCCCTTCCTCTGCTGGTTATTTAAATCTACTTAGCGTTAATTAGGGTTGACATAAAAAGGGCCACTCAAAACAACTTTATTTTGGTTTCCCCTCTTAATACATATCAACCTCACATTCATGTTGACACTTTCCGAGATTTTATCCACGCTTTCCCATTAATTTTGAATTTTTCTGTATGAAATAAACATTAAAAAAAATGCGATGTTGATGTAAAGTTGTTGACAATAAAATCCCCTGCATGCGCAATGGATGATCGACTGTTTTAAGGATATGGTGCAGTTTGGGCCGTCTAAAGAAATCGTTGGAAAACAATTTAAGAAGACTTATAGCAGAGAAGCTCACGTCAAACCTCTGCATTGTCGGAGTACGTGGCGTTTCCAAAAAAAAATAATTTGAAAACCATTTTGTAACTTCATTCAAATCTAACTTTGATTGCGTTTGTTTGACATGAATTCCTTTCTGCTTGTGTGCGGAACTTCATGATTCATTTCATGTTTCCTTTATTAACCTTCAACATTGCTCGATCCCTTTGATCAAACAAAATCCATCGGTAATATGAAATAACTCCACAGTATAATATCCGTCGGTAATATTAAGTGAATTGCATCACACGATGTTACGTCATCTGTGATCAGTCCCCAACAGGAGGCTCAAACTTTTTTAATTATTAGATATACTTTACTAATGTAACGGAGGAATAACTCAACTCATAAGCCACTCAAGGTCAATGGTTAATGAATTTGGAAAGGGCAGATAAGTGATGGTTGATATGCTGTATGCCGCAGCTTGTAGCTTTGAATGACTTTTACAAATTGTTTCTTTGAATGACATGATTGATTTCTTTTGTGATAATTTAACGTCATTAAAACGGCTAGTTAAAGAAAAAAAGTCTTTTAAACTTGCGTCTTCGTTTAATATTTATTGCACAAAATCGTTTAACTGTTTATAAGCTGCAAGTCAATACAAAATGCACAAAACGTAATGAACCTTTTAATGGGTTCTTGTTAAGTAGATCTGTTGCGCTAACGTAGGCAGTTATCTCTACTACAAAACCCTTGCGTTGCGAGGTATTGCTACTACGAGCACCCTTGCGTTGCGAGTTATCGCTACTACGAAAACCCTTACGTTGCTAGGTATCGCTACTACGAAAACCCTTGCGTTGCGAGGTATCGCTACTTCGAAAACCCTTGCGTTGCGAGGTATCGCTACTACGAAAACCTTTGCGTTGCGAGGTATCGCTACTACGAAACCCTTGCGTTGCGAGGTATCGCTACTACGAAACTCCTGCGTTGCTAGGTACCGCCACAACCAGTTCGCTGTCGTTAACGACTGTTCATTCACTGCTGAAAGTTTCCTGATTTTCAGACATTTAAGAAACGTTGTGAGATGCAACTTTTTAAAAGTAAACTCAGGATTAATAAAAAGATCAATAACTACACAGACATGTAAACGTCAGTAAGTTTTTCAGTGTCTTTTAGTCATTTTGAAGTTGACGATAATTTTGCAAACAAGGTGAGTTGAACTTCGTGTCCACATTTCACGAAATTTCGGAAGATTCTGAATATTTAGTTGCAAGTGGATTTTTTTGGAAGTTGAGTTGACGACAATAACATCCCTGCGTGCGCAATGGGTGATCGAATGGTTTACCATATGGTAAAGCTTTTTGATTACGTAACCAAAACAAAATTAACCAATGAAATCGCGTACTTTGACCAGCCTTAACCAATGAAACCGCGTACTTTGACCAGCCTTAACCAATGAAACCGCATTCCTTGGTCAGCCTTCGTTAAGCGTTTTATGCGCGTTTTCATGACATTTTCTCTTAATGGCAAATGTTAGTGTGATTTCTACTAACATGTTTCGCCGTAGGATCAGTGGATCTTACAAGAGAATAAGGAAAGTTTACTGGGGTTAAATGAAAAATAGCTAAAATTCTATCGTTGTGTTATATTCACATAAATTACATAAATTAGATAAATTAGTACTGCGTTAACATGAATCTCTACAGAAAGTACAACATACCAGAAACAACAATATACAAGGTTACATGTACACATATACACATCTTAGGGAAAATAACTTAAATTCTTTCTTTAGTGACTAGAAAAAACGCGATGCTGTTAAATCTTTCACTAGAAATTCCAAATCCGAAATAACTTGCACTCATTGTCGGAACAAACCCGCCATTATTGCAATCTAGCCACCAATTAGACGTTGAACAGCTGTTAAAGACCTTTCCTTTGGAAACTGCGAGTCGGTCGAAATCATAGTCCCACCCGTTGCCTCCTGAAAGACACTTGTAATCAAAAGTTACGAATTGGGGATTGCAAATAGTGGATGATGGAAGATTAGGTCGAATATTAGCATTGCATTGTAGTTATTGGTGTCAATGTATTTACTCATAACAGCATTTTCCATGATTAAATTATATGTCTTAACGAACATTTTCAATAAATTTTTGTAATATATTTTGCTTACTTGCTCCCAGGGAATCAAATGATTCGTAGCTCAATCTGTAGCCATCCGATTCTCCAGATATTTTCACTTCTTTATATTCAGTTGTTATCCTTTCAACTGGATATTCTCTCATCATTTGAACTTGTATGTCAGTGTGAAATGTTGTGGTTATGCGATGAAGATGCTCCAGACCAATCCATTGGTTGTCCCCTGATTCGCCGAACCCACTTTTGTATTCGTTCACTGTTCGTTTCCAGAACGATCCATCTCCAACTTGTAGTCGAAGCAGCATTAATATCATTGCTATAAGAAGAGAGAAAATTCCGTTGGTGATACAATATTCTCTAAATATGTAGAAATTCTCAGTACTTACGGGCTGCAGAAGGAAAGGGAGCAGTGGGTAAAATTTGATATCTGAACTCACAGGAACTGATTTCAACGTGGTAATAGATGCCTCTCATAGGCTCCATAAATCCGTAACAACCTTTATGCACTGTGTTTATTAAAACGCCACTGTATTTTGACCCACGTTTCAATGCTCTCACACCTGCTGATAAGCAATCATTCGCTGTCGTTAAATGACCCAGCCCATTCAACTTGTTAGTAATATGTTGTCCAGCAACAAATTCGCAAATAAGCTCTGAAATCAGAACAGCTTCGTTTGAGGTGTACGCGAAAAAATAAAAATTACCTTTATTTTTTTCGATCTTCGGCTTCATTACGCAAGACACAGAAAAATGACCTTTTCCATCCGGGTTTATATAAAATAAACCATTTCGTTTGAAGCCCAAAGAAAACAAATCCTCGCAGTTTTCTTTGATGGGCGCTTCTAAATACCATAATGTACAATGGAAACCGCAAGATTGACAAAACTATAGACGCTCTCTTATAAGCAACAACTTTTTTAGTTTCAGAACAACCTTTTCTATTCAATCTAGTGTATTGCTTAAGGAAAATAATGTTCAATGCTAAGTATAGCACGTAGAAAAGATTTCCTTGAGAAAGTAAGATTTTGCTTCGTGACAGCAAGCTACTTCAAGACTTTTGTTTCGTAGAAGTGAGCTACTTCAACACTTTTGTTTCCTAGCAGCGAGCTACTTCAAGTCTTTTGTTTCGTAGAAGCGAGCTACTTCAATATTTTTGTTTCCTAGAAGCAAGCTACTTCAAGTCTTTTGTTTTGTAGAAGCAAGCTACTTCAATACTTTTTTCTTAGCAGCGAGCTACTTCAAGTCGTTTGTTTCGTGGAAGCGAGCTACTTTAATACTTTTGTTTTCTAGCAGCGAGCTACTTCAAGTCTTTTGTTTCGTAGAAGCAAGTTACTTCAATACTTTTTTTTCCTAGCAGCGAGCTACTTCAAGTCTTTTGTTTTGTGGAAGCGAGCTACTTCAATACTTTTGTTTTCTAGCAACGAGCTACTTCACGTTTTTTGTTTTGTGGAAGCGAGCTACTTCAATACTTTTGTTTCCTAGCAGCGAGCTACTTCAAGCCTTTTGTTTTGTAGAAGCAAGCTACTTCAATACTTTTGTTTCCTAGCAGCGAGCTACTTCAAGTCTTTTGTTTCGTAGAAGAGAGCTACTTCAATACTTTTGTTTTCTAGCAGCGAGCTACTTCAAGTCTTTTGTTTCGTAGAAGAGAGCTACTTCAATACTTTTGTTTTCTAGCAGCGAGCTACTTCAAGTCTTTTGTTTTGTGGAAGCGAGCTACTTCAATACTTTTGTTTTCTAGCAACGAGCTACTTCACGTTTTTTGTTTTGTGGAAGCGAGCTACTTCAATACTTTTGTTTCCTAGCAGCGAGCTACTTCAAGCCTTTTGTTTTGTAGAAGCAAGCTACTTCAATACTTTTGTTTTCTAGCAGCGAGCTACTTCAAGTCTTTTGTTTCGTAGAAGAGAGCTACTTCAATACTTTTGTTTTCTAGCAGCGAGCTACTTCAAGTCTTTTGTTTCGTAGAAGAGAGCTACTTCAATACTTTTGTTTTCTAGCAGCGAGCTACTTCAAGTCTTTTGTGAAAGAGAAAAAATAGAACGATATTTTTATATCCTACGTTTTGCAAACTTAAATTCTATATGAATCGAAGTTGAGGGTGTTGCTTAAAATCTCAATGATTCCAGTTTAGCGTTGCCTATAAAATTAGTGTAGCTTTTACCTTTTCTGCAGTCGCAGTAAAACCGGAGTAAGCCATTCTCGCAAGTGTCACGACAGACACATGTTCCGCATAAGTTCATGTATGTTAAATCCTTGCACACACCGGAGCACTAAATTTTATACAAGTGAAGCTAGAGAACACGGTAGTTGCGGCTGACCACAGACAAATTTTACTGAAAACCCCTGCTAATCAACAAACACATTTTCAATGCGAGACCGAAATTGAACAAATGCGTTCGCCATATTTACCTTCCTTTTAACGCCGTAAGTGACGTTTTCCTTCGTGGAAGTTATTCCGCTCGGGTAATCACTATAACATTGGCACCTGTAAGGGTCTTCACTCTTCCATACAAGGAAAGACTTGCAACTGTCTCCAAGTGATTGACATTTACTTACACACGCAGCCTCCGATGCAACATGATCGTCGTGTTGTAGAGTTCCACCTGTAAACATTTTATTCGGGTGTAAGTGGAACTGCTCTTTTTTCTTAGGAAGTGTTTGAAAAGTAACTGCCATCGTTAGAGTGACGAGATGTGTCAATCCCAAAAAATATCCTCTCTTCATTTTGAAAATTTTGATAAGAAAATCTCCTCTTGAAATTTGACATCGCTGTATTATTCACCATCAACGTGTAACCACGGTAACCACATTTATCGCGCTGTTGGACAACCATTGATGATTCATCCACAATTCACTGATTGTGAAAAAACTAAAAAAATGTGTGCGGTATAAAATTAGTCAATCTAGCAAGCTTAAAAGTTTAATTTACGACTTCCTACAAAAGTATTAAACGAAACGTGGATATCAAAGGACGAAACGAACCAGATTTTGAAAAAATATCGTAAACAATATAAAAAAGTGCCATTTTTTCGACATTGAAAACTATTACTGTTTGTAATACTAACATTTTATGAGCAAAGTTTAAAATTTTTTTTGAAATCTTGAGATTTTCTATTTCTCATGCTTTTTAGTTGCTTTGTTCATGATCCTTATTTTGCCATCACGAGCACTTGAGGAGCAGCTTTTGAGGAACTAGGGCTTTATAAACGAAAGTAAATAAGGGAAGAAGACCTTTCTCAATAGATATCTTTTAATGTTCAGATATTCTTCTTCACTCTTCTTCATTTTTCTCTTTGTTATACGAGTTTACTTCAATTCGAAACATCTCCATCAATATTTGAAAATGGATAATAGAAGAAAGGATTTTGGTGTGAAGAAATTTGGAATTTTTATTTCAATAATGTTCTTAAATTTCTACTCAGGACTAGAACAGAAAACAGTTTTTATGTAAATATTGTACATTTGTAAACTGAACATTTATCTTAAATAAATATTCGTAAATAATATAATAATAAAATATATAATATATTGTGATATAATATATATATATATAATAATAATAAAATATTAACAAGAACCAAATGAAAAGAGCATTGCTTTATAAATATTCCCAATTATTTCCAACAGTCATTCATACGTAACCACGAAATCGTTATCTTAAATTAACTCTTCGTTTGTTTCAACACTTTATTTAAAATCAACAAAACCATTGTGTAATAAGCCCACTGCATATCGCCCCTTTTTAAATGCCAGTCCACATTTGTGTTTGGAATAGTCACAATAAGTAACACTTGATAGGAATGTTTGCAGCCAAGATTCATACGCAATACTAAGATAAGCTCTCTTGGTAAAGATTGCTAAGCTGTCGAATGCATAAAACGACACACTTTCTTGGGAAGGTGTTTTCAAATTACCAGTCAGGGTTTCTCTTTCTAGCCCTTCCGTTGCCTTTCATCATCCAGATCATTTACCTTTCGTTTGAAAGGTTTGATCCAGCTCACGTTAGATGCCGGGACATATTGGGTAGCATCCATCATAATTGCCTTTTGCGCTTTCTTCAATGTGTTTAGACCCAAATGATCTTAGTACAGAGTTTACCCAAGCTTTAGTTTGAGGGTAAGTCCGCCCTTCTATTTACTGAAGTAGCTATCATACACCAGTTTTTTTATCCTTTATCTACAGCCTCACGCTTTCCACTTATAAATACTATCATTGGTAACAGTTTTGTCCCATCAACTTTTGCACTGAAGCTATGTTTTTCTTGTGACCGGTTGTTCCAATTTTCCTTATACATTACAATGTTTGTGTCATTGCCTTTCCGGCCTTAAAGATCGCAAGCAGACTTCTCTATTTCGTTAAGGTAAATCTAACAGTGCTGGATAGGTGATTTCTGAAGAGGCTTTGATGTAGCTTATTATTTTTCAGTATCAGAGGCTCTACCTTTTCCGCAGTATGCGTTGGCCGTATCACAGCCAGTGAAGGAATGAAAGGTAATAAAGTACTTGGTAGTTAAATTGATAGACGGACGAAAAAAATTTGATGATACGGATATCGAGATCAACAGTATGTCGGTGTTTTCTGTGTGAATGACAACTTTGGCATATGCTTTGTTAACATGGAGAAGCATTCTTGTAACCGCTTCCTCTTGAGTTGAACTTTATTCCGGTATTGGTTGGGCAAGACCTTCCTCAATTACAATACACCCCTCATCGAAGGCTTCTTTGTATTCTTGAACAGTTTTTATCCTAGCGACACACAAGGAATTCTACTTCCTTCCTCTGATCAGACAATAACGCTTTTGCAGGACGGCACCGACGTTTTGTTTGTATCGTATAATCCCCAATGAGCAATGTCCTCTATCAGCACTCCTATTTAGTCATGTCAGCGAGAGACATCAAACACAATACCAACGCGTGCTCCTCGTTTGCAAGCTTAAGAGGCTAGTCAACAAATTCATTAAGATGCATCAACGTCAGATTGGGATGTCCTACATCTCAGAACTTTATGCGTACTGGCAAGAGTAAATATTCTAAAAATTTCAATTCCTACAGGGAAAATACATAAAAGAGAATTTTGCATGCTAGTTTTATAATTGTTATGACAGAACAACGGATTTGTCTTCATGTAACAAGTCGATTGACACTAAAGCTTTGTTCAATCAAAAAATTAACTATACATTTAAACGTAAATTTTCTCAGTGGTAAATGTGGAACTGCGTACATCACTACGTAAGCAACAGCTTCCGACCACACGTAACAAAGGTGTCGTTTAGAGCGTCATCAAGATTTGTTTATGTTTTTATCAATGTGTGAGATTAAGTAGGTTCGTCTTCAAGGAACGGGAAATGCTATTTTGCGAGGGGGAAATCCTTTGATGAAATAGACGTTAGGAGAGAGATAATGGTGACGTTGATAAAACATAATTAAGCCAAAGAAGACGTAAAATAATAACACCGTTTTGACAATAAATAGTTGTTTCTATTTCTATACATTCTTTTTGGTCTTTATTGTCGGTTTTGTATTTAAAATACGATAAACCAAGTCAGAAGGTTTCCGGAAGAATTTCAACGGGAAAGAGCGACTTCGCGTACCAAATGATTCTTCAATGCTGGTTTCAATGATGATGCATCCGGTTCTCGTTGATTATTTCAAAGCTTCATCTCTCTTTACTTCCGTGTGATGGAGAATAATATCGTTCATTCAGCTTTCTACGCAGTTCTATTTCCACTGCATCAAGGTAGAGCCTTCTCTAACTCGAGAATCAGTTGCTCTAGTTCATCATCTGAAATCGCATGTACAGAACGAACAGCTCGGCTGTTAACATCAGCACTGTGCTTTTGCCTCTTCTAGGAATGATTTAAAAATATCGATGACCGTACAAATACAATGGCAAATAAAGCACATGTATCCCAAGAGAAAACAAGGAAAATAAATAGATGTTACTACTCATTAATACCTTGTGTAAAGTGAAGTTTAATGAATAGAAAACACTTTGAACCACAATTTCACAAGATCAGTGAAAAAGGTTACACATTCAGTGCTTCTGGCGGTTCATATGAACTGGCAATATAAGTTTCATTAGTTTTTCCATTATTAAAAATAAAACTATTCTTTCCCTCACCAGTTTGTCTGGGCACCGTTTCCTGTATCTGATAGTGATACAGCCGATCCCAACTTCCTCGGAAAACCTCGTTAGACATGCAAAAACAACCACCAGCACAATAAGCTCTTTTTGTAACATGTTCCTTGGTCGATGTTGTAGAAAATTATTCCACTTAGTATATATAGAGAGATTGAAATCTTTGAGTAAATATTGACTCTCAAGAAACGTATTTAACAAATCCCGATTATTGACGTTGTTGCGCTTTTAATCTGCTAGGGTTTTATAAATGGCGAGTTGTTTGCCATTGCAAAACATGTTTTTCTAACAGTGATGGAGCATTTCAACAAGATATTTCTACATACGTTATTGTAAAATCTTTGGCTGTGACTTTTGGCACTCGTAACGTTAAAATCTTAAAATAGCCGGAACAGAATGATGCCAAAGGCCAATTGCACATGTGGAACAGAATGCCTAGGGCAATTCGCCCTAGTTAAAATTTGATGTACAACTTGGCCGTTGCAGAGTTGTACGTAGAAAAGTGTTTGAAAAGGTTTAATGGCAAACATATGGTAACGGCAATGATATGTAGCAGAAAACATTCAGAATTATAAAAAGGAGCACTTTTATCGCTGAAGTTGATTTGAGTTTGCCGCTTTGATCTCTTCCATAGTGCAAACGAACTGAACGAGAAGAGCTTTTCAAATGACCGCTATTTCAACTTAATGAAGAAATATTGATATTTATAGTGAATCATCGGCGACAATCCCTGATTTCAAGAAGCTTTTTATCAGCAATGTAACGGGTAATCTTGTAAGATCGGTTTCCGCTCAAGTTACCAAGCAAATCTTTTCCAATCGGCGTAATACAAACAATCTTTTATATTCGCCGGTTGTAAAATCACAGTCGAAACAAGGTTAAGCGGTAAAAACAATGACGTAATTGCAAAAACATGTGGAAAACATGCTGAAGAAAATATATTTTTTAAGATTCTTAATTTTACCTTAACTTCGGTTAATTCGAACATTCCATAATTCAATAAGAGAATTTCTGGTCCCTTACGTGTTCGAATTACCGGATATATACTATATTGGTGTTAGCTATCCATTAGAAATGTAGGTGCGATAGATCAGTTAAACCGGGCCAGTTTGAATCATACCAGCATACGTTTCTGTCTCAGTCATCGCGAATTCAAGTAAGATATTGAAGAGTACAAACGGAAGAAGAAGCCTTGCCGGACCACTCCAACCTCGACTTTAAACGAATTAATGATTTGTTCCTTGATCGTAACAGCGCATTTCGTATTATCGTGGTGGTTTTCAATGATACTAACAATTTTGGAATCAATGTCGATGGATCTCACCTTCCGACAGGGTGCATTCCGTCAAATAGTGTCAAAGACAGATTGAAAATCAATGAAATATAAATGCATATTGATGTCTTTTAAACTAATTTTTGTCATCTAAAGATGCAGTCAAATATACCTCTGCTCATCCAAAATCCAAATTGAGTGTCTCGAAGGATCGCTTCGGCTGGCATTTCCGTTTTTCTCAGAAGGATACCTAGGAATTTATAGTAGTGTAATTGGTCTATAGTTGTCTGGATCCAGCTCGTTTCCTTTTTATAAGGATGGGATTTTCTACCATTTTTGACTAGTCGGTAGGCTTGCATTCAGTGTATAAACTGATGGTGGATAGGATGTTAACCATGGGTTCTCCTTCTGCACTTTAGCAGTATTTCAAGTTTAATCCCCTTTCTTTATTATTCTTAAAGAGACAAAATAACTTTTAAATAAATAATTCGTTTTGCAAAACTACGTGGCGCATTCTCTTTTGGTTACTAGTTTGTTTCAACGCATGTGTATTTGCGTCCAATAATATTACTGGCTAATAATACGTCACGTGTATTTGCGTCCAATAATATTACTGGTTAATAATACGTCACGTGTATTTTTCCACGCTTTAAACGAATCTTTACATTTATTGTCACCACAAACAATCTTTATTTTTTTCCCGGAACATATCTTTTGAACAAGTAGACTAAGGGATAACCTCTAATACAGCTAGACATGTGTGAATAAGATTCAAGATACTTCGAAGAATAAGGAAACACGTGATTGTTTTATAATCGAGTGAAATTTTCATAATTTTTGTAAATAATATGTCTATCTGTATACGGTTTTAAATTTGTATGGAGCTGTTTTAATTGTTGGCGCTATTTAGTTCGTCATGTCTCACTTATGTGAATATAGAGTTGACACATTGGCTGGAACAGGATGGATCAATATTTGCAAAACCAGGAAACAGACAAACATGCTAATCTCACTTGTAACACCTTGCGGAAAGTCTAGCTAAAGGCAAATTAAGGTTTTTATTGTGTTACTTATCGTCTAGTCATCACATTGTTTTCCCCTCTATTACGTCATCACACCATCATATTAGGGTGCTTATATCACCATATTAGGGTACTTATATCACCATGTTGGGGTGCTTATATCACCATATTAGAGTACTTATATCACCATATTAGGGTACTTATATCACCATATTAGGGTACTTATATCACCATATTAGGGTACTTATATCACCATATTAGGGTATATGGGGATTAGCTTATATGAATGCGACGGCAATGAAAATTTAAAGGTAGACGAAAAGGAAAAACCAGCCAACGAGAATCGTTCTGAATGTTATAGATTCGCGTCTTGTTCTTGGAACACAGTAAGTAAGTTACATCTTTCTAAGATGGAATTTGAATCGGTTTCTGTTTTGTCACTGTACCAGCTTATGTGACTAACAATTGCGACTGACGTTTCCCATGCAGAAAATATCATACTTTTTGAATATTGACATCAACAAGTAGAGAATTCAAAATGCTGATTTATTTGAGTAATTCGATGTATTTTTAAAATACACCCTCATACGTTGTATGTTCCCGTATACGTTGTATGTTCCCTCATACGTTGTATGTTCCCTCATACGTTGTATGTTCCCTCATACGTTGTATGTTCCCGTATACATTGTATGTTCCCTCGTACGTTGTATGTTCCCTCGTACGTTGTATGTTCCTTCATACGTTGTATGTTCCCTCATACGTTGTATGTTCCCTCGTACGTTGTATGTTCCCTCATACGTTGTATGTCCCCGTATACGTTGTATGTTCCCTCGTACGTTGTATGTTCCCTCATACGTTGTATGTCCCCGTATACGTTGTATGTTCCCTCGTACGTTGTATGTTCCCTCATACGTTGTATGTCCCCGTATACGTTGTATGTTCCCTCATACGTTGTATGTTCCCTCATACGTTGTATGTCCCCGTATACGTTGTATGTTCCCTCATACGTTGTATGTTCCTTCATACGTTGTATGTTCCCTCATACGTTGTATGTTCCCTCATACGTTGTATGTCCCCGTATACGTTGTATGTTCCCTCATACGTTGTATGTTCCCTCGTACGTTGTATGTTCCCTCATACGTTGAATGTTCCCTTATACGTTGTATGTTCCCTCGTACGTTGTATGTTCCCTCATACGTTGTATGTCCCCGTATACGTTGTATGTTCCCTCGTACGTTGTATGTTCCCTCATACGTTGTATGTCCCCGTATACGTTGTATGTTCCCTCATACGTTGTATGTTCCCTCGTACGTTGTATGTCCCCGTATACGTTGTATGTTCCCTCATACGTTGTATGTTCCCTCATACGTTGTATGTCCCCGTATACGTTGTATGTTCCCTCGTACGTTGTATGTTCCCTCATACGTTGTATGTCCCCGTATACGTTGTATGTTCCCTCGTACGTTGTATGTTCCCTCATACGTTGTATGTCCCCGTATACGTTGTATGTTCCCTCATACGTTGTATGTTCCCTCATACGTTGTATGTTCCCTCATACGTTGTATGTCCCCTCATATTATACTGAGTTTCCAGTTATAGTGTCTTTGAAAAATGAAAAATGGAAAGTTGGCGCATTGTAGAATTGACGAAAATAGACAACATTGCTCGCACAATGGTACCAAAGTTTTCGAGTTAGTGATTTTTTAATAACGGCCAATTCTACATGATCAGACTCTCATTTTGTATATTCTACCTCATCTTTAATGTTTCTTTCACTACCATAACTCAGGGACGTAGCAACTTAAAAAATTTTTTTGGGGCCAAACTTCTTTAGGATAAGGGAGTGGAAAAATTGTCGACCACCATGGTTGGCCGACGAAGAAAATTTTCTAATCTGAAAGCTCTAAAAACACATTATAAGGCTATTTTCATCCCTTGAGAAGAAAATTAATTGTGAAATGTTTCACTTCCATGAACAACAATTTGACATCATCAAAAGAATTAATTCTTCACAAAAACACAAAAGTTTCGGGATTTCTGATTTGAGTTAGTCAATGTTTACACACGGCCGTATTTGAATAACAATTTTAGTCGAACTACAACCAATTTAAAGCGATATCAATCAAAGATCATGCGACCAAGGAAAATTGCTGTTTTGGTAGTCGTATTTTCATGTCTGCTGAGATTTTCTGAGGAAGCGGGTGTTGGATGCATTGCCATTAGATTCAGGAAACTGTGCCCAGAGAAACCGGTAAGGGAGTTAATATTTAAAGTGTGTATTATAGAGCAATATGTTGTCTTCAAAATGAAATTTTTTGTGTATTTGTTACAATAAAATCCAATAAAAATATACCCGCGTTGATGTCATATACTATATAAATAAAAAAAACAACAAGAGTATTATAGAAATAACTTGTAATAAATAATTAATTTTCAATGATTGTAAATAATAAATACTTTTAAAAATTTAATATAAAACTATAAATAAATATTAAAATTTGTAAATCTTATAAATTTTAAAACCAATTTTATTCATAAACATAAAAGTAAAATATATAAAATAGATATATAGCTATATATATAAATTTGTGTATTTGTTTGAATTTTTGCCTGTTTCACTGGTGTAACATGTTTTGTTGACCGTAACAATCCAATCTAAAGTTATTTTCGCTTTGAAGTCAATGTTTACATAGAAATAGAGATTTTAAGACTCATTCTGGATTGAGTTAGAATCTTTTGGATTTCTGTTATAAATCCATTGTTGAATCTACAAAACTATGTAGAGGTAAAAAGATTTTTGAATGAGGATGATGTATTTTACTTTTCACATGGAAGGATTTACACAAATGTACTAATCCACATATGTATTTTGTCGGTTACCTGCAAAAACAACAGTCATTGTTCGCCAATGATAATAGATATTTTTTCTAGAAAAATCACGAAGTTAGTGGGGAAAATCAGCATGGTTCCAGTCGCGTCGTTCGTTCGGTTCGTGCGATTTCAGACAGTGATATGGAGAAACTGATTAGAGAGTTAGAGACTGGGTTACCCTGATGTAAACGCAAAAAAGTAGAACCCAACGTTCAACGAAGAGAGCGGTCTTAAAATATCCAACGGAAACGAAAAGATATTTCATCATTCGTAAAAGATGAAAGACAACTCCTCACAAACATATACACTCTATTTGCCAGCAATTACGAAATTGAAACGAGCGCCAGGTTACGATATTATAATTGGATTTATTAAAACTAGAAACAGTTTACTGTATCTATGAAAACCAGAAAGCGTTCATACAATTAGTATTTTTTTAAGCGACGCCAACTAACCCTTGGAATAGTCTGCGTTTCATTTATGTTGATGATGACCATTCTTCTTTAACACCAGTATTATCTTGCTAGTTAATAAAAAAAACACTTTGTACGACGTTCTTGATAAAGAGATTACTAGATGCGCTAAGCATTTGCAAAATAGGCTATTTGCATACGTAGAAGGAACAGTTCTTTGCTTACGTACAGGGTACAGCTATTTGCATGCGTAGAAGGAACAGTTCTTTGCTTGCGAACAGGGTACGGCTATTTGCATACGTATAAGGAACAGTGGATTGCTTACGTACAGGGTACGACTATTTGCTTACGTAGAAATGTTCATCGTTCTTTTACGCAGTTCAGCATTTTCCTTCAATATGCTGAAAAAAAAAAAAAATCTCTTTCGTCAAATTTTAGCGGTGTTGATTGAGTGTTGTAGATACAACACGCGTCACGTATTACGTCATGTTTTCAGACACGGAATTGAGATGAGTTAATGCATTAATACCGGTTCTCCTTCTTTCATGGTGTGAGTTAATAACCCCCCTAAATATTGACAAACTGCATGCAAGTATTCTATTCTAGGAAATGTGTAAAGGAAACGTCACTTCAGTCGTGCTTTTACACATGTGGCGCACCATTGTTGTTTGTTTATGAAAATAAATGTTTGTTTGTCAACAAAAAATCATAAAAACTGAGGTGTGAGATGTGTTTCGTAGTGTAAGACGTGGTTCGTAGTGTAAGACGTAGTTCGTAGTGTGAGACGTGGTTCGTAGTGTGAGATGTGGTTCGTAGTGTAAGACGTGGTTCGTAGTGTAAGACGTGGTTCGTAGTGTGAGACGTGGTTCGTAGTGTGAGACGTGGTTCGTAGTGTGAGATGTGTTTCGTAGTGTGAGACGTGGTTCGTAGTGTGAGATGTGGTTCGTAGTGTAAGACGTGGTTCGTAGTGTAAGACGTGGTTCGTAGTGTAAGACGTGGTTCGTAGTGTGAGACGTGGTTCGTAGTGTAAGACGTGGTTCGTAGTGTGAGATGTGGTTCGTAATGTGAGATGTGGTTCGTAGTGTGAGATGTGGTGTCTCATTAATTTATTAACGTTATTTAATATATTTATTTTTTATCCAAAAATGTCAAAAACAAGCTATTGTTAATGGGATTGCAGATTACTTTCTGAAACGGCGGGGAAGCGGATGTTTTGGAAACTCCTTACAGTTTCAAGCCAAATGAATTCAAAGTGTGCATATTATTTATAAACAGTTGCAGGGCTAAGGAGGCATAAAACAAAACTGGTTTGGCAAGCACATTAGCAGTCTCATTTAACACTCTGGGGTGAAACTCAGCTTAGACGCACCATGCTTGATCGGAAAAATTTCCAGCAACTGCTTTCTCGTGTCATCTAAGAAAGTGGGAGCACCTGATGAGAGCTGAGTTCTCCTATAAATAAAAATGATGATGATGATGATGATAGGTGAATACCACCAGCTGTGCTTTATTCGGATTTAAATCCACAAGATGTTTTTGAATAACATCAGGCAAAAAGTCAATGTTGTTATCGATCTAAAAGGTTTTGATTAGAAAATAACTGAACATCATCTTCCACATTGAAAACAGAAGCAAAGTTATTAATATAATTCAGGTTTAAAAGGTTAGTTTCAGCGGTTTCATCTCCATGTTTTAATGTTGGTATAACATTTTTAATTGTTGGCTTGCTATTAACGTATCTGTAAAAGACTATCGGATTTGTCTTTACCTTTTGTCCAATATTCTGTTCAAAATCACGGATTACATTTCAACATAGGTTTTTACAGTGATTTCGAGACATATCCTCTGAAATGATAGTCATAGATTGCTCATAAGCTTTTCGGTTTTTTTATTGCACTAAAATTCCTCTTGTTGCGTTTGGATGAAACTGGTACGTTATTTTTTTTACAACATTTAAAAATGTTGTCCACGCCTTTTCAACAGAAGTAGGAGATGCGAAGTTTCAACCAATATTGTTCAAGAAGCTTCTCAGTTGATTGTAATTACCTTTTGCATAGATCAACATTGAATATAAATTTTTTAATGTTTTAACTTTTGTGTGAAGCTGAATAAGAAATAACTTGTGATGAATTTTGGCAATGAGCACGCAATACTTTACGTTGTTGATCATGTTGTGTTCAGATGTTGAAACTGAACCAATTAATGTAGGATTTTGCATACACCGAGTATGTGCGCGTTGGATGATCAATATGTTGGAAAATATAAGATTCTAGAATACAGACAGTAAATCTTGAAGATGAGATGGAACCAGGTATATACCTACATTTGTTTGAGAGCTGTTAATGTCTGGGTAGTTGAAGTCACCTAAAATTAACACTTTTATAAATTTTTTCTTTTCAATTTCACTGTTAAGTGCAATATTGTCTTCTTCTAAACTATTTGGTGATCTGTAAATACAGCCTACTCAAATTCCACACAAATTATATCTTTTACACGCAACCATTGCAACCATTGCCTACTCAATGGATCTATCAAGTTTAGTAAGACACGTTTTCTTGAGGTCTACCGGACAAACATCAAAGTCTATAGACATGTTGAAAACGACAATATATTAAACGAACAAGGCTATTACTTTATAAATCTATAAAAGAGAAATCTTTTTACAACCAAATCAATATTTCTGAGGAGAGCTACAGAACTATCTTCAAGTTAAAAGTCAATAATGTACGGATGTCCACCGTACAAAAGATTCTAATGTAAGAGTTTGGTAGGCCCTGTAGCAAAAAAAGGAAAAAATATAGTCAAATACGGTTTTATGAAATTTGATAAAGAAAAAGTGGGCCACACCATATTTCCCTGGGGTTTTGACCCAAGCTCCTGAAAGTCTCGTCCAACCCGGAAAAGTGCTTGAAGAATGTAAACAAAGAGATGATAAAGATATATGAAAACTAATAAAATCTTCAATCGAAGTAACCTTAAACAAAACTTTAACGCACATCAAAAAAATACGGAAAGAAAGAGTCTGAATTTTGCGTACAACGCTTAAAAGCAAAAATCTTTTCGGGTTAGTGAGATTGCATGTGTTTGTCACGTGTGCTTGAATGCTTTCCTCACGTGTGCATGAATGCTTTCCTCACTTGTGCTTGAATGTTTTCCACACGTGTGCTTGAATACTTTCCTCGCGTGTGCTTGAATGCTTTCCGCACGTGTGCTTGAATACTTTCCTCGCGTGTGCTTGAATACTTTCCGCACGTGTGCTTGAATACTTTCCTCACGTGTGCTTGAATACTTTCCGCACGTGTGCTTGAATGCTTTCCTCGCGTGTGCTTGAATTTTTTTCTCAAATTTCATTTTACAAATAATTTCTCGCTTCTTTGAGACTTTCTTTACATAGGATATACCCTTTAATCCTTTATTCAATTACTCAGGAGAAGTTCCCACGCAGTCGAATTTCGACATTACATTGCATCCATCACGGTAGAATTGTCTTTAACTAACACCTTTCAAGATCTAACAATAGTTACGAATGATTTCCTTGAGCGTAGGTTTCCAAACGATCTGTACAACCGTTCAAATAGACAAGTACGGCTTAAAAAATTCCCTTACCGGTTTATCTGTGCATGGTTTTCTGTATCTAATCGTGATACATCCCACCCCCGATCCCTGAGATGAACTCAATAGACACGAGAAAAGAATAACGAAAACAAAGGTCTTTCTTCGTAACATTTTCCGTGATTGGTAATTTTTTACTTTGAAATGAGCTTCTATTTATATAGGGGATTGTTTAAATATTGACTTTCTCGAAGATGTCGCAAATTCAATATTTAATGGTCTATAATTTATTTATTTAAAAATATTTATACAGGATTGCCATGTCAATATATATTAATACTGCTATCAAATTGGGTCCTGTTCAATTAATAAGTTAGTATAAAAACTGGTATAAAAACTGGTATAAAAGATATATAAAAATCCAAAAATTCACTCGCCTCCAAAATTTAAGAAAAATAATCGTTTAAAACTTTTATAAAATCATCTTCCCATAACCGACTCCGTACATATATTGGCAACTGGTTAAACACTTTTGACGCCATGAACTTAAAACTCTTCCTCGCTATCTCTAAATGCATCTTTGGGAGTTTCAGAAGAATTCCATTATTTCTCGTTTTGTTATTCAACACTTCGAAATACCCATCAAAATTACTGCCGAAATCGCCAGTACAAACTACTCTACGAACGATAGTACAAGCTCTTTTTCTCCAGATATTCACTATATTTGGTAGAACGATCTCTGTTTTGGATTTTCCGTGAATAATTCTTTCGGCTCGTTCTGAAAGACGTTTTATTCGTTGTTCGTTCGTTGGTGTTATCGACAACGCTATCGTCCCACAGTATGTCAACAGTGGGACAATCATTGATGTGTATACCTTCTGTGAAGAAATTACTGTCAATGATGATCGCAAACGATTCAACAATTTCAAACGACCAGATGCTTTACGGTATAATTCATCATGGAACAGATTGAGGTGTAGAGATTGGTCAAGTTTTACACCCAAGTATTTATACGAGTTAACTGGATTTATCGCTATGTGATTAACAGAGACGTCTAATGTGTTCTTTCCGTGGAGGTTTAAGCGCTTGCTCGTACCAAACAACATGGCCTCGGTCTTTCCTTTTTTAAGATTTATCACAAGTTCATTGTCACGAAACCAATTTGCTAAACGGTCTAAGTCTTCGACAAGTTTGTTTTCAATCACGATAAAATCTTTGTCACTAACATATAAAACTGTATCATCAGCATACTCGATGACACTGGCATGCTTGAGGATACTGGTAAAATCATTAAAATAAATCAAAAACAATAGCGGACCCAAAGTTGAACCCTGCGGGACACCGCATGTTAAAGACCTTGGATTAGATAAAGTGTTATTATAAGATACAACTTGGTGTCTATTGAACAAATAATCTGCCATCCATTTTAATTCTTTATCATGCACTCCATAAAAGGGAAGTTTTTTCAATAACGCTGCATGACTAATAGTATCAAAGGCTTTCGAAAGATCAATGAAAACCGAACCGATGAGTTTCCCATTGTCGATTTCAGATCGAAGATTATCAACAAACAGTGTCACTGCGATTTCTGTTGATTTTCCCTTGCGATATCCAAATTGTTTATTGTATAGAAGATTGTTACTTTCAAGATGGCTCACAAGTTGTCGATGTACAATTTTTTCGAGAATCTTCGAAAGCACAGGAAGAACCGATATAGGTCGATAATTGTTAATGTCGGAGGATTTCCCAGATTTAAACAGAGGATTTATTTTTGCAAGTTTCCATTCATTTGGTACGCAACTGGATTTAAGTGAGTTGTTGATGATATGTGTTAAAGGTTTTGCGATTTCTGCTGCTCCGTCTTTTAGGAATATCGGAGGAATGTTATCAATTCCTGATGCTTTTTTGATCTTCAATTTTCTTAAGTCATGAAAAACTTCGGTAACGGTTACTTCTTTAAACGAGAAGGTCGAACGAGTTGGCTTTAGGTATCGAGTAGCTTTAGACTGGTTATTCCAAACAAAATCCGTTAACACAATGGATTTATTCTTTAATACACTGGCAACGGTGGAGAAGTAACTACAGAATGCGTTAGCTATTTTTGAGTTACAAGCAGTGTTTTCCCCATCGATTTCAAAATGGGAACAGAACTCATTTCTATTGTGTTTAGACGGATATATGCTTTTTATAGCTGACCAAAAACGCTGTGGATTACCCATGTTTTCGTTTATAAGGTTCTGATTGTATTTATTTTTAGCTTGTTTTAAAAGTCTGTTGGAACGGTTACGTTGAGTTTTATATGAAGCCCAGTCATCGACATTTTTGGTTTTGCGGGCTTTCCGAAGTAACTGGTCTTTAAAATTCATTTCCAATTTGCATTCCTGGGAGAGCCAAGGGCAAATCCGTCCTTTAATTCTCTTTGAAATTATTGGAGCATGTTTGTTTATAGCTTCAAGTAAAATAACTTTTAGCTCTGACCATGATTTATTTACGTCATCGTGCTTATAAATTGGACTCCAATCGGAAAGTTTTAGAGTTTGACAAAAATCGACGGAACTGTAATTCATATTTCGGCACTGGATCGTTCTTGGAATGTATTTTTGGCTATGTGTTTTTCGAACCAATCCGATCATATCATGGTCACTAATGTCACAGGGTATAACATCCGAAGTTATTATGTTTAAATGATTACTCACCGCAATGATGTCAATTAGTGTAGAACTATCTTTTGTTGTTCTGGTTGGTTTAGTTATTAACTGCTTAAACCCATTAATTTTTAAAATCGATTTAATTTCTTTATGATCGTTGGTAATGAGATAGTCGCAATTTATATCGCCTATAATAATTACTTCTTTTCTTTCCATTGTTGTTACTGTAGATAAACACTCATTGAACGTGTTGTTAAAAGACTTTGATAAATGCTTTGAACTGTCCGGGGGTCGATACAGAACGTTCAAAAGAATTCCTTTTGTATGAGGATACATAATTTCCAACCAAACACTTTCTATATCTTCGTGTTCTAGATCTGTACGATGAGCAAAATTAATACCTTCAGATATATACACGCCCACGCCACCCCCAGGACCAGAATGTCTGTTTTTACTTACAAATCTGTACCCCGGGATTGTTATTTCTGAAGCATAAATGCTTTCTGTGAGATGGGTTTCTGTAACAGCAAAAATATCGAGTTTGAAATCTGATAAAATCGCCGATATTTTATGAACATTGTTTATTAGTCCTCGAATATTAAGATGACAAACCTTTAACCCTCGTATTGCAGAAAGTCTTTTAAGCTCCGGTATATGCCTCTGAATATATACTTCTTCGGTTGGGATGGTACGATGCTCAGAGCATACGAAACATAATCTCTCTGTATGTGTCCCTTTAAAACATTGTAGATGGTAAATCTGTTCACACCTCGAGCACTTAATATTTCCTTGACCACGATTGATGTTTCTGATACATGCACTACAAGTTAACGGACCTGGGCAGGTCTCTACATCTCCACAAAGTAGCATCAACAGATGGAAGAATGTTTTCACGTCACTTTTTACGAAAATATCTCTACGTTTCACCCATAAACTCGAGAAAATATAGGTTTCATCCAGATCAAAATCATCTGAAAAGTTTCGAAACTGTATTCCATACATATCACTTCCACAAAAATGCAGCTGTTTAACCATCAATATAAAAAACAGTAATATTAAGAATCGTACGCCGAAAAAACGTGTGTCCGCCATTTTAATTTTAATCAATTCAAAGGTGACGTTGTCTGTCATTACAAAGGAACCTTTTTAACAACGGGTCGAGAGAAAACATTTCAACTAGATATTTCTACATTATGTACTCTTAGGGCGAATAAAGCGAATATCCGAAACAAGACACGTTTTCCTATTTTTACCCAAAGTTTCATATCTCTAGATCGTAATATTTTTAACAGTGATATTCGTGACTTAGCTTACCGTCTCGGAGTCATGTCATGACATAGGCTATTTGCGAGATAGCGAATGAAAAAGAGGCTTAGTTTGAGCTTCTTTTGTTAGATAAGGTTGTGGTTGTGTATCATTTTATGGACTTCTTTTGTTAGGAATGGCCGTTGGGGAATTGCTTAAGTTTTACATCTGGCAAGGGGTCTATTGAAGTAAAAACACGCGTCAGAGGAGTTGAGTTGATGAGTAGTTTGTAACTCTATGTCTATTGGTGCGAGTAAATCAGTCAATTGATATTTGGTTTAGCTAACATTAACATGACAAATCGTAAACAATGGCCGAAACAAAACTTCTTATATTATACACGCTTTTTACAAGCATACGTTTATTAAGAATATCAGGCTGGGGATTTTGCGAAATTTATGAATATGCTAAGAATATTTCTCAGTTTTCTTGCCAATAAACGGAATCGAAAGTAAAGGAAAGGTATTTGAACGTTCACTAGGAGATTGCGTCTCTGCTGTCTAAAACAGCCATTCAATCTCTGTTAAACCATAAAAAGTTAATTTTCCAATCTTTTCAAATTGCATATAATATGGTAAGAATAATCGAGCCTGTTTGGATTTGTTTTCATTTTTATAAAAAAGCTTGTACAGTACAATCCCGATAACTCGAACCTCCAAGGGACCGACTAAAATAGTTCGAGATAGCGAATGTTCGAGTTATCGGGAGTTTTTATGAGAAAACATTAGGGAAGGGGAACTGAAAAACAGTTCGAGTTAACGCGAGTTCGAGTTATCGGGATTGTAGTGTACTTGCATTCTTTCAACATCGATTTCGCTAATGTTTCATTAGAGAAGCAGGGGGAAGGAACTATTTAAGCGATTAAGGTTAAAATCAATATCGGATTTATGTACAATAAACGCTGGAAGAAGTGTAAATCTAAATTCTTGATGTTACTGGATTTACACTTTCTTTCGATGTGACTGCTGAAATCCGGAGTAAGTTTACATCTGCTGGATTGTATTTGACGAGGATAGCTAACATTAGCCTGTCTATGACGCACGCAGACCTCCATTTTGTATCTGACACGGCTTCTGTTACATCCAGATATCTATTTAATACTGTTTGCAAAGAGTTAACTCATTCGTGGTACGATCAAATGTCAATTTATTGCAAAATCCTAGTCTTGAGAAATTGGCTTTCTTCCATATCCTTCCAGATGATAAATTCTACTACTGCGAAGTAATATATGGGAGGTCGGTCGGAATCATTATTGACGGAAAAATCACATGAACAAGTACCATGTTTCAATTGATTGGATAGCAGCGATTAAAACACGTCTAACAAAACATCTTAAGGCGACTGATTTTAGTAGAAATGATGTCAGATTTCCTTGAAAAGAAATTCCATACCTTTACTAGAAACAAGTAAATTTTTATTTTAACTGCAACACACATTGAGTGGCATTTCCTAAGTCAACTGTATATATTTTCTTTTTTTACATCAGACTGGTATGCACTATAGTTGATAGTCCTGGATATGACATTAAACTATCTGGAGATCGAGACTCCCCATCTTCTCATTTATAGCTGGTGGTAGCTTAAAAACACACAAACACACTCAAACATTTCTAATCACTGAGTATAAGCTGCTCGTCTCAATTCTGATTGTTGCCTGACAGTTGCTTCGCTTCTGCCACACATTCGGAGATGTTCAGGCTTCCAATTCTGATGGTGTCGCGATCCATCAGTTTGATATCATAGCGCTGTGATTACCTAGATGTACTTTAGATTATAGTTATTTCTAGGCCAGTTCCCTTGTTTGGATGGTTTACTTACTTACTTACTAGTATGCACTTTTTATTGCAAATATAACGAGAATTTGTATCTACAATCAATTTGTTCTAAACTTTCGCCGTAGAACAAAATCAGCAACATGTCTTAGTATGCTCCGCTAATAGTTGGTGATCCTTCAAAATATTTGTGCTATAACGCACAATCGTTTCTACACACCTCTCATATAGATCTTCACTTTGGGAACATTTTTTGTAATCCTCCCCACTCTTCGGGTTTCAACTTATTGAGTCGGTGAGTAACAAAAACCTCATTCAATAAACCAAAGGTCGGCAAAGGATAAGCTTTGTTTTGTATACGAATCACCAAAGATGAAACGTTTGTACGTTAAGGTATGCAGCATATAAGATCACTAAGCATGTCATACCATTTATTTTGCTGTAGTCAAAACAAACGCCAGGCAGTTGGTGTGTGTGTGTTTATCTAAAGAAATGATAAAGAAATGATTATCAATATTAAAATCATGGTCACACTTAAGTATTGTATGGTTGATTTTGATGAAAAAGAAATTTTTGCATTGGAAGAGGTTTTCCCCATAGTGTTTCTATGTGACTTCCATCGCAAACAAGCTCGGTGGACATCAACATTTAATAAAGGGATCCCTAAATATGCTCATGAGGTGAAAGCAAAATTAAGACAAATTTCTCATGCTTCGTAAGAGGGAGAACTTCATGAAGCTCTTAATGATTTTCCATCTTGGGAGTGATTTGATGGTAGCCCGAAAAGATGCCTTGAAAACACTTATTCAAAAACGACAAAGAATTTTTCTATCGACCTGATTTCTTGTCGGGCGAAGACATCTGCTATGTGATACATACATTGGATTTTGTACCTCCAAACAAACTTTCATCCACAAACAACTTTGCCCGGCATTATCGTGGTTTTCGCGCGAATATAATTTCGCGGAAAATGCCTAAATCCGCGAAATACGCGAAAATTAATCCCCTTAAGGTAATCTGGACTTAGCTCTCTTGTCTTGTATGATTTAACCGAGCGATTAGCCTAGCTTTCTTTCGAATATAAATCGATGTAAAATAATATAAATAGCCACAGTTTTCCTTTCCTTTCAAATAGTTTCCCACTTTTTGATATCGTTATTTCAGATGAAAGAGATACATTCAAAAAAGGGCGCAATGCAAAGTGAAATGGTAAAAAGAATCAATACAAACAGGATTTACCAAATTCACATTTTTCAGGGCACGTCTGAGACTTGTATCTATCAGAAAATGTATACAAAAGCATCGGTTAAGGTGGTTCGGGCATGTGAAAAGGATGGATGATGATTTTTGTGTTAAGAAATGTAGAGATATAGTTGTTGAGGGACATGTAGGTAAGGGCAGACCTCGTAAGACTTGGCAACACATATGGTTGTTGAGGGACATGTAGGTAAGGGCAGACCTCGTAAGACTTGGGAACAGATATGGTTGTTGAGGGACATGTAGGTAAGGGAAGACCTCGTAAGACTTGGGAACACATATGGTTGTTGAGGGACATGTAGGTAAGGGCAGAGCTCGTAAGATTTGGGAACACATATGGTTGTTGAGGGACATGTAGGTAAGGGCAGACCTCGTAAGACTTGGGAACACATATGGTTGTTGAGGGACATGTAGGTAAGGGCAGACCTCGTAAGACTTGGGAACAGATATGGTTGTTGAGGGACATGTAGGTAAGGGCAGACCTCGTAAGACTTGGGAACACATATGGTTGTTGAGGGACATGTAGGTAAGGGCAGACCTCGTAAGACTTGGGAACAGATATGGTTGTTGAGGGACATGTAGGTAAGGGCAGAGCTCGTAAGATTTGGGAACACATATGGTTGTTGAGGGACATGTAGGTAAGGGCAGACCTCGTAAGACTTGGGAACAGATATGGTTGTTGAGGGACATGTAGGTAAGGGAAGACCTCGTAAGACTTGGAAACACATATGGTTGTTGAGGGACATGTAGGTAAAGGCAGAGCTCGTAAGATTTGGGAACACATATGGTTGTTGAGGGACATGTAGGTAAGGGCAGACCTCGTAAGACTTGGGAACACATATGGTTGTTGAGGGACATGTAGGTAAGGGCAGACCTTGTAAAACTTGGGAACAGATATGGTTGTTGAGGGACATGTAGGTAAGGGCAGAGCTCGTAAGATTTGAGAACACATATGGTTGTTGAGAGACATGTAGGTAAGGACAGACCTCGTAAGACTTGGGAACACATATGGTTGTTGAGGGACATGTAGGTAAAGACAGACCTCATAAAACTTGGGAACACATATGGTTGTTGAGGGACATGTAGGTAAGGGCAAAGCTCGTAAAACTTGGGAACACATATGGTTGTTGAGGGACATGTAGGTAAGGACAGACCTCGTAAGACTTGGGAACACATATAGTTGTTGAGTGACATGTAGGTAAGGGCAGACCTCGTAAGACTTGGGAACACATATGGTTGTTGAGGGACATGTAGGTAAGGGCAGACCTCGTAAGACTTGGGAACAGATATGGTTGTTGAGGGACATGTAGGTAAGGGCAGAGCTCGTAAGATTTGGGAACACATATAGTTGTTGAGGGACATGTAGGTAAGGGCAGACCTCGTAAGACTTGGGAACACATATGGTTGTTGAGGGACATGTAGGTAAGGGCAGACCTCGTAAGACTTGGGAACAGATATGGTTGTTGAGGGACATGTAGGTAAGGGCAGACCTCGTAAGACTTGGGAACACATATGGTTGTTGAGGGACATGTAGGTAAGGGCAGACCTCGTAAGACTTGGGAACAGATATGGTTGTTGAGGGACATGTAGGTAAGGGCAGAGCTCGTAAGATTTGGGAACACATATGGTTGTTGAGGGACATGTAGGTAAGGGCAGACCTCGTAAGACTTGGGAACACATATGGTTGTTGAGGGACATGTAGGTAAGGGCAGACCTCGTAAGACTTGGGAACAGATATGGTTGTTGAGGGACATGTAGGTAAGGGAAGACCTCGTAAGACTTGGAAACACATATGGTTGTTGAGGGATATGTAGGTAAAGGCAGAGCTCGTAAGATTTGGGAACACATATGGTTGTTGAGGGACATGTAGGTAAGGGCAGACCTCGTAAGACTTGGGAACACATATGGTTGTTGAGGGACATGTAGGTAAGGGCAGACCTTGTAAAACTTGGGAACAGATATGGTTGTTGAGGGACATGTAGGTAAGGGCAGAGCTCGTAAGATTTGAGAACACATATGGTTGTTGAGAGACATGTAGGTAAGGACAGACCTCGTAAGACTTGGGAACACATATGGTTGTTGAGGGACATGTAGGTAAAGACAGACCTCGTAAAACTTGGGAACACATATGGTTGTTGAGGGACATGTAGGTAAGGGCAAAGCTCGTAAAACTTGGGAACACATATGGTTGTTGAGGGACATGTAGGTAAGGACAGACCTCGTAAGACTTGGGAACACATATAGTTGTTGAGTGACATGTAGGTAAGGACAGACCTCGTAAGACTTGGGAACACATATAGTTGTTGAGTGACATGTAGGTAAGGACAGACCTCGTAAGACTTGAGAACAGATATGGTTGTTGAGGGACATGTAGGTAAGGACAGACCTCGTAAGACTTGGTAACACATATGGTTGTTGAGGAACATGTAGGTAAGGACAGACTTCGTAAGACTTGGGAACACATATGGTTGTTGAGGGACATGTAGGTAAAGACAGACTTCGTAAGACTTGGGAACACATATGGTTGTTGAGGGACATGTAGATAAGGACAGACCTCGTAAGACTTGGGAACAGATATGGTTGTTGAGGGACATGTAGGTAAGGGAAGACCTCGTAAGACTTGGGAACACATATGGTTGCTGAGGGACATGTAGGTAAGGGCAGAGCTCGTAAGACTTGGGAACAGATATGGTTGTTAAGGGACATGTAGGTAAGGGAAGACCGCGTAAGACTTGGGAACACATATGGTTGTTGAGGGACATATAGGTAAGGGCAGACCTCGTAAGACTTGGGAACAGGTTGTGAAACATGACCTCAGAATGAAAAACATACATGCAGAGCATCTAAGCATCCATCTTGAGCAGGACTGGAGTGGAGAAAAGCCATCGGGTAAATTCGTCTAACCAATGCTAGCATGAAAAATAGACATGTATGTCTATGTCTAAAAATGTAAATGAAAAAGTATGAGAGGTTTTTCGGAAATTTTAGTTATTTTTTTAGAAGGAAATACACAGGAGAGGCAAGGCCTATGACTCAACAGAGTCCTGTGTATATACACAGGAAAGGCAAGGCCTATGACTCAACAGAGTCCCGTGTATTGGGTCTATTTTTCACCGAAAATGTTGATGTTATATAAGGTCCAACCCTCTCTCAGTTCTTAACCCGGAAACATGAAAAAAAATCCTAGAAACTCTAGAATAAGCCACTTCACCGAGAAACAAACTGAGCGCAGTACTTCCAGGGATGTGACAAGATTCGACCTGAGTGGGAGTCGAACCAGGGACCTCTTGATTCTGAGCGCAACGCTTAGATCACTGTGCCACTGCTGCTTGGATAAATAAATATACTGAACCGATAATGCGTGACGAAGGCTGAAAAAAATCTTATTTACACGTATTTAAAATCACATGGATAATTTATTTCCAAATTCAGGAAAAATATTGTGTTGCTATTAACATCTTTTACAAAATAAACTAGCAATTCAACTGATAAAAAATTGTCGAAAATAGGCAACTAAGCTTGCATAATTTCCATGAACGACGGCAATTGATATTTTTTGAACACAGAAACATGTTTACGCAAAGCGTCTTGTTAATTATGTTAATAATTTAAATCAACGAATTAAATTGCGAGAAACGATCCTTTCAACCAATCAAATCAAATGAGACCAAGATCTTGGTCATGAGCTCTATTTTGTTCATTGTTTCTCTACTGCTATTTTCTTCGCGGTCTGTGTGTGTTGGTTAAAATCGAATAAATCTTACACGAACAGTGATATTATTATATGTAATATAATAAATAAATAATGATGTTGTTTTACAATACACGTTGTTTTTTTTTTAAAAAGAAACTAAGCTTTTGGGTTTATAGGCAGTTTCTTACAGATTTACCCTAAATTTACTAGAAAAGTTTCTTAAGGGTTTCTTATTATATCAGAATAACTTTTATGATTTTTGCTTATCTTTTAGTTTTATAGCGTTTTTTTTTTCGTTTGGTTTAATAAAAAGACAAATGTTTAACAATATTCTTAACAATAAGGGAAAAAATTAGCTCACGAAATTTCTCAGTTTCTTAGAATAGAGTGAGCTTACTGTGGTAGTTTCTTAGGTTTCCGAGCTCAAGTGACTAGAGTTTCTTATAAAAAAAACACGTGTAAAATGTTGGTTTGTTCGTTGTTTTTTAGCTTTGTGTAATAGGGTCTTGACATGTTTTAACTTTACGTTAATCATCACGATATTTACCATAAAGAAGAATTCTTGGTTAGTCTCTCGATTAAATTGATATTTAGCAATGGCAACTCTTTCGCGATTAATTAGTTGGTAAGTACAGAGAAGGTGTTTATATTCATACCAAAACGTGAACTTTCACTGAACAAATGAATCACGTAAAAAATAATAATATATGCATGCTGTAATATCAATGCATATGCGTGGGTGCTTTGTTTACACTCTATCTAAGTGGTAGCTTGTTATAATAAACTATTTGTGCGGAATCGAAATTATCATATAAAATTAATGTCTGCCTGCTCCGCGGCGTTTTTCAGAACTTTTCTTCATAACGTTATCCTTCAATTCTTCCAAATCTCGCAAGATGCTCTTGATTTTCTCTGCGGCCTTCTGCTCGTTTTCTTTTTATGGAAAAATAATATTTTGTAAGTATTCTATATATTCAAAATTATATTCAGTAACCTACCTTCGTCCATCATTAGTGGTGGTATTGTTGTTGATGATAACGATGTTGATGATGATGATGATGATGATGATGATGATGATGATGATGATGATGATGATGATGATGATGATGATGATGATGATGAAGATGATGATGATGATGATGATGATGATGTTGAAGGTGGTGTGGAGGATGATGATGTTGAAGGTGATGTTGAAGATGATGATGTTGAAGGTGGTGTGGAGGATGATGTGGATGAAGGTGGTGTGGAGGATGATGATGTTGAAGGTGGTGTTGAAGATGATGTTGAAGGTGATGTTGAGGATGATGTTGAAGGTGGTGTTGAAGATGATGTGGATGAAGATGATGATGATGATGATGATGATGATGATGATGATGATGATGATGATGATGATGATGATGATGATGATGTTGAAGGTGGTGTGGAGGATGATGATGTTGAAGGTGGTGTTGAAGATGATGTTGAAGGTGGTGTTGAAGATGATGTTGAAGGTGGTGTTGAGGATGATGTTGAAGGTGGTGTTGAAGATGATGTTGAAGGTGATGTTGAGGATGATGTTGAAGGTGGTGTTGAAGATGATGTGGATGAAGATGATGATGATGATGATGATGATGATGATGATGATGATGATGATGATGATGATGATGATGATGATGATGATGATGATGATGATGATGATGATGATGATGATGATGATGATGATGATGATGATGATGTTGAAGGTGGTGTTGAGGATGATGTTGAAGGTGGTGTTGAGGATGATGTTGAAGGTGATGTTGAAGATGATGTTGAAGGTGATGTTGAGGATGATGTTGAAGGTGGTGTTGAAGATGATGTGGATGAAGGTGGTGTTGAAGATGATGAGGATGACGAGGATGATGATGATGATGAAGATGATGATGATGATGATGTTGAAGGTGGTGTGGAGGATGATGATGTCGAAAGTGGTGTTAAAGATGATGTGGATGAAGGTGGTGTTGAGGATGATGATGATGACGGTGTTAAAGGTACTATTGTTGAAGTGGGGTGAAATGTTGTTTTAGGTCCTCTTCTTTTATGCTTCCCTAAAGAAAATTTTTAGTTATTTATATTTTTATTAAATACTTTCCACAGACCTCTATTATACGAGTAACCGTTGTTCATTTTGTGGCCAACTGCGCTGTTCCATTTCGAATGAGGATCTTTTTGCACTGTTTCTGAAAGACTTCTTCGCAACAAAGAATCTTCTTGTTCCTTGCCATTACTTTCGCATAGCACGACGAACCCTGAGTAATATTTAACAACGCATTCTTATGCCGTTCATTTGTAAAAATATATCACAGAAACAGTCTTTTTAATATAAACTCTTTTTTATAATTATATTTCTTGCCTCTGTTAAAAGCGAATTTATTTATTCATGCTTCCTTTAACACTTACCTAAAGCTAAAGCGACGAGGATCTTCCACATATCTCTTGTCCTTGCGTTACAGCTGTATCTGTTGGCCCGTTTGCACTGCTGTTGAATTACTCATTATTGTATTGGCAATTTAAGTAGATTTATTTATTGTTCGGGGATAACAATAAACAATGCCATCTCATTTAACAGATAAGTCTCCAAGGCTCTTTAGGTAATCTAACCCCTTTCACATCCTGTCAAAAAGCCTTCGGAATATCGTCGTTTAGAGCCCGATTGTCAGCGTTTTCCTTTCGAATTTTTTTACCCAATTTGGTTAAATAAACAACTTTTCTATTCATAATAATGACTTTGCAAGAACAAGATTCAAACCAATTTTCAGTGGCGGATGGATGCAAGCTGACTGAAACCGATCGATGTTCAAGATTGACTACAATGAGTTAGCGTGATCTATGCATGAAAAATGATGGAGCATTAAAATTCCAACGCCACGCACCAGTTTAAAAAATTAGAAAAAGTTACCTTAGCAGTCACTGTAGTCTATCGTGGGCTACACAAGCTATCACAAGGCTATCTTTGTAGTAAAATATGCTATGTTTTAATTTCGCAACAACTTACTAAAAAATGGATTAAACTTTCAAAAAATAATGCTCACGAAAAAAAAAGAGATAAAATTCTAGATTTGTTAACAGTTTTCTTTAAAAGTTTCGTTCTAATTTAATAGTTTAGGGCTTCGCGGGTTTGAACCATTAATTCAAAAAATCAAAACTTCACAATCTTTATCGCTATCTCGCTCAATCTACATTGTCTTTTTAAAAAGCGCAAGAGGAAGTTTTTGTCGTTCTAAATATGTACAAAAGTAATCGCGTAAAAGAAAGCTTAAAGAGGCGTGTGGAATGCTGAGCATATCACACGTATGAGTTTGTGAATGATGTAATGGTATGGGTTGCCATGGTAGGAAAGCAAAATGTAGAATGACACGCAAAAACGATGCGTAGAGAAATAATAATCTGGCTTGAAAAAGGTTTAACATGCACACGTATATATACCAGAGGGTAAAATAGCAAAATTGTACAAAAAACGATAAAATTCGAGATTTTTGCCACTTTTTAACTGCTCGAGGTTGCGTTCACTTGTAGGTGATTTGATACGAATATTGTTCGATGAGGAAAGATTACATTTCTTCTAATTTAAATAGGTTTATTTACACTTTTCTTCTCAATATGTTTTATGTAAAAGCACAACAGCTACAAACTTAAAAACATTAACACAAAATGCATTGTAATTCAATAGTGGGTTAATTAAAAAGAATCTTTAGATGACAATTCCGAAATCTCATTGCTCATTGGAATCAAATCAATTTTTGCTTTACAGGAAATCGATATTTGGGTATACATAGCAGGATTTATTGTTCGTAACATCTTGGGAAAGTTATCGTGTGTTCCCTGTTCTAAGGTTTTTTGTACACCCAAGCACCATTAGATCGAGATCATGGCTATTGTTACTTAAATCCATTATATCTTTCACTGATCAAATCTAAGAAACGAGGAGGTTTTGTACAACCATCCAAATCTGTACGACAGATTTCTGAATTTCTGTCAGGAAAAACGTTCTTCTGACTTCGAAAATGTTCGATCTTACACTTCCTGTTACCCAGTTACTTCAATCTAAAACTCTTGATATTTTTAATGGGCTTAATTTGATCCAAGTTCTTAAAAATCCGATCTCTTCTGTTTTAAGATCTGTGGAATATTACCACAACAAATGGTATCAAATTGCAATAGATCTTGCAAAAAGTGGTTTTGCGGAAGAAAGAGAGCATGTGGTAGGCAGGCATTTAGAAATAATGTTTAAGCAGATTCTTCTTCTGATTATTGGAGGAAAACTGTCACACAACCGTTGTTTTGAGTTTCTTATTGTGTAACTTTCTTCCAGATTTGATGACTTGACAACGACACCTTATTGTGGATTATCGAGGAATGCTGGAAATTAGGAGACAGCAAGCCGATCAAGATATTGTACCTGACTTTGACAAAGTTATAGATATGTTTCTCTAGGGAACAGAAGACTCGAATCACTTTAGAGGATTTGTTATTCTAATTTCTACAATGTTTAAGCACTGTTGTTTTTCCAATTTCCCTGTTTTCAATGTATATATACATATAGATGTTTTTTGATCAGATTCCAAGTTTCCCATGTTAATGTCTTGGTTTAGTGCATTGGTTTAAGCACTAATGTTTTCCAATTTCTCTGTTTTAAATATGTATATACATAGCTTGAGAGTTTTTTACTGCAACGTTTTTTAGCCAATTTTATTCTGGAAATACTCGCACGTGTCATATTTAGCACTCATAAACGTCACTTGACTTATTTTCACTTCATTTTATCAAATTTCTGTCTTTTACCACGGATGTTAGATAATGAATGGAAGAATTCGTTTCTCTTTCAATTTTCTTTCGACAATAAAGTAGTGTTAAGCAAATTTTTTTATATTAAAGTGGAATTTTACACAAAATATGTATACTATGTGGCACATAATACCACTTTTAGATCACTTGAAGCGTCAAATCTTGAAAATAAGCAGAGCTTACACCGCTCCCTAATACCCCCAGCTGTTTCATTGCAACAAGATCTGTAGATAAGCTGTAATACACGACTTAGTGAAATAAAATCCTGTATCATCCGCCCTTGCAATGCCCTTTGACCTTTGCAACATCAAATGGAAACGTATAAACAGAACACATAAATAATTGCTACCCATTCTTCTAGATGTAATAAGCTATGAAAAATTCTTTTTCAAAAAAGTGTGATTCTTTGGCAATAACAACTTTATCAAAAGTCATTGGTCGCACGTCGTTTTGAGTTGTGTTGCATTTCAAGCATTAATTGAGTTAGTGAGTGTGTACCTTTGAGCGACACGCCCGTGGTATTATTATAGTTACTATAGTAACCAGTTCTAAGTTCACATGCAAAATGCACTCATTAATTCTATGGCAGGGAATGGTTGTGTCAATCGCCGTAAACTCCCAGGAAAAAACATTGCTTGGCGGCAAATTCAATACTTAATTCTCATTCAAATAATAGCTCGCTAAATTTCACAAACCCTTCTTAAAAATCGATACGTTTAAGTGGAAATCATAAAGAATTGTTGTAACATTAAAAAGCAATATTTTAGCGCACAAAATTTTCTGCCGCCACCTTTTTTATCATATTTATCATTTTAAACAACTTGATTAAAAAACAACAGGGTATTGCCGTTTTGTAATTGCCGACTGCGTACAGAATAAGCGATTACCTAAATAGGGCTGATCTAACTTATCGCATGTTGATTGAAAAACAGCGGTTGATGCATAGCTATTTAATTTCTGGACTTTCAAAGGATTAACAGAGAAAAATTAGTGAAACAGTTTGAAACGTCAAAAATAATTATTTAAAAATAAGCAACTAAGATTGATAGATACTAGTTTCCAAATGTTTTAGATTTTAACGAAGTGTGGAAGCCCGGATTCAATTTGTTCAATTTCGTATCATATATAGAGAAATGGTGTCAACTGTGGAAGCCAGCCACCTTTAATTTCTGCGTTGTATTGACAAAGTTTTCTTTGTTTCACACTTGTAATTGCAGGACTCAGTAGTAAGCTGTGGAGGGAAATACCTACGCGTAAACTTCATACTCGCGCAATCTTTAAATACCTACGCGTAAACTTCATACTCGCACACAATCTTTAAATAGCTACGCGTAAACTTTATACTCGCACACAATCTTTAAATACCTACGCGTAAACTTCATACTCGCAAACAATCTTTAAATACCTATGCGTAAACTTCATACTCGCACACAATCTTTAAATACCTACGCGTAAACTTCATACTCGCACACAATCTTTAAATACCTACGCGTAAACTTTATACTCGCACACAATCTTTAAATACCTACGCGTAAACTTCATACTCGCACACAATATTTAAACTTGAGAGTACTTACTTTAGATAAATTATCGTCTGTTGTTTTGATTACTCGGGGGCCATTTCTCTAAGGGAAAACAAATGATTGATGATTTTTATCAACATCTGGGCGCGATGGAAAAATACCATTATAACTCAATGCTCAATGAAGCGATTAATTTTATAAGCGAGGCGTATAATCCAGTATCTTTGTAATAACGAGAAGTTACTTGCGGAGTTGGGTTAGTCACAAAGAAGTTTCAGACGGGTATAGCTGGTGGCGTCATGTTGGGATTAAAATTGTTTGCAGTCGTGTTTTTATGCCTGCAGATTTCTGGAGGATTTTCCTGTAATGAAATCGATTTTAGAATACCGTTTTCCATTTTATTATCAAGGAATTTATTGTTGTTATTCGCTCCACCTGGTTTCCACCAAGTACTCATGTTGTGTTCATTAAATATGGGCGCGGAGCATAATGTAATTTCCGATCCGCTAGGTGCATCCGAATAGGTCGACATGATTGAGTTTATTTTTATCTTCTAGAAAATCCCCAATGTAATTTTAAACCTTTGCATCATTGTAAAGTTTCTTTCTCTATTTCAATATTCATAATAGTGTTTTTCAAGAGCATCCTAATAAACGTTCCAAGAAATTATCTGAAGTCAACACATAAAATGCACATGAAATTAACACTAGAAATAATCGTCAGATGCTACTGCTCCCTAAAGTGAAACTCGATTTTGCTAAAAAGTCTTTCAGGTTCATGGGAGCGAAAATTTACAATGAACTTCTATTGGAGATTAGGAGATGCGAATTTTTGTCATCTTTTAAACAGGAACTTAATAAGCATTTTAATTTTTAACTTTTTTGTTTGTATTTATGTCTATTAATCTATTTTTTTTTTTTATTTACTAAATATAACATGACACACGTTGATAACAGTTGAACATAAAACTGTATATTATCCTGTATTTTAAAATATTCGAATAATAATAATAATAATAATAATAATAATAATAATAATAATAATAATAATAATAATAATAATAATAATAATAATAATAATAATAATAATAATAATAATAATAATAATAATAATAATAATAATAATAATAATAATAATAATAATAATAATAATAATAATAATAATAATAATAATAATAATAATAATAATAATAATAATAATAATAATAATAATAATAATAATAATAATAATAATAATAATAATAATAATAAAAATAATAATAAATAAAAACGATGTGGAGTTTGCTGTAAAAAGCGCCATTTCTGCACATCACACGGAGAATGATGTCATTTTTGCAAAGAAGACTAAATCATCGAAAGATGCTGCAAAATCTCCCAAAAAAGGTAGAACATACCGACTAAAGATGCATTGCTATCTTACAATAAGTTTGTTTTTTAACGAGGCTCCCAGAATGCAAATTTGAGGCTCCCAGAATGCAATTTATGCTTCATCATTGAGACCTCGACCCGGAGTTTTAGTGTATTTAATTGCTCCCATTTGTTATTTCGATAAAATACGGTGTTTTTATTTATAACCTCCCACTAAACGACTTTGCGATCTATCTCTGTTCAATTCTTCAGAAAGCATCGTCCATACCAGTTATAAACCTGCTGCGAAGGAAGATTTCAATTTCGATACAGATGGTGAGTATTTAATTATCATTTAAAATTCAACTTTTATATTTATTTTTTCTTTTTAAGGAAATCGCAAGGACAACAAACAGTAACTGAAGAAATTAGAACATTACGGTTTTGAAATTTCTTTACGATGTTTATAATGACTTTCATTACATTGTGTTTGTTGAGACAACATTCATTTCGTTAACGACTCGTTGTTAACATTAACGACGCGCTGCGCACTGTGACCGAATACCTGCATCCCACCCCAACGGACTGCCTACCCATTCTTGCAGGCACCCAACCTGCTGAGCTCCGCCGCAAAAGAACCACGATTTCCCTTGCCCGCCGTTCCTTGGACCCTGATCATCTCCTCCACTGTGCACTCCAGCGCCCATCCTCTGGTGAGCATCGTCGACTGAAATCAAGACGCCCATTTGTGCCTGTCGCACAACAGCTTCTGGAAAGCACCGAAGAACTCGGCATGAGTGCGGCACACTGGACGAACAATACATGGAACACGGAATGGCATAACAACACCTCTAGACTCAGTGACTTCATAGTCGACGCCGTCTCCCATCCACCGGGAATGTTTCTCGCAAGACTTGCGTGAGTCAGATTTAACCGCCTACTCACCGGTGTTGGACGCTTCTGTTCAGACATGTACAAATGGGGTATGGCTCCTTCACCAGATTGCGAGTGTGGAGCAACAGAACAGACCGCAGATTACGTTGTCCATGACTACCCAATCTATCGGCCCCCACATGGAACATCTGGTCTAAAGACCCTGGATGAAGAGACTGTTTGCTGACGACGCCCTGTCCCAACATCTAGTCCGAAAGAAAAATCTGCTCATACACCGAAGATTCATTTCGTGCGATTTTACACGGCATTATTTATTGCTAAAAAAACCGACCGTAGTCACATGACAAGTAAACGATTTTTTTTAGCGAAAGATGTTGAAATGGTTATCAAAAACTTGGAAGACGGTTAGTGATTTATTTTACCAATGTAGCTCAGTGAACTAAAATTACTGCTTTGCTATGATACAAGAACGCAATTGATTCCTAAGTTGTTATCCTTACTCATTCATTTCTTTAGCCTTCCCTGATGTAAAACCGAAGAATGAGAAATCTAAACAAAAGCGGGTTAGTTTATTGTTACGTAACATTGGGTAAATATGAGAAATCGCCGTACCTCTACAATAGCGGCTTCGCAATATTGTTTTTAAACCTTTAAAATATTATGTTTTTAAATTAAATTGAGTTATGTAAATTCCAGATTAATTATTTTTGGAACAGGTCAGTAAATACTAATATTATGATACTTTCAAAATATTTTCATGCAAAAACGTTTTTAAACGCCACTAGATGATAAATCTGTTTGCTTTGATAATTCTTAGAGCTCTCCATCTTCTTCATGATCTTCTTCTTCATATCCTACATCTTCTTCACCTTCTTCGTCAACTTCATCTTCATTTTAGATATTTTCTAGGAGGTCGAGTAGCTATCTTGAATACAAATTTTGATTGGCCTAAAAATCCGGTCTCTAATTATGGTATCGAGTGCTGCTGATAAATCGATGTAGGGTGGGAAGATCTCATGTGACTCTGAGTTAGTAATTGAATCTACGATGATGCATGAACCACTTCAATACCTGTACATTTCTTGGAGCGTTATGATGTTTATTCTGTTATCAAAGAAAGTTTGCCAATACCAAGTTCGCCTTTCTCCAAAGTTCGCCCATTTATGGCAGGAATTGTGGATTCGTTGTCTATGCACTTAGGGCAGATAGGTCTGATAGATCTGACTTGATAGGTCTGCTTCTTGAAGTAAGTAGCTTTGTGGTTGTTATCTTAATATTTGTTGCAGTTCACAGTAGACAGTTTACATTGCAGGTAAAGTGGACCTTCTTCCCATCAACTGTGGAGTTTTCCTTAATTTTTAGATCACCTAAACGTTAATAATCTGGTAAGCTAGCGTCTGTGCACGAAAAGGTTTTCTAGGAACGTGTGGAAACATCACAAGTGCAGTTACATATATCGCGTGGCCGCCTAAAGCCAACTGTAGCAGAACACTGTATTGTTGTAAAAACATTCCAAGATAAACTACTTGATTGATTCGTGAATGTAAAAAACCGTCAAACAAAATTGTTTCGAAACGTCTGGAGAGTGAGGACAAATCGTGCAAAAAGAAATTGTTTCGAAACGTCTGGAGAGTGAGGACAAATCGTGCAAAAAGAAATTGTTTCGAAACGTCTGGAGAGTGAGGACAAATCGTGCAAAAAAGAGGTAAATTGTACTTTTAAAGATAGAGGCATAAAACTTGATGCAGATGTTTTTCCTAACAATTGAAACATTTTAAGACCGGGAACCATCAACAATTTTTCATTTTGGATATTTTCAGGACCAGATAAAGTCTCCATAGCAACAAAAGATTTTATTTGCAAAACATGCTTCATTATATACCGTTGGAACGCTTGCAAAAAGTTCAACAAAAGATACTAAAATACCGGGGGCTAAAAATGCTTCAGTCAGGAGATATTTTACATTTAAATTATCAGAATTCAGAGGGTAATGTTTATTGCAATCTCTTTGATTTTTACGTATTTATTAAGACTCTAGTTAATTATTGCATAGGAAATGATTTAGGTTATTGGAATATTTATTTTCAGTAGATAAATACACCTTACTTAACCCCCTGATTTTTTTTAGTTCATCATTTTGAAGCCATTCCATTGCTATATTATGCAATTAATTTTAATAATAGTGAAGCAAATTAGCTTTTAGCATGGTGTTACATCAGCTTTTAGCATGGTGTTACATCAGCTTTTAGCATGGTGTTACATCAGATTTTAGCATGGTGTTACATCAGCTTTTAGCATGGTGTTACATCAGCTTTTAGCATGGTGTTACATCAGCTTTTAGCATAGTGTTACATCAGCTTTTAGCATGGTGTTACATCAGCTTTTAGCATGGTGTTACATCAGCTTTTAGCATGGTGTTACATCAGCTTTTAGCATAGTGTTACATCAGCTTTTAGCATGGTGTTACATCAGCTTTTAGCATGGTGTTACATCAGCTTTTAGCATGGTGTTACATCAGATTTTAGCATGGTGTTACATCAGCTTTTAGCATGGTGTTACAACAGATTTTGATTAACTTTTTTGAAATACGTATGTTTTTATGTAATTCTTGTCTCATTGTTCGTTGATTTGATTTGATAAATCTCAAAAAAAAGACTCTCAGACCCAGCAGAAATATCGAACCATTTTAATAACTACTTCACAACGATTGCCGATAAAATACAATCCACCATAGTTTCATCTTATATAGATTACAATAAATTTCTTAAAAATTCTAACAATAATTCTCTATTTATCTTCCCTATCAATAGTAACGAAGTGTCAAAAATAATCAAAAAGCTAAACATAATGAAAGCTGACGGACCAAATAGTATTCCCAGCGATTTACTTAAACTTCTTGAAAACGAAATGTCTATCATTTTATCGAAATTATCTAATTTATCAATCTCCACTGGAATATTTCCTAATTTACTCAAACTATCTACAGTAATACCAATTTTTAAAAAAGGATCAAGGACACAATGCAAGAACTATCGTCCCATTTCGCTTATATCGAACATTAGCAAAATCTTCAAAAAACTTATGCATAAAAGATTAATAACTTTCCTAAATAAGCATGACTGTTTAAGCAACCAACAATTTGGATTTCGTGAAAAACATTCAACCTCTCATGCACATATCTCTATAATAAATAAAATTCAAAAAGACATAGACTCGGGAAACTATGTCTGCGGTATATTCATTGATCTCCAAAAGGCATTCGATACAGTAGACCGTGGAATATTTTTAAAGAAACTTAATCATTATGGAGTACGTGGCATAACATTATCTTGGTTTTCAACTTATCTGTGCGAGCGTGAACAACACGTCAGTATTAATGGCTTCAATTCACAGACTAAAGTAATTAAACACGGTGCCCTCGAGGTTCGGTTTTAAGACACAATTTTGCTGATGACACGAATCTATTATATGCTAACAAATCTCGGAAATCAGGTATAAAGTTACTAAAGATCTAAAAAAGCTTACCAATTGGCATAATGCTAACAAAATCTCTCTAAATATCAGCAAAACCAAATACGTCATTTTCCGCCATACGAAAGCTAAATTATGACTTATAAATTACATAAAATACAATTAAACGGGAAAAAGATTTACCTCTCTAAAGAAATTAGATATTTTACAGGACTTCTCTGATAACAGTGTAGCTATTGTATATTTAAATGTATATATGTTAAATATCATATCACCGATGAACCATCCTCTATAAATTTTTACATAATAATAATAAAATAATATCTTGTACGTCCAAAACTGAATCTCTGTAAAACGGACACATTTTTTTTGCACCGTTGGTGTCCACTTTAGGAAGATTCCATTGTACCACAGATTTAAATAAAGTATAGCTATTAAATAGAGTATATTACTATTGTCAACTGAACAAAAACAAAGTTCGTGATGATTTTACATCGATTCAAAATGTTTTTGACTTGTGGGACATTTCAATGGGTCGCGACTAATTCCTACTCAGCAAGTCAGGTAGCGAAATAATGTTTTCAAAAATTACCCAAGATGCATTTTTATATTTTCTTATGTATTTTCACATTTGATTGCCGAATTATGCTTTTTGGTTTATTGAAGATGATCGCCTTAGAAAATTAAAAACTTAAAAAACATAATATAAAAACAACAAATTATATATATTCAAAAAGCTTATAATACATAATAATAATAAAAATAAAGAAATATGTATCAAATGACTGGAATCAGGCCTGATCACTTCTTGGAAATAAAACTTATATATATATATATATATATATAAATATATATTGTTGAAGGCATTGTGAGCAGCAAAGGGGTCGCCGTCACAAATGGGCTGCCGCAGTTTTTAGGCCCCCAATCCCCCCACTTTTTTGACCGAGAATGAAGTTATAGCTATAAGTGTTTAAAGAAGAAAATATAGATATATAATATAATGAAAGTATATTATATACATAAAGGTTTTCTAATAAAGAAAATACCACTCAAATGTGTTCCGCCACCAACACGCGCGCGAGATACATCATGTAACGCATGATAAGTTAGAATATGTTTTTGCATAATTATAATAATTAAATAAGCTTCGGGGAAGACCTGACTTGCTGAGTAGAAATTAGTCGCGACCATTTCAATGTTTTTAAACTAATAGACGACAGCTTTATCGAAACGAAGTTTTAAGGAGGGAATGGTTTGTTTTAAAATAAATTATGTTATTGAAATTTTTGTTTATTGTAACCAGCACTGCATAGGTAAACCTCCCATTTGCTGTTCACAAAAGGATCTAATTTAAGAAGATTAATTTTCTCAAAAAGAAGTATAATTTGTTTGTGATGCACTTTTACAGATAAAAGAAATAGTTGGCTCCTTCAATGAATATGGTTTAAGTTGTCGGTGACGCACAAAAAGATGTTTTAAAAGAGATTAGCTCTTTGCGAATACTGATAGCATTAAGGAAATAGGCTGTAGGGGAATCTTTTTAGATTTTGTGCTTTTTAATCAAAAAACGTAAGGCAACATTAATTGAGATTGGCATATTGGATATGTTGGGTTTTAAGGTCTTCACACTTGTTTTTTTATGCCAAGAAATTTCTGTTGGACTTTCTGGTAAACAAATTTATTTAGCTGTTATTTAGTTATTGAAAAGAAAGATATATATATATATATATAGACTTGAAGAAATGAAGGTTTTTTTTAATATCAATATTTAGTTAGGCCTCTTTCTTTTCATCTCATGTAACTGTGGCACAGGATATAAATATATATATATATATATTATAAGCTCATCCCGTTAAAACATTCGATTTCGAGTTAGCATGTTTACAAATGCTAATGAGAACCAGGCTAAGGTTTCTTAGGAAATGTTTTTGTAGTACTACAGTTTCTTAAATATTTGAGGGCATCTAGATCTAGTTTCCTATAAATGGGTTTCTTACAAAAAACGTGTAGGCAGTAAGAATAGGCAGTAACGTGCTAATCAGTTTGGCTCTTAAGAAGTAATTGAAATCGGTCCCAATGACAGATCATACAGTCTGTGGATGGAGTTATTGAGATTGTATGCTTCTCTCAGAATGATCATCATTTGAATTGTGTTGCGGAGCATGAGTCTGTTACATAATTATATAATACACAATGAATGCATGTAATTAAGTTTTAATGTTTATAGCCAGTTATTTTCGAATATCTATTATGTATACATACATATAATATTTGATATTAAATTGGTGTACTCGTTCAAAACTGTCATTTGTATTAACTTTTTTTAGATTGGCCCAAAATAGATTTTACACCACCACCACCACCATCATCATCATCATCATCATCAAGTAGTATTCAACAAAGCAATCATGTCCAAGATGCGTTCTATGAATCTGATAATCACCGTCAAAACGAGGTCTTCAATGAGTTCACTACTAGCACAACAGATTTCCCCACAACCTTTCCTCAATCCTCCACTTCAGAACGACATGCAATGACGACAGAGGCCCAGAAAACAGGTGCAAACAACAGGCTGTTTATTTTTGTAAACATGTAAATCACATTACTATGTATATCATTTCATATCATACTTTTGAGTTACAAGATACTTTAAAACGTGCAACCCCCTTCAACGGGAAACGTCACGTAAAACGAGCGATGCTGATGATTTCAACTTAATAGAAAAAAATATAAAAGAAAAATAATAATAAAAATATAAACGCCATGCAACAAAATGATGATAATTTTAAATATAATCCAATAAAAATATACCTGCGATGTCATATACTATACAAATAAAAAAAAACAACGAGAGTATTATAGAAATAACTTGTATTACAATAATTGTAAATAATAAATACTTTTAAAAATATAATAATAACTATAAATAAATATTAAAATTTGTAAAACTTATAAATTTTAAAACCAATTTTATTCATAAAATAAAATAAAATAATTAAAAATGTAGAGTAAAATGTAAAATGTAATAATGATGATTTTCATAACTTGTTATTCAACTATTAGTCTACCAAGTTTCTTTCACAAGGGTTTAGTTAACCCGTGGTAAGTTTTTCAGACACTTCCCAAAGGTGCCGCGCGCTCAGGTGATTCTCATTTTGAACAATTTTTTTTATCTAGTGAGAATCGAACCTGGCCTATTGCGGCCAGAAACAATTTTAAATATAATTTATATATATATATATATATAGTCCATCATGTTATGGGTTTTATTTAGAAAAAATTATTTACGGAAATGTTGCTGAATCTGATGACAATGACGGTGATGATGTTGACATTGAGACGGCTCGTATTGAATCTCTTGATGCCGCGAGAACTGAGCAAACCGCCACTGATGTCCCGTTGACCACCAACAGTCATGTGTTTATTCAAGAGAAAGTCAAACGGATCTTTACCAATGAAGGTAATCTAGATTTTCAATTTAAAAAAATTCAAAATCTGTCCCACGTCGCGTGCGGAAATTATTATGCATTAAAACAGATCACTTGATGTGTGTGAATGATTATTTTTTACTTAGAAATGGAAAGTTCCGGATCCGGGAGTGGATCTGCAGAACAACAGTCTGGAGATACAATTTTTGAAGATTCTGAAGATGGCGATGACGATGGTATTCTTAGTGAGATATATGTTGACGATGTTCATCGGATAACAGAAGGTATATATTTAAGTCCCTCGCAAAGGTGTTACCAAAAAATCCTAAGTCAATGGCGATGGGTTCACATTTACAATGGGTCTTTCTTTTAGCAGAACTTGGCATTTTGCAATATTTCTTAAACGTTGATAAATTGAAACAAACAAAAACAAAAAATAATGATAATAATAAGTCGGTAATGTCTCCTTTTTATAATCAATCATCAACATCATTTAAGTAACACCCGTTTCCATGCTACCTCAAGGGAAGAAATTTTCGCTGGATTTATTTTTGCGATTTTGGCTCCAAATCGCGAAATTAAATTCCGTGAAACTTAATGAAAAGGCCTTATCCGCGAATAAATTTGTGAAATTCAGATATATTACCTCATCCGCGAAAATAAATTCTGCGAAATTTGCAGTTAAAATACTTTATTTTATTGAATTACCCACGCGGGAAATAGTTGCATGTTGCAATAAAAAAATATTGAATAAAAATATTTTAATGACATGAAAGCATTCATTGGCATCAAAGTCATTGCATTGTATTTCTTCCTTCTTTCATTCTTTGACAATAAAAAAATATTGTAAGGTTAAAAGTAGTTATGATGCCGGCCCTTCTTGGGGTGCCCCAATGAAATTATCCCATCCGTCAAGAGAACATATAGTAACCGACTAAGTTTAAGTTGTCTGTTCCCACGCCACTCTGCACACAGGGACAAAAATAAAATATGCAGCTTTATATGCAGTAATTAATAAACAAATTCCGACTCTATGGGGTTGTTTTTATAATTTTCAATCAGTTGTTATAATGAAGTTCTAATGTCCAATTCTTGTTGCGATCGCCGTTTCATACATCGTTGACAACAGTCTATTCACAACTTTATTTTTTCATCGTATTAAAATAGTCGGGGGAAAATGCACATTTGTAAATATTATATGAAAAATTACTGACTGTCCCGTCGGACAATTAAGATGTTACAGAATCAATTTTGCAATCATCCGCAAAACAAATCGCTTATCCCGTACCCTCGGGTGACCGCAAATATACTCCACTGACTGAATATTTGACCAAAAAGCTTCATGCTAAATAACATTTACTATATTTTTTTATAATTTAGTATATAAACATGTTTCCTTAATTACTCTTGTTATTATATCTTTACGTAAATAAATTATTTACCATTGTAATTCCATTTAACGACATTGCAACTCTTCATTTTTAAAGTATTTTGAAGGTCATTCGTGAATATGAGATGATGGGTAAGTCTGTTGATTACTTCAGTATGGTTCCAAAATTTGCCATCTTCGATCTTGAGATTATCTGAGTATTATTAGAATGTTGTACAGGAGGAGAACAAAGTTGTATAACTCGAATTAGATTTGGGTGGAAAAAGTTTAGAGAACTTTTACCTCTCCTAACTTCTAGAGTGATATCTCTTTGCACGAAAGGCAGGGTGTATGATGCTTGTGTAAGTATTTTTCTATATAGTGGGGAGACATGGGGAGTTAGAACTGTTGAACTAAACAGACTAGAGCGTAATGACATGAGAATGATTAGATGGATGTCAAATGTGACATTGAAGGATAGGAAGCCTTCAAATGAGTTAAGAGAACGCTGTGGACTAGAAAGTGTAAGAAAATCTTTGTAAAGGCGTTGGCTTAAATGGTTTGGTCATGTTGAGAGAATGAATGATAATAACTGGGTTAAGAAGTGTAGAGATTTAGTTGTAGATGGTAAGTGTGGCAGAGGCAGGTCACGGATAACATGGAGCCAGGTTGTGAAAAAAGATCTTGTTGAGAAACGTATTCAGCCTGGGTTTGCGCAGGATAGAATTGACGGTTGATCATTTGATTAATTTTACAAATTACCGTTTACTGGGTAACCCGGCGTAAATTAAAGATATCAATGATCGTCATTAGAATGCATAGACCTGTTCCACATTTTTTTTATATAACAAGCTGGTTGCCAAGGCTTAAGCTCTCAAATTAAGCAATCTCCTCGGCAACCTTGGGGGTTCGTGTAAAGGGGCAAGCTGGAAAGGTAAAGCCAAAGAGGAAATTTAAAAAAATATTTAGGAAACTAAAGTTTCAATTTTTCCTTTGAAAAAGAAATGTAAAGCTTAGTAAATGTTCTTAGCGAAAAGGAATTTGGTTTTTGTATAAATATATATATGGTATATTTAGTCCATGTTTATATATGGAGATGATGGTTTTATTTAGAAAGAATTATTTACGGAAATGTTGCTGAATCTGATGAGAATGATGGCGGTGATGATGTTGACATTGAAACGGCTCGTATTGAATCTCTTGATGTTGATGGTGATATTGGGCTTGATGTTGTAATAACTAAATTTAAAAATGTTGCCGCGAGAACTGAGCAAACTGTCACTGATGTCCCGTTGACCACCAACGGTCATGTGTCTATTCAAGAGAAAGTCAAACGGATCTTTACCAATGAAGGTAATCTAGATTGTCATTTTAAAAAAATTTGAAACCTGTCTCGGCTTAGATTTCCAATTTGCGTACAAATTGAGGACTTGACTGTTTGGCCATGATGGTTGCGTTTCTTGTACAAATTCAATTTTAGTCAAGTTTTTTGTGGTTTCTAGACCAAGATCGGCGGAATTAATAAAGAATATAGTCTGGATTGGTCAGATATATCAGAATTTTATTTCAGGAAAAAAATTTGGCCTTGTTTACATTGATTAGACAAAATATGAAGTAAAGAAACCAAGTTCATTTTGTTTGTTAATTTTTGGAAACATTAGGACCTAGCTCTACTAGATAGATTTTTTTGCCTATCATATGATAAACACTGTTATGGGTGATCTTGAACCTGGCAACGAAGTTGGCACACACAGTTTGAAGTATGCTTTCGTTTTGCCGAGCAAACAGACAAGTCCTCATTTTGTACGTAATCGACACAGTCAAATCAATATGGCTGCCAGCGTTCGGAAATCTCGCTAATATACCAACGGAAAGTCTTCTAAAGATATCATTAGTGGACCAAATGTATTGATGTTCACATGATAGATTGAACAATAATATATAAACATATTGAGGCAAAAATAAATATAGTAAAGGAAACGTCAAATTCCTAGTTAGGCCGAGCTGGTTTTTGGGCTTAGGCCGAGTTGGCCATACACCTTTCGTCCATGCGTCCATGGAAATTATTTTATATATTAATTTATTTAACTTGATGCGTGTGAATGATTATTTTTTACTTAGAAATAGAAAGTTCGGGATCCGGTGGATCTGCAGAATTTCAGTTTGGAGATGCAATTTTTGAAGATTCCGAAGATGGTGATGACGTTGTTAGTGAGATATATGTTGATGATGTTCATCAGATAACAGAAGGTATATATTTAATATTTATATATTCGCAAAGGTGTTACCAAAAAATCCTAAGTCAATGGCGATGGGTTCACATTTACGTTGGGTCTTTCTTTTAGCAGAACTCGGCTTTGCCATCATATTGCAATATTTCTCAAACTTTGATTAATTGAAACAAAGTTGATTTTTTTTGTTACAAAAAAAAAACTCTTAGCAATGTGCCCTGAGAGGGGCTCTTGCACTTAGCACCACCAGGGTTGACTTGAAAAATGTGGTTGCTTATAAAAAAAACCAACTTGTTGGGTGGTTTAGGTTGATTTGGATTTCATCAATTAGACATCAATTAGAAATTTAGTCATTTTCAGCAGTGAGACTAAATACCTCACTGTAAACCCTCTTATTTTTGCAATCTTGTCCCATTTAAAGGCTCTACTTAATCTCTCCATTGGCCTGTTTATTGGCCTCTTGATTATCATCAAGTTAAAAATAGATGTAATTATGCTATGTTAATTTATGTTATGTTTTGGTAATTATGTTATGTTAATTTATGTTATGTTATGTTAATTCATGTTATGGTAATTATGTTATGTTATGTTAATTTATCTTATGTTATGCTAATTATGTTATGTTATGTTAATTTATGTTATGTTTTGGTAATTATGTTATGTTATGTTAATTTATGTTATGTTATGGTAATTATGTTATGTTATGTTAATTTATTTCGAATTTTCAAATGAAAATATCCGTACATTCCTTTTCTTATAAACCTCAAAGAAGAGAAAACCTATGGTCAGAAATTGAAGGCTCCCCGTAAGAAAAATTGTATCAGTCAGTAAAAAGAGTGTTCCTGGTGGCACGAAATTTAGAAAAAGCAGAGACATATATAGAAAGGCAGCTACAATTTCTCGCTCGAAATGATTTATTATTTTTATTTTGTTTAGTTGAAAGTAAGAAGTTATCGGAGGACGTTGAAACGTTTCTTGGTGATCTCACAAGTGGTGAGTAAATGATTCACTTTAAAGTTTATTGAGTTGACTATCTGTATAGTAGACGGCTAATTGGGAGATAGCAATGTAAGCAATGTAAGCAATTCCCCTAACGAAAGAAGCTCATAAAGTGATTGACAAGTCAACTCTAACTAACAAAAGGAGTTCATAAAATGATTGAAAGGTCAACCTTAACTAACGAAAGAAGCTCATAAAATGATTGACAACTCAACCTTAACTAACAAAAGAAGTTCATAAAATGATTGACAAGTCAACCTTAACTAACGAAAGAAGCTCATAAAATGATTGACAAGTCAACCTTAACTAACAAAGGAAGTTGATAAAATGATTGACAACTCAACCCTAACTAACAATAGAAGCTCATCCTAAGCCTCTTCCATTTTAAATTTTGCTATCTCGCAAAAACAGTCTGTTGTCTAATTATCTCCCTGGTAACATTTCAAATTTTTATAACAACTGTTTAAACTCTGTTTTTCATTGAGTTGCATTTCGAAATGACTGTTTTTAAAGATAGCTATTTGTTATGACGCCGTGGTCGTCAAGGCAATGTTTACCCACAATGCTTTTCACTTTCAGCATACGCGCATGCGGACCACACGAGCAAGAAGCTCAAAAAGAAAATGGTGAGGTTGCTTTTCAGCTTTGTGAAATAAATGAGAGATGCGCCTTTAACTCTCTAGTTATCACAAATGCCTGTCATTTTCACTTTGATTTTGTCGCATTTTTCTAAGTTTCGCTACTATTGTAATGGCTATTCGGTTTGAGTGTTTGAAACTAAAGATGTTTTATATCTGTTTTTAGATGTCTATTTGAAGCACCAGAGGAACATTTGTTGTGAATAGTCGGTTGTAAAATGTTTACGAATTCTGCATATCATCTTTGTCATCGATCTTTTATCATTATGTACATATCTATTTTCTATTTGAGTGTTTTTGTATCTGTATAATAATTAACATTGTCCATCGGCGAGGCACGTTTTTACTTTTTAATCGCACTTTAAGCCCACGTTTTTAACACGTGTCAACATGTGTTTCGCATGTGAACATTTAAATCGCACTTTAAGTCCACGTTTTTAACACGTGTCAACATGTGTTTCGCACGTGAACATTCATTGCACGCTTATTACGTAATATATGTAACCCCGTGTAGTGATCTTTTGTAAAACGAATAAAATGTCATGTAACTGCTGCTGATAAAACCTGCGTAGGGGCCGTACATTTTAGACGTTCCCTTGATAATTTGAATTTTTGCCCTCTCCCCTTGAAACTTTAACTAAACAAACAATTTTATAATTACACACTTTCATTACGATTCTAAAAGTCTCTCGGCGTCTATTTCACAACCTCTTGCTTTTCTTCTCTCATTAACTTTTATCTTTCCACATAACATCGCACCATCTCTCACACTAAGTGTCTATTTCACAACCTCTTGCTTTTCTTCTCTCATTAACTTTTATCTTTCCACATAACATCGCACCATCTCTCACACTAAGTGTCTATTTCACAACCTCTTGCTTTTCTTCTCTCATTAACTTTTATCTTTCCACATAACATCGCACCATCTCTCACACTAAGTGTCTATTTCACAACCTCTTGCTTTTCTTCTCTCATTAACTTTTATCTTTCCTCATAACATCGCACCATCTCTCACACTAAGTGTCTATTTCACAACCTCTTGCTTTTCTTCTCTCATTAACTTTTATCTTTCCACATAACATCGCACCATCTCTCACACTAAGTGTCTATTTCACAACCTCTTGCTTTTCTTCTCTCATTAACTTTTATCTTTCCTCATAACATCGCACCATCTCTCACACTAAGTGTCTATTTCACAACCTCTTGCTTTTCTTCTCTCATTAACTTTTATCTTTCCACATAACATCGCACCATCTCTCACACTAAGTGTCTATTTCACAACCTCTTGCTTTTCTTCTCTCATTTACTTTTATCTTTCCTCATAACATCGCACCATCTCTCACACTAAGTGTCTATTTCACAACCTCTTGCTTTTCTTCTCTCATTAACTTTTATCTTTCCTCATAACATCGCACCATCTCTCACACTAAGTGTCTATTTCACAACCTCTTGCTTTTCTTCTCTCATTAACTTTTATCTTTCCACATAACATCGCACCATCTCTCACACTAAGTGTCTATTTCACAACCTCTTGCTTTTCTTCTCTCATTAACTTTTATCTTTCCACATAACATCGCACCATCTCTCACACTAAGTGTCTATTTCACAACCTCTTGCTTTTTTTCTCTCATTAACTTTTATCTTTCCACATAACATCGCACCATCTCTCACACTAAGTGTCTATTTCACAACCTCTTGCTTTTCTTCTCTCATTAACTTTTATCTTTCCTCATAACATCGCACCATCTCTCACACTAAGTGTCTATTTCACAACCTCTTGCTTTTCTTCTCTCATTAACTTTTATCTTTCCACATAACATCGCACCATCTCTCACACTAAGTGTCTATTTCACAACCTCTTGCTTTTCTTCTCTCATTAACTTTTATCTTTCCACATAACATCGCACCATCTCTCACACTAAGTGTCTATTTCACAACCTCTTGCTTTTCTTCTCTCATTAACTTTTATCTTTCCACATAACATCGCACCATCTCTCACACTAAGTGTCTATTTCACAACCTCTTGCTTTTCTTCTCTCATTAACTTTTATCTTTCCACATAACATCGCACCATCTCTCACACTAAGTGTCTATTTCACAACCTCTTGCTTTTCTTCTCTCATTAACTTTTATCTTTCCACATAACATCGCACCATCTCTCACACTAAGTGTCTATTTCACAACCTCTTGCTTTTCTTCTCTCATTAACTTTTATCTTTCCACATAACATCGCACCATCTCTCACACTAAGTGTCTATTTCACAACCTCTTGCTTTTCTTCTCTCATTAACTTTTATCTTTCCACATAACATCGCACCATCTCTCACACTAAGTGTCTATTTCACAACCTCTTGCTTTTCTTCTCTCATTTACTTTTATCTTTCCACATAACATCGCACCATCTCTCACACTAAGTGTCTATTTCACAACCTCTTGCTTTTCTTCTCTCATTAACTTTTATCTTTCCACATAACATCGCACCATCTCTCACACTAAGTGTCTATTTCACAACCTCTTGCTTTTCTTCTCTCATTAACTTTTATCTTTCCACATAACATCGCACCATCTCTCACACTAAGTGTCTATTTCACAACCTCTTGCTTTTCTTCTCTCATTAACTTTTATCTTTCCACATAACATCGCACCATCTCTCACACTAAGTGTCTATTTCACAATCTCTTGCTTTTCTTCTCTCATTAACTTTTATCTTTCCACATAACATCGCACCATCTCTCACACTAAGTGTCTATTTCACAATCTCTTGCTTTTCTTCTCTCATTAACTTTTATCTTTCCACATAACACCGCACCATCTCTCACACTAAGTGACTTATTTTATTTTATTGACCTACATTACGTACCTAAGAAAAACATAAAAAACGAGAAAAATATGCCATATTTTTCGAGTATTTCGCGATAACTACTTTATCAAGAAGTGTATGTGATATCATAACACGCTTTGAAAGCGTGAACATGAACGTCACAACTCAATAATTTTACGATTACATTATTCTAACATTTGCACGTGTCATATTTTGAACTCTGTTTTTAACCAATAGGAATCCGGGGAATAGTTGCTGTTTAACCAATCACAAAAATATCGAGTTTTGCACTTTGGAATATGATATTTATTATTTCGTGATTAGCCAATCACGTTACAGATATTTACGCGACCTATTGATAAAACAGGAATAAAATGTCTGAAGTGTCCATCTCATATAAGTAAATAAATTTGGTAGATTATTCTGGGGAAAGTTCGACCAAGGAAAATAAGTAAATTGGCTAGCGTGGCTTTCTTTGTAAAGCACAAAAAATAAGCATTTGGTACGGAGCCAAACGTTTTAGATGTCCCTTGAGTGGGTGCTCTAATTTTAAGATGTGGGAGGGCATTAGAAAACGACATCTCAAAACAATATTGCTCTACATCGTTAAAAAAGAGGCCACTTTTACTGTAATAAATTATAAAGTGCATATGTATGGTTCTCTATAAAAAAGAAAAGTTAAAAACTTTATAGGCAATACAAAAAGCAGTTTGACCGCATATAATATTTGTCTGGTATTCTTTCGGAGTTTTAGTGTATTTAATTGCTCCCATTTGAGCTACGGTTATTTTTGATGAAATACGACATTGCTTATTTATAACTGTTCACTAAACAACTTTGTGATAGCATGGTCTCGAACCCAGAACCTTTCGGTTAAGAGCCATTCATTTTTTATACGTTCAACATGTTTATCGAGATATCATCAGCGGTTGTCTTGACTTCATTCATTCACTTCGATTCATTGGATATTATTCTGCTTGCATGTTTTTAAATACTATGTATACAGTGCTAAAATGCATTGTTTTACCTTAAGTGGATTAATTTTCGCGAATTATGACCAATTTCGCGAAAATTTCAAAGAAGGCCAATTCGCGAAAATTAATACTCGCGAAAGAATTGAACAGGGCTGATTCGCGAAAATTAATACTCGCGAAAAAATTGAACAGGGCTGATTCGCGAAAATAAATACTCGCGAAATTTTTGAGAAAAAACGTTTTTTTTCCATTATTATCTTTTTTGGAAGAAAGATCGAATGTCTTTGCACCCTTTGGGTTTATGAACAGTTTTTTCAGTGTCTTTTTTCTTTTTTGTTTTCGGTTGTACATCAAAATCGACGTTAAAAATTAAAATTGAACCTTATAACCCTAACAATTGCAGAAATCTTCAAGCCACCGGTTTTTTGTTTATTATGATAACCCCACAGTTGAAAAAGAAAATCTTTTGAATTCTAAAAATTTATGATTTGCGAAAATAAGTCCTCGCGAAAAATTTGAGGATGGCCGATTCGCAAAAATTAGTACACGCGAAATATTTGGAAAAGGCTGATTCGCAAAAATTAGTACTCGCGAAATGTGATTTTTTCCCACTAAACAACAATGAAATAAACTATATCACGTAATCAATAAATATTGATGACGTCACCAGACTTGCACTAAAATGGACAATATTTCAATCTTCTGATGCAAAAATTTGAAGATTTTACGAAAAATTTTTGTTTTCAAACTTCACAAAAATATGACATAAAGAGAAGCAGAGATAAAAAAAAAACGAAGATAAAGCTACTTTGAGTTCTAATCATGCAATACAACTTGGGCAAATCTTTTGGAAATGTGATGTGCAGAGTGGTACATAACCATCTATATACACAATGTATGGTATATAATACATATACAATACAATATATAGCAAAACTAAAAACACTAAAAAAAAATTTTCGTGTTAGGAAGAAAGATGACGTTATCACTCATAATGGTGGCCATTTTGAAAAAAGTTTTCTTTACCAAAATCACCCAATATAAAAGTTAAGAGGGTACTGTGAATTTCAGCTTTGTAGCTGTAGTGGTTAAAACGATATTAATATTAATATCTAGCCGCGGGCCAAAAAGCCCCCCGCCCGCCTGGGTTAGGGTTAAAGGGTGCGCGGTACATAATTCCGATGATTTTTATTTTACATGGGATGTCCACAACAGGTTCCAATCAATAAAAACACCGAGGAATTTAGTTGTTGCTTGTTTTCTAATTTTTAGTATATTCAAAAATAACTTGACTTTATTTAGTGTTTTACCGAAATTTTGGATTGAGAGAGTTCATGAAATATTTTGTTTTTTGTTGGTCCAAAGAAAAAAAATTTGAGTTACACCATATATGTATATATACACATTGCGGGTATGCGGATCATAAAACATCTTTGACCTCATGGGCATCCCTGCCCCTGATGCATAGCTGCCACGGAGTTTTAAATACAAAGTTGGTATCTTGCGTAGGTTAACTCACCACTATTTTCGTCTTTCTGGGGTTGGCGTTAGGAAGGGCATCCAGCCGTAAAAGCATCTGCACCAATAAACCATCAGATGATTAAACCTCCATAACAAAATCATCTTTTGAAACCGTCCAACCCATGCAAGCATGGAAAGGCGACGTCGAAAGGATGATGATAATGATGATCATAGTATATATTAGGCCATGGTTAAACCAGTCAACAGTTAGTTCTTTGTTTACATCTGTGAATAGGTGGACAATGTCTGTATTGAAGATAAATAAATTTGTATCGTCAGCAAACATAACCAGGGGGAGCAAAGTGGCGGGCTAGGGGGGGGGGCTATAGCTCCCCCGTCGGAACTTCTCAGCCCCCGTCGGAAGTAAAGCAATATTAACAAAATACTGACATTTTTTAACGTTAGGTCTTTTTTGTGATTAATACAATTATCATGATATCAAGTTTCATGGCAGGTTATGTTTAAATTTAGAGGTGCCAAATCTGTAATAGATTTGTTCATCAATAAGTTTTGTGTTAAACTTAGAGTCAAGCAATTAGCCCCCTCCCCCGTCGGCGCTGTAAGCCCTTCGTCGGAAAAACCCATTACAAAAATCATTCATGTATATTATAAAAAATAGTGGCATTGATCCTGGTAGGGCTCCACATGTCCCACGTAACATAGTCTGCTATTAATATCGACAACAGAACATACTCTTTTCCAGTAAAGAGAGAAACTCACCTTCGGAACTTATTCAATAATAAATTAGACAATTAATAAAGACATTATCTGCATTATTACAAATGTATACGTCATGCTAGGGTTCATTTTTAAAATTATTCGAACAATTTATAAAGTTGTGCTCAGAAAGATTCTGTAACTATTTCTGGTCTTGATTTTTTATTTTCGTTCTAGTAAACGATAGATGGAATTACCATCGGCTATTGTCAGTTTCTTAATCAGTAGTAGGATTGTGCGGTTTTAAAAAAGCAAGCAAGCAAAGCAATGAAATTTCCGGCAATGTTTTCGCGTAAATTAGCATTTGCATGCTTTTTTTCACTGGTTTAATTGAACCATTAGGTGTTTGATAGATAGATCCATTGATATAGTTTTTTGTATCATTTGTTATTTTGTTTTCAATTGTTTTTTTGTATCAGAAATACTGAAAACTCTTCCTTCTAGCTTAAAACTGTATTATACACGTCACGCTTTTTGCTTGTTCGTTACTAATGAGGTTGTAGTTTTTCTGCCGAAATTTTCTCAAAATATTTTTAATTATTTTTTTAAAAATGTTATGCTGTTCATAGAAGTAAATCCTACTATAATGGAGGAAAACCTGAGTATGTTTGTTGTCCGCCAATCACGCCCAATCCGCCAATCACGCCCAAACGACATACATACAGAATCACTCAATTATCATATTATTGTTAACGTCCGTAAGACGAGTTCATTGCTAGTACTATAAATAAATAAATAGTAAATACTATGCAATTAATGGGTCCATTCAGCGAGCCTTTTCAGCCTCCATTATCCAAATGGCTAACACATATTTCTAAGGGTTTCGTTTTGCTTCAGGGGATGTGTAGCGTGTATTGTATCTATACCGTGTTATCATAAGATTGATACTAAATATTAATAATAATAATAATAATAATAATAATAATAATAATAATAATAATAATAATAATAATAATAATAATAATAATAATAATAATAATAATAATAATAATAATAATAATAATAATAATAATAATAATAATAATAATAATAATAATAATAATAATAATAATAATAATAATAATAATAATAATAATAATAATAATAATAATAATAATAATAATAATAATAATAATAATAATAATAATAATAATAATAATAATAATAATAATAATAATAATAATAATAATAATAATAATAATAATAATAATAATAATAATAATAATAATAATAATAATAATAATAAAAATTACAAAGTCTTACATAAATTCAGTAATTTTAAGAAAATTTATGTCAATAGTTAATATTACTTCGCGCGAATAATTAATGTCGTCTTTATTCCATGCACTGAACTTTTTTACGTTTTCCAACCCATGATGCTTTGGTGCCGGTGCATGTAATGTCACGTGGTTTCCCTTCAGATGCAATACAGTCGCTATCGTTTCGGCAGACCACCTTATCCTTGGTTTCGAGTGCCCTCCAATGGCGGTCCTCTACGTCATCCCGGTTGCCGTGGTATTTGTTTATTTTTTTGTGCTTAGTGTAACACCAGGATTTCTTCTTAGCAACGCATTGCCGCCAACAGTAGTTTTTATTGTCCGTTTTTTTGCCCTGGAAAATAAAATGATTGATTATTTTTCTGTGATTTAATGTTTTTTCTTGCAGGATAAATGGTGATTTGGACACAGTTGTGCGATACCGCATTGTCTTGAAATTTGTTTTGCTTATTTTTTATTCTCATAAATTGGTATCCTCTTTTCTTTTTCATAAGATCTACCTTCAAGCAACCATAACTGTATCCGAATCTGTCGCAATGTTTGTTTTTGTACATACACCCTCCTTCGTCCAAACGGAATGAGCGCTTAGCACTGCCCTCTGTCTCGAATCGATCATTATCTAGACAAGGCGTGCTGGCTTGCGTGTGGTACCATGCTAACGCAAGCAAATAAAAGCAACAGAACTTCATCTGTTGTTTTGGCTGATGAAACAAAAAAAAGTGTTTTATAAACAGCAACTTTAAATCTTTGAAGAACAATCACGAGTAATTATGCGCATAGATTTAAAGCAATGTTGTCAGAACAATGGCATTATTTGCTATCCGGTCAATTAACTAGTATTGAAATATCAAACGAAAGGATTTTTAAATGGTTGATCAATATAAAGCACATGGAGATCTTTTTCATTTTATCTAAGATTGATTTCGTTCTTGACTGTCTAGAAGAACCTCTGTATTTCAATGACAATGTCAACAAAGCCATTTTTAATTGACGTTTGATTTTATTAAATAACTCAAGGTAAAATGACGAGTTCCTTCGCCTACTTTGCTCGATCGCGATAAATATGAAACTCCTGGTGTTGTTTTTTAATAGCATTGCATTTTCTCATACAGGCGCCATATTGAATATTTGAAGTAATCACTTACCGCTTGGAAGCCTCTCTAACAAGAAGTGCTGAGGGGCGTCGAAATCATTCACAAGTCATGAAAGAATCAATCAACCCTGATCACTGCTCATTTTCGCTTGTTTTTAAGTAGAATACATCTAATTTAAGTATTTTTTTTTAAAAACTGAAATTTAAATGTAAATGTTCTGTTATTTGTTACATTTGTCAGCTTGGGAAAACCCCTGAATCGAAACGGAAAGCGGAAAACGACTCAGCGAGACAACGCAATTTAACTAATTATGCGTGATGTCATAAATGCAACGGAAAGAATAACATCGTTTGCACGTTTGCACGTTTTCAAAGGTTCGCGTGATTTCTCAAAAAACAATATTCTTTTCTAAACTGCGACAGATTTTAAAAAACAGTTGAAAACGTTAAACATCTTTTTGACACTGGAAGTCATTGAAGTTACATAAGCCAATCATTATTGGTCAAACATTGTTTAAAATTACCCTCATTAAGAACCGAACGTGTAATTATAAACACCTTTGGAAGTCAAGACACCCAAGTAAAAAACATTTTTTCAGTAAAATTTCCAAACTGTGACGTACCGATCGAATTCTTGTGCGCGCCTGTAATTTGCTCGGATGTAGATAATCAAAACACCAGACTAGTTTCTACACGTTATGGTCACCTTAAAAAGTTAAAGCTTGCAGATTTCTTCTCCGATGGAAATAAATCGATTGACGTTTTAAGCGGTACGGATAACCGTCGGGTAGTGATATTCTGTCGTTTGGGGAAGGCGACGTGGAGGACTGAGAGGAGAGAGTTGCCACGTCAGTTTTCTACCTTGTTGCTAAGCGCCATGCCCCTGGAAACACCACAGAATGGAGCATTTTGCGACATTTTTCCATCCAGGTAGCTTTAGCCAATCAAGCTGAAAATTGGTGGGGATCATCCACTTACTGTATTCTATAAATGAAATGAGGGAATTTTTTTCTAGCAACGGTTGCCATGGTAACTGAGAAAACGTTTTGTTCAAGATATTTTTAATCATTTTTTTGTAATTTTTTATGATGTATACTTTTATTTTATAAAGAAATTTCATCTGTGTTGTGGTTATATTTTGTATGGCTGTATGACAATGTAAGCGACTCCTTTTCGTTGCTCCAATGTTTTGGATTGTATCAAAATCCACTAGGGAATTCAACTGATGGAACCGAGATTAATTGAAATGGAGAAGACTTCCCATCCGGTGTTTGCCAAAGTGTGCCAGTAACACCACGTTTGTCATTTCCATCTTTTCTGGAAATATGCTTACCGTAATGCCTCGATTAAGCGCCCGGGCACTTATTTAATTTTCGAGGCTCTAGGGTGGGCGCTTATTTGAGAGGGCGCTTATACGAGGGAGGCGCTTATTTGCAATTCAGAAAAATTGAACATAAAAAAGGCGGTTTTTAAAAGAGAAACACTTTTTTTTCTTTTACAAAATATCTATTTCCACATCTTCGTCGCCCTCCTTGTCTTCGTCATTGAGTAACATGTCTGGACTCGCGTCAGCGATACCACTCTCATCGGCTTGAAACGGGTTTGCTTCCTCCGTATTCATATATTCAAACTGCTCTTTCAGCATTGCACGGCCTACGTGACAAGGTTTACCCTCTTTGAAGCATGTGATGCAGTCATCTTGGCTTCCATCCGTAGCGCAAGTCACTGCACAAGAAACAAATGAATCTCGAATCATTTCCTTCGTCAACATATCCCATGATTTCAGAATCCACTGTACCTCTTCTCGGGGGTGTCTTCAAGTTGCCACAATCCGTCACCTCGTTCAATCCTACGGCAGCTTTTTAAAAAGGTTTCCCTGTTATAAAGAAATGGGAAGTAAAAATAAAAAAACGAAAACTAGAATCTTCTTTCCGTGCTACTGATTTTGCCGAAATCTTGTAGCTCTTTACTCACAAGTGGCTTTTAATGGCCTTGTTTTGAGCAACTTCAATAATAAAAAAAATCTCGAATAGTCACCCGTTTCTGAAGATTGAGGAGTGGGCGCTAATTTGAGGGGGTGGGGGGCGCTTATTTAATAAATTAACCAAGAGGGTGGGCGCTTATACGAGGGGGACGCTTATACGAGGGGGACACTTATACGAGGGGGGGCACTTATACGAGGGGGCGCTTATACGAGGGGGACACTTATACGAGGGGGGCACTTATTCGAGGGGGCGCTTAATCGAGGCATTACGGTTTATGTTGTTTTAGCAATTGTAAAATTCTCCGTATGTACATACTAGTACGCTGTCGGTGCCGGTCTTCGGTCTTCGGTGCTGGTCATAGTTTTTTTGTTTTATATGTATCTTGTTAATGTTGTATCTCTGTTTATTTTATATAGCATAGATATTGTATTTATTGTAAATTTGTCTTTCGTATATCTCCCATTGCGATGTATATAATACCCTCGAATTACACGCATCACTAAGAACAAAACCACACACCCGTCTTTGTGTGTTTGTAATACAGTTGATAAGAAATAATTCCACAGCAATATATTTAACCGTAACCAAAATACATCCAATCTCCTTTGCAAATGTATATCAACAACTAAACACAAATATGTAGCTAGCAAATCTTTATGCTCTTTCGAAAGCAACGTATGCTCATATTTTACCCGTTAAAGTGGCAGCTATACAGCTAGCAAAGTAAATTTCGCGTTGTCATTTTGAATTTTGTGCGGAGGTTGGCATTATGGAACGTTCAGTTTTTTTAAACCAATCAAATCGCTTCTTATGATCGCCCGCTATTTTTAAACCAATCAAATCGCTTCTTATGATCGCCCGCTATTTTTAAACCAATCAAATCGCTTCTTATGATCGCCCGCTATTTTTAAACCAATCAAATCGCTTCTTATGATCGCCCGCTATTTTTCATTCATTATAATTTATTTATTTATGAATCTTTATTTATTTATTTATTTATGAATTTTTATACAGGATAGTCATCTCAAAAATTCAAAATATATACATATTTACAAATTTCTGTTATCAGTTGGATCATGTGTATAAATATATATATATAATATATAGAGAAAATTAATTAAGTTATGAATATTTAAATTTTAAAAACTTTATTATATAGTGAGATAAATTTTGTACTTCATTTCAACCAATTAAAGATATTTACAAAGCATAAAAAAACAAATAATATAACAAAAAATTCTTCAAATGGTCAGGGGCTCGTAGAAAGTCAATTGACCTTATCATCAAACCCCCCTACATTTATATTGAAGCAATTCAAAGTTGAAGTTTAAAGAAAAAGTTTTTAAATCCAAAGTTTGAGAAAATAGAAAATTCAAAAAAACTGTAACTGAAAAAAAAAAAAAAAAAAAAAAAAAAAAAAAAAAAGGGTAATCGATTGAAGGCCATTTTCATTATTAAACATATAATTATTTAACATATTTTTGGTCAAACGAAAGTAAATGGAAAACTTTGATGCCTTTGACGATCCCATGATTTGAAAACAATTCAAAGCATCATCATCATTTTTACCTATAGGAGAACTAAGCTCTCATCAGGTGCTCCCACTTTCTTCGATGACACGAGAAAGCAGTTGCTGGAATTTTTACCTATCAAGCATGATGCGTCTATAAAAAGCAGCAGTGGCACAGTGGGCTAAGCATCGCGCTCGAAATTAAGAGGTCCCTGGTTTGACTCCCACTCGGGTCGAATCTTGCCACATCTCTGGAAGTACTGCGCTCAGTTTGTTTCTCGGCGAAGTGGCTTATTCTGGTTTTCTAGGATTTGTTTCATGTTTCCGGGTTAAAAACTGAGATAGGGTAGAACCTTATATAACATCATTTCCAATACACAGGACTCTGTTGAGCCCTGCCTCTCCTGTGTATTTCCTTTCTAAAAAAAGAAAAAGAAAAAGAGCTGACTTTCATCGCCGCTTATGATTTTTGATAATTTACTTTAACGATTGGATGGAAAGCAAAACGAGTTTGATACGTTTCATAGGCTATTCGTTAGCGTTTTTTTTAATTTGTGCGTGTTTTGTGGAATTCAATGAAATATGAAGGACACGGCACTGGTATGAAGATGAAACGTTGTGATATCATCCTAAGTTGCCATATTGTTGTTGATGAGTTAAAGGTAATCACTGCAAAGTACAATACCTAATATTAAAGATCGTATAAAGTCATATAAATGTGATAATTGTATATCAAAAAACAATTAATATGGTGGTTCGACCCCCGTCTTGCGCATGAAGAATTCTCTCATTTAAAACCGAACATCCTCAAAGATATTCATTTCAAATCCATTATTGAAACACATTCAAATCAGAAGAGAATCGATCAATACTCCCGTCAGAATAAAAAATTTAAAAAATTAATTTGTTTTATCAAGGTTGAAAAAACATTTCATATACATATCCAAAAGACGAACAAATTGTTTACAAGAGCTGTCTTTATCCATTATCCACGGAACGTCTAGCAATCATGATTGGCATCATGTATTATTTATTGTTCTTTTTAACATCATTTGCTTCCGGGGAGTACACTTATTACAATCGCAAACATACCCATTTAACTTCGGAGTTCTATTTCTACGAGAACCGAACGGTGACAGGTAAAGCGATACAAAGCACTGAAACGTTGGACAGCTTTGGAGGTTGCTTGAAAGCATGCAGAGGGAATAGTGAATGCGGCCTTATGACAGTCTTGAAAACAGATAACTATGTATGTAACATATATGCCGGGACAAAGCGTCCGGGGCCTAATCAGTTTATTGACTACACAGCTCCCGATGCAGACACGAAAATGTGGCTTGTGACAAAAGAAAAGGTATTTTAAATATTTTCTACCTTGATAAATTTATCAGCAATATCAAAGCGCATTAAAATATCTAACATTAAATACTATCGCAATATTGTTTCAGATAAGTTGTTCTGGTTACTGCAGCGAGCTGAAATATTTGGATTTGTGCGGGAAATGCAGATGCATGGACGGCTGTTACGATGACATCTTACCCTACCATTGTGATTGCACCGAAAGTATCATCCTTATTTAATAATAGTTGTCAAGCGGTGACCATCTTTTTTGTAGTAAAAGAAAAGAAAGAGGATTGCGATGGATATCGTGAGGCTGGTTACACAAAGACAGGCGTTTATAAGATTCTACCTGGCGATGGCCAAAGTGAAGAAATTACAGTATTTTGCGAAATGACAGAAAACGAAGGTATTGGCAATCAACATTCTTATCATCCCAAGGATATTGCAGTCCCCACTAATTTCACTAATTTCCAACACTCCTTGAAATCAACTCGCTTTTTAACGTGTTTAGCAAGCTATATCTTTGTTACTGTTATTTATATTATATGCATAATGTATTTTATTTTATAACGTTTGTTGTAAATTGCTGAGTAGAAAAACATATGAAATGAAATGAATGAAAAATATAAAATCCGCCCCTCCAAAAAAAATGTTCGAGTTGTTACGGCCCTGTACAGGATGCTGTAATTGAATGTATAATAATTAATTATATGATTGAATACAGGTTGGATAGTTATCTTCAAACGCTTGCACTGGGACACAGGAACACAGTTGAACAAGCAACAAGCGTTGTATGAAGCTGGATTTGGGAAGAGCCACGACAACGTTATGTGGTTGGGGTTAAACAACATGCATCGCCTTACAACCAATAAAAATATGACGTTAAAAGTCGATTTAGCGGAGAAAAATGAGAGAAGACAAACAGTGACATATGAGAGATTTCAGGTTGGATCCAAATCAGAAGATTACCGACTTAAAACAGAAGGCTACGATCCTAGAGGAAGTAAGATGTGCAACTTTCTTTAAATGATTTCGGAATATATAGCAAATTTAACTTTTAACAGGAGAAAGTTTTGAGAGAATTTATAGTAGTCAGGGAGCCAAGTCTGAAAAAGTCAATAATGAGCAACCCACGAGGTGAATGAGATATCTATACACCATTGGAAACCTTAGGATCTCAGGAATAGGAATCCATGAGTTGTACTAAAAAAATCATGGGCAGCTAGCTGTAAATGGCGTTGGAGTGCACTCCACTCGAGGGTTTAATTTATAATGTTAAGGAAAATCAGAAACAGCCAATCGGTGAAATTTTTGAATTTTCTACTTGGAATTAAGTTAAATTGATAAATTGAATTTGGAAATTTGAAAATTTCTTCTCGTGCTCTCCCCCACAGTGCTTAATTGAGGAATTTTAGCCAAAATCATGTGATTTTTGTCGTTTTTTTAGTACTTCATTTCTGTTTTATCTGCAAACTGTTAATTACTTTATCATTTGAGCAGCATCTATCAACACCCTGTCTATCTTTCTTGAAAATATTTTGGCACTCTCCCTCAGGGCACTCCTTACCAGGGTTTTATTTGTAAATATCAAAAAATCTCATTTTTCGTTTTAGCTTACAAAATGTTGCAAATATGTTGATACCTTTCTCTCATGATAACATAAACATATGGAAGACTCTTTTTACAGAACCTGGATAAAAACATCATACGTGTACTCTCCTCAGCAGAGCTTATTTTAAAACAATTAGTTTACGTTATTAATTCAGTCATTATTTTTGAAGATTTCTTTGTACTTAAACAAAAGATCAGTCGGTAAAACAGCTCTTCCTGATTGTAGTTGAGGGGCAAATATTTTGCAACTTTCGATGCATTTTCAACATTTTTCGTGAGTTTATCAAACTTCAAGGAGGAAGTAAATACTTTTCATTAGTGTTTTTGTGGTTGTATAAAGTACTGACATAGAGTTTCCGTTTTTTCAATTGAAGGCATTTTCGAAAGTCAATATCGCGCACTTTGATCGATTCCTACATTTTCAATCTCATAAGATACTTAATCAGCGTGCGTTTATCTATGAACTTCTTTTCTTCAGCTTCAATACGGGCTATGTTTGAGCAATCGATATGGCATTTGAAACTTTGGCCGTATGAACCGAGATTCTGGGTTAGTTCAGCAACTCCACATACTCCTACATATAGTGCCAACCACATATATTTAGGAACGACCAAAACTTTGGCTTACATTATCATGTCAATAAGAGGTAATACTTATGTTAAATTCAACAACTTGAGCTATATCATGCCCTGTGAGATAAAACCATTTTCTTACGTTTAATTTACCATTATACTCAATTTAAACGATCAATACCTCTTTTTCTGTAGTTATTTTTAAAACGAAAGAAAACACAGTAACGATACATGCTTCAGAATTTAACAGATATATATAAGTAGAATGCCTTTCTTTATCACAGCGCAAACTAGTCCTTCGGCCACTCAACCCACATCGGAATCGACAACCCAACCCACATCAGAATCGACAACCCAACCCATATCGGAATCGACAACTCAACCCATATCGGAATCGACAACTCAACCCATATCGGAATCGACAACTCAACCCATATCGGAATCGACATCTCAACCCATATCGGAATCGACAACTCAACCCATATCGGATTCGACATCTCAACCCATATCGGAATCGACAACTCAACCCATATCAGAATCGACAACTCAACCCATATCGGAATCGACAACTCAACCCACATTAGAATCGACAACTCAACCCATATCGGAATCAACAACTCAACCCATATCAGAATCGACAACTCAACCCACATTGGAATCGACAACTCAACCCATATCAGAATCGACAACTCGACCCATATCGGAATCGACAACTCAACCCATATCAGAATCGACAACTCAACCCACATCAGAATCGAACACCCAATACAAAACCGAAATCCCAACCAATCTATAGCATAACCGTCAACCCAACACAAAATCACAACCAACTAACCACACAACCCAATACCCTTACTTTCTATCCAACCTGAATCAGCTACAGAGCATAACAATAATTAGTCATAATTAAGCTTTTACAATGGAAGTGTTCCTCATTATTCTCTCAGTAATCCATTCTCTTTTGTCAACTTTGTCAATCAAATTATTTGATAGACATTCGATTAAGATTTTGATGGAAATATTTCGTGTGAGTTTTCCAGAAATTGTTTTATAACAAAAAAGTAACAAATTGTGGAATATGCTAAGTTTTTAAGTTTAGTTAAATACAAATTATTTATTACTATTTATTATTTATTTACCACTATGTCACACTTTTGCACTTTACTAATTTTATGAAAATGTTAAATTTCTTTTCAGAAGAAATATAATGAGATATATCACAAGGGATTGTTTGTTGTATTCACGAATTTACAATTATGGGAAAGGCCCATTGAAGTGAACACGGCTCATATGAACGGCCTCTCTTTATGGAAAAGGCCCATTGAAGTGAACACGGCTCATATGAACGGCCTCTCTTTATGGGAAAGGCCCATTGAAGTGAACACGGCTCATATGAACGGCCTTTCTTTATGGGAAAGGCCTATTGAAGTGAACACGGCTCATATGAACGGCCTCTCTTACAAATTAAAAGATTCTGCTTCTTCATGTTTTTTATCGGGTTATTTTTTATATTTTTTTTTTATTGGAGATTGCTCAAAACAAAGCCTAAAAGGCCACTTGCGAGTAAAGAGCTACAGGAGAAGTTAAGCAGATTTAAGGTAGCGATGAACATTAGATTTAAACAGTTGAAGGTTAAATTCAGGAGGAAAGCATGTAGATGGAAGTGAGTTCCAAAGTCTGGACGTACGCGGAAAAAAACTGTTTTTATAAAAATCCCTACGACAATTTGGAACACAAACAGTCCATTGGTGAGACGAAGAAGACAACCTAGTAGAACGGAGAAAAATTTTGAGAGAAGGTGTAAGAGATGATAGTTCGCTTGAACAACGACCATAAAAAAACTTGTAGAAGAGACAAAGAGACGCTACGTTCCGCCAGTGTGAAAGGGAGTCCAATTTTAAAGAAAGGTTTTCGCCAATTGCGTTGCAAACACGCCGTTGAACACGGTCTAACAAATTCAGGCAATTTTTTGGTGCACCTGCCCAAATGAGGCAGCTGTATTCCATACATGGACGAATTAATGATTTGTATAAGTAAAGGACGCATTCAGGAGTGAGGTAATTCATTTCTCGTAAAAGAGAACCAACCTTCATGGCAGTTGATTTAGCTATATTTTCAATATAAGATCACCATGAGAGGTCGCTGGTAAATATAAGACCAAGAAGACGAAATGAATTGCTTTCAGGCAAATGAGAACCATTCATCAAAATTCGAGGTAAGTGAGCATGATTGAGATGATTAATGGAAAGAAGATTAGTTTTAGATAGATTAAAATTAACAAGCCAATTCTTACCCCATTCAACTACTGTATTGAGATCTTTTTCCAGATCAGAGGCCATTCTAACTTTATCACAATCATCTGATTTATTAAGGCAGGAATACAATGTTGAACCATCAGCATAAATAACGGTTTTGGATGATAAATTGTCTGGGAGATCGTTAATGTACAGTAGGAACAGAGTCGGACCGAGAACTGAACTTTGAGGAACACCAGCATTGATGGAAAAAATGGAAGAAGAATGACCGTTAAGAACCACCTTGAGTTTACGATTGGAAAGAAAGGAGGAGATAATATTTAAAAATAGACCTTTTAAACCATATGCCTTAAGTTTGTGCAGTAGCCCCCGATGCCAGACTTTATCAAATGCTTTGGAGATGTCAAGGACAACTGCTCGCGCTTCACCAGAGACATCAAGGGCACGATTAAAACGTTCACTTATAACTGTCAAAACGTCAGCAGTGGAACGCCCAGAACGAAACCCATACTGGGAGTCGTAAAACAAATTATTTTTTTCAATAAATTCAACTAAGTTCAGGTTAATTAAAGTCTCGAAAACTTTGCTTAAGATGGAAATGAGGCTGATTGGTCTATAATTAGAAGGATGAGATCGCTCACCACAATTTTTAAAAATTGGAATAACAGAGGCAAACTTCCAAGATGAAGGGAAACAGAATTCGTCCAAACACTTTTTGAAAAGAGCACACAAAACGGGAGATAACTCAGTAGAACATCTTTGAAGTACAATTACAGGAATACCATCCGGTCCAGTAGCCTTATTAAAATTCATTTTGTTAATAATCTTAGAAACCTTATCAGGAGATATAAAGCAATCATGTAAAGTCTGGATAGTTTTGGAGGAGAAATAAGGGAGATCATGACCAGAATCATCGAGGGTGGAATGAGAACTGAAGAGTTTAGCGAATAGTTCAGCTTTATTCTTAGATAGACTAATGACTTCAGGACCATTGAAAAGTGGAGGTACAGATGTTTTAAAACTACCCCGGACGTTTTTGATAATACGCCAAAATTTGCAAGAACCTATTTCTTTGGATTTGATAAGATCTTTAGTCCTTTCAGCAAAAACAGTTTTAGCTTTACGAACAACATATTTACAATTATTGCGCGAGGCAATAAACAGTTGTCTGTTATGATCAGTCGCATCACGACGGTAGCGATGAAAGAAATGATTGCCATGAGCTATGGCTGCAGCACAAGCTGGAGAAAACCATGACGAAGAATGAGGTTTTAACTGATATTTCCCTGACGGAACAAATAATCGTATTGCTTCAGATATTATTGAAGTAGTTACATTAACACAATCATCAACTGAATTGGAAAGAATTTTTTCCCAAGGGACAGACTGAATGTGTTCTTGAAATTTTAGCCAATCCGCAAGATCATATCTAAAGTGCCATTAATTGAGAGTTAATTGTTCTACAAATTTATAAAATTCATTCCGGCATAACGTTTAATAAAGGAGCCAACGTCAATTTCAAAAGGTTTTCTTGTTGTAGTCTTCGCTATAATTGAAAACAAACGCGCACACCAACAACTATGTTAGAACGTGTTTGAAATAAGCCAACCATTAGCTAGAACGTGTTTGAAATAAGCCAACCATTAGCTAGAACGTGTTTGAAATAAGCCAACCATTAGCTAGAACGTGTTTGAAATAAGCCAATCACTAGCTAGAACGTGTTTGAAATAAGCCAATCACTAGCTAGAACGTGTTTGAAATAAGCCAACCATTAGCTAGAACGTGTTTGAAATAAGCCAACCATTAGCTAGAATGTGTTTGAAATAAGCCAATCACTAGCTAGAACGTGTTTGAAATAAGCCAATCACTAGCTAGAACGTGTTTGAAATAAGCCAATCACTAGCTAGAACGTGTTTGAAATAAGCCAACCATTAGCTAGAACGTGTTTGAAATAAGCCAATCACTAGCTAGAACGTGTTTGAAATAAGCCAATCACTAGCTAGAACGTGTTTGAAATAAGCCAATCACTAGCTAGAACGTGTTTGAAATAAGCCAATCACTAGCTAGAACGTGTTTGAAATAAGCCAATCACTAGCTAGAACGTGTTTGAAATAAGCCAATCACTAGCTAGAACGTGTTTGAAATAAGCCAATCACTAGCTAGAACGTGTTTGAAATAAGCCAATCACTAGCTAGAACGTGTTTGAAATAAGCCAATCACTAGCTAGAACGTGTTTGAAATAAGCCAATCACTAGCTAGAACGTGTTTGAAATAAGCCAATCACTAGCTAGAACGTGTTTGAAATAAGCCAATCACTAGCTAGAACGTGTTTGAAATAAGCCAATCACTAGCTAGAACGTGTTTGAAATAAGCCAACCAGAGTTACCTTGTTCTATTACAAATCGATCAAAAAAATAAATTCTATTTTTTTTTTGTTTTCATGTGAAGGCGTCTCGAAATATGTCAATGATTGGGAAAATTTCTACAATTGGGTGTTATAGCTAATTTCAGACTGAACTTGTTTGGAAAACCTATTTTTAGTTTTCTTTGCAGTTTTTCCTATATCATCTATAACATGAAAATACTAAATATGATACTTTTAACAATAAAGCCTAAAAATTAGCTCAAAGTTGGCATAATTGAAAAAAATTTCAAAAAACCGCGCAAAACCCAAATTTTCAATATAGAAGAGCATAACTTCAGATTGGATGAGTATTTTCAAAAGAAATTTGGTACAGTTATACCTTTACATAAGAAAAATAATTTGGTGTAAAAATGTTTTACAATTTTAATGTATCCACGTGATGATGTCACTAATTATGTCAAAATTATGCAAAAAATGACAAAATTATGCGCTTTTGCAGACCACTTGTAGATAGCCAACCTCTCTACTCATTTAAAAATACTTGTATAGTATTTGGATAGTGAAAATAAGCATAATGTCCTAATAAAGCATAATTTCAACAAAAGAAATTACCCTTAGCTGATAGAAGATTCTCAAAAACCAATAAAAATTTGATTTGTTCACCGATATACGTGTCCAAAATATGATTTGAATGACCGCCGTCTACGTAGTAAATTGAAGAATTATTGTGGAGGAAAGCAAAATCTGTTTAGCCTGGTCACAGAAATGCAACTCTTGGATAATGTGAATTCAAAGGATTCAAAAAAACAAAACAGAATCCATCCTGAAGCAATGTTTTGGGCAAAGAAAAAGTGGACCGCAAACCCGGCCGTAAACAAAAAAAGTCGACCGCTGTCGACAAACACACCGGTAAGTAAAATATGTGAATGCTGTCAAATTCTTTTTTTGGATTTCTGATACGGTATAAAATTTGAAAAATTTTCATAAAATTTCAGACTGTTCGGCCACCCGGTTAAGCCACACCGGGAAAAAATCTAAGGGAGCGGGTCACGTTGACCCCGCGTCAGAGCAAGTAGGGTTAAATCGTCCGTATTAAAAAAACTTGATAAGTCGGAAAGAATGATTGATTATGATAAGGACTAGATACCGAAATGCCTAGATGTAAAAAAAAATATAAACACTTACCAAAATTAATGTAATAAGCCCCCCCTCCCCCCCCCCCCCTAGAATAAGCGCCCCCCCCCCCCCCCCCACACCAGAAGCTCCCAAAGTAGAAGCGCTCCCCTCAGAAAAATTAAATACACCGCTAGGCAGTTGATCAAAAAAGCATTACGGTACGGATATATATTCCCCGTAATACAATTAAGGTCGTTTCTTTCCAAACTACAGATAATCTTGGTAACTCGAACACTGGATAACTCGAACTCACGTCAACTCAAATTGTTTTAGAATCTCCCTCCCTAATACTTTCTCATAAAAATCGCACGATAATTGGAACATTTGTTAACTCGAACCATTTTCGTGGTCTCGTTGGTGGTTAGAGTTAACCGGAATATACTATATATATATATGTTGCTTCGTACCATTTTTGTCATTTATCTCTTGTCTAATTTGTTTGGTATTTTTTTGTTTTCGCGAATATAAAAATATTGACCTCTCGTTTGTTCACAAATTGTGAAGTCTTCGTGTTTTTTATTTGTTGTTTTCGCTGTTCAAGAACCAATAAACGTATTATACGCCAATCGGAACGCTTGATATAAGTGCAGTGGAGCCTCTAATAACGGCCACCTTCAGGGACAAGCTTAGTGGCCGATGCGAGATGCGCTGTTGTGAGGTTTTTTTATATATATATATATATAACCCTAAATTATATATATATACAAACATTTACAAATCAGTGCGTGATATATAAACCAAAGAACAAGAAAGAATGGCTAGGAATCCATCGAAGACTAAGCGGTCGTTTTCATTGGACACCTGTATACACTCATTTATTTATTAAGAACAAGAGTTTAGACGTGAAAATTATAAAATTAAAAATACACAATCTCACAGAAAAAAATATATAATAACAAATAAATAAAAAATAACAAAAATAATAATAAAAAATAAAAATTAACTGTTCGAATTCAAAAGTTCGTTTTTAAAACGGCGTTTGAAGATTTGTAACCATCCGAACTCAATGTTATAAGCATAATTGTTCCACAAGCGTGAACCTCGGTATCTTATTGAAAACTGGCCTTTTGTGGTTTTTCTGAAAGGGTACAATTGACACGGAAAACGAAACAACACTTGCCGAATGTCCAACGTACCGCGAGACATCAAGAGACCAATCATGAAGTATATCCGGAACTACCAGAAGAAATCATGTTCGACATTGCACATCTAATTCCAACAGTTTCTTCAATATGTCAATCACAGAAACAATCACGTGATACAAGAAGGGAAAGCTTATATCTTCAACAAAGCGATATTGGTTTATGGATGGGACATATGCGAAAGATCGGGCCCCATTTACCTCATTTTACACAGTGTGTGGGTCTTGCTCGTGGAAGACATGTTATTGGTGACCGCGCTCTTTTGGCGAATAAAAGAATGGAGGTTTATATTGAAATATTTTGCGGCCTTTTAGAAAGTGTCAATTTATTCAACTCAGTTTCAACTCCTTGAGGATGTTTTATTTCAAAATTAACATACTTGAAAAGTCTCTTCTGTGGTTGCTAAATAAATTTCTTGTACCTACTATGCTAGGCCAACGAATTGGGATCGTATTTGAATTGTTTTTAAAAACCCTTTTTTAATGCAAATCGATAATAACGCGTATCAAAATGATGTCTGCTATCCGTATTGGATTTCCCTGGTTACTCCAAGATGTGAGGTAATAAATGTAAGCGGATAAGCGTGTATATATAGTCCAAGAGTTCACCACATATTTAACAAACCCATTTTCGGGACAGATTTGCCCCTTTTCTTTTCACATATTTTCTGATAATTTATGTTTTCCACGTACTTACTAGACTAACTATTATTTGATATTGCTGAGCATTTTTGGATTGGTTCAAAATGCATTTTGTTCCAATCTGTGGTCGTCAAAGCCACCCTCCGACTGACAGCTGACAATACATTGTTGTGGTAAGATCAAAACAAAATAGCTATTTCCTTGCTGTAGATAAAAGATCAATGAAAGTATATTAAATAACAGCATTCCATTTTGGCCATCCAATAAAGAAAAAAGTATATTGACGTTTAAAATGTTTTTCACTTTCAAGCATATGAATTAAAGTTAAAGTAAAACTATGGTATTCAAATATACCATACCAAACCGCAGTTGGCCAGGTGGACTAAATATTCACGATAGAACTCTGCATCAAGTTTTTCTGTGTACCCTTTGACAGCCAATTCAAAGATATTTTGATCAAGTACGTGAGCAAATAACTTTTCTTCGTCCGTCTTCCAATGTTCTATATAGCTCTCAAAGTACGAAACCTCATCAGGCGCATAGACACGCGCCTCATTACGCCCATTGCAACAAACGCCCGCGGGTTGATTGACGTACTTGGACATCTTTTGCGCCCATTGTGCAATGATTTGTTGGTTTAAAGGCACCCACGCGAGCCAGTACCTTTCTTTTGTGAACGTAAATTGAGACCATTGTGATTGATCAAGTACAAGAACATCATACGGTTCTGCGAGTGCACACAATTTGTTATTTCCTTTGTTTGACGTTAACAAAGTAACGGACGTAGCCCCCTTTTGCTGGGCATACGCTAACATAATTAACTGCTTAAGATGTTGATCTTCCCGCCATTTTGGACGCTTTGCAAAAATGAACTTTGCTAAATTGATCTGTTGTACATCACTTCTCGTGACAACATGGCAGCCTGTCTTTTGTGATTTTTTTGTCCCATTAAAATCAAAAACGACAAGTTTGTGACCGGATAGCCCCTTTTCACATAACATGTGAGGTCTTGGACCGTCCTCAACAACGACCCAAGGAATTTTGTTTCCAATAGATATTTTGAGCTCGCTTTTATGACCAAACTTTGGTGGACTGTTTTTCCTGTTCCACAGTGCCATTCCTTCTTCTAAAGTTTTTGGAATAGCATTACCAACTTCGTCATTGAAAAAGTAACGATTTACATTGTTCCAATTTGAACGTGCTTGAGTATAAACGTTTGCTAAATGCTTCCTCATTGCCAAATTGACCGCCCCGTAATCAGTGTTTAGAATTTTTTGATAAAGTTCATCAAAACTGTCGAACGTTTCGGCGCCTTGATAGTACATATCCGCGTAACCTAACCATCTCTCCAAAGAGCGCATGTCAAAATCATTATTAGCGTGGTACCTAAAAACAAGTTTTCCAAATATTTTACTCTTGGCGAATGTTTGAAAGCAAAGAAGTTAAAGATATTTTAGTAAAATTGAATTGGCTTACCCGTAATTCAAAGATCGTTTATTTTGTATCATAGCATCAATCACAGTGTGCCTTAAATTGCTTTTTCTCTCTCTCACTATATGATGATCACGTTCCCATTGAGCGTAGAGTCGTGGTGTTGGCATAAACATTGGAATCCCTAAACTCGCCGACTCGCAACCAAAATAAGACATCACAGAATACGGGAGCATTATCACAGCTGTGTAAATACCTGGGGAAGACAATAAAACGGTTAAATATTTTTTTCTTGATAAATTTCATACCTAACTGGCAGTACTTGTATCGGGGCTTTCCTGCCAAAATTGCGATTTCGTACCTGATGTTGCGTTTCCGTAAGTAATCTCTAATTAAATTTGCTACTTTTCCGCCACCGGGAGACAAACGTTTCGGAAACACGGCTATTTTTCCTTCCTGTGGATGGTAACCAGTTGTATTGGGTGGTATACGAGGGCAAGCCCCTCTGGTGATTTCTCTCTTCAATCTTTCGTGGACATATACACATGTAGAGAGTAAGGGAACGATCTTATGTGAGCCTAAATAATGTTGAGCATAGATGACATCATAAACGTTCCCCCCTGCTATGATGACGTCAGGGTTGTATCGAGTCGCATTATACAAAACCGATTGCAATTCTGCCATATCCTTTGGCGCTGGAGCTATGTGTCCATCAAAACGAAAAACGTTGTGAAACACCAACATTTTGTTGTATGGCGCAAATATGAGACAATGCCATGCATCAAAACCACACGCAATGATATCAGCACGGATTAAATCTGAATCGTTTCGATACATGTTCCAGAATACACGTTGAGCAATCTTTAAGTGCGCATTCGAGTAACTGTGAATAAGAAGGGATCTTACATTACCCGGGTAATGTTTGTCTCGTTGTTCCCAACTGATATAGTCGAAACCAGCACATGGTACTACTTGTTTACCATCGGCAGCTGGTCCCAAATGCACCCCAATGCCCAATACTACGGGCCTTTTGTTGCTCTTTACCTTGCGAGGTATAATTGTTTCAAAGGCGCATAGCACATCGCGAGCAGGGATTGTACGGGCCTGCAATTCATTACTTCTATCAATATTTTCCCAACACTTATAATTCAGAGAACGTCGTATAAGTGCATAATTTCGATCAAAACAATTTGTGTCGTTTAGGTTAATTGCAACTTCTTCATTTCCTCTTCGTAACGTGTTGTATAGGATACTACGGCTTTGCCAAAAAATGTTGCTAATTAGAAAACATAAGCAACAAGCGACCATCAGCTTATGCATCGCACTTCTCATTGTGTTTATTAACCGTGGATGAGTGGATGCTTAATTCTACGTGTATGCATTTCATTGTGAATTCACGAGCAATACAATAGTGCATTGTTCGCTTTTGAATACGTTACTAGGAAACAAACTTAAACAAAGCCAATTGCATTACTACTTAATTCGTAGTCAGAAATAATGACAGTCATCAGTTAAACCTCCTCTACCTTGTGCATTGACGAGAGAGTGGTTTTGTTCAATTGTTACAGCATCAGTTAATATTTCGATAATAATTTGGTTTTATCAGAAGCATAATTCTCACCTTTGGCTTTTTTTAATCAACGTTTTTAGTACAAATCCTGATTAATACACTAAAACCAGCTAACTCTCTTTCTTTAATATTGTTGATAACATTCTCGATAAGTTGTGTTTTTCACTTGAATGTTTGTAAAAATTTACCAACTTTTCAGATCCTACTTTTCCTAGATGTGAGGAAGTCTCACTGGGGCCCCCCTATTCTATTCTTCTATTTATTGTCAAAGTCATTGCTAAGCGTTAAGGTAGCATCAAGAACATTTCCTAGGTATTCGCTTACATTGCTAATAATATCTGTCATATATTTAACTTCGAAACGCCTATTGACAGATTTAAGTCGTTTTGCAGTATCGAAGAGTAGTGGTTCGCTCTTCCTTTCTTGTGGTTTCCTGAGGGCTAGTTTGTAAAATGGACTCATGTTCGCAAATATAAAATATTCAACAGCTCGAATTACCTCGTTACTCTAATGTTGAATTTGTAAATAGTTTGTAAATTGTTTAGCCAATTAGCGGCTCTTGTTGTATTCTGGCCGTCATATTATGTCTGTACGTGACTATTTCTCTCTTTTGATCACAAAGGACCTTTTGATTTGTATCTTTGCATCGCGTTCTTAATTCCATATAAGTGTATTTACGCAGCTTATATTTTATAAAAAAAGGTAAAAAAATCTTACAAAAGTTACAAAGACATCGCAATCCGCCCAAATAAAATTCCCGCAAAATTTTTAAAAATTCGTCGCTCATTCGACATTCATTTTAACAGCATTGATATTATAAACATGTAGTTTTCTTCGGATATTTACTCATAATGATGTTTATTTTTGGAGTGTCACTTCAGTTTTACTGAATTCGTACATTGACAAAAAATGTTGCTAAGGAACCACTCATTGTCGTCATTCGTCCGTCTGCTAAGACACGCATGTGGCTCACATGACAGTCCTTTAATGGTTGTTTAACAAAATATTTCATTTATTACGTAGTTAGCATATATTATATCATTACCATATATTACGTAGTTAGCATATATTACGCATATTTAGCATACATTACGTAATTAGCATATATGAAATAATTAGCATATATTACGTAATTAGCATAAATATTCGCTAACTTGGATAAATCTAACGGTTTTGCTCAAGATACTTTAACTTGGTAGAGATTTTCGGTATCGGTTTTTCGCTGCTAGTTATCCATTCAATTTACTTTTTCCCTTTCTTGTCCCGCATTAAGACCTTCTTTAAAGGTGCAACCACAAAGATGGCGACGCCGGCGACCACCCATATAACCATGCCAACAACCGTCATCTTTCCCATCAGGTCGCCCGTAAAAGGAGTGGGAATCTCGGTTAAACTGAACACCTTGTTGTTCATTACTAAGAATGGTGGCATCATAACCACGCATGTGATGATCAGTGATACAAAACATCCAGTAACGCATCTGGGAGCCTCGCAATGACAGTCGCATTTATCGGGATCTGTTGATCGGTAGTATGATATAAAACCCTTGTAAAAGACGATCGCTAACACCAGTATAAAGTTCACGTTCAGCGATAAGCTGCTCATAAAAAGTATGGCATCAAGTTGTTTCACCGACACGCAAGTTGGTTCCATGTAACATTGCCAGCATCCCAATCCCAACGATCCACGTTTTGACGCGTATAAACCGACGATACACGACATGACGCCCATGTCGCACGGGAACGACGCAATGTTGAACGTCATATCTCGAACCTTATCCCACATTGTTCTCTCAACTCGACCACATATGTCGGGAGTAAGTTGCTGGGGACATATGGCTAGTCTCAAGTGAACGACAGATTTCACGATGAAGTTAATGATGGCTATACCGTAAAAACCAAGCAGCAAAAACAAACTCATGTTGAAATTCAAGATTTTCGAGTCGTATGATTTCACTGGCAGCTTCTTCTTCATATCGCAATAACCGATTTTTGGCGGTTTTTTAATTGCGACAACAGTTCCATTACTACTTCCTCCAGTACCAAGAAAATTGCTTTCAAGACCCGGATAAACCGTCAAAGAAGCGAAAGCGTCCATAATTGCAAGGTAATGCGAAGCAAGAACGAAAATTCGAAAAACGAAAAGCTTAAGAAATCGTTTCAACAGAACTTGATTCACATCAATTTCAACCATTTTGAAACGCAGTGTTCGAGATTTCTCTTAGATTTCCACTTTCAACATCAATATTTCAAAGTTACTCAGTGACGTCATAATAGTCATTCGCGCAAAGAATTCCCGGAGAACTATACTTTTATGTTTCATACGGTTAAAGATGTACCGGCAAAGGAAATTACCTTATTCTAGGCAATTAACGCGCTAGAAAATTAACACGGTTTTTAAAAATGCGTGTTAATTTTATATACATTAATTTTCTAGTGCGTTAATTTTATAAAGGGGGTAATATCATAAGGCGTTAATTTTATCTGCATAATATTCCGAACTTTTTAAACAAAATCAAAAAATGTACTGAAAAATGTTGTTCACTTGGTTTGACCCGAGGTTTCGCCGTCCGTTTCGGTATCATAGGATATATCAGCATCACATCTCCCTCATCTTCGTCAATGTCATCTGCATTGTCTCCTAGTAATCCTCTTCATATCTTCTTCGAGTTATCGACATAATCCAGGTCATTACTAGGGTAACCTACTCTAAAAAAAGTACTTAGCAAAAATTCGTGTTAATTGATTATACTTTGAAATCTGTTTGCTTGATTCGTGTTAATTTTATCGGAAAATTTATGTCAATGGTCTTCATTCGTGTTAATTTTGTTCGTGTTAAATTCCTTCGTCTTAAAATCATTGCGCGTTAATTTCCTAGAATAAGGCAGTCCAAGTTAACCGAATCTAAAGCCGAACGGCAAAAAATGAAAATATACATTTTGTCGTACTAGTCAACCTGGAGGAACACTAAACATCATCATAATTCTCTGTTAGGTACTTGGTACCCTTAGAGTGTCTCTACGTAAAGGTGTGGTAAAGTAGCGACATGAACTCTCTCTTATTCTGCATGGATTTTTGTACTTGTATTTTGGAAACACCAAGTTCCTTTTCAATTTTTATCCAACGATCTCGGGAATATTTTTTGTGAATACTGCAAAAAAGGAGTTGCTTTTTATAAGAATCATTGCTAAGACGTGTGACATGAGCTATATATTTTAGATGTTGTAGTTTACAAAAACTTCTCATGTCCTTTGTTTTTGTTATTTTTCGTAATGGGGTGTTACTATACACAAATGACCAGTCCAGGTCATCCGGCTCAGCTACGATAGCATTTGTTTTCTCAGCCCGCTTTTTGCTCTTCAAATATTCCGCCGGAACATTTTTCCTTTTGTAGCCGCTTGTTATCATTTTCCTAAGCAAACCGTACCAAATGGACTCAAGTTTAGTGAGCTCACTGGAACTCAGTTCCCAGGATTGTGCACTATATTGCAGACGGCTCGCACACAAGTTTCTAATATTTTGATGCGACTGGAGAGATTTATTCTTCGATCAGTAAGAAAGAGCTTTAATTCATTCCATTTCTGGAATGCTGATGATATTCGGAATGTGAGATAAGATGATGGATCTACATCGGTGTTAGTAATAAGATGACCAAGGTATTTAAATGTGCAGACATTCTTTAATGCATCTCCTACAATTGAAATTAAGGATGGTCTTGCCTTAATGTCTTCTGGGACATTAAATGCCATGGTCTCATTAGAAGGAGGTAAACTAAAATGTCCTTTTGAAGAGCAGGGCTCTGAAGGGCTAAAACATCAAGTAAAAACAGGGAAATTGAGTACCGTAAATGATCAATTAAACGCCCCTTTCCATTAAACGCCCCGTGTAAAAATTGATTTGGTAAATAAACGCCCCCCCTCCTTTTTCTAAAAAGAGTGAATTTTAATGGCGAGGTTTTGAATAAACGCCCCTCCCCTAGCCATGCAAAGAAGGAGAAATAAGTAACGTTTATTGTTAGGAAAATGCTATATTTATTTCCACTGGAAACTTACACTTTTGAGCTTCGTTTTTTTCAAAACTCCATTCAAAATGGCTATATTTTTCTTTTATTTCTTGCAGCTTGTCGCATAACATTCTCGCCATTTTTCCATACTCGCACCGAGCGACATATTTTCCCGGTACCACCAAGCCAATTTCCCGTTTTCTTTTTCCACTTACTTCAACGTTGACAACGTTTGTTTTGGCAGCTTTAAGGAATTGAAAAATTAACCGCGATAGTTCTATTGGTTCATGTGGAACATGTCCCACTAAAAGTTCATTTTTGTAAACACCAACAGCGTGTTTATCGAGTTCCAAAGCTTCTGATCGGTCATTTTTCTTGCAAGTTAGAAGCTCGCCTCTTTGTGGTGTCCATACATTCTTGTAAACGTGATGCCCTCTTATAGCAGTTTCAAAACGTATTTCATAGAGCAAGGAATAAGATAAAACGCAAACATTACTTCGAACCATCTTTGCAATTACATTTTTTATTCGTATTGTTTGCAAAGTAGAAAAAAACATTCGAAAGACAATCGAATTCATTCAAACATTCTTTCAATTTTTTCTCATATCATTGACGAACATGAGCTCGGAAGAAGTGAAAACTACCTCCCATAAAGGAGAGAAACGAAAACATTACGCTGTGGAATTCAAAAGAAATGCAATTTCATTTGCCGAAAAACACAGCAATAACGACCCTTCAAAGCTCGAGTTACCGAATTATACGATCAGTGGTTAAGTGATGGCGTACATTACTATACTGAAGCTGGGAACATGAAAGCTTCGTCACGGAAGAAGATTGTTGAGTGGATTCTCGAAGCGTGGTCTAATCTTTCGAAGGAAAGTATTGTTAATTCATTCAAGTATTGTGGATTGAATCTTCACACCGATGGCACTGAAGACCATGTTATTCATTGTTGCAAAGAGCGTGAACCCTGCGCTTCATGGAAAGATAAACTGAAGTCGCAAATGTCTTTGTTATCATGCGAAGCAGATCTCAGTAATCCTTTTATCACAAGTTCCGACGAGAAAGATGCTGCGCAAGATTTCAACAAAATAGATGATGATGATACTGACATTGAATTTTAACAGTAAAGTTGTAATGTCATTTAACCGTCGTCTGCTTGCATGTGACTCATAATATCATTTCAGAAAAAAGTTGTGTTATCCAAATTTTTGCATTTTGAAATAAACGCCCCCTAAAATTTTCAATAAACGCCCGGGGCGTTTAATCAATCATTTACGGTACGTATGAAGATTTTGACTGGAAAATATTCGAAAATTTATTCAAAAATTTCGCGGATGGCTACTTTCCAGATTTTTGCGGGGACTTAATTTCGTTGAAATTTAATCCCCGCAAAAATTTATCACATTAAAGTATACTCTTAGATACTTAGCGAGTCTAACCAAACTTAGGTCATTCCACTGTGAACAAGATAGTTCCAGAAACGTGCCATGCAATATGGAACGACTGTCTCCTATATATCTCCAATGTCCATCGACAGAATGGGAAGATGTTGCCCAAGAGTTTTGGGAGAAGTGGAACATGTGAGATGTCTCTGCCCGGCAAACACTGAAGAACAGATGACGACAAAGGCCATCTGCCTTTGACGAGACCGATCTTAAAATTTAAATCAAAGTGTACCTTAAAATGAAATCATGCCTTCAACTTTTCCGTAAGGTTGATCTCTCAAGGCACAATTTCCACTTCAAACGCAAATCACATGCGACCTTTGATTCGCATTACTTCTATATCAGTTGTTTATATACTCATTTTGCCAGGATACCGCACCCGCAGGTGAATTAAAAGTGTCTCTTATTTCTTTGGCACTTTTCTTAGAGGCATTTCCTAGTGCACCTCCATCCCTCACCAAAGAAGCCAATTGCTTTGAAAAAAGATACATTTCCCATATGGACAACGCTTCTGAGATAATCCCCACGCCTTAATAACGATAAGTGGCTTAACTGGGAATATAACAACTTGAATGAGTAATTTCATTAAACTGAGATTAAGACAAAATATATTTTTAATATTTTCTTTGCACCGCTGATGCCGCCTTCTCACAAAAACTGTTATAATATAATATCAAATTTTGAACAAGTAAAATTAAAACCTCGAGAAAACTGAAACATAAAAGACAGTAAAAACAAAGTATCCATTGAAAGCAATAAGGATTAACTAAAAAGAGCTTTTTTTGTTAAAACCTTGTGTAAAAGATAGTAATAGGAGAAAATTGTAACTATACCACCACAGACGCCTCTCAAATTATTCTAAAAAATTCCAGCCTTTCCTCTTTACTCCGAACACCCCTAATCACCACAATGTTGGAAGATTTCAGTGTATCTAATAACTTTAGATCCACGTAGTATCGCTTGAGAACAACGTTATCGAGCGGATGACACCAAACAGCGAAAGGTCTTTCTCAATTGTTGTCTTCATCTTCTTCTGGACACTCACGAGCAAAGTGACCCGGCTTGTCACACTTGTAACAAGTACTCTTCTTCGCACTCGGGCAATTTCTCGCCAAGTGCCCCATCTCATCGCACTTATAGCACTTGCTATTGCTGTGCCTATTGAACTCCTCCTCTTTATCAGGGCACTCCCTCGCAAAGTGACCTGGCTTTTGACAACTGTAGCATACATCGGCATTGGAAGATTTTTCTTCATCCGTGCAGTCACGCTTTATGTGACCGGACTTGCCACAATTATAACATTTCTCCTCTTCAACATCACATTCACGGGCAAAGTGTCCGTCTTTACCGCAACGGTAACATCGTTGGTTCCTGCGAGTACCACTACGACAATCACGAGATATGTGTCCACTTCTACCGCAATTGTAACATGTGCGAGAATCAAAATTTCCGCTTTCGCCGGATGAGCTCTTCGCGCAATCACGGGAAATATGTCCCACTCCCCCACAACAATAACACTCTAAGGATTTACAATAACAAATTACAACAAGAACAACGAGATGCAAAACACATAATGCAAACAAATTCACTCAATTAGAAAAATTGATGAGTAGTTAATGATTATTACAAATATTTCAAAAATCAATTATTTTTCAATATTGTTTTTTTTGATGAACTTCAATATTTACTTATTCACGGATATTTATACAGGATAAAAATATTTCAGTTCTATATACATATCAATATATATATATATATATATACAAATCTGTTATCAGTGTATGTCCTGTTATAAATAGAATAAAATGAAAAGAATAAAACTTAGGCCCATCAAAATGAGACAACACAATCTACTTTACAGTTGATTTACATGTCAACTTATTTGTTGTGTAGGAGAAGAAATTAGGAGAAATTAACGTTCCTGAACCTCAGCTTTTATGTTTCATGTTTAACTTGTTGTTGTGGTGTCAGTTTGGCTCTTGACAAAACATTTCGATAATATAGGACATTTCATATTTAATTATCGTCAATTGTTATCAAAACACCTTTCGGATGGAATAGATCAAACCCAATGCCCATTAGAGTTAACCAAAGTTTAAACATTAAAATAATCAATAAGGCTCTAACTTATTCGCAAATGTAAAATTGTTTTAACGCTAATGTGCTTTCGCACCCCCTTATTTTTTGGGCTGAAACTAACTCTCTGAGCTCTAAAACGTCCAATGAAAACATAAATAACCCTCCAGACTGAACATTTCCTGAAATTTGCTTCGGTGCTGTACACCACAAGTCAAGTCATCAACGTCACAAATGTTACAAATGCTACTGATTTTGGAATCCACCATATTTAAAATAAAAACAAATCACAGCAGGGTCTAAACTACATAGGAGAAATGTCTATTACCGCTGCAACAGTATAAAAAGGGAAACTTTTCGTTAACTGTTATTGGTTGGAGATGGCTAGACAATATCCCTACATGTATTCTTTGGTGTCGGCAATACGGTCTCCTCACTGCCAAATGGTTTGTCCTCAATGCGAACGACAGTGCAATGAACAAAATTATGGTCGTGCCAACGATGGTATAACTTGGCGGTGCATGGTAAAACGATGCAAGAAAAGGATAAACATAAGAAAAGGCTTTCGAAAGATCGCATTTGTACCGCCGGCAAATCCTCGGCATGATATGTATTTGGTGCGACACTGGAAGTAGGCGTGACTTGTCGCAAAGTTTCATCCAATATGAGTTGGTTGTGGGCGAGGACAGCATCGTTGACTGGAAGCAGTTTTGTTGCGATGTCACTGCTGCATACTTTTTAAACAACCCAGTATAGGCCGTGCACAGACTTAAAAATCAAGATATGATACCCTTGTCAAGTTCATGTAGAGGAAGAGATTCAACCACCACTGATTTTTTCACTTTTGGAATCAAATAGATTTGTATCCTAATTAATCTGCTCATAAAAACTGATCTATGAGTTAAGCAACTACAAATTGGTTATCTAAGGCTTAGATACAGTGAATATTACAGGGTATTTTTTATTTTTTTTTAGAGTTCAGAGAATTAGTTTTAGCCAAAAATAAGGGGGAGTGAAAGCACATAGCACCATTGTTTTGATAAAAATAAACAACTTTTAATAGTGAAGTCAAAAAGACGTTTCCAACAATATTTTTAATGAAAATCTTGTCTAAAAACATATTGAGCAGCAACAACTTTCCTAACATTAAAATTTCAAATAATATACCACAATTCAAACACAAAGCTCGAAAATTTCATTAAACTCATGAAACATCAAAGCCTCCTAAATTCTATTATAGATTACATACTTTCGTTATAAACAACAAAACGTGAAAATCGTTACCTTTTTCACTTTGTGGGCAATCCCTGGCATAATGCCCTTCATCTCCACACTTGTAACAGGCAGGCATAACTATCTCCAGTAGTTTTAACCTGACCAGATTCTCCTCTTTTCCCCCGCTTTAACACCACACGTCACCAATTTTATAAATTTTCTGTGAAAAGGAAGTTGCAATGTCTTGAACGAACAACATGTCGCAAAACTAGGTTGGCAATCAATCAAAATTCTTTTGGATCAAATTACAAGTTATAAAATGCTACAAATCATTGTGAAATGTAAATGAATTTACTAATAATCTTATTTGTAACAATAGAAGAAAATATTTGCAACAAAAAATATAAAAAATTAGCTCCATGTAAAACTGTTTTAAATAGATTATACGCTGGAATGACAACAATAAAATTCGCGTGTGACGTCCACAATTGTCGAATCACCCGCGAGATTTTGCAAACGACAGTTTTAAAGTAGCAAGTCGTTTTGTAAAAACAGAAAACACAAAGCTCAGGACAACGGTTTGTATGAGTATAAGGAAACATCACAGTCCCGCACTGCCGCATCTACTTAACAACCTAACGCCAACTTTGTGTTGGCCCGTTGGACAATTTAACCACTATGACAGCACACCGCTACAGAAGCATTATTTTACATTAAATAAATAAATAAATGAATAAATAAATGAGTGTATACAGGTGTCCAATGAAAAGACCGCTTGGTCTTCTATGGATTCCTTGCCATTTTTTCTTGTTCTGTGGTTTATATATCACGCACTGATTTGTAAATGTCTTTTATTTGGCGAAATAAACATAACATAAGATAACATTATCAATGAATGAAAAATAATAATAATTTTACTACGGCAAACAACTTTAGTTGTTTATTGCATAAAACTGTCTTAGAGCATTGAATTCATTCATTTTATCGCCGTTTTTAGGATAATTTGTTTTAAAAACCGTCCTGACAGCACCCACCCCAAGGGGTATTAGCGGCTTTGCTGAGATAAAAAAAAATGCATAAGCGCATCTATGCATAATGGTGTAGCGCTGGTGTTGATACAATCATACAATCATAAGTAATCTAGATTTGATTTTTACAGATGCTTTTTGAAAATGTGATTGTATTCATTCCAACAAGTGTAATACTACATGTAACATCAACTTAGCTTGATTGTTTTTGTATGTCTTTGTTTTTTCAGGAAGCAAGAAAGAATTGGTTAACTTCCTGTAATTTCACACCTCTTATTACAAGCTGAAAAATGTAATTTTATAGATGATGTGGCATTTCTTTCCACCAAAAAAAACCATCGTAACTTCATTTTATTCATTGATTGGAAATGTATGCAGGGCGAAACATCCGTCAGAAATTAAAACGTGTTTTTCTTATTGCCAAGATTCTAATTAATTTTTTAGCAATTATTATTTAACATTGGTCGAATTTCCAAACATCCGTTTTAAACACTTTTAAGGTGCCATTCACCGCTTATTATATTGCCGGTTTTTTAAGATAACTTCCGGACATCAGTTCCTAATTGTAACCTCTGGATGATGTTCTCATAAACAGTTTTTGGAATCAAATTTTGTAGCATTAATCGTAATCCTTTTACACTTTCTGTGAAACTAGGGGGGTTTAAGGGTAACTAGGGGGGGTTTAAGGGTAAATAGGGGGGTTTAAGGGTAACTAGAGGGGTTTAAGGGTAACTAGAGGGGTTTAAGGGAAACTAGGGGGGTTTAAGGATATTATCCCTTCTGAAATCTCAAATTCAAAAAAGTGGCACTTGTCATTGTGCAAAAACACCTAATAGTATCGAACGAAAAGTAAAAATCCATAGTGAAGAGCTCTAGATCAGATTAGCTGCTGTTAAGTTAACACTGGCCAGTAACTAAACTGAAGCTTTTGGATACAATATTATCAGAAAAAGCCTCTACAAACTGATTGACGGCTCACCCAAGCAGCAGTTTTCAGTTTCCCCAATTAAATATTAAGTGGTGGGGCTAAATTCTGACAAAACGCAGCTCTTTAAAAGCATCATAAAAAAGTTTAAGTGGAAATCAGGGGCGGAACCTATAGGGCATTTCTTTTTTTAGCTTATACTAAAATTATGAAGACGTCAAACAGAACAGACAGAAGAAACAAGTTGGGAAAATAAATAAGGGCATCTGAAACAAATTTCGAACAATTTTTCCAATGACTTTATTGTTTTAAAGAGCATATTAGATATGATATTAGATATCATACTTTTTATATGGAATAATTATATAAACAATGGAACGCGAAATATTCTTTTAAACAGCAAAATTTCTTTTATAAATTTGTGTAAATGTATTTATTGGAAAATGGATTGTTTCTTGCGATACCCAAGTGAGGCGATGACAATATATAGTTAACTGATGTAGTATGTCTGACATATATGGTAAGTCTTTGCTTATTTGATACGCTAAAAACTTATGTGATCGACTTGCATTCGTTAAAAATACACCTATCTAAATCTCGCTTAAACCAGACGCGTAACGTTTATACATTGACATTATCATAAATTATCATAAATTCACGCCCGATTAAAATTTAGTAACGCTCAACTAAAAACTGGCCAAGGTTGCTAATTAAAAATACGCATTGAATATACGGTTGGCCGTTCTTATGGAACAAGGCATTGAATATTGAATGTCGAATATCTAATTACAAACATTTGAGGGCGTTTCGTTAGTTCCTGTGAGAGGATGAAACCAGGTGAAATTGAAAATAAAAAAGTGCCAGTGGATAAGCCTCTGTTGATACGATGTGTTACCCTTTTGCTGTTCAGGATTCTAGTGTTGATGATGCACGTTATATCCATAAAAGATGGTTTGGATTCGGCGCAAGTTTACAGCGCGTACGCAAAACTTTACATGGAAGGTTCCAGAAACATAGCGCAGTTTAAAACAATAAAAAGCGTCGCTTCCTGTAGCAAGACCTTTTTCCCCGTGAAATCATACGACTCGAAAATCTTGAATTTCAACATGAGTTTGTTTTTGCTGCTTGGTTTTTACGGTATAGCCATCATTAACTTCATCGTGAAATCTGTCGTTCACTTGAGACTAGCCATATGTCCCCAGCAACTTACTCCCGACATATGTGGTCGAGTTGAGAGAACAATGTGGGATAAGGTTCGAGATATAACGTTCAACATTGCGTCGTTCCCGTGCGACATGGGCGTCATGTCGTGTATCGTCGGTTTATACGCGTCAAAACGTGGATCGTTGGGGTTGGGATGCTGGCAATGTTACATGGAACCAACTTGCGTGTCGGTGAAACAACTTGATGCCATACTTTTTATGAGCAGCTTATCGCTGAACGTGAACTTTATACTGGTGTTAGCGATCGTCTTTTACAAGGGTTTTATAACATACTACCTTTACACCGATCCCGATAAATGCGACTGTCATTGCATGGCTCCCAGATGCGTTACTGGATGTTTCGTATCACTGATAATCACATGCGTGGTCATGATGCCACCACTTCTAGTGATGAAATCCACTCAAACCACTGGCAGCATAACCTACATTGAATCTCTGAGGAACTTATTAGAAACAATAGGACTGATCATATGGATTATCGGTGCAATCATAATCGTCATTCTCATTCCAGCGAGAAAATGTCTTCCATTCAAGAAGCAATGGTACGCTCCACTAATAAATGAAGATGAAAGACCTAAGGGTTTACCTTTTGTGTGCTAACAGATACTATTCTATTGTACGTATATAACAGTAGATACCATGCACGTAACATCATCATTGCCATCTACACCATCAAGCTAAAACAATTATAGACGTCAAATATCAATTGGTGATAACAAGGCTTTTTGTAAAAGAGAGTAGAAGAAACTAATTTGAGACATATTAGAAATTTTGCCAATGGATATCCAAATTAAGACACCTTACCAGTAACAATAGGAATGGTTTGACCAATTTTGAGAGACTGAAAGTTACTAACAACGTTGATCTATCTGGGAATGAAAACATCATCTAATTACAAAATTTCTATTGGTTTATGTAATATTAATGTTCGGTTCACATTACCAAACTATAAAGTTATTGAACAACCTTCCCATAAACGCTGAAGTCAATTCCTTGAAACTAAGTTTGTCGGTTATGCAATCTTTCCGGTATAGATTATGGTTTTTGTGCTATTTTTAGTAAAAAAATAACCCAGAGTTTGTATTCAAGGGCGTAAACACTTTTAGTAGAATATTGCTGTTCAGAACATTTTTGTGTGTTTTAAAGTACCAGAGAAAGAATTTTAAATATTATAAACAAACCTTTGTTTGGTTTTTAAGGAAGCTTCCAGAACATTCATTAAGTATTATTATGAAGACCTCGATCCAGAGTTTTAGTGTATTTAATTGCTCTGTGCTACGGTTATTTTTGCTGAAATACGGCGTTGTTTATTTATAACCGCTCACTAAACAACTTTGTGATAGCATGGTCTCGAACCCAGAACCTTTCGATTAAGCTGTGTTTCTAACATACCTCGCCGACGTTGATACCTAAGTTTCCAATCCCAATAAGGTATGGTTCTGTTTCGGCATCTTATCTTGGCGTTTTCCAATGAATGCTTTCAGAAGCAATGTCAGGAAGTAATCATTAAAAAATGTTCTTTAGAAATGTGCGCCCTAAAAAACGACAGAAACTTACCGCATGGATCCCTGTTTCAAAGGAAAAGCAACCTTCAGGATTGCTCATTGCACGCTTTTTTATAAGCATAGACTTGGTTCGGCCAGGGTTACGTTTTCTTAACTTTTAATTCCAAATCAGGCTGAAATATTCCTATTTATTCTACTTAAAATAAGTTGTATTCTTAATGACCTTTTTTCTTCTATACCGCGTACATGTTTTGATCACGTATGTATTTATAGAAGACATTGCACAACTTGTCACAATTTATAAATACATAACTTATTTTCTTCTATCAACTTTTGCAAATTCAGCTATATTTCGGTAAAATATTCCCCAACACAGTAGAATTCTCACCCTGGGCATATTCTTAGAATATTCTTCAAAAAATGCCCATTTTCACCCTGCTATTCTTATAAAGCGTATTCTTATAAAAAGAAAAGCGTGTTTTTACATATTTAATAAAAGTTTAAATGCAACTTTTCCTCATAGCGCAAAAAATTGTTAGAATGCGTGCTCTTGAAGATGTCAAGCAAATGTCATTTGGAATACGTTTCGATGCATAATGTATGAACGGAGTCATATCATAACAACAGTTATTTTAAAGTTCGCCACAAAGTTCAGAAGTAGCAAGTAGCAAGGTTGCTTTCTACTCAATATCACATGTGAGGTAAGTTATGTTATTCAATAAAAAAGAGTGAAATTTAACATCTATCTAAAGTAATTGAACATCAAAGATATACCATTCATAATTCACAGCTTGCAGATTCTTAAACAGGCAAAACAAACACGAGTTAATGTTTCAATAATGTTTCGTTGAGCATACTCGAAGGTTCTAAGAAAATCACATTTTCTTGCAGTAAAATAACAGCATAATGTACTTTGGAGTATACGAGAAGCAAGAAGGAAAAAAGCAGGATCAATTTGTTCAATGAAGGGTGGAAAGAGCACATTTCTTAAAAGTATATTTGCGCATATAGCAACTAGTAATTCAAGAAGTAAGCCTAACTCAAAATCTAACCTCGACAGAGCATCTTAATTATTGTTTTTTTGGTTTAATTCTTTTTAACATTTTAATTATTCCAAGCTGAAATATAGATGGGTTACGTTTGTATTCAAACCACCGCCTTGGTTGAAGAAAAAAACAACAATTGTCATTGTGACGTCACTGACAAATATGTTCGCGTGCAATATTCAGATTTATTTTCATTGTCATTAAAGACTGACAAGCACACATCGGTAGGTTAACCTTTAATCTTTTTGTATCACTTGTGATCTTTGGAAAAAACTTAAGCAGACTTCGACATTAAAGTTAAGAGTTTACAACTAGTGTATTAGAACATAAAGGGAAGAAATAAAGCACTCATAAATTCTTACAGGTTTAGTTTTTTTAAATTGCTTCGTTTCTGACAGAGAATGTGATAAAAAGTACAGCATACTCCCAATAACTCGAACCACCAATGACACACGAAAATGGTTCGAGTTAACGCATGTTCGAGTTATCGAGTGATTTTTATGAGAAAGTATTAGGGAAGAGGATTCCAAAACAATTCGAGTTATCCCGTGTTATTCCCGTGAGAGATAGAGCGACAGAGAGAGTGTAATAGCGTCCATAATGTTCTTTTGCAAACAAAGAAATGTTTTCAATTTTCTACGGGGAATTTAATTGTACTAAATGAATGCGACTTTTTCGTGTACATAGTCGCTTATTAAAGAGGTTGGAAGCGGCCAGATTTACTTGGCTCTAAATAATATAAACTATGTAAAGATCGAAATGGGAGAGTACGGCCGGACGATAAAGATGAATTTTTAAACAGAAGTACACATGTTTTGACAGGTTCTCTATGTCGTTGGCCTCAGAACTTCAAATGAACTAATTAAGCGTTGAGCTAACGCGAAACACATGAGTAATTGAGAATATGTTTTTGCCAGTGAGAAGTTGTTTGGTTAAATTATCGGAAAATTGAGGATTGTTCCCCTCTGCTTTCAGAAATTAAAACGGCGAAAAGAAAGGAAGTTATCGCAGCTGCTGGGTAAGATGTTAGTATTGGGGTTGGAATGAAAGTGTTTGTGGGAACTCACGTTTTAGCTTACTAACGCTTTATATCTTTGCAACAGTCGTTTGTAGGCATCATATTATTTTATGGTGTTTTAGAGTATCTTTAGACCCAAAGTTGTCTTCGTTGCCTAACCATTGTTTTTGTGCAAAACTATGCGCTCTAATTGTGTTAATCTGAAAAACTTGAAATATAAATATTTAATAAATATACTTTTTAAATTTTAATAAATGCTTAATAAATATTCCGAAACACTTTTTAATTAAACATAGAATATATTTAATATGATAAATCGACAAAAAGTTTAAATCATCACAATTTATAAGGTAGAGATGACTTTGAGAGTTTGTAACTACCTCAACTAATTCCGTGTAAAAAACCTCTCAAAGGGAAATTGTACACCAATGTTGACAATTTTTTAATTGAATGACTGAGCAATAACGACACATTAATCCTTTCTAGACTTGTACATTTTTTATAAAATTTCACAAGAGAAAAAGGGTGTTTAAAGAAAGGAAACGCTGAAACCATAAAAAAACATATTTGTGTTAAAAAATTTATGTTGATTATATGAAATAGCAAGAAATATTTAACAATAATGATCGTTAAATAATGAATTTATGTGCATTATAGGTAGTAGTTATCGCGAGTTACTCGAAAAATATGGCGAATATTTTTTTGAGTTGTTTATGTTTTTCAAAATATTTAACGAGCCTTTAGGCGAGAAGTCTTAATTTACAACGCAAAATCCATCTGTTCTTTCGACAGCCTATGTTCTGAAGAAAGTAAAATTTTCTTGATTTTGAACTAGTTGGGTTTTTTTGCAGTTATAGTCCAGGATTGAAGGAAATAGAGACAATGTTACAAATAAGTTAAACACTTAAATGAGGAAAGAAAAACCTTTATATACCGAAATTGCACCTCTCCTTAAAACATTATTTCTTTTATTCAGAGTTAGACCCTGAAAGAGCATATCATATATGCTTCGTCGTAGGATTTAATCAATGGTCAATTTTGCCTAAATAATTAAACGCCTTAAATTTTTATCTGCACTTTAATTGAATCGTAAAAGATAATGGTATTCAAAGGGCAACTCTTTCAACAACCCATATTCTAAATAGGATCAGTTAAGGATTAAGTTGGCGGTTAGTATTGGGCATTTCATTAAACTTTAAACCTTCTTACCTAGTAGATCTCACTAGGTTGAAACAGAAGAAAAAAATTAGTGTGCCAGAAAATTAGTAAGGTGTGTTACTGTAAAGCATTCAAAACGTATACTTGCAACCAGCAACTACTACTGCCGTTGAGAACACCTCATGTTTTTCTTTCATGCAGAAGTAACCTTCAAGAAAATCAACACAGCAATCAACTTTCTACTGCTTTCCCGTAATACATTGGACGTTCAATTTCTTTAAACGACGCGAAACGATGGCAAATTGTGTGACGTTGCTCGTGATCTTGGTTTTCCACTCGATTAGATTCGCAGTTTCAAAGACATTGTGCGAGGAAGATGGAGGCAGTATTTTACACGGTATGTCAGACTTCCGAACCATTATCAAGATCAGGCGCGCTTCTAATGGGGGAGGGAAAGGGGAGAAGGTCTCTCTTCTTCCTGGAATATTAGGAAAATTTTGCCCATCTTCCTAAAATGAGAATAGAAAAGAAAGGTTAAAGTAATTTTTGGGACCAAGAAAAATGGTCTGATTTATCGAGCATCCCATTTAGAGAGAGTGTACTGTGTTTCACAACTGTGCCGCCGTTTTAGTGTTCGTGCCCTAACTTTAGAAACCTCGATTGACCTGGAAACTATTTCGCTACGCGTCTATAAGAAGTGAAATCATTAAAAATTCCTGCAAATAATTTGAGCTCATTTTTCCGTTATTTTTGAAATAGCCCATTTTTATCGAAACGAATTATATCTCAGCTTTTAATCCCCGTTATTTATATATAAATATATAGATTTGTGGTTGGTTTGGACAATATAAAAAATATAAATAAATAAATAAATATAAATAAATAAATATATATATATATAAAAAAGTAAATCTGTAAAAAGATATATAACATACGATGTCAATTAGATGATTCAATTAAAGAAGGAACTTTGTTTGTTAGGGAAAGGAGCGTTCCTCTTAAATGGCATATTTCGCGTCACGGAGCATTATAATGACAGCGAGAAGGTGAATTATCAATCGGGATTCATGATGGCGGAAGCGATGAGATTTGCTGTGGAACTGGTAGGTTTTTAGAATTAAGTATTTGCCGGGACAATATTCGACAAACACAGTCAAACGACTCGAAATAAAGTTTTTTTCACATTTGTCAAATCTTCGTCTTCCAGGTGAACAAGAAGCCTGACTTCCTGTACGGCTACCAACTTAAAATCAACAAAATGTACGATGTCAGTTCTATGAAGGTACTGCGTCAAAAAGTTCTGGAGACGTTCTTGGATGTTATCCCCTTTATCATTGGACCATATTCCTCCGAGACTACTTTCATAACCGGCATGCTAACTGGGACATTTCAGCAACCAGCTATCAGCTACTCTTCGACATACAGTGATTATCATATCTTCAAGGAAAACGTCCTCAGAACTGTTCCTTCGGACGCCTTCCGTATGAGGGCTGGACTGGATGTCATAAAAAGGCTGAAATGGAAATACATTTCTATTGTTAGTTCGAAAGGCTACGACGGCGAAGTGGACGCCGGTCATTTTATTAAGCAGCTCACTGCTGTAGAGGTATGTACTGATAAAAGAATTGACCTGCCTAAACTCGCGCACGCAGATTTGTTCGATGATGTTGTCGAAAAATTGGACAAGAACACAGAGCTGAAACATGGAGTCGTCCTTTTCACAAACAACAACGATTCTTTTAATTTTTTTGCGGCTGTTAAGAGAAAGGCTAAGCAGGGAAAGTTCTTAATCATATGCATGTCTGGCTGCATAAACTTTATAGAGAACATTAAAGGGCACGAGGATGCAGCTGTCAATACGTTGAGCTTGGACGTTACATATCCAGAAATACCTGGTTTTAAAGATTTCTTGTTGAAACAAAAGCCAACGGGCTCTTCAAAAAGCTACTTCAATAAAACCTGGGAGAATTTGTTCCAATGCTCTTTAAACAAATCTTCACATAACGCTTGCCGTGGAAATGAAACGTTTGGCGAAGAGCATTACTTCCGCTTAACGCCAGTCTACACTGTGGTAAATTCCATCTTTGCAATAGCTGACGCTATACATCTGTTCATTGGTTTTGTGTGCTGCACGCAACGCCATTGGATGGTAAAGGGTGAATGTGTAGTAAATACGTCAAAACAAAAGACTTATTTGACCGATATTTACAACGTAATCAAGCACATGTCTTATGTCGACGGAACAATCGAGGACATGCGCATTCCGTACGAAAGGAAGAACCGTAGTGTGCGCTACGATATACGTCAGTTACAACACAGAAACAACATGTACACAAGTACACTTGTGGGTAGTTGGTTTCTCGACCATCTGTATCTTAATGAAACTACAAACTATGTGTTGCAGCATAATACACCAACCTTTTGGATGCTCAACCACACTGAAGGAAATTCTAGTTCTGTTTTACCTCCAGCAATCTGCAGTAAGAATTGTACCCCAGGATACAAAATGGTGCCCAGTTCCAATGTTCGCAAGAGCAGGTGTTGTTGGACGTGTGTGAAATGTGACGAGAACAGTATCTCGATAGGGACTAAATGCATTCGATGTAAAACTACTGAAAATGCTGAATCGAACAAATGCGTTTTGATACCTCAGTTAGGGGCGCTGAACGAAATGGATTTGGATAAAACCTCATACATTTTCATGATTGTCCTCTTCGTGTTGGTCACCACTGGTATAGTTATGGTGCTGGCGGTAGGAGTTATTTTCATTAAAAACAACGGTAGCCGGGTTGTTAGGTCATCAAGCAGAGAACTTTGTTATATGATGTTGCTGGGGTTGCTACTATTGTTCTCCTGTCCGATTGCTTACATGTGGGAACCCTCTACTGGTTCATGTATAGTTAGAGGGTTGCTTCCAGGATTTTCATTCCTTCTCTGTTACGCTCCACTCTTCATGAGAACCGCACGCATCTATCGTATATTCGCTCGTGCGAAAACCTCCGAGAAACGTCCTGCCCTCGTAAGCACTCAGTCGCAAGTGATCATCATGTTCGCAATCCTATCATTTCAAACACTTTTAGTCACGGTTTGGTACACATCCAAAACACCAGTCCCCAATCTGGCAGTTTCGCCGGAGCGCAATTACATCAGTGTGCGGTGTATTGGTCACAACAGCGCCATATCAATGCTTGTGAATCTAGTAGTGAGCTTGGTATTCGTCCTTTCTTGCACTATACTTGCATTCAAAACCAGGCATTATCCCAAGAACTACAACGAAGCAAAATTCATCGGCATCACACTATACATAACCTGTGTGATATGGGCGGTGTTTCTGCCAGCGTACTACCTCACGCCCGAAACCTCAATTGACACGAAAGAATACCTCATGTGTTTCTTGTGCATGGTTATCGGCTACGTGACGTTGTTCGGTCTCTTCGGACAAAAAGTCCGTTTTCTTCTTTGGGAAAAACTGGGAGACGTCGATGAACGTGAAATGTTGTCGCTTAGCCAATCAAAACCATGCATTGACAGAAATGAGAACGAGTCGAATCTTTAACAATACTTTGTGTAACCTTGCATGTGGTCTTAATCACAGCCAAGTAAAGACGGCACTGTCGAGAGATATCGAGCCGCCTAATTAACTTGAATAACGTTCTGCTTCTTCGTAATTTCTTGTTCGTAATAATTATATAAATATATATTGTGTAGACCACAAAATCCTATTGAAATTTGGCCTTTTACAGTTTTTCTGGAAAACGTTTTTTTATATATCACATACTTACTTCTATACTTTGGCCGAGTTTCCACTCGCACTCAGCACGTTTTTCCAGTTCTCCCTGTCCATCATAGCTGTTTTCAGTTCCTGCGCACTTGTCAAGTTTGTGTCTCTCATCAACGTATCAATATATGTTATAGCTCTTCTTCCTTTGTGTACTTGTCCAATTTTCGGCTGCCATAGCACCAACGCAATGACCTGCTGATTTCATTCTGCTGTTCTTCACCTTTGATGATACCGGTGGAAGGTTTCATATGCAGAAAGTTTTGATGTTTTTGAGAAAAAATTGAAAACTATTTTGATTTCTCAAAATGCTGAACAAAACCTTTGAAGCATTAACATTTGTTTGATCTTTTATATTTTTTTTAGCTTTTTGAATTGAAATTTCGCTTTTTTTGACAATCGTTTTATCTTTTCTCGGCATTTGCTTTTATAAATTCTGCTAATATTATACTATGATTGTAACAATAAAAGACGGTTCTCGACGATAAGACCAATCAAACGGTTTTCTACGAGTACCGCAGTTGTATGTACAAAATTTATATATGTATATGCAATTGGAAAATAAATTTAAAAAACAAAAAAAAAAGATTAAAAACTGTAGTTTCGATTGATAAGTAGACAGCGAAACTAAAAATCGTTGTACGCTGTGTTTATACACTGTTGATTTACGACCCAGTCTGCCTGTGCAATTTTTCTCGACCGTATTCACAAAATTATTTACAGCTCAAACTAGCAGGTGCCTTTTTCATTGATATTAGTAAGGCATTCGAAACTATCAGTACACTTTCATCGTAGAGGAGCTACTACACTACGGGGAAACTGGGAACGAGAAGGAATGGTTCACAGACAGCCTTTTTGGACGGACAGTGAGAGTTAACTACTTGGAGACATTTTCAACTCAACTCAATTTATTCACTCCGGGAAACAACAAGGTTCCATTCTTGGTCATATACTGTTCTTGCTGTATTTCAATTGAATATCTTCTCTCCTTTGACACTGTAATATACCTATATATTCTGATGATACTGTCGCCTATTTCCACCGTTACAATTTGCTTGTAGTTGAATCTTGAATCCCTCTCTGAAGATCTTAAAACTTTATCAACATGGCTAATGAACTGATCATTACCTAAAAAACAATACTGACTGAGACAATGGTGGTTAGTACTGGTGCTCGTCTAAACAGGCAAGATCGGGACAACAAAATCAATGTCAGCGATTCATATAAATGTCTTGCGATTGATCAAATTATATTATATTTCCATATTATAGAATAGCTACCCAAAGTCGTCGAATCTTCCAAAGCTTTGTAATACACCTAGTCACCTACTGTTTGTTAGCAAACTTTTATTATCAGTCTTGGCTATCTTCGAATATTGGGTTAAAAATCTTGCCAACCACCAAAACGTACCAAAAGTTGTAAAGATGTGTGAAAATAAATGTTGCATGAATGCATGTATGAAAACTACATTTCTTTCAAAGGATCTCACACAGAATGTTGAATGAATGCATGTATGAGAACTACATTTCTTTCAAAGGATCTCACACAGAATTGGTAGTATTTCCTTCTAATTACAATTAGCAAAACTGAATGAGTCTTGTTTGGTAGTGTCGCAAAATACTCAAAAAACATTCTATGCATTAATCAAAAGTTACGCATGTTGTTGTTTTTTTTTGCAGAAACCACTTTCGTACTTAACTACTGTTTACGCTCAACATCCTCAATTCGCTTCCCACAACGTGAAATGATGTTGAATTGCGCATATTTGCAGTAAAATCCGTATAAAGCGTGACTTGTCTAAAGTAGGTACTCTAAAAACGTATATATACGTACGGTCAGTCGTGTTTTTTGATTGACATCTTCTTATGGTTCTCAATATCAATCATTTTAATGCAAAAAATGACTCATGAGCCTGAAAATGTCATTATTATAAAATATACTAAAGAACCGCCAAAAGATAAATAAAAACGAATGCTGCCGCTAACGGCAGAGAAGTGAAGAGGTACTGGACCTTGGAATAACTGCAACAAAACTTTTCAAACATGCAGAGGTGTAAAACAACATATTCGCACTTGTCTAAAGAAATCTTCTCAGACTTTGACGGCTGAATGAGACATTCCATTCTACACAAGTACTTCATGAAGTTACTTTACATTCTTCGATTGCTTACAAATGAGGAGATTTTGATGATGTTACGTTTGAAGATAATGTGACTCAAGTACACGAGAAAGTGGTGTATCGGAGAAAGAAAATATTCCTCCTTTTCTTTGGTTATCGCTTCATCGAAGAGGCTACGAGACTAATGAATGAATGGATTCCTGATCCTCCTCATAGAAATATATAAAGTAATTATGTTTATGGCCGGTTTATTACTACAGAAACCATCGAAGAATTCTAAATCAAAATATCATCTGCTAGCAATCGAAAAAAGACTTAAAATTTGGTTTAAAAGATCCATAGTGGTTCTTTTTGATGAAGATGAAACCTTTCAAAAATCGCTTAAAAACGCAGACAACTTTAAGTCTATCTGAAATTTCCAAACAATTTTCCAAACGAATGCAAAAAGAAATATCAACGGCGCTATTAAACTACTCCGTAATAACATGTTAACGGTATTCTTCTATTGAACGATAGCACATTAAACATACTACAATGAAAGCATCCGCAGCAGACAAACGTTGACGAAAACCTTCTTTTACCTGGTTTTTCTGAACAGGTTCATCCAATCAAGTTCGACACAATAGAAGCTAAGCGAGTGCGCAAAGCTGCGATCAAATCGAAATGTGGCTCTGAACCATCTGGAATGGATTCAGATGGATGGAGAAGAATTTTAACTTCAAAAGATTACAAAAAACATTCAATCGATTGGTGCAAAACCCTCAGTACTGTAATACAACAGTTGTGCACGGAAAATGATCAATCGTCTTCTTTAGAGGCTTTCCTTTCGTATCGTTTGATCCCGCTAGACCAAAAATCCCAGGTTTATGACCAATCGAAGTTGGTGAAGTTTTGCGGCGATTAGCTGGGAAAATTGTCATTTCATTACTTCGTGAGGATATTGTTACTTCGGTGGGATCTTTACAAGTATGCGCTGATCATGAAGCGGGATGTGAAGCAAACGTGCATGATATGCATGATATTTACGAGAAAGAACAAACGGAAGCTGTTCTTTTGGTTGATATACGAGAAATGATTTGAATTCTGTTAACAGAGAAGCATCTCTCCACAACGTTACTATCATTTGTCCACCAATCACAACATTCGTAACTGCTACTTAGTTTCTTCACGATTATTTGTCAACCAATCACAACATTCGTAACTGCTACTTAGTTTTTTCACGATTATTTGTCCACGAATCACAACATTCGTAACTGCTACTTAGTTTCTTCACGATTATTTGTCCACCAATCACAACATTCGTAACTGCTACTTAGTTTCTTCACGATTATTTGTCCACGAATCACAACATTCGTAACTGCTACTTAGTTTCTTCACGATTATTTGTCCACCAATCACAACATTCGTAACTGCTACTTAGTTTCTTCACGATTATTTGTCCACGAATCACAACATTCGTAACTGTTACTTAGTTTCTTCACGATTATTTGTCCACCAATCACAACATTCGTAACTGCTACTTAGTTTCTTCACGATTATTTGTCCACGAATCACAACATTCGTAACTGCTACTTAGTTTCTTCACGATTATTTGTCCACCAATCACAACATTCGTAACTGCTACTTAGTTTCTTCACGATTATTTGTCCACGAATCACAACATTCGTAACTGCTACTTAGTTTCTTCACGATTATTTGTTCACCAATCACATCATTCGTAACTGCTACTTAACAACTATACCTCTTCTCCTTATGATTGTAGACATAGCTTCCACAAACTGTTCTGTTCCTTCAAAAGTAGTTACATATGCTGACGATTTCTCTGCTGCGAGATCGCTACAAAGCCTAAAAACATGGTGCAATACTTCATGCAAATTTGGACCAAAATTTGCCCTGAACTAACTAAATCATGGTTGATTGTGAAGCCAAGTTGATTAGATGAGACGTCGATTTTCAACAACGGCATTTTGGCGCTGTTATCGGTAGTGAAAAGTTCATAAAAGAATCCACAAACGAAAAGATATATACGAAAAAATAATATATATAATATATATTATTGTATATTATTTTATTCTCTATTATATACAAAATTGGATTGATGAAATTTGTGCACTAAGTCAAAACAGTACCTGAAGCTACCTACTTTTGTTTTATCATGTGTTATATATCGACATAAGATGACTTTCTGCATGCGAACAATCCCAAGTATTTCCTCGCTCCTTCAACAACTAGATGACGTATTATCAACTGAATTTATTCCTATGATAACAAACAACATCAATTGTTTGATCACAGAAAGAAAATTGTTAGCCCTCCCTGTGAAATTAGATGGACTAAACATACCAATATCAGTGAAGCAAGCGACTCTATATACTAAAACTCAAGATTGTTGACAGAAGATTTTAAAAAAAACCTTAAAAAGAAAACAAAAACACAATAAAAAGCACATAAACAGGCATACAATACCACACATACCCTCTCACAAGAGCAAAAGAGACCGATGAAAATCAACCAAAAACAAGGATTATCTCGCTGGTTGACAACTCTGCCTATAAAAGACGAAGGTTATGTTCTTAACTAACAATTGTCCTGTAATTTGATAAGTATACAATGTGGTTGGACACACAATCGACTTCCTGAAAATTGTGAATGTGGTACCAAGTTAAATCTAGATCATGCTCTCAGTTGTAAAAAAGGTGGTTTTGTATCGATTCGTCACAACTCCATTCGGAACATTACAACTAGCCTCTTAAAAGGAGCCTTGTTTACAAAAACTAACGGGTGAAGAGTTTAATGAGAAGTCTTTGAATCTTACAGACGAAGCAATAATTGACGTATGTACGCGTGCTTTCTGGCCTGCAGGTTAAATGGGATTTTACGAAGTAAGGAGTTCAACCCAAACGTCAAAATATACAGCAGCATAGAGATATATAAAATTTACGAGGTTAATGGAAAAGAAAAGAAAAAAGTTACAAGTCGAACATGGCGCCTTAACTCCGTTGGTGTTATCTGGTCGATGGAATGGGAAACAAATGTAAAAGGTTTTATTCAAAGCTTTGTGAAAAGATTGCTGAAAAACGTGGCCAAGAAGTGTGATTGGGTTCGTAGAAAGATAGGTTCTTCTCTCTTGTAAACTCTGGTCTATGTCTTTGTTGGAGACGCACTGTCTACAACGCGTATGACATCGTGAAATCGATCGATGAGAATGCTCTGGAACGTACCACTTCCATATTATTTTTATTATTTTAAAATATTTATACAGGATTAAAATAATAAAAACAATATTATTCATACAGGATTAAAAATTTCAGTACAAAATAAATTGACACTGTTATCAATGCTTGTCCTGTTGCTAGAATATATATATATATAATAATAAAATCTATAATTAGTTAAAATATTAAAGTTAAAAAAAAGAAATAGTTATCAATATCCATTTTCAAACAGAATTGGATGCAAATGTTATGAATTAAACTGAACTTGTTTGTAAATATAAAAGTTTTTATAAATATTTAATTACTTTCCTTTTTACTGTTTTTTATATGTCGTTGTACATTTATTGCAACAAAAAATTGAGCTTTTATAATTGTAAAATTAATGTTTTGCTGTTTTATTGCTTTGGCCTATTTCAACGTATATGTATATGTCTTTACCCCCGTATCCAAATTGTCACAAACAACACAAAATATTTTCTACCCGCGGCATCGGAGTTGTGAGAGTTATTGTGCGGCATTTTCTCTAACTACAGTATAATCCCGATAACTCGAACCCCCAAGCGCCCGAGTAAAATAGTTCGAGATAACGAATGTTCGAGTTATCGGAAGTTTTTATGAGAAACTATTAGAAGAGGGGAATGAAAAAACAGTTCGAGTTAACGCGAGTTCGACTTAACTGGGGGTTCAAGTTACCGGGATTGTAGCTACTGTAAAAAAAGAAAAGTTAATTTTTGCTTCTGACTGAAGCAAGATTCGTTGTAAAGCTCGCATCTATAAAGTGTTTACATTTCCCAGCGCGGCTACATCGTTTACATGTTCTTCTTTTGCTTCCGTATAAAGTTTAAAAATTGCGGATATGACAGCGAAAGTATCGGGTTTTCTGGTTGCTACTTTTGTTTTTCATTCATAAGCAGAAATGCTTTGAAGCGTCAAATAAATTGGATCAACGGAAAATGGAGGGGGGGGGGAGTAATTGATATCATCCAGATCGTTTAGAACAATAATCAAGAGCGCTTATACGCAATATAATGGAACAAATTAGGAAAAAACACAGGAAATTTATATTCGTTTTTTTTTCTTTTTCGAACGCGTGTAATTTAACACAATGAGTGTGTGACGTTGAATTGACGTATTTCGTTTCAGTTTGCTGTCACTACTGACGTCAATGAATCATATAAAAGACAGAGTTACTTCCAGTTTGAAACATATTTATACTAGAAATGGCCAAACTAATTCTTGCTCTTCTTTTGGTGGTTGTACTTGCGAACGTTGCTTCGTCCCTAAGAGCGTCCCGTGAGAGAAAGAAATGCAAAATGATAAAGTGCGGCTCTCGTAAGTATATGTGACTCTATTTCGGTTGTTTGTTTGGTTCACAGAAAACTTAACTTTGATGGTTGAAAGCAATTTTCATAGCAAATTTCTGTTGATGTTCGGAAAATCAACCCATCCCCGCTGTGTTTTAAAACCTGTTCGCTAACAATAAAGTAAATTACTGAATGACAAATATAAATTTTCATCAGAGCTTTGTTCGGCCGCAAAAAAACATTAAAGCCACAATCGAGAAAATCCTAATTTACATCTAGAAGAGCTACGAAACTGTGTGTAAAGGGTATACTTTAAAGGTTGTGATAATGTTGATTTGATAGGCGGGTACGTCACCGATGTATTCAATCGTTGTATGGTTTGCGGTCAGCTGAAAGGAGAACGGTGCGGTGGGAGCTGGGAAATGTACGGCAAATGCGGAAATGATCTCGTCTGTTCTGCACATCCCAAAGTTTTTTCAGAAAACATAGATGGGACATGCATCTGAGAGGTAAACGGAAGATTTCGATTCTCTCCGATCAAGTAAAACACTCCCTTGCCTTATCTTTCTCTGTTAATGCTTCCAAGGGTTTTGAAAAAGGTGTTCTTAATATAGGCAGTCGGGGTGAGAGTGTATCTTCCTAAAACTTATGTAAGTTGATTATGTTTTTTATAGGCTCAACGTTCAACAGAAGAACTGTGATGTACGTTAAAGAGAATGAAATAAAATATTTCCTTTAAAATTAGTTATTTCGTGGTTAAAACATGCCGAGGAAATTTAGATTGAGGGATGGGGTTGAAGACGATTCTCTCTTATATAAAATGCTTTGAGGACATTCTTAACATCTAAACTTGCATATGTGGATAGTTGGTAGAGCGCTTACAATTGCGGCTTTCTGAGGTTGCAAGTTCACATCCTCCCGCCCTCGCCAACTCTGCGAATGAGTAACATTTCGATGCGGTAAAGTACGGGTGTTGATGGTAGGAGTGGCGCCCGCCTCAACAGTTACACCCAACGTCTTGCGCTAAAGAAAAGGGGATAGACACCCTCGTTTACGCCCGTTACCAACATTAGGGTTAATTCGCAAAAAATATATATTTACAAGCTACATAGAAAATAATATAGATTTAAATTCATTGTTACTCTGGAAAATAAAAAAGATTTCTAAAGAGTATACATGATAATGTCGTGGAACAAATCGTCATTTACAAAGGGTATTTATAAGGATACTTTTTTTAAAAAATATTTTTTGGCGTTGATAAAGTTACAACATTGAAAGTCTCGTTATACATTATACATTCTTTCTTTTGTTGTTACAGATTTACTATATATAATTACTATATAATATTGTCCAACCAATGCCATCCATCGGCTGCATACTATGACGGCGCTAAGTACAATTCCATCTCAAGTTAAGTGCACAGTGGTATAACATTGTACATTGTAACATATTTTATAAAAGCCTCATTGTAGTAACAACAAAAAGAGAAATCCACTAATATAAAAATAACCGAATTATTTTTAATTTTTTCACAGGACGCACATTAATAACAGCATGTATTATTGAAGTGTATTTTATTCTGTATAAATATTCGTTTATAAATAAATAATGTCTTTGAGTAGAAAACATGACTATCTAAACAACAACGCGAAGCAATTGTTGGAAAAGTATTTAATGCCAGTAACGGCGCTTTTATTTTTGGCTCTATATTAGGCTGGTCAGAGTATAAGTGGCTTCTTGTTTTATCGCTAAAAAACACGTTGTCAACGGAAAAGAAATTACGCGCCAAATTCGTGTATTTACTACATCGTATTTTAACGTGTTTCAAATCATATAGCAATCACTCTACACGTGTAGGGTTAATGGAAATGCAAGGTGCTGGTACTTTTCTCGAGTAAATGCCACCACAATGAAAAGCGGTGTTTATGTTATCATCGGTGAACTCGGAAATGATGGTCGCTCTTTTAAAGGATGATTTACGGTTGATCGTCAATAACAGCAAATATGTGGATCTCGTTTGGCTGTTTATTTTTGTCATTTTCACTGAAATTAATTGCGAACAACAGCTCGTTTTGTTTTAAATTCTCCTTTGTTTCGTTGTAGCAGTTCGAATAGATCCCGTAATGCCATGTCAGGAACGCTCCCGCCTGCATTTCTTAATCCCGGCAATTGTTGTTCCAATGTAAACGTTGTCCCTCCTTCTTTTACTTGTCCAACAACTCTAAGAGCTGTTCCTGTTAACTATCGCTAAGAACATCCTTCTTCCTGCCAATTTTCGGTTTCTGATAGACTATTTCCAATCGAAATTGCAAGTGTTCACATTAGTTCACTGCACTTGCTTCGACTTTTAAATGGTGAATTTTCAACTCTTTTAATGTTTTTTTAGTTAACTTGTTTTTGAATGCAGATGGCGCACCGTAACACCCGAGATTCGGAAGACTTTGTTTAGTTTGTTTGCTAGATACGATTCTGTGTGAAGAGCAAATGCTTTTTTTGTTTTTACTCAACATATCGGAATGCGTCGGGATGAGATAGAAGAGCACTTCCATATTTTTTATTATTATTTTTTTAAATATATTTTTCAACAATATGTCTATGAATCATTCTAAACATAAAACATGACAGTAAACACACGCTAATAATAAAGAATCAATAAACAAAAACAAGAGGTTTCACTAAACTAAGATGCCTCTTAGCGGCATAACTATAAAAATGTTTAGTTCAGTTCATCATCAGCGCCACAATTTGTTCATCAAAAGAATGTTTGAATATCTCGACGGTTCAATATTCCCCGATGGTAACTTCGGCACAATGAAAACGGCAAATTACAAAGTAATGTTAAATATGCGACTCGTTCTGTTTTGACTTGATGCATGGATTGGATGATTGACTGAGCGACCACATTTGCCGTTCATCAGCGTGTCCGGATTTTGGCCAAAACAGCAAACGGACTTTTTGTCCGAAGAGACCGAACAACGTCACGTAGCCGATAGCCATGCACAAGAAACACATGAGGTATTCTTTCGTGTAAATTGAGGTTTCGGGCGTGAGGTAGTACGTTGGCAGAAACACCGCCCATATCACACAGGTTATGTATAGTGTGATGCCGATGAATTTTGCTTCGTTGTAGTTCTTGGGATAATGCCTGGTTTTGAATGCAAGTATAGTGCAAGAAAGGACGAATATCAAGCTCACTGCTAGATTTACAAGCATTGATATGGCGCTGTTGTGACCAATACACCGCACACTGATGTAATTGCGCCCCGGCGAAACTGCCAGATTGGGGACTGGTGTTTTGGATGTGTACCAAACCGTGACCAAAAGTGTTTGAAATGTTAGGATTGCGAGCATGACGAGCACCTGCGACTGGGGGCTTATGAGGGCAGGTCGTTTTACGGAAATCTTTGCGTGAACAAATATACGATAGATGCGTGCGGTTCTCATGAAGAGTGGAGCGTAACAGAGAAGGAATGAAAATCCTGGAAGCAACCCTCTAACTATACATGAACCAGTAGACGGTTGTCGCATGTAAGCAATCGGACAGGAGAACAACAGTACTAACCCCAGCAACATCATGTAACAAAGGTCTCTGCTTGATGACCTAACAACCCGGCTACCGTTGTTTTTAATGAAAAGAACTACTACAATGAGCACCATGATTAAACCAATGATGGCCAACACGTAGAAGATAACTATGAAAATGTATGAGCTTTTATCCATGTGCAGTGCCCCTAACTGAGGTATCAAAACGCATTTGTTCGATTCAGCGTTTTCAGTATTTTTACATCGAATGCATTTAGTTTCTATCGAGATACTATTCTCGTCACATTTCACACACGTCCAACAACACCTGCTCTTGCGAACATTGGAACTGGGCACCTTTTTGTAACCTGGGGTACAATTCTTACTGCATATTGCTGGAGGTAAGACAGAACTGGAATTTCCTTCAGTGTGGTTGAGCATCCAAAAGGTTGGTGTATTATGCTGTAACACATAGTTTGTAGTTTCATTAAGATACAGGCGGTCGAGAAACCAACTACCCACAAGTGTACTGGTGTACATGTTGTTTCTGTGTTGTAACTGACGTATATCGTAGCGCACACTACGGTTCTTCCTTTCGTACGGTGTGCGCATGTCCTCGATTGTTCCGTCAACATACGACATGCGTTTGATGCTGTTGTAAACATACGATAAATAGTTGATTCGATCAGATGGATCAACCACTTGATGACATTTACTGATACCATTTACTATCCAACGGCGTTCCGTACAGCACACATAACCAATGAACAGATGTATAGCGTCAGCTATTGCAAAGATGGTGTTTACCACAGCGTAGACTGGCGTTAAGCGGAAGTAGTGCTCTTCACCAAACGTTTCATTTCCCCGGCAAGCGTTATGTGAAGATTTGTTTAAAGAGCATTGGAACAAATTCTCCCAGGTTTTATTGAAGTAGCTTTTTGAAGAGCCCGTTGGCTTTTGTTTCAACAAGAAATCTTTAAAGCCAGGTATTTCTGGATATGTAACGTCCAAGCTCAACGTATTGACAGCTGCATCCTCGTGCCCTTTAATGTTCTCTATAAAGTTTATGCAGCCAGACATGCATATGATTAAGAACTTTCCCTGCTTAGCCTTTCTCTTAACAGCCGCAAAAAAATTAAAAGAATCGTTGTTGTTTGTGAAAAGGACGACGCCATGTTTCAGCTCTGTGTTCTTGTCCAATTTCTCGACAACATCATCGAACAAATCTCCGTGCGTGAGTTTAGGCAGGTCAATGCTTTCATCAGTACATACCCCTACAGCAGTGAGCTGCTTAATAAAATGACCGGCATCCACTTCGCCGTCGTAACCTTTCGAACTAACAATAGAAATGTACTTCCATTTCAGCCTTTTTATGACATCCAGTCCAGCCCTCATACGGAAGGCGTCCGAAGGAACAGTTCTGAGGACGTTTTCCTTGAAGATATGATAATCACTGTATGTCGAAGAGTAGCTGATAGCTGGTTGCTGAAATGTCCCAGTTAGCATGCCGGTTATGAAAGTAGTCTCGGAGGAATATGGTCCGATGAGAAAGGGGATAACATCCAGGAACGTGTCCAAAACCCTTTGACGCAGTACCTTCATAGAACTGACATCGTACATTTTGTTGATTTTAAGTTGGTAGCCGTACAGGAAGTCAGGCTTCTTGTTTACCTGAAAGACGAAGATTTGTCAAATGTGAAAATGACTTATTTAGAGTTGTTTGACTGTGTTTGTCGAATATTTTCCCGGCAAATACTTAAAATTAAAAATCCTACCAGTTCCACAGCAAATCTCAACGCTTCCGCCATCATGAATCCCGATTGATAATTCACCTTCTCGCTGCCATTATAATGCTCCGTGACGCGAAATATGCCATTCAAGAGGAACGCTCCTTTGCCTAACAAACAAAGTTACACCAGAAATTAAATAATTTTATTCCTCATTACATGCAGATATATGGTCGAATCCCCCCCCCCCCTTCCCCACCCCATTTTACTTCCATTTTGTTCAAAGGTAGAAGTTAACGAGTACGATTAAGGTTTCGGCAAATCTGTTGCAATAGCGAAAGATGATCATCCAATGAAATGGAAAAACGTCCGCTATAATATGTGCGAAAATAAACATTTTCTGGCCACTGCCACGTATTACTCTATAAAAATCTAAATTTAAGGAATGAAGCGAAAATTGCAAAACATTTTTAAGAGTACATACCGCGTAAAATGCTCCCCCCTTTCTCTTCACACATTGACGTCACTGTGAATTGAATCGAATGTAAGGCCAAGATGGCAAGCAATATGGCGCAATTCAACATCATTTTACGCTGTGGGGAAACGAATTGAGGATGTTGAGCGTAAACAGCAGTTAAGTACGAAAGTGGTTTCTGCATAAAAACAAAAAACATGCGTAACTTTTCATTAATGCCTAGAAAGTGTTTTGAGTATTTTGCGACGAGAACAAACAAGACTCGAGAACTTCATTCAATTTTTAACTTGTCGAATGATGATGCAATCTATGTTAAAACTAGAAAATGTTTTTTCGATTTAACATATCGCTAACTTTCTTAAGCATATGGTTTAGTCTACACACTTTTTCCGACGTGTTTCGAGAGGCCTGGTTCAAAGAATGAATGCTTTGTTAGTGTTTTTTAAGAAAAATCAATTTATGCGGCTATTTCAGGCCTTTCAATGAATATCTTCTACCAGCGCTATCAATCGCGCGCATGGTATTGAATCTATAGTTCTGTTAGCGCGCGCCCCTTATTGATAGGCCTGCTATTTAAGCGTACTGTGAGAGGTGCAGTCGCCTCTCACGCCAAACATCCTACTCTTATATACATACTTCTCTCGTTAACCTTTCTCATTCTGCATAACTTCTGACAATACATGGCGACATTATTTTTATGATCTCTTTAACGACCTACTTTACGTAACGTTTATACAGATTGGCATTGTCAATGAAAATGATTTTGGTAAAATCCACACACGTCGAAAATTATTTATTTATTTATTATTAGTACATAAAAGATTTAGATAATAATAATAATATAAATATTATAATAATATATTGTAAGAATGAAAACTAAGAATTATACAGTAAAAATTTAGGGTCTTAAAATTGGAAATGAACTACGCCTGTAGAAAATGACACTGAGATGGGGCGTCAATGAACAAAAGAGACAAAGTGTCGGAATGAAATAGAAATCGGCACGAAAAGGTAGCCACACTAGAATTATGAAAGTGGCTCTGCAACCCAGCGGGCACGCGACGATAAAAAAAACGTTTTTTGGACGTCTTTTTTTGGTCCGTCCGTCCGTGGACGTGTTTTGTACCGCCATGAAAAGTTTATACGAGAATAAAAATGTAAGACTTTTCGGCAATGTTCTGAATATAGTTTGATTTACTGCCACGGAGCGGAATTGACATTTGGCATTCAAAAAGACAAAATCATTTTTTCTACTTTTAAGGCTAGTTATTTACAATTGCTTAGTAGGTTTAAGATGCATGCGAAGGATATATGTATATTGGAGGACTTGAAAAGAGGTAAGCCATCGTATGTTTATAGTGTTTTGTCTATTAGTTTCATTGATTACACTTTAAATCCCCGACTTGATGCCAAAATAGATATATTGCCCTTCACATCTACTCTGTATCTCCACACTTCTTGGAGTTTTTAGTAGTGTTCATGGGTTTTTAAATAGGTCATTTCAATGTTTTGTAGAATACCAAGAGGTTCATTGACAGAGGATTGAGTCCATCTATGCTTTGAAGCACAGGCAGCTAGTCTTGATTGCATTAGATTTCCACAGTAGGAGCCACAAACTATCATGAATATATACAATCTAGGATTTTGAGTAAAGTTCTCATAAAATTTTGTTGGTTTTCAGCAAAACCAAGCATTCCTGCATCTCCGTCTCCATTGTGTGATGTAACATCAAAATCTGATTGCTGTTGACAGTGTAAAGTCATTTCCGGTATGTGTTGGCTTTTTTTTAGGCATATAAATGATGAATTACTTTTGAATTTTGTTTCAGATGTTTCCTATTCTATTCCACTGCCAAACTTTACCCCCAACCACTACTGGCTGGAAAGTCCACCGTCAAAAATTGCTAAAAAAGTAAGATTTTTGGAATATCAATTCTGAAATGCTTTTCAAATAAGATTATCTTTTATAGATATTCCTCTATTTTGATAGGTTTGTGTGAGGCTGAAACTAAACAACCAACTCTAACAAGTATAAGGAGACCTTCACCTATGGCATCATTAAGCCAATGTAAGTGGAAAGGATATATTTTATGATGCTAAAAAGTAAGTATTTTATGATGCTAAAAAGTTATCTTTAGATATGAATCAGTTGAAGTCACAATTTCCGTTGTCAGAAGCAAGTAAGTGCAAAATCTGAGATGGCTCAATATGTTCACGTTGATTTGACATACACCCAGTAGTATAATTTTAATCTACCACAAGCCATCAATCTATTTTTCATGTGGTATAGTTTTAAGATTTCGATACTAGATTTTGCTATAAATTTGCATGCATGGTAATATGGATATAAGTCGTTGCAAATAAAAAACTTGCGTTAACATTTTTAGAATTGATCAATAGTACAATAGCGGTTAATTCGAAAATTAACCCTTGTTATAGGTTGTTTTCTTGTATCTTTGGGCAAGGAAGTGTGAGTAACTTACATATTGTCTAAAAAACGGGCGTCCCGTCCTGGACGTTTTTTAGACGTCTTTTGTACGTTTGTGTGCCAGCTGGGAAGTTAGAACAGACTTTTCAAGATACACAATCTTTATTCTTGTGCGTTGAATGTTCTGTACCGAACATCATTACCCGAGTCTTTTCGTTTTCAAGGGATCAGTTCATTAGCCATGTTGATAAAGATTTGTGATCTTCAGAGAAGGTTTTTCAATTATTGGCAAATAGTGACGGTCGAAATAGAGGATTGTATTCACCAGAATGCGTAGACATTTTACAGTGTCAAAGGAGTCAAGGTACTTAATTGAAGTGGAACAAGTACGGAGAAGGATCATGGATAGATCTCTGTGATTCCTCAAGTACGGAGTAGGATCATGGATAGATCCCTGTGGTTCGCCAAGTACGGAGTAGGATCATGGATGGATCCCTGTGGTTCGCCAAGTACGGAGTAGGATCATGGATGGATCCTGTGGTTCGCCAAGTACGGAGTAGGATCATGGATGGATCCCTGTGGTTCCCCACGATAATACTTATACAAGCAGGTCGATCTACTGTGAGTAGACATAGCTCTCGAGTATTCGTGCAATAATTGGTAGCACAGATATCCGTCGGTAATTTGTAAAATTGGACTTCACTCCGTCTTTACATATGTTAGTTTTGCCTACCGACTACCGACAATCGAAACTACCGACCAATAAAAAAATGTTTCACTTTGATATGCCGAAATTCTCTTGATTGCCCCGAAATCTTTTTGTAACGTTGAATTTCTTGCGCGTCTCGTAGAATGAGTTTGCGCTAATAGTCGTTTAATTTCAACGAGTATTCTGCGAGATGAGCTGGCCTCACTTGTTATATGAATTCTCGGTGACCTGAAGCATGGTTTGTTGATGATTGCGTGAGATCGCGGTAAAGACAGTTACACTGATTGCCGCACGATTACGCCGCGTCTTAACAATAGTTTCTAAGTAAGGCAATCCTTTTTATAAAAACTGTTTCAAATTTCTACCCTTCTCTATTATTCGTATTCCGACTAGCCGCCTATGTAGTATAAATACATACACTATGTTTTGTTTGCAGTATCTTAATGTGTTTTATAACGTTTGTTGTTGTAAATTACTGACTAGGAAAATATATGAAATGAATGAGTGGAGAATGCAGTGTCTCAAGTGACATTCCCGTTTCATTAGCCAACTAGAATTCTATATTTAGACCTAAGCTGGTCAAGTCAACACTTGCTTCGAATCATGAAATGAAAGCACCCGATCCCTCAACATCGCACCCAAATATTTTTATCCAGTGTTAGCGCAATGGGAATGGCGTTCGGCTCTTAACCGAAAGGTGCTGGGTTCGAGACTATGCTATCACAAAGTTTAGTGAGCGGTGATAAGTAAAAAAACCGCCGTATTTCATCAAAACTAACCGTAGCACAAATAGGAGCAATTAAATAAAACTCCGGGTCGAGGTCGATAATGCTTAATGATCGTTCTAGAAGCCTCGTTAAAAACAAACAAACAAACAACAAAGTCGTCAAAAACAAAAGACAACAGACAGGCAAAGAAACTTAAACTATTACAGTAATGATGTATTTACCAAATGAAAATGTTTCTTGATTTCCAGAAAAAAATTAAACCGATACTAAACAAAATCACTTTCTCCATATTGAAACGAAAGTAATCAAAGAACTTGTGAGAGCCGCACTGAATATACTTCTTCTTTCTGAACAGCCGCTAACACAGTATAGAAAGCTGACTACAAACGCATCAACCGCACTTGAAGCAACCCGCGGTCTGCACTATGCTATTTACAATTTAGTTTCTACCGACAGCCAATTAAGCTATTCGCAATGTTTTGATCGTGGCTTATTCATGTTGTTTGTTCTTAACTATATTATGACGTCATAGACTCGACTGCCCAGCTTACTCGGATTGTTGTCGAAAACATTCTTCCTCGACTACCCAAAAAGTTGGAATTGCTTTTATGCCACAGCTATAAAACCTGTGGGATATTTATGAAATGACTATTATCTATAACAAATGGTAAAAAACATGTACACTAAAGTATAGGCGGTTAACATTTCATTCGCGATATCATAGCTGACTACAGTGATTTGTAAACAATGGCCGGGGAGTGTTTTTTGCCCTGGAAAGCCAGGAAATTTGCACTGAGATTCTGTTCGGTAAAATAGTGTGGAGGGGTGGGGGGGGGGGGGGGGGTGGGAGTCTTCAACAATTCGGTGTAATACATTTTGGCAAAGATAACTTTTTAGTAGACTACGGTTCGTTACGCATGTGCAAGTTATCTTAAATTAATCTATTTCATATGTGTTTCGATTTGGTTTTTGCGGGGTTTTTTTAAAGTTTGATGGTCAACCCACTTTATGGTATATTTTGTTTAAGCAAAACCGTGTTCGGTTCGCAAGCCGCAATTTAATTTAAAATCTAGAAGAAACACGATGCAAAATAATAACCCTCGTTGAATTCGTTGGATGCGTTTGTGATTGGAAACTACAAAGCTAAACAAGCACACTTCAAACCCATACATCTTACCTGGTGATGATTTCGGAGTATTTTGGCGCGTCTATGCTACGTTTAGCAATAAAACCATCATCTTTATGCTCTATTCACAAATAAATGCCCGAGGCTTTAAAATGTACAAATTAGTTTGTTTGCGAAGTATATTCACAATTAGTCGTGTGTTTCGATTCACCTGTGTGCTTAAAAAGTTCATTAGGAGCCAGTTGCAAAGCGAATGAATAATGAAAGTGAAACACTCATTTGGTACAACGCGATGTTGTAACTACTTATTTATTCCCTTTGGTGACCAAGTAAACCTTTCCACACGATACTATAAACATTGTAAATACGTATTCAATCATATATATATATATACCTTTTTTATGTATTATATTTATGTGGTTTATTTTATCACGTTGATTTTCTTTTTTTAGAAAAGCAATAAATGCCTGATGATCGCCCCGGCGTGAAACTCAGAGTAGCATAAATGCTGAGTATTTTCATCTAACCATCAAACAGTCTAGTTCGTTCTTTGCAGGAATATATATATATATATATATCCAATTCAATCTCTGGACACAGTGTTTCGATGTTGTCACATCTCATCAGCAGAGCTCAAAATGAGCGTGAAATATCAATGGATCAGAGTGCTCAAACTGCTGCAAGAGCAGCTAGCATTGCATTACGCTAAAGTTCACCAAAGATGTTCACAGAGTGCTCAACAAAGCGCAAGGCAAATATAAGGCAAAAAATTATACTCTTATTCATCCATCCATCATCATCATTTTGATATTTATGGACAGCATTGTTCTCTATTTAAAACCAAAATATATTTTTTTGCACATAGAATAATGTCGTATACATTTCTTCTTCTAAGTCATCATGTTTTGCAACGTGATTAACAAGTAATAACAAACGTGATTGACAGGTCACAACAAACGTGATTGACAGGTAACAACAGACGTACGATGAATGGACCATTCAAAACAAAGTCTTAAATTACAACAAAGTATCGATGAGGCATAATAAAATCCTTGGTAGCATGGCAACGCATCTAATAGACTTTGTTGACAGAAGAAAAATTATATTGGGTTTGTTTAAAACTTGTATTTCGCTCTGAAGATGGCTCATGCTACTTTAAGTCGTCGAATTATAAGTTTTAGAGTAACTTGCCGTTATATGCTTCATATCTTTTTTATAATTAAACATTATGCCCGAACTAAGGTATCGCAATTGTTGCAACGAACAGTGTGCTTATGAAAGTTTAATCGCATATTTTTATATGTTTCTGAAATTTCAGAAAGCAGAATTAAACGGGCCTGATTGTAGAGACCAAAGTGAATCCAGCAGTGGCAATGTTTTTGAAAATTGAACCGTTGAAAGCACGAACTATGGAATGTTTGAAAGGCTTTTTCAGGACTAAAGTTTATAGATTCATGATTTGCGATGTAGATACGTTCAAAAGTGTTTCGTATAAAGTAAAACAACAAGCATATACGTTAAACGTTCAGACGCCATATGGTAGCATTTCTTGGAACTCACTCTGTGATAATTTGTCTCTGTAGCTTTCCTTATGATATGGCCTTCATTTTTAGTCAAAACATGAAGTTGACGTACATCAAACACCTTTCTTGTCATCGCAGAAAATTATTTGTTGGCTATTATCACCAATTAAATTGTAGCTGTATAAAGATTTAAATGTGATTCAAAAATATGTTATAAAGTTGTATTGTGTTGGTTATAGCCCTCGGTGTTATTATTTTTTATTCATTACTTTACAATGTATTTAAAAATGATAAAATTTCATTAATCGTTTATGTGATTAATTGACTTGATCAATATCTTTGCAATTTCACTATAATTTTCACAGTGGATATCTCCAAAAGCCGGAAGCCTCCTTACAGAACGCGCGAGTAATGTTACTGCAGTCGATAACGCGCGAGTAATGTTACTGCAGTCGATAACGCGCGAGTAATGTTACTGCAGCCGTTAACGGGCGAGTAATGTTACTGCAGCCGTTAACGGGCGAGTAATGTTACTGCAGCCGTTAACGGGCGAGTAATGTTACTGCAGTCGATAACGTGCGATGACTTATAGAATGTCGGTTTATCCATAACCTCTCAAACCACTTCTTTTCCATCTCGTAAGGGAAGTTTAAAATTTCTAATTTTCTTTTTTTTTTTCCTAAAATCTTTTTCAACCAACCGTTAAATAAATTTTCGCATGTTGCTAACCTAATCAGCCATATAGTATACACACCTGTGAGCTATCTTAACATTATCCCAAAATTGTGGAAACGCGCAAGTAGATAGGTAAATGACTTATACTGCAAGGTAGAAGGTAATATGACAGTTGTTGGAAGAAACACTCAATAAAAGCAAGGTCTCCCATCAAAGAAAAGTGAAGTGGCGAATTAACTCTAAAGAAGTTGATTACGGGCGTAAACGGGGGTGACTATCCCTTTTCGTTAGAGCAAGACGTTGGGTGTAACTGTTGAGACGGCCGCCATTCCTACCACCAACACCCATACTTAGCCGCATTGAAATGCTACTCATTCGCTGAGTCTGCGAGGCCGGGAGGATGTGAACTTGCAACTTCAGAAATCCGGAGTGTTTTCAACGTAAGGCCACGTTTTTAAAGAGCAATATTGTTCTATTTTTATGATTAAAAAGGATTATCCATAGTTTCAATGGAGAAAAATTCCTTAGCAACTGGAGTGAAACAATGTTCATTGAAACGAGATTGTGACAAAAGAGTTTTGATCGCTTGTTCATTAACATGTTATTGCAAGAAATACCCATCTTCAGCATTTAGTACAATGCTATTCAGCAATACTTGCTATTTTATAGTAACTTAATTATTAAATCTCTGATATTAATCAAGAGAAGAATCTCCAGATCGCATCCAACTTTCTTCCTTTAAAAACAATTTCTTCACTTTAAGTCCTGGATGTTGGTCCTGGATATGACATTAAACTATCTGGAGATCGAGACTCCCCACTTTCTCGTTTATATCTGGTGGTAGCTTAAAAATACACAAACACACTCAAACATTTCTAATCACTGAGTATAAGCTGCTCGTTTCAATTCTGATTGTTGCCTGCCAGTTGCTTCGCTTCTGCCGCACATTCGGAGATGTTAAAGCTTATAATTCTGATGGTGTCGCGATCCATCAGTTTGATATCATAGCGCTGTGATTACCTAGATGTACTTTATATTATAGTTTTTTCAGTTCCTTTGTTTGGATGGTTTACTTATTTATTTTACTTTTTTACTTATATTTGTATTTTCGATAAATGATTTGGTGTCTGCAGAATGATGACACGCTGTTTTTTTTCCTTGTAGGCTTAAAAAATGCATTTCATTTCTTTAATCGGTTTAGGGATAAATTAGCGGCGGATTAGCCGGACGGTATGTTTTTAATGTGCTTATGGTATGTGATAAGTCATTGTTGATCAAGAATAGGCCTTTCAGTGTATAGACGAGACGCAACCATGTAACTTTATGTAAAAAAAATAAATGATAAAACCGCCAAAATCCAATGCGGTTGAAAGTTATGTAAACTTGGCGCATGCTTTTTTCCATCTGCACTTTGTGCACCATAAATGTTTGTTTGTGACGCCAAACACTTTACGACATTTCTTTTGGTTTTTCTGCGATGCTTGTGTAAGGTTTTTTGCATTACCAAAATAATGAAATGTACTTTTCTGCGCTGCCGGAACCGAATCTTTTTTAAGCTTGCTGTCCGTTTTGTTTCCACGTCCTTTAAATGATGAACATGGCGTAAACGCGCTTTGCGTTTGGACGGGGGTGAATGCAGGTGTTCGGGAGGAAAGGGAATTGCTACGCATGTTGTTTTGCAGGACACGTTTTTCCATTGACACCATCTTAGGGTTGTTAAGCGATCTACAAAAAACCGTAAAAACCGTATAAAAGAATTTAGATTTGGATTTGTTCAAGATCGATTTGTGGTGTTGCTATGCGTTAAAACCGTATAAAACAATTTGGATTTAACTGACTTATTTTTCACACGGTGGAAAGAGGGTTGTAAAGACGCCATCTCCTCTGCGAACCATTCGTCTTTCTAAAGAAAACCAATTAATAGGTCATTCAAAAAATGTATGGCACACAATATTTAAAACCGGTCTCTCATTACATTAACGAAATAATAAAAAATTTGAGTAACAAATAAATAATAATAAATTGGGGTTAATTCACATATATATATATAACTATTTATATATTTAGAAACACGATCGTAAATATTTTTTCTATGCGACCGCTTCCGTAGCAGAGAAATAAGCATGTTTTATGAACGATGTCTTATGAATGCCTTGTGAATAAGAGAGCACAATGCCATATATAATAACACATTCAATTGGTAGTCAAATAAACATAAAATATAAAAACAAGAAACGATATATACTTCTTGCGGTCAAAAATATTGAAGTAGAACTTTATTTGGCTTTAAGAAAAATGCAACCTACCTCGTCGAATTTGTTTGTTATTTTGGAGAGTGTAATTTGTGACCTCCTGTTGTCGGCAGATTGGTGAACCGATGCAACCGGTATACCTCTGATGTTTAGAAGTAGGCGTTCAAATTTGCAATTCCTCGCCTCTGTTAGAAGATTAGCTGCTAGTTTTTAATCCAGTCGAACGAAAAACATTATTGCAAACAGACATATAGTGTAAATTAGTGCAGCCTTTGTGCAAAGCCTGCTAAAAGCAACAAATTTGGTATGGTGGTTAAGAAGGCTAAATGAAGTTTTTTTCGGTGAGACCCACTTGGCAACCATGTCTGAAAGGTCACTATGGCAACAATTCCATCTCCATAGCAACATTTGTTTTTATCTTCAAAACTCAAAAGATTTACTACAATATAGATAGAACTCAAAAAATAGAACAAAATTTAATAAAACATTGGGTTTTGAAAATAAACAGGTACCCAGCGATTGAAGTGCGGGTGTTAATTCGTCAAAATTTTCCCAAGTCTTCCAGGCAGTTTTTTTTTCCTTTACCAGAAAAAAACAAAACCTGAACGCAGCCTGAAACCGAATGAAACAGAGGAAACGCTGTGTTCTTTGGACCAAATTCTTGAGCAATACCATGGACCGAAATGAACCGCTGATTTTTTTTCTGTTCCAAACCAAATCCAGAGTTCATCAAAGAGGATTTGCTCGAACAACCCGATACCTAGTAATAAAAAGCTTCTTAAGACACTCAAATTGATATTTATAACCTACTCAAGGATTGGTTATTGGTAAGTAACCACAACGTCAACAGTTCTACTCATGGCTCCATTGTCACGGCACGGCAATATATTGGCGGCTCGAGACAATATAAAAGCTTCGTCATCAAACTGATTTTCGTAGCAAAACTTCAAAACTCCTCCAATGTTAAAAGTCATGTAGGTATACTTCTTAAACTTTTTTAAATCTTCTACGTGCGCTAAAAGTCTATTTTTCAATCTTGTCGTATGCACTCTCTCTCTCTCTCTCTCTCTCTCTCTGAAGTGAGGGCACCAAGTTGTTCAAGCCTGTCTTTGTATAAATCTGCAAGATCTACCAATTTGAAAACGTTGCTACCTTTGGAATTTTGTTCCATGTACCGCGCTAATTCTGCAAGAACTTACCCATGAATTTGTTTATTCATGGAATTGTCTGTTACTTCGGCACTTAATCTATTCGCTTTCCGGTACAGCCTACACATTGAATGGTATAATGCAGTTTTCTCAACAGGGGCTGAATCCTCCAACAATATGGCAACAATATTTTCCTACCCTTTTATCAAGCTGGAATGTCATTGCTTTATGTAGGTCACCATTGGATTTATCACAAAAAAAAGCACGCGGCTCTGATTTTATTTCTTCAGCTTACTCTGCTTTCCTAACAACGCTTGCCATGGTAACTGAGAAAGCGTGTTTTTCAAGACATTTGTTCACATCATATCATTTTTTCGGACCAAAATGTTACAAAGTATCTTTAAAATTTTACTATTATCGATATGTTTACTCCATATAAGTTTTACGTACGATTATATATATCTTTCTAAAGAAAATATTTATCTTTATTTTATATGCAAAAAAATATTTTTACGTTATAATTTCTACGTATGTCATGATGACGTCATCGCACAAAAATGACGTATCAATTTTATGTTTTATGCCATATAACATACCATTTTGTGTTTTCTGTATGATTTGTAAAATTCCATAATATAATCATTTTCAAAGTTTGACGTCACATTAGTATACTTGTATGTTATTTTCTTATTTTCATTGTTTCCACAAACTTTAGTAATGTAAAAGAAAATCAAACCAATATTATGTCTTTTCCTTCCTAATATAATGTTTGAAAAAAGGTTTTCTCAGTTACCATGGCAACCGTTGCTAGGGGAAAAAATATTTTGTTGTTGTTTGTTTGTTTGTTTGTTTGTTTTAGTGTTTTATATGAATGAAAACAATATTATTTTTTTCTTTCCTAATACAATGTATTTTTTATGCATATCTATATTCCTAATTTTTATTAACCTATAAACATATGCAAATGCATCGACAACATTAGTAGGGACCTAAAGAGCATCATAGTGTTACGTCAATACTCCAGTTTGTGATAGAAGCATGAAATTTGGTACACATGACCAATACCTCCTTGCTTTGAAGTTTGAAGGAGGCCACTTCTGAAAATGACCTTATCGTCGATTATGAAAAAGAACCATAGTTCAAAATAATGATAATGGAGTTTTTAAAGAGACTTTTCACATATAACAGTGGCTATTCTTATCCCAAGGTTTAGGTCCTGGTGTACTTAGGGCTCCCATTTGCACCGACGAAGTCGCTTCACCACACAACCCACCATTTTGAACTAGGCTTGCAATTCGCAATGGGTTCCGCTCGAGAACTCAACTGTAACTCGGAAATCAAAATATGTCCGAGGTGGGTTTTGAACCAGCACCATTTAATTTTGTGGATTAAATGTACTAACCACTAAGCTACAGCGCCAAAACAAAATGTCTTCTATATTGTCTTCAATTATGACGGAATAAAATATAAACTGATAAAAACTTGAAGATCGCTGCATTACAAACCATAAAACAGCAAAAAATAGTCTTCAAAATCAAAACCTTACCGCAGACGACCAGTGGCGTAGAAGGCGGGGGGTCAGGAGGGGCACGCCCCCCCCCCCCCCCCCCATTTGTACAAATGTGTTGAATATTTGGGCAACTAAAAGTTTTTTCGGGCAACTATAGCCTAGAGTCTTTGACCAATGACCAACATTTAAGGCAACACTTATCAGTGGCGTAATCAATGTAGGTGCAGGGGGGCGAGCGCCCCCCAAGAAATGTCAAACACGAAAAAGGTCCACTTTAGACTTGAGTAAACATGGTTGTATCATACACAATTTATCGTATTTGGAGTGGGTTTTAGCCAATCTAGAAGGTTGAAATTTTAAAGATTTTCTCACCCGTTGGCCCCAACCGAGGTGGTGTCTCCTCAGTCACTAAATACGAAAAACGGTCCATCATTTTACAATCTCGCCTCTCCAACTGAAAACCTGTAGCTACGCCTCTGCTTATAGTTACAACAAATCATCACTATAACTATTTAGTTATTTATTTTGTTAGCTGTTAAACAAGTTTGTTAGCGGTGAGTTAATTAGTACCCAGCAGTTTTAGAATGAATCGCAGAAGAACATACAGAAGTAAAATTAGATGTACTGCATGCAATACAGTTATATCTCTCTATATATATACATTTAACGTCTATTTTCCATGCTGGCACGGGTTAGACGGGTTTACTGATGGCACGCCTCCATCCTACTCTATCCTGCGCTAACCCAGGCTGAATACGTTTTTCAACGAGATCTTTCTTCACAACCTGATTTGGCACCCAATGTTATTGTATTTGACATGGAGAATGAAAATGTAAATGAAGCATCGGTATATAGAAGCATGGAAGAAGATAAATCAGAAGCAGAGGGGGGTATCAGGCCGTTGAGGACGGTGTCACATATACTTGATTGAACGATCCTACAACCGGCCGAAAAAATTTCCGGGCAGAGGTGGTTGTGCCCCCAAACAATTTCTGGCTCCTACGCCCATGACTTCACATTAACACATTAATACCTTCGCCTAGCTTCCGTAGCAACATCAAAGAAAGTACCAACGAATTCGAGCGATCTAATACCTGTCCTTCTGACACCGAAATTGTACGATGGAAGAGGGGACCATTCTTTACTATACATCCAGTATGACTTTCAACCAAAAAGAACGAAGCCTGGGACTTCACAAGGAAATGTAATCGAACAATCCGAATCCAATAGCGTTCCTCAAGATTTGATTTTTAATAGAAAAAAATATATTTTCTAATAAATATCTCATTTTCCAACATCATACATATCATAAAGTTTGAAAAATCGATGGTATTAATGTGAAGTCATGGGCGTAGAAGCCAAAAATTGATTGGGGAGAGGGCACAACCACCTTTGCCCGAAAAATTCTTTAGCCGGTTATAGGATTGCTAAATCAAGTATATATGACAGGGTCCGCAACAGCCTGATACATGGTTGCCAGCAGATTACCAGTATCACGCCCTCTGACCCCCCGCCTCCTACGCCACTGTGTGAAGGGACCTTAAGAAATGGTCGAAAATCGGGAAATTCGACAATTTGGAATTGAACTGTAGTTTACAATCCCTTTTCAACATATAACTCAACAAACAAATGTCTTGATCCAGACCAGAACTTCTTCGAAGATTCTAACTTCTCATCTGTCAGACAGTTTAATACAATCTGGGAGAATCAGCAAATTTATTTGAAAATCCCATTCGCGTTACCTGTTTAACCGAATCTCGCTTAACCATTCCTCATTAAAACTTAGTGGTTATGATGCATTTACATTCACCGAGACCAAAAATGTGGGTGGAGGTATCTGCATGGTTATTTGTGATAGTCTTACAGTCATCATCGAATTCCTGCCACGAAACATTATCAATTGAATCTATCTAAAAAGACGGGATAAATTCAATTATAAGTTGTAACTACCGCCGGCTTAACAATGAATTAAAACATTATAAACATTTTATTGCAAATTCTTTCGGAAAAATCAACAGGAAAAAGAAAAGCATTCATTTTCTTGGAGATTTTAATCTTGGCGCATTAAAAATACGTCACAGACATAAACATGAAAGATTTTTACGACACTTTAATGAGCTTTGAAATGATACCGGTTATTAACAAACCCACTCGTGTTACAAAACACTGCGTCAGCGCAATAGATATTTTTATTAACGATTTAAACAACCGAGTCTGCGATCATTAAAAGTGATATACGGCTATTTCGCAATAATGACACGTTGCTACAGGCGACAAAATCCCATCAACAATCGTAATAATCTGGTTTGTAGGAGATTTATCAATAACCGCTCGATTAAACCATGTTTGAAAAATAGAGTCTGGCCTTCTATTAACACCGTAAAATTCAAGTTCTGCTTAAACCTGTACTTTGGACCCTCACATTTACCTTGTATTTGCCAAAATCGTTTGCTATTTTAATGCTCTTCTACCCATTTTGTTCTGTGTTTACCTACAGCATTTTTAATACTGAACCTATGACAAGTTTTTTTGGACAAGCAATCTATATTCTTATTGCCTATTTTGCTTCTATTATCCTCGCATAAATTCTACTTTCACCTCAATCTTAATGTGTTTTCATATATATATTTATTTGTATTTATTTGTGGTTTTAAATTATACTTTTATTTTTATGACATAACAGGCCCTCTTATGTTAGAAGCATTTGTATTTTTGTTGGCAAGAGTAAACCTGTATAAATAAAGTTTTTAATAAAATAATAATAAAAAAGAATTTCATGGTTAACCAAATGCCAAATCAAAAAAGACATCTATACTGAACTGCTTTTCAACCATAGATGTTGCTTGATCATTTTAAAGGTCTATTATAGCGTGCTCAGGTGAACATTTCGATTGAAATCCAAATTGACTCTTATAGAGAAGTTCATTTCAAGAGAGATAAGAATAGTATAATCCCGTAGATGTGCTGACTATGCATTTACAAATGTCGCAGTTGCGTAAGGTGGTTATGTTATTTACATGCTCTTTTTGCACCTTTTATCAACCTTTATCACTATGACTTGGCGATCTGTGATCATAATGAACGAATTTTTGCTCTATATATACAGTATAGTCCCGATAACTCAAACCCCCAAGGGACCGAATAAAATAGTTCGAGATAACGAATTTTCGAGTTTTTATGAGAAACTATTAGGAAAGCGGAATGGAAATACAGTTCGAGTTAACGCAAGTTTGACTTAACCGGGGTTCGAGTTATTAGGATTGTATTGTAGAGATTATGCATTATTCGTTCGTAAATTATGGAGTAGACAGGAAGTACAGAAATTGGACTATAAGTTTGAGAGATTGGTAGAAGAATCCTTTTTAAATATACAATAGTAATTTTGCCTATTTTTAGTCTGTTGGGAACAACGAATTAATAATAAATATAATGTGTAATAAGGAAATAAGTATTTCAACCTGCATAAAAAGAAAAACGTCACTAGTTATCATGTAGTAACGTATGGGCCTTTGTTTCCTTTCCTTACTTTAACTGTGGCCTCATTTACTTTGATTAATAGAATATTATCATTACACACAGTTAGGTTTCAGCGTGAAACCATGATATATACATCGTCAAAACGGGAAAAGAAGCGAAAGAATTAAATGTGCTTTGAAGCTGGAGAACTTTACAGCAAACAGAACATGAAAACATCCATCACTCTCCCTCAACTACGATTTTAAGCTATTGTTTTAACTGCCAATAATACAGACTATTTTGCACGGATTAAAGATTGTCCGGCACAAAATAAGACGACTTGCAAAGCAACAGTGAAACAGAGATAAGCAATTTCACAATCACGTCACCCATTTCCCGGCATTGGATATCTTATCGACAACTGTATGCGCAATAGTCGTTTGATAGCAGGTAACATATCATCTAGTTGTATTTCGTTAAGTAGTAGTTATCGCGAGTTACGAGAAAAATATGGCGAATATTTTTTTGAGTTTTTTATGTTTTTCAAAATATTACTAATATAAAAAATTAATATTAAATTAAAATAAAATATTATTAATAGGTCTATATGATATCTTATATAACACACTTTGAAAGCGTGAACATGAACGTCGTCACAACTCAATGATTTTACGATTACATTATTCTAACATTCGCACGTGTCATATTTTGCACTCTGTTTTTAACCAATAGGAATCCCGGGAATAGTTGCTTTAATCAATCAGAAAAAATATTGAATTTTGCACTCCTTTTTAGCCAATCAAGAAAAAATAGTGAGTTTTGCACTCCAAAATATGATATATATATTTCCTCGTGATTAGCCAATCACGTTACAGATATTCACGCAACCTATTGATAATACATCGAGTATTTCTTACATGCGCACGAGAAATTAGTATATAAACAACAAATAAAATCATTATCGATATTTGCTATGTAGAAATGGCGATTCAGAGGAGAATTTCACACTCTTAAAGTAGGTATATATTTCCATGTTAGCTTGCCAACTATCCCATTGTTGAAAGTCGCATTCAATAGCAATATACTTGGGGTAATTTTTTTCAAACCAACTTGAAATGGGCTATTTACTAGAGTTAATTTTGATTAATGATTGGTTTCAAGAGGAGCAATTAAAAGCCGCGAATACCCAGAAGATCTATCTTTAAAACAATCCCAAATATTTTCTATATTTCCAAAGCACGCAGGTTAATGTTCCATTTATTCAGATGCATTTAATCCCACATAATTTGCTATCATTAAGAGATGCTATTTTCAATTACACTAATGAAGTTCTGCAATGATCATCGTTAAAAATTTGTAGATATCTATGCAAGTATACTAGTATAGTATTCTTAAATTAACTAGAAGTAACATCGTTTTATAAATATCCATTTTTGTTTTTATTCAGTTTACACAATTATCCTCAATAACATTTGCAACTAAATGAATGAATCAGAATTTTTTGATTTTATACGAATATCGTGATCCGATTATTCCTAACCCCCTCAATCCATCTCGCTGAGATTTTGCTTCTATTTTAGTCCACCAACGCGAACAAATCTGAATGGAGACGTTGTCTTCCTCTTTCAAATCCCCCCGTCATCCGCTAAAGAAGTTAGTTAATTATTTTAATTTTATTAATTAGTTAGTTAATTATTTTTAAGGCAGATTGATATTTATTTAAAGGCATTTTTACGATATAAATTAATAATGTTAGTTTCATAAATAAATGAAGTCATTTGATATTTGACTCCAGTATGTATGTTGGTTCGTTTTTAACGTGGCTTCCATAACGCTAATTAAGCATTATCATGAAGACCTCTACCCGGAGTTTTAGTGTATTTAATTGCTCCCATTCGCGCTACGGTTATCTTTGATGAAATACGCCGTTGTTTATCTGATAACATGGTCTCGAACCCAGAACCTTTCGATTAAGAGCAGAACGCCTTGCCATTGCGCATGCGCCGGATAATTTCTTTAAATTTAAAGTTATCTTTTTCTTGTACGTAGATCTTCTTTGTCCAACAATCCAAAAAAGATCGACATGGAAAAGCGAGTTTTACAAAACAATATGCATTCTGGTTCACTATCTTCTACAAAACCAGCATTTACTCCTGTCCAAACACAAAGCGCTTTCAAGACATGTTCATCACTCAACGGATCATCAGTTAAACGTAACGATGGAAGTCTGTGTGGATCCAAGCTAAAAAATCTTTCAAGAAAACAAACTCAGAAAAGTACGAATACAGCACCTACAAAGAAGTATATTTTTCACAACGTCGATATAGTAATTTCATCAGAGAAAAAGTCTAAAAAATGTCGTAAAGTTTTTGGCGTAACGAACAAGCACTTGTGGTGCTCGAAGTGCAAGTGGCGGAAGGCATGTACTAAATTTGCATAAGTTTCATACTGTGAAAAGTTTGCTGAAAAAAAGATCTTATTTTATTGCTTTCGCCCTTAATCGCCGCCATTACAGAGTTTATTATAAAATATGGCTTTTGCAGGTTTGAAAGTTTTTATGGTAAGGATTTTTTCGATAATCACTATTTATTGTTAAATAGTAAATATTTAATTGTCATACGTCATAGCCAGTCAAGTATTTAATAAAGTGGAAGTGGAGAGGCAATTATGATTGTGAAAGTGATGACAGAATAATGGAGCCTACAAAGAAAATTACAGATGCAGAGAGATAGTGTGCCTAAAGATTTATTAAGCTTTGGCTTCTCCCAGCCGATATGAAGAGCTTCTTTAATATTTAAATGGCAGATGTCTGAACTAGAAAACAATTTTACAACTTGCTAAAACAAATATATGAAAGACATTTGATTTCAGGTTTCGAGAAAAAGGTCGGCGAAAAATAATGACATCTGCAGACCTTCCCCCTATTTCAAACAGGTTTCACATAATAGGTAGTAGAATTTAATGTTGTATTCACAGTCAGGTATTTACTGGAAGTGAGGTAAATATAAAAAGTAATCAGAAAAATAACACGAAAAACGACGTCACAGTCGATCAAAAATAACACGAAAAACGACGTCACAGTCGATCAAAAATAACACAAAAAACGACGTCACAGTCGATCAAAAATAACACCAAAAACGACGTCACAGTCGATCAAAAATAACACCAAAAACGACATCACAGTCGATCAAAAATAACACCAAAAACGACGTCACAGTCGATCAAAAATAACACCAAAAACAACGTCACAGTCGATCAAAAATAACACGAAAAACGACGTCACAGTCGATCAAAAATATTCTATTATTCAGGTTTTTGTTAATTAATAAAATCTTGACAAACAAGGAGGGTAAAAAATATTTGTAACAAGAAAAATCTGGTAACACAAAAAAAAGAATTTTACTGATAACAAAGAAGCTAACTATTAAACCCTCGTTTTTCTGAAACTCCAGTTTCTTTTTAATAATTAGACGCTTGACCCACATTTATTTTGCACTCTAATAAATAGGTTGTAGATAAAACCGTTTTTTGAAACCTTACAGAACCAAAACGCAAAAGACGCGTTTCTACATTGATCCATTTAACATTGTTGACTAAACTTGTTAAATAAGCCAGAAACCATTATCAATCCACTTTTCATTGGTTATACAAGCGGTAAGGCTATTTTTAGTAAACTGAGATGCACAGTGATCACAGATTATGGAGGAAAATTTTAAAGCCAACTTCCCAATTGTGGATCGTTGGTGTTGGAATGAATAAATAAGCTGACACTTAATAGCATTTATGCAAATGTATGCTTCTGGATTAAGAGGCTTTGAAGGGTAATAGGATAACACTTTTCAAGCCGGTCTCACTAATCCCGATTCACTGCAAGACTTAGAAAGAAGAATAAGTGAACAACTCAAATATTCACCTCGTTAATTATACTATTGGAAGAGTCTCTAGCCGGATTTTTTCTTTGCGAGGATAATCTAATTTCCGTTCAGAAGAAACCTGTCGATGCCCGTGTAGAAAACTCCATCGTTACGAATTTAAAAATCAATTTAAAAACAATGAGGTGGAGGGTGCTAAATCCTGATCGCCTAATCCTCAAGACGTTTTTCAAATTTCTTGCTTTTAATAAGATATGGCAATGCCTTGCGATGGAGCGGGAAGGTCTTTGATATCTGCTGTTATTTGCGATGGAGCGGGAAGGTCTTTGATATCTGCTATTACTTTCGTATTTTGTAAACAAGTCTCAGTAAAGAAACGCCCTATCGCTTTCAATGCTTTTTTCCAACTCCCAAAATACTAATTTACATTTAAGCTGCGCATGTGCGCTTTATAATATATGCTAATTTATTCTACAACATAACAATCATCTGGTAGGAGTATTCTCTTCAATGAATCCGATTAATTAAGGTGGCGTCCACATTTAACAGCGGGAAATCGACAAAAATATTTAAACTAAGATTGCACCTAAAGTTCTCAATATGTTCCAAAGAATTTTTCTAAAACCATTAAACATTAAGAAACAAAATTTAAAAAAACAATACAAAATAAAACCACCTGCCAGGGGGTAATCCAAAACACAAAAACGAGAGTTATATTATACATACACGGGATGATTGTAGGAATTTAAATTCGGGGGTAAAAATGTAAAGAAACACTTTTTCTGAAATATAAATCTAAGTTATCATTTTAACTCGATTTCCTACAATCATCCTGTACAGAAACACATGAAAAACAGCTCCTCAAAATTTGAAGTTGAAATGTCAATCCTATCTGAAGTTATCATCGGCAGAGTTCATGAACCCTCCCCCCCCCGAACCGTATTTTGAGAAAATTGAGCTTGAAGTATGTTGAAGTAACTAAGTTGATAAGTTGATATTCTGTGTATTTTACTATTTGTTCACAATTTGCCTAAAATAATTTTTATTATCATTTTTACCTATCACATAGTGTTTTCATATTGTTTTTGAAAAAAATAACCTTACTGACCTTTCCAAAGGTGGACGCCACCTTAAATGTTATTTCATTTCAAGTTTGTTGGAGTCACGGGTAAGTAGGATGATAACGATGAAGACAGGCCTAAATTATACGTCCGAGAAGGAATGATGCTTGTTGTATATACCAACTCAATAAATTAAATCCTAAGTAAATCGAAATCATGCGAGTGCAGTCTAGTCATTCATTTGACCAAACAAATATTTCCATGGAAAGACACCGGCTCTGATGATACACAGAACAATATCATTTGGACGTCTGCGCCAAAATCTGTGTACGTCGAGAGAAATATTATAAAACGTTTAGGGTTTTATCGTTTGACGGTAATTCAGGTGTTTTCTGACGCAGAGATTTTGTAAACAAACAATACGGAAGCCGAAAAAAAAACAGAGAAAGTAATAAACAGATAGCAGCAATAATGAAAATACTGATGAAGTTTATTGGCCAGGAGCTTTATAGACTACCTTTTCTTCTATTTAACTTTGACTGAAATAAACTAAACGCCCGTTTGCTAATTTTTACACTTTCATCGGTTTTGTGATTTGCTGCATAATTTATGCAAAATTCCAAATCCATAATGGCGGTGAGCGGTACGAGAGCTTCCTCTTCTCTCACTTGACTACTTGACGGTCCGTATTATCACTACTTAGTGGCAGGTTTTGCATGTTTTAGCATACGGACCATCAAGTACGCTGATGGCCTGATGAAAAAGGGAAGTCCACTCGGTACGAGAAAATTATTTTGAGTTTTATTTGAATAAAAGCACATGGATACTGGATATCTTATCTCATATCTTATACCTTGAAAAAACTTCACAGAAATAAAGTGCTACATACAATTTCGCTGCAAAATATTATGTCACGAGTGGAATTTCTTTTGTATTTGACACTAATTACGATGAACAGATCACGAAAAATGAAATATAAAATTTTTATGTAAAAATGTTAAAATATATCAAGATTCGTGTTCCATCACCACCACCGCCAATCCCTTCCCCTCTAATTGTGATTCTGCGTTACAAACAATCAGCAAGTCGGACAACCACCTCCAACACCACCACCACCTTTACCTCTTCCTAATGGTGATGAACCAGTTAAGCATGTTACTTCCGGAAATGTGCCAATCGAAAGTTTCTGGTGGGGAGAAATGAAAGGGAGTGAAGTCGAGAACGAGATTGCCGAGATTTATGAAAAGATTGTCTTCTGGAAGCGAAACCTATTCATGCTGCCGACAGGAGCTTTGGGAAAGTCGTATATCCGTGAGGTGACGCGTCTTTTCAACGCATGGACTGAATCCTCTCCACTGAAAACCTGCGCCATGAAAGCCATACATGTCATGCCTGCACTTCTTCTACAGAAGCCATCCAAGAAGTCGAAATACAAAGAACACATGAATGCACTTGAGGGTCGAATGGCAAGCTGGACGAAAGGTAAATTTAAGAAGCTCTTTGAAGAAGCAGAGGCTATCCAGTCACGGTTACCTGTCAACAACGGAGACATGGCTGCCATATCAAGAAAATTCAAAGAGCTGATGCAGAAAGGCAATGTCAACGGTGCCATCAAGCTCTTAACAAATAACATGAAGGGTGGGATACTTTCTTTAAACGACCAGACAATGGATCTTCTCCGCGCAAAGCATCCGGCAGGAAAAAAGGCCACGGACGATGCTCTCCTGCCATGTAAAATTCCAACAGTTCAGCCAATAATCGTCGATGATATCGATGATGAAATGGTGCTCAAAGCGGCCCAACTAACGAAGGGGGGGGGGAGGGTCAGGACCATCTGGCATAGACGCAGACGGTTGGAGGAAGATACTCACTTCTAGAGTATATGGTGAGACGGGGAACAATGCGAGAAGAGCTTTCGCCAACTCCATCAAGAGAATGTGCACGGACGAGATCACTGACAACTCTTTGGAAGCATTGATGGCATCTCGACTAGTTCCACTTGATAAAAATCAAGGACTCAGGCCGATCGGAGTTGGCGAGGTTCTACGAAGGATCGCTGGAAAAATAAAAAAAATGTGTGGACGAAAGGCCGGTAGTGAAGCAGCAATCCACGCGATGAAGGAGCTCTTTGAAAGGGAGCAGTTGGATGCTGTCCTCCTCGTGGATGCTGCCAACGCGTTCAACAGTGTCAACAGACAAGTACTTCTACACAACATATCAATTTTGTGTCCATCACTAGCCACCTTCGTCAAGAACTGCTACCAATCAGCCGCCCGATTGTTTGTCATAGGTGAACAAGAGCTTCGGTCACGCGAAGGGACTACGCAAGGCGATCTGTTGGGTATGGCAATTTACGCAATCGCTATATCACCGCTGCTTGACATCTTAATTGCGGCGACAAGCGACAACCATAACAAGATGGCTGCATTTGCAGACGACGTAAGTGCGTCTGGAAAGATCACATCGTTTCGAGAATGGTGGGCTTACCTAATAGAAGCAGGACCAAAGTACGGGTATCATCCACAACCAACCAAGTCATGGTTAATCGTAAAACAGGAAAAGCTGGAGGAAACAAAACGAATCTTTGAAGGAACCGGTATCCAGATAACTGTAGAAAGCGAGCGACATCTTGGTGCGGTGATCGGAGGTGAGGAGTACAAGGAGCGGTATATTCGTAACACCATTGAAAAATGGGTGAGCGATGTATCCTTTCTCTCCCAAATTGCGACAACACAACCTCAAGCAGCATACCCGTGCTATACTGCAGGATACCAGCACAAGTTGACGTATTTTCTTAGGACGATTTCAGGAATGGAGAACTACCTACAGCCGTTTGAGAATGTCATCCGACACCATTTCATCCCTGCCATCACTGGCGGCCACATCTTCAACGACAAAGAAATAGCATTACTTTCCCTTCAACCACGTCTCGGGGGACTTGGTCTGAAGAATTTCGTGGAAACAGCGCCATTTGAATATGACAACTCGTGTCATATCACGCTCCACCTGAAGAACGTCCTTCTTGATAAGAACGAAGTGGGAGGTAAAACGAAGTACCAGGTTCAGTTTGAACGAAAACAAAGGCAGCAGACGCGACTCGACAGTCTTCGGGCAGATATGACGATTGACGAAAGGAGACAAAACGATGCCAACTTAGAGTGTGGCGTCTCTAACTGGCTGACGACTCTTCCTCTGAAGGAATGGGGATACGACCACAATAAACAGCAGTTTTGGGACGCCATACGGATACGCAACAACTGGTGCCTCGAATGGCTGTCATCGCATTGTATTTGTGGAGGAAGGTTCAACCTCAGCCACGCCCTTTCCTGCAAGAAAGGTGGTTAGGTTACGCTACGCCACAACAAGATACGTGACATCACTGCGACCCTTTTGAAGGAGATCTGTCACGACGTGAGAACGGAACCACCACTCGTGGAAGTCAACGGGGAAGTCCTCAACGAACGGACTGCCAACACCAGACCAGAAGCACGCCTTGATATAAGCGCTCTCGGTTTCTGGACACTTGACCAAAGAGTATTCTTTGACATAAGGGTTTTTAACCTACACGCTCAGAGGTACAGGTGTTTAGCACTAAAGAGATGCTTTGAGATGCATGAAAAGGAGAAGAAGCGCCAATATAATGAGCGAGTGCTTCAAATTGAAAATGGGACATTTACTCCTCTTGTGTTTGCGACGAACGGTGCTATGTCTCGTGAGTGTCAGACTTTCTATAAGAAAATAACAGAAATGGTGGCAGAAAAGAGGAAAGTCCACATGTCGGTGGCAACAAGTGTTATCCGGACGAAGATCAGCTTCTCGCTTGTCCGCTCGATGTTGCGATGCATCCGCGGATCAAGATCAAGATCACCAACCAACAACAACAACTTGAGTGACTTTCATCTTACAGATCAAGCTCACATCCGTCGAACGGAAAAAACAATCAATCATAAATAAATTATTTTGTATCTTTTTCATCATGTAAATTTAGTTATATGGCGTGCCGGGACAGCCTCCGTCGTGCAATGTTTAAAAAAAAGGTCCTCTTTCTGAATATGGCATGTAAGTAAATATATATATGATTCATTTTAAAGTCAGTTTTTCTTTGAAACGAGGGTTAGACTAAAAGAACTAAAAAGACTAAAGGCTAGAAATAAAATAAAAGATCGAATGGTATCCCAGTCAGCCTTAGAATACCAAAACACACTACGGTGGAATCGGCAATTTACAGAAGACTTCTGCCTGCAGAAGGAACATAATCGAATAGTAATAATGGATTTGAAAGCAAGTGTTGAAAAGAAATTTATCTAACTAAGTTAGATGTCTAATTTATCTTTATTTATTTATTAGTTTTATAAATGTATTATAATATATATATTTTAACATGATAATGGTTTCTAATTTTATAAAATTTTACGGGTATTAACAGTTTTGTTATTATTATTAAATTATTTACTTAAAGAAATATTTTTAATCTGTTTATTTTTATCCAAAAACTCAAAACGCATTTTTTTCTCTTAAATTTTTAGGTTCTACTATATATTTATATATATTCTATATATTATATATTTTGCATTTTCTTCACCGATTATTAAGATTTTGGAAAAACTTACCAAATCACGGTGCGGGTACCTTTAGGGTAAAAATATTCATAGCATAGACTTTGCCAAGAAACTGTAAAATGTTACCCACTTTAATTTGTCGAAATTTTACTTCAAAGTAAAATGAATTCGAAGTTCTGTATGTCTGTATTTGTGGGACCGAAATGTTTTTTTCAAATTTTTGCTTTGTTTATGGTTATACTGACCAGGCTTTTATTCTTCGCGGAAATCTGCTTTTCTCAATTTCTGAACAAATTTACGGCACCGAAACGAAATTACGTGTATTTAATTCAACCAACCAAATCGTCATATTTGTCATTCGTTATAGTGCGCATGTGTGTCGAATTCGCAGAAATCTTACCGACACTACCGCACCAGGTTACCAACACATATTTCATTATGTGCAATACAAAATATCATTCGAATTAACAACTAAACCTCTGTTTCCTTCAAGCATTGTTTATATGTCGATCATTTACCCTAAAGCTGTCATAGAAGTTCATACGAGAAAAGGACCGATTAGCACTATGACGTAGAATCAAGACCGGTCGAATACGGTATATTTAATTGTGAAAAATGTTTAAAATATAAAAAATGCAGCAGGACCTATCTTCATTACAACATATCGAAAGTGTTCCTAAACCATGGGTTGTGCGGATTCATCTCTGGCGCTCTCGATCTCCTTCAAACGCTCTTCATCTGGCTTGAGTAATGACCACAACAGGCTTCTCATGGACACCTCTTGAGGGTTGTAGGAGCGCTGCTTCGACCTAGCCTTCCACACTGCATGCACCATTCCGATTGGTATGCACACCATGGACATCAACGCTAACATCCAACCAATAAACTCAGCCCAACCAGGATATGTGTATCCACCGAACTTTATGCCGTCCCATTGGGCAACTCCACTGAAGAACACCACTAAAAGAAATCAATATAAATATGGTGTAAATAAATATGGTGTAAATACATATATATTATGCAGTATTTTAAATGGATGAAATGTATAGACTGTGAAATTGATAACGATAGCAATTTTTTGGTTTTGAGCATACTCTTTCCAGGGCCGTGGCATTGTCCCAGTTATTGAGGGGGGGGGGGGGCACCATCGAATCCAATTGACCCCAATTGCAACTTAAGTACTGACTCTGATGTCCCATTGGATGGAGGTAAAGTTAATTATTGTGAATTATCCAATCATCATTTCTCGACTGAGAATAGATCACTCGTATAAAATTTTATCTTCTTTAAGTTAAGGAAATTAAAGTAGACTGGAAATTATTGACGGGGGGGGGGGGGGAGGGTCAGGGCGCCCCTAGGTGCTACGGCCTCGCTTTCTTTCTAAACATAAATAAGTGCAGGAAATTATCTATAATATTTCAATCTTTGTAAAACCTAACAGAGAAAATATGGTTTCTTACGTTGCTGTTGTTTTTAATAAAGCATAATTTATAATTGCAATTAAAAAAGAAGAAACTTTAAAGCATTATAACAATCCTACCAATAATAATCACTGGCGATATGTACTTCCAGCAGTAGTACCAATACCGGCATGGTCTCCGCCCGATCATGGTTTCTATGTTGTCCAGCAGCCTGTCCGCGCCGTATATCCAGCCGACCGCCACCACCTCGAAGAAGGAGAGGAAGAGCAAAGACACTCCACCCGTCTGCGTATTAAACATCTCAACGATGTAAGGACCTGCTTGAAGTACTGTTGGTATGCCGAGAAAGAACGCCACGATGCACATGATTAGGATGAATATCTCCTTGTATTTGCGCAAGTATTTGGGGTATTCGTCACTGACGCTTGATATCACGCACTCCATCATCGCAAACTGACTGTCCAAGCCAATCGTGAGCAACATGAGGAAGAAGAGAATAGACCACACGGTGGAGATGGGCATCAGAGATACGCCAGCGGGATAAACCACGAACACCAAGCCAGGTCCTGAGAATTAACAAATCTCATTCAATCATTTTCGTTTATTTTACAGTTGGCTCTCTGTAGCTCGAACACCATGGGGAATCAGAAATTGGTCGAGTTAAGAAGAGATTCGAGTGATTAATTAAAGTGAGTCCACTGTATTATCTAAAAAAATCTTTTCTTTTGGAAATGCTTTCGCTTTCAAAGGGCAATCATCAAAAATACAATTCAGAGACAAAAACCTGCGTACCAGAAGTCGCTACTTTGTCAATGGGAATATCCAAAACTTTAGATAGATGACCAAGGACAGCGAAGACGACAAAACCACAGAAGACACTCGTGGCACAGTTGATGCTCGCCACCAGGACCGCGTCTCTATTGTATACAAATCAATTGTTGTGCAGTTTCCAATGAAATTCATCTGAGATTCTCAAATATTCAACATTTCATTCTTGTTATTATTGTTCTACTTTGTCTTCTTCGAATTTCATATTAGATATCTCGACATCATTCTGAAATTACGTCATCATTCTGGAGTTACGTCATCATTCTGTAGTTACGTCATCATTCTGGCTGAGACGTTTGGCGCACTGACTAAGTCAAATTTGTAAAAACCTGTTTTTGTATAATTATTTGCGATTGAGATCTTTGATTTAAAAATCAATTAATAGTATCCCGGGCGGTTGTAGGGCGGGTTTCTCATCGTTGTCCAAAGACAAGAAACAGAGATTTTACACTGTATCTTCAGAGAATTAAAAATAGGCACCTGTAGCAGTTATTGCGGAACTTATTGTAGCTTCCCATCGCTATGAGTGAACCAAAACCCACACCGAGCGAGTAAAAAATCTGCGACGCTGCTCGCACCCACACCTTAAACGCAAATGTATTGTGTTAAAAACGACATTTGTAATTTTAAGCAAGTTTGTTCTAGGGTGGCGTTCGTGTTGTCTTGAAATACATTGCAAACAATTAAAGAAATAAACGGCTGTCTTACATTTGCATCCAATAGCTTTGCGGGCACCGGTTTCAAGTAATAGATAATTCCATCGAGTGAGCCGTCCAACGTCACGCCACGTATTAGGAGTATAAATAACACCAAATAAGGAAATGTTGCCGTGACGTATACCACCTGGAGCATTAAGACGTTAGATGTATAAGAGCGAATCGAGTTGAAGAACCTCACCTTTCCCACTGATTTCACCCCCTTGAAAATGCAAAAGTACACGACGATCCATGCCAAGAGCAGGCATAAGCACAACTCCCACTTAACCTCGCCAGTTTCGTCGATGCCACCCGATTGCTCTAGAACATAATCTCTAAAGAAAAATAAATGTTGCGCCCAACTCAATTGTACGTGTTTACTTCATAAACTCTTCCGAAGGGAGAATCGGTTTATCGGGTCTCACGAATGTACAACCAATGATCTTTCCGGTTTGGTTGAACAGCGCGGAGGCGTTTTCATAAAGCGGGGAAAATTTCTTCTCGCAACTTAAAATATCTACGCTAATGTTCGTCGCTGGGTTGACGGTGACGTTGTGCAAAACGCCGTCGCCTTTCGGCGGCCCGTCGTAGCACGCTTTTGTGTTCCAGGGATTATCGCATCCTCTCCAAGGAACGTCGGCGCGGAATGATTCGAAAAGGTAGTAGAAGATCCAGGCGATAATCGCGTTGTAATACACACTCACAAGGAAAGATACGACCAACATGGCGAAACCGATCCCTGAAAATCAAATGGAGCATTACACCAAATGCAGTTACAGCCTGGAATAAACCTTGTAGAAGCGGAGAAACGGCTTTCCAACAGCTTATCGGGCCCAGGCCTACGTACTGGCTCAACGACAACTCCATAAAAAACAACGGTATTCCACAAATCACCAGAAAGAAGAAATATGGAACCAAAAAAGCGCCTGAAACGTAGCATTGTCATGAGATGTTTAAACGACTTTTGTGATACAGACGCAATAATTTTACCTCCGCCGTTCTCGAAACAAAGATTTGGAAAACGCCACACGTTGCCAAAACCGACCGCATAGCCGATGCACGATAATAAGAAATCTAGTTTGTTGCCCCATTCCTCCCTTTCTTCCTCTGGTTCTTCTTCCTGTTTTCAACATATGCACTTTCTTTTTTTTCATAAGAACACTAAGGCTTAAATTTGTCAAAAATTAAGAACAAACTAAGAACAAGGCTAAGGCTTAATTAATAATTAGGTTGGTGCATTTGCAACTGTAAGACCCCATTACAGAAGAATATTCAAAGATATAGGAAGAATAACAGGTGCGACCTAAATTTAGTATTATTCTTCACAAATATTCTTCAGTGTAATTGGCCTGTACGTGTTTTTTTTTTCTTTTCTTTGTAGATTTGCAACTTATGGAGTAAAAACACAAAACTCTTTCTCGCATATATTTAAGAACAGAATAAAAACAAATTGAGGCTAGAATCAGCTAAAAATTAAGTACAACCAAGGCTGAACTCAATTTACCTGGTTCTTATAAAAAGAAAAAAGTGTATCATTATAAAAATCCACCTAAAACAAAAGCAAAAGCAAGCATTCTCACGGACCTTTTTGTTATTCGACGGTTTTTCATCAAGTGGTGCCAATTCTACGTTATCCGACATTTTATGTTCTTGCTAAATAAAAAAATTATATAAACAATCCACTCATTCATTCAAACATCACAAAAGTATCTTTTATAGTTTGGTTGCGCTAACAACATCAAAAACATATATTTGCAGTAATCGATGAAGCGAAAACAAATAAAGTCGCCAATAATGTAAAGAGATTGTTAAAACACTCTCAATTTCGCCTGACAATAATCCAAAACGTTTGCCCTGCCCATTTGTCCTCGTAAAAGAATTCAATCAAAGAAACAAAAAAAAAATGTTTTAAAACAATATTAAACGTAATGCCCTGTATACCAGCACCGTTTGTTAGTTTAGCTATCCTTTTTTGTTGCCTTATCAGCTGCACAGCGGCTTATCTCTTGTCAAAATGGTAATCTCGCTGTTAACTTAACGTTAGATCGTTTTCATAACAAATAGTTACCGCAGAGTGCTGACCAAAAAACATCAACAGACTTACATTGCTTGGGAAAAACCTCACAGCGTTTTGAAAACAAAATGCTATTCGATCAATTGGCCATCGATGAGTAAACAATCAATAAAAAGGTTCATTCGTGCAAAAAAGTTGTTTCCCGTTTATTGTTTACTGTTAAAAAGCAGTCGCAAGTTTCTTTTGAGAAAAATCGTGCGCTACATATTGTTCTATTTAAAGCAATGCTTAAAGTTCGAATATCTCTAACAACTTGTCGGATATTAGTTTTAGTGCAACACAAAGTAAATAAGAGTAACAATCGTTTATATAGAATTTTAACTTAAACTAGCTTTTTAATCCATATTGTTTTTGATTCTATTAACTTTGAATTTCGTTATTTGTAATGACGTCAATTGAAAATATTGTGTTACCATGCGTAAGCCACTAATAAACAAATACGAGTCTTTTCCACCCGTTGATCGGTGCAAATGCAAATTCGGTTAGGTTATGTTGGTTTGTTTTTCAAGTCAAATATATCTGAAACAATCTGCGAAAAAGACAAACTGGCTATCAAACTGAAGGAATATGTGAATTTCCAGGGCCGTTACAACTCAAAATTTTTTTGGGGGGCCAAACAAGGAAAAATCTTTAGGATAAGGGAGTGAAAAAATTGTCGACCACCATGGTTGGGCAACGAAGAAATTTTTCTAATCTGAAAGCTCTAAAAACACATTATAAGGCTATTTCCATCCCTTGAGAAGAAAATTAATTGTGAAATGTTTCACTTCCATGAAACTTAATAATATGTAAAGTATAATCGAAAATATTTTTTATTTCAACCCCCGGTTGTTACGGCCATGATTTTGTAGTTAATTAAATGTATGGAGAGTATGAAACTGCACCCGGGAAGAAGACGGTCTTTGTTTTTTATTCTTGAGAATTACACATGTAAAACAAAAAGCCAATTAAGCGCGCGAACTATAAACTATATAACGTAAAGAACATAGATTTACGCGAATGTAAGCTGATATGTGTTAGCGCGTCAGGAATTAACGGGGTCATTAATTGACGCGGACTCTTAAACCGAATTTTTATCAACAACGTCATGTAATTTTATCTTTATTAGAGCGGGACTTGAAGCATCAATAAGGGTCAAAGTTGTTTGGCCTTTGGTAGAAAAGCTCTCAGTTTATATCACTACAGTGGGGAGATAAAATACCCATTTACACGTTGTTTTTTTAAAAGAAACTAAGGTTTTGGGCATCTAGGTAGTTTCTTACAGATTTACCTTAAATTTACTAGAAAAGTTTCTTAAGGGTTTCTTATTATATCAGAATTTTTGCCTTACTGAGGAATGTCACAGAGAACAAACTTTTATGATTTTTACTTATCTTTTAGTTTTATAACTTGAAAACGCGGTAATTACCGAGTCCCTAACTCTGCATTCATTTGCAGACCTACAGGCAGAAGCATGTCTTAGATTGTATGGTAGAGGATGAAGAAGTGGAATCTGATCGGGAAGCATCTAAGACGGCGATGCTTCAAATTTCCTTTTAGATATTTGACTTTTAAATAACTATAAATACACGTATTATTTTTTATCAGAAACTAAGCAAAGTCCCTACTAGTTGCAGTTTCCTAATTTTGGGGAGGTTAAGTATCAAAAGTTTCTTAAATCATAAAAATGTTATATTGTATAAGAGTTAGTTATCATTAACAGAAATATGTTAAAAATGTGTATCCTGTATTTCTTTGGTTCTTTTTTTAAGGCATGTTACCTTATACTTATATTATTCAGACAACAATGTCATCTTCTTAAAACATTCGATTTCAAGTTAACATGTTTACAACGCTGTTGAGAACCAGACTTCAATTTCTTAGGAAATATTTTTGTAGTACTACAGTTTTTTAAATATTTGAAGATCTAGATCTAGCTTTGAAGATTTCCTTTTCTTTTGAGGATTTGAGTAAATTGACATTCACTCTGGGCTTTTTGGCTTTTTCTTTCTGTTTTAAAGTTTTGGTTTTTAAAGGACGACTTTCATGAGAATGTTAGAGGAAATTTCAGTTAATCCATTATATTAGTTTTGTTTGTATACATGTATATTTCAGAAATGTGACAAGGTCTTTCTTCCAATCGTTTTCTTCTTATGACAGGGTCTTTCTTCCAATCGCTTTCTTCTTATGACAGGGTCTTTCTTCCAATCGTTTTCTTCTTATGACAGGGTCTTCCTTCCAATCGTTTTCTTCTTATGACAGGGTCTTCCTTCCAATCGTTTTCTTCTTATGACAGGGTCTTCCTTCCAATCGTTTTCTTCTTATGACAGGGTCTTCCTTCCAATCGTTTTCTTCTTATGAAAGGGTCTTCCTTCCAATCGTTTTCTTCTTATGACAGGGTCTTCCTTCCAATCGTTTTTTTCTTATTTCGTAAAAACCTTGAGTATAAACACATCTAATATTCAATTCCTTTAAATAGTTCAGTTTAGTTTAAACAGCTTTTGAATTCGGTAAATTTGCATTAGTTTAGACTTATGCGTGCTTGTCTATGCAATGTTGTCGTAGTTGACATAGCTATGAATGAACGAGAAAGTTTTAAGGGACGCGCAAAATTTCTTGTGCGATATGAGATTCCTGGATTTCTAGGCATTCTACTTCCAATAGTACATCTGATGTGCTTCCCAGGATATACCTCAAAGATTAGCCTGGCTAGTCGCGAATCACTCGCGTAGTATCCAAATGCTCGCGTTTTCTTCTTTGACTCCTATGGTTATCTTGATTAGCTTCATCGTTGTTAGCTTCATCTTTGTTTGAGAAAAAAATTCTGTGTAACCAAGTTTTACTTCACGAGCTTTCTTGAATATTTTCGTTTTCGTTTCAATTTCAAAATTTGCTCTGATTGTTCTTCGACGTCTTGTCTTCCACGCGATGCTTTCGCTCTATGGATAAACTATAAATGCTGACTTTAAGTTTCGTCTCAGTAACTTCTTTTGTCCTTTTTTGGATTCTCTTCCCAGGTTTCGTTGTTACTTAGGTTAGGTTTCCATGCCCCAGTCAAAGCGCATTACAGCGGTTTTTGTTTTCCTGGTCATTTAATTTCGTTTTTAGTTCATTCATTAGTTTGGTCTTTAAATCATCATCATCATCATCATCCGGTCGAGCTAATTGCACGGATTTAAAGGAAAGGTCACGGAATGGTCTTTAAATAATGCTTTAATATTGTACACCATTAACCTTTTGTTTCAAAGATTTAAAGTTTTTGAGAAAGTTGTATTGTCCTCAAATTTTATAGATTTCTATTTTTCGTTTACTTCCACCACTAAATGTTTAAACTTTTTATCTTGCCTATCCAAGACCAATTTTGTAAAATCCATCATTGAGTTTTGCTGTAACTTTAAAATGTCCTCTATTTGTTCAAAGTTGAAAACCAATATACAAAAACAATCGCGAGCTCGCAATGAGCTCGCAAGAACAATCGCAAACTCGCAATAAGCTCGCAAGACACGTCCGTTCTCCTCAACGACTGAATAACAATTAACTTATTTTACTTTATGTCTGTCCTGCATAGAATATCTCGCTACGCTACATCTAGCAAAAAAACAAAACAAATACTTTTTCGCTATATTGTCGCTGCAAAAATTATGCCAGTATGCGTTAGATTTATTATCCAACGATATGGTATATCCTTTGCGACGCTTTTAAATTTATTTAAAAACATATCTTAAAAATATTTTCTATTGATTTAAAATCATTTCTCATATTAAACCATGCTTCTGGCAAAAAAACAACAAGCATCTTAGAGTTTCCATATATTTATTCGCTAGAAATTATCATCGACTCTTACATGAGAGCGAATTTTACTTTCGGCTACCGTCAAAATTTAAGCTTGCAATTAATTATTTATTCATTTTGTGCGGGGTGAACCAAATAAATATTGCATCCAATACTTTGAAAGAGCGAACTGAAATTATGTGTTGAGATTGTAACTTAAACAATTCGAAAGTAGAACAGTTACCAAAAAGAACATTTTTCTGACGTAAGTGCATGCCGTAAAAGAATCTGTCAAGGAACTCTTAAAAACAATTAATTTTTGTGTGATATTGCCAAGTCAAGGAACTCTTAAAAAATCGTATTTAGGTTTGTCTATGCGACATTAATTTTTGTGTGATCGACGTATTGTGAGGTAAAGAACCTTTCTTTAAAAACCTTACTTTAACCTGAGTACTTTAAAATAATAGACACTATTGTACTTAACTACACTGGCTGTTTCTTTTAAATATACAACTGCAGGTGCAAAAAGAATATGGGTGCTGGTATAATGTGCTGGTGCTATACATAGTTGTCAAGTCAACATGCTTTCAGCAATAAATAGTGTTCTTCTATTTCATGTTCCATCCATTGAAACTTTCGTTAAACTGGTTGTATAACGTATTTCATTTCTTCCAAATGAGCTTGAACTGTTTCCTAAGTGAGACAAAAATGACGAAATAAACTCAATATTTTATTTTCCTGTCTTATTTCCTAGAATATCAATATTCGATGATAAAAGAATGCTGGTCGTTTACCAATAACGAAGAAGGAAATATGAAGGTAATTCATTGTATTGGTTGATTATACTCTTTATGAAAGCAAGAGGAAAAGTTTTCAGGGAAACAGATGTGTTTTCATCGACGTTAACTTTTATTGCGAGAATGTCATTGTTTCTGTGAAACAGCGTATATGATTTTCCAGAGATTTAACTTGAAAAACAACTTAATTTAACCTATCAGAAGCGTTTTTGGCGTTTATTTTACCAATCAAATCGCGAGGTTTGAGCGGCGACGGCCGTTTGTTTCAAATTCACTTTTAGTCATATAGATATGGACCTGTGTAATAATTGCCTCGTTTTATTTTACATAAGATAAGTCTCTCACGTCCTCATTGTATACTGCAAGGATTTTGTCCTCCGAGATGTCTGTTTTCCATACAAACACGTCATCAATAAAAAACGAAGACGTTTCTGTTGGACCGATGAAAGAGGTTGGACTATCATCGGCTGATGACACCTGATTGGTTTCCGTCTCTAAACGTGAAACAATTCTTGATTATTAGAAATTCCAAGAATGTTAAGCTTCCATAGATTTGATATAAAACAAAATGTGAAACAAGCAAACAAATTGGCTTAGTTATAGTTGTTCAGAAGCTTTATAATATTTCTACACGACTATGAGGTTAATAAATGGTTTAACAAGATTTATAATATTCCCAGAAAAAGCACGCTATTACAATATATATTCCCACCATGCACCGCAAATATTCCCACCATGCACCGCAAATATTCTCACCATGCACCGCAAATATTCTCACCATGCACCGCGAATATTCCCACCATGCACCGCGAATATTCCCACCATGCACCGCGAATAAGATAATCACTTGATTGTGATACCTGTTAAGTTAGTGTGCTTCTTCCCATTCACGTAAATGTGAATTGTTTTGGTTTCGTCGAAGCGCACTCCAAAATGATTCCACGTGTAAATAGTGTAAACAAATCCCTCATTCCCAAAGGTGGTGAGAAACATTTTCCGATTGAAAAACCAACCACTAAATGAGTAAACCTTTTAAGATAAAATTGTAGAATTGACTAAATCGCGCGATTATGAAGTGGAAATGCTATATATTGTTCAATTCGGCGCCTTTGCTCAACCTTACCTGTATTCAGATTTCATAGTGTAGAAATTGAATTTTCCCTTTTCATGTAGGGTGATGCCAAATCCAAATGATTTCTGAAAATGTTACAACCAGAATAACGTATGAGCAACTAATTACAAAACCACTCGTTTGTTACAAACACATAAACTTCCTAAGTATCGAAAATCAAAGAAGTGTTTGGTGATATATTTATTGAAAGTCAAAATAGAATAAGAATGAGTAAAATAACAGTTCTTGACGTTTGCAAGGTATATCTAATTGAACGGAAGATAGTGGTACATACAATGTAGTTGAACATCACCACATCCCCTTTGTGGTCAAATAACGCTTTAAACCAAAATGTCATGGAAAATCCCTGGCAATCTTTATTTTCGGAATAGCAACTAAATGCAAAGAACGTATTAATGTCATTACGCTAACAATAGATTAATTTGTCCCTCGACTTTGTCCTTGATTGTCCCATAATCAAATTTTCTCAAACCTCTTCTACTAGTACGGACTTCCTTATCCTTCCGGTTTGTAAGAAGGGATAAAATGAAATACAAATTAAAGAAGATCGTTTATCTCCTCAATTTAATAAGGAATCTTTGTGTTATTTTACCTCACGGCTTTAAGCATTTCGCTTAAAGAAGTGTGTTGGATCGAAAGACATTTTCCTTTGCAACTCATGACGTTTTCCGATAGTCTCTCTGGATCAACCGTCAAAACACTTTTGTTGGCTACAGGGTTTATCGTCATAGTCGTATAATAGGTTCCTTTGTTTAAGTAGTTCCCATCGAAGTAAAACTTCCAGACAGCATCGTGTTCAACAGGAGGCGCTTTAAAAATCGTTATATGATTTGTGAAAAGCAAATATGGTCAAATAAGTCATTTAAGTGCAGACTATACCTCTATGATTTGTGTAACCTTTGCGGTAGTGAAAAAAGAAATTGAAGAAGAAAAAGTGTTTTGAAATAACCTGCGGTTGTTGGGTTGGTGCTCTCACATTTATTGAGATCGTCGCCGGAAACCGATCTAAAAGATAATTCAACCGGATACAGTTCAAAAGGTTTTGTGTTGGTAGTCTGGAAAAACTATACATTAAAAATAGATAGTTAGATTGTAAGGAACAACGTTACTAATTTAAGTTTTTTTACTCTATCTTGTGCTAGGCTACGCAGTAAATAAATTGTACGGAATCTCCCTATTCGGTATTTCTATTTTGCTGTCGCCACATTCATTCATAAGTAACTGCCAAGCACGGGCCGATATGTCCCATGTTGCTTTTTACTTCTGAGTTTGGTGCTTTTTCATGAATTCTCAACGTTTTGCGTGTGAGCTCCAGTAACTTGGTCAACGAATTCATACGCGAGGTTGACAGTCAGGTGGCTATATCGCATGGCTTGTATTGCATCATATGCGGCACATGGATGCAACATTATTGTGGTGCCCTGCAGAATAGAACCCTATATTATAGGGAACAGGGTCACAATATACATAAAACACTTTCCGGCAAATGCCACCAAACACCCATTGTTGTGGTAACTGACGCCACTGGTGATGTTTTTTGCTACGAGTAAACAGTCTCTCGTCCACTTCTACAGTCGTATTGGGCCCTCTAATTAGGATAGGATTAGCGAGTGGGATAGCAGCACAAATTTCACGGATGTAGTTGTTCCAATCAACAGCAGTGATTTTATTCACGCCCAATCCCTGCCTGCGAAACTCGACACTTGTCCATTCTTTACTCCAGCAATAGAAATAGTACGACTTTTCTGGAGAGTCGATTTGCGTTATCTAACCAAGTGGTTTTTCGTAACCCTACTTCTGCACCGCCATCTGTCGCCCGTTTCACGGAGATTTAGCGCCATGGGGTTTCCACAACTCCCACAATTTCTTGGGTTGGTAGCCTTGTTATTAACCACGTTTTCACAGATTTATCGCAACGAATGAAATATGAAATATATGTGTTCACAACATAAATGTTCAAACAAGAAGTGAGATTGAAAACTAATGAATATAAAACCAGACAACAGTTATTCATGGTTATATTTTTGGAACCTCGCATTTTTGTATTATAGGAAAAAGTACATACAGTATAATCGTGATTACTCGAACCCCCTTTAAGTCGAACTCGCGTTAACTCGAACTGTTTGTCCAACTCAAACCTTTTCCCTGATAGTTTCTCATAAAAACTCCCGATAACTCGAACATTCGTTATCTTGAACTATTTTACTCGGTCCCTTGGGGGTTCGGGATTACGAGAACTCATACGACAACATGATTTTCAAAAACCTCTATCCCTATTGGCAATTTCTCTCTTTAGAGAGAGGTTGTCATGGTAATACGATACGATACAGCGTTAAAGAATCTTCTATACAACTTCCCCCCATTAAAGAAATTGATGGATTACAAACTATCTTTGGAGATAGGTTACTTAACAGCAAAATAGAAAAATATTCAACAAATTTTCCCATATCAAAGATATCTTTAACGTTATTTACTGCGAGATTTAAAGTCTTCTTGTCCAATATACTAGGGTTGGACACAATCTTGTCTCGTTTTCACTTCTATTCGTGTCTTACAATGTTCATGTAAGTGTCCGACCATAAATTTCTTCAAATCTTCTTAATTTGGTTGACCGCTATGAAATTGCAAGGAATTGCTACAGTCTTTAATCGCCGGTTTAATGGGAAAGTTTTCTTCGCTTAAATCTCCCTAACAATAGCTGCATTGAAAATGATAGACAGTTAAAGACATCCTGGACGTGTCCTCACCTCAGTACAAAATTGTCTGTCGATAAGCCTAGAGGGCTTTCTTAATCCTCTTCATTTTCTGCGTTTTTAAAACACAATTTGCGCTATGAATGTTCGCGGTAAAAGGCACAATGACGACGCCAGTTACCATTAGGAAATCATCAAGTTCAACATCTGTGCGCAAACTTTGCGTCAAGGATTGCTCCTGTCGATGACTCTAAACATGAAATATTGCTTTCGCGTGACAACCCGGCAGAGATGTTTCCCTCGATCGAGGCGTCGAGCTGAATAAGATCCCGATTCTGCTCCGGTGACCTCTCGACCTCTAACGACATCTTAGACGTTTGTTAATTTTAGTGCTTTCCGCGAGGCTTTCTTGAATGGCAGGATAACCACACCATAGATAGAAACGCTCCCCCGAGTTGTTGATTCTTACATGCCTTTGTTTCGCTTTGTCAGATTTAAAATGCAATTGTTCCACCTTTACTCAATCTCAAATTTCTCCAAAGGTGCAAGAAGCGCGTCGATATATGAACTATCAAGAGTAATCGTCTAGTTTAGCAATGTAATTATCGGTTCCATTTTATTTATAATTTATGGCAAATCAAATCAAATGCTTTTTTGTTAGAAAACAATGAAAACCTAATATCAGCACATTTTGAACGCGGAAATCTTTTCGAAAATCTCAAAATGTTAATAAAAGAAGTAAGTGTGCAGCAGATATTAGAAAAGACTAAAATAATAAATCATTTGCTGTCTCAACGACATCATTTTTGGTGTCCATTGTTACATGTCGCTGACGAATTTCCCGGATGACGATTATGATTTATTGTGTGGTCCACTCTAAAAATAGAAAATTCCGACCACTTTTCTCGATGCAAAGAAGAGAACTGGGCGGTTGTTGATAAAAAAAACATTACAATTCAATTTCGGGAGCAAATTCCGCTGTCTTTGCAAGAATTTTTTCTATATTGGTTTTAATTTATACTAGATAAAATAGCCCACATTTCATTTTTATTAATAAAAGTAACTACAAGTTTGAGTTGTGATGAGGGAATATAAACTTGTTGTTCTTGGCTCTGGCGGCGTTGGAAAAAGTGCATTGGTAAGATTATTTTACATTTTCCTAAACTTTTGACTTAACGTATCAGTGTAACCATTAACTTAATGTATAAAAACGTTTAATTTAAACCAGTTTGTTTAATTTTTGTATTGATCTCATGAGAGAGGCAGTAACTAGATTTTACTTTAAAAGTGGTGGTGCCAGTCACATATCTATTGGTTCTTTTCACTGATGAGGATCTTTCCCTAGATAGACTGATGCTAATGGATATGTAATGATGTACCCAAAAATATAAAACCAAATATTGATTATAAATATGAAATGCCAGGATAACTTGGATGACTAGTTGTACAGGTATTAATGTTTAAAATACAACGAAATATAATCCAGTAACTTACAAAATAACTTTATCATAAATATAACATATTAACTCGAATTATTGATTCAGTTTATTAGAAGAGGTGTAACATTGATAGCAATTTATTTTTATTTAACTGAAGTTTTTAACCTTTGTAAATATTTTTGATAATAATAATAGTAGTATATATATACATATATATATATATGGTTACAGGCCAACTCGGTCAAATGCCAACTCAGCCTACAAACTTGGACTTAGATTTCTGATTTATGTACAAAATGAGGACTCAACTGTTTGGTGGGAACTGGTCATGACGGTTGCATTTCTTGTACAAACGGAGTTTTAATCAAGTTTTTTGCGGTATCAGCGGAATTAATAAAGTCCCGATTGGTCAGATATATCAGAATTTTTTTCAGGAAATAAATTTGGCCTCGTCCATTGATTAGACAAAATATGAAATAAAGAAACAAAGTTCATTTTGTTCATTGAATTTTCCTAACATTAGGACCTAGCTCTACTAGATAGATTTTTTGCCTATCATATGAAAAAAACACTGTTATCGGTATTCTCGAACCTGCCAACGAAGTTGGCACACACAGTTCTAAGTATGCTTTCGTTTCGCCGAGCAAACAGACAAGTCCTCATTTTGTATGTAACCGACACAGACAAATCAATATGGCTGCTGGCGTTCGGAAATCTTGCTGTAATATATATACCAACAAAAAGTCTTCTAAAGACTTTATTAGCGGACCAAATGTATTGATATTCACATGATAGATTGAATAATATATAAACATATTGAGGCAAAAATAAATGAAGAATATAGTAAAGGAAACGTCAAATTCATAGTTAGACTGAGTTGGCCATACACCCATATATATATAGTATATTATTTACCAAAAGATATCATCATTACATAAAAATATTTATAAATTTTAAATTAGGGAGCTACTCAATGGTTCCCCCTAAGAAAGACAAACCAACAAATATATATATATATATAAACCTGTAAAACAACAATGTTTTAATATGACAGTTTTCACAGCATTGTTTACTTGTTTATGATAGTAATTTTGACTAATTGAGAAAATTGCTTGTTAATATATTTGAAATAGCTTGTTAATAATTCCAATTTATTTGTTCCAATCAGCAATGCTCTGATATTTTATAGAATATTCACCGTAAAATGAAGTGTTACAATAAGGAACAATCACCTTATTGTTAGAAATATTTTGAGTGCCATATTAGTGGAAATTACAAATGTTTGGAAAAAATTACTAATTGATGTAGGAACAAATTGTTTAAGGGAATCTTGAAAATTTGATGTACAATTATAAGGGTTGAATATTTGGTTCAATTCCCAGTTCCGACATATCTTTATTTCTGAAGTTCTTGAAAAAGAAACTCATTGCGTATGCAAGCCTAGCTCGAAATGGTTGATTGACTGGTGAAGTGACTTTGTAGGCGCAAATAGGCACTTTAAGTACACCTGGACCTTTGGATAGGACTATAATAATTAGAGCAGACTGATCTTTTTAATGATAGTTTTGGTTATGGTAGACCGCTCCCCCTCCCATTTAAAAAACTTTTGATTTCATACACCCCATTTAAAAGTCTGTATAGACACTTTAAAATGTACATTTAAAAGACTCTATAGTGACAGACGTATGTTAGATACTAAATCTGGACATGCTTTCTTTTCGGCATTGTACTAACTGTACGTTTAATGAATGTCAGATAACAGTAATACTGAAAAATAATGAAATAGCAAAGTAAATTACTGGCATTGTCCAAAAAAATATTGCTCTCTCTGGTAAATATCATCGATAAATAAACTCTCCATATTATTTTGACAGGCAATGATGAAGGCTTGCTTCTTTAATTGTGTTGTTAAGTCTTCCATGTTGTTTTTTCAGACTGTGCAGTTTGTGCAAGGGATATTTGTAGAGAAGTATGATCCAACTATTGAAGACTCTTATAGAAAGGTAACTACAAACAAACGTACAAGAATAAAATTTCATCTCGTTGTCATCAATAACTAATGACTTTTTAATGTTTGATAATTTAAAATCTCCGCACATTTAATTATAATTATATATGTTAATTATGTATGATTGTTTAGAAAGGTATAGGAATTTGGTGTAGCGAGTTGAATTTTGTATAGCGAGTTTTCTGAGCGAAATGTGCACGACCTTTTTTCTATTTGGCTAGGGATATTTGCCTGAGTGTACTTAGTCTGCATTCGGGAGTTTGTTCGAATATACTAGAACAGATTAACGAAATGAAAGATTATTAAACGTTTCTTCATCAGCTCACGGACATTGCTCCTACTTGTTATTCTCACAGATTTTCGAAAATACTACTGAAATGAGTTTTAAAATTAGCGTTCTTATTATTTTAGCAAGTGGAGGTGGATGGTGCACAAGCAATGTTGGAGATACTAGATACGGCTGGAACGGTACGAACATTTCTCGTTATAGCCATGGATTATATACATCATCATCATCATTGCTCGTTTTACGTGACGTTTCCCCGGAAACGGGGTTGCACGGAAATATAGTTTGTCATTAGATTCTTCCTCCACAGGAATCTGTCTGTTGGATCGAAACGTCGTGTCATTTTCCATGTTTTTCTGTCTTCTTTTACGGTATTCGGCCAGTCTTTCTTTGGCCTCCAACGACCACGTTTTTTTTTACTTTAGGAACAATTCACTGCGATGAGAGATTTGTACATGAAGAATGGACAGGGGTTTGTTTTGGTTTACTCTATCACTGCTCAAAGCACGTTCAACGATTTAATGGACCTTCGAGATCAAATTCTTCGCGTGAAAGACACTGGAGATGTAAGCTTTTCAAAGTTTTCCTCAAAACAATATATTTATTTCTCAATAAGCACATAGCTTTTCGCGCGTCTGTACATCATCAGGGGCACAAGAAGTATGTACACTACAAAACTAAAACGTTGCATAAATAGTACGTAGATCGTAAAAGAAATCATAATTAAACCATTATTTACACAAAATCTCATGGGAGCTATGTTACACCATTTCTAAAAAGTTGTAAAAATCTAATATCCAAGCTGGTCATTAATGCTGGGTCTAATATGTAAGCTTTTATTGAAGCTCTTTCTTCGCTGCTTGTTTAACAGTTGTAAAGAAAAGTGTACTAAAGCACCTTTTGCTGTTTGTTGAATTTAATGGTGTGAGATTGATGTGTTTTGCACAGGTACCTATGGTGTTAGTCGGGAACAAATGCGATTTGGAGGACGAACGGGTTGTCGGTAAAGATCAGGGTCAAAACCTCGCCAAACAATTTGGCAATTGGTAAGTTGTGATTGTGTTTAACGTAGATAAAAGACGCACTGAAATCTGTTACGTACGTTTTAACGGCACCTTCCATCGACTTGACGGGACGACTGAATGATGCTTCCAGGAAGCTTTTATCTGATGTGTACTGGGAATATTTAGCACGTTCCTGGAGACATCAGCTAAGATGAAGATCAATGTGAATGAGATATTCCACGACCTCGTGAGACAAATCAACCATATTGCGCCCGCACCCACCCATCCCAAGTCAAAAAAGAAATGCACCATATTGTGAATGCCTCCATCTGGCGAATGCCTCCATTTCGCCCTCTTTCACTTTGTAATTTTATCAGTTACCTAAATAAATAATAAACACAGTTGCGCATGCGCGTGTTTAGATGGTTGACTCGATTACTATTTATGAACGTGTGTGGTGTTATTTGAAAATTCTTCTAAACCATTCGCTTACAAAATCTAGTAGGCCACCAACATTTGAGATTACACGTGTCAGATTGTTTATATTAGCACGAATGCGATTATATTTCAAACACCTTGAAACCGGCTGAATTGTATTTACTTCCTTTTTTATTCATGGACACGATGTTTTATGGTTTTAGTTAACTAAGTGTGGTATATTATATATGAACTACGAGAGAGAAATGCACGTTTATTAGCAACCAAATGTTTGTGATTATGCAAGCTTGTCATGACGTTCATGGACCGTGATGACGTGCGTGGGCCGTCATGACGTGCGTGGACCGACTAAGGATTGCTGTACGACTTTGTTATTTAGCACGTTTCTGGAGACATCGGCTAAGATGAAGATCAATGTTAATGAGATATTCCACGACCTCGTGAGACAAATCAACCAACGCCAACCTGAAAGCACCCGCGTGAAAGGGCGTCAAAAGAAGGGCGGCTGCACCATTCTATAAATCCTCGCGTGTGTGTGTGTGTGTGTGTTTTTTTTTACTTATGTAATTGCTTGCTTTGCTGTTATTGTATTGACAACTCTGCTGGAGGGCGAGTGCACTTCTATCTTATTTTGTAAAGAGATATTTTTGAATGAAATGCTGTCTTTTCACGCGAGTGCTGAGTATTTTTCACGCGAATTCAGTCTTTTCACGCGAGTACCTCTCCACTCTTCAGAAACTTGTAAATCGTATATGTCTGAATAATACAGAGTTTTGTTTACAAATCGTTTAGATGCGGTGGTGGTTCCACAAAAAAAATTTCCGACAAAATACATCTGGCATATGTAAATTTTCGCATACTTTCTTCAGAATTATTTTTTCGTTGTCCGAAATTTCGATTGATACCTATTCTTAGACTCAGATCGCGGTTGGTATAGATTCTATCTATTTTCATTCTTGGGCCCTCTGTTTTCGTGAGCATTCATTCAAGTGAGCTCATTACACTGGTCAACAATTTGAAATTAACTTTCTGGTGCATGGACCAAAAGAGTGTTTGTTTTTTTTGTGTCGTTGAGTTTGAAAATGAGGTCGAAATTTGCGCATAAGGCTTACACAGTATTAATTTTAACAGTATATCATTTAAAAAGAAGAAATGTGAATTTTGCATATTACATAGAGGAATTACTTTGAAGTGCCACTAAGAACGCAAATAATATAATCGCTTTCAAATCTTCAACAAAGAAATCCATTTTATTAAAATATAACTAATTCTTTTTTTTACGTTGATAATATCTAGTTGACGCAGAATTATATATATTACATATTGTATAATATGGGAAATTGCTACAGTTGATAAACAACAGTGGGCTTTATGAAAAGGATTGATTGACTTGTCAGCAAGGCCTTCTTTAAATTCACGCCAATAATTTCCTACACTGTACTTTATACGAGTTTAGCTACAATTTCTTTATTATAACATTTTACATATTTATATACTAACAAAGTGTTCATTGTACATTTTTATTGGTAAACAAACAAGAAGAAAAAAAGATATGGTCTACGCTAATTACCATCCATTTGCGCATCGGACGCGCGCATGTGTGTAACGGAGACACGACATTTTTGACGATTAATGTCATGAGATAACAACACAAATCACGAAACAAATGCAATATGGATGAAAATAGAAAGAACCTATATATACTAATACAATGTTACCACTGCTTAAAGGAGAATGATCAAAACGTTATTCACGAAAACACGAACTAGCATTAAAAGCTTCAGGGTGACGAGAATGTAGTTTACTGCTGCAGTCTCTCATGAGGCACCAGCAGTAATCACTCTCGTGTCGCATTGTTCGCATTTTATGACATGCTTTTTATTTATTGCACTAAGTAGCGGTAACTCTACCTTAAATTTGCACAAGAACCTACCTGTAATCTCACCATTCGCTATCTTCAACTAAACCCCGCCAAAATTTTCAATAAGGTTTCTATTTTTTTCTGCAAATGCTCTACATGTTTAACAAAGACATGGGGAAAAGTTCAAAGAAAAGGCACCGAGTTGCAATATATCGGTTGTATAAAAGTCACACATAAGTACACTTGTCCTCAAAGGGTTAATGTGTGATGGCTACTGTGAAAAAAAAAACGGATTTGATACAAAATGATAATAACTGGGTTAAGAAGTGTAGAGATTTAATTGTTGATGGTAAGTGTGGCACGGACAACATAGAGCTAGGTTGTGAAGAAAGATCTCGTTGAGAAACGTATTCAGCCTGGGTTGGCGCAGGATAGAGTAGGATAGCGGTGTGCCATCAGTAAACCCGTCTAACCCGTGCCAGCATGGAAAATAGACGTTAAATGTATATATAGAGAGAGATACGGGAAATGGACTTAATTTTCGGAATCAGCACCCTCAAAAACCCCACTTACCAAAAATTGTGTTGACCAGTGTTATTCGTTCGCAACATTATCATCGTAAATTATTTTTTAAAAACTGAAAAGTCCGTAAGGTGCGATGTCGTTAGCCGTTGCCATAGTGACGCGGAAAATTTAGGCTTTTTGTCGGCCTATACTTGACAAATAAAACATTTTTTCCCTAATAGACCAATTTTTAGTTGACAAGTCCGTAAGGTGCGATGTAGTTAGCCGTTGCCATATCAACGCGGAAAATCTAGGGTTTTTGTCGGCCTATACTTAACAAATAAAACATTTTTTCCCTAATAGACCAATTTTTAGTTGACCAGTCCGTATGGTGCGATGTAGTTTGTCGTTGCCATAGTAACGCGGAAAATCTAGGGTTTTTGTCGGCCTATACTTGACAAATAACACATTTTTTCCCAAATAAACCAACTTTTAGTTGAAAAGTCTGTAAGGTGCGATGTAGTTTGTCGTTGCCATAACAACGCGGAAAATTTAAGGTTTTTCTCGGCCTATACTTGACAAATAAAACATTTTTTCCCTAATAGATCAACTTTTTGTTGAAAAGTCCGTAAGGTGCGATGTAGTTTGCCGTTGCCATAGTAACGCGGAAAATTTAAGGTTTTTGTCGGCCTATACTTGACAAATAAAACATTTTTTCTCTAATAGATCAACTTTTTGTTGAAAAGTCCGTAAGGTGCGATGTAGTTTGCCGTTGCCATAGTAACGCGGAAAATTTAGAGTTTTTTCGGCCTATACTTGACAAATAAAACATTTTTTCCCTAATAGACCAATTTTTATTTGACCAGGAAACATATATGATATATTCATGCATTTGTAACATCGTTTCTCTCAAATTTTTGACATGATTGTTATTATGTGCGAAATGAGTGTTTGTGGTAATATCCCGTTCTTTCGACTGTTGCTACGTTGTTCATCTTTAGCCAATGAGTTGCTTTGTATCGTTAAGTATGAAATCTGCTACTTTCTTATGGTATTTGTCTTTTAACCGCATAACAATCGTCTAGCAACAATCACAAACATACTAATTTTTGTCAACGCGGGTTTCCTAGTATAGTCAACTGGAATAAAAACGGGACAGTTAAAATGAAGGGGTAAAAACGGGACAGGCTAATGAAACACCTCAGATGTAAAAATCTCAAAAATGTATAATACTATCTTTAGACATATTCTCTATCCATCATTTAACCACAAAAAACCATGGATACCCCTACCGTGTTAGTTTTAAAGATCCACTTCTCCCGCACACTCAAAAACCATAAATTAGCCGATTTTAAAATCACATTTTGCTTGCTTAATATTTATTACACTGTTTATTATCTTCAAGGGTTTTTTTAAATAATCAAGACACATAAACATTCTAATTTAAAACTGCGGAAATGATTTTTGAGAAAGAGGTGCCGTTCATCCAAAAATTGGTGTCCCGTTTTTACCTCTGCTGGTTTTCAATAATCGGGGTAAAAACGGGACAGTCCTGTTTTTACCCCACAGTGTTTCTAGCTTGATGGGGTAAAAGTAGGACACTTCTTTGTAACATGTGTGCATGTGCTAGCTTCCTATACGATCCGACGTGGAATAGATTGATGCCGGCATATATTTGCCGACGTACTTTTTCCTAATTCAGAGGGCTGTACATGTGATGTTTAAGAGAGCAGCAACAACAATTTCAACTGTACTTGATGAAGTTCATCATCATCATCATCATCATCATCATCATCATCATCATCATCATCATCATCATCATCATCATCATCATCATCATCATCATCATCATCATCATCATCATCATCATCATCATCATCATCATCATCATCATCATCATCATCATCATCATCATCATCATCATCATCATCCTTTTAACGTCGCTTTTCCATGCTTGCATGGGTTGGACGGTTTCAAAAGATGATTTTCTCCAATTATGGAGGTTTAATCATCTGATGGTTTACTGGTGCAGATGTTTTTTACGGCTGGATGCCCTTCCTAACGCCAACCCCAGAAAGAGGAAAACAGTGGTGAGTTAACCCACGCAAGGTACCAACTTTGTATTTAAAACTCCGTGGCAGCTATGCATCAGGGGCATGGATGCTAATGCCCATGAGGTCAAAGATGTTATACGACCCGCATACCCACAAGTTATATATATATATATTTTCCAACATATTATTTACGTATAGTCTCTAGTTTTCTTTAGTTTTCATATTTAAAACTTCTTTGTACCTAGAAAAAAACGTTATAAACATTAGAAAAATAGTTGTAGAAACAAAAACAAATAGTCCTTGTACTGTCCCACATTTACCCCTTTAAGACATTCTACTCTATACCCAAAACGGAACGCGTCCCACTTTTACCCTAAGGGTGTCCCGTTTTCACCCCAAATTGCGGGGTAAAAGCGGGACACATATCAGATCGATTTTTTTAAAAAGTAAAAGTCATTGACCAAAACCACTTCGCGCTCGTTCAAGGCTATTTGTAGCCCAATAAAATCACCAAAGATGGTAGCCACAGTTACAGCGGTTCAAGAATAAAGCAAACATATGTTAAAATCGTCCCGTTTTTACCCCAGTTGACTATAAGGTTTCCCTTATAAAATGGAATGCAACAAAAATGGTATATAGAAGATAACAGCAGCGAAAAATACAACTTTGCTGATTCCGCATAGTGTGCGATTGTGGAAGCAGATGAGAGATAACATGGGCGTCACCGTATTCGCTAATTTTTTATACAAACTAGAAGTTGATCTATTAGGGGAAAAATGTGTTATTTGTCAAGTATAGGCCGACAAAAACCCTAAATTTTCCGCGTTGATATGGCAACGGCTAACTACATCGCACCTTACGAACTGGTTAAGTAAAAATTGGTCTATTAGGGAAAAAATGTTTTATTTGTTAAGTATAGGCCGAAAAAAACCCCTAAATTTTCCGCGTTACTATGGCAACGGCAAACTACATCACACCTTACGGACTTTTCAACAAAAAGTTGATCTATTAGGGAAAAAATGTTTTATTTGTCAAGTATAGGCCAAGAAAAACCCTAAATTTTCCGCGTTACTATGGCAACGGCAAACTACATCGCACCTTACGGACTGGTCAACTAAAAATTGGTCTATTAGAGAAAAAATGTTTTATTTGTCAAGTATAGGCCGAAAAAACTCTAAATTTTCCGCGTTACTATGGCAACGGCAAACTACATCGCACCTTACGGACTTTTCAACAAAAAGTTGATCTATTAGAGAAAAAATGTTTTATTTGTCAAGTATAGGCCGACAAAAACCTTAAATTTTCCGCGTTACTATGGCAACGGCAAACTACATCGCACCTTACGGACTTTTCAACAAAAAGTTGATCTATTAGGGAAAAAATGTTTTATTTGTCAAGTATAGGCCGAGAAAAACCTTAAATTTTCCGCGTTGTTATGGCAACGGCAAACTACATCGCACCTTACAGACTTTTCAACTAAAAGTTGGTCTATTAGGGAAAAAATGTGTTATTTGTCAAGTATAGGCCGACAAAAACCCTAGATTTTCCGCGTTACTATGGCAACGACAAACTACATCGCACCATACGGACTGGTCAACTAAAAATTGGTCTATTAGGGAAAAAATGTTTTATTTGTTAAGTATAGGCCGACAAAAACCCTAGATTTTCCGCGTTGATATGGCAACGGCAAACTACATCGCACCTTACGGACTGGTCAACTAAAAATTGGTCTATTAGAGAAAAAATGTTTTATTTGTCAAGTATAGGCCGAAAAAACTCTAAATTTTCCGCGTTACTATGGCAACGGCAAACTACATCGCACCTTACGGACTTTTCAACAAAAAGTTGATCAATTAGAGAAAAAATGTTTTATTTGTCAAGTATAGGCCGACAAAAACCTTAAATTTTCCGCGTTACTATGGCAACGGCAAACTACATCGCACCTTACGGACTTTTCAACAAAAAGTTGATCTATTAGGGAAAAAATGTTTTATTTGTCAAGTATAGGCCGAGAAAAACCTTAAATTTTCCGCGTTGTTATGGCAACGGCAAACTACATCGCACCTTACAGACTTTTCAACTAAAAGTTGGGTCTATTAGGGAAAAAATGTGTTATTTGTCAAGTATAGGCCGACAAAAACCCTAGATTTTCCGCGTTACTATGGCAACGACAAACTACATCGCACCATACGGACTGGTCAACTAAAAATTGGTCTATTAGGGAAAAAATGTTTTATTTGTTAAGTATAGGCCGACAAAAACCCTAGATTTTCCGCGTTGATATGGCAACGGCTAACTACATCGCACCTTACGGACTTGTCAACTAAAAATTGGTCTATTAGGGAAAAAATGTTTTATTTGTCAAGTATAGGCCAACAAAAAGCCTAAATTTTCCGCGTCACTATGGCAACGGCTAACGACATCGCACCTTACGGACTTTTCAGTTTTTAAAAAATAATTTACGATGATAATGTTGCGAACGAATAACACTGGTCAACACAATTTTTGGTAAGTGGGGTTTTTGAGGGTGCTGATTCCGAAAATTAAGTCCATTTCCCGTATCTCTCTCTATATATACATTTAACGTCTATTTTCCATGCTGGCACGGGTTAGACGGGTTTACTGATGGCACACCGCTATCCTACTCTATCCTGCGCCAACCCAGGCTGAATACGTTTCTCAACGAGATCTTTCTTCACAACCTAGCTCTATGTTGTCCGTGCCACACTTACCATCAACAATTAAATCTCTACACTTCTTAACCCAGTTATTATCATTTTGTATCAAATCCGTTTTTTTTTTCACAGTAGCCATCACACATTAACCCTTTGAGGACAAGTGTACTTATGTGTGACTTTTATACAACCGATATATTGCAACTCGGTGCCTTTTCTTTGAACTTTTCCCCATGTCTTTGTTAAACATGTAGAGCATTTGCAGAAAAAAATAGAAACCTTATTGAAAATTTTGGCGGGGTTTAGTTGAAGATAGCGAATGGTGAGATTACAGGTAGGTTCTTGTGCAAATTTAAGGTAGAGTTACCGCTACTTAGTGCAATAAATAAAAAGCATGTCATAAAATGCGAACAATGCGACACGAGAGTGATTACTGCTGGTGCCTCATGAGAGACTGCAGCAGTAAACTACATTCTCGTCACCCTGAAGCTTTTAATGCTAGTTCGTGTTTTCGTGAATAACGTTTTGATCATTCTCCTTTAAGCAGTGGTAACATTGTATTAGTATATATAGGTTCTTTCTATTTTCATCCATATTGCATTTGTTTCGTGATTTGTGTTGTTATCTCATGACATTAATCGTCAAAAATGTCGTGTCTCCGTTACACACATGCGCGCGTCCGATGCGCAAATGGATGGTAATTAGCGTAGACCATATCTTTTTTTACTTACCACGGGTTAACCAAAGGAAAGTTGGTAGACTATCATTATCATCATCATTATCCTTTTAACGTCACTTTTCCATGCCTTTCGTACATTAAAATCCCTTTCTTTGGAGCCTATTCAGCTACCTAGATACTTAAAATCCTGCTCATTGGTTTCTTCTACGATTGCCTGCTTCAGTTTCTTACCATCTTATGTTTCAATGTCCTCAGGATCTACGTTAAAAAACATGGTCTTGGTCTTCTTTGCATTTATTGAGAGACCAACTTTTCCACATTCAATTTCTACATGGTTCAATAATTTCCGCTGCGAAGTAAAGGTCTGTCATGGAGATTGCTGGCACTCTTCCACTCCTACTCTTCCTCAATGTAAATCCAAGCTCCTCTTCTATTCCTTCTGTAGCTTTTCTCATGGCGTAGTCAAGAACATTGAGAAACAGGTAAGGAGCAAGGGTATCACCTTGCATGACACCTACTTGTATATCAAGGAAGTCAGACTTTCCGTCAGGTGATAATACCTTTGCTTTTATATCAGTATACATCAGAATAATTGCATCAACAATTCTCTTGGGGGTATCATAAGCAGTCAAAATCTTGAACATTACTTGTTGAGTCGAATGCTTTGGTAAAATCAATGAATACCATGACCGATGGTAAATGGTAGTTTTTCACTCCTTCAATTTTTCTTCTTAATGTCAGAACATGTCATATAGTCGACCTTCCCGCACGAAAACCGTTCTGATTACATCACAGGTAAAGATCGATTTTAGGGAGAATTCTATTCAAAATCAACCTGTTCATTACCTTTGCCACCAACGATGACAAGCTGATACCTCTATAATTCCCTGCATCACTAAGATTACCTGATTTTGGAATAGGTTGTATATTCAGGGTTGTAAATTGTTCAGGTTTCTGGTCCTTCATTAGCAACTTGTTTGCAAACAGCAGTATATTGTCGCTTACATCACATCGCTATATTACTTCTGGCATTATTTCATCTTCCCCGGGAGCTTTTCCTTCACCTACCCGCTTCATAGCATTCTCAACTTCCTCCAAAGTGAACTGTGAATCATCTATATCTAGGTTATGTAATACAGGGGGAATAACTGTAAATTCGTTTTCGTTTGTAGTCATAGTTTCATATAGTTTCAATGAGCCATTTACCCGCTTTCAGGCTTTATCGCTTCATATTGTTCCAAACAAATTTTCCTTCCAAACGGTGGGAGTAATTATTAAACTTTTCCCATGTGGTTAAAGATGTCACATTTTGAGAACATATTTCCCCATCAATTAATTTCGTTTTTTTTTTTACTTCTTTAAAAATAACTGAAATAACTGCGAAAAATGAATATCTGCATTCTGCGCTGCTGGAAATTAAAATCTACGCCATTTAATCCCAGAGTCGCTTCATATTGTTTCCTTTTCCATTGTATATAGCTTTCCGCGTTTCCAATTACCTTTTGATCCTGCTCTTAGCGCTAATTTGTTTGTGTACTTTAAAATATTTTGATAAAAACCGCACTGCATCAAGCGTTTCAATACTTGCACTGCCCTGTAGCAATGAAATTCAAGTCTGAAATTACTGGACAAGAATTATAGTTAAAAAAAGAAATAATCTAAAACTCGACACTGATATATCCATTGAAAGTTACCTTTCCTTGTAATTTTGAGAAATTAGAAGAAACAGTTTTTTTGCTGTGAATGGCTCTTGTTGACGAAACAGCTCCTTTTTAATCCCTGTGAGTAATATGATTTTTACAACAAACCGTGCTTATAACTTCTCCCGAACCACGTTCTTTTTTAAAATATGGGCAGGGTGGAAATATTTTTCAAATATTCTTTGTTTTCTGTCGCTAGAATTTTAAAATTAAAAAAGCAAAAGTGCGATATGCGTTTTCATTGTCGCTATTAACAAAATAATGCGAATAAATAGTTTTCTATTTTCAAACAAAGACGGGGGAGTGTAATACAAATGTGCAGTTAGGGGAGGAAGCCAAATAAATCGGTTGAGATTTTGTGAGGTTTTATGCAAGTCGAGAATTGTTATTATAGTGTGGAGTTTTTGTTAAATAATAATTTTTAGTGTATCAAAATAATTATTATAGTTTGCGTTCATACTATTGTATTGCGCATGTTCTGCCGTTAAATTTTTCTGTCAGACATTTACCACTCCCTTTTTGCGATTTTTCAGATGAAGTTTTTGTTTGTTTTTGTTTATTCAAGTCTCCGCTGTTGAATATAAGTTATCGACGTTTTGTGTTGAAAATTTAATGAAATTTTATAATATTTTGGTGAAATCGATTTCATTATTTAATTATGACCATATCTAGATTGATTTAATATGTGTACTTTTGAAAAGAGCACTCTTAGCTAAGCTTTTATTTCACGGTATAATATACTCGAATGGAAAGTCTTTGTTCCTCAAAGGAGACACTTGCCTTTGTTGTATTTTACAGGTTTATGTTTAGAAAAATGTTTTGAGAAACATATATGATGGTTTAATTTACCTGGAAAGTTTTAGGTAGGTGCAAAATAATCAAAGTTTTAAAAATACAGTTAGCACTATCAGACAGCATTCATGGGAATTTTTTATGATTTTTTGTATAGATGCTCCATTTAATGTCAGAAAATCATAATTTTTTGTCTTGATATTTTGAAATCTGAAAAAAGGATACATATCTATATATGTACATGTAGAAATTTAAATTTGTTGTATTATTATTAATAATAATAAGGTTTTACAATTAAAATTGCAATTAGGTATAAAATCTACCTGTCAACACATAGTCGTTCACAACAATATAATTATATATTTGTACGGAGGTTAGTTGGATAAACTTAGTTTCAATTTAGAGTACTGAAAAGTGTTGCATTGCATAATAATATGGTAATATGTATAACCAATTACGAGCATTAAATATATATATATATATACACACACACTTTAGGTATATAAGATTCTCGTACTCGCCGCAATTCTCTTTTTGTGTCAGATAAGGTGTATCTCAATGAGCACTTATTAAATGTTCCAATATTATTTGAGAGTAGTTAGGGTTTACTGCACTTGCATATGGTTACTAATTCGATGAGTTGTTCCGTAAGAAAACAAAGTTGATGCTGACATTTGTGTTCCTTCCTTCTGCTAAAACAAGGGGAATTTGAAGTGAAGAGTTGGTTTCGTTCCAATACCCTTCAGCACAGTATTGCAGCCTCATGCGGTATTCCGTCCAAGAATATATTTTGATTCAACTTTGCAATCTTAGATTGTGTCTCATTCCTGATGAATTTCATGTTTAATATCAAGATTTTCTATACAACATTATATATGATATTGTTTACGTCTTCTTTGAAGGGAACATAGTTGTAATACCTCTAGATCGGTGGTGGCAATCTGACACAACAGTTTCTGTGACATTGCACCAAATCATATCATGTTTTTATTGTATTTCATTTTTCAAGATTTTCCTTTCTGACCCGTCCATAGCGTCATAGGTCTGAATCAGCAAATCAGCTCTTTTTTGAGGAGTGGTTCTTTCTCAATGGCATACATAAAATATCAATAAGAAAATAAGAGGTGTCCAAAAACAAATCTTCGTGGGTCACCTGACTTTTGATATGCGATATGTGAGGAATAAAAGAGACTGAGTAGTGTAGTCGACTTCAAATGCTTTAAACATTTAAACATACGCCTTAAAGTTTTACGTATTCTTGATGAGGTTGATTAGTTTTCATGTTTCAATCATGTGCAATATTCATTCTAAATCATTGTACAATGGTTACCTTGTACTCTTTTGTGCTTAATTGTAAGGGGGGGGGGGGCAAATTGCATTTTTTCAAAATTTTCATGATTTTGCATTTTATAACGCCCCCCCCCCCCCCCACCCCCCATTTTATCATAATTTGACAATGAGACCCACTCCCTCATTTTATTATCAACCCCCTTCTCCCATATTAAGGTTAAAAGATTTTTCGATATCACAAAACACAACTCTTGCATAAAATAATTATAATATATAGGTAATATATGTTAAAAATATCAAACACATTGTCATCGTTATCACCCTGTTCATTTCTTTCACTAACATTAAATTTAAATTATACATTATTATATTATAATCATAGATTGAATTATTAGGTACTATTCACGCGATGAGAATTACACTGCAAAGTCTACTATATCAACATCAACATTAAACTGCAGTGCAAGGTCTTCTCTTTAAATAGCGTTTGAGTAAGACAAGAAACGAAAACCGTGGCGGGTTTCATTTTATTTTCACCCCCTCATCTTACAGAAAATTTTATTTTTTTAATTTTAATTTAAGGTCATTTTATTGTGCACATTAATAACCACTTGCTGTCTCCGTCTAAATAAACAAAAATCCAAACCGAGATCTGCCCACATAAGCTCTGAGTTTGACAATAAGTGAGGCCACATTTCTTTTGCCACTAAATGGACTCAAATATCCTTGTCTAAACTAAACTCACTGTCTAAATGTGTCCATGAGTCAATTACGGTTAAAGGGTTTGTTACACATGAGTGTCTTGGACGAAACCCGTTCTGGTAATGACTGGGCAGACCCTAGTTTTGGCCCATTTTTGGCAATGTATTGTTATTTTTCTGGATATTTTCTGCTTTTATATGACTGCATTATCATATCAGCTGCATATTTTGAAAGGTTTACATAGATAACGCCGTCATCACAAAACGCCAGGTATATTATTGAAGCACATACACTTCCTTGGTTTACAGAAGTGGTTATATCCATTCAGTCTGATGAAGCTCTGTTAATTCATGCACGCTGCCTTCTTTTGGATAACCATGATGAGATCAAGTTGATGACTTTATTCGATATGCTGTATCATCCATTTATAACTCAATCTTTATACAGAATAAAAAAATTCAGTTATCTACACTATATACAAAAATAATATACATGGGTAAAAACTGCTATCCTAGTTTGTCCTGTGTTGAATAAAAAAATAGGGTTAAAATTTATTAACTTAAAATTATTAGTAGAATTGTTAACTATAATTTGAGAAAACAAATTGAAACTTGTTGAAGGGGTCTTTTGATCTGACCTCTTGAGGAAGATTATTGTAAATTTTGGCCCCATTATAATAAAAGCTTTGATTTGAAAATTATTATTTAAACCAATTTAACTGTTTTAGCTTAAAATCGTCATTCCTTTATTTCGTGTGCCTTTGTCATGCTTCTCTATTTCAAAGTTAAATTATTAAATGTTGAACTGCTTGTTTGTTTCAATAAACATTTCTTGCAAATAAGCAGTTTTGTTTTTTTGATTTCTTACAACACATTCAGTTTTACATTTTCCTTCAAGTTCTGTACTTGTTGATTTACTGATTGTAAACACTTAACCTGCATTTTTGAGTATTTTGGTTTTACGGCACATGGATAGGTCAAGAGGGAAAGTATCATCATATTCTATGTATGTGGCCGCATCGGTGTCCGTGCAATTTGGAGTAGCCTCAGCTGACTGCTAGCGCGTTTGTAAGATTATTGCAGGCTCAATTCAGGCTTGTTCCCAAGGTAGGGTCCATTTTGCCTTATGAAGGAGACACATGTGGTGGTGGATAAATCTTTATAAATGCTATCCACTGGTGAGTCCAGGATAAGTTCAGTGAGGAGGAAACCATGTTGACTAACGTGTTTGGCATTGAATTGTCTTTAAGGTGATCAAGAATCTGGTGTCTTGTTCTTCTGATTTTCAATGCAGTACTTTCCATGGAAATGGGACAGTAATTATGAGAAGATGATAGCCTTTACTTTTACGTATATTGGTGCAATATTGAGATATAACCACCCAGATGGTATTTCAGGATTTTTCACGATCATAGGTATTGAAAGATTAAGTTCATTTATGCATTCTTGCATATGGGAGTGAGTCACACTTAAGTTTCGCCACTTTTAAGCCAGTTCAATGATTATAGGTTATGATAGAGTACTGACTACAGGTGAGATCTCCGATGTAGTATCTGTGGTAAACTGATGTAAAGAGCACATTGGGAATCTAAGAATTTTTTGCGTGTTTCAAGACCAGGTTGTTATTAGTGGCACTGATGCGACCAATGTTAGATTTTACTTTGTTTAAACTGGATTGGTTGAAGAGTTTCAGATTGGATTCACAGTCCTTCATGATCTGTTTATATCTGACTAACATGTCCATACCCTGTTTCTTTTCATTTCCACCACAGCTTTACAATATATGTTTAATTTGTTAGCTATTTCTTCACCTTTGCGTCTTTTAAGGTTGGTACCTTTCCGATCATTTTTAATTGCTGAACCAGGCAACTTTGTCACGGTTATGTCTAGTGGTACAATTAACTTCCATGTTGACCCAACACTTCAATCTATTACAAGATATGTTTTTATCATAATTTGTTAGGTGCTCTACTAGGTTAGGCGTTCGACCCACAGAATCCCGGCTCACATATAGCTAAAAATGTTGGGTTGTCTGGTGAAGCCACTTTCATAGGCACAAATGAGCACCCTCAACCCCAACCCTTTCTGGAAATATGTGATATCTACATTTGCAAGATAACAAATTCTTTAAATGAAAACAAGGCTTAGGTTGAGCTTCTTTTGTTAGTTAGGTTGCATAGTGTCATTTCTCCCCAAAATTTTGGGGAGAAATCAGGTTTTTGCAAAGGCTTTTTTTACCTGGAGTAGGTTTTGTGGAGGAATGGGAAATTTTTGTTTTTGCCTGGGGGGGGGGGGGGGGGTGATTTTTGGTCCAAAAATAATTTTTGTGGTACATTATTTATAGCCCCATGTCAAAATTGACAAAAGTATCACTTTTCTCTAGACTTTAGTGCACCTATATAAAAATGTTGCTGTATGTATCAGCTTCCAGGAATGGGATGGTAAACAGCCTCTATCATAATGTAAGGGGTTGTTTCAAGGGGTAAAACAAGGGGTATTGCCAATTTTTTACAATTTTCGAAATTTCATTGATTGACATGTTTTTGTCATGTTATCATTCATTGAGGGAGGTTTTCAATCAGGAGTTAGGATTGCCTTTAAGATATACTGAGGTTGTTATGTTGTTGCAAATAACGTAATGTCCTCCTTCTAACTTATTACTGGAGGGTTGGTTGATATGGATGATGGTGCAGACCTACTACTGCAGAAACCCTTACGTATACCTATACAGACAATAGAAAATCGAAAATCTATCAAAATAGGTGTCTGTGCGTGGGGAGAGGAGTCATGGGTAGCCTGGATAGCATGGGATGCCTGGGTAGAAATGTTTTTGGGGAGAAATTGAAAATTTTTGGTTTTGCCTGGGGGGGACTGACCCTGGATGACACTATGGGTTGAGTTGTCAATCATTTTATGAACTTCTTTTGTTAGTTAAGGTTGACTTGTCAATCATTTTATGAACTCCTTTTGTTAGTTAAGGTTGACTTGTCAATCATTTTATGAACTTCTTTTGTTAGTTAAGGTTGTATTGTCAATCATTTTATGAACTCCTTTTGTTAGTTAAGGTTGACTTGTCAATCATTTTATGAACTTCTTTTGTTAGTTAAGGTTGTATTGTCAATCATTTTATGAACTCCTTTTGTTAGTTGAGGTTGACTTGTCAATCATTGTATGAACTTCTTTTGTTAGTTAAGGTTGACTTGTCAATCATTTTATGAACTCCTTTTGTTAGTTGAGGTTTACTTGTCAATCATTTTATGAACTTCTTTTGTTAGTTAAGGTTGAGTTGTCAATCATTTTATGGAATTCTTTTGTTAGTTAAGGTTGTATTGTCAATCATTTTATGTACTCCTTTGTTATTTAAGGTTGAGTTGTCAATCATTTTATGAACTTCTTTTGTTAGTTAAGGTTGAGTTGTCAATCATTTTATGAGCTTCTTTTGTTAGTTAAGGTTGAGTTGTCAATCATTTTATGAACTTCTTATGTGCGTAACTTCTTTTTGTGTGCTATGTATTTGTTGGGTATAATCTGATTTTCTTATTATCTGTCATAATATTGAATGCAATAGATATATATAGATATATAACATTAATATTTTTAAGAAGTTACTATTTACTACATATATATATGTATATATCTATATATCTATCTATATATATATCTATGACTTATGTATATTAGTTAAAAGAATTTCTTTTGTTGAAGTGGAAAATTAAAATGGCAGCTATTCGCAAAAAACTAGTAATTGTTGGAGATGGGGCTTGTGGTAAAACCTGCCTGCTCATCGTTTTCTCGAAAGACCAGTTCCCCGAAGTGTATGTGCCCACTGTGTTCGAAAACTACGTCGCCGATATTGAGGTCGACGGAAAACACGTAGAATTAGCTTTGTGGGATACTGCTGGACAGGAAGACTACGACCGTTTGCGACCGCTCTCTTATCCGGATACCGACGTCATATTAATGTGTTTTTCGATCGACTCGCCGGACAGTTTAGAGAATATTCCGGAGAAATGGACGCCGGAGGTGAAGCATTTCTGCCCGAACGTGCCCATCATCTTGGTAGGAAACAAAAAAGATTTGCGCACCGACACGAGCACGATTCACGAGTTGTCGAAGATGAAACAAGAGCCGGTGAAGCTAGAGCACGGCAAAGAAATGTCGGATAAAATCAACGCGTTCAGTTATCTCGAGTGTTCGGCCAAATCGAAAGATGGCGTGCGCGAAGTGTTCGAGACGGCCACGCGTGCAGCGCTACAGGTGAAAAAGAAAAAGAAAGGAAAGTGCGCTCTTCTGTAAAATCCCACCCATTTTTCTTATTTGATTAGGACATCGAGACAATTATTTTTGTACAACCTATCGAGAGTATAGTTCTTTACGGTATAATATTCTCTGGAAAAGGTCTTGCCAAGGAAGCCGGCATTTTTAACTTCTACACTAGAAAAAGCAGCTATTTTTCCGTTTGTTTTAATTCAAGATATTTGTTTAAGATAAAATTCAGTTTATTTTGTATAGAAACTTGTCCCGTGTGGCTTGTATGCGATGAGTGGGTGTTGTACTTATACTGATTATATCTCTTTCAACAAACTGCGTTTTCAACATATACCTAAATTCCTTTCCGGCTATTTCAGTGGGGGTGGGGTGGCCCCGGTATTTGATTGAAGTATTATCTGAAATGAAGGGGGATAGGTGCTCTCCTATTTGTAGAGGGGTGGGCGAAAAACACACCATCTGAATTAATTACGTCCCGCAATTAACGCCCCCCCTCGCAAGGAAAAGCCGATTTATAATTATTATTATAAAAATTTATAGCGGTATTGAAAGAAAACATTGACACTGGGATATCTTTCATTTTTCAACTTGTGCGACAAACATCGTTCTGGAAGAACGTTCGATTGTTTATAAGTATGTTAGAAAAAAAAACCAACTGACAAAAATCACTCTTCGATATCTCGCCGTGTGGGTGTTGTGTTACGCGCAAAAATAACTAGCCCAGCTTACAGTAATTTATGGCTTTCCCATTCCGTTTCGCTACTTTGAGAGGAGTTCACTGCCGTAAACGTACTTGGATTGATTTAAACGATTCCGTTTGTAGAAATGGGCGCTCTAAAGACACCAAAGGAAATATAGGTAGAGTAAACAAAAGACTGACTAGCGTTTGTACTTGAGAAAGCCTTTTCTACCGTAATACACAAAAATCACCAATTGATTAAAAATTCTTCACACTTTTTTTTATAAGCATAAAGGCTATACTCTCTGGTGCTTAATACAAGTGGGGGTCTTAATAGTTGTGGGGGTGGGAAAATTGTTTGAAAACTAATAAGTGTGGGGGAAAATCTTTAAAAATTAATAAGCGTCCCCACTTGTAAAGCACCCGAGAGTAACCATATTGAGACTGAAATCATCAAAAAAATTAAGCATGTACTGAGCTTCGCGAAGGTATGAACAAATGAAGACAAACATAATTTGGAAAATAACGTTCTTTCTATTACATAAAAATAAGATTAGAAGTGAAAATAAGTATTTTTATAACTATTCTTTAACGTTTATCATAGTCCATATCAAGTTCAATCATTGTTAAATAGTTCAGCTAAAGTGGTTCAAGAATCAATGCATAAATAATTTCAAATAGATTTTTTTCTACTTCGTCGTCATTTTTTACAGGTGTAAACTTTTTTTTAAATGATAATATAAGCATATATTGAGCCTGAAATTGTTAAAACGCTAAGCATAAATGAGGCTGGAGCCGATTTTCCCTCATGCTTATAAAAAAAAGGTGTAGCCGAAAAACAAAATGTAAGGAATCATGGTTCTCTCTAGTACGAAGTGTGTTTATGTTACGTCGTAAAATGTTATTTTTAGAAACATTTTTATCAAACATGTCAACGTATTCGAATCGAGTTTTCGAATAATTTTAACATGGAATTGACCAATCGCATGCGTCCACAAACTTGTTATTAAAAAAGAACGTCAGATGCGGGATCGAAACATTCACGAGTAAAAAGGACAAGAACACGCACAACGCAATTCTGTTTTTGAAAAAAAAAATGAGTTCTTACATTGAGGTACCAAAGTCAGAGATAGAAAATGTAGACGGCCAAAATATGGAGTTGCAAAGTCAAGATCCCCACACCCGGCATTGCCCGGGGGATGTGGAAATACCGAACCGCGTTTTTGTGAAAGGATTTTCCAAGGAGACTTCTGAAGAGGATTTGATAAACTTTTTCGAAATTTACGGAATTGTGCACGACGCAAAAATCGTCCGCGATAAACTGGGCATGAGTAAAGGGTATGCTTTCGTTACTTTTGACAGTCAATCGATTGCTGAGAAAGTGAGAGGAGAGGTACAATTCATTTTCATATTATCCACTTGATAAATTCCTTAAGAAAAGCAATTCAAAGAAGGGTTGACCGCGTGATAGATGCTAGACACAGCTATGTTTCTATCGCTAAAAAAGTTGTTGATCACTCGTATTTTCCATTTTTTTACTTGGCAAAAATCGTGTGCATAGAATATAGAATCATATGTCTATATATATCAAATGATATCAAAATAACTTCAGCAAGAAATTTCTTTCTACGAAATTTTCAAGTTCTAGCAGACTTTAGCTTGGGTGTCTAAAAGAAAGTGATTATATCTTCTAGTTAACCTTTTGCACCATTTTAGGCAACCGTCCCTTACAAAGACAGAGACGTGATAATCGGACCAGCAAAGATGCGTCCCAAGCGATTGAACTACGCGCCCAGACCACCTGTGGACCAGTATGGTTACTGGCAGCCCTCTCAGCAACAGCAACCCACATATTACTCCCCGGATGGCGTCAATTTCTACCAGGTGTTCAATCAACCTCCACCCCAGACCTCTCCTTATCCACAGCAACAGATTCCTGTCATGACATCGCCAGTGCATTATCAAGTAGAGGTAATTTTCATTTCAGATAAAGCATCATTTACAGAATAAAAGAACGAATGGAGACATTTGCAATTAATTACCTCTTTTGATAAAAGCTTTGCGAAAATTTTCGAATTTGTAACATTCAGTGAAGTACACCCAGCATATATATTCGTTTACGCTCGTTAAGCATTATCTTGAAGACATCGATCCGGAGTTTTAGTGTATTTCCCATTTGTGCTCCGGTTATTTTTGATGAAATACAGCTTTTTCTATATATAACCGCTCACTAAACAACTTTGTTTATCACATGGTTCCGATAGAATATGCAGCATAATGGTATGTTCTAGTGAGATTATACATATCTTAGATGGTATACATAGTACCTTAGAGCATAATTTATGTTTAGACTAAAAATAACTTTCCCTTAGTCTTACCAACCTCAGTACCAGACTGTTCCTCAGGGCTCGCCGTCCCTATACTCTCAGATACAAGTCCAACAGCCAACCACTGTGGCCCAGAGTCCGAGCACCCAGATACTTCAGAGTGTGCCGCAAGTGTATACCCCTGCAAGTGGAATGCAGCCCCAGATAACTTCAGTGCAGCACGCGTACCCCCTGGGTAGGTGGCAAGTGAAAAATAAGAGAGTGGTTCAGTTCAACTTCTTTAACATTTCAGTCAAAGTATAAGAAACATTTATTATGAACATATAAAATTACAAAAAAAACAAAAAATTTAAATACTTTTTGAATACACCAGTTCTTAAAAATTATTAAATAATTGCTAAATTAAAGTGGGTAAAATAATTCAATAATATTGCTTCAATAGCATTAAGTTTAAAATCCTCCCCTAATGTTTTCAATCGAAATTCAGTCTTTTCAATTCATGTTTTTCAACCTGGTTTCTTTATACGTAATGAAATCAAATCAATGAATGAAATGCAATGACAGTAGTTATTTTCTGGTTTCAAAAATTTATTTGTTATTTTATGCTTCTCTAGATACTTTCTTTCAATTACGATTATTGTTTTTTGTAAATTTAAATTTTGTTTTTTAGTCGTGTTTAAAATTTTGTAGCCCATAAGTGTACTTTCAGAATTAAAATGCTGACTCGACATTCTCTTTCAGCGTTGAATTCTTTAACTCAAGCTATGAACAGCGTTTCGATCAACGATCAATTTGTCAAGGTCCACAAACCGCCAACGGAAAATATCGAATATCAACCGGTGCATACGCAACCTGCTCCCCAGTCCCCCGTGCAAGTTGTGCCTATGACGTACGAAGGAGGAATGGTACACAGTGATGAAGTGCATAACGAGGCGAGTAAAATACGACAACTAATTTCAAAACGGTTTGATTTGAAGTTTGTTTGTTTTTTATTTTAGACTCAGATGCATCCAAATATTGTTTTTCTTGCTGACACCAGCAAATTGAAAACCGTACACGTGTTCAATAATGGAGAGATGCCGAAACATATCCATACACTTGTATGAGCAATTCGTTCCGTTTTCAGGAATAGCTAATATAGTAGTTACTTGCGTAACTGGTTTTTCATCTTTTTTTTTATTCTGATGATATTCAGCTCCGGTAACCATGGCGATAGTAACCATGTGGACGGGTTTCAGTTACGTTTGTTGTAACGCGCACGGTTCTTTGTTTTCTTTTTTAAACGTGGTCGTTTAGCGAGATTTTAGAGACGGTTTGACGTCCGATTGATCTTGAATTAAACGTTAATCCTCTTTAAGAGGGTATTGACTACATCTTTTCGGTGCGTTGCCCTTTTAGGGTTATGTTCCCACGGATTTGCATCCGTGCTATATTAAAGGTAATCATCAAACTGCTTTTAGTGCTTTCCTACCTTCCAACCGAGGGTGCTTACCTTTTTCTGAATAATTTTTATTTTTGCTCTGATTCGTACTTATCATTTGCTTGCATTTGTAGTGTATATATTTTCATTTTAAATATAATATATATATATAGATATATATATATATATATATTAGTATTATAAGTATTAGTTATTTTGATTCTTTTATTATCCAACTTTTCAAGGTCAGTGTCGTGCTCGGGAAGTTCTAGTGTTTTTAATATATATTCACGACTGTGACACATATATGTATATATATATAATATATATAATATAATGGTTTTTATTTTCAAGTTTTACATGTCACAAAAAAGTTGTAAAAATGTTCCGAATAGAGATTCATAAATAGGTTTGTCCTGATAAATTGAATCTATCTTTCTAGCTATCTTAAACTTTTGGCTTTTCACCAAATAATCTCACATCACACCGATCGTTATAGAAACGCGCGCGTATTTGGTTCAACATTTGCGCGTCGCGTAAAAAAAATTGTACACGTTTTGCTTTGAAAACCAAACAGTTAACGCGATGTCACGGCCACAAACAGTTAACGCGATGTCACGGCCACAAACAGTTAACGCGATGTCACGGCCACAAACAGTTAACGCGATGTCACGGCCACAAACAGTTAACGCGATGTCACGGCCAGAATTTTCTTTGCCGTCCTCCAGGCATTTCGCTTTAAAACGACTTGAGCAGTTTTTATAAGTTGCACTTTTGTGTCATAAGCGACAACACAACACAGAAATTTCGAGGATATAAGCAACAAAACGAGAATTCAAAAACATTTTTCATTACAATTAACAAGTAAGTCTACTGTTTGTTTATTTCATCTAGCCCCAACAATAACTTCATACAGCCTCTAAAAACTCAACTTCGTGTCGAATACACGTTTTTATAACGAAATAAGCTTTTGGGTCTCTAGGCAGTTTCTTACAGATTTACCCTAAATTTACTAGAATAGGGTTTCTTATTATATCAGAATTTTTGCCTTACTGAGAAATGTCACAGAGAACAAACATTATGATTTTTGCTCATCTTTTAGTTTTATAGCGTTTTTTCTTTTCTTTTGCTTTAATAAGACATATGTTTCACAATATTCTTAACAATAAGGGAAAAATTAGCTCACAAAATGTCTCAGTTTCTTAGAATAGAGCGAGCTTACTGTGGTAGTTTCTTAGGTTTCCGAGCTCAAGTGACTAGAGTTTCTTATAAAAACAACAACCGTGCAGCTACTCGTAGCTAACGTGTTCGCTGATTACCATGTTTAGATTAGATCTATTTTCAATAATTCTATTGTGATAAGCGACACATAAGTAACTAAAAACAACAAGGCTCTAACTGAAGCTTCGTGCATGTTTTTGCAAAAGAATAAGCCGAAAACAGGCATCGCAAATAAACGGAAAATTATAATAATGTCATTTGTCATGAAAGGTGATGTGAAATTAAATTGTTCCATTTCATCCCTACACCAACCGCTATTCTACGATCAATTCATTAACTTTTTTATTAATTAATCTCACTATGGTGCACATATTGCCTCGTTTACGCGTGTTTCAACAGTGAATTAACGTTTCTTTCAACCTGACCGCTTTTTACATCCGGTTTTACTATATTTTGTAATTTTTACCAAGTGAGGAAAATTAAAAATTCACGAACAAAAAGCCGTGCACGGCTTCACTATGCTGAAACTTTCCCAATTGATATTATTATTGTAAGGGTGGAACCCCCGTGCAAACCTTGGCCCGTCACTGCTAATTGAATCTGAAAAGGAGTGTTCGTTGACTTTATTCAAATGACGCAACTTGGGCAACATTGTTAGTGAAGCAAAACTCGGGCAGATTGCAAAAACTTAAATTAACAAGAACTTTTTTTAAGGGAAATTACTTCATTGCTAACGAGGTGGGCAATATCACAAAGCAGTTGATTTGTCAGTATTCCTTTTTCCACTGTAAAGGAAATTGTTCACGAAATAACAAGCGTGACCATGACTTCAAATATGAATCATGCACGCGAATGTACGTTATCTCTAAAAGCGCCCAGGCGGGTGCCCTTTTGTGTGGGATTCAATCTAATTAGTCACCGTTGACATCACTAAATAATCACGTTTCAAAGTTGGCAAATTTAACTAAGACGCATTAATTTGCGATTGAAAGGTTTGCTTGCGTGGGAGCCTTTTGTTCTTAAAACGACAACAACAACAACGTAGGTTCGGAGAATGCTTTTGAAAATCGAATATTATTTATATCCTTTTTCTTTATCAATAATATAAAAACTTTAAAATTGACGTCAAACTTCATTGATGGTATGGGAACGCCGGATTAGGGAAACAAATGCGCTACGAACATACAAATTAACTTAACAAAGTCGTAAGAATCATTTTTAGACGTAAGCACTTAATTTCCCAACTGAAATGGCATTAAAAATAAAACAGAAACTCCATTATACAGAATGTCTTTTTGACTCATAAACAAAGTACTTTTTTAAAATTTTGAAATATTCAAAATGGAAATATTTGCTCTTGCTTTCACAAACATTTGTGTATATACAAAAACTTGGGAAATTCCTCTTTGAAACCTGGCACTTCATGAAACGGTTTACATGAAATATGAAACGTCAAAACATTATGACATAGTCCTTGTTAATTGTCAACAAGAAATCACAGAATGCTTGACAAGAAGCTCTCCTTACATATCAGGGATAAAGCCTCTCTCTACACATTTCCTGACAATGAAACAACTTTTTAGAAATAACTAATATAATATGCTAAATATCGGATAAATATAAACTTTAACATTGTCTGTTTTTATCATTCGCTGATTAAAACCAGGAACATAATTTTATGAGTACGTAGAGTTCAAAGCAAAAAAATAAATGGCTTATTATTGTATCAAGACGCATAAAAAAACAACAACCGCCCATTAAAGCTTGAACTCAACAAGCTGAAAAAATGTATATATGTACAAAGTAGTTAACAAAGTCAATAAGTTCATGACTCAATGGGCACAATTTTTACCTGGCCCTCTTTCTCTGGATCTTGTATGATGCAGAATTTCCCTAGAGAATTTTGCGAGTAAGAGTTATTTTGTTTTATGTTCTCGGCTGTCGTTGTGCGAATAACGGATGTGTGTTGGTCTGAATGTGTCGAAGCATATGGCAAATTGTTATTGTGATGTTCTTGCGGTAATCTCATTGCCAAGATGTGACCTATGCTGCCTTTCGATATGTTTATGCTTTCCTTCTTAGGACAATCGGGTGAATATTTGTGAGGGTAATTGTAAACGTGTTCACGATCGTGCAGGCTTGAGTATCCATTCGTTGGTGAAAGATGATTGTTATTTGAAATTCTAGGCATGGGTTTGATTGGTTGCACTTTTCCATCGAAATGTGATTTTGAGTCACTGGAAATGGTTAATGATTGCCTAATGCTTGACGTTGTTGGGTTTGAGTGATGGTGGTGATGTTCCAAATGATTGTCATTAACATGAAGTTCTCCTCCGGGCAATGCAAAACCACCATTTGTAAATAAGGCTCTTAAAACATTCAACTCTTTCGATAAAAGAGTTACCTTTGTTTGTAGCTCTTCGTTTTCAAGACTTAGCTGCTCCACTCGCACTTGAGTTTCCACAATTCTGTGTTTTGCTTTTTCTCGACTTTTCTTCACAGCTACATTATTACGCGCCCTTTTTTTCGAGTATTCCTCGTCCGTTTGGGAAGGGCACACTTGTTTTCGTTTATTCGCAGATGCATTCGATCCTGTGTATTTGCTTATGACTTCATTAGCGATTCGCGCATTTTTGGAAATATATTTTCCATTTTGCATGCTTGATTCGTTATTTCCATCATTTCTTGACTCCATAGTTTTTTTACGGGAACTATAACACAATAATATTCTTCAGTTTACCAATTGAGAAACTTGATCACAAAAATGTAGAAACTTTGTTTTGAAAGATGTAGAAATCCTTCAAAGGTTGCACAATACAGCTATCGTCCTCAATGATAAATTTTTTTCATAACACGTGCCATGGCCACACTTCCTATGATATGCGAGAGAGCGTTGACTTGACAATTCAGTTAATAAGTGTGGAACAGATTATTATAAGAAACTGATGATGCAATATACTTACGCAATCGTTAAATATTAATATTTCACGGGGGTTAAAAGAAGTTTACATAACTAAATTATATAAACAATAACGCAATCCTATCAAAATATCTCAAATTTACAACATAACCGAGGTTCCCTCATTACACAAAATACATGGGAAATAAAACGCCTAACTCTACATTTTTCAAATGCAATATTCAGAATTTTGAATTTCAGAAGATGTCTCTGCACCCAGGCATGTTTTTACTACATTGGAAAATAACTGTGCTTTAGACGTCAATGCAAATATAGGCTTCGTTGTTTCAAATGGTGGTCATATTTTGAAATCAATAAAAGTTATTGAACAATTTAAAAATAACCAATCAACGAGAGTTCTTGACTACATGCTTTCAACACTGCAGCTGGACCGAGAGAGAGAATCACCATATCTTTAACGCTTTAACAATGAAATTAAAAAATTGCTATATCAACAAACAGCGAGATTATTAAGTGTATAAAATGCGATTATGACTACTCATCCATGTTCTGTTGTCTTTTTGTAGAAAAGATCGCATCATTGAAAAACGTCTCGTGGTATGCTGTAAAGCGAATACGCCGCAGCCTTTGGACCCTTCTGAAGAAGTAATTTAAAACTTGTCCGGGCATGAACTCGCCAACAATAATTTTCTCGCGCTCATTGGGAATATTTTCCACCGAGGCATGCAAACTGTTCGCGTTTAAAAACCAAGGTCGTGGAATTTCTAAAACGGGCTTGCAGTATAAAACAACGCTAATTTGTAGCTAGAAGCAAACAAAGATGACAAATAGAACGTTTGTTGAGGGTTTTGACAACCAAAAGTGCTGGGGTTTCATCTTTTTGTCTGAATTGGATGCTAAGCCAAGATTGATAAGTTGTTTGATTTCACTTTCATTTAAAAGAAACTAAAGACTGATTCATATTTGTTAAACAACAACAAAACTCGGAAGGGGCATACGTCAGTGTTCATATTTTGACCTCTAGTTTCCGGTAACATATGAAGTGCTATTAGTGATATTTCAAATTTTTCGCGGCCAATGTGTTGCAAAGCTTCATCAAATCAATGCCATTCCGGCAGAATCATGTGCGCAGAGCACGGACGAGCATGCATAATTTTGCGTGGTCAACCGTAAGTTTTAGAGAGATTTTCTGTTAACTGTTAACCATCAGATCCCAGAACTTTCTTTTAAGTACGAAGAAATGTTTTAAAGTAAGAGCAAAATCTAATATCCTGAGTTTACTCACACTTAATATCTGCGCTGTTTCCTCGGAATATTAAGCTTATTTGCTCTCCTTCATCTTAGTCAATAATAACACCAAAATATTTAGGCTACCCTCTGATAGTAACATTCTATCTGCAAGAATTAATCACTTTTTGACTTTAATTTATTTTCTTCGTTCAAGAACAACTAGTTTCTTCATAGCCTCTGTTAGTCCTAGCGTACTTTGGACGCCCATTGGCGCCTACGAAAATAGCTCAACCACACAACCAATCAATGAGCTAGCCTTGCATTACGCAATTTCACAATACGCGATTCATTCAAGAGCTCAACTGCAACTCAAATAAAAAGGTGACACCCGAGCCGGGCCACTTTGGTTTGAACCGAAGCACTATCTACTGAGTTGCATCCTTTCTTTGATTTATGTCTTGTTTGTCAACTAATCTTTGTGCATTCTTTATATACTCCTGCCACGGAGTTTAAAATACAAAGTTGGTATCTTGCGTGCGTTAACTTGCCACTGTTTTCCCTCTCATTGACTTTTTCAAATAAGTCACGATTAGTTGTTTTGTTTTGCTATCTCTGCATTCATAAATAATTATCAATCCTTATTGATGTCGAGTTCTGTGTTGCTTTTCATTGCTTAGTTTTGCATTGACGGAAAGAAAACAGAAATGAGAGTTGGGAAGAAATTAATGTTAAATCCACGTGTTATACACACGTGTAAAAGAGCGCATCGATTGGTCGACATAACAAGTACAGGTCACGCACGATTGCTCAACTGTGAGCCCGTTCGGATGTGTTTGTTAGAGATTAACTTGGTACTTTTCTGTTAAAAAAATTCTTCAAAATCAATGTTTAGAAATTCAATTTGGCGCCAGTATGCTGCAATATCAGCAAAAACTTTATCAAACTTGTTTAAATGCCTATGGCGTTGGCGCCACATCCATTCGCACAAGTGAGAGTCTAACATAGATCAGTGTGTCCCATTGTGTCTCTTGTTGCGTTCTTTCGCTGATTTCCAAGATCTTTCACTGGATTGAGTGTGTGCGCCTGTTATTGGGTCAAGGAAATTAATGGAATGGTTTACCGTTAATTGATTGAATCCCCTTCCTGCAACACCACCATTAGCTCTCCAGAGATCTGACATAACGGTAGTCTCTTGACTCTGGATAATCTACAGTTAGTTTTTTTTCTTATCGGTTAATTTATAATTTTTGTCTATTATTAGGGTGAAACACTTGCTTCGTATGCGTCACCTTGAATCCGCCCCTAATTTTGATGTGTTGTTTTTTATCCTTACATAGAGCATTCACTGCAAACTTGATTGTTAACTTTGCTATATAGGCACGATGTAGACATTTCGTGTAGGGAGTTTTTGGCGTCCATAATAGTGTTAAACCACCATCTAAAGTCTTTACAAGCGAGCTAAAAAGAGAATTTTTAATTATTAAAATTATTAATTATATAAATATATTAATTTTAAACATTTGTAACAAAGGAACTTGAAAGATTTTGAAGAATTTTAAAAAAAATTTTTTGGAGGGGGGAATAACAGAAAAGTACCCAAAATGGGAGATGCGGAGCGGTCTTTGGCCAGAGGATAATCATTCTGCCCATTCTTGATTTCATCAGAATCCATCTTTGACAAACTATTTGTTAATAATGGCCATACAAGCGACTTTCCTGTTAATCCGAATATCAATCTTGTTTAACTCCCGATGAAGCTTCACGCGAGCTGTTGAGCTGCAATTTTGAAAACATGTTCCTCTCACGTGTGTGTACATGTTCCTTTCACGTGTCAGCTATAAATTCAAAGGAATATGTTCAAATGAGACATTGCGTAGAAATGACAGCGTTGAAAATTTAAACATTCAATTATAATATGTATGTAGTATACGAAGAATGACCACAAATGAGAAAAGAAGCGGAGGGGTTTGTATGTTTATCCACAAATCGTTCGAATTTAAAACACTGCGTGAATTCACGCGTAGCAATGCACCACTTTCTATAGAACTCATTAAAAAATAATTTCATTGACGTCACGCCACGTGGGCGCCTTAAACCGCTAACTAATTAACAACGCTGATGACTTGTTTACTGCGTACTTACGTAACAAGCATGTCGGTGATTTAAATCTAGACGCGCAAAATTCATTTCATATATTGTACTACTCAGCAATTTGCAACAAACGTTATAAAATAAAATACATTATGCATATAATATAAATAACAGCAACAAAGATATAGCTTGCTAAACACGTTAAAAAGCGAGTTGATTTCAAGGAGTGTTGGAAATTGGTGAGCAGTAGGGAAAACTGGTTTAGTCAATTAATTTAGTTACTTAATCCTTTCCATATAAAGGAAAAAGAGGAGAAAATATATTACACTCGTTAAAAAGTTAATTATGCAATATACGTAGAGGAAACGTCAAGAAGAATCGAAGACCACATCGGACGCGATACAAACTCCAACATGTATCGACATCACTTCTTCTCAAAATCCCACGCAACAGAAACTACGGAAAACTTCAAGGTAACTTGCACCAAATTCGCGAATTGGAAAAAAAGACAACTGAGCCTTTAAAATTAAAGACCTAAAACCCTCCATTAAACACCCAAGAGACCCACTCTTCGATCAAATTACTAAACTTCCTACCTTCTCACCTCTCATGCTAGAAAGGCTGGAAGAAAAGAAGAAAATCATTGACATTGTGAAATCTGAAAGCTTTTTAAAAAAGTTTCCCTGTTATAAGGAAATCAATCAATCAGTCGACGTTCTTGGCAGAACATCGGAAAAAAGTAAATGGAAAAGAAAAATAAGAATGAAAACTAGAAAAAAACTGTGTTCCATTACCTTCCTTCTTTCCGTGCTACTTTTTTTGCGGAAAACTCGAATAGGCGCCCGAATTTTCCAATTTTTTTTCATCTTTCGATATAACGAACTCTCGATATAACGAACTTCTTTCCATTCCCCCTGGAGGTTCGTTATATCGAGAGTCTACTGTATACGCGTACGCATCCATTTACTTTATTAAATGAAAATAGAAATATAAACTATAATTTACGGCCATTGGCGTATGCACGGGCATCGATCCATTGTTGTTTGAAAATGCTCCTTGGAACACCGAATACCACTTCTCATTATTTTTAATATCTGGCATGGTATTCTTCCCGATGGACTAAAAATCGCAAAAATACGGAGAACAGAACTCACAAACTAAGATGCCAATACTACCGTCTTTCTCCAAGCTTTTAGAAAAAATAATATACAATGTTTTTCCTAGGGATAGCAAACTTGGCTATGATAGAAAAATCGGTTTTCGGACTTCTCTCTTCACTCAGTACGCCATAGTGGAACTGACAGATAAAACAAATCATTCGTACTAGGAAAATATACAATTGGTGTATTTTCAGACTTGTCTAAGGGCTTTGACACTGTTGACCATTCTATCAAGGAATTGTCTCCATACGGTATTCGCGGATAATTATTTAAAAGTTACCTAACAGAAAGAAAATAATCTGCGTCCATTATAGTAATTTTTTGGTACTGCAGTGTTACGCCTCGGTTGCCCAGTACTCGATCGTCATTGCGAATGGACGAAGAATATATCACCTTTAAATGATGTTTCAACCTGCAGGTGTAGTACTTTGTATAATGTTGTCCTGTAATCAGGAAGCTCGTAGATGAGTAGCTAGGCAACCAAGACAAAAGATCGCTTTTTGCTCATTCGCTAAAAAGACGAACGGCGTATATAGGAACAGAAAAGTTGTATTATTTGATGCGTGTATATATATATATATATATACTTTATGCGTTAGTTTGTTTTGTTAGTTCATTGGAACTAAAGCACTCAAATATCGGTACATATGTTGCTCTCCAGCGCAAACACACTTGCCTATTTCATTTGAAAGACACTGTTTTTTCTCTTTGCAATTGGGCCCAACCTTTAAGGGAATTGAACTGTAAACACACATAGTTTTTAGTAATTTTCTTATGGAGAGAATAGGCGATAGGATAGCACGACTTAATCCGTTTTACATTTCATTATGGTTGTCTGATTACGCTTCGGCATCCATATCATCCGCGTTTGTTTCCTCGACTCCTGGTATTAGCTCGCATCGTTCGTTCCAGCTTGTGATTTATAAACTCACATTCAGAATTCGACAGTTTAGAGGAGGACGTCTTAACTATGATCCCACGTCTGGTAAACGAGGATGTAAAGAGCCTCCCAGCTATAACTCACAAGTCTAACAGGACTTAAATGCAGTATGGAGGAGATTTCCTCTTCCTCTTTTCTTCTGGGAACATATTTATCACCGTTTATTTATTGATTCAGTCTGTCTGTTCTCTCGTGTTAGCCATCCTTTGTATAATACCGGTGACACTTACGAAATACCGGTGACACTTACGAAATACCGGTGTCACTTACGAAATACCTGTGACACTTACGAAATACCGGTGTCACTTACGAAATACCGATGGCACTTACGAAATACCTGTGACACTTACGAAATACCGGTGTCACTTACGAAATATCCGTGTCACTTACGAAATATCGGTGTCACTTACGAAATACCGGTCGCACTTAAGAAATATCGGTGGCACTTAGGAAATATCGGTGTCACTTACAAAATATCGGTGTCACTTACGAAATATCGGCGACACTTAGGAAATATCGGTGGCACTTAGGAAATATCGGTGTCACTTACAAAATATCGGTGTCACTTACGAAATATCGGCGACACTTACGAAATACCGGTCGCACTTACGAAATATCGGTGGCACTTAGGAAATATTGGTGTCACTTACGAAATACCGGTGTCACTTACAAAATATCCGTGTCACTTACGAAATATCGGTGTCACTTACGAAATACCGGTCACATTTACGAAATATCGGTGGCACTTAGGAAATATTGGTGTCACTTACAAAATATCGGTGTCACTTACGAAATATCGGCGACACTTACGAAATACCGGTAGTACTTACGAAATACCGGTGTCACTTACGAAATACCGGTGTCACTTACGAAATATCGGTGTCGCTTACGAAATATCGGTGTCGCTTACGAAATACCGGTGTCGCTTACGAAATATCGGTGTCGCTTACGAAATACCGGTGTCACTTACGAAATATCGGTGTCGCTTACGAAATATCGGTGTCGCTTACGAAATACCGGTGTCGCTTACGAAATACCGGTGTCGCTTACGAAATATCGGTGTCGCTTACAAAATACCGGTGTCACTTACGAAATATCGTGTCGCTTACGAAATATCGGCGACACTTGGAAATATCGGTGGCACTTAGGAAATATCGGTGTCACTTACAAAATATCGGTGTCACTTACGAAATATCGGCGACACTTACGAAATATCGGCGACACTTACGAAATACCGGTCGCACTTACGAAATATTGGTGGCACTTAGGAAATATCGGTGTCACTTACGAAATACCGGTGTCACTTACAAAATATCCGTGTCACTTACGAAATATCGGTGTCACTTACGAAATACCGGTCGCATTTACGAAATATCGGTGGCACTTAGGAAATATCGGTGTCACTTACAAAATATCGGTGTCACTTACGAAATATCGGCGACACTTACGAAATACCGGTAGTACTTACGAAATACCGGTGTCACTTACGAAATACCGGTGTCACTTACGAAATATCGGTGTCACTTACGAAATACCGGTGTCGCTTACGAAATATCGGCGTCGCTTACAAAATACCGGTGTCGCTTACGAAATATCGTGTCGCTTACGAAATATTGGTGTCACTTACGAAATACTGATGACACTTACGATTTTGCATCTTATTTTACAAATAATAATGCTATATAAAACCGGTGCAAAATGAACTTGTCACTATAGTAACAGGACGATTCCCCAACAAAATATATTCACTTCTAAAAATGTTAGCCATAAATTTCAGACAAAAATTAAAACAAGATTCAAGAATCACTACATTAAGGTTTCTTAGAAAGCTTAGAGAAGTAAAAAGTCATATCGGTTACTTTTATACATGATTATTTGTGAAACTTCTAAACTACAGCGATAAAGAAAGAATAATGTCGAATGTTAAGCTCAAAGGAGGTTCGTAGATGTATAATTTGATTGAAAAACTAAATGAATCTCTGTCTTTATTTTTCCATTTTTTCACCATTTTCCTAAGACTCTCTGAACACTTCAATTCTTAAAAGTAGGCGGATGGATAAAGGCGCATGTACGTGTTTTATCTAACAACAGCCTTAATCTTTTTCTTCGGCGCATGAGCAGATCTTTTTTTCGGACTAGATGTTGGGACAGGACGTCGTCAGCCACTCAACAGTCTCTTCATCCAGGGTCTTCAGACCAGATGTTCCATGTGGAGGCCGATAGATTGGGCAGTCACGGACAACGTGATCTGCGGTCTGTTCTGTTGTTCCACACTCGCAACCTGGTGAAGGATCCGTACCCCATTTGTACATGTCTGAACAGAAGCGTCCAACGCCGGTGCGTAGGCGGTTAAGTCTGACCCACGCAAGTCTTGCGAGGGACATTCCCGGGGTCTCCTGGAGGAGAATGACGAGGGCTTGATGATTAGAAGCCAGGTTCTCGAAACTTCATTTTTCGTGAATTATTTTATAGGATTTATTGTGTTGAATATCAGTTTTTATTTTTGTCTTTTCACGACATTTTTCTTTCCTTCTAACTTTTATCCTATTTGCTTTCATACACGTTTTATTGCATTCAAAATTGTTTATATAACATTTTATTTTTATTAGATATAACATATTTTAAATTGTTACTAACATTTTTATACCAGGACACATATTTATAACAGTTTTTTATACTGACATGTATATCCTGTGGAAATAAACAAAATGCTGAGTTTGCTGGCTGTGATGCCCTCGGTGTTCAGCTGCAGAATGGTGGGTCGTCGATACTTTTCGACAGTGCAGGCACTGCCTTGCCCTGAAAAGGGCGTTTCCCTATCCACCCTGCGCTGAACAGGTCTAGTCGTAACTCGGGTGCAACAAGCTTCGCTTCGCAATATTCTTCTTTGAAGTATGGTACTGACAGAGGACCACGAGAAGGTGCTTGTCTTCCTCCCCTAAACTTTGACTTTGCATGTGAATTGCATGAGACTTTGCATGTGAATTGCATGAGACTTTGCATGTGAATAGCATGAGACTTTGCATGTGAATTGCATGAGACTTTGCATGTGAATTGCATGAGACTTTGCATGTGAATTGCATGAGACTTTGCATGTGAATTGCATGAGACTTTGCATGTGAATAGCCAAGTGATTGAGCTAACTGGATGGATAAAAGAAATTTGTAAAAAGTGACGGCAACCAAAAAAAGATTAAAAAATTTTACGTATGCGCTTTAATTCCCTGAACTCCCAACTGTTTTTAAATATAATTATACTATAAGCTAGAGTCATCGTATAAGCATCATTTTCCACAAAGGTTTACAGGTATCATATTGCCTTAACGAAATATAGGCGAAATGGTACGGCGCATGCGTGTGCGATATCTGACAGTGGTGTGAAAACTAATTTGGACTTTTTGTCGATGAATCCTTCTCCTTAAGTTATAGGCGGAATGTGAAGAGATTCTGACCAGAAGTTAAGGAGATATAAGAGGGCTCGACACTTTTTGCTATTTTTTTTACTATAAGTAATGCCGCCAACCCTAGTATATTAGCAATCTCTCGTAAAATAATGAAGATTATCACTCCAAATTTTGAATCGTGATTGAAAATGATCATATCTATCAGAATGACCTGGTTACCAATCTTACAACTTAGCGTGAGCACTTGGGCATGCGTAACTTTAAATCGTCCATAGATCGTTCTAATTAAGATTATTTAAAACAAATTTTTGTGTATGTACAGCTATGCTATTGTGTCACCGGTTATTGAACAAAAAATTCCGATAATACTATGGTATCTAAGAGAAATAATACGTATCTAAGGGAAAACAGGTCTCGAATGCGCGTAAATTCAACATTTTTAACTTTTTTCAAAATTTTATTCCAGAATATCTTACCAAAATTTTTTTTTTTCTTGTTTGTTTACCAGTAAAAATGTACAATAAACAGTTTGTTAGTATATAAATATGTAAAATGTTATATTAAAGAAATTGTAGCTAAACTTGTATAAAGAACCGTGTAGGAATTATTGGCGTAAATTTAAAAAAGGCCTTGCTGACAAGTCAATCAATCCTTTTCATAAAACCCACTGTTGTTTATCAACTGTAGCAATTTCCCATATTATACAATATGTAATATATATAATTCTGCGTCAACTAGATATTATCAACGTAAAAAAAAGACAAAGAATTAGTTATATTTTCATAAAATGGATTTCTTTGTTGAAGATTTGAAAGCGATTATATTATTTGCGTTCTTTAGTGGCTCTTCAAAATTATTCCAAATGAGAAGTCCTCTATGTAATATGCAAAATTCACATTTCTTCTTTTTAAATGATATACTGTTAAAATTAAATAATTCGTGAGATCTAAGGTTAAATTTGTCGTTTGAAAAATTGACAATGCTTCTTGGTGCAAAATTTGGGATTCCCATCATAAGTATCTCGCAAATTCGGTTTTGCGCATGCGCAGCTCAAAAAATCTTTTGACGATGAATTTTTGTCCTTAAGTTATCATTCACAACCGTCGTGCGCATGCGTAAAACATTTACATCTGTAATCTAATCTACTACATGCTGTATGAGTTTAAACGCAACCGCAATAACGTTATAAGATAAACCACCACGTGATTGATTCGCAAATTTTAAAAAACGTTAATAGAATTTTAAAAAACGAAAAACAAAATTATTTCGAATAAAAAATTGTAAAACAATATTGTTTCGAACCGTCATTTTCGAACCGTCAATTTTGAAACGTCTGTACACCATTTACATATATATGGTCATGTAAATGCTAATTTGTAACTAGATTATATATACCGTATTTCATCTAACAAGAGACCCCCTCAAATACTAGCTCTCTTCTAATTGTAGCCCCTTCATAGAGGTCTGTTGTAGAGATAAAAGACTCCCTCAAATACTAGCTCTCTTCTAATTGTAGCTCCTTCATAGAGGTCTGTTGTGGAGATAAAAGACTCCCTCAAATACTAGCTCTCTTCTAATTGTAGCCCTTCATCTTGTCCAAGCGTGATTGCTCCAATGAATATGAGAGGCAAGGGCAGGAGTTGTCTGATTCCACAGAGTATATACCGGTAGAAACTCGAAAGAGACGCCACAATGATCCTTTGGACTACGGCCGAGAAGAGGAAGCACGGCTCAACCCATCACAAAGATACATGATAGGTGAGATAAAGTATAATGATGCACATAATACATCAAGCAGTCTGCTGAAATACTGTAAGTTTAAACTTTCTGTTTTTAGGAAATTTCCTTTGACGAAATTAAAGAATCTGCCAAGAGATCCGTCACTCCCTATCCTGACGATCTAGACGATGCATTTGTTGACGAGTTGTGCCAAGTTGTCACGTTCGCAAACATCTTTACAGATGAAGAACCTGAAGACTTTTAATTGATGCCAGTACGTCATCAGATGATATTTTTTTCTTTTTCCGCTTTGGTACATCATTTAGAAGTTTTGGAAGTTTTCTCTTGTTAGATATTGATTCTTTTTCTTCTTCATCATCTTCCTCTTCTTCTAATGCACTGCTCTCATTTTCATCTTCAGAATCTTCGTCGTTTTCATTTTCGTTATTATTTTGCGTGATTTAACTAAAACTAGATGATAGGTTTGACGTCGAATCACGCAAAGCCACAAATGGGTAAAGCCATTCGAGGCTTCCATATTTTAGTAGATCTTCCTCGAGGCGAATCACATCAGCTCTCCTCTTTAGTGCCATTTTCTTCTTGCTATATCTCTTCTTTAAATTGTCGTAAGCCTTTTCTGCAGCGTCTAAACACAAACAAGATATTTCTAAATACTAGATGTAGAACCCACGAAAAGATTTGACTAGGACAAGATAATATTCTTTCATAAAAATGCTGAAACATTGATTGGGAGGGTCATAATTAATTGAAATTGAGGAGATTTTTTCTCAAAATCGGAGATTTACCCTCCTGAAAGGGGAGAGTACTAGCTCGCCTGATTTACGTAAAGTTAAACCCGCGGAAACTTAAAAAATCTTTAAAGTGACTTATTACAATACAGGGTTAGCGGCATTTTATCGTTAAATTTTTATATTTAATATAATATTATATTATATTTTGTTATTATAAAACTTAAATTGGAAAAATAATAAATATTATCTCCCTTATCGCAAGACTTATATTTTAGTGTTTATATTTTAGTGTTTAGTCACGTGTAGCGCTTTATGACGTAGGGCGCAATCGCTTATGGCCAATAGCATTTTCCTAACAAACATGTAGCTGGCGGTCGTGCATCTTTGCAAGAGTGCAAAAGTCGAAAACAAATTTTGATATTTTCGGATTCCGTAATATAATGCAATGTCACGTGCGTAAACAAAATTTTAAAATGGTAGATTCCAATGCTTGTTGAAACCAATGATATACATAATAACTATAATAGCTTTGTCATGTCGAAATACTAACTGCTCAGCTTCATCTTTTATGAAACTCTAAAGTCTCTTAAAACTAATGAAATTAGCTGTGAAGTGTGGTTTCAGGCTATAACTTTCAAACTATATAGGTATGGATCAAGATATGTATATGTGGATAAAACATGTAAAATTTTGTTTAGATATCATAAATCTGTCACGAGTTGTTTGTGTCCAAAGATTTATTATTTTTTGCTCATTTTAAGCACAAAATTACCTGCATCATTAATTATTTATAGATTATCAAATTGAATTTTTTTGGCTTAATTAACCCTTCACTAGTGAAGGGTGCTACACCGTTTCTTCCATTGCTGTTATGACGAATACGGTTTGTGCTGAAAATCAAATTTCGACAAGGAAATTTTGAATGATATGAATTTCAGTTTCTTCCTCATGAGCCCCCTTAAAATAGAACTTTTATTTAGAGAAATTCTCTATATAGAGAGATAAGGTTTGTGTCCATACAAAGGTTCTAAAAATAAAACTGGCGTCATAAAGCGATTTGTTCTGTCGCTTTCAGTGGACACAAGGCTTAAATAACTTCATGTTTAGGACAATGTGAGATCCTATTTCAATTGTTTGCTCTTTTATTAGAGCCTTGAAGTAGCTACTCAATATATTTAAAACGATGAGCTAGATATGTGAAATAAAATTGGAAATGTTATTTTTTATTTTGATGATGTGTTATTCCTGTTTCTAAAATTTTCAACACTAGACCGACTTTGTCGGTCTCACGCAAGATTTGCTATACTAAGCGTCACAAAAACAAGTAAAAAATAGACACGTAATTAGGCATAAATTTCCTCGAAAGTATGTAAAAAAACATTGAAATCTGTTAAAAATGATATAAACGATCTTATGGAAACATTCAACATACGTTCCATAAGTTCATGGTTATTTATTAAAATCATATTCCAAAATTTACACACCATTTTTAAGGTCTACTTCTATCTCAAATTGAGTAAAATACTGCTCCTGTATGTCCCATAAGTTCATGGTTATTTATTAAAATATTGAAAGCGTTCATCGAAGAAATTTTTGGGATTTTCTTTATTAAAATAGTTCACTAGTGAAGGGTGCTACACCGTTTCTTCCATTGCTGTTATGACGAACACGGTTTGTGCTGAAAATGGGTATGCAGTGATTGTGGTAAACAACCAATCGAGAACAAGGATTTAAAACTCGATAACCCATCTTTGTCTGAAAATACCAAATCAAAACGTTCTCATTACCAGCCTGATTTGGTATCATATTTAATTCTTCAGTCATAATTTCTTTGAATCTCTCTCCCACATGAAATACAAAAGCGTCATGTGAACCAATATATTTTGTGCCTGGATCACACGAAGCTCTCTTCGAACATGTTTTGTTAAATGTGTGTCTCGTTAAAGCGTACATGATAGGTCGGCGATTGAATGGAGCAAAATCAAAAGAGTTCCAACCCATACCTAAAATATTATCCATATGCATTAGGACAACAGTTTTGTTTTTCAAATGCGTTTGTATGTAAACAAGGTTCATGCCAACTGTTGGGTTACTTTGAGTTGAGTGCAACACTAGTTTAGATAAATTTTCCAATGACAGCTGCAGTAAATACTCTTCAACGCCGCTTTTTGCCGCATATAAAACATGAACTGCTGCAACTCTTTTGTTGTTCAAGTTTTGTTGAATCGAAAACTCCACTTCGTTTTGTCGATCTTTGAGCTGCGCTGTCGTTGGAGAACTTGTGTAGTCGAAATTCAGATTTTTTTTGTATTCCTCGTTCGTAACATCAACAACATTTGTGACAATATGAAGCTTACATGCATCATCATATAGAAAGTTCTCTATTAACTCCTGAGAAAATTTCGGTTTGTTTATTTTGGAGCTTAACCAGAAGTCGTGAAACAGTATAGTTTTCTTTCCCAATGTACTTTTGATTATCCATATCGAGCAAGTGAAAGCAACAATGAACATACAAATTTTTAATTTTACTTTGCAATTCATTTTCCACCTACGAATAAAAATATGCGAGTATCGTTATAATTATCTCTCGATACTACCAAAATTTAATATAGGAAGATAAAAAAGGTAATTATATTGTAGGTCCAAAATACCTCTTGGTTGTAACTGTAATGTGTATAAGCGAAACGAAGAAAAAGGCGGGAAAAGAACAATAAACCTGAAAAATACATTTGAAGAATTCTTACAAAAGAAACCTTTCAACGTGAATCACCGCCTTATTATCTTTACACGAGTTCGTTTTTCTCTGTTTACATTCACGCTAAATATTAGTTTAGACTTTTGTACGATTAGTTACTTACATCTCTGCTTTTGAATTCATTTGAATGTTTCAAAATATAAAAGTTAAGGTAAAGAAAATAAATAAATATAGGGTTTATTAATCCGAAATTTCATATAATATTTTTGTTCCGCATAGAGGTTTCAAATAATATAGACTAAATTTAACGAAGAAAACGAAAGTTGCAACTGGAACAGCTGCAACATTTCTGACAATAAAATTAGTATTTTTCAAAATCCAACTACATAAAAAATGTTAGCAGTGAATCATACAATATAAAACTTGTTTGACATATTTTAAATAAATATAAATATGAATAATTTTGAAAATCATAATTTCTAGATAGTAGAGATATCGCTTAAAACCTTCCATTAAAGGCCAAGTAAAAAGTCTTTCAATTTGCAGATTAGATACGGTGTTTCCAGTTGCGATTGTAAGTATAAAGGAAGTTTGATTGATATTCAATGGGTCGTTCCCATAATTATAAGAGCATGAATACAACTACCAGAATCCTTTGCGTTAAATCTTTGAATAAAAGAAATTTTAATTTGAAAACACATTAAATAGAATCATATTAATAGTTAAAATAATTTGCGCTGAGAAATGATTCTTTGTCGTTAGTAGTTCAATTTATTTAGAGAGTTTAAAAGTTAAAATGCAAGGGATTCTGGTAGTTGTATTCACGAATTTACAATTATGGGAACGGGCCATTTATAGACGTATTGAATCATAGAAGATATTTTTTGAAACATGCAGGTATATGAAAATTGTTGTATTAAAAAAAACATGAGAGATGATATTTAGTGTATAGTGCGCTATAGAACCTCACCTTTTGTTTCGTTTTTTTATCAGAAACAAATCGGTTGATGTCTGGTTTAAGACAAAAATCCTTTCACTTCTTTCCCTGTTGAAATAATTTAAACGCGTCTAAGTAAATAGATTCAGTTCGGAAAATGTGATTCCAATTGTTCCAATTGTTTACTCTGTTAATAGAATTTTGAAGTAGCTACTTACTTAACAGACTATATTCAGTTTGTTTATTTTGAGCACAAATTACTTTACATCGTGGTTAACAGGACAGAACTCAACAACACTAAATTTTACGTGGAAACGTGTTTTGAAGTAAAATTATTTTACGTGACATTTTTTTCTGGAAGTGGGATGCTAATTGGATAGCAACTTGACTAGAAACTCTTCCTTTTCATACCACACCGCTCAGAGCGTAGGTCTCCAAGGAGTCTGTCAGGCTGGCATCGAAAAGAATACTACTGACTAAAACATTTCAATGGATAGCAGATTTCTCTTTTTTCTATTTTTCCCTCTTCAATGGAAATCCTGCTGTTACTGTCATTTCTTGCTACAACCAAACTAATGGATGAAACCAGAATGAAAGAGCGGAATTCTACGCGGAACTAGCTAAATTGACGTGGACCATTTCGAAACACAATATTGCACTTGTTAATGGATAATCGTAAAACATTTGCACCATCCCGTTTTTGTGTGTGTTTTAATAAAATACTTCTTTTATACATACATGCATGTATTTTATTGCTGCTTGGCGCGCATTTCTTTTAATTGTTTTAACGGTTTTCTTTCATCTTTTAATACTACTTCAAAAATTTAGAAAAAGTTAGAATAGGTCATTTTAAAGGTTGTTTTCATCAAAATCTCTAGTCCATGAAATAAATTTACGTCGTTTCCATCATCAAAACAAAGTTCATTCAACAAATCAAAATGCGCTTGGTTACCGCTGTTTTGCATTTTGTAGTAGCATTTTTAAAGAATTGTATTCAGAAAGTGTGACCTTTGCTGGAAATAAGAGAGGGACTACGTATTATTATATAAATATACAATTTGATTTTTTAGGCTAAATTAACTCAAATGAAAGGATTTAAACTTGCTAATTAACACCAAAACATATATAGGGAAAGGATTTGAAACAATTGCTTTTTCGCAGAAATGTTTGAAGTTCTTGTTTAGTGGTGACGAGTGGTAATCACATTTTTGCAACTTTGTAGATTGTCAATAATTTCATATAAAATGACTCTATACTAAAACTATCGCTTTATTAAAAGAGATATCAATATAAAAACACGAAAAAACAAAAAGTGTGCTTTCTTTGAAAGGTGTCTTGAACCATTTAATTGTGTTCTATTTTTATGACAAAATTACTACGATATGGTAGTTGAGATAATCTTTTTACGATTGTTTTGTGTAAGAATATGAGATATATGTATGTTTAACGATAATTCTGCTTAATTTGTTTGTGATTTGTTTGTTGGTTGATGCAACGCAGTCTTTGGCCAATTGTTAAGAAACATTTGCATTGATTTCATGCAGCCTTAAATGCAGTGTAAAAATTGGCTAGATATATCCTGATGACACATACTAATAGAATAATTTGAATGTTCATTGGGAGTAGCATCTTTTTGTCGTATGTGTGAATTCGCTGCTGGAATAGTTGGAATAAAATGTATTTTTCAATAACAACAAGTATCCAATCATGGAGTAGAAGTTACCAGGTTCTCTGATAGATCCAACAGTTGCGTCGGCAAAAAAATCAAAAAATATTATTGTTGGGCGAACCGGGCTTCCGTCCAAATGAACGAGAAATTGAATTAATATTTGCATTTGGCGTCGAATCAAATATCGAAAGACGGGTAGGAAAGAGCAGAAAGTGAATCCTGCGAACTTAAGTTCAACTATCCTCTGCTGTTAGCATTAAGATCTATACTGAGGAGCTAGTATTTGAATATAACATAATAATAATAATAATAATAATAATAATAATAATAATAATAATAATAATAATAATAATAATAATAATAATAATAATAATAATAATAATAATAATAATAATAATAATAATAATAATAATAATAATAATAATAATAATAATAATAATAATAATAATAATAATAATAATAATAATAATAATAATAATAATAATAATAATAATAATAATAATAATAATAATAATAATAATAATAATAATAATAATAATAATAATAATAATAATAATAATAATAATAATAATAATAATAATAATAATAATAATAATAATAATAATAATAATAATAATAATAATAATAATAATAATAATAATAATAATAATAATAATAATAATAATAATAATAATAATAATAATAATAATAATAATAATTTATTTCTGTTAAAATGCATATTAAACGTAATCCTGAAAATTTGAAATTTTATGTGATAAATACAGTTTGATTTATAAATTTCATAAATGACAATTATTTAATTGTAATATCTGTAACAATATTGAATTCATTTAAGGGCATAAACTTTAAAATTATGGGTTATATGTGGTAGCAAGAAAAGGACACCTGCATCTCATGATTATATGTTGTAATTATATTCTGGAAGTTTAAGTTTGAACTATAATCAACAATATAAACATAAAATCTAATTTTTACTAATAAAAGATGATATACCAATACTAAAAAATGAAAGCGTTCATCGAAGAAATTTTCCTGATGTTATTTGTTAAAATAGTTTGTTAGTGAAGGGTGCTAAACCGTTTCTTCCATTTTTGTTATGACGAGCACGATTTGCATTGCGAATGGGTATGCAGTGCACGTGTCGGACAACCAACCGAGAACAAGGATTTAAAACTCGATATCCCAATTTTGTTTGAAAATACCAAATCAAAACGTTCTCAATACCAGCCTGATTTGGAATCATGTTTAGTTCTTCCGTCATAATTTGTTTGATTCTCTTCCCTACGTAAAAGACGAAAGCGTCATGTGAACCAATGTATTTTGAGCCTGGATCACACGAAGCGCTTTTCGGACACGTTTTATTAAATGACTGTCGTGTTAAGGCGTACATAACAGGTATTGTTTTCGTTAGAGCAAAATCGAAAGAGTTCCAACCCATACCTAAAAAAATATCCATATGCATTAAGATAACAGTTTTGTTTTTCAAATGCGTTTGTATGTAATCAAGGTTTATTCCAACTGTTGGGTTACTGGAAGTTGTTTGTAACACTAGTTTAGTTCGATTTTTCAATTTCAACCGCAGTAAATACTCTTCAATCTTTCGTCCTGTGTATAGAACATGAACTGCTGCAACGTTATCGTTGTTCAAGTTTTGTTGAAGCGAAAACTCTATCTCTTTTTGTCGCAATTTAAGTTGATATGTTGTCGGTGGCTTTATACCCTTGTACAGCAAACCTTTTTTGTATTCCTCGTTTGTAACATCAACAACATTTGTAACGATATGAAATTCACGTGCATCATTAAATAGAGAGTTCTCTACCAACTCCTTACAATATCTTGATGCCTTTTTTTTAGAACGCAACCACAATCGCCTGTAATATGTTTCCATTCCACTTGCAATTTTTATTACCAAAATGGACAAGATGACAGCAACAACGATTGTGAGAATTTGAAATATTTCTTTGTATTTCATCATTAAGATTTACACCTACAGATCAAAATTTATTTGGAGCAAAGTTATATTGATATTGATATATGTCACCAGAGATATGAGCACTTTATTTAGATGCAACATTCTCGATATTAATTCCACGGTTGAATTTAGTTCTCTCTTTATTAGGTTTATGTTCATTAATAATAATTTATTGGTGGAATCTAATGAAATAATTCGGCATGTATGGAACATTTTAGTGACATAAACAGAAATAGCACGATAGTTTTTTTTTACTTATTGTTACGTATTTTCCTAGCATTTAACTAACATTTACACTCCTTAAAAACAGAATAATCCCAAACATATGCCTCACAAGTTACTTACTCGACACAAGTTACTTACTCGACACAAGTTACTTACTCGACACAAGTTACTTACTTGACACAAGTTACTTACTCGACACAAGTTACTTACTCGTCACAAGTTACTTACTTGACACAAGTTACTTACTCGTCACAAGTTACTTACTCGACACAAGTTACTTACTCGACACAAGTTACTTACTCGTCACAAGTTACTTACTTGACACAAGTTACTTACTCGACACAAGTTACTTACTCGACACAAGTTACTTACTCGTCACAAGTTACTTACTTGACACAAGTTACTTACTCGACACAAGTTACTTACTCGTCACAAGTTACTTACTTGACACAAGTTACTTACTCGACACAAGTTACTTACTCGACACAAGTTACTTACTCGTCACAAGTTACTTACTCGACACAAGTTACTTACTTGACACAAGTTACTTACTCGACACAAGTTACTTACTTGACACAAGTTACTTACTCGACACAAGTTACTTACTCGTCACAAGTTACTTACTTGACACAAGTTACTTACTCGACACAAGTTACTTACTCGGCACAAGTTACTTACTCAACACTTTACAATCTCTATATACTGAGAAAACTCACAAATATATTCAAAAATAATATTTTGACAAAATGATTTTATGCACATGGTTGTACAAACACCGAAACGGATAGTGTCGGTTTAATATTACAATGGCTTTTTTGAAATCATCCTTTTACTGCATCTTTAAAAAAATCATAAACAGTGAATCAGCAGTACTCAACCTTAACTAACAAAGGCTTAACTAACAAAGCAAACTCAACCTAAGCCTTGGGTTCGTAGTTTTATTTAATTGTTTCTGACGTTTTCGTTGGCTATTTGTTTCCTCTATAATCTTTTAGAACTATTTAGACATATTTTTTAAAAACAAATAAACAGTTAACGTTTTCTCATCTTTTTCTTGTCGTTAAAAATATCAAAAACAACTTTTAAAAAGAGATCATCATATGGCCATCACATGTGGGGTGACAACAACATGCAAAATAATACCGTTCATGATTCTATGAAATTATTGTTATGCCAATGCATACAGTATTATTACATTGTAATATTACATCATTACAGCCCAGCGACAAAAATATATTATTGGAATATAACACCATCTCTGTTCTGTTAGTTATAAACGCAATATTGTATAATCTGGTTACTCTGTTGACTGCTGACTAAACTTTGTCTATCAATAGCCCTGCTTTAAATTGCTACATAAATCAGAAACCCGGCCAGGATTATTGTCCGATTAGGTATTATAACATTTCGTACACGTCACTCGAGTGGCACTTGCCGTTTCATCAGACACGCCACTACACAAAACACGCTTTGTTTCTGTCGTTGCTGTTGGTGTTTTAAAAGGCGCTGTTTTTGATAATAGTCTATTATGTTTAGCTAAATATTGTGGTACCGTTTATGAATTTCTTAAACTAAAAATATTTAATTAATTACAATAATTTAAAGAATAAATGTTTATCATTATTATATTATTAATAATATTATTAATTATCTATATTTATACAGCATTTGTCTTCAGTTATATACATAAATACATACTGTTATCAATGAAATAGCTGTTAAAGTAAAGTAAACAAAAAATTTAAAAAGTGTATATATATATATATTTCAAATGTTAAAAACAGACTGTAAAAAAAGAGGTAAAAACGGGGAGGAAAGTATAAAGTACAGTTTCCACAGAAAAAAGAAGCCATGTCAAAGTTAGTCAAATTTAGTTTCTTATAAATTCTTTGACTTTTGTTTTAAAATTAGTAAGATTTTCTAACGATATAATATTATTGGGCAGGGTGTTGAACAAAGATGAACCGTGAAATCGAAACGCTTTTCTTCCATTTTCGCTTTTTACTCTTGGTAGTTTCAGTTTCATGTGATTTCCTCTTGTATGTATTGAATGATCAAAAACCGTAAAGTAACCAGTGTATATCTCTGGAGCTTGGTTATTTACTGATGGATAGACATTGATAGCCACCTTTTCGGAGCAGAGTTGTTTAATTGTTGGCCAATTTACAATTGAGGATGTTGTTCCATGAACCACTTTACGAGCACGATTTTGGAGTTGTTGGTATCTTTTATTTATACTGGTTGATACCAGCACTTCATTTTCAGTTGTTGTGAGTAACGGTTCAGCTATGGCTCTGTAGATAGAATCAGCAACATATTGGGATATCTCCTTTCTTATGCGTGACAGTAGTTTTATTCGTGAAGATACTCTCTTACATATTTTTTCAATGTGGGCTTTGAAGGTCAGAGACTTATCCAGTATAGTACCAAGGTATTCATAGGATTCAACGGTGTTCACTGGAGTTTGGTTGACGGTGACAGTAAAACTGCTGGTTTTCTTAAGTTTTTGTGGGGTTCCAAACAACAGAACCGCAGTTTTTCCGGGCTTAAGATTGATGATTAAATCATTTCTTTGGAGCCAATTGGTGATACTGAACAGTTCAGAGTTCAATGTTTGTTCAATTTTCTGAACGTCCTTGTGTTCAAAGAAAATCACCATGTCATCTGCATATAACAATGCTTTCGATTCATTCAGGGATTGCTCAATGTCGTTGATATGTAAGAGGAAAAAAATCCCCTACAGAAAACTTTTTTTTATCTCGTTTAGATACATAAAGATGGTTTTTTTATAGCAATATATATATATATTTGTTACTGATGAAGAGTTGCAGGTATCCATATCAAAGTGGTCCAATTTTTATTAGAAATGCCAAGGCTAAGAGGCACTCAAAAGCAGCAGAGATCACGAAGAGGCCAAGGACTGGTCAGTATTTCACGTTTTGAAATTCATAACTGAATGGGACTTTTTAGAATCTCTCCCATAACTCTCGGTGAGTCTACAATTATTTCTTACGAACTCTGTGTCTGTGGCTTCATGCAAAAGGAGCAAAAAGCCTTTTGATCTTGCGATCAATAATCAATTAAAAGTGATTTGGTGAAAGGAGTTTATTTCGATGAAGTTCTGAGCTATAATGGCCAGGAGAGGAAAGTAATTGTGTACAGTTGTATACTATTCGGGCAGTTGCTGATTGTGCAAACTGAATGCAAAATGGTTACAACTTTATTTCCTGTAACATAAAGTTTAAAGTTTATTGTTAAAATAAAAATAAAAAAAGTAATATCAAATCGTATTTTCATTATTTTTGCTCATGGTACAACTGTCTAAACTTCAAACCAAATAGTGGTTCTGATCTTGCCGAATTTCCTTCTTTTTAACTTGGAAATGTTGAATGTGATAGCAGATGGCTTGGTACTTTCAATGCATCTAAAATAAAGGTTATTTCTTTCCACCATCACCGCTATGATGCCAGTCTTTTGCCAGTCCCATGAATGGCAGCCGTCTTTCTGGAGCACGTTGCTTGGACAAGCTACATGGTTTACAGACATTAGCCGGAATTCGAACGGGTACTTGAGAAAATGGGACATTCATGCCCTTCTTGTTTGCAACAAACGGGTGCAAATGGCTACAAAATATTTTACAGTTGACTGGTACAAATGATTTCACAGAAAAGGAACGTTTTCTCGAGCAACAGCAGCAAATCTTATCCGGAAAAAATTTCGATTTCGCTGTCGACATTGCTATGCATAAGAGGCTGAAGATCATTGAGGGAGACCATGATCTATCACGTATCGAACGGTCAAATGTATTGGCAGAGGAGAGACCATGATCTATCACGTATCGAACGGTCAAATGTATTGGCAGAGGAGAGACCATGATCTATCACGTATCGAACGGCCAAATGTATTGGCAGAGGAGAGATCATGATCTATCACTTAACGAAAATTGTCTTTTGGCATGACATAGGAATCCGTTTCCGAAATCCGGAAAAAGTCAAAAGGTTATAAACTGGAATATTGTGCTTTGTTCATCTATATAAATTGGGTGATTTATTTCATTTAGTATAAAATGTAAAGTTAATTTAGTTCTACAATCTTGTGAGTGCTTTATTTCATTCGTATATTTTCGGAAACTCGTATATCTTAATGGGCCTTGAGTATCAATATTCTTAAACTGTTTTTCGTATTTAATTTAATTTGTTGACTTCATCTCAATATTACTGTGAATTAGTGGATAAATTAAAGATGCAATGTGTAGTCAAAATTACCATAGCAACAACAAATACATACATAATTGTAAATACTTTACAATAAATATCACAATAATATAATATAAGCATTAGGGTTTAAAAGATTTTAGTAAAGATTTAACCAAAACATCAACACGTGCAATGATTTTCTTGCCGCCTTTTCCCAGATCATTGCTTTGCAAATTCTTCGATGGTGAAATAGTCTCATCGCTCTTTGGAGATATCGATGGAAACGCGTCAGTTTTAGAACTCTGAAAATGCAATTTCAGAAAATTGTTATCACAATTAATGATATCACAAAGTTGTTTAGTGAGCGGTTATAAATAAAAAGCGACGTATTTCATCAAAAATAACCGTAGCACAAATGGGTGCAATTAAATACACTAAAACCCCTGGTCGAAGTCTTTATGATAATGCTTAATTAGCGTTCTGGAAGCCTCGTTTAACAACACGTATTTTTTTATGAACTTCTTGTTATTGCAGTTGATGGATGTTTTGTTTTATTTGTTTAACTTTCACATGACAACGCTGTTATTTATGTTGAAACTGGAGATTATTTCTCAACACAAAAGTGGACCATGTTTTCACAAAACCGTTATTGACTGCTACAAAAAATAATTGATGTATTGGTTCTATTTCAGCAAAGGTCTCCTACAAAATTTTTTCGCGGTATAAAAATTGAATGCCAATATGGAAACTTTACCTTTTTGGCGTCCATACATTTCTTCCAATCAAAATACGTGCATGTCGTACCGAACGGATTGTTGTTTTGTGGTCTAGTGTAAATAACAGACACCGCAATAGCTAACAATGCGAGCATTAAACAAAACTTCATCTTGCTAGTTGAATTTGTTTCGTCCTTCACTTCTCCCAAAAGTCTTTAAATACTGATGTCTCGTTAAATACATTCGTCTGATGATCTATGAACACGCAAACAAAATTTTAATCCGGCGTATCGTTTTGTGTCATTAAGAATGCATTAAAATATTTCATTTCACACTGTGTTGTCAAACACGGAAGCGGTTGGCAAAGTCAAACTACAAATAAAATTAAATTTCAGGCGGCTTAAATCTCTTTCATGATACGTATGTTAAGAGCGGATTCACGACTCATTTTAAATGAGAATCGCTTCTGCAGATTAATAATGGCGCGGAAGTAAATTATAATGTATTCGCGTTACAGTAGTAAAGTAGTTAAGTAAGAGCTTACGACTATGATTCAGATGACTCGGGCGCGTTTTGAAACGATTATAAAGAATAAACGATGAAATTTCCCATTGATTTCGTTGATGGTATTATTTTATAAGTTTCACATAAGATACATAAAACCATCACAATATATGAAAAAAATGTTTGTTATGAAACTGTGGTTTTCTACTTCATTGCAATACATTCTAAGTCATCGCGATGAAAACTAAATACTAAACAATGATCATTTACAGGGATGGTTTAAAGATTAACATGACTCTAGGGTGACGCGTCCCATTCGTCGAATAAGCTAAAACTAACAGTAAACTAAACCAATATATATTAATCGTTGTTTTTATATTGCTTACATTAATGTCCATTTTGTTAACCGAGGGTGTATATTTCGTTTTAATATATGAAATTTGTTGTAAATGTTGCTGTGTTAGTCTTACCTTCAGTTCAATCAAGATTGTTTAATGAATACCACTTAAATTAATGAGGACGTCAATAATGGCTTTAGTTTGAATCGTTGAATCTTCTCTTCTGTATCACGTCTGTATTTAAAATTCATTTGCTTTCAAATACGTCCATCATACTGTAGTGGTTATGGTGCTCGTAACCCTGAAAGAGAGAGAGATTTATTGAGTTTTTACCAAATTATTTTTTAAGCGTAAATGTTATCTTGTCACCTATGGGACTGACAAGAATAAAACGAATCCTGAAAAATATCCTGGTCAGAATACACGATCATTACCAGTATGGAATGTGCCCCGCGACAAAAATTCTTAATTTGCGAGTTACCAATCAAGAAAAAGATTTGCCGCCATGGATTAAAGCACAGTCTTGGAATTAGAAAAACTATTAAAAGAGAAATGATAATTGGCCTAAAGGCTCGTTAAATATTTTGAAAAACATAAAAACTCAAAAAAATACTCGCCATATTTTTCTCGTATCTCGCAATAACTACTACGTATTAATAAGCATGTTTTGATGAACGAATAAAGACTAATATATGTCTTTGGATGACAGCGGAATGGAGAAACGAAAATTGATCATCGCGATACCGAAAATTTCGTCAATCTTAATCACGCTATGTATTATTTTAATTTCTTCATCTGAATTTTGCCGTTACTACAATTGTGTCTATAGCGGTATAGATGACCCTCGTCCACCATCATAAATATTTATAGATGACCCCCGTCCACCATCATAAATATTTATAGATGACCCCCGTCCACCATCATAAATATTTATAGATGACCCCCGTCCACCATCATAAATATTTATAGATGACCCACGTCCACCATCATAAATATTTATAGATGACCCACGTCCACCATCATAAATATTTATAGATGACCCACGTCCACCATCATAAATATTTATAGATGACCCACGTCCACCATCATAAATATTTATAGATGACCCCCGTCCACCATCATAAATATATAATAAATAAAATAAACCTTTTAAAATTCCTTATGGAAAACGTCAACAGTTTGGAGATGCAATGTGAAAAAAGAGCCCATTCTTTTGGAATTGAACAGTGAAGAACTCCCACGTCAGGCAAACAACAGAAAGGAAGCTCGACACGATATCGCGTACTCAACCTCGGGACAACTGGTCAAAGAGCACTTTTGATGTAAAAGTGTTCAATCTCTTTGCTTAGAGACACAGGAAACTGGACGTTGAGAAATGTTGCAGATCGAATGAAAACGAAGAAAGCGGCACTATGGCGAACGTGTTATTATTCGAGTCGAAAATGGTTCGTTCACCTCTTTGGGTTTTGCGGCAAATGGCGGCATGGGAAAAGCATGCATTCGGTTTAACAAAACACTTGCAGAAATGATTGCTGACAGGCGTAAGGTTGCAACCTCAATTGTAACGAACAACATTAGAACACTGATTTCATTTTCGCTATTACGATCCACAATACGATAATGGCGTCCCCGTTGTAGATTTGTTTCTTAATCTCCGTTGTCGGCGAAACCAACCATCTTGTTATGGTCGCTATGACAACAACAGAATGTTTAACATCAGTGTGATCGCAATCGTATAGATGGCCATTCACAATGTGTCACCTTGTTTTGTGCATTCTTACGATTTTATCCCGATGCCTCCAACGAACAGTCTTGCTGAAGTCGTATAGCAGTTTCTAATGTCGATATTTCAGGACAAATATACTGGATGTTATGTAAAAGTGCATTTCTGTTCATGCTGTTAAACGCGTTGGAAGCATCCACCAGGATGACTGCATCTGTGCTACCTGTTCGAACATTCTTCTAATAGCGTGTATTGCTTCTTCACTACTACCATTACACTATCCGGCGCATGCGCAATGGTAATGGCGTTCGGCTCTTAACCGAAGGGTTATGGGTTCGAGACCATGCTATCACAAAGTTGTTTAGTGAGCGGTTATAAATAAACAACGCTGTATTTCAGCAAAAATAACCGTAGCACAATTGGGAGCAATTAAATACACTAAAACCCCGGGTCTTCATGATTAGCATTAACATTTGAATTCTGTTAATACTACACTATGATTGTAACGATAAAGGACGGTTCTCGACGATAAGATCAATCAAACGGTCTTCTACGAGTGCCGCAGTTGTATGTACAAAATTTATATATATATATATATATATATATATATATATATATATATATATATATATGCAATTGAAAAATAAATTTAAAAAAAGAATGATAATGCGTAATGAGCGTTCTGAAGGCCTCATTAAAAAACAAACAAACAAACAAACAAACTACCTGAACTACGGTCACACATTTGAACATCTGATGATGCAGTTGCAACATTCTCGGAAAACTTGCTCATTACTATCTTTCCCATTTTCATTACCATGTCAAGTGTTTTTTTGAAGTGTATTTTTGAAGAAAGTACGTCTGAAGAAATCTTTGCTCACGTAACGCAAGTCAACATCATTATGTTCTTCTTCTACTTCAAAATCTAATTTTGAAATCTAATTTTTTCGGTTGCAGCTTTGACTTTACTTTCGTGATTCTTCTGTTTCCTTTTGATGATAACCAGATCAAAAGGGTAGCCGTCCATAGCAACATTGAATATAGGTTGTGTTTGTTTCTAGTGATTATTCAATGACTTGCACATACAACGAGACTATGAAGACATACAACGAGACTGTGAAGACATACAACGAGACTGTGAAGACATACAACGAGACTGTGAAGACATACAACGCGACTGTGAAGACATACAACGAGACTATGAAGACATACAACAAGACTGTGAAGACATACAACGAGACTGTGAAGACATACAACGAGACTGTGAAGACATACAACGAGACTGTGAAGACATACAACGAGACTGTGAAGACATACAACGAGACTGTGAAGACATACAACGAGACTGTGAAGACATACAACGAGACTGTGAAGACATACAACAAGACTGTGAAGACATACAACGAGACTGTGAAGACATACAACAAGACTGTGAAGACATACAACAAGACTGTGAAGACATACAACGAGACTGTGAAGACATACAACGAGACTGTGAAGACATACAACGAGACTATGAAGACATACAACGAGACTGTGAAGACATACAACGAGACTATGAAGACATACAACGAGACTGTGAAGACATACAACGAGACTATGAAGTCTGCCAAAAGTTGTCATTGAGTTGGGACTTCAAGGCAAGACAGGAAGGAAGAAAATAAGATTTTGTGCTTGATGACGAATACTAAAAGTCGCAAAACAAAGCCATGAAGTGCGATAGACTGTTAAAGCGAAACCTGCCATAGGCAGAGGTCACAGAGAGACATAGACGGTATTTCACCGAGCCAATTTTATGATATTGCGATTCTTTGTAAAGATGTGGATGGTTTTTCTTTCTTCTAAATTCGAAAAGTAATCTTTCAGACTATTCTTTTGTTGGCGATGTAAGAAAGAAGGGGTAATTTGGTTGGAGAGATCACTTTCCTAATCGAAACCCGTTTGATCACGTGCACGTCTCATCAAGTTCTAGATTATTTTAAGTTTATTACTTCTGCAGAAAAACACTATGACTACTAAAGTGATATTGCAAGAAAAACGAAATTCCATAACATGTTCCCATAAAAAAAGTGCGTGAGCAACGATTAATAAATTGATGAAAAAAAGTTTATTTCCTAAAAAAGTCAATTCGAAGATTTTCGGGGTAAAACATTTGTGGAATTACATCTGGATCAAATGCTGGTGTTGTTGTTGTTGCTGTTCTTGGTGTTTGTCCTTGTGATAGCGGTGGTTTTGTTACTCTTGGTGGTGACGGTGATGGTGTTGATGCTTTTTTCCTGTATCTATTAAAAAATCTAAAGTTTTTCCTTCGCGAATAACTGTCCATTAACATGTCTAAAATCAAGTGATATGTGTTATGGTATTTATTTTAAATTAACTTATCACTTGCCTCTATCTACTGATATATTTCGTTGATAGTTGAATTCTTGAAGCCTCAGTGGTTGACCAGAAGTTGTAGTTACAAGAAAAGCAAAGAACGCCATCATAAGCAAAACGACTGTTGATAACCTCATGTTGGCCTGCTAATAACTGTTTCGTAAAACAAATGTAGCATTTATAAACATGTAGATTTTCAATGATTCAGAAATCGTTTTTCTCTCTTCTTTTATTCGTAGGAACAGTAGGAATTCTTACTTTGTTTTGGCCTGTTGTACCATATATCTACAATACATGACATTTCTCATTGCAATTACGGTTTCTCTTACGTAAATCTGTGTTTAAACTATACACGGATTATCTACAGGAATAGTTTTTGTTAATTTAAGTTATTTGTTCTGTTTATACTGCACAGCAACCAACAGGGAATGACCTCCGTCACTTCTTCAATCGTAAAATTTATAATTTGATTTCAAATCTTGCACTCATTTTAAGGTACATAATAACCCTAATCACTAGAATACATCGATGACATTTGAGAATGCAAGTAGGAACGAATAATGAATTCTTTTAACACTCATTCAAGAGCCGACAATGCAAACATTATATAACAAGATTCATTTGACTAAACCTCATAAATATACATACATATTTGAATAACACATTTACAATTCTTAATTGTTTTATTCGTTTACTCGCTTATAAATTCAATTATAACACTTAGGCCAAAAAAAAATATAAGTTTCTGGTAACATGACTAAATAAAATAGTATAGATAGGTCGGTTCCTAATATCGTCATTCTCATGAGGTATTAGCGAGAGTTTGTTCATTTTTGTCACATTCAGTCACTTTTCGAAGGCAATCTACCTTTGAGATGGAAAACTCTAAACAAACCAAGAACAGAGGCGATCAAATATAAACTTTTGTTTCGGCAAAGTTCTTTTTGCTCATTCAGAGTGTAAGCTGGTGGTAGCTCAAAAACACATATCTAACACATGCATTTGCCTTCAACGGAAACATACCCCATCGCTCGTCGCGCGGGTTACCAAGAAGCGCGCCCCTCAGTGTTAAACCAGGCTGGGGTTGAAAAATGTGTTACTGGATGTGACAGTTTGTCCCTCTTTTCCACTAGGTCACTAGAAACCACATTTTGAAAACATTAAAATTGCCACTTTAAACATCAGAACTCTACTTTGTGACATTAAACTTGTTAATACAATTCGTTTTGTACAATCTTTAGGAATTGACATTCTGGCACTAAAAGAAGTACGTCGCCCTCTAAACGGTCTAATTGAATTTGAAGAAGAAGAGTTACAAGGCTGGAAATTTGTTTGGCTAGGTTTTAAAGCTAAGTCTGGCTGGTGTAGGTTTTATATTATCTCCGCGTGTTGCCCTCATTGATAGTTTCCAACAAATGCCTGGCCGAATATTTTCAATAAAAATTAAAATTGTGGGACTTTGTCTCTCAGTAACAAATGTTTATGCACCGACCAATGTTTCTAGCCAAAGTGTGAAAATTTTATCATTGTTTTACGTAAATCGATTGAAACCATGTCAACATTTAAAAATTTCAAAAGTATAGTCTTCGGAGATTTCAATGCAACAGTTGGTATGGAGTCTAAGATCTCTGATTCTTGGGGAAGTATTTTAGGTGTCAATAATTCAGACCGGGTTAAAACAAATGAAAACGGTGAATCATTTCTAAAATTATGCTTTGAGCATAATTTTAGAATAATAAACAGTATATTCCGAACAAAAAGGTTCATAGAGGAACTTGGCATCACGCAGCGACTGGAAAGAGAATGCGATTAGATTATATACTTACGCGGTCTTTTGTACTTAAACTCATTCAGTCCTGTCGCGTATATAAAGGTGCCAAAAGTTCTTTTGACACCGATCATTCTTTATTAGGAATGACTTTAAAAGTCCTTTGTCAAAATAGAAAGAAACTGTTTAAAAATGTACATAATCAACCAAAGTTAAAATTAAACATATCTTCTTTGAAGGACACTGATATCTCTAAAACTTCTTGATTATAAAATAAATACTACACTTCTCCCAAATGACGTAGATCTTTTTTCAGAGTACATCGTTGATAGTTAAAGAAACTTCAAAGACTGCTTGCCCTCCAATAGTGAAAACGAAAGAAAACAAACCTTCTTTCTTGCAAAGAACTTCTCTTTATTAAAAACATCCAACAAAATTTCTAGAGCAAAAAATAAATTGACGAATTATTTTAAGGGGCACTTTAAACGTAAAGATCTTCCTTTACCACAAGAACTCATATCTCCTGAATCATACCCAGAACTGGATGATACAATAGTAAACATCATAGGCGCTGTTCCAATTAATTCTGAAATAAGTGCTGCTTTATATACTTTTAAGAACAATAAATCCTCTGGTACTGATAAAATCCATACCGAGTGTTTAAAATATCAAATCAGTAAAAATTTAAATATAGCTCTTGCCTTATTATTGAACAATATTTGGAATCAATGTAAAATGCCAAGTAAATGGTTAGAGTCCCGTACTACCTGTCTCTACAAAAAAGCTGAAAGAAGTAGTCCGCAGAATTATAGAGCTCTTTCAGTTGGAGCAAATTTAAGTAAAATTGCATAATACTTAATCGACTAGAAGCATCGTATGAGCAAAACATTTTTGGCTCACAATTTGGTTTTCGAAAAGGAAAGTCCACATCTGGTATTTCTCAAAATGTCATCCAGAAATCAAATGGTAGGTTAGTTTTATGCTTTATTGACTTAACAGCGGCTTACGACCATATACCCCGGGAATTTTTGTTTAGAGTTTTAAATCATCGTACACGGTCAAGTTTTTTAATCAAATTACTCGAAAGGTTATATCAGGGTAACACTGCTTTTATTTCTGGTACGAAATCAATGTTTGACATTAAGGTTGGATGTCGCCAAGGAGGTTTAGAAAACCCCACATTATTTAATTTTTATTTCGACTTTGTCCTTAGAGTGTGTGCCATTGATATTGATAAAGTATTTCCAAACGGTTGGGGCGTCACATTCGATTATTGAATTCCTTCCGAATGTACAAATCGTGCCCAACGTTCTAATTTCAAAGCAACCGGTAAACATATAATGAAAGACCTCCTTTACGCTGATGACGTCATCCTATTCTTTTCTACAGTCCATGATTGTAGTCAAATTTTAAACATCTGTCCGATCTCGCCTCCTATACGCCACATGTAGTTGGTTGGTAAGAATTTAAAAAAATTGAGTCGTGCTGGTATGGCTGCCTGCGAAGGATGGTGATGGGGGGATTCAGACGCAAAAAAGGCACGACGGCGAAGAAACATTTTCTTTTTCCTATACTATTAAAGATCTTGAAACAATAGTAAAAACCCCTCCAATAAATGATTGCTTACAAGTGTTTTATTTAAAGTATATAGCACACGTTTGTCGGCGTCCAAATAATAATCTCATTAAAATAAATTTGTTTTCGGATCCAAAGTGCAAGTATCTTCGCGACTCATGGATTAAAATTGCTAAATTACTCGGTGATATTTCTTTAATTGAAGCAAAGCGCGAAACACAATCTAGGGTAGGTTTCACTAGACTTCTTACCCACAACTATCCATTTTATCTAAAGCTAAAGGTAAATAATATTTTTATAGCTAAAAAGTTTGGAGAAAAAATAAGTTTGATTTGATGAAAAAAATGTTTCCTCCTTAAATTACACTAATTACATTAATTACACTAATTACTTACTAATTACTTATTAATTACTCTGGTACTTGTTCTAGGGTTCTGGTAGTTGTTTTCATGATTTTATAATTATGGGAAAAGCCCATTAAGAATGCGGTACGATGTTTGTTTCACACTGTGTTGTTATTGTGGGAGGCTGTTAGTTCAAGAAATAGAATGGATTTTAAAAGCGGTTTGAAGCTCTTTTAAAAGCGGTTTATTTGAAGGTCTTTTAAGAAACACTTGCTAAATTAATTTTGGCATATCACAATTAATCTTGAATTAGGTTACTCCTAACTATTTCCCCATTTCTTACTTTTCTCATTTTAAATTGTTAAATATCCATTAAATATAATATATAAATATAAAATACGATGCAAGTAGAGTTTTGAAATGTCCAATCTTTCCTTCTCTATCTGTCTGTCTTTAAACAACCATTTTCTTCCAAGTACGTTCTGTTCAACCAGTCTGATGCTGAACCAGACACTTCCCGTCAGGCTCAGATTTAACATTTTCTAGCAATCTTCACGTGTTCGGAAGGACATCAACTGTAGGGTCAACAGTAGGTTGATCAGATCTCCACGAAGTATAGTCGCAGATGTCTTATTTAAAACCTAATTGTTGAGATGAAAATAATAAATATGCTGTAAATATCCTATTATCACGAATAAACAACAGCAAAAATTAAGTCGACAATTTATCCATGTTCGTTTTGGACTTTTAAAAATTCTAGAAGGAACATTCTCAGCTTCCATAATACATTAAGAGACATCGTCTGCTAAAATACACTCAAATTTTTTGTTTCCGAACTCAGCGTACAGCATGTACCCTTAGCTGCTAATATCCGAAATAATATTGACGGGGGTCTAACAGGAGGAATTTTTGGGGACCAAAGCGAGGTCCCCTTTTCAGTTAATCGCTTCTACATTCGCTGCTTCTATCCTACGGTATTCCAGGAAAATAATTATAGAATTGTCATGGTTTGAAACTACCTGTTTAACCAGAAACAACACATACCGTCAATTGTTGATTAAACTCCCTCTCTCTACTAACCCCCGTCATTAAATGTGGTTTTGACAAATAAGCCCCCGGGGGGCTTAATCGATCATTTCCGGTAGTTTTTGACGGCCGGTCATCGAACGAACAAAGTTTCTCAGCCATCCAAAATAAATTGAATGAAGATATTTGCGAGGTACATAAATGGCTAACAACCAATGACATAAGCAAAACAGAATGTTGTGGAGCATCGATACGGAGACAGAAAATTGTGAATCTTCAATATTCAAAAAAGGCAAAAAAGTTGAACGTAAACCGATTTGTACAATCACTTAGAATCACATCTTGATTAATAAAGTTGCTTCCACGTGTACTATCTTTGCGTATCGCGGAATAATACAACTACAGTGGTCTCTCTAAACTCGAACCTCTATAACTCGATTCTCTCCTTAACTCGAACAATTTCACTGGCACGGTGGAAATTTCCTAATAAACTCTCATAAAAACTAACTCTCTATTACTCGAACTTTCTTTAACTCGATTTCTGATTGCCCGTGGGTGTTCGAGTTATAGAGAGTCCACTGTATATTTACACGGAAAGTACACAAACAAGCTCGATACAATTTATATGAATGACAAAGGGTAATAAAAAGAAGTAGAATTGATCGCGTTGTCGTCAACGCTAGAACGCATGCGCAATAGTTCAAAAGTCAACCTCTAAAAGAAGTAGAATTGATCGCGTAGGCGTCAACGCTAGAACGCATGCGCAATAGTTCAAAAGTCAACCTCTAAAAGAAGTAGAATTGATCGCGTAGGCGTCAACGCTAGAACGCATGCGCAATAGTTCGAAAGTCAATCACCAATAAACTGCAACCCCTGAAGAATAGATAAATTTATCTTGCATGACACAAATTTACTAGAACAATGATGGTGGGAAACAAAACAACGCGCTAAATCGAAAGTATTGTTGTTTTTTTTAATGGCTTCTGTGGATCTACTTTAAAGCTTCCTTCCAAAAAATATATTTAGAAAAAATAAAAGATATAAACAACCTTGATGACCCATATAGAACAAAGGATGAAGATTACAGCACCTCTATTGAAGATTTACCACCAATTACATAAATGCTGATGTGATTTGGTGTTTACACCCAGCCCTCATTCAGCAAGAAATTATTTTGTCGTCTCTTTAACGGCACTTATTTTTGTCTATTCAGTCGGGATGGCTAAATTGGTAGAGCGCTTGCAATTTTGGATTTTTGAGGTTGCGAGTTCAAATCCTCCCGCCCTCGCCGACTAAGCGAATGAGTAGCATTTCGATGGGGTAAAATACGGATGTTGGTGGTAGGAGTGGCGCTTGCCTCAACAGTTACACCCAACGTCTTGCGCTAACGAAAAGGGATAGACACCCTCGTTTGCCAACATTAGGGTTAATTCGACAATTTTTTCGTTCATAGATTATCTTTTTGCACCTTTTATCTTCTAAGTTTTTACTAATTCTAATCATTTATATCGTTTAGTTTTAAACAGGACAAAACATTTAACGGGTATTTGTGGTACGCTTCCTCGTGCTACCTAGGGAAGCTCCCTTCCCTCTCTGAAAAGTCACCCTATCTCAATTTTAATTTGTGAGAAGGTTTACAACGCATGCGCAGACAAGTTTTGTTTTATAGGAATGAATGTAGGACTTCATGGTAATGCTTTTAATGAGTGTCCTGGAAGCCTCGTTAAAAAACAAACAAGCGAACAAAGAATGACCATTTATCTTTTAGATCAAGAAATATTGTTTTGAGTACCAAAAATAATCAGGTTGGATTGGAAACATTTTGTAGTAAATAACGGCGCCTGTTCGTTAAATTTAAAAGGTTCACACAAAAGAAAATCCGAAAAACTGAGAGCGTGTAATAGTTGTGTAGTCAATCAATATGATTCGTGAAAATAAATAAATTTACAATTTCAAGTAAACTTTTATTAATTAATACAATATGTATGATAATAATAATTAAAACAACATATAAAATTATATATATATATAAAATTATTCAACTTACAAAATAATTCTTTAATTATATTTTATTATTTTATTATATATATCAATATATATCAAATTTTCACAAATATTTATTTAAACTATTAATTGTTGTATAAAAAATATATTTCATTCACATAAAAAAAAATTAAAGAAAAGTAAAAAAAGTATTTAATTATGTCCCCATATTTAAAATATATTTTATTATTTTTCTCTGCAACTACTTGAAATTTACTCTCTCTCTCTTTCCATGCGATCAGACAGTGACACCACTATTTTACGATTTCCTTTGTAACTCATTCTTCCGTGCTGCGCGAGGAGGTTATCAAAGAACAATACATCACCCTGTTGCCAACGGAAACCAGTGGCAGCATTCCAAGTGACGTCACGCACGTGTTGTATGTGTTTGTTTTCGAATTCTTCTCCATCACCGTAAGTCGAGTGGAGCGGGTACTTGTCGTAAGCGATATGTTTCCCTTTGAAATCTGGGTGGTCTTGATAGTAGCTCTTGTGCATGGCGTTCAGTTGGTTGAACCAGATCTTCTCTTTCGTTTCTGGGTGTCGGATGAAAGGTGATTTGAGGGACCATGACACAAGACTTCCGTCATTGTTCCACCTCCACTTGTTGGACTCACTGCGAAGGATTTCCTCGACTTTCTGACATTAAAACACGCAAAGGTTATTTATTTACGGGTGAAAATGCATTAATGCAGTACAAGTACAGCACAGCACAGATTTTCTTTTTAAATATATTCCAACCAGAAATCTTCTATTGCAGTGGAATCTTACATGCCTTAAAGCACTAATAAAAAAACTACCCACATTAACAATGCCTAATAAAAAATAAATTTGAGGGGCGAAGAGATTTTACTATATATATATATATACAAAAATTAATTATTAATTATTTAATTCCCATTATATATCAAATTTTGAGATGGATAAGTGATAAATTTTCACAAACATTTATTTAAAATATTAATTCTTGAAAATAAATAATTAAATTTGAGGGACGCAGCTTTGTACCCGAAAAAGACTAAAGATTGAAAACCATAATCTGAATGCCACAAATTGTGTCACAAATGTGCCTATGTAGCTAAACATAAACTAAGCAACATACATCAACAGATTCGGTGTTGAAAACGTCTTGCCAGCTCAAATAAGTGTTGTGCTTTTTATTGTTGTAGTAACGAAGATAGCGCACTCCTTTCTCTTCCACTTTCTTGACAAACTCTTTATTTAAATTAGGCAGAATGTCTCTATTAAAGACCACGGGCGTTTCTCCGTACGCGTCGGGCGCAGATAAACAACAGAAAAAAAGCTAAGAAAGAAGATTTTTACATTGCAGAACATAGGTCAATATTTGTCATGATATGTAGCACACAAAGTTGTTTACATCATAGATAAGGTTCACTCCATTGAGACTTAAACAATTATATTAGTTCCTGTTATTGTAACTATATAAATTGTCTTAGGATTTGAGTAGTTATGTTTAATAGCTACATTCCTTCATGTAAAGATATCCCTAGGCAATTTATAAACATATATATACCAGACTTATTATATGAAATTATTTATATCGTATTTTCTAGATATTTTTGCGTCTATTTCTACTGTGGTGTTACTACATTGTTCAGCTTTTATGCCATTGAGTGACACCAACCATATATTTTTGTAATTTGTTTTTCTATGTATTTTTGTATTTTTTATTATATATATATATGGTGAATAAACAATTTGAATTTTAAAGATGAACTTATGAGCAGTTATTACAAGAACCCAAATCATAACAATATTATAGTAACTAAGCCAAACCTGAACTCAGACAAAACTTTGAACCTCAAACTCAAACAAACAAAATTTTCTTCTGTTTGGTTATATTTAATACCCTATTTACACATTTTATTATTAATATTTACTTTATTATTAGTGAAGTTTTGAAAGTTAGTTAGAATTGGATTTAAAAATCTAACCAGTCAGTTTTGTGACATATATAGGCATATATATAGATGACTTACTTTTCTGGGGAATGCATCTAAATAACACATTTCATTATGAGGTTCCATATTTAAAACATCTGTTTCGTTGCTTGCTTCGTACACTTTATTGTTGTTACTCGAGAGTCTGGCTCTCGAAGCAACTCCTGCGATATATGCCATTTCTGTAGATGTAGCTCCAGTCATGAGTTCTTCAAACGTATCAATATTTTTGATCGGAAGATTTCGAAACAGTATAGCGCTGTGCTGGGCAACATTCGCATCAATGTGTTCTGTTAACTTCTCACCTAACTCTGCAAGGCTTAAATTACTACTGTCGTTAGTAACAACTTGAAGGTACTTATTGCTTTTGTAAGTCAAGCGCGTTGGCATCAATTGACCCTCTGATCCAGCAAGAAATGGTCTCCCGCGAATGTAAGCCCCGAGACCTTCTTCAAATGGGATCTGCCGAAATGTTGATAAAGTCCGAAAACAATTTCGAATCAACCCGTATACCATCATCTTATATTTTGTTTCTTTCTTTGTTATTTCTTTGTTTTGACTTGCATATATATGGCTAAACCGAGATATAATGTATAACTAAAAAATCCAATTTGAAATCAAGAATGAGGATATGAACAGCACATACATATGTATAGCTATATTGATTAAAGCAAAAATCAATTTTGAGTACTTTTCACTTTTAATAAACATTAATGTCAAGAATAAGCAATTAAATGTCGTTAAAATTACGGAGTACTCTCTCAATATTCTTCCTTCAACAAGATGTGCATTTTGCTACCTGCAGTCTTTGAATTTCACACCAATACTGGGCATATGCCAAAGAATAGTTTATTACCTTAATGACATTGGCAAAAATATGCGGAGAGCTTACATCACAAAATATGTAAATATATGTATACATATATAATTGAAAGAAAAATTATGACTAACATTTTGATTGTCAAATAAAACTAGGAGTTTAACGGCCATAAATATTCCTACATCCATCACAAAAAAACAATAAAAGTTGTGTCAGATTTTATCAATTTATAGAAAAACACTTTTTTATGGTTTTTAAACAAGCTTTATGCCAATCAATAAAACTCTAAAAGAATTCAATTTCAAGCACAACATCATTAAAAAAACTAGTGACGGACGTACATATTTTACGTATGTCCATCACAAAAATAATAATCTATATGACACCCTGGTTTTACCAAGTGATATAATGCAAAATACTGTTAGAAGCTTTGTCTTTTTGGTGTGATTGCTTACTATGTTCACTGAACATCTAATTTTCATAACAAAGATTAATTAAAAAAGGTTTTCTTGGATAATTTAGGAAGCTAAAATTTGTCCAAAATAGGTAAGAAATCTTTGCAGATTTAAAAAGCAAATTGAATGGACACAATTGTGACAAAACTTGACCAATCAATTGTTACTGGTACACGTGGCCAATTTTCATTGAAAGACCTTAAAAATATTATTTTTTGACATTTTATCTTTATTTTTTTGTATTTTAATAACAGTGAGTCCATTACCGTTGAAATCTCCCACCAAACAGACAAATGCTCCATAACATGACTTTCTCTCAACCCGTCGACAGAAAAGGAAGTAGCACCAAGAATGATGCAAACAGCAGAGAGTCTTGTTTTTCCCCAGCCACACTTCGTATGTAACTCATCTGTCATGGAAAAACTCACTCCAGTATTTTTTATAAGGATAGGGTTTATAAGCATGATTAGGTTTTAAAGTGTCTTCTTTAAGCATACCTCCAGCCTGAAGATAAGTGTGTTGCTACTGAGAATTTTTTTATAAAATTGGTATGAAAATGAAGCGAAACATTAATGTCATACTGCAAATCCATTATCATGAAGACCTCGAGCCGCAGTTTTAGCGTATTTAATTGCTCCCATTTGTGCTACGGTTATCTTTGATGAAATACGGCGTTGTTTATTTATAACCGCTCACTAAACAACTTTGTGATAGCATGGTCTCGAACCCAGAACATTTCAATAAAGAGCCAAACGCCATTCCCATTGCGCATGCGCCGGATAAACTTATTAAAATGAATAATGTTTGGAGTGTGAATGTAAAGTGTTAGGTTGTGGAAGAATAGAACAGGTAATTTTAAAAGGAGTGACAGTAACAATTGCATGTGAGTTCGTCACGGTTCGACACTGATTTAGAACTCAATTACAAAAAATATTGACATCGAAAGACTGAAGAATAAAATTAAGTTTTTAAAGAGAATGGTAAAGCCATGTTGCTTAATAATGAGATTAACATCAGATTTCTTTTACGTACTACTCTCACTGAACTCTTCGCAAGAAGTTCAACTTCCATCAGTGAACAACTCATTCTTTCTTAGCAAAATTGTGGCTCTAAATCAATCTAGTGGAAGTATTTCAAGTTTTATTTCATGTATTTAAATTGAGTTCCTGTCATTTTGTCAGTCCTTAGGAATAACAAGAAGCACACCACACGAGTTAAATATCGCTTCAAAAGGTCTGCAATAAACGTAGGGAATCTTTGCACACGTGTTAATAGGATTGTCGCTTCAAAACGATTGTTGCTGTTAACACTCCACGCGACATTACATACGACAGAACGCCCACCTCATTCAAAATCCAAAAAATCGTTATACAGTAGTTTGCACAAAAATGGACAGTAAAACGAAGAGAGGTTTAAATAGCACAAAATAAACTTTTCTTAACCATTGAAATTGAAAGTGGACCGTTCATTGGAAGTGGGCCGTTCATTGGAAGTGGACCGTTTCAAAAATCTAAAGAAGATCACTAAATTTGTTATAAACTATTTTGTTAACAACAGAATGAAGTCAAAGTTACATAAAGAATTATGTTTTTGCAGAATTTTGAAATTTTTTTGTCCTGCCGATGAGAAAATAGCGAAGTTGAATTCGTCTTGTACTCTTTTTCGTTCAACTTAAAATTCGCGCACCTAATAGTGGAGGTATTCGCTCAGTTTGGAATTCACGTATGTTGTATTGTATTGTATTTTGCCATAAAAAATAATTGACAGTATGTAAAATCGTAATAGTAAAAAAGAGGCTTGGAAACCACAGAAGACTAAAAACTAAAACTAAAAACAACTAAGAATTAAAGAAATAAAATTGGAAGAAAACTAAAAATATGTGCAAATATATATATATAAATAACGATATAACGTTATAAATATCGTAAATGTATTACATAGATGAATTGGTTATATTGTAAAAATATTTGGGGATGTAAGAATGGTATTTTTTAAAAATGACTTTAAACTTTGTAGTGATAAAAATTGTGTCGTTTTTAAAGTATCCCATAAACATGGTCCTCTGTAAGCAAGAGAAAATTCGTCCAAGTTGAGTTCGCGTGAATTCATAATGTACCTTAGAATTACGAGTGATAATTCTATTTTCACAAACATTAACTTTTAAATGTTTCAGATAAAACATTGTTATGCAGTTTAAACATAAAAATTAGTATTTGATAAATATACGTTCAAAATGTTGAATTTATTTATTATTTATTCATTTTAATAACAGAAGAATGGGAATTATTTTTGCAACTTATTATGCAACCGGCATGTCGTTGAATATTTAACAGTTTAGATTTGCGTGTGCTTGCCCATTGTTAATGTAATTGACATGACTGTGAATGAACGAAAAGTATATTAGTTTTACTAACCTAATCTTGAAAAACACGTTTTCTCAGTTGTTACCATGACAACCGTTGCTAGGAAAAAAATTTTATTTATAAAATACAGTAAGTGGATGATCCCTACCAACTTTATTATGTACATTCATTTTATAAAGAAATTTTATCTGTGTTGTGGTTATATTTTGAATTTTGCCTTATACCATAGTTTGGGATTATTGGGTCTATGACCCCCTTATAGAGCGAGTGTTCAAGAATTGCCTTGTTTTGTAAAGAACTCATAGACTTCTTGATATTTTGATACCAATATATGAATGTGAGCCTTCCAATTTAGATTCTTATCTGTGTAAACTCCATGGATTTATATAAGAGAATCCTTCATTTAAAAGGTGAATCAATCAGCATGGTATGATCAGCAAACGTAATAGGTTGGATCAGGTTTGAAGATTTTGAAATGATCATTAGTGGGATTAAAAGATACCGAAATACCCTTTGACCGTACTACGCCGGTTTTTAATCGTATATTATTCAAGACGTTCAAAAGGCAGTTCAAAGGGATGGAAACTATCAAAGATTTATATAGCAGATGGCATGAGGCCATTAATAAAAGGCAATGACGTCAGGGTGGCGATACCAAGAGACTAGCAATATTTGGTTGAAGAAGAAACATTGTCTAATCAAAAAACATCTGATTTACAATTCAGTTTTCAGTGTTCAAACGGATCTTCCTTGGAAATGCTATCATCGATGGCTTTGGTAATACGAGACCTTTGCCGCCCGTTTTTTCACAATTTCTTTCTCGTCGGATTGTAGTCGTAGTATTGTAGAGGTTTAAGAAGAAGAATTTTCCATGTAATTTTTTAATCAACTGGATAGTTTTCATAATTGTAGATTCGTGAATGCAACTACCAGAATGCTTCGCGTTTTAACTTTTAAATCCTCTAAATAAATTGAACTACTAACGACAAAGATTCATTTCTCAGCGCAAATTATTTTAACTATTAACACGGGTTCTATATAAATAAAAATTCAAAAATCAAATATAAATTCGTATTAAAATTCGTATTATTCAAAGATTTAACGCAATGGATTCTGGTAGTTGTATTTGTGATCTTATAATTATGGGAACGGGTCATTCCCCTAGCAATTCGACATGAAAATAATGCGTCATATTGTGAGCAACCGGGACCGGGATTTTTCTCATTTAACCTTTTCATCATTTCGGTCCATTGTTCTTTGAAGTCGTTTGCAATTAAAAGCCTCGCGTTTTTGTTAAACCAAGATCTTACATAAAAAAGTTGAACTTTTTCGATTAACTCCATTGTCTTCTCCTCGTTTGACCAGTGGTTGACACTATGTGTGATGTCAAACTCATCTGGAAATTTGAATTTAGGATGACGTGGCTAGTTTTGCCCTGATAAATTATTTTGATGGGTAAAAATATACCAGACAGGATAATTGAGAAAGTTTCTGTCACTTAACGGTAGTCAGAAGAATTTGCTATTGGCTTAGTATAAAGGAAAGAGGAAGATTATTTCTTCTGAAATACTTTAAAATTGATGTAACATTTTAGGTTTCTTTTGCACGACAATGCGTTTTCCAACCACCGTAATATAAGACTTGAAATTCTGGTTATATTTGATGTTCTTCAATAGTCTTTGATGAAAGCCTAAAGCTTTCTATTTAAAGCTATTCTCGCGTATAGATTTTAGCCATTGAAGAATACGGACGTGTCTGACGAGCTCATTGTAAATTGTTAACTTTTTTGTAAAATGCTGTCAAACTTGATGTCACAAACAGCGTGGTACCTTTTTGCAAGAATGCGCGGGGTATAATGCGAGTTGTGACGCTATTCACCAGATCTTTGAACTTGTAGAAAGAGAGGCTGTTCTTTTGATTGATGCCAAAAACGCATTAAATTGCATAAATCGGCAAGCCTTCATCAAAAATGCAAAAATCATATGTCCAGTCGAGTACCGTGGCTATTTGCTCTGCGTGGAGTCAAGCTGAAATCACGAGAAAGGAATACACGGGGGAATCATATTGCTATGTTGATTTATGCAATAGTCATAATTTTATTGATCCTTCAAGTTGTCGAGAAAATATTCGATTTCGATTACATAACTGCAGCAAGTAATCTAGCAGACCTGAATCGGCGGTGGGACAAACTTTGCGTGGATAGTCCAAAGTATTGTTACTTTCCTCAGTAGAAACATTACGCAAAAGCAGTAGAACCATTCAAATTCAGCAGCATCAAAAACACCGAACGCCAATCCGAAACTTGAGTATGCGGTGCCGCGTTTAACATACACCATCGTGCGAGAATTGGGGTTTCGTCTCGTTGAAGCATAACACGTTACAAACACGACTACAGCGCTATTTTCAGATGTTTGCAAGGACGTAAAAGTTGAGTCACTAATAGCGCCCTTAAATGGTTAACATCAAAGGCCAATTCAAACAGACGAAACGACGATTGAACATATGTGTAAGAAGATTCTGGATTCCCTGTTGCTCTCTATTTAAGAAGTGATTAGTACAATTTGCATGAGATTTACATGACTAGTAGATATTATTCATAATACATATTGCAGTTCAAATTTATACAAACATATTCACTAATAAATACAATATAAATATGTTATATAGTACATGAAGATATATACATGTTGACAAATTACAATAGTTGCGGTTTCAATAACAAAATAAACTTCTCGTATGAAGATTGTTTCCATGGTGACGGAAGATTCCTTTTTGCGCGTTCTTTGTTTGGTAACAAGTCAACCGAACGTGAACGTCTCAAATCCTTCAAACAAAAATATCATTAATTACACCGTTCAATATTTGATAGGAGTGATAATTTACCTGATTTTCCGGTAAACATCTCTTCCAATCAAAATACGTACACGTGGTACGAAACGGATTGTTGCTTTGTGGTTTAGTGCTCGTTGGAGAAAACGCACTAAATAACACCGTCAACGTTGTTATATATATAAATCGAAGGTTCATCATCAGTTCCTGATTCTCAGTTAATTCTTTCAATCAACATGTCGCAGAAGACTTTTATATCTGAACCGTCCGAAATACGTTTGTCACCGTCTGAAATCAACCACGCTTTGTAAACAGATCTGACATTGCAAGACCATATAGGATATAATTCACTGAACCTAACATTCACTGTTCATAAGAAAATGGTTAGACGCACGTTCGTGAATGAATTACACGTAGACACGTGGATTATTGTCGTTTTATTTCAGCTGATATTTCCTGCCAAATGTCACCCGATGTTGGTTGGATTTAAAAAGAAGTAAAACGACTACATGAATGTAGTAAGACGCAAAAAAAAGATAGAAGAACGTGTTACGATTTTTGGCATAAAATGACTTAACTGATACAATCCACATTCGACGTAGGCTAAAAACAAAGCAAACCTTTCACTGTATTGAAGGAATGTTCTACTAAAAGAAGCAACTCATGGAAAGCGTTATGTACAAGTAGATCACGTGGTTTTATACAAAAGAAGCCATTAACAAATAAAAAAATTATGTCTAAAATTCGCTATCTCAAACTCTTTTGCGGCTCTCATGGGGGTTCGAGCATGGTTGTCGACTGTACTAAACAAATCAATTTAAAAAACATAAAACAAACGTTTATGAAAAAAGGAAACCTGGATAGTTAAGTAGCTAGGGTTTTAAAGTTGACACTTGATATGTTACATGAGTAGCATTGAGGATTTAACAAATGATCGTCACTCTATAAATAAACATGTACCATGTATTACGCACTAGAAATTGTACGAATGTATTGGAAAACAGTATTGTAGAGAATTTTAAAAGAAATGAAAAGCAACAAAATCCAGAAAGCAACAAGATCTGCTTGTCAAATGACATTCGTCAAGTGATTCTTTTCTTTTTGCTATCACAAAAATTTGACACTTGCTCACACTTCCTATAAATAAAACAAAAACAAATATAAGCGCTACACTTTTCAACTACTGCCAACGCAAATTGCTTCTTGAAAAATCTAAAAAGCACTCTAAAATAAAAGCTTAAAAGAGGACGCAATAGAGCGCAGCATAAACATCTCACACTAGGCGATTCTCAAACTGTTTTCGAAGGTTTAAACATGTTAGTACGTTACATGTTTATAGCTAGAAATTTGAGCAATTTTTTTTTCTGTTTTCAACTCTATCATCCAGTCGTTGAGAGGACGGACGTATCTAATGAGTTAGCGATTTCATTTGTAAAACGGGTTTCAACTTTGAACAAATAGAGGACATTTTAAAGTTACAACAAAACTCAATGATGCATATAACGAAAATGGTCTTGGATAGATAAGATGGAAAGTTTCAATATTTAGTGGTGGAAGTAAACAAAAAATAGAAATCTTTAAAATTTGATGACAATGAAATTTTCTCAAAAATCTTGTAAACATTGATACGAAAAATACAGTTGAGGATGATATTACAGCATTATTTAAACACCAAACTAATGACTGAAACGAAATTAAATGACAAGGAAAACAGAAACCGCCGTAATGCGCTTTGACTGGAGCATGGAAAGTAACAATGAAACCTGGGAAGAGAATCCGATAAAACGACAAAAGAAGTTACTGAAACGAAACTTAAAATCAGCATTGATAGTTTATCCATAGAGCGAACGCATCGCGTTGAAGACGTCGAAAAACAATCGTAGCGAAGTTTCTAAGTTTTAAAACGAAAACAAAGATATTCGAGAAAGCAAGTAAAACTTGGGCACTACTCGTTGATTCGGCAAACTACACCCAAAAGCAACCAGCTAGCTGAGTGTTTCGAAATCAAGTACCATCTTAAATTGCTTTTTTATATTCCTTGTGTTTTTAAATGATTTGACTACTGAAATTCAACAGATTTAATGAAGGCCAAACAAGTAAATTTTGAGCAAATAAATTTTAACCATTTTTTCCGGTTAATGGTTAATTGTGTTATACGGCAACAAACCCAACGCAATGATAAGTAGTTTAAAACGATGTTGCAAAGTCAGTTACAAAAAAGCAAAATTCATTTACAGTACAAGAAAGAAAAGGAAAACTATATAATTGACGAATCTAATTTTCATGTTTACCTTCTTAATTACCTAACCAACCAACATAAAAGTATTAACTTCACCATGGAAACTAACAACAGCAAAAAAGCTATTTTTCTAGAGACTAATAACTAACGCCCGCAATGTCCACATTATAATTTCATTATGTTTCATTGTGTATATACGTATTAATTGATTATCGAGACAAGATAGCTCTCTTATGTTACAGGACTATCCTCTGAATCACACACGTATTACTCTGTCCTTATCTCGGGATATTGCATTGACGACGAGTAAGCACCAAGCAACAATATATAAGCGCACGCGAAAGTTTAAAGATAACACAGAGTACATTAGCAATGCCACATGCATACTTCTTACAGCATAACATTCCCACACGTCTCAACTTTCCCATCACAAAGTCTCGTATAACAACCCGCAAGATATATTTGCATCGATAACTCAAAACGTGCGGATCCAGACTCTGCATCACAATCGCATGGAAATCACCCTAGCGAGTTCGACAAAATTGACGATGACGAAGCCATCAAAATCGTTGCTGCACTACGCACGACCTTCGAGAATCTTCATTATTCAGAAGGAGATGGATCTGTCCAAAGTGACCAATCACATTATATAAAGTGGCAAATCCTTCAACAACAACCCAAGAACCATCCAGCTATGTGAATGCAGCGGAGGAAATATCACACGCAGAGAAATACAACGCACAGAACGCATGCTGTCATAACTGCGACAAACAAGGGCACTTCGCTGGGCACGAATGAAATAACAGTCCAAAAGCAAGCACCATCGCACGGACCATATACGTCAACAACTACGTAGTTGGCGGACCAGTCAATCACAACTTATTTAGCAGGTGCAATGCATTCGATCTGGGAATTCTCCACATCACCGTCGCCAAAGAGCCCGTCATGATCAACATACACAACGTTGAAAACTTGAAACAATATCATTTTATGACACGTCGAGAGGTTGAGCATCTCACATATATTCGAGGGAGACCATTTCTTGCTGAATCTGAGAGTCAATTGATGCCAACGCGCTTGACTTACAAAAGCAATAAGTACCTTCAAGTTGTGACGAACGACAGTAGTAACTTAAGCCTTGCAGAGTTAGGTGAGAAGTTAACAGAACACATTGATGCGAATGTTGCCCAGCACAGCGCTATACTGTTTCGAAATCTTCCGATCAAAAATATTGAAATGTTTGAAGAACTCATGACTGGAGCTACATCTACAGAAATGGCATATATCGCAGGAGTTGCTTCGAGAGCCAGACTCTCGAGTAACAACAATAAAGTGTACGAAGCAAGCAACGAAACAGATGTTTTAAATATGGAACCTCATAATGAAATGTGTTATTTAAATGCATTCCCGGAAAAGTAAGTGTTGTATAATGATTGTATATTCTAGCTGAAATTATGTGGCAACAACGTGGTAAGTCAGCAATACGATCATACTAAGATCAAAATGTGTATTTTCTGCCAGACAACCTTGAAAATAGTGTATCGGCAATTAATGATTTGTTTGTGCCGTATTTGGTTTTGATTGGCAAAACTTCAATGGATATACTATTGTTTTATAATGACAAAAGCTTTTGAAAATAAATAAAAAATTTTAAATGAAAATGTTGTTTATCATTATAATTTAATAATGGCGAATTTATTCACCTATATATTATTGTATTTTAAACTAAACCGCGATGTTTTTGTAATAAAATATTTCTAACAAAACAACCGCAAAATGAAACTGAAACAAACTAGAAACCACAAAGTTGTCGTGTGTTCTTTTACAATTTTGCGACAGTATCTCTGTCAAAATTAAATATTTTTCTTAGCTTTTTTTCTGTTGTTTATCTGCGCCCGACGCGTACGGAGAAACGCCCGTGGTCTTTAATAGAGACATTCTGCCTAATTTAAATGAAAACTTTGTCAAGAAAGTGGAAGAGAAAGGAGTGCGCTATCTTCGTTACTACAGCAGTAAAAAGCACAGCGATTATTTAAATTGGCAAGATGGCTTCAACACTGAATCCTTTGATGTATGCTGAATGTTTTTTTACATCTACGGGAAAACACAATATTTACGTTACACTATATTCCATTTGACGTAAACCATGCTACTCTTGCAAAATTAACTGCACCATAGTTGCTTTTGTTGTTAATTGGTTTGAATTGATTTAGGTTTTGGATTAATTATTCCATGAACTGATGTGTGAAAGATACCATTATGGATAAGGAGCGAAAAGATGATTGGAAAATCTAACAATTTAGCTTCATTGTTTTATATCATGTATTTTATATCTATTTTTATCTTTGCATTTTTTAATGTCAGAAAGCGGAGGAAGTCCTTCGCAGTGAGTCCAGCGAGTGGAGGTGGAACGATGACGGAAGTCTGGTGTCATGGTACCTCAAACCCTCTTTTATTCGATACCCAGAAACGAAAGAGAAGATCTGGTTCAACCAACTGAACGCCATGCATAACAGCTACTATAAAGACCACCCGGATTTCAAAGGGAAACAGATCGCTTACAACAAGTACCCGTTTCACTCGACTTACGGTGATGAAGAATAATTCGAAGACAAACTCATACAACACGTGCGTGACGTCACTTGGAATGCTGCCACTGGTTTCCGTTGGCAACAGGGTGATGTATTGTTCTTTGATAACCTCCTGGCGCTGCACGGAAGAATGAGTTACATAGGAAATCGTAAGATAGTGGTGTCGCTGACTGATCGCATGGAAAGGAAACACTTATTTTAATTGTGGTATGTATAGTATATGTATACATAGTCAGTCGAAATAAACCCTGGTCTGGAAGCTCATTCAAAATCCTTTGTTTCTTACATCCTTCACTCGCACCATATTTTTTATTTGATCACGTGCCTAACGGAGTGCACAACATTTTTTCAAAATGGCTGAAAATACATTTGTTTTGCAGGAAAGATTAGATTTAATATTTAATAACGATGTATCCACGCTGGAACTAGAACTAGAAAATGATTTCGATGAAGCTTTAGCCAGGTAAGGCCTATTTCTATATTTGGAAACGATTTATTTGTGTACTTATTTGTTATATTGTGCTGGCATCCAACAAACACCGGATGGTGTGGAGAGGACTGAGATGTGAGAACTGAAATGGGAGGTTTGGAGTATCTTTGTGGTTATGTTGTGCACAAATTCTCGAAAAAAATAAGAAATCAAAAAGATTATAACTCTCGGGAAAATCAGATGCTACTGGCTATCCTAAAAGAGACTGAGACTTTAAATTGTGAGGAACAAAAATTAATTGCATGTCAATCACGAGGAGGGCTTACTGCTGTGTCGAAAGAATTTTTGCAAACATTCCTTAAAGTAGAAGAAGTATTTCGAACACAAACTGGGTGGGGAAACAGTAATGGGGCATTTGATTTCGCAGGAGTGTTTATATTCGAATGTTTGCTTCGAGACTCTTTATTTTGTTGGCTGACAAACTTTTTGCAGATAAAACAGTCTGTCTCCTCGTCATCATCACATAATAAAACCGTGCAATACTTTGGGCGTTTATAATTTAGTTCCTGGATAGGAAAGTCATTTTCAATATTTTCAATATTAAACTTAGATGGAACTGAATGAATTATTGAAGACCCCCCAGTGAAACTTGTTACGTCCATGCAAATTTTGTAGTGTGTAAACTTTGATATCAAGCAAAACATGGATACCCTGCGTACTGATCGATAATAATGTTTATATATATCATGAACTTCTGGAAGTAACCATCCAAACACTATACAACTGAAAGCCAAACTCTCATCTACTACAATTTCATATTGTGGTATTAAGTATGGAGCTTTAAAAAATTTGAACGATACTGCGGTATCATTTTCATCAACAATCCACCCATTAAGTTTTTGTTTATTTACTTTTTTTACTAAGTCGGTAATGTTTTTGTATACAAGTCCATTGTATTTTAGGTATTCCAATGTTTCTATGGCGGTTTTAACTATTTGTCTTCTTTCATTTGGCACTTTAGTTTCATGCGACTTTATTGGTAAGTTTAAAGTTGGAAGTGCACCAGGTTTCAAACATTTTTTCCCAGTCTCTAAAATCATAAAGAACAATTTAATGCAAATAAAATAATATAAAAACATATTGCTTATAAAAAAACTTTTTCGATTGATGTTTATTTTCATTTATTAAAATGTACAGTATAGCGACCAGAATAGCGTGTATAATGATTAGAGAACGTCTTTTTCGGAACCCCATTTAAAAGTATTATGTACGTATACTTTACTTTAAAATATTTAACAATTCCGGTTAGTCTGTTGAATTGTTTGAGTTTTTAGGTTTTAATGTCATACTTGCAAAAAATCAAATAACTTACTAGTATATTCAATATCTTCAAGAGCAAAATGTTTCTCACAAATGGAAAGATTTTTGTCTTTGAAGTCTTTACCAACCGAACGATATTTGCAAATAAGGTCGATCATTTTTCTTCTCCATTCAACATAAAACTCTCTTTGTCTTGTTATTAGCTGGAAAATACCTATACCTTCAAATTAATCACATCTTGTGGTGCCACATTGAGGCAATGCGCAATTGGATCCTGGCATTGCTACTTGGACTAAAAGTTCTTTTCTGATTTTAAAAAATGGTATATAGATAATACAAACGTTTTTGCCGATTAACAAAATTTGCTTTCCGATATGTGCACTTGGTTAGGCACGTGACCAAATGTTTTTCCGAACAAAGAGTATTTTAACATTATTTGCGAACTTCCAGACCAGGGTTTATTTCGAGTGACTATGATGTATAGTAGAAGTTATCAATAGGTTGCGTGAATATCTGTAACGTGATTAGCTAATCACGAGGATTGCGTGAATATCTGTAACGTGATTGGCTAATCACGAGGAAATATATATCATATTTCAGAGTGCAAAACTCAATATTTTTTTTAATTGGTTAAAGCAACTATTCCCGGGATTCCTATTGGTCAAAAACAATAATATGCAAAATATGACACGTGCGAATGTTAGAATAAGTATTCTATTTCTTCAATGTTATCTAAGAAAAAGTTAGAATTGTTTTGAGTCGTTATTCCGTTATTCGTTATTCACTAATACTGATGCAAGTATTTATAAATTGATAATATTTAAGTAAATATTTGTTACTTAATATTCGCAAACATTTTTGCCCATGATCAGATAGCTGATAGCTGGATCAGAAAATCTATCAAGCTTTCTCGTGAGAATAGAAAGGTTAAAAATTATTTGTTCCAAGTTTACTTGTTTGGCCTTCATTAAGATTGTTGAAATTCTGTAATCAAATCACTTAAAAACACAAAGCAATTTAAGACGGTACTTTAATTCTGATTCACACAGTTAAATGGTTATTTTGTGTGTAGTTTGTAGAATCGTAACACTGAGTAGTGCCTAAGTGCTAGCAATTTTTGCTTTCTCCCAATTAACTCTGCTCTTAACTTCATCGTTGTTTCAGAAAAATCTTCGTTGATAAAGATTTTTTCTGTCGAATCAAGTTTTATGTTTTCGTTATAAAATTTAGGAACTTCGCTGTGATTGTTCTTCGGCGTTTGTTGGTTTTATAGACAATCCCAACGCGATGCGTTCGCTCTATGGATAAACTATCAATGTTGGCTTTAAACTTCTTCCAAGTAATTTTTTTCATCTTTTTTCCAGATTTTTTCCAGGATTCGTTGTTACTTCCCCAGGTCCCGTCTAAGCCCAAGTTATTACGGCAGCTTCTGTTTTCAGAATCGCATGGTGTAAAATGTTTTTATAGCTCTTAAATCCGTCCCCTTTAAAACATTTATTTTCTAGAGTGCTTTTTAGATTAGTCAAGAAGCAATTTGCGTTGGCAGTAGTCGAAAAGTGTAGCGCTTAGATTTATTTTTCTTTTACTTCTAGTAAGTGTGAGCAATCAAACTCCAATTGCGAATTTCAAAATTTTGAGACTGAAAAAAAGTGTTAAAATCACCCGTCTTGGCTGTCTAATTCTCTTGGCGAATATCGATTTAAAAAGAAGAACTTGTTGCTTTCAAAGATTACTGGCAAAACTTTTTATTTCTTTTAAAATTTTCCACAATACGGTTTTCCGTTCTTGATTCTACCACGGGAAGAAGAATTTAATCAAGTGATTAGCTCCGTTCTTTACAAGCAGCCCCGCAATAATTATTGGTCGAAAAGCTATTAAATTTTGATTTAATGTCTTGATAGCATGAGGCTCTTAAAATATTTGCTACAAAGGACAAATATAACATTCGTACAATTTCTAGTGCGTAATACATATATGATACATGGTTATTTATAGAGTGACGATCACTTGTTAAATTCTCAATGCTACTCATGTAACATATCAAGTGTCGGTCGATGACATCACTTTTAAAACCCACTTGCCACTTTACAATCCGATACATTACTTTATATCTAGTGTCACTACATTTGTGTAGTTATTTCACTTCTTTTTAAATCCAACCAACATCGGGTGACATTTGGCAGGAAATATCAGCTGAAATAGAACGACAATAATCCACGTGTCTACGTGTAATTCATTCACGAACGTGCGTCCAACCATTTTCTTATGAACAGTGAATGTTAGGTTCAGTGAATTATATCCTATATGGTCTTGCAATGTCAGATCTGTTTACAAAGCGTGGTTGATTTCAGACGGTGACGAACGTATTTCGGACGGTTCAGATATAAAAGTCCCCTGCGACATGTTGAGTGAAAGAATTAACTGAGAATCAGGAACTGATGATGAACCTTCGATTTATATATATAACAACGTTGACGGTGTTATTTAGTGCGTTTTCTCCAGCGAGAACTAGACCACAAAGCAACAATCCGTTTCGTACCACGTGTACGTATTTTGATTGGAAGAGATGTTTACCGGAAAATCAGGTAAATTGTCACTCCTATCAAATATTGAACGGTGTAATTAATGATATTATTGTTTGAAGGATTTTAGACGTTCGGTTGACTTGTTACCAAACAAAGAACGCGCGAAAAGGAATCTTCCGTCACCATGGAAACAATCTCTACACGAAAAGTTTGATAAAAAACTTTCAAAGTTTATTTTATTATTGAAACCGCAACTATTGTAATTTGTCAACATGTAGATATCTTTATGTACTATATAACATATTTATATTGTATTTATTAGTGAATATGTTTGTATAAATTTGAACTGCAATATGTATTATGAATAATATCTACTAGTCATGTAAATCTCATGCAAATTGTACTAATCACTTCTTAAATAGAGAGCAACAGGGAATCCAGAATCCTCTTACACATATGTTTAATCGTCGCTTCGTCTGTTTGAATTGGCCTTTGATGTTCACCATTTAAGGGCGCTATTAGTGACTCAACTTTTACGTCATTGCCAACATCTGAAAATAGCGCTGTAGTCGTGTTTCGTAATGTGTTAAGCGAAAAGAAACCGCCATTCTTGCACAATAGACAATGGTGTATGTTTGCTTTCCTAAATTCTAAAGATGCTAGCTAGTCTAATATAATTGATCACCTCGTAACAACATCAAATGAAAAGTTAAAATTAGAAATCATAAGGAATTCTTTCTTTTAAATATAGAAAGTGTTATATTTAGAATTGCATGGTTTTTAAAAACCTCGCAATACATAGATTATGATAAATCTGTCTACGTCAGCTATATCGAAAACCTCGCTTTGATTAATGCGGATGGTCAATAGCAATTTCATTTATTCGGAATGGTAATTGTGAGCTTCCGCTAGCGTGTAAATATTATTCTGCGATTTTTTATTCTGCGAAATAGATCATATACAGCATGTGTGTCCGCAATTGCTCGCGCGTTCTAGACTCCCAAACAACCCGAGAGAACGGTGTGAAAGTTGACTGATTCAGAATAATGCGAGGAAAGTTTATTTTTTATGAACATTCACTATAATCAGGATAAATAAATACAAAAATAATAAATAAAAAAAACCACGGAAAAAAAGAAATAATATGAAACTAAAAACAAATGAATACAAAAATAATAAATAAAAAACAACATGAAAACAAAGAAATAATATGAAACTAAAAACAAATGAATACATAAATAATAAATAAATAAAACGTGAAAACAAAGAAAAACTAAGAAATTTAGTGTCTAAAATGTTTGATAGGTTTTCTGATAACAATAGAAGTTAGATATGAGTAGTTACCCCCTGACAATTTCATTGCAAAACAATTTGTTGTTTATTTAGCAAGTTTCGCATCGTTGTTTTCGAATGTTACCCATGGATGAGTAATTGCAGGAATGTTTAAATCTTTTGAATTGACAATTTCAACCAACGATGTTTTGATGGATAATCAGTTATCGTGTCTTATATCCGTGATTTTTGGGGCTGATTTCTTTGCTCCAAATTTCTTGATGATAACTTTTGCATATGGTTTTTTAAACGTGAAATAAATGGTTTGATAACACTGCAAACTTGCAAAACTTCACATTGAATCCAACAAATTGACCACCACAATCAATCAATTTTATTTTCCAATCAACAATATGTACAAAGAACTCTTTAATAAATAAAATGAATAATAGATACATTTCAGTATTAACAAAATAACGTATATATATACAGTCAAAATTTTGTTTTTTTGTTTTTTAAGCAAGAAACAAATTGTGATTGGAGGGTGTCATTCAATAGTAAAACTAACAAAGGAATGACACCTTGAGGGAGTTCTCCAGTGAATAAAATGCATATAAAAAAGTATACTTTTGTTATCCCTATGCAATACATAAAATTTTTAAAAATAAGAAAAACTTTTAACGTTGCACTTTTTTTCATAAGGTTTTTCGAATCAATAATTTCTCTTTTTCTTAAGTTTTTGAATCTTTTTGAAGATTTTGAATTTATTCTGGGCGTTTTTTTTTGGTGTAGTGCATTTTAAACGTTAAGGAATAACGATATCTGAATAAAAATTTACAGTTTTTCTATTTTTGTTTGTTTTGTCATGCGAATACTTAGAGTACGAAATAATAACTTTTATAGACGGGATAGTTTTTCATAACTTTAATATTTATTTCAGGAGAAAAATGTTTAACCGCTTCATCTAGCTTCAAGATCGTTTGCTTGGATAAGCGTGTTCTTGAAACAACTTTGGCAGCGATTAATGATATGAAGAACAAAAATGTTGGAAAAAAGAACGAGTGAGTTGTTTATAAACATAATACCTTAGTGGTACTAAATTTCGCGGGTACTTATTTTCGCGATTTTGGCGTTTCCCCTCTAAACCGCGAAAATTAGTACCCTCAAAAAAATTGGATTTTTTATAACCGCGAAAATTAATACCCGCGAAATTTTTTTAAATAGAGTAGAAATTCTAGTAATAGTAAGAGGGACAGAGGTAAGTAGTGAGTAGGAGGGCTTCTTCTGTAATGCCTGCCCCAAACCCTTATTTCAACTTGTGCTCCCCTCTTATCGTTCTTCTTTCCTTTATTTTGAAAGATTGATTTTAAAATTTACTTAATTTTGACATTTCGCAAAAATTAATACCCGCGAAGACATCCTTAACTGAGCCAGCCGCGAAAATTAATACCCGCAAAGGTATCCTTAACTGAGCAAGCCGCGAAAATTAATACCCGCAAAGACATCCTTAACTGAGCCAGCCGCGAAAATTAATACCCGCGAAGACATCCTTAACTGAGCAAACCGCGAAAATAAATACCTGCAAATTGCATTTTTTTTAAAAAACAATCGATGCCGCGAAAATAAGTACCGGCAAAATTTAGTACCTCTAAGGTAGCAAATAAAAAGACACCGAAATGCCAACGTTTTTACAAAAACTAAAGTGTACAAAAAAAATTTAAAACAAAAAAATATCCTATGAGTTTATTTCTTAGAGGAGCTACCGTTATGCTGCCTACAAACAATACACGTGGTGGATCTATAGCCGTCTGGGGAAAAGAAGGCAAAGAGTGATCCCGTTTTGCGTAGTGTGGGCTATTAGAACAGCCTACCCATCAGAAAACAACATGTATAAAAATTTTGAAATTGTTTAAAATAGAGTTGGATTTATGTTTGAAATCTTGTGCGTATGTTTTGTAAAGCTACCTCTTTTGTTGATTTCTCAATTGGTTTTCCATTTCAAGTAGACATTTCCCATATGACCTTGGTTCTAATAAACGGTCATGTTTAGGAGGTCTTGTAAATAATGTAGGGTTTTCTTTTCTAAAACCCAAGTTTGCGTAACCTTAGAAAAAACCTGGTTATATCGTAACTCGCCATTTTTTGTAAGTGCTTGTTCGTTGTTGCTGCCGATATTAAAATCAAGTATTGCAAATTGTGTACACGCTATCATTCCATGCACGGCGAAGTGCAAACTTAGGCCAATACTTGTACAACAGTGCGTGAAAAACCTCTATATATTCAGTGTGACAAAACATTACAAGGTACTTTAAGTGGTCGCTTAAATTTTTTTTGTTTTCTACAACTTGTTTAACAGCTGCATAATTAGGTGTCCCTTCCTTCATCCATTTTCTTGCTTTATCTAAATCTCCATGCTCACATTTTTAAGTTGTTTCCATGCCAACTATAAACACTTTTTAAGTGGTTGAGTATGCTTAGCTAAAGTATTTGCTTGTTGCCGTTTGACGTGGCACAACACCACCACTAAAGATGATTAATTATTGCTTTCATCCACATCCCAAGTTGTTCAAAGCCTTTTTTTAGCTTGGGATGACAGTTTTTTTTTTGACGAAAAAATGTTACTAAACAACTCCAGAACAATAAAAACTTCTGTTGCTGGCGTCGAATCTGTGTAATCGAAATGATCACGTTTTATATTATCGTCTTCTGAACAGTCACTTGGTGAATATGCTGGATCATTTTCGTCTTGTACTTCAGAATCGAAACTGTGCTGTTTCTGTATAGCTGAACCCAAATTGTCTTCAATAAAGAACACGAATTTCATTTTCATGTGTTCTCCTATGCATTTATCTACAGCCTGTGTTGGTTTGCGAACAATTACAGGCTCTGTCATGACATATATATCTCGTGACCCAGATGGAGTGGCTGTATGGCTTGGATCATAGTTGTCGAAGCTGTCTCGTAACACACGTCTTTGTCATTATTTAACACCTTTTCTATAATTTTTTTTTTATTCAGACACATCGCTTCGCCTGAGTGACGTAACTCGCCTTTTCTTTTCTCGTAAAAAAACAAACTTTGTTGGACAGCATTTTCCGTTGAACAACGTTTTCTTTTCACACACATTACTTATGCCTAGTATTCACATAAAAGATTATAGACCAATATTCATGGTATAAATGACGTTTCTTTTGAAAAAACTACAAGATCTTGCAAAATTCAACAAAACCATTAGCCTGCCTCACTCCTTTTATACAAAACTTAAAGCTAGTAAACTTCAAAAAAAATTGCAGATCAGATTTGCATAGTAGTAAGTTGAGACAACGAAAAGTCGATAAACTAAAAATATAAACACAGTGTACCTGTAAATCCCGTTGAAAACAGTCTTCTTCAAAGTGAACAGAGCAAATATAGAAGCTATTATCTTGTGGCAGTGGACCAGTTCGTTGTATACTATGCAACCATTTTTGGCAAACGCTTGCGTTACTGTTAGAAGTGATTTTATAGAAACTGACATCTTTGTTGTTACTGGAACGATTTGTGCAAACGACAGCAGCGCAGTGACTTTAAAGTCAGAAACTTTCGCGTTTTTTGGCCCTTCCCGCAAGTTTTTGAAAATGTCTGATCCGCGAAAGTTTCTTCCAGCAAAAGTTTTATATTCGTTTTGTATTCTATATTAAGGCGGCCTTTACTTGAAACCCGATTTGAACTCAAACCGGTTTCAGTTTTTTTTCGTTTACATAGAAGTTTCATATCGGGTCAATTTCCAAAATGTTTCAAACCGGTTTGAGATAAAAAAATCATTCGCAATTATTACTATTTCTGTCTGTGTGAAATTTTGTGAAGTAGCTGGTGTGAGAATATTCGACAACATTATTTTGTTAATTATAAAAATGACTTCGAAGGAGTGACGTTATAACGTTGGTTGTTCGCATGATCGTTTCCGATCGACGTTATGCATTTCAAATGCAAGCTTTGACAAATATGGTGAAACAACAGGAAAAACTTTAACAAAGTTTGTTGTCTGCGATAAATGAAGAAAATGTCGCATCACTACATTACTTTCCCAAACTCTCTTCGCAACAATCAAAACTCGAAAGAAAATAAGTGCGCGCATTCGAATTTTGTCGATGAATTATACAGTAAGTATTTCTCGAAACTGTTTACATGATATTTTCCAAAACTTCAAATCGGTCTAAAAGACCGATATGAAATCCAAACCGATTTGAGTTCAAATCGGGTCTCATGTAAAGGCCGCCTAAGTCTTATATTTACGAAAAACAGATAAACAGCGTCGCGAAAATATAACTTTAATAATAAGTTCTTCTTGTAAAACAGTTGTGACGTGGGTGAAACATTCGTTTCCATGTCTCTTCGAAACGTTTGCTGCTCGATTATAAAACAAATAGAACGAGATGTTGCGTCGAAATATTTTGTATATATGTTTTAAATTATAAATGAACGTTCTACGTTTATGACTTTGGTTTAACACTTTATGAAGTAAGTCATCGATGGTAAAACTTTCATATCGTTTGCGTTTCATGTTTTTAATGAAAGATCGAAAACCAAATGAGAAATGTTATATCTTTTAACATTAAACAAATAACAATAATATTTACAACACAAAACATAAAACGCTAAACAAACGAATTACGAAACAGAAAATACATTTAAATAAAAGCGTTATAATCAACCAAACCACAACAACTCAACCTCCTTCCCCAACCCTTCCAACTCCTCTCCCATCGCTTCATATAAACGTTTGTGTTGTTTGTTAGCGATAATGCAGTTATAAATCGCGATCCGCTTCAATCGCGATCCGCTTCAATGACTTCATTGTCTTCATCTTATTTATAATTTCTATCATTTCATCAACAGAACATTCGATATGAAGGTAAATCCCTAATCCTTCCACAACATCCATCACAGGTAACAACATTCAGAATGTTTTCATTGTATGATGGTTATATGTCAGCCACTTTATAGGAGGTTCACTGGGTGATCGTTGAGAGAGCGTTTGCGCGAATAACTCTCCATTAAAGTTGACTGGTAAACGAACAATAGTAATATGTTTCGCTGAACATATCATCTTCATCATAAGCGCTTGTAGATCACGTGACATCTGTTTACCACAATCCACCTGTAACCGTCGAATGTTTAAACAACCGGCTTTCATGAGTTGATCGGCGAAATATAAACATTGCGAACATCGTATCGCGTTATCATCGTTAATCGTGTACTCGTACGTTCGCGTGAAATGTCGTTCGTATTGTTGGGGGATGGGAGACCGCGCTTCGAAGAATGAAGCGAGGAACCGATCACTCATGTTGTCTATCGCTAAACAAATAACATGAAATATGTTTTCAAGAATATTAAAGATTACTTTGAGTGAATTGTTAAACCTTAATAAATAATATTGCTAATAATATCACGATGAAATATTGTCAACATTTGTCACGTGACGCGCGCAAGGTATCAATTCATGAAATTGTTATATTTATTAAAACCAGCGAATTTCCGACTGAAATAATAATTATTATTTTCAGGGTTATTTTTCGTAACCGCGAGAAAAACTCAAACATCACATTAAAAACAATGAAACAGAAGTTTTGTTTTAATACATTGCATCCATGTTTTCAGTGAATTATTGAAACAACAACAGTAAGAGTAAAACCTGTATTTTATGTTATATTTTTATATCGCAAAAATATTGTTCGCAAAAGTTAATACTCGGAAGGTATTTATCAAGTTTCCAATAAAAAGATATAGTCGCTTATTGAACATTCCTTCTGTTAAGAAATAAAACATTAGAAACATCATCTAAAGAAAGTTATTTGCTAAATTTACGCAAAATTATTTGGAAATTACACAAGATATAGCGAGAGAGAAAATATCCAGTCCGCCGAGAAACCAATTTAAGAAAAAAATCTTCGTTTACGAAAAGCTCTCGATATGATGCATAGAATATCTCCCGAGAAAATTCCAAATCTTTCAAGAAGCCCAAAAATTAAGAATCATAAATAAATTCCTTGAAAAATAACCAGATAATACATTTAAATTTAATCACCAAAATCATTCGCGATTAAGAAAACCTGTCTTTCCGTTTGAAACTTTTTACATGCTACACACTGAGAAAAGGTCTGATTTGATGAAAGTTCCAAATGAGGTTTCGTGTGACGGGGGTGGTGGCAAAATTTAATGTTAAAAGTAACGACATATTGTTTACTGTGGTACATAAACGCTACGAAGGTTTCGTTTAATAATAATAATGCAATTATACACCAACTTTTAAAATAATTTAAAACTCTGAATGGCGCATTTATTGAAACTTCAAAATTAACTTACCCCCTCTTCTCATGTAACATCATGAGCTATAAATAATGAAAATTGTAAAATGCACGTGCATGCAATGAATGCCGTTTCCATGGCGAGAAAGAGTCCGCGAAAAATACTGAAAAACATTTTTTTTTTGTTGCTCGTTTATGTACATGACTCATTCGTAATTTCTGCAATGGGAAATCGTTTGAAGTGTAAAGCATGATTGCTGTCTAAGACAGAATTGAAAATGTGAACGTTTAACAAGATATCTAACGAGATACCATAAATAATTTCCCACGGGTTTCAAAAAATAGCTTTTCACGGATTTTCTATGTATAATTGAGCACGGGTTTCTAAAAATATCTTTCTCATTGCGAAACATAGCTGAAAGGATCAGAAAATGGAACTGTAACTAATCAGATAAAAACAAAAAATTTGATTTGAATTTCGAAAGTTTTTAAAAGTATTCGTGAAAAGTTACCTTTTACCTAAAAATGAAATACATTCGTTTTTATATTTTCGATTAGTTTTAAAGAAAACGTTTGATGTCAAAAAAAGAAAAGGCAAACTCAAAAATTAGGTTGTAACAAAGAACTGTCTTAAAACAAACAACTTTTTTAGCGCTTCCTTCTCTAGGTCTACATATATGATCGTTGTACGAATTCGAATGTTGTTTTCGCTCATTTTATTGTTAAATGTTACTACAAGGACGGAATGGTTAACGTGGACGATGTATGCAATAAATAAGCTGTCTCAACTTAAAAAATAAAATTGAATCTTTAAACGTTGCTAGATGCGAGAAATGGAAAATCATCTCCAGACAACTGAGCAGAAATGAACAAGTCTGAAAAGAAAACTAAAAACTTGCAAATAAAACGTTTAAAAACATCAACACCTGAGTGTTGAAACACGACTTTGACAAGATTCTCAACTTCGCCTTAAGGGACAATTACACTTCAGCAGCTATCCCCAGAAGATGTTCAAAATCAATGTAAAATATTTAGGAAATAGTCCTTGAAGCCATCGAAAATACAAATCTTATTAGACCTGACTAGATATCAACATAATTAATACGATGTTTCAATGTTTCTTAAAAAAAATATTTTATTGTTTATCCAGATTTCGAATGAAAAAAAGTAGCTAAAGTAATTGTAAATTTGATTCTATGTAAGTAAAGAACTAAATGTGATATATCTTAACAACTAATAACCTGGTAAAAAGAAAACATGAAATCCTAATCATTTTAGAAAGAGAGCCTTTTATGTTTCTTAAGTTTAAATTACAGGCGAAAATATGAATTTTCTGGAAAATAATTCCTCAAAAATTAGTAAAATGTTGCAATGAATAGAATGCAAAAGGAACTTACAAGTTTCTTCGTTCCGCTTTAAAACACAGTTCAACCAAGATGATGGTCGACTTTCTAACTTGAGCGCTTCTACGAGCATTTCGACAATATGCGGCGTGTCAGCATTGTTGTTGAGCGCACCTTCCAAACCACACACTACAGGAAAGCACCCTTTGAGGCGGGGGTCATTCATCACGCTGTCCACATCATTGCTCAGGTTCTTAAAGATATATAGCGCAGAACAGAACTCCATGAGGCTAAGGTGCTTAAACTCATACACATCTTCCAGTTGCGACAATTTCACTTTAGAAATAAGCCCGCTGAACTCTAACGTCCCTCCCGGTATGCTACCAAACGTTTTCGAGTTAAATACAATGCGCCCTTCTTTCAACATTAGATACGCCATTTTACAGACATAATCCAATGTTTCCATGACGTCGGTATCACAGAACAGCTCATGGATAGATATGTGAATAAAACGAGATTCGCCTTTAAAATTCTTAAAATGCTTTTGAATATAGTAGAAAAGCACCCAGGTATATAATTCGGTGATAGTGCTAAATGTCGTATCGTTATTATTTTCCAGAATGGAGCACATGACCTCTAAATAGATCGGCACAGTCGCCATAATCTGCATTGACGGTGATCTAGCAATGGTATCTTCTATTCGCGATTTCAGAGCAGCGTTATCACCAACGCGATTCCTTATGAATTGCTTAATGTTTCCATCATCCAATCCCAAAACATCAACACATAATGGCTCATCAGAAGTCATCATTCGCTTCATCTTCGAAGCAGCTTCCGGCCGCCCAACGACAAGTATGCCGTATTTGACCGGATGACCTGCTTGATTTAACATACCATGAAAAGCTTGAGCAATGGGTTCGACTTCCGATACTCCCATAGTGATATTCACTAAATCGTCAACAAACCGGAACTCATCGATTCCGTCTATAAGTATAAGTGTGCGATCCGCAATTCCCCTCCACGTTGCGATAGGGATTTTATCCATCACAAATGGAAATCTTTCCTTCAAGATTTGATCAACGGAATTGCAATTCTTTAAGAAATTAACTTCTCGGCAAGGAATGTAAAAAACAAAATCGAATTCGTTCCACTGTTTCCTTTCAACCCATTGCATTAGTGAGTTTATTGCCAAAGTAGTTTTGCCAATGCCAGCAATGCCAGAAACAACCACCGGGCGCTTATCGTCTTTGAAAAAATCTGTCGTTTTTATGTTTTCGTCATCATTATTGCGTTGAGAGATATAATAGTCTCTATCCACTAATTGTTCGCGATTTTCATTTTCGTTCTTTAAACGATTTATTTTCAGATCAACGTACACAGTATCCCTGTCGACGAATTTATTATACGGACTGTTGTGGACGATCTGCTCTACTTTTCGATATTTCTTTCTGTAGAACTCTCTTAGCGCTTCAGCAGCAGATTCTGCATAATTAATTATTTAAAATTAAAATACAATTTTAATGCAACTTCGTTCTATATATTTATCTCTCAATCTATCTATCGACTTAACATCCGTTTTCCATGCTTGTGTTGAGGTATATTAATGTCCGTCTTCCAATCTGATCTAAACTGTGTCAGATCTAAACTCAAATTTCTCTGTAGCAAATCTGTCCTATGAAATCTCTACACTTTCTTACTCATTTATTGTTCTTTGCGCTCTCTAAGTGGCACGTCACTGAAGCTGGATATATTAAGTTGTCTATAACCTCACCTTTGCAATGCTAATATACAAACTGAATGTCAACTCTTAACCTTCCTGCAATACTACTGCATTTGCTATAAGTCGTGCAAAAAATCGAGTTACTACCAACTTTTCCTGAAAACTCCACAAGACCGACTTCAAGGCCACTCTTGGCTTTACTGACTTTAGTTTTTCCTCTATTCACTCTTCTAGTCCTTTCTTCCACTTTTCAAACTTCTCAACTAACCCATCCATAGACTTTGCTATGAAAAATCCCACGGATACCCAGTTCTTGAGTCCATTTATAATGCTTCCAAAACCAAAACGAACACAAAGGACTAATATTCATACAGAATTCATCACTGAGTGAATCATTACCGCTAACGTAACTTCTAGCATTGATGTACATAGACTTCACCATCTTAACTAGCCACTCTTCTAAATCTAACTTTCCTATAGCCCACCAAACAACCTAACATGGCACTCTGTCAAAATCTTTCTCCAAATCTACGAAGGCGAAATAGATATTATTTCTCTTTCCTAAATATTTATCCTGGAGCTGGAATTTTTCATTGTGTTAAACATATCCATTACGATCATTTTTACACATTTGAGTAGTTATATGAAGTTATGAACCTTGATAAATATCAAATCAATGAACAAAAACCAAATACCAATTATCCTCTCTGAATTGAAATTCTTCTCGTCTAAACAGAAAAGAGATAATTTGTGTTTTCATTCGGAAGAATATCAGGATTACCGGTTGAAATGTTGTGTTCATAGTATTTTTCACAATTCGTAACAAGCTGGTTTTCCCCCATACGCTGTAAAACCTCCCGAATATCCCCCCAGCGCGCCTTCGGATTTGATTTACACCATAAACCGAATGCTTGGTACGATTGTTCTGCTGATCCGCAATAATCACTCGCTACCTGCTCGAGCCTCTCGTCAGAAACCTCGCTGAAAGGAAGTCCGCGAATGAAAGCTCGCCAGCAAGCCACAAGTCGATCAGTCAAATACTGCCGAAATCGCTGGTTGAGTTGAGATACTGCAAAGAGAACATTTAAAGGTAGTTAATAAAACAGTAAAAAGTATATTTAATCTAAATTCTTCTAATAGACAATTTCGAGGTTAAGTCGTTATTTCAAATAATTTTGTTCGCATTCTTAAAGGAGTAGTCCACTCAAATTTTGCCATATAAACTAACATCAGGTTTAAAATCCTCGCCATTGAATTAATATAAAAATAATATTTCCTTTTCACAAAACTCTTTCATTATTGTGTAAACAATGCCTAAATATAGTTCTATTTTAATGCTATTTTGCCGTGACCATTTTGCTGACGTCATAGATGGCGATAGCGATTTGTATTTAAAAAATAGAAAGCTCGGTGAAAAAAGAGCAGAAGAAAAACATAGCAGTAAAAATGTCTGATAGTGAGAATGAATCTGAATATTTTTTTACTGATGAGGACAGTGAGACTGAAGGCGACATAAATTTGAAGCTAGAACCCTAGTATGAATAAACTTAACAAAATAGAAACATTAGTACTTTTAGATCTCTTCGAAAACAATTTTCTTCAAAATGATGAGGACAAACCACTATGTTTTCTTCTTTGGGTAAATTAGCTCTCTTTAGCTTTGCTATCCAAATTTTCTTCAGATTCTTGTCCTATGCAAGTTTTTAAAAGCTTAATTTTCTATCGTTTCTCTTACTAGAGCTGTTTGAACAATCAATTGCCGCACAATGAACCATTTTTGACTTCGATTAAAAAATAATTTGTTTATAACACTTTACTCTTCTCTTTCTTCTCCAATACTCTTTTAATTTTTTTGTTTTGAACATTCTCTATTCAAACAAATCGCCATATATGACGTCACGCATCAAGTATGCAAAAAGAAAAATAGAAAAAGGCTCAATAGGACCTATTTTTAAACATATAACCGCAATCATACAAAACAAATAATGGAGAATTTAATAAAGAAAAGTTATATTTTGAGTGAACTACTCCTTTAAGGAACGTAAAAATGAAATGTATGACTTAGTACCAAAGTCATTCATTCTTTTGTTTTATTTAACTTTTTCTAACTTCTAAAATAACATTTTAAAATTACAATAGATAAATGTTAAATATGAAATATAATTTTAGATCAACTTTTCGAATCACAAATTAAATTCCTGAGAAAATTTTTATCTCATTAAAAAGGTATTGGTATTGCAAAAGTTAAATCAGCAATGAGCCAATAAGAAGGATTCACGTGATTCGGTCTATTTGGAAAAGTATAATGAAAAATAATGATTGATAATAGAAGTTTGTGATTAAAAACAGACATGAAGTGTGACAGTCTCACTTCACCAACTTTGAAGAGCACTGAGTGATAGTTTCTGGATTTCAAAGATATTTTTATGTGCTTCAAGACACAATACATTAAAATTAACTGTCCCTAAAAATATTTCCCTTTTAGGTGAATTAAAAATAGAGGAATGACCAATTACTGGTTACAATCTGGCTGGGTTACAAAAGAATGAGTCGCAAATCACTTTAACATAAGAGGTCTGTTAGTGTTCTAGAATGATATGTCAGAAATGTTTTCAACGTTTCGATGTCTTATTGAACTGTCGCGCAGTGTTTGTAGAGAATATTCAAATACTCTAGTGTTATAGAAATTATTAGTCATGAAGTGTGACATTTTACAGGTTACATTTTCAATGAATGTATGTGCACATCTACAACGAAAGAAATTCTTTGTTTTTTAGAACCTATAGCAAGACTAGCATTGTAAGAATAATTATCACATAAAGATTGTTTACAATCTACATTCATTCATTTACAGCTTCAATTATATTTCAGCGCAAAACAATTAGTAAAAAAATTATTGCTAAGACAAACAGATCAGATTTCTTAAAAATGTCCAAAATTAGTGAAATATAACTGCAGCAAGCAAAGGTTTGCAAGAAAGGATTCTTTAGTACAGAATAATAAAAAATTATTTGCATAAATATAATGTAAAGTTTGTGGCAAGAACCAAACCGTAGGTAGTTTGTTAAATATCACATGGCACAGGTGTATAATTCAAAGAAAAATGACGCATCAAAGCATAGAAAAGTGATGAAAAATGTTAAAGAGTCTTCATTTGGTACTGAAAATACCAACAATCAACAATTTGTACTAGTAGATGTTGTAACATCCTTTTAACTAATTCACAGAAAAGGTTTTTTTTTCTATAACAGAAACTTATAGTCAACTTATTTTTCTTATAGTCAAAATCCGAATTAATCTTTCCGAATTATGGTTTAACCATAACTAACCCTTTTTGAAGTTGTTAATTGTGAATGTTATCACCTTACCCAGTCGATGATTTGTCAAGTTATTTTTTGCTTAACGTTGAAATAAAACATAACCTCATTTTGACTACAACAATCTGCCATGATAAAATCAAGTATATACAAGTTGTAGGAAAATCTGCAACATATACCTAACACTTATCAACACTGTGCGAGATGTCATTTTGATGCTTATGTTCTAACCGTACTAATTAAATTGCATGCTAAATAATTTACTTCTTTGATTTCATATTTCATGCAGTAGATGAGGTTTACAAAGTGTTACGTTAAGAACATGCCTCTTCTACAAAATATTTGCTTTCGGAAATCGCATAGAAAGTAAGAGAAAACACTCCATACAATTCTTACGCCTAATAAATCTTCTTAAAGCAACACACAATAAATAGACTTACCGAGAACGTTACCAAAATCGCTTTGCCTAAAAATAAACAAAGGTTTATTATAATTTCATAATTTATTTGAATCTCATCTTTGATGGAGAATATGAATGATTTCAAAAACGAAGAAACAAAATAATCTAAACAACATCACTTACGTTGTGTTAGCCATCACTGGTAGTAAAATATAAATCGTTTGAGACGCAAATCTATAAAAAATGACAGGAAAAATTATAGTATATATATAACAGGCAACAAGAAACAGCTGATATATATATATATATATATCGGTATATTTGAAAAATTGTCAAAATCTCTAAAAAACACAATTACAAGCGATGAATAAAAACAATAGAAAGTTACCGCTCGTTAGCACTGAGTGTGGAAACATTTATAGCACAAATATTCTTTAATGTTGTCTGTCTAGTGAAAAAAGAGAGACAGCTGTCTCAAAAGCAAAAAAGAAACAGTATTTCTGTCTAGTCAAAAGAAAGATGTACAACTGTCTGAAAAAAAAAAGAAGCGAAATATCTCTGATATATTAGCGGAGTACACAAATACAAACAATTTGTCAAAGTTGAAGAAAAAAGAACAACCTCATCTGTCAAATCTTTGAAAATTAATAAACGGAAGGGGGGGTTCATATTGTTTGGAAAATATCTAAAAATTAATAAGCGTCCCGGGACGTCTATTAGAAACCTAAGAGTAATGACCTAAATTATCAAACTCTCTTTAAAACAACTCCTATCTCTGTAACTATTTAAAGTCATTTAGTGCCACACAGAAGCTATGACAATGATCTTTTATTTAAAGTGAGACAAATTGCAATAACAGAAGAAGGGATTTGTGTGAGAAGATGCAACATAAACTTTAATGCAACAAGCGAGGCAAATGGCATGGCAACAAGCGAGGCAAATGGCATGGCAACAAGCATGGCAAGGCCTTTTCTCAACTTCCCTTGTTGTGTAACAATTATGGTGGGAATACCTTAATTAAGAACACCATAACCATAGTAATTACTAAATATTTCATGTTGAGGAGAGACATACTAAGTCTTTTAAGAAATGAACAAATCTGCGATGCTGATAAAACTGATACTGATAAAACTTCAACACAATTATGTCTGATGACGAAGTTTCTGTTAACATCTCATATGATTCTCTCTAGCAGTAATACATATTGCATAAACAAATTGCAGTGGGGTCACTGAGTGGGGTCAATCCTGTTTGTATTCAAAGTGTTTCCTGCGTTGCGTTATTGGTGTTATATAAACTGTTGTGTTCCTGTTGCGTTATTGGTGTTATACAAATTGTTGGGTTGGTTTCAAGTATCTTGTTGTTAGCGTTGTTGTTGAACTGCATATCCGTCAAGTGGTGTTGTTGCTGTCTGGTGCAAAGTACCTGTGTGTTGTGCTGGGTTATACCTGTTCCCCATTAACCAGGGTTAGTGCTTACAATCTATTTAACATTTGGTAGCAGATTTGTGACGATCTACTGATATGGCGAGTAATGGAGAGAAGACCCCACCAGCTTTAAAAGGTGATATTCCATATGATAATTGGAAAAAGGAGTTAAAGATATGGCAGCGATTTACCCTTTGACAAAACCAAAACAGGCATTGGCAGTGTTCCTATCACTTGAAGGAAAAGCAAGAGAGGCTGCAATAGATATAGACATCAATGAGTTAGATTCAGATGACGGTGTTGATAAAGTTTTAGCCACATTAGATAAGTTATATCTCAAGAGCAGGTTAGCACTATCGTATGAAGCATATGACAGATTTAAAAGGTTTGTTCGTCCCCAAGATATGAGCATAGCTGATTATTCTTCAGAGTTTGATAGGCTATATAACAAGGCAAAGAAATATGAAATGGTCCTTCCTGATGGTGTCCTTGCCTACAAATTCCTAAACAACGCAAACATTTCCAGCAATCAGCACAAACTAATCAGAGCAACTCTATCAGAATTAACGTATAATAATATGATAATCCAAGTTAAAAAGATATTTGGAGACTTAGCAATATCAACATCATCCAGTTACCAACAACAAGTAAAAGTAGAGCCACAAGAATTGGTGATGGAGACACAGCATGGGTATAATGAAGAAGCCTTATACACAAATAGGCAACCCTCAAGAGGACGTGGAGGATCTGGTTTTGGTCGTTATAGAGGAAATGGACATGAAAATTGGCGAGAACCAAGGGAGCAGCGTAAAGAAAGTTATGAAAAACCAACGCGTAGACAGAATCCACTTGATGAAAATGGCGAGGTTTCTCGATGTGTAATATGTGGGTCGATGTTCCATTGGGCCAGAAAATGCCCTGATTCTTTTGAGTCATTAAGAAGACAAAGATTTCTTGATAATAAAGGCAAATCAAAAGATGTAAATGTTGCTTTGTACAGAGATACTATGAAAGTTTTGCTTGGCGAAACATTGAGTACAGCAGTCCTTGATTCGGGTTGTACCAAGAATGTGTGTGGAGAAGGTTGGTTAGATTGCTATCTAGACACTTTACAGCCAGTTGAAAAGAACGCTATTGTGTATAAAGAAAGTGATGTCACGTTTCGCTTTGGTAGTGGAGATCCAGTTAAATCGTTAAAGAGAGTCACTATACCATCAATAATGGGTGGAAAACAGATCACTATTGATGCAGATGTGGTACCTTGTGATATTCCTTTACTTCTCAGCAAGGAAGCAATGAAGAAAGCTCAGACCAAAATAGACTTCAACAACGATTCTGTTGAGCTGTTTGGAATTAAACAAAAGTTACTGTTTACGTCAACGGGCCATTACTGTATTCCAATCGGATTAAAGAAATGTCTTATCGAGTCAGAGGCTGTCAGTCCAAGAGATATTGACATAGTGATGTTTGGAACTGAGCAAATCAAAGTGTCAAACGAAAAGTTCAAACTAACTAAAGCTGATATTGTAAAACTTCATAAGCAATTTAGTCACCCACCCTTCGAAAGGTTAAAGAAACTGATGAAAGATGCTGGAATATCTGACAATGAAAATTATGTGTTCTTGAAGAAGGTGTCAGAAGAATGTGAAGTGTGTAAAAAGTATAGGAAGAACTTTCCAAGGCCGATAGTTGGGTTTCCCATGGCGAATGTTTTTAATGAGACAGTAGCGATGGACCTGAAAGAGTGGAAGTATGGCACATGCAAAACATGGTTTCTTCACCTTGTGGATCATGCAACACGTTTTAGTAGTTCAGTTGTTATCAGAAGTAAAAAGAAAGAGGTGATCATAGAAAATATTTTCAAGATGTGGATATCAATTTTCGGCACTCCTAAAAAGTTCCTAATGGATAATGGTGGAGAATTTGCAAATTCAGAATTTTTTGATTTTTGTGAAAATTTAAATATCGTAATAAAAACCACTGCTGCTGAAAGCCCTTGGTCAAATGGAATTGTGGAGCGACATAATGGTATGATTGGTGAATCTGTTATAAAAATAATTGAAGAGACAAAAAGTAACCTAGAGATAGCTTTAGCATGGGCAGTCAGTGCTAAGAATGCGCTTCAAAATGTGTATGGTTTCAGTCCAAACCAGCTTGTACTTGGAAAGAATCCGAATTTTCCATGTGTGTTAAGTGATAAACTACCAGAGTTAGAAGGGCGAACTAAAAGCATGGTTGTTGCAGACAACTTAAATGCAATGCATGCAGCTAGAATGGCATTCGTTGAAGCAGAAGCGTCAGAGAAAATTCGTCGTGCCCTGAAGCATCAGGTTCGTTCTTCTGGAGCAGTAAAGTACGTGACTGGAGATGCTGTGTTCTATAGAAGAAATGGTGATGACAAATGGAGAGGAACAGGAACGGTTATTGGACAAGATGGAAAACAGGTGTTAATAAAACATGGAAGTGGTTATGTTAGAGTCCATCCATGCAAAATTATGTTAGAAAAGCGAAGCGAAGAAAGAAAAATCTACTAGTGAACAAAGTATAAACATTAAAGATTATGAAGGGAACAAAGAAGACACAAGAAACTACTACCTAGTACCTTCCGGGTACTACCTAGTAGCTTCACTAGAGGAGAAACTGAACAAAAAGGCGACAGAAGTTTCACTAGAGGAGAAAATAAACAAAAGGGCGACAGAACATTAGAATGCGGGCAGATTATCAATGACAACATAGAAACTGAACCAGAAAACGTAGAAGAACAAACCGAAAAGCAGTCAACAATATCGAGAGCATCGGAACTAGTCAAAAAATTCCGCCAACCTTCAGTTAAAGATCTGGTAAAATATCTTCCTGCTGACAGTGAGGAATGGAAAACAGTTAAAGTTGTGTCTAGGGCAGGAAAAGCTACCGGCAAATATAAACACTTTCTTAATGTATGCGACAGAAACGATATAATTTCTTGTGTTGATTGGGAAAATGATGTTAGGGATTGGTGTGAGGTAGACGGTTCCGAAGAAGTACTGATATGTGAACAAGAGTCAAAAGTTAGTTTGGTAGAAGAAGCTAAGCGTGCTGAACTAGAAAATTGGAAGCGTAACAAAGTATATGACGTTGTTCAATTTACAGGTCAAAAATGCATATCAACCAGATGGGTGCTGACAGAAAAGACTATTGATTCAAAGCGAAAGGTGAAAGCTAGATTAGTAGCCCATGGTTTCAAAGAAGCGTTATGTAACCAGACTGATTCACCCACATGTAGTAAAGAATCGTTTCGAATGATGTTATCAATAATGGCAATTAAGAAGTGGAATAGCAACTCTATTGATATAAAAGCTGCATTTCTACAAGGAAAACCAATTGATTGTGATGTATATGTACATCCTCCTACAGAAGCTGGGGAAATAGATAGAGTGTGGAAGTTAAAGACATGTGTTTATAGGCTGAATGATGCCTCCAGAACTTGGTATCTACGTGTAAGAGATGAGTTGGAAATACTTGGTGTCAAAAGTTCAAGATATGATTCAGCGTTGTTCTACTGGAGTTTCGAAAATGTATTACATGGCCTGATATCCACTCACGTTGACGACTTTTGTTGGGGTGGAACAAAACAATTTGAAGAGAAAGTGATACGCCCTTTGAAGGAAATCTTTGAAGTTGGTACTGAACACTCCAACAACTACAGGTATCTAGAGTTAAATATACATCAAGTAAAAGAAGATATGATCAGTGTTGACCAAATAAACTATATCAAAAGTATAAAGCCTATAGCCATTGGTAAAGAAAGACTAACACGAAAAGAAGACCCTGTGGTAAAGCAAGAGCTTCAAGTATTACGTACACTTGTTGGACAATTAAATTGGATAGCAATACAAACAAGGCCGGACATTCTCTTTGACAGCTGCGAGCTCATGAGTTCATTCAAATCAGCTAAAGTCTTGGACTTGATCAAAGCGAATAAGGTGTTAAAGAAAGTACAACAACAACCAGTAATATAATCTAATCTAAGAGATGGAGGGTCACAAGGTGGATATATAGTATTCCTATCAAGCAGAGATGAAACTAAAGTTGTTCCAATAGCATGGCAGTCAAAACGAGTACGAAGAGTAGTTAAAAGTACCCTTGCAGCTGAAACTTTAGCACTTGTGGATGGAGCAGAAACTTGTATTTGGTTGGCAACTATTCTCGATGAAATAACAATATCATCAAGAGATATAAAAAGAAAGATAGAGTGCAGAACAGATAACCATTCACTATTTGATGCAGTTTACTCTATGACGTCATTGACCGATAAAAGATTGAGAGTTGACATAGCTATACTAAGAGAAATGCTCGTGAACAGAGAATTGGATCAAGTGACTTGGATCCCTAAGGAAAAGCAGCTAGCAGATTGTTTAACAAAAGATGGAGCATTGTCTTCTAATCTACTGTCAGCGATCGGCAATAATAAAGTATAGCACACAACAAAAAGAAAATGTATATAGATGTAAATAAAGATGTTGTAACATAGATGTAAATAAAGCATGGAAGATACCACGAAGTAAAAACACAATCAGTGTTCCTGAACTGAAGGAAGAAAGAAGAAGAGAGACGAGATTGTTAACATCTCATATGATTCTTTCTAGCAGTAATACATATTGCATAAACAAATTGTGTAGCTGAGTGGGGTCAATCCTGTTTGTATTCAAAGTGTTTCCTGCGTTGCGTTATTGGTGTTATATAAACTGTTGTGTTCCTGTTGGTTATTGGTGTTATACAAATTGTTGGGTTGGTTTCAAGTATCTTGTTGTTAGCGTTGTTGTTGAACTGCATATCCGTCAAGTGGTGTTGTTGCTGTCTGGTGCAAAGTACCTGTGTGTTGTGCTGGGTTATACCTGTTCCCCATTAACCAGGGTTAGTGCTTACAATCTATTTAACAGTTTCAGCTAGAGTTTAGCGGGTTGATCTGATGATTTAGTAGAATGTTCCGCTTATAATTTGCCTTTCAAATGAGTTCTTTCCAAGATCTGTCATGCAGCATATTTGTTTGGATATAAAACTTTGATTAGCGTCAAAAGCTTGGATATGCCTTGAAACTTGTCTGGAGTAAATTTCGTTGTGTCGATTTGATATCTGATACAAGAAACCTTTGTCTGGAAGAGAAAGAACCAACAAACTATTTGCACCACTGAAACATAAACTCCTTGTTCATTGAATCTTTGCGTGATGACCATACCTTACTATTGATTTCCATTTATTGCATCACCGAAGATTAATACCTTGGTTACGGACCAACCATATGCTTCGTAGTAAGGCAAGCATAATAATTTTACGATAAACATGGAGGATATCAGCGCGAGGCTCTGAAACTCATTTAAAACTTTCAATACGTTCGTTAAAACTCTTTGTTAAAGATGATATAAGTATCCAATAAAATTTGTAGGGTATGTAAAGAAACGACTCAATAAGAAAAATTCTACTATGGCCTAAAAGTGTACAACTTATTTCTATAAGAAAGAGTAAGACGTTCAAATTCAATTCAATATCAAATTCTATTTATTCTGGATAGCATCAGGTGGCGCTATTCTGGTTCCCCCCCCCCCCCCCCCCCCTAATTTTTTTGCTCAATTCGAATTATTTTTGTTATTTGTGATGAAAGAAACAGAAAAGAATAACAATTAACCAATAAAACATAAAAATTAAATTAAAAGTTTAAAAAAATAGCGATGAAAATTTACATGTTTACCTTTGCTAAATGACATAACAAAACCTCGATGAAATTGTCTCGATCATTGCAAACATCACGCGTGCGTAAAAAGACATGGTTTCTATTGACCGTCAAAATAATTCAATGAAGAAAAACAATTTTGCGGCTGTTACAGTACTCGACAGTTTTTATAATGATTCTTAAGTATACACAACATTCTAGTATCCAATGACCTCATTACCATCCCTTTACCCATGATTTTCTGTTCAACCTACACTTCACACCTTACTGTTTAACGGTAATTCGTTCTCCGATCGTAATGTGTGAAATCCTTAATGTTTATCTCCTCTTCATTGTTCAATTTCCGCAAATCGCAATTATTAAAAAATAGAACGTCAAAAAAACCTCGAAAATTGCGGAAAAAATGTTTTCTACTTTTGTCAGTAGAAACCATCCACGTCTGAAATGAATCAAGAAACATACAGAAAACAGAAACGTTGTTGATAAGTGAGCAAAACAAGAAACTTTTTAAGATATTACATACGTAAAAAATATAACAAAAAAGGAAAACGAAAAAGATTAAAGGTGATAATAATTTATGATTAGTTTTAGGAGATATTTCGAATTGGGGGGGGGGGGGGGGGAACCAGAATACCGCATCAGGCTTTGCACGAATCTCACAGAACCTTTCTATCAGTTGCTTTATATTTCATGGAACTTTCACAATTGCCAAAATAACTTTAGGTTTCTGGGATGTAGAAATAATTTAAACAAAGAAGACACGGAATGTATAGTAAATTAAAACAAAGTTCATTAAATCTAAACTACAACCAACAGATCTTTTCATAAGTTAGTATCAGTATTTTGTATTCAAATAAAATGAATTTGTTTTCTTTGTAAAAAGTGACTTTCTGACATGCTAGATTTCTACAACACCAGATAAAATAAGTAGTATTTGTAAAATCAAAATCGTTTTCGTTGTTATGAATGAATTGCTTACCACCAGACTTTCAGCTGTTACCTCGTGCAAGAGTTGAGCGAAACTGTCTAATAATAAGGCCTCGCCTTCATATTACACTGCTCGACATAATCTCTCGTCACTGATTGGCTAATAGTGCAATGCCAGGGTGTGTGTGTTTTTGATAAAGAACAATCTCTTTGTCTATAGAACAAAACTAGAATTAATCTATTTAATGTAATTTGATAGCTGGTTGGACAAACTTTGAAATCACTCAAGCAAAGCATTTTTTGACTAATAGTCAGGGCACTTGTGACGTCCAAAATTTTAGATTTTAAAACATTTCATGCGGATTATTTAAAAAGTAGATAAAAACATTAATAACCCCTTCAAAATTTCAGATTTCCTTACTGGCTTCGCTTTGTTAATTTTACCAAAATACATTATTTCAGACAATTTTGTTTCATTAAAATCCCCTCACTGCAAACCAAAACAAAGCCGCGACATGTTTGACGTCTTCTCATGCAAAAGAATAAAATCAAACGGGGGTTTTGATATTACTATTATTGACAATCATTAACCAACGAATAAGAATAATTTTTTTCAAGTTAATGAATGTTTTTTTATTATTGATATTCTAATAAAATAATAAAAAATGATTTAAATAAAAACGCCAGCTATTGATTATTTTTATATTATTATTTGTATTAATACCCCCGTGTCTCTCATATGAAAAACAAATACCACACGCCAAACGTAAACAAACTAAACGTGCAAGTAGAACGTGAAACCGGGAGGAAAGGACCGTGAAAATGAGGAAACTACTGGGAAACGGAGTAATATAGGGCTATAAAAGTAACATTTGAGTATAAGAGCAACATTTGAGGCTTAAAAAAGAAAGTGTTGGTTAGATAGAGAAATTTAAATTGTTTCTGACTTATGTCCGAAGAGTTACACAAGAGTCTTGTTTTTGATACTGAAATTCTCAGTTTGTGTGATTGTTAACTGGCGTCAACGGATTGAAAAAAAAGAATCAAAAGGGAGCCCCTGTTTCAAACGTTTTTACTAAAAATATTCTAAGGATATGGGAGGCTCAAACTTGATCAATACATAAGAATATCCAGGCTCAGGTGAAAAAATCACCATTCTTATATATAAAATCTTATATATCTAATATAAAAAGAAGAAGCGTGTATACAAACAGTAACAAGATGAAAATGAAGTAAAGATAAATATCGAACTAAAGTAAATTTGAGTTGGAATCGTTTGTTATAAATAAATTCAGTTCATTATTTAATCCTACATCCTTTGGATTTTAACATGTTAACCATGTTAACCGTTAACAAGTTTTTAGTTGCTGCTGGAACACTGATATTCGAAAAGGAAAAGTTGTGATCATGTTCCCGCAAACACTTCGACAGGTAGTGGAAATAAATGTTTCCAGTAACCGATCTTCTATTCTCATTTTTGTCCGTGAATTCTCTTACTCCAACAGTTTTTACCAGTACTTTGTTGAATTTATTGAAAGGAAATTTACAAGATTCACATCGCTTTACACTTCGAGGGCAGTTTCCTTCCCTGACAACTATTTCATATGAGTTCGCCGTTACTCTGTCCGGATCGAAACCCATAAGTTCTTCTTCTGGTACTTGAAAAAGTGTAGATGATGATAGTCCAGTTGATGATGCAGTCGATGCCGACGATGGTGAAGAAAGGGTGGCACACTCAACTAAAATAGTCGCTTCTTTTGACGATCTTCATTTTTGACCTGCTTTTTCAAGCCAGCTGATGCAGGTTTATGATATAATTGACTTGGCAAAGGAGAAAATTTAAGAAAAGCTTCCAAATGCTGATTTTTTTGATCGGATGACCATCTTGTCCAAGTTTAACTTTGAACAAAAAATTGTTCGTAGCCGTGTGCAAGTTTGTATTTACCAAAACCTCTTAATGCTAGCGAAATCTCACGGAAAAAGTTTTTATCCACTCAAGTTCGTAGAACCTCAGATGCTGCAAACACATCAACCTTGGTTTTGCTCTTGATCTCCTTGAATTTTTTTTTTTGCAGTTTATGGTTAAGTTCCAAGTTATTATTATAAAAGCGTTTGGTAATCCCCAATTCATCACGCGCAGTTTGGATTAAACATTCAATAAATAACGGTGCATGATTTTTATTAAACCATTAATGAAAAGTCGGTGCAATATCCTCCCAAATAAATTCGAAACTTGATAAATTAGCAGTATAGTCATCTTCGTCATCAGCATCAGCCAGTCCCGCTTGATAAAGAAAATAAACAATACAACTTACATTTTTCGCATGGATTAAATTTTGTGATTTTGTTAATTTTTGAACTAGTGTTTCTTTTAAAACGTTTCTTTTGTTTATCCATAAGTACTTGAGTTATAGGATTGCTGAAATATTCTGAGCTTTAATGTACGCTTATGATTGTGTTTATTTTTAAAGAGATTTGAGCTTCAGAATGCATATAAAAAAAAGAGTGCATTGATCAATAATCGTTTAATCGTTTGAAATCATTCGAGCAAAGTATTTTTTGACTAATCAGCATTTCAGTTTACTTTAAAAACATTATCCATGAACCTAGCTGAAACCCTCTTCTGAAAACATTTGTCATTTCCAGCAACATACGAGTGTTTTTCACTGAAAATATATTGAATACGCGTATTTGTTTTTATAAGAATCCCGTTTATATAAGAAACTAGATCTAGACGTCCTCAAATAGTTAAGAAACTGTAGTACGACAAGAAATATTTCCTAAGAAACCTTAGCCTGGTTCTCAATAGCGTCGTAAACATGCTAACTTGAAATCAAATGTTTAAACGTAATAAGTTGTGTGTCATGAAATAACTCGACACCTGAAATAACTCGACACCTGAAATAACTTGACACCTTGTTTACTTTTGGTAAAGCAAGGCAAACTTTATTAGTTACAGTTCGTCCGTAAACACGAAATTCTGTTTTCCACAAAATTTATTATTTATGGACGAAGATGATTTTTTAGATATAAAAAACTACCTTGAGTTTAAAGTATGCCCAGCGGGTAGCAATAAAATCGCAAAGCGAAAAATTGAAGCACTAAAAAAAAATCCAAAAAAATCGAAGCACTATAAGATAGATGGAGGTAGGTTCTAAATACATTTTTATTATATGTTGTAGCTATTTGGCCACTTAAGCGGAAGATCTTAGATTAGGGAGGTTACTTCTAATGTATTCATCTGGTTACATTTGTAATTGTCTTGTAAGTATACATTCAATGATGTAGATTCATATGTAGATGTAGTAGTAATAAAATTATACGAGTATAATGTCTTTTACATCAAAATAATGTTTTAGTTTTTGAAATTTCCAGCAATTCAGTTTATCCTTTTGAATTTCCAGCGAAGAAACCAAGACTTGATTTTAGTGTTCAAGAATCAGATGGTTTATCAGACCATGGTATGTCGTAGGGGACGTAGCAAATAGCGAATCAAAGTGATGTTCAAAAGTTATGCTTTCCATTTAGTTATTCAGTTAATTCTGTTTTTAAACGCACAATCTGTCATCAACAACTGTACTGAAGAACAAAATTATAAACAAATAATTCTCAAGTTGTTCAGGGTGAAAAATGAGGTTATATCAGAGATTGTGAAAGATTCCTTGGACAAATGCAAAAATCCTTGTGAATCGTGTGGATCACTTGATCTCTGAGTACAGTGAAAAGGCAGCCGTTTTCCCCGACTTTTTACAAGAGGAGGAAGAGTTTTCTGATACAGCGTTTGATCAATGGTTAACAATTCCTCTAGTGACCAACTTTTCTGTAATAAAATTGAAAAAATCCAAAGAATTCAACAATATTTTTAAACGTCAGTTACATATTGCGATTTAGAATAAATTCAAACGTCAGCCATCTAATGATGAATATCGGATGAATATACAACCTATCAATTAACATGATTGTATCACCTTGTGTTTATCCCTGTGTAGTGTTATTAGACGTATGGTGTTTGTCTTGTTGAAAGAACTGTAACAGTAAACTGATATATACCATAAAGATATCGGATTTCATAAATTTCTTTCACACAAACATAGACACCTTTTCAATCTGTCTCTGTAGGGTAATTCTTTAAAACCTGGAAACATTTTTGTCTGTTTTTGCTGCATTTTTTCTGCAAGTCACTAGCTACTGTTCTGGAAGTAGGATTAAAATCAGCTTGCTGGTACACAATCTTCAAAGCTTGATATTTGATAAAAATGTTGTCATTGACATTCAAAGTATATTTTTCTGCAATAAAATTGAACCCACTATTCTAACAGTACTGTCTGTTTGGGTTTCTGCCACACAAAAAACAACTCTTAGTGCTTAATTTTTAAGAATGTAGACGGAAATTATGCCCGAAAATGCCTTTACATTACTTATAAACGTATACCATCATATAAAACAAAATCTAGTTCGCAAAACATACCTAGCTATTGTTTCTTAAGTTAATAAAAGTAGCATATTAATGATAATAGGTGACCAATTAACCCATGACACCAATAAACGTTTATTGTTCATACTAGCTGAAGATGCACAAGTGAACATCCAACGATAACTTATATCCCTGCCTATCAGCACCCAGAGTTTTTATAGCTATGCGATGAATTAGGTGAAGTTATATGTTTTAAAGTTATGAACTCCAAAATATCAGCAAGAAATGTATTGATAAACACATTTAGAGGAGATGGCACTAAAAGATATACCGAGAGCTTCTGGTCTATAAATCATTGTCATGATGGCTTAAAAGTTGCAAGAGTAATCCCAATCTTCAAACAATTTCCACACTGCCTTCTCAAAACTTCCAGAAAAATATTATAGGAGTAAACATTTTCGCACAAGGAAAATATACACTTGGTGTATCTTTAGACTTTATCTAAGGCCTTTGACACTGTTAATCATTCTATACTACTTAGCAAATTGCATATATATTTTATATACGCGGGACTTTGAAAAAGCTATTTCCAAGTTACCTAACTGGTAGAATGTCAAAGTCGTCTTTTGGGAACAACTTGAAAAGTTCCACAAGGTTTAATTTTAGGTCTTAATTGCATACTGGTTTTTAACAAGCGCAGAAAAACAAAGTTACCTATCAATTTTCCACTATTAAAGCTAGGTAATGGCTTCATAAATTATTGAAAAATATTGAAAATACCTATTTCTTTACGTTTTTCAGTGACCGATACTATACATCCAGGCAAAGCACAATTTCCCCCAGACATAATCCTGTTGTAGTTCTGAAAAGAACTGTTTTTACAATATACCAGCTTGATCACTTTTTGAAAACAATACAACACCATACACAATCACAACCAAAAACACCGAACGAAACTCGTTAAGAAACAATAATTTTGCAGTTACATTGATCACGCGAGTTCAAACAATAAGTTTCCAGACCGGTTCTATTTCTATAGACTATGGCCCAACGAATGACGAAAGTTGCTGTAGCGATGAAGTAGAACTGGATGAGTATATTTTAAAAGACTGACCACCATTTGTATCTGACAAAACCTTTTCTTTTTAGTATAGTACCACGAATGAGCTGAAGCACCCAGTTATGTTTTTTCCGACACAAAATCTTTCGGACCGCTAAAAGGTGTGGTTTAAATATAAGGAACCGTTACTTGAAATCAGTACAAATTAACTTATACACAATCGTTAAACAACAAGAAACGGTAAAAAACCCGTTATTGAAACAAAGACCATAAGTAAAGTTGAAGAAACATTTTCTTGTAACTAAACCAAAAACGAAAAACGCGAAAAACGAAATGAGGGCAATAAGTTAATATTTACCTTATACTCAGGTAATGGGAACAATTGAATATTTATTTATACGAATATAGATTTGCTCGATAAATTTTACTCTTGTTAGTAATATGGCTTTCTTTATCAGTGGAACAAATACGCATGCGCTGTGTTATGTTTACAAAGCTCGCTTATACAGATAGTTGAACAAGCAGTTTCTGCATAAAATAAATTAACCAAAGAATGTCAGGAAAACAAGTAAAGCATAAAAAAACAAAAAACCCATGCCGACGAGAACGAGAGCATATATATTTTGATATATAATTTTCATGTTTATTTATATTACTTCGTAATTATTCTGAGAAAAATTGTTAAATACGTAGCGTGTAATGTTATGTACTTTTAACGGATAGTTTTATCTCTCATGATGCGCTTTTTTGTATCTGCAAAGACAAAAAAATGAAACGAAAACGATATGCACGAGGTAGAAATCTAGGTAATACTGATCGCCTATAGTTACCGTATGAGATAATAAGGGAATTTTCCATCTTACTGGATATTAAAAGGACGATTTGGTCGGGATAGCTCAGTCGGTAAAGCGCTTGCAATTTGGGATTTCTGAGGTTGCGAGTTCAAATCCTCCCTGCCTCGCCAACTCAGCGAATGAGTAGCATTTCGATGAGGTAAAGTACGGGTGTTGATGGTTGGAGTGGCGTCCACCTCAACAGTTACACCCAACGTCTTGCGCTACCCAAAAGGGTATAGACAACTTCGTTTACGCTCGTTACCAACATTGGGGTTAATTCGGCTAATTAAAAAGGACCAAATCCAGCCGCTTAACCAAAGGGGTGAACGATGAGCTATTTTCTATTACTAGTGTCTAGCGAACACGTGGTCTCGCTCCCCTTATTTTGACAAATAAGCCCCCGTTTATTTACGGCAAGTGCAAGGATAACAAAAAGATTTCGTATTAGAAATAACATTCTAAGCAAACTCATCGGCACTACCTGGGGAGACAAACCACAGGCAATAAGATCAACTGCCCTAGCACTCTGCTACTCGGCTGCAGAATATGCATGCCCTGTGTGGGAAAGGTCAACCCATGCAAAGAAGATCGATGTTGCTTCCCTCAATGCCTCTTGCCGCTAGACCACTGGATGCCTACGGCCTACACCTACGGACAGCCTACATATACTAGCAGGCATAGCCCCCCTGACATCAGACGCTAAGTAGCAAGCATGAAAGAGCGTAGTTGTCAGTTGGAAGACATACGTCACGCTATCTTCAACCAGACCCCAGCAGCTAGTCGCCTGAAGTCAAGGAAGAGCTTCCTGAGTAGTGTCGTTCCGCTTGCAACATTCACAGCTAGTACCAGAGTTGGCACGTGGGAGGAAAAAACATCCAACTCTCCAGCAGCAACATGACACTGAAGCCTCAGGAAGACCTCCCACCAGGAGCTGACGCCAAGTGGACTGAGTGGAAGTGCTTCAACCGCCTAAGGACTGGAATGGGCCGTTCCAAAGTGAACCTACAGAGGAGATATGTGGAGACTGCAGGAGATGTAACCTGCGACTGCAGAACTACGCCCCAGACCATGCAGCATCTCTTCCAGTGTCCTGGGCACGACCTTACAGTCTTTAATGATGAAGCCCAAAAATGTGTCCAAAATTGGCTTAAGTATATTTCGTGGACTCGATGGAAGTATTTTTGGACTCGAAATGAAGATTAATGATATTTTGTTTTTACAGTCGTAATGTTTTTTAACCGCTGTTTATTTTTTCTCTGACTCATGCTGTTTCAGCGTCGGTAAACTCCAATTAGCGAAATAGCAGTTTCTTCATTATTTTAAAATAAAAGATCAAAACACTGAAGAAATGACCGTCGCAAAAGTTGTCTCCTTCGCTAAATGGTCGTTGCCAGGTGACGTCATAATTACTTAACAACCATCATTATCTCTTTATATATCTCACCGTTCAATGATTCAATTTCGTCTCCAATTATAATTTAAAAGACCACGTGGTTATGATTTTGTCAGAGCGCATACGAAACCGGAACTTCCAGCTGTCTACTTTATTAAGTATCCCGTGGGTAAGACTCGGGTATCTGCGACCAGTACGCAATGATATGACTGCTCATGAATTCGACTCACAGATAAAAAACGCTTCAAACAAAGTACAGTATTTCCAGTAGATAAATACACAATATTAAAAACAATCATCGCTTACTAATCGGTAGAGACAAAATAAACATAGGCTTATTAACAGTAGTGGATATTAAACTAAAATCACCAGTTTTTCTATCTTTAGAAACATTCGTTTCTAAGAAATCTTAATACTAGCGTTAGTGCAAAAAAATGTTTGGGAGTTATCAGTTTTCGTGTGATTCTAGCACGGAGCATTTGCGCTTGCACGAAACACGTTCGCTCGCTTCTGTTGCCTTTCACTGAATTGTCTGCGCATGCGTGCTAGTGCATTTTCTGCATTCGTCGTATGGCGGTCGTAGCATTGACCGCTTGCTGAAAAAAAGAACGTTCCGAAATAAATAATAACAATAATAACAAATAAAGAGAATGCATATACATAAAACTAAAATTGGAATTAAAATAACAAATATTTCTAAATTTTCCTTTCTTAAAGCTAGGTTCCAAACATCGAATCTTTCGATTGAAACTTGAAAGGTGATTGGTGGAATCTCTAATACAACATACTTTCCACTTCGATTTCGCGTCGAAATGTTTCTTTAGTTGCTGGGCGACAGATTCGTGTATGTCTTTACACGGAGCACCTCCTCCGCTAATCCTAAACCGCACAAAAACGAATGTAAAACCACAACGTTGTCATGGTGACACACGATTTACGCTATGAGGTTTAGTGGTAGATTTTAAATGGACGTCAGAAACAATGTCTGAAAATTTCGTTTTCGGTTAACAAATACATTGAGTGAATATTTATTTTTTAAGATCGTCAAAATATATCCACGTGTTTTTGTTCTTACCACGCATGCGCCAAAGCATGGTTACAAGTAAAGCGATCGGTGGGATCTACTTCAATGAGGCTGGAAACGAAGTCTTTCGCTGCAAACGAACAAATGTTAGAAAAAAAAACGCATTTTTAACAGTCCTGTTTAAAACTATATAATGAGAAAAACTAGAAGCCGAATTACTCTACGCATAAAACCTTCCAATATCATTTGATTTTATAGAGAGAAATCTCGTAAAATAGTGAATTTCCACCAAAATCCTCACCTGACTCCGATATGTCATTCCTAGAAAGAAAATGTTGAACAAGTTTATGGCTAAATGGCAGACAACAAAAATATATCAATAATGAAATTTGAAAACTAAATTTTTTTGGAAGAACATTTAATGATCGGTTATTTAATTTGAATATATATTTATCCAACAATCTCTTATTAATTTCATTTATTTATTTATTTATTTCATTTATGTCAAGAAGCTGTGGGTAAGTTTTCGGAAAAATTTACAAAATGAGTTTTGCTCAAGTACTCAACTGTAACTCAAAACAGAATGATCTGTCGAGGATGGGTTTCGTACAGACCCGGCTTGGTTTTATGGGTGGAAAGTTATTCATTCAAATGGGTTTCTCTCACCAGTAAGGTTGGTCGAACTCGTAGTCTCCGTTCATGATTTGACTGTACAAAGTTTGATCGTCTTCGTCATAGAATGGAGGGTAGCCACACAATCTGAACGAGACAAACATCACTGCAAATTGACAGAAGATGTACATGCTTTTTTTATAAGCATAGACTTGATTCAGCCAGGGTCAAATATTCTCAACTTTTAACTCCAAATCAGACTGAAATATTCTTAGCATATTCTTATTTATTCTACTTAAAATAAGTTGTATTCTTATTTTTCGTTCCATAAAAATTTATGTAATATAATTTAATATAACAGTACAAGTCACTATTTATAAATACATATCTTATTTTCTTCTATCAACTTTTGCAAATTCAGCTATATTTCGGCAAAATATTCCCCAGCACAGTAGAATTCTCACCCTGGCCATATTCTTAGAATATTCTTCGAAAAATGTCCATTTTCACCCTGCTATTCTTAGAAAGCGTATTCTTATAAAAAGAAAAGCGTGTATGTCAATACAATTATTCAGGGAGCGCAGAAGATTAGGGTGCGCGGAAGATTAGGAACTTATCATACGCGCCTAATATATTTTGTTTTGGAGCGTTCGGTTTGTGTCTTACAGCTGCAGCGTGGATTTGAAAGAAAGCTTTCTGGTCAGCATACATGCGTTTACAGCGTCAGTTCCTGTCTTCGTTATTAACCTTTTCTATTGTTTTCAACTCAGTTTTGCGACCAAAATTTCAACAATCATATTGGAATTGGTCGAAATTTTGGTTGCAAAATGAGCTGAAAACAATAGATTTTGCATAAAAACAAAGACCGGTACTGAGACTGTAAACGCTGCGTGTATTCAAAGCTCTGAACACAACACTTCTACGTCACACCCGTCCACGACGCACTAAATAACTCAAAGATTCTGCTCACAGTATATATGTGATGACACCGAGCGCCCAACAGTCCACAGGCTTCCCGTACGGTTGAAGTAGAAGGACCTCTGGAGCTGAAATGTACAATTAACGAACAACATCAACTTCGTGTGAGATCACAGAAATCAGACTATTATTGCACGTTGTTTTTTTTAAGAAACATAGCAAAGGCCCTATAGTATCAAAAGTTTCTTAATTTTTTTAAAATTTTAGTCCTAAAAGTTTCTTAACTAGTTTCTTATTCTAAAGTTTGGTAACAACTCAATAAAAACATAAAACCATGTATTCGTTTTGAAAAATTACACGTTCGATCAGGATGGTTTTCACATTTATAAATACATAGCTACAGTAGTATAAACAGTGAAAAGGGAAAGTTTCATCATTGGAAAATAATTATTTACGCCTATACAAGTTGCTTATCTAAGTATAGCCTGTAAATCTTGGTTCCAAATGTTTCTTAAATTTTGGATGGACTAGCTCTAGTAGAAGGTTTCTTATAAAAAAAACAACGTGTAGTTGATTCGTTGACAGAGGGAATCTTGGACCGTGATGATTGAAAGGTTATTACATTGCTAGTTACACATATATGCATGGAAGACAATATACTTAAATAGCTGTAATCTTGTTTTCCTTGTTTTTCTTTTACTAGCCCAATCATATCTTATCTCTACTTTTTCGTCTTGCCTGGAGGAATATCCACTAGCTAAAATAATTACTCATGCAATAAACCCACATGTCTTTTAGAATATAGCTTAGCTTATAAATTGTAGTACGGGTTATTTGTGAAGCATGGGATTTTAATGACAGCACAGCAGATTTCTGAATTAAGGGTCGGCATTTGCCCATTTTCTGCCAATCTAAATGAGCTTAATGTTGTTTTTTATTTCTTAAAAAATAATTTATTCCACTAATTTTGTCTTCTATTACTTTATATCGTGTTTAACAGAAGGGAGGGAAAATTTCAAAACAAACAGCAAGAAAATAAAGGAATAAATATATAAATAATACTATATTTAAAAATAATGTTTAAACAGTATTTCAAAACAACATATTTATAAATTTTTCTTCCGCAACGCATGCTACTTATGTCCATTATTACCAGTGTCTCTACTTAACTGTATTTATTTAGAAAGCATGATGTAACATCTTACCGACATATCCTGGAGTGCCACACGCTGTTTTTTGTGCCTCGTAGTCTTCAAACTTTGCCAATCCAAAGTCGGTCAACATGATTCTTGACTCTTCAGCGCGACTGAATGAAAGGTGAAATCAATGGATCAGTGTATAACAAATATTTTCAGATGAGGTTGACTTGCTCAAAGTACATAAAAATGATGTGACTTGCTTAAGATACAAAAAATGAAGTGACCTGCTCAAAGTACAACAATAAGGTGACCTGCTCAAAGAACAAAAATGAAGTGACCTGCTCAAAGTACAAAAATAAAGTGACCTGCTCAAAATACAAAAATAAAGTGACCTGCTCAAAGTACAAAATAAAATGACCTGCTCAAAGTACAAAATAAATGACCTGCTCAAAGTACAAAATAAATGACCTGCTCAAAGTACAAAAATGGAGTGACTTGCTCAAAGTACAAAAATGGAATGACTTGCTCAAAGTACAAAAATGGAGTGACTTGCTCAAAGTACAAATTTATGGTGACTTGCTCAAAGTACAAAAAATAAAATGGCTTACTCAAAGTACCAAAAAGTGACTTACTCAAAATATAACAAGTTTTCAGGCTGAAATGAAAAAGCAAATGTAAATAGATATATGAATTACATATAATTCAGTGTTGACTCAAATATTTAACAAAGATTTAAAACCTCCATATTTATAGTCTTATAAATTCATACCTTCAGGTCTCTATGTACAATGTTGTTGCTATGAATGTATTTTACGGCTTCTAAGACTTGCTTCACCAGATGTGAGGCATCATACTCTGTGTAACTGCCTCGCTCAACCACACGGTCGAATAACTCCCCACCTAAAACTCTAAACATTTAATGTAATTTTGTAGAATTTTCCCAACTAAAACTTTGCATCTGGCTTAATTAATTAGGGTACATGCAGAAACAACAATTGTGTTAAGTCATTGGTGACTACAAGAAATATGGGCTTTCTTAAGGAGTTAGAACGTAAGACATTCTACACTTAGTTATTTTGTGAAAGCTAGCATATGTACATCAATTTTGTAGGTGGCGAGTGTCAAAATTTCACAAGATGCAATATTTTTCTCCAAATATATAAAGACAATCGTTTACTGTTTTGTATATACAATTTCTTAAACTGTTTTGCTCGATATAAGTTAGTACTGCTCACAACTTTCAGTGAACACATATAATAAACAATCTTATTAGAAATAGAAGTCATTACGAAGGTTAACAAGACAAAAAAATCAAGCTGGGACTCGTTAAACCATTCTATGAGAGTTCGCAAGTGAGAGCTCACAAGTGAGAACCTATACAAATTCGTGCAGTAGAGGGTTGCATTTCCACCCTCAAACTAGACAACAACATCATTTGAAAAGGTTCTAAAGTTCACTTACAAATCCATCACGAGGTACACGCACGATTTGTTATCAAGCAATTCCACTAAGCCAACAATATTTGGATGGCTGATTCTATGAAAAAATACATTGACCCTACAAATTGTGTCACAAGAATCTTGTAAAAATACAAAAATGTGCAGTGACCATTACAAACACATTCAATCATGACTTAATTATTCTCTACTTAAGAAATACAAAGAAAATTATAAATCTAAAAAAGTGTTTTACAAACAACTTTAAAGAGGGCAAATCTTTACTAACTTAGACTAATTTTTTACAACTTTGGGATGGGGATGGCGATGGACTAACAGGTGTTGGCCTGACCAAATTTCTGCAAGTATACAAAAACAAGGAAACAAACCTTCTAAGGATTTCTACTTCTCTTTCTAAATTCATTTCATTTTTTTCTCCAAGGTTTTTCTTGCTGACGCATTTCACTGCATATTTTTTCCTTGTTGCTAAATTTTCACCTAAATAAACTTCGGAGAAGCCACCCCTGAAACAAAATTATTTTGAAAAGTTTAAAAGTACATATAATTGAATAACTTACGGAATATATAGTTCATAGTTTTATTCTCATATAAATTCAGATAAACTATATATATATATATATATACACACAAATATTATAATGTGTTCCAGAAGTAACAAAAACACCTTAAATGTTTTGTTTTTAACAAACTTACTTCCCCAGAAGTTCCAACAATTTGTATTTCTTCGAACATTTATCGTCAAACTTCTTTTTGCCAAATAACGGTAAAGCACTGAAAAAGTAACATATATAAATAGATATATACATTGTAAATAAAATATTTGAAATATATTATATGGTTTTTAACTGTAATAGATTCCCTAAAAACTTTTTGAGTTTAACTCTTCATTGATTTTCATTTTTAATTACTACTTCACTTGAATATATGCCTATATAAATATATATATTTTTCAGACTCAAATTCATAGGGCATGTGTGGCGAAGAAGAACCCTTGCATCATCTATTGCTATGGGAGCCCACACATGGCAAAAGATCAAGAGGCCGTCCACACACAACATTTTTAGATCTAATTTTCAGGGATACCAGCTTAAGGAAGCATGATCTTACAACATCAATACAGGACTGGAAAAAGTGGAGAAAAATTGTCAAATTGTCTGAGTACGTTCGATCTGATGATGAATTATATAATTATATATAATTTGATTATATATTCTGGAGATTGGTGTTCAAGACAAATATCAAATTTGTAATACAAGATTTTTAAAAATGTTTGAATCGTTTTTAAACTTAAATCGGATCTATGTGTTTCGCTTTACAATGAGCTTAGAATTGAGAAGTTTTATTAGATTGGTATACCTTTTTAGCTACGCTGATTATTTTTAAATTCTCGTTGGATTAAAGAGGAGAATTAATTTTCATAAGGTCTGCATAGCTAACATTTCTTTAGCTATTAAACAAAACCAATAATTTTTGTTATCCTCTAAGCGTTGCTGCTATATTACAAGAGGATTTCGTATCTCTGGAGATAGCTAAATAAATTAAATTACCCGCCCACCTGTGCTATTGACAAAAGTAACAGAGTCATGGAGCTTGCTTTCGCATTTCATCAAAAAATTGTAAATGCGTTTTTAAGATTTTTAAACAAATGTTTACGTTTATCCGGACCGTACGGGAACAGAAAATGAAGTTTTACTGACCCTAACCTTCCATTCAAAATGAAGACGAAGAAAAAATGAAACTTTCAAAAATTTGAGAGCGCAAATTTGTTTTAAATCATTATGTTTCGTCTCTTTCTTTAAGTTTTCAAATTTTAGCCAAATGAATCGTTAAACTCACCTGCACAACATTTTTATCGTTTAAACTTTAACTCTACAAGTCGCCAATGTTAAATCCCACTCGCTTCGGGTCAACGAAATGTCTGACTTATGTTTTTCTTTCCTTTTGATTATCTGAAAGATTATCTTGACCTTTTCATTGTTTTGGAAGTTTAGCAGAAAAATGCATTCAAAAGACAACAAACAACACCAATCACTAGACAGCATTGTTATTAAAACAAGAAAAACATATGCTTATTTTGGTGCAGATAAAACAACAAAACAAGATTTTAAAAATCACTCTAATGATGACCTATGGAACTTAGGTCGAAATATTACGAAAACTTAACATGATTAATCTTCTGATAAACCTATTTATCAAGATAAAACACAATCTTCAGTTGGATGATACTGGACAAATTTTTAATCGATTCAAGCACCTCTTACGGCGGCCTATCATTAATAATCTTCAAATTACCTGTTACATAAGCATCTCCGTGCGTACATTACACGCGGTTAATTTTCTTTTGATCCGGCGATAGCGCAATGGTAATGGCGTTACTACCTTTTTTGGGAAATTGAGACACGAAAAGTGCCGTTCTTATTAAGAGATAGGTTGAATAAACAGTTTCCGAAAGAAATGTTCAAGAAATCGCAATTCACGTTAACCTGTTTCTATGTAATCAGGCAAGAACGTCATCAATACAATAAGTAAATAGCTCCCGTGCATGGCAGTCTAATGGTTAACATATATACTTTTCGTGTATCTCGTGACACAGCAATATTGCTATCTGCACGAAATTCCGTGTTATCAAATGCGTGTTTGTCTTTCTCGAGTAAACCTTGGGTTACATTATTTTTTGTTTCCATGGAAACCCATCAAGTGCGTTGGTTGAGGCCTGCATATTGTAGGAAAAACCAAGGAATTCTATCCACTGATAGAATACAGTTGATAGAATACCATGAAAAAACTTAACATTCAAACATTAGTGACATTTTTAAATTTAAACCGAAAAACAAATACACTATGAGAACAGAAAAACTTTTCAAACCAAAATGTAAATCTAAAGTCGAAGAGTTTTGTATTTATTATCGTGGTCCGCATTTATGGAATAGTATTATTTTGTGGGAGAGTACTCTTACAAATGCAGAAAGTTTTGATGTTTTTAAGAACAAATTGAAAACTCTTTTGATTCCTCAAAGTGCTGAACAAAACCTTTGAAGCATTAACATGTGTTTGATCTTTTATATGTTTTTAGCTTTTTGAATTGAAATCTCGCTTTCTTTGACAATCGTTTTATCTTTTCTCGGCATTTGCTTTTATAAATTCTGCTAATATTATACTATGATTGTAACAATAAAAGACGGTTCTCGACGATAAGACCAATCAAACGGTTTTCTACGAGTCCCGCAGTTGTATGTACAAAATTTATATATGTATATGCAATTGCAAAATAAATAAAAAAAACAATAAACTATCGGAAAAGTATGCATTTTTTGCAAATAAATATGCTACATTTGTATGACATGTTCATAAGCGTACAAAGATTTTTTGGTTCAAAGATTTTTTGGTTTAAGGTATTTAATATAACAATATTTAAGTTTTTCGAAAATAATGTTAAATATTCTATTAATTGGTTGCTTGGTAACATGTAAGTGACCTTGGTAACCAATTTTTCCTTTGTTAACTCGTAATAGCCATTTCGATTTCCTGGTTTCATATTAAATCGTGACAGAGATGTTGTTGGCTATAAGAACACACCCGTAAATACAGGATTCAGATCCAGTAAGATTAAATCAACAGAAGAACTATTGGACATTGTTAGTTCTTTTATCTTGGAATTTTACTAACAGCGTCCATGATTTTTCATTCGATTGCTGGCAAATATAAAAATCGTCTTGAAAAATTATATACCATAATGCCTCAATTAAGCGTCTCCCTCGTATAAGCGCCCCCCTCGTATAAGCGTCCCCCTCGTATAAGCGCCCCCCTCGTATAAGCGCCCCCTCATATAAGAGCCCCTCCTCGAATAAGCGCCTACACTAGAGCCTCGAAAATTAAATATTTGATATTCGAGGCATTACAGTAGTGATTTTTGTTCGATTTTCTTTTTTAATAGAAGCTTCTTAGAACATGTTTTATATATTAACAAATAATCTTAACATCTAATTAAACAAAGTTAAATGAAATATAATGATAACAACAAGAATTAAGGAAAGCAGAGCCCGTTTAATATTTGTTGAAATAAATGTCCGGGTTCCCAAATTAGCGGAGAGGGGGGGGGGGTGGTGGGGGTGGGGGTACGTCTATTAGAGACCAGAGAGTAGTTGCAGTTATATGCTGTTTAAATGTTATTGTGAAAAGTGTTAAAACCAATATTGAACGAAGCCGTTTGCTTGATTGTTCAAACACTAAGCATTTCAAAGCGAGGAAAGTCAGGAAATAAACATTTTAACCTCAATGAGAAAGTATGTTTATATTTCGAGTTTTATTCTGGTACCCTGCTGAGTTTCTTATTTTCTTAAAGAAATCTTTCGCTCTTAAGTTTAACGTGTCGTTGGAATAAGCACTTTCTGTTCATTGTAATCGTAATCAACTGGTTAAATAATGCTTTAGCATAATACGGCTAATTCTTTGGTTATTAAAGTAGGATTGAGGCTCAGATTTGGGTCCAAATTTAAGCACCTGCTCATACTGAAATTTTAGACAGACAGCCAACTGAGGCTGAAATCACTGCAGTAATATACTAAACAACCAACGTCATTTCGATCAACAATTAAGTTAGACTTTTTTTTTATATATATATATATATATATATATATATATATTAATAAATATAACATGTATTTACAGTACTGTCATCATCATCATTTACATTTTTCACGTCTATTTTCCATGCTAGCATGGGTTAGACAGGGTTTCAACAGATGATATTCCCCATAATTTTGTAGGTTTAATCATTTGATGATTCATTGGAGCAGATGTTTTTACAACTGGATGTCCTTCCTAACGCCAACCCTAGTGAGAGGAAAAACAGTGGTGAATTAACCCACGCAATATACCAACTTGGCATCCGTGACAGCGGTGCATAAAGGGCATGGTTGCTTATGTCCGTGAAGTCAAAAGTGTTAAATAACCCGCATAGCCGAAAACTGTAATATTAAAAATGTTACCATCCCCATGTTATCTACTTGACACTTCGGAGATTGAAATTCTGGCCTCAGCAACATAAGCTGCGATGAAGAATTGAGTTGCTTATAAAGGGAATGTGTCTACATCATTAATTTAAAAACTAACAAACAGTTTTGATTCCTTTAAAGAGATTTAGCAATATTTCCGCGTGAAAACGTGTCTCAAATTTTAGCAACAAGGCAACTCTTGGAATAGATTTAAAATAGACACAATGTTTAGTAGAATATACTTTCTAGCAACGATGGACGACTCTATTGTTTTATAGCACGGCGACGCGACTAGAGGTTTACTGATATAAGTTGAATCCATTCAGCTTTATTTCGGTTGTTGTTAGTAACTTTTCCATTAAATATTCATCATTTCTCACCAAATAATTGAAGTTCCCAGAACGCTCATTAAGCTTTATCATGAAGACCTCGACCCAGAGTTTTAGTGTATTTAATTGCTCCTGTTTCTGCTACGGTTATTTTTGATGAAATACAGCGTTGTTTACTTATAACCGCTTATTAAACAAATTTGTGATAGCATGGTCTCGAACCCGGAACCTTTCGGTTAATCTTGAATTGAAAACGATGTTTGAACAAAATTAAATTCTCCGGAAAATCCTTTTAGCGTCAACTAATTGGAAACCTAAAGCAGTCATTTAACGTTAATCGGTTACAGACAACATTGTGTTGATAAAAGCGAAAACACGGCGACAGTTGACTTCCGTGAATGTTGTTCCGTACTCATTGCGATATAGCCTTAACCCTCGTCTAACCCTAACACTAACGAATACACCCTCGGCATATCATCAAAATACCGGCGCCTAGAATCAAATTAACTAAGCACTATAACAGCTAAAACTTCAGTTTGTAAAAGGAAATGTCGAAAATATTTTACCTCTTTTTGCGAAACAACGCCAGTACTGTTGTCATGGTGATAAATGCGGATAAATCTTCAAGTCCAGAAAAACCAAGCTTCTATAAAAGAAACGAAATTTAATTTGTTGAAAAAACGTTTTGCGATGATTTGTCGGAAAAACTACATTCGTTTCACAGCCAAGCGCTAATAGAAAACGTTGTATTCTTAAGCACACAAACCCCCGGATTTCCTTTGAACAGACAGAGAAAACGGGGGTAGACACCATTGCACACGTAAAATACAGAGAAATGTTTGTTCCCAACTTAAAATAAAGGTTTTTGCGTTTGCGTGGGACTTGTAATCGTAACCAAAGAAAACGTTCTCAATTCATACTTTCCTTACGCGTATTTTGCTTTGCTGACGTCAACAACTGTTCCAAAACTTAATAACAAATAGGAAAATCGTTTACATGTCCATTGGCAATGTCCAATCAAGAAAAGGATCCTAACGGGTAAATACCCTCCCCCCCCTCCTCTCTAAATTATGGGAGACATGATCAGCATCAGCATCACCCTTTTAAAGTCGCTTTTCCATGCTTGCATGGGTTGGACGGTTTCAAAAGATGATTTTCTCTAATTATGGAGGTTTAATCATCTGATGGTTTATCGGAGCAGATGTTTTTACGGCTGGATGCCTTTCCTAACGCCAACCCCAGTTAGAGGGAAAACAGTGGTGAGTTAACCCACGCAAGATGCCAACATTGTATTTAAAACTCCGTGGCTTAGCTATGATTCCAGATGTCTCTAAAAGTTAAATAAGAAACTCGTGAACTATTCGCTGGTAGTTTTATTCCTTGGTGGAATTTATTACATTCGGTTGTATGTTGGCTCGTGTTTTCTGTAGCTGTTTACCCGTTAAAAGTATTAAAACCATGTAAGGGATTAGTTTACAAAGTATGTATCTTTTAATGTACACCGCCATTGCAATTTCACATGTGGACGCCACTGCAGTTCAACAAGAATTCTTCTGAAATAATTTTGACGCATTATAAATATTTTGATATTGATGATAAATTGCTATTTACTGAGATAAAGTTCGATTTGGTTGACATTTACTACCGTAAACATCACGTGACACCACGGTTAAGGTTGAGAGACATAAAAATACTTTTAAAAATCTCTGGAAGTACCACGCTCAACTTTATACTTCAGTGAAGTGATATCATGTTTCTGAGGTTAGGGTTGAGAGAGAGAGAGAGATGGAAACACTTTTAAAAGTCACTGAAAGTACCACACTCCACTTTATACCTCAGTGAAATGATATCATGTTTCTGAGGCTAGGGTTGAGAGATATGGAAACGCGCTAATTATGATACGTACTACTTCAATACTTTCTGCAATGCTGTACTCGAAATTCTTCACGACCGTTTTTTATCATTACAAGCAAGGTATTCGTTTATCTATCGCAACAGCAAATGCGAATATTAAACAGCTTCTATAGACAAAGCTCCTCAAAAATGTACATTTACTAATGAAGCATGTTGAGTGATGAAACACGTGTTTCGTGAATCATTTTTTTCAAAGAAATTTTAATAAAGAAATAAAGAAATTTTAATAAAGAAATAAATAAGAGGAATATTTTTCCAGTTGTATATCTTTTAATCTATATTTCAAAACCGCCAACTTTAAATATGCACTCCACCGTCCCGTCATTCCTCGCCCCTGAAATCTAATAAAATCTTTTTCAAGACTCGCCCCTAATGAGTCGAGTAATTTGTTTATCGATGGGACTAATATCAATCACTGATAAAAACGTAATGTGCTTAACGCGGTTTTTAGGCGGCGACTGATAATCAAATTACGGCTTATGGTTCTTTGGTCGATGGGAATCAGTCTTGATAAGTCATTCAAATAAATTAGAAAGTTTGAAGTGAAATCGGAAGTTTTCATGTTTCATTTTTTACTAAAATGTATTTCACAAATAAAGAATTCGCTTTTTAATTCATCATTTAAATCGATCACATATCTTTAATATTCGTAAAACCGATTTCCAAAAAATGACCAACTATAGAAAAAATACACACACTTTTTGTGGATATTATTCGAGATAAATGTGATACACTCTTTTCTTTTTATAACAACCAGTAAAATTGGGGTTGAGGCTGGCTGTTATTAATTTTTTCAGGATTTTCAAGCTGAAATGTTCTTCATTTGTGTGAATAAAGATAAGAAAAACACAGAATATTTGACAACAAACCCAAGATAAAATGTTAAAGCTTTATACAATTGAATCTATATACATAAAATCGTAGTGAAAATGTACAAGACGGAAAAGTCAAAGATAACTCGCACACAGTTTCCGAAGTTCAAGTTCTCGTAATCGATCTGTTGTTCTTAAAAATGAATCTACTGTATTTATCCCAGACTGAGGTTGTTCTTAATTTTTTTAGATGATTTTCAGGCTGATGTTCTTATAAAATTGTTCTTATAAAAACACTTACTTACTTACTAGCGTCTTCTAAGGAGTCGAAACCATTTTTATCAAGCAAAGTCAACAATGATGTCGTTGCGAACAAAAACAGATTTTGCGTGTAGAGCCAACATTAGTGAATGGACACATTGTCTCTCGTTATCTCTAACGTCACTGAACGCTGCTGTGAAATTACAATGAAGCTAAGTGACGTTCGTCGAATCGAAAGGGTTTTGAACATGCAGATATACGGACGTAACGGAAGGAAGCCTACGATGAATTTGAAATACATTTTATACATGCCGCTTTTGAGTTTTTTTGACATCTTTCGAACATGTAGGATGTACAGTACAATCCCGGTAACTCGAACCCCCCATTAAGTCAAACTCGCGTTAACTCGAACCCTCTTTAAGACGAACTCGCGTTAACTCGAACTGTATTCCCATTCCCCTCTCCTAATAGTTTCTCATAAAAACTCACGATAACTCGAACGTTCGTTATCTCAAACTATTTTATTCCGTCCCTTGGTGGTTATTTATTTTTAGGAGGTAATGCCGTTAAAATAAATACGTTTGAATGAACACCCATGTTCAACATGTCGGACGCTTAAATTTTCAAAAAAAGCAAAAGTTGCTTGCAGCTAGCATAGCTATAGTTTTAGCAACGAATAACTTGTTGTTTTTTTACTTTATAAATTTAACTTTTACAGTTTATTTTTCTATGGTAAAACTAAAAGACAGCTGCTATCTTTATTCAGATAATACACAATGACGAATGATGGCTCATACTTTATTAACCCATTCCAATTGTTTTCATCATCCTACCTAGTGTTCAATCAGTGGAAGAACAAATTGGAAAGCATCTGCTAATTTCGTATAGCGTATTTTTTTCATAAGAAACCTGTTTATGCTTTTTACACATGGATCACTTTCTTTACTGAAACTGTAGAGTATGAGCAGTGGCATGTTAACCCTTGCCAGCTTTATGTTTTACTGTGGAATAAAGGATATGGATGCTTAGCCAATGAGCTCAAAGATGTTACATAACTTGCATAGCCTACATTACTTCGAAGTGTTATGTTTAGGTGTTATGTTGAGTAGTGAAGGGGTGAATAAGAGCGCTGTCTGTAGGTTAGGTTCTTTGTTACTTACAGTAGAGTTTTGTAGATTTACGAGGTAGAAAACTTTTTACGTTGATTGTGTTGAATTTAGACGTGGACATATATAACGTGCTAACATTGATTGATGATTACTCAACCCTACCAATCAAATATTGTTGTTTTTAATTTTTACACCTAAAATCCTAGGTCACTATTTTAAGCTAAAACCCCATTCACCAGGACCACATATGCGAATACTTTTGAGCAATTTCTTCAAAACGCATTCTCAGACGTTAACGTTTTATTGTTTTTAAACTATAATTTTTACTTTTAATTGTTATTATTCACTAAAATTAAATAAAGCACTTTTTCAAAAAATTTGTTAATTATGACGTCATTAATAAAAGCAAAAATTTGTTTGAATTTTACGCTTTTTCATCACTCTAAAAACTCCCCCAAACGCCCTCCTGGACCCACCTACAGCCGTATACGCGCTAGTCCTGAGCCCCCCTACTCTAGTTAACAAAACCTACCTACGCCCCTGCTACAAAAATATTTCCTAAGAAATCTTAGTCTGGTTTTCAATAGCGTCGTAAACATGCTAACTTGAAATCGAATGTTTTAACGGGATGAGCAGACATTGTTGTCTGAATAATATAAGTATACGTAATAAGTATAAGGTACATGCCTTACAAAAACTTATACTTTTATAACGACTTAATGGTAAGACTTCGAATCAGTGGCATGAATTATTTGTCTAAGAAATCTATCACAATCACGAGATTTAGAATGAATTCCGCCATAATTGAAAATAGAAACTTGACAGAAAATGTGAATTGTCCGCCACTCTTTATGACTAGAATTAAACGGTTTGCAGTAATGACTAAAATAAATAATATGAAAAAATGTGATTTTGTACACAAATTGATTATATTTGTGTGTTTAAAACTTTCATTGGTAGCCGCACGGATATTTTACGGAGTAATTATTTTACAGCATACTATAAAATAAGTATCGTTAATGGTGTAAAACAAGTATCGCTACAATGTTCTAAAATGCGCGCATGCGCAGTAAAGAAATCGATACATATTTTACGAAGTAATTATTTTTTGTGACACCGGTAAAGGATATACAAATCAAGGGTTACAGGCCAACTCGGCCAAATGCCAACTCGGCCTACCGACTCGACCTACCAACTCGGCCTAGATTTCCGATTTACGTAGAAAATGAGTATAAATGTATGTATAAATCTGGGGACAGCTCTTTTCTAGGCAACTACTGACCAACCTATCTCAATATTACCTTTTTTCAAAGATATTAGAAAAAAATATGTACAATCGTTTACACACCCACATATGTAAAAAGATTTTTCATTGAGCAGCTTGGTTTTAAAAAACACTGCAACTGAACTTGGTATTTTGCAATTTACAAACGAAATTACACAATCCTTACGAGCAAACATACCAATCTTCATTTTGTACATGACACTGACTGACTGATACAGCCAAATCAATATGGCTGCCAGCGTTCGGAAATCTCGCTAATATACCAACGGAAAGTCTTCTAAAGATATCATTAGTGGACCAAATGTATTGATGTTCACATGATAGATTGAACAATCATATATAATCATATTGAGGCAAAAATAAATGAAGAATATAGTAAAGGAAACGTCAAATTCATAGTTAGGCCGAGCTGGCATCGGTTTAGGCCGAGTTGATAGGCCGAGTTGGTAGGCCGAGTTGGCATTCGGCCGAGTTGGCCCTACACCAAATCAAGACAAGCAACAGACAAAATTTAAATGCGTCGTTTTAATTCATTAATTTTCCTCAAAATTTAACTTTACAACCGATGGAGAAAATTTGACAAACATTGATTTTTGAGCTCCTTTCCAGGCCCTACGACACATAAATGTAAGTTACTGAGCACATATATTTAGTATCACCCGCCGCCCTACCAAGATTGGGGTCAAGGGGCCAGAGATTTTGACTCTCCTACATTGGCTTAAAATGGTTTGAAATTTGTTTTTTAAGCTTCTATAAAGGCTTAAAGAACATTTTTCAAAACTATAAAGCTCACAAACAAATTACAAGAAATTAACGAAAGAATTGAGACGAGACTTATTAATGGGATCAATGTTTTGTTTTTAATTATCTTTCGAAATCTTGGTTAGAAAATTTCCCAAATACATTAGGTCACTGTAGCTTAGTGGTTAGTGCATTCAACTCACAAAATCAAACGGTGCTGGTTCGAAACCCAGCTCGGATATATTTTGATTTCTGAGTTACAGTTGAGTTCTTGAGCGAAACTCATTGCGTAATGCAAGCCTAGCTCTAATGGTGGGTTGTCTGGTGAAGCGATTTTGTAGGCGCAAATGGGTGCCCTAAGTACGCCAGAACCTAAACCTTGGGATAAGAAGAGCCACTGTAATATGTGGAGAGTCCCGTAAAACTCCAATATTATTATTATTATTATTATTACATTTTTTCTTTCCTCATACTTTTCCGCAAATTTGTTCCCAATTTTGACAAAATCAATCTTGTCCGTAAGTTCTTTGTAAATGTAAAGAATAGAGAGGGCGTTGAATCGCTTTGCCTTTGTTGTTGCTCATTTCCATGTTTTGACATTGCGGCCACTCGAAAAGGATCGCTCTGGTGTGGCGCTTGTCGCTGGATTCACTAACAACAGCTTGCAAATTTTTGTAACATTAGGGATCAGCAATCTTTCATTCTTATCACGAGATTGTATATAATACTTTTATAATGTCATCGAGACATTCTGGAGGACCATCAAACATTTGCTGGAAAATTTTAAACTCTGCCCCCAAAGCACAAACATCAACTTTGTCAGAGTAAAGACCTTTTACCTCTTTGATACCAGTCTCAAAAAATTCATTGCGTGCTCCATGAACTAAAAGTTCTTCTAGGTTTGAATAAATTTTAAAACTTGGCTGATCAAGTCGTTCCTTGATAGCAGCTGTCACATGATCTAAGGCTTCAAAATAGATTTTGCGAAACTCCTCTTCGACACTCGCAAGATGATGGGCTGCACTAGAGGTCTGTTGTCCATCCACGTAGTGCAAAATTGAATATTTCGGGCTTTTTCTTTTTCTCTTTAACATTGGCTCATCTACTGGCAAGGTTTCGGCTTTTTTCGTGACTAGCTTGAAGAATAGTTTGAAGTCACTTTCTTTTCTCATCTCCTGTAGCGTTTTCAATGTCAGGTTTGCAAGGTTTTGACTACTAACAGCTGACAATTTTTTTGACTGTAGTGCCTTTGATAAATTGTCTGTTATCGAAAATAGTCTATGCCCCAAACACAAACCAAAAAAAAATTGAACGAGGTCATCTGTGCTTTGCATCCTATGATACGCGCCTTCACATCGGTATTCAATCCGCCGTTCTCTAAACAAACGCTCCAAAGTTTCATCAATGCTGTGTAATTCAACTGAATCTTTTTGAAGCATTTCGCTCGTACTGTCCATCTCGTTACACATAACTTATCCAAAGATGGCACCATATGTTTGTTTTCTAGCGCTGCTTCATCCATATTTCTATCCACATTTGATTTGATGGCACCTAGCATGTTTTCTCTTTTTGGGGAATATTTGACGAAAACACACATTTCTCCTACTGTCCCCATAACATCATTCAATATCTTTACATTCTGGCATGTGCTTTTGATAGAAAGGCTTAAAGAATGGGCATGACAGTGTGTCGGTAGAGCTTTCGGTACTTCCTTGAAGATTTTTGAAGCAACCCCAGACTTCTTGCCTAGCATATTGCTTGCTCCATAGTACGTTTGTCCACGGCATTCCTCTAAGGGTAACTGCATTCGTATCAAGGCATCTTTAATAGCTCTTACAATAGTTTCACTTTTTATATTGGGAATTTCGTAAAATTCTAAAAAGTGTTCAGATACTGCAAGATTATTGTTTACTGTCCGGACACAAATAGATAGTTGCTCAAGATTGGATATGTCGGTCCATTTGTTGCTCATTAGACTGTAAATCCTGTTCTCCTTTATAGGCTTCAAAACTTTTTGCAAGACATGTTGAGACATCAGCGTCATTAGTTCTAGTTGGTAATCGGCATGGGTAAACTTATGTTTTCTTTTAAGGGACGTGTCTTGAATTCGGTCTAATATGGTGTGATCGTATTTCCCCAAGAGCAGTAGTAATTGATGAAAATTGTCATTGTTATCATTGTCCCCAAGAAAAGGAATACCTTGACGAGCCAGATATTGGACACATTACATCACTTTAACGAAATATTTTCTTTGTTTCAATTTGTTTGCTCTTGAGCCTTCAGATATCATTTCACCAATATCGGCACATCTTGGAACTACTAGCTCATATGTTTTAGCGGTTATGTGAGTTTGACTTTTTTCGTGCTCGGAGAAGACTTTTGGAGCTTTTTTCCATGATCTGAATCCCTTACTTATGTAAGCAAGTTCTTTCCCAATAGATTTAGAAGATTTCCTTTTTTCTCTGCGTTAACACAAAGAAAACATAGGACGGAGTCTGTTTCGATATCTGCTTATTATGAGATAGCCAATTTTAATTTACTATTTCCTGACCTTTTTCGTTAAAAATTGCCGGTTATATTGTTTTGTCAATAAATTTTTAGTTATTTATTTTTTTCTACTTTACAAAAGCAAACAATAATAAACCATTCGTAAATATATAAAAATGCAAAAATATAATCTGTTAGTAAGAAATCTTGTTGTTTAAAAGTTTTAAAAAATCAAGAATCTTTATTAGTCGAAAAGGACTTCAAAAGCAAAAACAGTCATATCACAAAGCCCTGTTACACATTACACATTTTTCAGTTTCCACTCTTTATATAATATATCAGTAAGTAGCTAAATAAGAACTGATATATATATATACAATTGCTCATCCATTGAGGAGGTTCTTTTCTTATTGTTCAAAAATACAGGTGGTTTTCCCAGGTTATTGATAGGTGTTAGAAACCTGTTTAGCACCCCTTTCTCTTACGTGTTCAGAAAACATAGTATTCTAAACATGCCCAATGAGAAGGGGGGCAAAGTACCCGGGGCCTATGCTAAACAGGGGTCCATAAATATTTGAAACAATTTTTATTTTGTTTAGCAATGGGCTTTTTAAAATGCTTTAAAATTAAAAAATTAAAATGATGATTTGGTCTAATGAGTTGGTAGGCCCTTTTCAATAGCTTCCCCCCCCCCCCCCCTACTAAAAAAAGTTTGCGCCTTCGGTGAAAGTTACACTCGCGCTGCGCTCTCATTCTAGGGCCCAACTACACTTCTGCTCCTTTTTTTTCTCTTGGCAGCCCTGATTTTAAATCAAAAGTGTTGTTTTCCTCTAACAAGTCGCTTGTTGCAGCGATGTGAACCATACGAAAATACCTTGAGTTACAACATGAACCGCAATTTTTGGAAAAACAATAGCTTCTTCCTCGTCTACAAAACTACGGTTCGATTTATGACTCTATTCTGTTCTGTAAAATGCACAATTTTCTAACAAAACATTTCACCACCTTATTTATACCGTAAATGATTGATTAAACGCCCTGGGCGTTTATTTAAAAATTGCAAATTTTAGGGGAGCGTTTATATTCAAAAGGGGCGTTTATTTCAAAATGCAAAAATTTGGATAACACAGCTTTTTTTCTGAAATGATATTACGAGTCACATGCAAACAGACGACGGTTAAATGATATTACAACTGTTAAAACTCAAATTTCAATGACAGTATCATCATCATCTATTTTGTTGAAATCTTGCACAACATCTTCCTCGTCGCAACTTGTGATAAAAGGATTACTGAGATCTGCTTCGCCTGATAACAAAGACATTTTGATAAACACGCTGTTAGTGTTTACAAAAATGAACTTTTAGTGGGACATGTTCCAATAGAACTATCGCGGCAAATTTTTCAATTCCTTGAAGTTGCCAGAACAAACGTTGTCAACGTTGAAGTAAGTGGAAAAAGGGTTTGGTGGTACCTGGAAAATATGTCGCTCTGTGCGAGTATGGAAAAATGGCGAGAGTGTTATGCGACGAGCTGCAAGAAATCAAAGAGAAATACAGCCATTTTGAATGGAGGTTTGAAAAAAAGAAGCTCAAAATTGTATGTTTCAAGCATTTTCCAAACAATAAACATTACTTCTTTCTCCTTCTTTCCATGGCTATTATGGGAGGGGCATTTATTTGAAACCTCGCCATTAAAATTCGCTCTTTAATTCACTCAATTTTTAGAAAAAGGGGGCGTTTATTCGAAAGGCCGTTTATTTACCAAAGCAATTTTCATTTTAATTGGAAGAGGGCGTTTAATCGATCATTTACGGTGTGGATAAATAAAGAATGCCTACTTTTGAGGTAAGCACTCCATAAACGAGTTTCCCTGCAGCCTTTCGCGAGAGCAACTATATTGGTAGGTTGAGTGACGGACTTTAAAAACATGAGTCAACAAAAATCACGTTTTCACTCATCTGAAACTTTGTGATCGCACATGTTTTCGGACATGGACTGATTATCTAATTTCCTTCTATTTGTTTTCTCTTTTTACTAATAGTCGTTGTATCACTTTTCAGAGAAGTTGATTTTTTTATCCAGAATTATCTATAGTATAGCCATCATTTACTCCTGCCCTCGAAAGTAACTAAAATACACAAAAACAGCTTTTAGAGAGATTCTATGCTACAGATTTGACAATAGCACGATAACACGATATTCTTGTAATATTTTTGTAATCGTTCCAGGATAAAAACGACGCAAACGCGAGAGAACGAGAGAGACAATGTGAAGTTGCAAGATTGAAGTTGGAAGCTCGTAAAGCAGTCAAGGAGACAACGTTGGGTGGAGCTGCATTGGTGCTGGGGTTGGCTGAAAGGAACAAAGCAGTTCTCGAGGATCGGTATTGGCTTGATCAATATTTACATTAAATATTTAATAAATATTTCATTTTTTTTGTGTATATAATAGAATCTTTAATTAATGTAGGGAAATCTATACAATAAATGTTTGTCATGTGACAATAGGGTGGTCCATATTTGGGGGTCAAAAACCTTTTTTTGGAAATGTTCAACTCTCACCCTCTAAATGTGTTAGGATATCAATAAAAACACACTGTGCAAAATTTTGAATTTTTCCAACCAAATTTAGAGGTTGCTCAAGGCCTTTGAATATTCCCAGAATCGCTAATTTGTGCGGAAATTGTACCGTTTACGAACATAAAACACAATTAAATGCAACCATTTTTTTTTAATAACAAGGAACTGTTAGTCAGTATTAGAGAGTGGTAAACACAAGAATACAAATAAATTACATCATGGAAATAAAGAAACAAACTTGTTAATGCTCGATTGTCAAGACAGAATGTTGAGATCAGAACTATAGCATAGTCTCATCAATAAGTTCAGTTCAAGTGATTTAACTATTTTCACTTGCACTTAGGACAAGTATTCCTATTCTGCATCAGAATATGAAACAAATGCTAAACAAATGAAACACTTGTCTTAAATGTATGAGTCAATGTTGAACGTTATAGTTCCGTAGCATCATATTAACATACAGTGACATGAAAAGTAACTAATCACTCATAGCTAGCGTGCTTTTCCTAGCATCAGGGAATCTGCTCCGATGGTCCTGGACAACTTGCAGTAGGTATTGTTTCTGTTCCTCATCTTTGGTCAACAGGGAGTTGTACTGCTCAATGAGTGCAACACCCTTTTCAGCCGAATCATTGACGACCTTCAAGCTATGTGTGATCGAACATGCCATCTTATAGTCGTCTCGGGAGTCCCACGTGTCAGGGTCAGCCTGGAGAAAATCTGTGGCTAGATCCATGCATCTGAAGAAGTTTAGGGTGTTTTTGGTCACAAACTGTGCAAGAGATGCTTGTTTGATTGACTTGATGGCGACTTTTATGCGTTTTGGGCCTTTTGATAAGCCGACCACTCCTTCCGCTCGAACAATGGCTTGCACCATGGTTGTTTTGTGTCAGCTGGAACTGCTGGGTCGAAAAGGGCTAACGCTACCAGCTCCTCACTCAAGTACCAAAGGTGCCTTGAAAAACTTGTTCACTGCAGCCTTGGAAATTGCTGAATGAATGTCTTCATATCTTTTCAGACTTTGCAGAAACCTTAGATCATTGTAAGGAGCAGAGACAGCGTCAGGAGCAGTGAACCAAGCTCTGACATATAGTCTGACGATGAACACACAGACGTCACGAATTCCTCTAGTTTCATAAGCAGTCAGTTTGAATTGGTCACGAAATAGGAAGATCTTGAGAGCATATAATGCCTTGGCCATCCAGCGAGCATGATGAATAGCTCCTGGTGCCATAAAATGGATGCCTCGCGGAGGATTACCACCAAGGAAGATGATGACAAGTTTCAGAAGTTCTCTGTAGTCGTATCTCGGCTGAAAGGATTCAAGCTGTTTGATGGCAAAGTCGATGGTATCGTCTTTGATGTCTGTGATAACATCACGATCAGTTGTCATGCCTGTCGGAGGCTAAGAAGAGCCCTGCGGATAGATGATTTGCTGATGGTGAAATCCTGAATGTTATTTCCAAGGCTTCTGGCCGTCGCAGCTAGCACAAATGTTGCATTTCGATCAGAAACCTTTGTTCTGTCCAACGTAGCAGCCAGTTCAGGGCTAACAATATTTTTTCGAGCTCTGTTTGTGGTTTTGGAAGTGGAAGGTTCTTGGACTCCTTTCTGTTGATCGTTCACAGACACAGGCCGCATAGCATATTTCACAGAAACATCATCTGCAATATCATCATCCTCAGTACTATCTTCCGAAGCTGTCAATGCCGCTGTTTCATCCATCAATGCCTCCTCTCGTTGTGCCTGTTGTAGCCTGTTGTATTCTTCATTTTGCCTTTGTGTTCTTCTTGTTTCTTGTGAGGTAAGTGTCATATCAGCTGAGCCCATACATCCTCGGCGTCCTTTTTCTCTCTGGGCTAGAAGAAATGCTCTATCTTCAGGGTTTTTCACAAGAATGAGGGCATCTTGATGTGCAATATCAAACAGGTCTCCCAACTGCTCTGCGAAGGCCTGCACATTGGACTGTTGAGTCTCAGAAGTTCTGTTGACATTTTTCTTCAGCTTCTGCCATTTGTCGTGAAGTGTTTCCAGTTGTTTTATGGCGTGATGTTGGTGACGTACGGGAATCCTGGCCTTGTCCCAGAATACCAAGACCTCTTTGATCACAGCTGTTGCACTTTCATGAAAAGTTTTTTTCAATGTTTTATGATGATATAACAACACACATAAAACCTGCTTCTTGGAGGGTAACTTTGTTCCAGTTATTTCAGTCTCTTCTGATCCGAGCAACCATAACGCGGATTTGCTTTGTGTTGCTGCAGCCATTGTTTGTGTTCTTGCTTTGAAAGACAATGGTATCACAACTAAAATGGGACTTCCTGTGAAAATTGCTCACAGCATCATATAATTGGGAAATACCAGAATCAACAGATGAGATCAGCAAATCAGTATTGTACATTTGCATGGATAATATGGAATTCCCATTGGAATCAATATTCTTCAGCAGTTGCAAGTAAAACCACCACACTCATAAAACCACCACAATGAAAAACCACATGTGGTCAACAATGAACATATATTATATGTTCAAATAAGTCTATTGCAGTCATAAACATGAAATATTAAACGATGATACATGCTAGTACAAAGTATCATAATATGCACAAAATCCCGAATATGCTTAGAATGGGTAAAACTTCAAAGGTCTTGAGCGACCTCTAAATATTGATCAATATTGATAAAATTGTTCCCAATTTTTTTTTTTATTTATCCTAACACATTGGTGGGGTGAGAGCATGAACTTTCGAAAGTTGAAAAATATGGACCACCCTAATGTGACAATGTGATGTGATAATCCAAATGTCTCGTAAAGACTTGTCCAATTGTTGATACTCATCATCAGGTCGCACTGGAATGAACACCTAAACCCTTCAAACATCCCAAATTATCAGAAGACACCCCAGGAAACTCCTTAATCTAACATGTCACCTATTCAATTTTATTTGCCTTGACTCTTTGTTGTTCTGCAGACTGAAAAGTGATTGAGCGAGACAAGAGCCGTTGGCCAGAGAAAGATTGGCTGCTCGTAAAAAGAAGACTCTGGACACCGAACCATCTGAGGAAAAAGAGCCTGGTGATGGTAAGAATGCGAAACAAAAGTTTCTGAAAGTCATGTTGTTTATATAATAGGTAACTCAAAAACATTGTTCAGGTTCAGGTGTCTTTATTTAATTTTGTGGATTCATGATGGAAATTTTTAAAACAACTAAAAGAATTTAAAAACATTACACAATTTTTTTTTATAAGCAACTTAGGATTTTGGCCAGCTTTTAAGTTGCTTATTTCTTAGCCAATGTTTGGAAAAAGTAAAAATACAAAAAGTCATAGTTTTGAACTCAAGAATTTTTATTAACCTGAAGTACAACTGTACAACATATCGTGTCAAGAAATAAAGAAATATTATGAACAGTTAATTAAAAAGCATATCAAAAATATATAGTTGCTTAAGCTCACAATTGTACGGATCTGAAGTTGCTTAACAATTTTTTAAATTTTGCTACTGTTGCTTATAAGCGAGTTGCTTATAAAAAAAAATTGTGTAATTGGAAATTTATCTTTTTTTAAAAGTCAATATCTTCAATGTAAACAAAAATTTGTGTAAAATTGTGTCAAAAACCATTAGTATGTATGTTTATCTAACAGTACAATACACGTTCTACGTTTCATTTGAGGTTTAAATGTTTTTTTAAAAGATGATGTGTTTGGGTGGAAGGACTTCTTGCTTCTTTTCTTGAATGTTTTATTTATATTTTTATTGACTCTCTCATTTTAATGGGTTCCGTATTGTGATATAAACTAATTCTTCAGTAATGTGAATTTACAAATAATCTCCTGCGATATTAAAAGTGTTTTCCTTTCCCTTCGCACGAGTGTAAGGCAGTAAATGGTAGACTTTCTCTGTCGGATTTTGTTGTTTTGTTTGTATTTGAAGAAATCAATTCAAACATTGAATAATTTTTAATATCCAAATAGAACAAAAGGATATTATTTTCGTTGGTTGTAGAGTTTGATATTTTTAGAGTGTTAGTGAGTTGAAAGAGTTGTGCGTTGAATATCAAAGGGAACGATTGAGTGGTCAAGTGGAGAATGTTGCAGCTCTTGTGTTCACTTACGAAGGCGATGCCACTGATCAGGTTCTCGTTGATGCGTTGGATAAAAAATATGATGTGCTGGTGGACAAGCTCGCTCTAGAAGCACTGCAGAAGCAATTGGGTACGCAGGTTTGTTGGGCTAGCCATAAAATTATATAGTTTGAAATTGTAATGTCTTAACAACTCCACTAAGGTATAAAGTTGAGTGTGGTACTTCCAGAGACTTTTAAAAGTGTTTCTATCTCTCTCTCAACACTAACTTCAGAAACATGATATCACTTCACTAAGGTGTAAAGTTGAGTGTGGTACTTCCATAAATTTTTAAAAATCCATCTCTCTCTCTCTATTTCAACACTAATTTCAGAAACATGATATCACTTTGCTGATGTATAAAATTGACTTTCAGAGACATTTTCATCAATAACTCTGAAAGCTTATAAAATTATTTTTACTTTTTTTCAGGTGATGCAGAATGGGTAAAGTTATCAGAAAAAGCTCGTCAGGCGAAACTTGCTCGACTACGATTAGAACAAAAACTGCTCTGTGATGGTTTCAAAGCTGATGCTGATTTACAAAAACTCATGGGAGAAAATAAAAAGAAGTACTTTCCTTATTTCAATTATGAAATTGTTTGGTTTGGTAAAATTTCTCCATAATTTCTTTCCTTCGTCATCTTATGCAATCTATCCTTCAAATTGTGCAATCTTTTCCTCGTATTGTGCAATCTATCCTTCATATTGCGCAATCTTTTTATCATATTGTTATATCTTCATTTGACTGTGCAGTCATGTTTGTGTTAAACACGTGTGTTAAGTCGACGTGTCACGAGAATGTGGACCGGGGAGAACGGAGGGGCGATTAATTATTAACGAGTTTTTTAATGTACACGTTACATTTTTAAAAAAGAAGAGAGATATAGACTCACCGTGTATTTCGTGTATTTTATTTGAGACATAACAATATCATGCAATCTCTGCTGCAAATTGTACAATTCTTTCTTCATATTTATTAGATTTAACAAACGCTTACAACAACGTTTGAAAGAGCGAAGAGAAAAGATCACACAAGGGGAAGATGTAGATGATCTGGAGGATGAGATGATCACCAAGGAAGATGTAAATAATGACATTGAAGCACCAACAGATGCTAAATCTTTGTTGGAAGATCTACAGAAAAGGTATCTGGCGGAAAATGATGTTAGTTTCCTGTTGAAATGTTTAGTTCAGATCCCATTCCTCCATTCTGGAAAGGTCACTGTTAAAGTCAGAACAATGAATTTTTCATACTTTGTTTTAACTAAAAATTGTTTATACCCTAACAAGTTGGCTATTCCACGTAAGAAGGAAAATACTCACGATTTCAATGTTTAAACAACACTCTGTTCATATATGTTTTGTAGAAATGATCAACAATCCGAATGCAATAGGTCAATAGGTTGATGAATACATAGTAACAATGATCATTAAAATTTATTGTGTAATTGTCAGAAAGCATAGCATATCTTCAGCGAGTTAAACATTGTTTGTTGCTATGGAATCAATCTCTACTCAATGAAATTATTGCTACGTTCTACTTTTTTATTGTGGGAACAAAAAACTACATTGCATAGTCAATAAGCAGAAAATAACATAGAAGTAGGTAAGATGATGTAGCCCTAACTATACTTTTTAAACTATTTCTCCAAGATTTGTAAATTCGAGAATCTGAGAGCTATCAAGATCAATGGTTTTAAACTGTATTTTGCCGGTTTGTTTTTACTGTATTTTAATATTCAATTGATAGTTTCATCCGGCGATGGCGCAATGGGAATGGTGCTTGGCTCTTAACCGAAAGGTTCTGGGTTCGAGACCATGCTATCACAAGGTTGTTTAGTGAGCAGTTATAAATAAACGACGCTGTATTTCATCAAAAATAACCGTAGCACAAATGGGTGCAATTAAACACACTAAAACGCCGGGTCGAGGTCTTTATGATAATGCTTAATGAGCGTTCTGGAAGCCTTGTTAAAAAACAAACAAACAAACAAGTTTATTTTGGTTGTTTATTTCATGTAGGTATGACGATGAAAAGGATGCCTTGTTAGTGCGCTTACACGGGTCAGATGCGAGGTATTTAAGTGAAAAGGAGCGACAAACTGAACTGACTCGGCTGAATAGAGGGCAGAGAATAGAGCGCGACAAGAGGGGGAATTTGGTACTGCGGCCATGGTTTTGGGGTTGGCTGAGCGTAACCAAGCTGCATTGACAGAGAAGTATCTCATTCTCGATATTTTTTACAATATTCTAATAATCCACATTTGCTACTCATATATTTTTAAAAAAACCTAAAAAGCCTACACATCTAACAAACTGAACCAAATATTTTCAATCTAAGAGGTCCATTCAATATTCCTGGCTTTAATCAAACATTATTTTATTTACTTCAAACATTGTTTCTACTACAAGCATTGTTTCTGAAAAGTGAAAGCTTATGTTTTACTCAAGTCTATGAGTTTTGAAGATAAACGTTGTATTTGACATTTTGTTTCATGGCTTTAAGTATATAATGAGTCATTCCACTGACCATGTTTACCATGATTGTTTGCTTGTACCATGCATGTTTACCATGTTTTAATAAAAATTATTTCAGGTTAAAGAGTGATCGAGAGCGTCAAGAACACCTGGCTAAAGACAGACTTGAGAAGCTGAGGAACAGAAAACGTTCTTCGCAAATGAATGCGACAACAGATGATGTGAGTCAAGACTCATTGCTCTCCCTGATGGAAAACAGACACATTTTAGAACAGGAAGCAAGTGTTATTACCAGCAATGAAATGCATGTATATAATGTATATAAACCATCCTAACAAGGGAACTGGTCTAGAAAATCTATAATATATAGTACATCTAGCGCTATGACAGATTAGACTAGATCAAATGAGGCTAAGCAGAATAAATTAAAAAATTTACTAAACAACAGTCACAAAACTTTTAGCATATTTCTCCAGGCATTGCGATCATTCGCCAAATCGGCCGAGCAATTTTTATCAACATCAGCTTTTTTCAGCGTTTTTTAAATGCCACAACCATATGTAAACTCGGGTGAGCCTTTAAGTCGACTGTTGCACACCTGTGACAACAAGAGCTTTCTTGGCAATCTATTGAATGACATTCTCGTAGTATGGTCCAACCAGGATAGCTGATGCTGGGTGATGTAGTAGTCGAGCGGCCTTAAGGATAAACGTGCTAGCAGCTGTTCCGTGCTGATTCTATATCGGTAAATGTGGGAACGGTTAATTCAACACATTGCACGTAAACAGGAATGGTGGAAGTTACGTAAATGGAGAAACAGAGACTGTGTCAAGCAGTAAGACTCCGAACCATACAATAAAATAGGCAAGATCAGCACAACAACGAGGACAAATGTAATTGGGGATAGCACACAATCTGCCACAAACTCCACTGCACTTCTTGTGGACCCAACAGGCGCACCGTGAGCAAAGAATCGAATTTGCCCCAACTCCACAACGGCACACATGGCAAAGCACCAGACTCCCTTAGTTTTCCCAACTCTTTTCCTGAGAACAAAAACTTTGTCTTCTTGCAATTCACTCTGAGACGTTCCAACTCGAGTTTTCAGGTTTTAAATTTAGTTTTAAATTTAGTCACACAATCAACAAATGACTCAGCAACAAGAACCAAATCATCCGCATAGAGAAGTTCCCATGGCACACCAGTTCGAAACTCACTTGATAGTTCTCCTAGAACAAGTATGAAAAGCAGAGGACTCAAAACCGAGCCTTGATGGACACCCACATTTTCGCTGAATTCATCACTAAGGCTGTTATTAATTCTAATATGACTCTTAGCATTACAATACATAGCTTGTACAGCTTGAACAGCCCACTCTTCAACACCCAACTTCCTCATAGCCCACCACATAACTATCCTGGGTACCTGATTGAAAGCCTTCTCTAGGTCTACAAAGGCAAAATATAGAGGTTTCTTAACAGTTAAGTATTTTTCTTGCAGCTGACGGATGATAAAAATAGCATCAGTGGTGCCTCTTCCAGGAACAAACCCATACTGCATTTTATTGATATCAACCATTTTCTTAATATGGGCCTCGAGCACATGTTCCACCACTTTCAGTACCTGATCAGTGAGTTTAAGTCCTCTATAATTCCTTCTTTCTAAAGCATCACCCTTACCCTTGTAAAGATTGAGGATAAAGCTTTCTTGCCAATCGTTTCGGATGACACCATCTCTGACAACAGATTCCACAAGATCCCTTAGCAATTCTGTTCCACTATCACCAGATGCAAACAACATCTCTGCAACAATTCTTGATGGTCCAGCAGCCTTACGAGGTTTCATTTTCTTCAATGCTTCTTTAATCAGCGCTGTTGTAACTGGGGGAGGAGGACCCACAATTGGATCAACTTTCGGAAGAGTGTCACTTGGCCAGTCAAATTCAACATTCAGTAATCTTGCGCAGTGCTCAACCAGTGCTTTTAACTTTTGTTCTTCCGATAAAGATAATTCCCCCTTATCATTCTTCACACACTTCTCGCCAACAACGTTCTGGTTTGTTTTATCAATTTGTTTCGCAATTCGGAAAACTTCATTACCGTTAGGAGTTATATGCGCAAATGCCACTTTCTCTGATTCAGATTTTGCTAGCCATACTACTCGCTTAGCAGTCCGTTTAGCTTCATTATAATCAAACTTTGCTCTAGCAGTTACAGATGAGTTGCCCTGCTTCTTGAGTCTTTTGTAAACCTTATTCACACAATTAAATTTTTGGCCTATGTTTTTTGTTTGGATGAGCGAGAATAAAAAAATAAATTAAAATTTGTGGACTGCATTATTTTATTTATAAAGTATTTCTTTTCATTTGTAGGGTACGGACCTTTTGTTATCTTATTTTTACTTTTTTCAAGCTGTCTGTTTTCTGTTTAGTTATTTTTACTTGCAGACAAGAATTAGTAATGAGACTAAACTCACATTTGCTTGATAGTGGTGCGTTTTTTAAATATGTGTTTGTTATTTTCAGTAATAAAAACAAGTTATATATTCTTCTATCGGGTGCTGCGCTTGATTAGGGTGCTTGTTTTCTCTTTTCAAGGAACTCTATACCCTGTGGCATGATTACAACGACGGCCCAGACAGTGGTGCTGAAATCTTTCAGGAGGCATTTCAATTGAAAGTGTTAAGAGAGGAGCCTGGTACAGAGGTGGCTGTTAAATATCTAGCAAATCATCAAGACGAGCAGAAGAACCGTGAGGCTGAGTGCATTCTGAGAGAGCTGGTAGATAAGGTAGCAGTTTCAATATAATGTTCGTTTGTAAGATTTTTCTTAACAGTTGATTCTTTTACCTTCAAAATAATTTAAAAGTTTTTTTATTAAACGTGAAGTATTGTAACCAAGAGTTATTTGCAGTTTTCACAAAGGTGTTTTCGATAGTATCCGTATTACAAATGCAATTAAATTTATCTGAAATTATGTCAATTTAAATAATTTCTTTTTTAATAATTAAAAAGTTAAGACAATTAATTAATATATATTTTTATTATTTTTTTCAAATTTAAATCGTGTAAACTTTGTTGTAAATAGCTCATTTGAGTGGTGTACAGACGTTTCGGAATTAGGCACTTTAAGTATGAACAACGATAACGATAACGATAATCGGGTGATTTAACAATGTGCGCATGCGCCACAGGGAATCACCTCTTGTTAACGTTCTGATTCAATGTTCTGAAACGATAGTCACAATTTCTATCGTTGAACAATAACGATAGCATTTTTGTTGAGAGAATATAGTGATATCTTGAACTTTTGCTGCGATGACCTCTTCATTGTTGAATTCGACATGTCTAAAAGCGACCAGGTAATTTGGAGTTGTTTTTTACTTCCTTTCTTAGCCAAACCTACATGTTTTTCAACATGTATCTCCTCTAGCTAGCTGTCTATGTATATATTTGTTCTAGCTAGTTTGCCTTAATAGTTAATAGACAGGTAATTTTACATCAAAGCACCAAAATTAATGTAAAATAAGAAGTATATATTGCCATTATTTTCATACCTTAAAGGATATTTTTCTGTGCAATGATATAATATGAACTGGAGTAAAATATCCCAAACATTTAGCATCCTATTCGAACTTTGTTTTAGGAAGCAATTTAAGTGGTCCAATGAACATGATGTAATAATGCTGAAGGAGGTCCTCTCATCTGAAATTTGGAACACAAATCAAGGGAGTCCAGAAAGGGGTGAGAAATGGTGGAAAATTTCTGAAATTTTGTTGCAAATTGGGTCTCCTAAATTTGAGACAAACCAAAGATCGGTAAGGGAGAGATTCCAATGGCTGTACGACAGAAGAAAATCTAAAAACCGAGAGGAGGAAAGAGCCAGCGGAATCTCTCCAGAGATAACAGAAATTGATACGTTGCTCAATGAAATAATTAAGCTTTTCGAAAATGCAACCCTGGAGCATAATAATATATCCAAAGAAAAGACAGAAAAAGCTGCAGCAGATGCAGAGAAAGGAAATGAAATGAGAAGATTGTCGATGGAAACAATGGGGGAAACATCGAAAAGGAAAAGAAGTGATAGCAGAGAGGGAAGAAGAGTGCGAAGAAATGGTGGGGATACTTTTGCACTCTTAAACGAAAAACTAAAGCATGACATTGAATGGAAAAGGAAAGATCTGGAATTGAAAGAACGTCAGTTAGAAGAGAGTGTTAAAGCGAGAGAGGCAGCGGAAGAAGATAAGCAAAACAAGCAGAGTGACGAAAGAAACGTGGAAAGGTGTCTTAGTACGATAACTGTTCAGCTGGAGCAACAAAACCAGTTGATACTAAAACTTCTTCAGCAGCAGCAGGAACAAAGTAAAATAATATTTAACCTTGTAAAGCAGCTGAGTGACAGAACATAACATATTGAGGTTTTCCGTTGTATTTATTTTATCTTTATAAAAAAAACTTCAAGCAAATCAATAAAGTGCGTTTATTTAAGGATTAGAGAAGTAGCTATTTACATCTGGTGGCATTACATCAAAAAATCTGATGTGCTGCTCTTATAAAGGCAGCTCCTGGCATTATTAAGAATAGTACCAACGCAATACATTTTCCCAACAGAACTGAGCTGAATCTTTAAATTCTTTTTAAAATCTAGAAATTTAAAATAGTTAATAATGTTTCCAAACAACCATTCTACACTGACTCTGACGGTGCTCATTCTCTGGTTTCAAATTTGTTGCTCCTCTGTTAGGTTAGCCTGTCTAAATGGTGCTTGAAGCTGTGGACGAATAGGATATGCTGGATCTCCATAAAGGCACAATGGTCTACCATCTGGAGATATAGAGTACTGTTCCATTAACTCCATGAGATTAGACTCGCGTAGCATTCCACTGTCATGTCTCTTGCCTTCAAACGGGCCATGTAGTAGTGCTACCAGTCCGTCAGGTGTTGCTACTGATTGAAACTTGATAGCATGTACCCTTTTATGGCCATTATAAAGAACTTGTTGGTTCATACCAGGGCGAGAGATAGGACGAACAGTCCCATCAATAAATCTCCAGCAGTTATTTAGAGGTGCCCCCTTTTGATACACTGCATCGGCATACCTTTGTAAGTTATGAGGGGCCAAGGCTGGTCTGTTAAACAAGGATTGCAGAAAACCCCACTGTTCATGTATATTGTTCAACAAAGTGTTGGATATCACACAAAGTTCTGGAATTGGCCTAGCAAATCGAGGGACCATGTCAGAATATCTACATGGGTAGGCAAGTCGTTTTAAAAGAACACAGATTGCTTCAGTTGTATTAACTTTGAGTCTGTTATACATAATTGTTTCTTCGGGTAACTGAAAAATGTCTGCCAAATCAAAAATATCCCTTTTATTGAATCTAAATTCTGCTTTACATTCGTCGTTGTTCATTTGGTCCAAATCAAATTTCTCATACTGCCAATATGGTATTTCTAAGTTTGTCGGTCTGTTTACCTCCCATAAGAGGGCGAATTCTTCATCGTCCAAAATATCAAGGCCATATGCGATTGCTACAGCATCATTCACTTTGTTTAGGTTTGCCATGATTGATTATTAATGTTGATTTTTACGACGTCAAAAAATCGAAGTGCTTTTTGGCGGGAATGCTTAATGTAATTATGCACAACAAAAACGTTAACGAGAACGATAGTCTCCGCCGTTAATGTTATCGATGTTCATGCTTAAAGTCCCTATTGACGATTCGAAACTGACAGTTCGAAACAATATTGTTTTTCGTTTTTTAACTTTTATTAATTTTCGAAATATTTTTTGTTTTTAAAAATTATTTTAATATTTGCGTCACGAATCAATCAAGTGGTTTATCTTGGAACGTTATTGCGGTTGCGACCACGCGATATGCATTTGTTTCCGCACGTTCATGTAACGGAAACATGTAACTTGTGTTTACTTGTTCAATATAAAGTTTGCGATGAGCTCTCTGATTAGTAAATGAAATTTTAACTATTGAAGTCCAGAGCCACAATCGCCAAAAGAATCATTATTCATTTCTCTCCGGATCTTTTAAAAGCTGCGATAAAAAATCAATTTATTTTGTTGGCGACTTCAACGCAAATTGTTTGAATTACGCAACAGACACCGAAGTAAATTGCTTTCTACATATATTATTCTCCTCTGTCATGTATAATTACGCATCCAACGAGGGCGACAAGAACATCTGTAAATTGGGACCATTTTACAATTTCTTCTATAAATAATAAACCTCCATATGAAACAAAAATTAGCAAAACAGCTATCTCTATATATGTGCGAGTGTTAGGCAATCTCCGCGACAAACGTGTTTTAAATAAACTAAACTCCACAGTTGATGTATTTAGTGAAAAGTGAAAGATAAGGAATATTTTATTTATTTATTTTTAAATAAAAACATCTCTATAGGCAAATTTAAAAAAAATCAAAACGGCCAACAGCCAGAATCCATTCGAGTATGGGTTTATCTGTAGTAGGAAAGCAACAGGAATGAAAATAATAATTCCAATAATATTAATATTTCACAAAAAATTAGAGAATTAGTTGTTAATCCTCAGGGGTCGAATTAACGGTTCGTGATTCGTGAATCACGAATCGTTTTTCTATATTCACGAATTTAAAAACGATAAATATCTGAATATCACGAATCCATAATAAAAAATATTTTTTTAAAAGTAACAATTTTATTTTTTACATGCACGCTTGCCGTTTCTTCCTTATACCATTTATGCACCAAAATAATATCTACGGAGGAGATGGTTTTAGACAAACGCGACTTTATTTCACACCAGGCCATAAAATAAGTGCCGGACATCGGACATTGTCCGGAACTCAATGATAGATGTCCGGTATATACACATTTTACATCGGACATAATGTCCGATGTGTAATATTCAACTTTGCAAATAATTGTTATTAAAATAAGAATACATTGTTGTTATTTTTTGTAAATAAAATCGTTTAAAATATTATATTTAAAAAATAACAGTTACGTTTATCAGTGTGATTTCTTTCTTTTTGCAAAACATCTTTTGAAAACATTGCACTAAAGGCCGGAGCAAACCAGTCCAACATTTCATCCAACATTTTGGAAAACAAACCAAGCAGGAATTTTGAGACCGTAACCCAGCACCGCGGCTGACCCTTTTACCCAGTAAAACTAGAGAACGTAATGATGTGTTAGGCAGAGATAAAATATACAAACTCAATGAAGCGATGTATTTGTGGTACACAAAATGCTGTACAGCCAATCTGTAGAAAATTTTATCCAACAACATAAAAAAAATGTTGGACTGGTTTGCTCCGGCCTTAACATTCAGGTGCGCACATTCTAATGTTATGCAAGTGTGACGTCATACCATTGTCTGTTTAAAAATAACTCGATCGAAAAATAACTAACGATCGGACTCGCAAGTGCTGGCACACGCCATCATCGAATATTGCGAGTGATTAGGCGCTCGCATGCTTTAATTTTCACGAGCGATGACTTTTTTTCTTCCGTGATGACCACATCTTTATTGATTTATATTATATTTTATCACTTTTCATGTAAGAATATCATGTGAAGAAAACTACGTTTGTTTTCATTTTCAGGAAAGTTAACGTTACCAATTAAACATTTAAAAAAATTTGTTATGTAACGTAAAATATAAAAATGTAAGATTTTCAAAGAAAACCGACAGACATGTTTACTGCACGCGATACTGCTTGTAGTTGTTTAAAAGTTCCATTCATCTTAGAGACAAACAAATGCAGAAGAACTATGCTGCATTCAATGGAAGAAAAAAAGATCAAACCGCAAAGAAACGTTCAGTTTTGTTTACAAAAACAATGAAAAGACACAAAATCAATAAACATGCAGTAGACTCTGAAGAAAAACACGACAGCTAGGTTTAACGGGTTAACTTTGCACTTTTCCTAATTTCAAGAAGACATCGTTATCACTGAAGAAGTCGTCGTATTTTAACTTGTTAAAGCTGTATTTCGCTAGTGAAAATATGTCACGGCACATATCACAGTCTTCTCATTATTAAAATTGTTGCCTCCGCGAATACAATTTTTACTGTTTTGCATACCTTTTTGCGTAGACATATTTTTATGTTTTGCACTAAATAATTTGTCATTTGATTTAATTTAATTCATTGTCCTTTGCCGCATTTTTATGTCTTCTTGCAATGTGTTTGTTCGTACGTACGTTGTATAATTAAAACAATCACTCAGCTAAGTTCTTTGTTACCCTGGAGATTTTCCCCTCCGTAACCATTTAGTTTCATCTGTGTCATATTTGTGTGTTAAAACTTTAAGTTGTTTATTATTTTGTTTTTGATTATGGAAATTAGATAAAGAACAAGTTTATAGTATGTAAGATAGTGCAGGTAAATTCATATTTGTTCGTGAAAATGCTTTTTGAAACCATTGTTTTGGCAAAATATGGTTCGTGAAAGTCAAAAAAAATTTGCCTGCGCCGCTAATTTTTAACAAAACACTTTACAAACGTTAATTCGAACCCTGACCCTAACTTATTAATTTGATTTTGCCTTAATATTACAATTCAATACTTAATTCACTCAATAAAAGATAACATTGAAAGTAGAGTATTTACTGTTATTATTCTTTTAAAAGGACGTTGCCACATTAAAAACACTCATTGAGGCACAACAACGGTGTCGCAATGACAACCGCAACAACAACATTGCCACCATCTTTTTTACGGAGAAGGCTTCTTTAGACAACACGACTAACGAACTGCTTGAAGCGCTCACCGAGAAATATGATGCCATGAAAGATAAAGTATTTGAGGGAGCTCTACGAAAGTATAGAGTTAGTCAGTTATTTTTATAGTTAAAAGATTCTGATTTTCCATACTGAAATTTGATAACAAAGCAAGCCTTAAAAAGGTTGATCAAAATACATTGAACGCTTTTAAATTAGAAACCATTTTTGACAACAATCAATTTAGCGAAACAAATCCAAGCACTACATAGAGGTTTTGTAAACATTTTTGTGTTCAGAGAGAACGAAATAGTGGCTGGTTTCAAGTAAGGTTTTAACATGATAAATTGAGAAAAGATATTTCTCGGAATGGAAACTATGTTTTCATGACTTTCTCTTTGTATGAAGATTACATTAACCCCAGAGAAATGAAGTTTAGCGTCAACAATTCTGTTATCATTAACTTTGTATTATTATTTTTTACGTGGCGCCTTTTTTATCTTTTAATGTATTTTCTTTATTATTGTTTTTATTATCTTTTGTTATTGAATGTCTCTCAACGAATCTACTTTCAGTCAATACAGCGATGAAGACTGGAACGAGCTTTCAGAGGAGGAAAAGCGAAAACTGGTGGCTCAAACTGAAACTGATGAGTCTTTTGAAAAGTATGTGGAAACATTGAAATAAACAGATTGTATTTTTTCTTTGAAATCTTTTAGACAAGTTGAGATTGTTCCTAAAACATGCAGTTAATTAACTCTGTCACTTTGTTTAGAAATTTTTATTTATTTTCATTTTAATATCGCTCATTTTTTGTTATAAACAAAGATTTTAGAAATTGATTTAAGCCATAAAAGCTGATATAAGTTCAACCCACATTTTGCACATCCAGCAAGGATGTTTCCATGAATAGTTTATATTACAGTGTTTTTTATTTTCAATTTTTAGTAATCGATTTCTATGTTCCATAATTTATTGATCTCTTCTTTCTTTTATTTGTCTCATTTTGTTTGTTTTGTTTGTTTATTTATATATATCTAATATATCTTTGTTTATTTACTTCCTGAGTTAATTACTTACTTACTTTAGTTAATATGAAATTCTGACCGCCATTTTAAAAGCATTATATACCCTTTTGTCTCTTAGCAACCTGGAGTCGATTCATCTGCTGTCTGTGATGAATGAAGCAGAATCAAATGGGACTGAAGTCATCAAAGATCTCCAGGTGCTGTTCACAATATTTTATCTTCCATGAGATCTCTAGCCGTTTATTAATCATGGTTGTTATGCTGGTTGTTATGCTCTTTGTGATTGCAACGTATAACTCAAGGTAACTGTGTAAGCGGTCATTAGTTGTTATTATTTTATTTTTGTCTATAAATTAGCAAAGATATTTCAATGTTAAAATATATAAAAATATAAAAAGAGACAATAATAAATAAATAAATAATGAATATAAAAAGAGACATTTTTTATTATTCTTAATTTTTTTTATTTCAATGTTATTAATAATTAAGAAATCATCATCAGTGTTGTATACATACAAATAGTAAAAGGTTTTATTATTATTATTAACAAATATTTACAATGAGGATAAACATTTCAGTGAAAAATACATTGTTATCAATATGCGTCCTCGTATATGTATGTGCACGAGGTGAATGATCCTGAAAATATATTATTTATTGACAATTAGTATGTAAGTTAAAAACAAAGTTAAAAACAAAGGATACCATGTAGAGAGTAAACAATCAACATGACCAACTAGTAAGATAAGAAAGTACAGGCTACAACTGATTTGTTTACGCTCTGCATGTACCTTATAAATTAAGCCTTAAAATGATCTTTCAATTCCTTTCTGAATTCTTTACCACATTTTTGCGAATTTCGTGTGGAAGTTCATTGTACCATTTGCCACCGACATATTTAAACGATTTTTTGCCAAATTCCAGTTTATAACGAGGTAGTTTTACTGAGTAGTCGTTGTTCCGTGTGTTGATCGTGTTGTTGCGGCTGAACGTTGCACTTGTCAGGAACGCAGAAAAATAACTTGTTCTCGGTTGAAACTTTCTTCCAAGAAAGGTAAAACAGTTGTATGGTGCTATGCGAGTCGTGTAATAAGTCCTTCACATAAGACAGATTATACATATATAAACACACTATGACGGATCATACGCAGAACTTAACATAAAGTTCTTTACTCGAACATTGAGTTTCTCCGTTTTTTTATTCTGTACGTATACACAACTCGCATGCACTTTTATACGCCTTTTTACAAAAAATTCCCTTTATAGTAATTAACGTGGCAAAACTGTTAAAATAAAGTAATTAGCCGTAACATCTGGCTCCCCTCAAAATCCTAATCAAGGAATTTTGAAACAAATACTGTAAACATTTAAAAAACAAAAAACACTAAATAGAGAAACAAGGCTCCCTCGGCTGGGAATCCATCAACCAGCATACATACATAACTTGACTGGGAATTTTCGACCAGTAATTTAACACAACAGTTAGCATACAATTTGCACAGCAACTGGGAGCATCTCTCGATGTGTGCTAATTGCTTTCTACTAAGACAACCAATTTGTTGATGGGTCGAACGTACTCTGAGTTGGAGTGTCGTACAGTGACACTTTGCACGATGCCGTTGTTGCTTTACGTGGGTTTTTGCCACTAGACCTACTTTCCACTTGTTTCGATGGGTGGACTCTTCCTTCAATAGGACTACGTCGCCCCGGCTCACGTTTCGCCGTTCTGTTGACCATTTTGATAGACTTTGAAGGTGCTGGAGGTATTCCTTTCTCTACTTTGACCAGAATTCGTTGCTTAGATGTTGGACACGCCTCCAACGTCGCTGACAGTACAGGTCTTCCCGTTGGAATGCGCCTGGTGGTGGAAGCACGACTTTCGACTTCATTGTCAGCAAGTTGATGGGAGACAAGATTTGAACGTCATCAGGATCATTCAAACCATCAGTTGTCAGTGGACGAGAATTGATGATAGCTTCTATCTCCACCAGGAACGTACGGAACAACTCATCATTGAGTGAATGACCATGTGTCATCAGCAATCCATCTAGTATGGCCCTGGCCGATCTTATCAATCGTTCCCATGTTCCGCCAAAGTTACTTGCGCATGGAGGATTGTGGATCCAGCTTGGGATGAAGTCAGCTCCTTGTTTTAAGAGAAAGTTGGAGATCTTTTCGAGGTCCATCTCTTTCAGTGCCTTCTGCAGCTCGTGTTTGGCACCAACGAAATTTGTTCCATTATCACATTGTATTGTTCTAACTGGTCCATGTCGTCCAATGAATCTTTGGGGGCAGAGGATGAACGAATCTGTGTCCATGGAACATACACTTTCCAGATGGTCAGTTCTGCTACTAAGACATGTGAAAATGATGCCATAGCGTTTGAGGTCGGAGCGCCGTTCTCAGACCACAAAAGGACCAAACATGTCCAGTCCACAATAGGTAAAAGGTGGTGATGATTCCATCCTGTCTCTCGGTAGATCAGCCATCTTTGGGGGTAGGCTCTTCCCATGTAGGATGCAGCATTTTACACATTTTGAAATGACGAATCGAGCCAATGAGTTGTCGTTGACTATCCAGAGACCATGGCTCCTGATCTCTTCGTGGAAATGTTGGATGATGCTGTTTGTGGTGGCACATCTTCTTGGAAGGATGATTGGATGCTTTATTTGGAAAGGCACGTCTGCCTTTCGTATACGTCCTCCTACGCGTAGTAGTCCATACTCGTCCAAGAAGGGTGACAGCTTGACAAGCGAGCTGCTTGTCTTTATTGCTTGGTTTGACTGTAAGGAGATGATTTCTTCAAATGCTCTTCTCTGAACCATGCCGAGTATTGCGCATTCTGCATGTTGAAGGTCATCAACGTTGATGTGAGACTTGACGTTTGAGACTTGACGCCATTTGAGGATGGTAGCCACAATCCGTTTCATTCGATGCCATTTTGATGTCATACACTCCAAAGTTGTAATAGAGTTTCCATTTTTGGTGACGACAACATTGCATTTGACCTTCTTCAACTCCTTGTTTTCATTGCAGAGTGTGAATTCCCTTGGTTGTTTTGGCCATTTCTCGATTGCCTGGTGCAGGAATTCAGGGTCATGAATCCATCTTTTGTCCTTTGAAGAATTCGTACGTTTTAAGCCTCTCGTTGTGTCGTCTGCGGGGTTGTCCTTGGACGGCACGTACTTCCATTGGTCCAAATGACTGTGTTCCCGGATAAACTTGACTCGGTTGGCCACGAACAATCAATAACGATTCGCTTCATTGATAAGGTAGGCAAGTACCACCTAAGAATCTGTCCAGAAGTACCTAGTGGATATGCACGCATCTAGCTCATCTTTTAATGAATTGGCGACCTTCACTGACACCACAGCTGCTGTCAATTCCAATCGAGGAACTGTAGGACGCTTTATGGGATCAACCATTGAATTTGCCATGACGATTCTGATGCTGATTTGGCCTTTCTTGTTGACGAAACGAATGTATGAAACTTGGCCATAGCTATCACAAGATGCAACAGAGAAATGATGGTAGGAGGAGTGCACAATCTCACCAAAGTTTCTTGGATGAAGACATCTCTCCAGGCAGAAGTTCTCCAGCAGCTTGATGTCCAACTTCCACTTCTCCCACGAGTTGATTTGGTGAATTGTCAATGGATTGTCCCAGCCTTTCTCAGCACAGATTTCCTGCAGGATCTTCTTTCCCTCCAGAAGATACGATCCCGCGATACCAAGTGGATTGTAAATGGAACTAATTGCTGACAGGATACCTCTCCGAGTCCTTGGCCTTTCTTTCAGTTGGATCTTGAAGGTGAACTTGTCTGATTCAGGGCACCAATTCATCCCAAGTTTTTTTTACTTTTCCTCGTCTGGGATGGTGATTAAGGTCTTGCGATCATTTGAGTGGAACTTCGTCAGCTTGAATCCTCCAGAAGCCAACATTCCGACAATGTTTGGAATTGCTTCTGTTGCATCTCGACTGTTGTTGAACGACTTCAGCATGTTGTCAACATAGAAATGGCGGATCAGGACATGCGCTGTTTCTTTTCCAAATTGCTTCTTGTAGAGCTCAGCAGTCTTGCGCAACGCATAGTTGGAGCAGCTTGGCGAGGATGTTGCACCAAAGAGATGTACGCACATTTGATGGTCAATTAGTTCTTTCGACAGATCTCCTTCTGGCCACCATATGAATCGTAGGTAGTCTTGATGCTCTTTAGGGACATGGACTTGGTAGAACATTGACTCAATGTCTGCCATCACCGCAACTTCTTCTTCTCTGAATTGCAGGAAGACTCCAATGAGTTGGTTAGTCATGTCAGGTTCTTGCAGCAGTTTCTTGTTCAAGCAGTAGTTTTTGTGTTCTGTGCTGCAGTCAAACACTACTCTGATTTTCTTCGGCTTTTTGGGATGGTATACGCCATGATGAGGGATATACCACGTACAATTTGGAGTAGGTGGCTTCTCTACAACCTTCGCATATCCTTTCTTCAGGATGTTCTGCATAAACTTCTTGTAATCCTCAAACATTTGAGGGTTATTGAGAAGCCTCTTCTTCAGCCATGTTGCTCTTTGGAGAATTTGATTGCGATTGTTAGGGACTTCCTTCTCTGGTGACCGCAGCGGAAGGGGTAGGCAGTGTTTTCCATTGACTTGGGTGCCATTATTCATGATTTCCAGTAAACGTTCGTCTTCGATTGAAAGTGCCATTTGGTTGCCCTCTGCCTCATGGAAATCAAGGTTGTACATTGACAACATACCTTGCTTGATGCCATCCTTGATGGTCTCCCTGAAAGCAAAGTAACGGTTGGTGACATCCTCGGTCTTCATGCTCGTTCTTTGACAACCAAAGTGATTATTGGGTTGTTGGAGACGTCCCATCGGCCCAGTGACACACCATCCAAGCCGCGTCTTGGTTGCAAATGGACCATCGTTCCGACTTTGGATGATAGCCATTGGTTCCAGGGCTCGAGGGCAATTGGATCCAATCAGGATACCAACTGGGAGGTGTTTGTTTGTTGGAAGGTGCTTCATCACCGATTTGAGGTACGTCCATTTCTTCAGTTTACGAGCAGTTGGAATGTCTTCAGGTTCTACTGGCTTCTACTGGCAGGCTCATTCGACTGTATACCTTTGGAAGACTGATTGAGTTTGACGCATCGATGACTGCACAACAGCGCTGACTACTTTGTCCATTGACCGTTTGTATTTCAAGCGTTGCATCAGTTCCCTCGACACCAAGCGAGTTTAACAGATCTTCTGTGACAAACTTCCCTTGCGACCCGTTGTCGAGCAAGGCCATTGTTGTGACGAAACTTTGATGGATCGCTTGGAAGTGTGACGTTAACTTTGACAATTGCCAGCCCAACTTCAGCCGCGTTGTTAACAAATGCAGACGTCACTGCGTTGTCCAGGTAGAGAGATGTGGGATGTGATCTTCTGCAGACTTCACAGCATCTTGGTTTCTTGCAGGTTTTTGCCATATGCTCTCTAGATGTTGGTTGTAGGCAGGAGAAGCACAGACGATGTTTGAAGATGTAATCTATCTTGGCTTTTCGATCAAAGCCCTGGAATTTGAAGCAATTCTCCAGGTCGTGCCATCCTTTGTCACAGCAGGGACACATTTTCTCCTTGGCACTGATGATGGCAAGCATTTTCGATTGTGGAGCTCTTTGTGACAGTTCACGGCTTCGACACATCTCTGACATTGCTTCTCGCAAGAACAATGGATCGTTTGAGATCTCGACCTCTTTGTTCATCTTCAGGATGAAATCGTCCATGGTAGCTTCTTGACACTTGTCCTTCTGTATTTGATGCACCTTTCTTCCCCAACGATCTCGGAGGTGCAGTGGAAGCTTGGATTGGAGGAGCTGAAGAAGTTCCGAACTGCTGTCGTGCTTTCTTTCCACAGCTTGCATGGACGCTTGGAACTTCATCAGGAAACTCACAAAACCATCGAATGCTGTGATGTCATTTGGCTTGAGACGTGGCCAGGATGCCAGCTGCTTCCGGTATTCTGCATTGATGATGAATGGGTTACCGTATTTCTTTGTCAGGAGTTGCTTGGCGCGAGTGTAGCCCTCTTGTCCTGGCAAGTAGATACAAGACTTAACAAGCTCCTTTACTGGTCCTGTTGTAAATTGAATCATCCTTGACAATCTCCCTTGCCCGTCCTCAATTTTCTGCTCAACGGCCTGTGTGAAGTTTGCCATGAAGAACGGGAAGTCCATGGGGTTGCCGCTGAATGGATCAAGATGGACTGTTGGCGCCTGCAGTTCCCTGAACATTGCTGTCATCTGACGTGGCTCTGCAAGATGTGCTGTTGTCATTGCAACTTCAGTTGGTTGCATGAAACTTACTGTTGAAGTTGGAGGGTGGGTCCACACAGTAGGGTTGACTAGATTGGCTGTTGCAGAAGTTACCAAGATTGAAGGAGATGGAGTCGTATTTTGTATAAGCACCCGGTCCAGTTTGCCCACGTGTTTCAGAATTGACTTTTCATTTGGAGGTGGTAATGACAATGGCACTGCGGCAGCTGTTGTTATTATTATTATTATTAAAATGAATATTTATACAGGATATAACACTTCAATTTAAAATAAAATTGCTATCAATGTGTGTCCTGGTAAAATACAACATAAAAATTTAAAAAATAAGTTAGAATTAGTTAAAATTAGTTAAAATATATATTAATAAGTTTTTTAAAAGTACAAAGGTTTTCTGCTCTCCTGATATCAATGGGCAAATCATTGTAGAGTTTGGCACCTGAATAGGAAAAGGATTTTCTACCAAACTCTAGTTTTATGCGCGGAAGCTTCAGTAGTAAATTGTTGTTACGAGTGTCTTTTCAGCTCCTATCAGAGGTATTGAAGCTGAAGAGAGTTGGATTGGAGGTAGGTTCTTGATGAACGTTTGAGTGTAAGTGTTGCCATCATACTTCGGCAGCTCTGATAATGCTTCGTCAATTTGGTCGTCGCGTTCGATTGTCTCCTGAAGTTCCATCGCATAAACCTTTACCTTCGCCTCCGTTTTTGCCATCTCCATAGACGCATCAATTTCCTCAAGCTCCTGCCTCTTCTGATGCAGGGACGACTTGAATGAGTTCTCAATCTTCAACTCGGCGAGCTTGGCTCTTTCTTGAGCCAGTCTTTCTATCAGCCGGCTTGAGCCCCTTGATGAGTGTGTTCCGGAGGATCTTCCTGACTTTCTTGAGGTAGTCTCGTTCCTGTCTGCAGATGCTTCTAGGTGTTGATTGTTGAGCCAGCTTTCACACCTTGCTTGGTGTTCTCTCACGGCATGATTAACCTTCTCCACGATTGCAGCCTCCTCAATACTGTCCTCTGGCAGTGTGAGGTCAGCACATCTTGTTTGCACAGTCAACAGCTTCTCGTACAGAAGATTAGTTTGTTCTGATCTGGACATTACATGACTCAATTCCAACTTGTAATGAGCATCACCAAGATCAATTACTTCATTTGTCCCTTGGATGTGACGATACAGCTGTTCTATAATGTGGGCTCGCTCAGCTTGTTGCATCCCAAGGTTATAAAGGCGGCCCTTTTCAGTTGGACGGACAATTTGTCCAGATTTACTTCTCATTGAGATCTTACATACACGGCTTCAGATGCTCTGGATCCCCAACTGTTTTACTGTTGCGGCTAAACGTTGCACTTGTCAGGAACGCAGAAAAATAACTTGTTCTCCAAGAAAGGTAAAACAGTTGTATGGTGCTATGCAAGTCGTGTAATAAGTCCTTCACATAGGACAGACTATACATATATAAACACACTATGACGGATCACACGCAGAACTTAACATAAAGTTCTTTACTCGAACATTGAGTTTCTCCGTCTTTTTATTCTGTACGTATACACAACTCGCATGCACTTTTATACGCCTTTTTACAAAAAATTCCCTCGATAGTAATTAACGTGGCAAAACTGTTAAAATAAAGTAATTAGCCGTAACACGTGTGTTGATTAAGCTGGAAATATTTCGAGAAATTGTAACACGTGTCATTTTCTAAACATTTCCGTACAGTTTGGCAACAATGTTTTTTGATTAGGTTTTCGATTGATGGTACCTTCTTTCTCGCGACTTTCGAAACTCTCTTTTCCAAGGACTGTGTTGGACTGTTGTGTTGGTGTGAACTGAAGCTTTAGTGTACCCATATAGACGAGAATCGGGACAATCGTGGACATGTAAATCTTCAGTGTAATATCTGCAGTAAGGTGATTGTTCAGCGACATCAGCAGCTTCACACGACTCAACGCTTTTTTGTAGGACGACTGGAAACTGTGGTTTAGATGGAGACTTTGATCAAGAGTGTGACCTAAGTACACATAGGAGGTAGTATTTGTTACAAGGTGTTCCCCAAAATAAATAGCCAGATTGTGTTCTTGTCCTGCTAACTTCTTGTTGGTACCGAATAGCATCACCTCTGTTTTTCCTTTATTCAAATTTATAATTAATTAATTTTGAGTAAGGTATTCAGCAAGATATTTCAGTTCTTTTGTTAGCACATTCTCGATACAAGTCATGTCTTTATTTCCATAATATAAGACAGCATCATCTGCATACATCATTATTTGACATTCGTAAAGTTGGTCTACGACGTCGTTGAAATAAAGGATGAATAGCAACGGACCAAGAATTGATCCTTGAGGAACACCTGTAAGGACGTCACTTAAAGTTGAGGTATCACCATTGACTTGTACATACTGCTGTCTGCCAAACAAATACTCTGTAAACCATAACAGTTCACTATTGTGTATACCATAAGAAGATAATTTTTTCAGTAAAACGTTATGACTCAGCGTGTCAAATGCTTTACTGAGATCAACAAATACAGAACCAACCATTTGTCCTTCGTCTACCATTTCTCTGATGTGATCTACAAGTAGAAGTATTGTTGAAGCTATATTGGTGGAGCGGTTCTTTCTGTAACCAAACTGGTAGGTGGTAATAAGGTTGTGTTTTTCCAGGTATGATGACAGTTGTGAATGAATGGCACATTCTAATAATTTTGATAATACTGGAAGTACCAAAATTGGTCGATAATTTGATGGTTCTTGGAGTGACCCTTTTTTATGAATAGGAGTCACTTTTGCTATCTGTCTATCTATCTTTTGCTATTTTCAATTTTTTTCAATTTTTTCAAACAAAGTTTGTTAAACGAAACGACTGTTGTTTGAGTAAAATGACAGCATTTTGAAAATATTGACTAAAAACGGTTGCTAGTTTAGATTTGTCTTGTGAATTTACGTTAGTGACAGTTTTTGCTTTGTATGGAAAAATCTCTTTAAGACAATTCCAAAATTGAGTAGGGTTTTCAGCGTGTTCGTTTAAAAGGGATCGATACAAATTCCAATCGTTTAAGTATTTAGATTTTCTGGCTTTTTTCAGTAATCTCTCACGACAGTAAGCTCTTATTTTTTATTTTTCTTATTGTTATTTACAAATTTTTATACAGGATAACCAAATCAAAAAAAAAAGTAAAGTATTATATATACATTAGATACAAATATACAAAAATTCTGTTCTACCTTTGGGTCCTGTGTAAAATACAAAAAAAAAATTATGCAAAGGACAAAGTAAAAAACGTAACAGAGGGAGGAAAAACTTAGAGAGGGATAAAATATCACAAAATTGTGAAAACAAAAATAAAAAACCAGAAAAATTTGATTAGGAAATCAAATGAAGATTGATAAAATGAGGTATAAAAGCGAAACGTTAAAAATGAGTGGCAGTACAATCAGGTCATCAAAAATATAAGTAAAAACATGTGGTACTTTAAAACATAAGTTTAAAAAATCTGCTCAAATAATGTATTAAAAATATTATATATTAAATTAAATATTAAATTCTGTAAAATAAATAAAAATATATATATTTTTTTTATAAAGATAAATACCTCTAAGTTGAATGGGCAAACTATTAAAAAATTTAGCGCCGTTGAAATAAAAACTCTTTTTTGTAGTGATTCAAGCTTCACACTAGGGAGTCGCTAGGGATTAGTTGTTAGCAACACTGCTGTCGTTATTTTATCATTTGTATCACAGTATTTATTTATTTAGTTTATTATTTTATTTTAGTTATTTATTTAGTTGAATTATATTATTTTAAAAATAAATCAAAACAGAAAATCGATACACAATAACTGAAATATGAAAAACAATTTATTAGGTTCCTTAACACTCAGTAGTAGTTTTTCCTTCTTTCATGTTTTCTTTTCTTGTTCCAGTAAATTGTTGTTTTCTTTGTTTCAACCACAAAAACAATTAATAAGAACTTGCTATAATAAAAATTTTCTGGTTTCTTATAAAAATTTATCCTCCCACAAGAACAACATTTCTTGGTTTCTTAGCAACATGCATCAACCGACAAAAGGTGAAAATTTTTAGATTTGCTGACTTTGCATTTCTATCATGCCGGTGTCCTATGGGAGCTCTTAGTAATTGTCTAATATTTGTCGAAATACAAATACAAATTTTTAAATTTTTCTTTTATAACAAAACCTAAAAACCGGATTAATACCTCAACAGAGTGGTTCCAACATGCTATTGGTTCTTCTCCGGGATCGAACATTGACAACTGATCCGTGACTGATCAGACATTTTTGCCAGTGAAAACAATTTTCAAAAAACCCCAGTCAGGGTTACACCATTATTAAAGTTGAAATCAATATTTCATATTTCATTTTTTTTTCCTTTGCAGGAACAATTTGAAACAGAGAAAAATGCGTTGCTTCAGTTACTCAAAAATGTGGACTCGAAAGGTTTGAATGAGCGAGACAGGCAACTTGCATTGGCTCGATTACGCAGAGAGAAGAAGTTGATTAAGCAAGAAGAAAAGTATAATGGCGCTGCGTTGCTGTTGAATCTCGCTACACAAAATAAAGCAAAGAGCCAACAAAGGTGACTGTTTTACAAAACAAAATTGCAAAGTCATTCTTGAGAAAAGCTATTAAATGTTTTACAGATGCACTACTTGCTCGATAAATTTAAAAAACTATTTTGTCTGCCTTAACGTTTTTGTTCAATTGTTCCAATATTTATTAAAATTTGCTGACGTGACACATTTTTACTGATCATTAAAAATCGCTCAACCATGCTAAATAAAGAATGAAATTAGTTTGTGAAAAACAAAAACGTTTAAATTTATAATTCAGTGTAGCAGCGTTTTCTTATCATAATTGTTACAGTTATGAAAATGAACGGGTACGCCAAGAACAGTTAGCTCGAGAACGTATCCAAGCGCGACATCAACAACAAAAGACCCAGGATACTATGCAGCGATCTGAGCATGTCGATTGCGAAGACGACCTGGCAACGGTCGAGCGGATACAGAGGGAGGGGACCACGGTTGCTATACAGGAATCGTTGCTGCAGGAAGTCGAGAAGAAGCACGCTACAGAAAGAGATGTGAGTTTATCTGTAACCAACGAAAGAAATATCATTTAATGTGGTAGACATTGTTGTTTCTTGATGTCTTACTACCTTCAAAATAACTACAATCAAACTCCACATTTAAGTGTGTATATCAGCTACAAAAGTGTAACATTGATGTAAAGGGAATGATTTTTCTATTAATATCAGAAATGTTTTTGTCATTAATATTAAAAAATGTTCTAATAAATTTTACGTATAAAAATAGATTGCCAGTAAATATCTTGCCTCGAACTTAAAGTAGCACTGGTGTATGCATTGTGTGTTAGAACCAAGTGGTCCAAGTTTCAAATCGCTTAGTTTGTTTCCCAGTGAAGTAGTTGAGAGGAAGATAGAAATTAGAATATGTTTGTTTATAGCGACTACAGACTCCTTGTGAATTCCCTAGACAGTATTTTATTATAACTTTCAAATATTTATGTGTTGGTTGATATTTATTTATTTAAAAATTCTTTCTCAAAATTTCAAAACAAACATGATTTATATATTATATATAGGTGGTCTAAGAAAAAACGTTTTTTGAGCTTCCTAGTCGTTTCCACGGTTTTAAGATACTAATTTTCCGATTGTATGTATATTATATACTTAAAAAATTTGTGTATATTTCTGTTTGTTAGATATTGATGACGCTGTTTGAGGGGGTGAATTCCATGCCTCAAAACACCCGTGATAGTGCATCGAGGAGATTGCAATTAATCTATTCATTTCACAACAAACTGAAAAACAAGTCTCGTTCGTATCTTAGTTCGCAAAACGATTCAGACTTCAGTAACGAGGTAAGCTCATGGAGCCTAAATATTGGCTACCATTCTCAAGAAAAACAAATGTTCTAAGCTGGCATTGTACTTTACTAATCCTCGTCATCATCATCATTTACATTTTTCACTTCTATTTTCCATGCTAGCATGGGTTCATTCATTCATTGTTCTGCGCGTTGTTAAACGACACCATGAGGTGTCCACCGAGAGTAGCATGGGTTAGACAAGGTTTTGACAGATGATATTCCCCACAATTTTGTAGGTTTAATCATTTGATGATTCATTGGAGCAGATGTCAAACATCAAACATTTTGTGATAGCAAGTGATCTCTAAACATTTTTTGCAGGCTGCAGAGAAATCTTACCACGACACTCTACAGAGATTTCAAGATGATGTCGTCAAGCTTCTCTACGAGGCTCTACTCCTGGCAGTGAATGGTGGAGATGGAGATGAATCTTGTGTTCGGTACCTTGCCGATCTGAAAGCTGAGCAGTTACGCGAGAGCAACGCGCTGATGACCGCGTTGAAGGAAGCGGTGTGTTTGTGTTTTGTTCATTTGTTGAGTTTGCCAATTGAAACACCTCTTAGTATTCTATATTTTTTTGTAATATTCCACAGAGAAACCGTGATAACTTTAGTGCACTTTCAACCTTTCTGGATGGTAAAAGTAAAAGTGATTTTTTTTCAAAATGCTGGATAGAACCATGTATTTTATCCACGCTTATTATATGGCTGCAACAACAAATTTTTCAATTTTTCTATCATACCCATATATGACTTTTAAACACAGTAATAAGCATAATGAGGGTAACATGAGTTATTATGTCAGCAAAATATTTTTCTTTGTTGGGTACATGTTATTGTGGTCTCGCCATGATTTGGAAAAAGGCATTTTCACTTTTTTCAAAGTTTAAAGGATTTGAAATGACACTAAAGAGCAGGTGTTATAGTTAGGGCGGGATTCTGTGAATCATCTAAAATCACAACTTGTATTGCATTGTATTTACGACACCCAAATTCCATACAGGAGCGAAATACAATCAAAAGTCTGAAAGCTGAACAGAGGAAGGCTAGGCGTGCTGGTTGGCATGACAACATAGCAACGTTGTTGTTCAAAACGAAAGCGAAAGAAGAAGAAGTGCAGGTAGTAGGTTAATAACATCATCTGAATGGAGTCCATTGTTATGTTTGTTAATTTTCATCATTTAATTTGATAATAATAAAAATAATAGCTTTTTATTTTGCATCAATTTTCTTCTTCGATCAGAGCTCCATTGTGGAAGAAACGTCATTGATAGCAACAACCGCGGAAGAAATGGACGATGAGTTCCAGAAGAAGGAAGCCGAGCTTATTGAATGCACTAATGCTCAGTTAGCCGAACTCGAGCATGAAATTGAGCAGACGGAGCAAGAGAAGTTGAGCGCAATGAGTGAAAATGAAATCGAAGGCTTCATTAAGGAACTGAATGCTCAAGAAGCCTCCAAACGAGCGGTAAGCTATCAAACGATCAGTTAAGTGAAGTAAACATCTCAAATGATTCAGTCGAAAATCAAATTTCACTTAAATCAAATCATGAATCAAATTTGGAATTGACTTTTATCTGAGAGAAAAACAGCAATATAGTTTGTTTAGATATACAGTATACTCCCGATAAGTGGGACACTCAGGGGACCGACGAAATCTGTCCCACTTAGCGAATGTCCCACTTAAGCGAATATTAATATTAGGTTAGGAAGTTCAAGGGACCGAGAAAAACCGTCCCACTTAGTGAAAGTCCCTTGTTACGGATTTTTCTTTACAAGCAATGCTTTTATAAGCAATACTTGACTGAAATCATCAACATATTCATCACCATCATCATCGCCATATTAAGCAACCAAAAGAACTAAAGGGATATATACTAAGTCGCATGTAAAAAGCTATCTACTCCAGACGAAGATCTTTCGTTTGACATCTTGTGTTCTTGAACTCTCTTTTTTATTGATTCGTGCAAAAAAAAACATTACTAAGTTTAAAAGTGAAATCGAGAAGATGTGGTTCTGACTATGCATTATGACATCATGTATAAAGATTTAACGTCCTTCCGTTATTGGGGCGCTATTATTACTTGTTTCTTAAGATTTTGGGAATCTGAGGCTCGTGTTTCTTATTTACGTGTTTCTTTCTTTAGAGTCTAGGACTCGAAACATCACGGTTGAAACATCACTGTAGAAATATTTTTAATAAAGCATTTTACCATGAAATGAAGTTATATAGAAGACTCATTATTCTTCTTGCTTAGGCCATTGAAGAACAAGCCACTCGTCAACGCGAAGCTGCCCGTGCGCGACTCGTAGAGAAGCTACGTAAGCGTGAAGAGAAGAACTAAGAGAGTGATCTGACTTCTGCGAAGCTCGAAGAGAGGAGTGATGATGAGGGAGTAGATAATGGCCGCACAGGGTGCTCAAAAGGACGAGGTAAAACATCAATAATATTAGATTGATAAGAGAAGATTTTCTGTATTAAGTAATATGATTGGACACACTTAGTGTTCCTTCTTAACAAAAATGAATACCTGGGAAAGGAAATGCTTATGTAACCATGGCCACATTTAAAATAGTTACTTTTGATTGGTTCACATAGTTTTGCAACACTGCGAATTCTTATTGTTATGACATCTTTCCTCGTTTTTATACTTTTTTTGTATCTTTTGTTCAACATACGAAACATTGCTGTAATTATGAGAAAGGAAGCAAATGAACCTCAAGTGAAACGTTATTGGTTACATGAAGCTCAAGTGAAACCTGATTGGTTACATGAACCTCAAGTGAAACCTGATTGGTTACATGAACCTCAAGTGAAACCTGATTGGTTACGCGAACCTCAAGTGAAACCTGATTGGTTACATGAACCTCAAGTGAAACGTGATTGGTTACATGAACCTTAAGTGAAACCTGATTGGTTACATGAACCTCAAGTGAAACCTGATTGGTTACGCGAACCTCAAGTGAAACGTGATTGGTTACATGAACCACGAGTGAATCCTGATTGTTTACATGAACCTCAAGTGAAACCTGATTGGTTACGCGAACCTCAAGTGAAACGTGATTGGTTACATGAACCACGAGTGAATCCTGATTGTTTACATGAAAATCATATATAATTCTGCAAACCGCGACCTGGATAAACAAGAAGAACTCTCTGCTCTTCTGTCTTCCATATAACGAAAATGTCTCTATGTATGTATGTGTTTTGCGGACTAATAGAGACCATTTGTATTGACCTATAAACCTACGTTACGCTACATTCTTTTTGTTATATCAGTTGTTTGTTTTCAGCTGGAAGAGAGGCTGAAAAGACGCAGGGAAGACCGCCAGCGACGTGAAAACGAGGCTGTCCAACGTGAACAAGATGCTGCATTAGAGGCTGAAGCGGCGAGGCAAAAAACAGAAGCTGAGAAAGCGAGTCGGGCAGAGGAATACTCGAATGCAAATCAAGCGTATGATGAATCTGTACATGGTGATGACGTCAATGCACTAGGAACTGTGGAGGGGCCTGGTACCGAAGTGCCTTTAGGTGAAGGTAGGTGTTATTCATCCAAAAAAAATTAATTTATGTTATGATTATAAAATAACTGTTTAAGTATTGAAAATTAAGTGATTAATTAATTTCATTTAAGTGATGAAAATACAAACTATGAGAATTTAAAATAACATATACTGGTGCGATGAAAGATAAACGATCACTGAACTTTTATTTTAAATAATATTATTTGTGATAGATACTAATAATATTGAGAAGAAAATTGTAGTTTATGAAAAAGAAAGTATTTACTTGAATCTGAAATCACCCATTCTGACCGCCATTGGTAAGTGACGTAATTTGTAAATTAGTTGGGATTATTTTTTGATTTATTATTTCCTATGTTCTTTTTTTTCGACACTTTAATATTTACCTACGGCATTCACCTAAATATTCCATGCTCTTAATTAGCCAGTGACGTCACGCCTGTCGCCGACGGAACGTCAGAATTGCCGGCAGTTGTTAAAAAGAAGAAGCCACCGTTGCCTGGCGGCGGCATGCGTTGTGAAAAGACTGTTGTTGAGCAGGCGGCAGAGATATCTGAACACAAGAAGAAGCACATGATCAATGTACTGTTGAGAGAGCAGACATCCATCGCGAAGAAGATCAATAAAGAGCAGACCAGACAAGAAAATATGGTATAATTTGCTGACCAAGATGGTTTTCTAAGTTTTTAACTAAAGATGGAAACAACGTTTAGTAATGTGTTTGTTTCTTAACAATATTGGTGCTGCGCGTTACATAGAGCTGTTTGTTCAGGTGAAAGCACTGAGAGAGAAGCGACGAAAGAAAATGGAGGCTCGTGAGATGGAGGCTGCAGCTGTGATCGGGTTGGGTGTGAGGCAGAAGACGATCGTCGAGGACAGACAAAAGGTAACTTTGTTTATTACTTACTCAGGAAGTACCGATAGTAAAACTCACCGCCTATTTTGGACACCATGTTAGTTTGTTGCAAGCAAGTTCATTTCCTATCAATAGCAATAAATAAATTCAACACCCGGTGTGACCAACATCGGTTAGAATATTGCACAATTGTGCGAATTGAAATCCTCCTGGCCTCACGCCAGTGTTTTAGTAGAAAGTACAGTAATACTTTGTATGAGTGGCTGTATTCAGGGAGAACGCGAAAGACAAATCGAACATATACGCGAGCGCGTCAACCGATTGAAAAACGAACGTCGATCCAAAGTGCCGGAAGCCGAATCGGAAGAAAATGACGGGGGAAAAGAGAAAAATGGAAGTGGCGAAGAGTAATATGAAATTAACGGAAGTTGGGTGTGTAGAAAATATTACCAAGTTGCCAACCAATCTTACTCCTGTTGATGCTGTGTTGAAAAAACTTGCCGTTGCCTGTGCACGTGTTATACCACGTGATCATGCCACCCATTGATTTTGCAAATAATTTCTATTGATTCTTTTGGAGTTTTTAAGGTGTAAATATCTGTAATTAATTTTTGAATTATTATATGTTTTTAATATATATATATATGTGTGTCTGCTCATAACTTAAAAACTATCCGTATTTATAACCATAATTTTATATTTTTGTAACCAGCAAAACAAAGTGAAGGTTTTAAATGTGCAACAAAGCATATTTACTATTTACCTAGATAAAATAAAACAGACTTTCTGTCCGTGGATTTGTTCCACTTTTTCAGAATTTATTGGATGCAAAGCAGTTGAACCAATTCAAATAGATAGCTTAGGGCTGCAAAGGTAACGTAGGCTAAAACAATTGCCTTTCTCTATAGAGATAAATTACAGTTTTACTGTGGTTTTAATTTGAAAACAACATGGTGTTTTTGTTATTCCCCTGACAATTTCATTACAAATTACGTTTTTTGTAAGTCCCTTGAATATTACTCATGGATAAAGCAATAAATGAGTTTTTTAATTTGAATGAAACAGTTTCAATAAATACTTTTGTAAACATGTAAAAAGTGCAATGTTTTTATTTACTTTTTCTTGTTTGCAAAATATCGTTTGTTGCCCGGGCAACACCGTGAGTGCTTCTGCTAATTAAATATAAATGATGCGTTTATAATTAAATAACATGACACACGTGCATTCAGCACGAAACACGCTGTGGATGCTAGAGATGTAGCTGCTCGATGGACGATTGGGATTACATCCCACTGATATCTTATGATCGGTGTAAGGAGGCTTCTGTTACGGTGTATGTAATATGCTTCCACTTACGTGTTAGTTTGTTAGCGTGAATGTTGTTTGAGGTTTCTGTTTTACATTTATTCATTATGGTTTATGGAGAGATTTTTTGTAGCGCAATGCAAGAAGATTGTGTTGACGATTGCCAATTACAAAATACGATCTCAAAATTACAGGCAATTGTTCAAGACGTTTTAAAGTCGTTAAAGGGTAGGTATAGAGTATCATTTGTTCGTAGGTTAATCGAAACGGAAAAATCCTGTTCCTACATTATATATACTGGATGGCATAACGTGGAAGAACATTCCTAACTCCTGGTTATCGTAAATTGATTTTTAAAAGAAGCCATTCAGGATGTTGACGAGCCTTTTAATGGCGTCCATGAACGGTTTTGTGTATTCGATCAAAAAACGCATTTGATATCTTCTCTGTTGATGTGACTAAAAATAAGCTGTAGGTTGAAGACGAAGATACTGTACACGTCGTGTTAGACGAGGGGCAGCCGAAAAAAGGTAAAGAATATGATAACGAAGATGTGATCATCCAATAGAGGGGAGTACGATCTTTAATCATCGGACACCGTCCAAAGGCGAGACAACCAATAATTTCTTGTAAACACCTGAGAAAGATCAATTGCATCATTCAAAATTATTTAGAAGAGAGTTTAAAGCAAACAACGATTGATGAATATTCTTGCACTCGCAGTTAGCATATCTGATGATGTAGCTTTTCTGAAGATAGCAATTAAAATGGTTTACGTTTCATAGTGTCTTTACAATAACTTTATATTTCGTCCTTCCTTGTTCCAAGCGCGTAGATAAAACTACTGTTAACTCAAACTTTCATCTTAAAATCTCTGCGGAGGAATATATATGAAAATTCCCGAAAAACATTAAAAATGTGTAATGCTTGGTGCATTTGTTTACACGAAACAAATCAAAAATATTTCGTGTTCAATTTATTTGAGAACACACGCGTGTGCTTGAAATTTCCTTTATTCGAATCTAAACTTATTGTACCTCTTCAAAGATGTCCAAACCAAAGCTTCGTAAGTTTACCATTGCATCAAATTTTTTTTAAGAATCTTAAATGTCAGATTCAGACCTTCGACGTGAGATAGCTAGTGTACTCTACACTCTATGTTAGACTAGCAATGTCAATGATAATTATGATATAAAAACAAGTATTGATAAATATATATTAACAATATGAACGCAAATTCATCTCAAACACTATTTCACTAGCTAATCACTAGAGTAAATGCGAGTATTTTTTAAACAATGGTGATTGCAACAATGGCAACCCCCTTCAAAGGGAAACGTCATGTAAAACGAGCGATGTGACGATTTCTTCCTCAATTCTGCAATCAATAATTAAAAATGAGAATGTGTTACATGCGGCCCTAACTAAACTAATCTAACCTGTCCTAAACTAACTTAAAACCTAATCTAAAACATAACCCTATAACACAATGCATTAGCATCAATAAAAACAGAGATAACTGTATAAATATGTCGCGTGGTTTATCCTGTGTTTTCAAACTGATTAACTATATATATGGTACACATGAAAGTTAAGAACTGTTGTGCAAGAATCTGCTAGAATTATTGTTCTCACTAAAACCGTACAAACATTTCATTTTCAATTTTTTTCCATTTGAATTAATTTTACAGGTTTTCAAGGTCAATATTTTCTGAAACTTTGTGTAATAACACTTTACTCAAATCAGTATCGACTGCTAGAACACTATAGGACAAATGCACAACTACTGTAAGTTCACACAAATAATCTGACGCAAATTTTAGATTTTAGTGAGATATGCCAAAACAGAAACTATGCTATAAATGACTTGTTGATATTGCTTTGGGTTTAGTGTATGAAATAAGATTTTATGTTTAGATTCGAAAAGCAAAAGAATGACATGTCGTAAAAGATTTAAAATTGTTAAAAAGGTAACATTGATTTGTGCATTGGGTTAGCTTCTTTGATGATGTTTCCTTTGAATGACTTTTGACAGAAGTGACTACTATTTTTGATACCTGATTCCAGGAACCCAATACATTTTGATATTTTGAGAGAATCTTTCTCCCATGTTAAGAATTAAAAAGGGTTTTAGTTTATTTTGTTGCACAAAATCGTGATCATCTATTCTCATTAATAAAATGCTTTGGCCTTTTGGCGTTAGCTTCCTAATACTAATCTTTTTTGTAAACAAAACATATTTACCAAATAATTATAATCTGAAAGACAGAAGAAAAAATATACAGAGACATAGTGGTTATACATACATACATGGTTATAAAGAATACCTAACAGGGCCTGAAATAAATATTATAAGCTCATCGGTCACGTTGACCGCCGTACTCATAAATTTTATCGGTCATCGAAGTTCGCCGTCGGTCAAAACTGACCGACATAAATAACGTTTCTATCGGTCAACTTAACATTATGCATTAGCATTTCAAACAATAATCTCTCTTTAACACCATGGAGACATGACTACTTAGTCAGAAAACTTTGGGAAAAGACACAGGGAATTAACTAATTAACGAGGTTGAACGAAATAAATAGCAACATCAACGAAAACACAAATCAAAAGATGCTCGTATCAGTCTTCTCATTATTAAAATTGTTACGTACGCAAATAAGTACGATTTTTACTGTTTCGCGATGTGCATTAATTAATTTAATTCATTGTCCATTGCCGCATTTTAATGTCTCCTTGCAATGTGTTTGTTAATCACTACTTAAGCTGTTGCCGGCTCTCTCTCCACATGCTAACATTCAATGCCCTGACGTATAAAATGTGACCGATCGATTTGGCGGTGACCTGAATGTCTCCATGGACCAGAGTCACTTGAAACCATCTCTACTATTACAGTGGAGAAGGCCAGCCCAGAGGCTAAACCAAACCGCGGAAAACATCTATACTGCGGGTGAATGCGCACCAACGCTGGGTCAGATAAATCTGCAGCTCATTGGAGGGTTCAAGCGCTCTACTTTCAGGCGAGCTCGAGTAGTGAAATACAGAAACAAAATGAGAAAAATGATGTTTTGTAATCTTCAATAACTTCGATCAATCATGCTGTTTCAATGCAATTGAGATTATCCCCACCGTAGGCATGATTTATCCAGTTTCTTTCTTGAATATTTTGTTCGCGTGTGGCAAATCGCACGTCATAAATATATTTTAATAGCCATGGCGTGCGATTTTTCAAAATAAAAATGGAGGGTTGTCATTTGATTTTAAAGTGTTGTATAATTTACCGAAATTAAATTAAATCCGCGCGAAATAACACAAACTTTGGTCGTCTGCGAAATTAAATCCGCACAAAATAACACAAACTTTGGTCGTCCGCGATATTAAATCCGCGCGAAAACTAAGAAAACCTACGTCGCCTATCTACAAGATTTGCACCTCACCAATAACTAATCTTTATTTGATAACTTTTTTTACAGGTAGAGATTTTTTGAGGTTTGCTTACCAGAAAACAATTGAATTCACAGATATATATGAATGAAGGTTTCTTTGTGTTTTGATCTTTTTTCTCGAAGCGAATGCAGCATAGTTATTCTGCATTTTAAAGCCTCTTTTCATTGAATATTGTAAACAAAACTGAATGTTTTGTGTTTTGATTTTTTCTTTCATCAATTGCAGCATAAGCGGATTAATTTTTGCGGACGTAGGTTTTCGCTGTTTTTGCGCGGATTTAATATTGCGGACGACCAAAGTTTGTGTTATTTCACGCGGATTTGATATCGCGGATGACCAAATTTGTGTTATTTCGCGCGGATTTAATATCGCGTACGACCAAAGTTTGTGTTATTTCACGCGGATTTAATTTAATTTCGGTAAATTATGGTCGTAAAAGAGGGAGCTCAACCATAGCTACTAACACTGCCGTCACAAACACAACAAAAAACGCGAAGTAAAATTGAGAGACATTCAAGAGCTCTTTAAACGAGGCAATAAAGGTGCTCAAAAGAAAGGAGAAAAGAGATTGAAGTTATAAATCTGGATTAGTTGTATCGTAGCTTTTTTTTATTCTGATCAAAAAGGACATAAAAAGACAATTCGAACTGTCGTCTTTTCCTATTAATGTTTAAATTTTTTTGGGGTGGAGGGGGATTTAATTCCAGGCATCGCCAAAATTTAGATTTTTCGCGCATATTTAATTTCGCGGACGGCGTATTATCGTGGTTTTCGCGCGGATTTAATTTTGCGGAAAATGCCTAAATCCGCGAAAATTAATCCGCTTAAGATAGTTCTTCTGCGTTTTAAAGTGTCTTTTCATTCTTTTTTGTATATAAACAAAACTGATTGTTTCTTTGTGTATTGATCTTTTTTTTCTTCCATCGAATGCAGTATAGTTCTTCTACATTTATCTGTCTAAGTTGAATGAAACTTTTAAACAACTTGTAGAATAGGTCCAAATGGTTACTGCGATATGACGGCTTCTTTGACACGCCAGGTCATTAGGGGGTTAGGATGTAGACACAGCATGCTCAGATTTTCATAACTAAAAACATGTTTTTCTTTTTTTCTTAAATGCGTACGTCATAGAAATACGTTACGCTTGGCATACGGAAAATACCAATTCAGGTACGTCATCGTACATTTTGCAAACTTAGCAGCAAAGTATCAGGCGTACCTACCGGTGAGCTGGTTTGTGAAAACGTACGCAAAAATAAGAAGACTGTAGTATATACTATCTTTATGTTGTAGACTGAAAAAATGAGTTTAAATGATAACAAATCCATTAATTATAAACATTAATTCAAGGTTCGATAGATCACGTCAGTCAATTTTTTGAATTTTAGTTCAAATAAAAAGTTTGCAAAAAAGTCATCGGTCAACTTGACCGTTGATATGCGCATATACGCCGGTCAACGGCCGTATTTCATCGGACATTGACCGATGACCGACAGCTATTTCAGGGCATGCCTAAGATCTGCAAACGTTGTGCAGCATAGAGGTGTAGTATTTCTGTGACTTGAAAGAGCAGTAGCAGCAACTTCAGAAGAAAGCTCCTTTAAGGGCAAGTTAAGAGAACAAATTTCTTGCAAAAACCCTGAGTGTATTACAGGCTGTACAGGGAACATATATTATTCAGGCGAAAAAATAAATCTCTAGATAATATGCTCGGCTGCTGCCATCACGCTTACTCGAAATTCATGTATGACCACGTGATCCACACCCCTGTTTTCCATTATGATTTATTATGAGCCGATGATGTTAGTGATAATTTATATTTCAGGTTGCCGAGCACCATCGTAAAAAAAGGAAGGAAGATAAATTAAAATCAAAACATAACAGTCAGTTATAAATTGATTTTATTTTTTAGTGACTAAAATTGATTTTGGTGTTTGCTATTTAGCTTAATTAATCACATCATCTCTGTACTTTTTTACACCAATATTGTTTATTCAGGCATTAAATTGGTTTGTTACTTAGTGACGTTTTAATATTAGAAAAACCAAAAGATCCCGGTATTCCAAATCTCTACCCATTCAAGGAACAGTTACTGAAAGATATCGAAGAGAGGAAACAAAAGGTTTGTCTAACATGTTAGGTTTTCCGGGGTGCAATTTTAATTATATACATATTTAATTACATATATTTATGACGCTGTAGAAAATGTTTGCCGGCAATCTTTGAGGTGTATATATAATTCTCCATCGCTATCATTATAAAGTAATTTAGTTCAAAACCATGAAAATGAAAGTTTTATATCCGTTCTATTGTAACATATCATTAACTGATGACGGCCCAAAAGACATGGAAATCTGAACTGAATTCTTAATTTGCAAAAAATGTAAACATTTCAACGTAAATCATTTTGTGAAAATTTGTAGGAATTGTTTTTAAAGCGGATTGTTGTTGCAATGGTTGCTTGCAAAATCAAATATTAAGTTGCATTGGAATGTTTGGTGGCAGCTTATAACAATGAAATATAATGTTTGTTGTTTTCAAGGCGGAAGAAGCCAAACAGAAAAAGAAACAGGACAAAAAATCCCCAAAACGCAAACTTGAGGACCTTCAGAAAGATGCAACAAAGCGCGCAAAAATCTTCGAAAAGAAAGCCAACGCTGCAAGTGCTAACATAGAACACAATACAGTTGAACAACGTTCTCAGAAATCGTATTACAAAGAGTGTAAGAAGGTCGTTGAAGCAGCTGACGTGATTATTGAAGTCCTTGATGCTCGCGATCCAATGGGTTGCCGATGCCAACAAATTGAAGACCTGATCATGGAAGATGGCCAAAACAAAAAGCTCATTCTCCTTCTCAATAAAATCGATTTGGTTCCGAAGGATATTGTGGAGAAATGGTTAAAGTTTTTGCGTAGAACCCACCCCGCACTCGCTTTCAAAGCTTCAACACAAAACCAAAAAGATAAATTAGTAAGCATTATTAGTATTATTATTCAATATTTTGTTAAATAAAATTTTTACTTTTCAATTTTTATCAAAAAATATTTCCTTCTATCTCAATTCTATTCACACATTCAAAATCTCTGGTGTTCTACAAAAACAGCATTACCTGTCTTTGATTAAGGAAATCTAATTTTCCTTCAAGGCACAATCAAAGGTCTCCGCACAGCTGGCTACCGAAACCCTCCTCAAGACAAGCAGCTGTATTGGTGCCAGCACTCTTATGAAACTGCTCGCCAACTACTGTCGTAACATGGACATTAAAACAAGCATAACTGTTGGCGTTGTTGGACTGCCTAATGTTGGAAAGAGCAGTGTGATCAACAGCTTGCGTCGATCAAAAGTTTGTTTAGTTGGTTCAACACCTGGCTTAACAAAGTAAGTTGTGTTAACATTGAATCTTTTATTAACCCAATAATCAGTTTTATTTTTGCTCACGTGACCTTGTGATATTGCATTTTTTCCCGTAGAAAATATTTTTATTGTTTTTGCGGTAAATTGACAGAAGATTGACATTTTTCGGAATATGTTCCAAATAAAACTCAAATTTTTTCACAACAATTTAAATAATTCTGCGCTACTTTCTCGTTACTGTAAGTAATAATATTCAAATGAAAGAGAAATGTTGGAGAATATTTATCTCCTCTCGTTCTTTGTTTTGTTGCGTGTTTTTATAACAACAGTTTTTATATTCTTTTACACTTTTATTTGTTTTATTATTTTTATTCTGGTTTCGATACCAGTTTACTATCATGTCTGTATTTACAAATTTTATGAAACTTTGCACCATTAAACAAAAATAAAAGACCTATACTCTTAGTTAACACCCAAATTTAACCTTTTGTGTTGTCAAAATTTGAAGCAAATCCGAGGTGGTACTCATGGGCAATTTTAAGAAATTTGGTGATTTCATATGAAATAACACGCAAACTGTTTCTTCCTTTTACGGATAGAAATGACTGAAAGTAGGTTAGCATTTTTATGCACATTTAACCGCGAGGAAGATCGAAACAAGCTGCAAGACAACAGAAAAACAGAACCAAATTTTCCCCGTTATCAATAATATTTATTGTTTTCAAACTCATTTGTTTAATTTTGAATGCTCGGTTTTGATACCAGTTTACAAGTTTAATCGCAAACTGATTGATACACTGGGAAAACAGGATTCTACCAGTGTTCAATAGAGACTTGTTATGAAACACTTATGAATCCCTTTAATCGCGATAAACGTCGTGAAATCGTTTAATCATAAACAATTTTGTTTCTTCTTCGGATCAAGTCTTTTTTAAATTTTTTTTAAAAGGAATATGCAAGAGGTGCAGTTGGACAAGCACGTGAAATTACTGGACTGTCCAGGGGTTGTCATGGCGACAGGTGCCTCAGATATGCAAGTGATTCTACGAAATGCAGTGAAGGTGATCTGAATTCTTTACGTTGATTGCTTTTATTTTTAAACAGGCAATGAAAAATAAATGACCTGACCTTTCCTTAAAAATACATTATTTTCTCTAACCTTTTTTCAAAATTAAACAAATAGAAATAACAAAATTAAATAAAAGGAAGACATCCGTATGAAAATATAGTATGTTTATCTGTATTTTTACAATTTAAAAATGTATTATCCAACTTCTTTAAAATATCAACATGAATAAATTTGTAATATTAAAATGGTAAATGTAAAAACAAATGTATCAATTCATGATAAACACGATTTTGTTTGAATCTATCAGCTGCGTATCAATCTCCAATTATGTGCCGCTGTAATTTACAAATCATGTTGTTAACGACACATTGTTTTGTCTTTTATTCTATTTTGTTGTAGCATTTTTAAAATTTCAGTTTTTGTCAAATCCCAACAAATCTTGTTGTAGAAAGATCTCTCATTTTGCTTTCATGTTGTTGAAACTGCGACTGTCATAGAAGACAATAATAAAAACTTTAATAGTATTACGATTTAACATTTATAATAAATATACACTTTCAAACACCTAGACAATTTCAGGAGTGTCAGGCACACCTGGAAAGATGTTAACTGTGGTTAGGCGAGCGAAGTACCACACGCCTAATTTTTACTTATGAGAAAGCCTGTAGTAATGACTTGCAAAGCCCAATCAATGTTCAATATTCAACAATAGAACTCTCTTTTAACCTTGAAAATTATTTACTTTTGTTAAAATTGTTTATTTTAATATGTTGTTTAGCTAAAGATTTGCAAGAAGTAATGATCCCCTTCATATCTCTAATGAGTGTTTTCTAACGACAGATTGAACAAATCTCTGACCCTATCGAACCGGCCGAGGTGATTCTCAGTCGATGCAATAAAACAGAGGTCATGCAAAAATATTGTGTACCTGACTACGCTACAGCCAATGAATTCTTGGGACTATTTGCAAAACGGATGGGCAAATTAAAAAAAGGTGATGGATATACCGGTCAATGGGTATGCGGGTTATGTAACATCTTTGACCTCACGGATATAAGCATCCATGCCCTTTATGCATGGCTGCCACGGAGTTTAAAATACAAAGTTGGTATCTTGTGTGGGTTAACTCACCACTGTTTTTCCTCTTACTGGGGTTGGCGTTAGGAAGGGCATCTAGCTGTAAAAACATGTGCTTCAATAAACCATCAGATGATTAAACCTATGCAATTGTGGAAAATATCATCTTTTGAAAACGTGCAACCCTCTCTTAGCAGTGCATAAAGACCATTAATTAACTTTCTGTCTTCTCCATTCACACAACATCTTATTCACATGTTTTATTTATATTTTATTTACTACAGGTGGAGTTCCCGACAAGTTAGCAGCTGCGAAAATCTTACTTCAAGATTGGAACAGGTTAGAACATTTTGTGATCAGGTCACGCAATTAATTTGGTAAGAAGCAGAATTATTATAAAATACCAAAAATTATTATTTATTTATTTTTATTATTTTTATTTATTATTATTATTTTAGATTAGAACTCACTTATTTTATTTCAGGTGATGTAAGGTTTATTATGCTAATGGTGGCACGTTGCATATTTTAATTTATCTTTGTACAGTGGTAAAATATCTTTTCACACCTATCCACCATCTGAAGTAGCGAACCAGGAACATGATTCTTCTTCGGTTGTTCAGTACTGGGGGGCTGGTTTTGATCTGGTGAGTGTGTTCCTTACTAAAAGATTTCAAAAAAATATTTATAAATTCTGTGTTTTGTTCCTCCCTCTAATGTTGGATTCCTTTATGGATGTCTTACTTTCTTGCTTCTTTTATTAGAAGGATGTCTTACTTTCTTGCTTCTTTTATTAGAAGGATGTCTTACTTTCTTGCTTCTTTTATTAGAAGGACGTCTTACTTTCTTGCTTCTTTTATTAGAAGGATGTCTTACTTTCTTGCTTCTTTTATTATAAGGATGTCTTACTTTCTTGCTTCTTTTATTAGAAGGACGTCTTACTTTCTTGCTTCTTTTATTATAAGGATGTCTTACTTTCTTGCTTCTTTTATTAGAAGGATGTCTTACTTTCTTGCTTCTTTTATTAGAAGGATGTCTTACTTTCTTGCTTCTTTTATTAGAAGGACGTCTTACTTTCTTGCTTCTTTTATTAGAAGGACGTCTTACTTTCTTGCTTCTTTTATTATAAGGATGTCTTACTTTCTTGCTTCTTTTATTAGAAGGATGTCTTACTTTCTTGCTTCTTTTATTATAAGGACGTCTTACTTTCTTGCTTCTTTTATTAGAAGGACGTCTTACTTTCTTGCTTCTTTTGTTAGAAGGACGTCTTACTTTCTTGCTTCTTTTGTTAGAAGGACGTCTTACTTTCTTGCTTCTTTTGTTAGAAGGACATCTTACTTTCTTGCTTCTTTTGTTAGAAGGACGTCTTACTTTCTTGCTTCTTTTGTTAGAAGGACGTCTTACTTTCTTGCTTCTTTTGTTAGAAGGACGTCTTACTTTCTTGCTTCTTTTGTTAGAAGGACGTCTTACTTTCTTGCTTCTTTTGTTAGAAGGACATCTTACTTTCTTGCTTCTTTTGTTAGAAGGACGTCTTACTTTCTTGCTTCTTTTGTTAGAAGGACGTCTTACTTTCTTGCTTCTTTTGTTAGAAGGACGTCTTACTTTCTTGCTTCTTTTATTAGAAGGATGTCTTACTTTCTTGCTTCTTTTATTAGAAGGATGTCTTACTTTCTTGCTTCTTTTCTTAGAAGGATGTTTTACTTTCTTGCTTCTTTCAGAAAGCATTGGAAAAGGAAGAGAAAGAAGATATGAAGAGCCTACTCGACGCCATGCAATCTTCATTAGTGCTAGAGAAAGAAAACTCCATGCAGATTGAAGAAATTGAAGCTGAAGAAAGTGAGAAAGATAGCGAGGCGAGGAAACATTTTAACTCTTCCACTTTTTTGATGAGAAACTTATGTTCGTTCCATACATTCCATACATTCCCTTCCCAGTACTTAGTGTCGGTTTGTTGCATGCTATCTAACATGGTGAATTTAATTTTTACAGAGCGATGGTGAGGAAGAAACGATTGAAGATAAGGAGGGAAACCACGCACCAGAAGTATGTGATGTTCATTGTGAAAGTGAACCGTCATTTGGCGTCTATGTTAGTTGTAAGGTTGTCTTAATTATGAAGGATGCGAAGAACTCAATGCTTCAGTTTTACGTTCATTCGGAAATTCAATCTTTTAAAATATTAAGACAATAGATTGTGAATAATGTCATTCCTCCCACCATAAGAGGGTGGATGAAGAGCTTATTTTTAACTATAGTTATATGTTCAGCAATCTCTATCTTGTCCGGTCTTATAATCACAGAGAATTTTTAGGTGTCCGTATTTTCTGTATTAAACTAGGAGTTCTTGTTGTCATAGGAACCCGTGGTAACCATGTCTGCAGTTCGCCGCAGCAAGCGACTGTCGACGATAGCATCTCACAAGGTTGACGATGGAATCAACCTTCAATTGAATAAGGCAAAGAGGAAAGCGGCCAAGGCGAAGAAAAAAGATGAGAGAAAACAGAGTAAGAATCCAACTTAATTACTCTGTTTTCTCTCATCTTTTTTCTTCGCCTTGGCCGCTTTCCTCTTTGCCTTATTCAATTGAAGGTTGATTCCATCGTCAACCTTGTGAGATGCTATCGTCGACAGTCGCTTGCTGCGGCGAACTGCCGACATGGTTACCACGGGTTCCTATGACAACAAGAACTCCTAGTTTAATACAGAAAATACGGACACCTAAAAATTCTCTGTGATTATAAGACCGGACAAGATAGAGATTGCTGAACATATAACTATAGTTAAAAATAAGCTCTTCATCCACCCTCTTATGGTGGGAGGAATGACATTATTCACAATCTATTGTCTTAATATTTTAAAAGATTGAATTTCCGAATGAACGTAAAACTGAAGCATTGAGTTCTTCGCATCCTTCATAATTAAGACAACCTTACAACTAACATAGACGCCAAATGACGGTTCACTTTCACAATGAACATCACATACTTCTGGTGCGTGGTTTCCCTCCTTATTTCCCTCCTCATTTTTATAACATAAAGCGTACTAATGACGATTATTCTACATTTACAAAAACAGTTTCTAAAAATGAACTAATTTTTTGCATCGAAAAGCATATCATCCAAAAGAAAACAATTATATATATATATATATTTATATATAATTTATAGTTTTTATGAATAAATGTTTCCTTAAATCCCTCTTCATGCACGATTCATCCTTTCGTTTACGATTCATCCTTTCGTTTTAGAGACAAAGGAGCTGGAGGAAGAAGCATCGGAACGCTATGACTTCGATGAAATATAACTATTTTTTAAAAAACAGTTACTTTTTATAGTTTGAATATTTTGTTATTTTTGGCGGATTATTCTAGTTAGAGTGGACCAGTAGTGCATAGAAGGCGGCCGGGCCTATAATGCCAGTTCGCGCGCACAACCTAAACCCTTCGTTGCTTTCGCATTCTTTTTATAATTGAAAATAGCTGCTTCCGAATCAATTCATTCAACAATGCGGAAAGAACAACCAGAAATTCTAACATTCCATCGCGTTACTTTCATCGGCCATCGATGCTAGAATCCAGTCCCATCTCTTTGCACGACTTCCGGCTCCCAAACTTCTTCGGGTTGTTGCACTCTCTCGGTTCTCCCTCCTCCGCACGTGTTCCATTCACCCCACACTTCGCACCCACTGTTTTGACCGCATGGATCCTTGTGGCACGGTTTCTTGTCATCCGGATTCCCGAAGCCCTGCTCAGCGCAGATTTTCCCTCCAGAGCTCTGAGGTGGAGAATCGCAAGCACGTGTTCTCGTATGCCATTCTCTTCCACATGTCTTTGTGCACTGATCCCAGTGCGTCCACTCTCCATGATCACCGTTTATTGGACAAGGCAGTTCGTACTCTCACCTGTTGCTGTACAATCAAATATTGTAACTTCGTTCGAATATTGCGTGAAATATTGTACATGCATAATGTAATAAATTACGAATTTATTATTATTCTCAAATATTTATAACAGGATAAATTCCTCAGTCGTAATACTATATACAAGATTGTACATAATATTTACGCTGTTGTCCTGGAAGTCCTGTGGTCCATTCGACCATTGTACTCTTTATAAGAACACCAGCCTGAAAATCATGCAAAAAATAAGAACAAGCTCCTCCTGGGATAAATAACAGTCACTTCAAGAACAACAGGTGGCAATGTGGCCAAGAAATACATAACACCTGTTAATGGTTCTATCTAAAAAGAAATACATAATACCTCTTAATTTTTATTCAGCGTTTTTAAGGTTTCATAACTTTTAACAGTCTACATGCTTTTTTATAAGAATGATGTTTTTCCGTTTCATGATGGATATTCTTAACTTTTTAGTCGAAATCATCCTACTATATTCTTAAGGCTATACCAAACTTTTTGTACCCAGGAAGAAAAAATAAAACAGGAAAGGAGTAAAACAATTAACTTTAAGATTTCCAAGTAAATGTAACGAAAGACATGTTTTACAAATGGAAAGTATATGTTTGCATTTATAATGACAGAAAATAGAACCTACATGATAAAAAAAAAAGTTTTCCAATTGCACGTGCTTTTTCTTACAAAATAAATTTTGTACTTAAAAAATCTTAAGATGGCAATATTCTTAGCACATTCTTAACTTTTCGGCCAAATTCATCCTGGACATTCTTTTAAAGCGTATTCTTACAAAAAAAGCGTGTATTTGCTCAGATAAACTGCACTCTACTGTCCCACCTATTTCTGTATTCTCCAGAAACACGAGATACTCTTCCAACTGCCACTAGTTCAATGTTTCCGTTCCCTCTTCAAGAACCATCATGCACTCATCTTCTTTCTTTGTCCGGGTCTCCAATTGGTGGAACAAGCTTCCATGCAGTGTATTGCCCAAAAGCCATGTTTACCATCTCCAAGGCTTCAAACAAAGGATAAATTGTTTAGACCTTATGAAAATCTCTTAACTTTATTTCAGCCCTCTGCACTTATTTCTCATCTACTTCTTTGTCTACCTTCCACTTAGTCTATGTCTCTTTTACTGATCTTTCTTTCCAATACACATGACTCTGTTGAGTCATAGGTCCTGCCTCTCCTGTGTATTTCCTTACTAAAAAAAAAAAAAATTCTTGTCCGCAAAAATTAAAACCCTAAAAAGGCCCTCTAAAATAAGAACAAAATAAGAACATTTCAGCCTGAAAATTCTGAAAAAATTAAGAACAGTCAGCCTCAACCCCAATTTTACTGGTTCTTATAAAAAAAGAGTGTAGTCTACCAAATTTCCCTCACAAGGCTTTGGTTAACTAGTGGTAAGTTCTCAGACACCTCCCAAAGGTGACGCGTGCTCAGGTAATTCTCGTTTTGAACAAGTTTTGTATCTAGCGAGAATCGAACCTTGTCCGTTGCGGCCAGAAACATAAGTTTCGACCACTAGTCCACGCGCGCCAAACAACAGTAACAACATAAAACAAGTACCCGGGCTGGTTAATGTCGTGCCTCGCGACTCACATAGAGGACAAGCACTACACAAACATTACTACGCGGTACACAAACATTATTTTTATGATAATATGGAAAGATATGTGGCAAGTCCTCTATCATGTAGGAAGGTTTTCGTTGCCTTTTTAAATACTTGAATATTTAAAATGTACATGCATAATGTCGTAATAAATTGGAAAGTTAATAATTTGTATATTAATAAACATTACGTACAATAATAATAATAGTTAAATAGCGAGTAATAGTTAAATAGCGAGTAATAGTTAACTAGCGAGTAATAGTTAACTAGCGAGTAATAGTTAACTAGCGAGTAATAGTTAACTAGCGACTAATAGTTAAATAGCGAGTAATAGTTATATTGACATGGAAATTCAGAGGCCTGAAAAACGAGCGAGTCCTTATTGGAAAGTAAGGAATATTTACCGATGGTTGGATCGGGATTTGTGCATGTTCTACGTCTGTAGGCCAATCCTCCTGCGAATCATGACTGCATGAGTTAGTAAAAGATTATCTCTTTGATGTCATGAGGTTTCGTGGAATCTATACCAGGCGGGAAATATAATGAAATGTCCTGTTTTCTCGCTGGAAACGACGATAATTTAAATAGAACTTTACCCAAATAATCACAAATAATTTCAATTTTACTATTAAAAATATATTCCTGTTTCGAAGATGTTAATTAAATGAGATTTTGTTTAAGTGAATCTCGCTGGTTTTGAAATTATGTGGTTTCTATAACAATTAAAGGCGTTTTCAACACAAGAAATTATAGTTGAATGCAGGGGCGGAGCTAGAGAAAAATATTGGGGGGGGGGGTGCAAGGGTCATAAAGGCCGAATTTGCCGACAAGAATTTTTTTATTCAATAAACACAAAAAACTGAACAATACATAAAAACTAGACCAAAGAATATATGAAATGTGTGTTTATTTGTTCGATATTAAGACTCTTCTGGTCTTAAGTGTAGCCCAAATGGTGGCAAGTTTTTCAACACGTACATTATCGGTGACGTTTCTCTCACAAGCCACACAGTTAACATTAACTGTTCAAGTCTGTCGTCAATCATTTTTGATCTGGCTACCATTTGTGTTCGTTCGATTGAGATTACTCAATAAAATAGTTTGAAATGTATGCTGCTGTGATTGTTTCATCATTTGAATTAGTTTCATGTGAAAATGTTTTGGTTTTAGATTTATTCAATGATAGATTTGAATTTGTTAAATCTCGCATAATTGTTACATTTTTCAAGCAATTAAATCCGTCACAACGTCGACGACAATGAGAGTGAATGAATGATGATTCACTCACTCTGGTTGTCAACGTCAGTCAATAAAAATTGCGTAATGAGCATACACAAAGTAGAAATCAAAAGTTATTGATCCAATGATAACATATAATGACGACGCTTTTTGTTCAGCATTACAACAGAAGAAAGAAGGTAGAAAACAGGAAATTTTCATTTTGCCGACAAGGTTTGGGAATTTGCCGACAAACAAAATGTTGGGGGGGTGCCGCACCCCCCCCCTTTGGCTACGCCCCTAGTTGAATGGGACTAATCGCCCTTTTCTTGAGAGTTCGCTCAGAAAAACAAAAATAATCAAAATTTCAATTAAAAAAACATATAGTAATACTTATTTACCTCCACACGTGACCGGACATGTTGAAAAGTTCTCCACTCCGTGTAACCGCCGTCATGAAAAAACACAACCCCGTAAAACTCCGTTAGTATGAAACAAATGATTGACAACAAGGTAACGTTTACATCGGTGCCGGTGAAATTGACGAAGCACATGGCGAATTTGTTGACTACATCTAGAAATGTGCAAAGATTAATATAAGTCGGAACAATGTGAACACCTTTTCTGCGTTCTGCTATTACTTTCGTATTTTGTAAACAAGTCTCAGTAAAGAAACGTCCTATCGCTCTCAATGCTTTTTTCCAACTCCCAAAATACTAATTTACATTTAAGCTGCGCATGTGCGTTCTATAATATATGCTAATTTATTCCACAATATAACAATTTTGAAAATAAAACCATCTTTCTTAAATCAAGATTTAGTTTTGATACAGCAATTGTTTATTAATCGCTTTAAACCCAATGATCTACGCAAAAAAATCTATTTCAACTTTACATCCTACGAAATCAGTTCCAACAGGATTTCCATGCTTTAAAACATTTTTCAAAACACGTTCTGATAATCACACTTTAACATTATTGAGATGGTTATGCACGGACGATTTTCAAGCACAGATGGGTTCATCAACTTAAAAACTGTTGCGTTAGAGATATAAAAAAATGGTAAACATCTCCTTATTTTCAGAGACATTGAAACAAAATATGAAGCTTTTAGAAAAATTTTTAAACTTAATTTCCATTTTTAATTAAAAGGAGATAAATAAATAAAGATAAATAATATATATAAAAATAATGGTTAACTGAAATTATTGAAACAGCGATATCTGAGGATTCACCGAATATATATGTTTTAAAGTTAGTACACATGTACGATTTTCTGATTTTCTACCTAAATTTTCTTAAAATATCGACATTATAGACGTTGCTAGGCAACTTAATATCAAACTTATCTATAGAAAACTGTGTTTTGGAAACATAGCTTTCACCATGACGTAAAAAATCATGGATAGTCCCATCTCCGGCATATCTGCCTTCCTCGGTTACAGTTGAATTCCTGAACGATAATCATTACGTAATGCAAGCTTAGCTCAAATTGATTGGATGTCTGGTTGAGCGAGTTTCGTAGGCGCAGATGGGCGTCCTAAGTACATCAGAACTAACCAGAGAGGGCTATTGAAAGATTAGTTCGGGTTCAATTTTCAAATATAACCTTCTTTGCACCTCCTGTTTCTAAACAAACAAAAAAAGTTCTTAAATAAAAAAACTAAATTTAAAACACTATCATAAAGTATTAAAATCAAATGTTTTAATTTACCAAACACAATAACACAATTTAAATAAAGTACTAGTTCAAGTGATAAATATAAACATAACAAATAAATATTTCATATTTTTTTTCTCATATATGCTAAATAACTAGATAGAAAGGAAAAAGAAATATATATTTTAAAAAGTGATTATTTTGAATGGCTGGTGTCATTCAATAGAAAACTAGGGTTAAGTTAGTATACTTTAAGATATGATCCCAATTTAAAATGCATTGGTAACTTATCGAGTATTTTCCATATTTTGAAGTATTGAACCGAAGTAAATTGAGTTTTCTTGTTGCGTGACAGTGTAATCTGATGACTTTGTCACGAGGATGAGGACCGGGGAGAACGGAGGGGTGTGTAAATTATAACGAGTTTTTTAATGTACACGTTACAATTTTTGAGAAGACAGAAACCTTCGTGAATTTATTTTAGACATAACATTTTCAACAGACAAAGTCAAATTTTTCACTTGTAACTGAAAAGTAGCAACGGTTTCTTTTAGAAACAAGTTTTCTTTCTTCATTGACGACGATTCTATTTGAAGTTTGAGGTAATAAGAAACGAGGTCAGCTTTACTGAATTTGTTAAGTTGTTCAGTGTTTAAAGACATATTTTGGTTAGAAGTAAGAAGAAAAAGTTTACACCATAGAACTTTAACTAAATTAGCAAATCAGCATGAATGTATTATAAAAAAAATGATTCAATAAAAACGTTGTATGTTAGGACAAATATTGCAAGAAAAGGCGTGTGAATCTTTAGAGAGTAGAGGTACTCCGTCCGGTGGCAAGCAGTCAAGCGTTAAAATCTACTCTCGTGGGAATATGGGACGAAAATAATCAGCGATGGAGTGCAGTAAATTGTTTGTAAAAGAGGAAGTTTTTTTTTAAAGACAAAATTATTTTTTCAGGCTCAAAATATAATTGAATTGAACAAAATCGACAACCTCAAATTTCCTCAGCACCCGCAGCATCACGAGTTTTTAAACGCTTCTAAAGCATGTTGAGGTTGGTTGTGTGCCTTGTGTTGATGTCCTCGCTTTTCGCAAAAACATGCAGTCCATTTGACGGAACCGTCAACATATGGAATGAAGATAAAACTGGGTTGCGACTCGTTTTTCGCATCGCATTTCTTATAAACGTTATATTTATATTGTTAAAAATTCTAATCAATATCGAAATTAAATAAGAAATAAACGATTCACCTTATTAGCGGCGCGCCAAAAACAACACAACAATATTTACTCATCACCTATCAAAGCATTGATTGAAAGTGAAATCCATAAAGTCCTTTAAATGTTTTATTCCTGAGTAATAATCAAGGGACATTCCCTTCGAATTTTTTTTGTAATGAAATTGTCAGGGGAATAACTACACCACAACGCAAACTTTATATTTACTAGGTCGTCCTCAGACAAGCCGAATTGGCTTTACAATGCTAATTAAGGACTGTGAGGTGCAACTCCTCGCAGTCCCAAATCCCGCTCTCCGTGTTCGATCATTAGTCTAACAAATTTCCCTCACAAGGCTTTGGTTAACCCGTGGTATGTTTTTCAGGCACTTCCCAAAGGTGCCGCGCGCTAAGGTGATTCTCGTTTTGAACAATTTTTTTGTTGTATCAAGCGAGAATCAAACCTGGGCCATTGCGGCCAGAAACATAAGTTTCAACCACTAGACCACGCACAAACTTTATCCTTAACAGAAACACCATGTTGTTTTCAAACTAAACCACTATAAACCCACGATACATCTATGTAAAGTAGAACTTTTCATGGCCCATGTTACCTTTATATATCCATAGAAAGTAACCATTTCCCTTGGACCATGCTATCTATTTGAGTTTTTGAAAAAGTCAAACAAATCCACAGAAAGAAATCCAGTTTTATTCAATTAGATTGCTAGCGTTAGCCCCAGTGTTTAAAATCTTTGGGTGATATTAAAGGTTACTAAGATATCTAGATAAGGCGTTAGGAGCACTGTCATGTTATTGTGATGTTGTTATAGCCCAAAACGGCTTCTTTATGATTCCTGGAGGGAAAATGGCAACAGCGAAATTAAAATTAACATCAGAAGTGCAAAATCTACAGATCCATTGCGGAAAGAATGTTGTAAAGATTGGAACATTGGTGTCGTTCAACTTGTATTGGTGTAGGAGTGAAAACAGTTCAAACCGAGTAGAGTACACTATGGTCTACAAAACTATCGATGTTGTTCAAATCTCTTTCATAGCTGTTTACGGTCAGGCAATATGCGGGGGTATTACAAATATGGTGAGCACGACAACTACCAAAACACCACAAAATGTGACAACCACTAAAACACCACAAAATGCGACAACCACCAAAACACCACAAAATGTGACAAGCACCAAAACACCACAAAATGTGACTACCACCAAAACACCACAAAATGTGACAAGCACCAAAACACCACAAAATGTGACAAGCACCAAAGCGACGTCCGGTTCATGTCCGCCGAAATACAACTACAGAGAAGCTTTACACAAGTCATTGCTGTTTTACGAAGCGCAGCGTTCCGGCGTTTTACCCGCAGATAACCGCATACCGTGGCGTAAAAGCGCAACAACAAAGGACGGCTCAAAATGCGGAAAAGACCTCGCAGGAGGGTACTTTGACGGCGGCGGCTTTGTAAAGTTTAACTTTTCCGGAGCTGCTGCCATTACCGTGTTAGCTTGGGGAATGGTTGAGTTCAAAGGGGGATACAGGCTAGCTGGGGAGTATGATTACGGAATGAAAGCCATAAAGTGGGCGACGGATTACTTTATTAAGTGTCACACAGGTAAAAAAGACTTTTGAATTATTTAATGTCTGAACAACCGTTTTGATTACTATCTACTACCTCTCTTACTGGGAGGTTTGAGTTTGTAGCACAAGTTGGAAACGGCCACCAAGACGCCTACGTCTGGGAAAGAGCGCACGATATAACGAAAAACAATCGTTATTGCTACTTCCTAAATGCAACACATCAGGGTTCAGATCTCATTGGAGAAGTCGCATCAGCGTTAGCCGCCAATTCAATCGCGTTCAAGACATACGACAAATAATACAGCACAAAGTTGTTAAAGCACGCTAAACAGTTGTACGACTTCGCAATGAAATATCAAAAATATTCAAAATATTCGCACAGTATTCCGGAGACTGAAACGTTTTATCTGTCTTCCAGTGGAGACACGGATGAGTTGGCATTTGCTTCTGCTTGGTTGTACAAGGCAACGCAAAAGTCGAAATATCTCCGCAACGCGGAAACCTTGTGGGGGCGCCTTGAGGAATATGCGAACGAATTTTCATGGAATGAAAAAGGACGCGGAGTCTCTGTATTTCTCTTCTCCTTGACGCGTAAACCCATTTACGATGAATTTGCGAATAGGTTCTGCAGTTGGGTGTTCGGGAGTGCACCCAGAACGGTCAAGGGAATGGTATTTATACAAGCCGAAGGGTCGAACAGCCTTGCGGCCAATGCAGCGTTTGTTTGCTTGGTCTTCTCAAAATACACCTCTTCTGCGAATTACACCAGCTTTGCAAAACAGCAGATAAACCTTTTATTGGGAGACGCCGGACGAAGTTATGTGGTTGGGTTTGGAAGAACCCCACCTGTACGCCCTCATCATTCAGGTACGTCTTTCTAATAATCCCCTGTACGCCTCGAACATTCCGGTACGCAACAATCAACTCAATTCGACGCATAATTACGCCTCATAATTATGCGCAAATGTATACAGTTGACTCTCTCTAATTCGAATCCCAAGAGGAAAATATTTTGTTCGAATTATAGAGAGATTCGAATAGTAGAAAGTCTCTCTTATTCGAATTTTCAGGTTTAAACGGTGAAAATTCGAATTAAAGAGAGAATCGGAATTTTTGAAAAATTGAGGTGAAAAATAAAAAAGAATGATCAAGTTTTCTTTGATTCTTTTTTTTCTTTTCCTAAGTTTCATGATCATACATGAACAAGTGACAGTTGCTGAAAAAGTGTTCAATTTTTTATTGTTTCGTGTTAGATAGATAGATTGTCAAGTCAAACACACGACTCGCGTCGCTGAGGCTTTCCACAAATCAACTCCAAATTTCGTAAATCTGACGCAGTTCATCAAGCCATAGTCACAAGAAAATATGATCAAACTTCATACAAAAGACGTGTATTTGCAAAAAATCAAAACATTCAAACAGAAATTCGAATTTTGAAAAAAACACATTCGAAAGTGTTAACGGTTAGTTTACACTCCGAAAATTCAAATTACAGAAAGGATTTTGCCGAAGGGACCAGAAAATTTGTTCGAAATATGGAGGTTTTCGAATTACAGAAATTCGAATAATAGAAAGTAAATTATAAGAGTTTCTTAAGGAAAATTGACGGTGACTTAGAATTCGTTCGAATTATAGAAAGTTCGAATAATAGAGATTCGAACGGTTTTTTATTCTTATTCTATATAATTGTCAACAGCACATTACACTTATATATTTTTAAACATAATTTATAACACCCTTCAAAAATTCAACATGATAGAACTATTCTATATTAAAATATTCATCGACAACGCGCTCATTAATACACGATATTCGAAAATTAGAAAATTCCGCGGAATCATAATTCGTGCATGTTAAAATGTTTCTTTGTTACATAAACACAAAAAAAGTAGATACAATTAGTTACCGCCGAAAGATTTCTGTTGTCAAATAAATAACGTTTAAATCCCTTGATGCCCATGTCATTAAATATATCTACATTTTCGTGCTTTTCCAACATAGAAGCATTTTAACAAGCACGAAATGTGATTTCAAATTATTGACTGACTTACGCGTATTCACAAGCTATATGAATAATATACCTTTAATCCAATAAAGCATGAAATCCCCAAAAACCTCTGTCGGAAACAACGCCATTTTGATTTTAGGTGCATCATGTCCAGTCGCAGGTAAATGCGGTTGGGACGTTTATTATGGCCCCAACCCAACCGCTAACCGGGGCGTTGATTGGTGGTCCCACAAATCCGGATGGTATTTACGAAGACATTCGCCAAAATTTCTTAGCTAGCAGAGTAGCAGTAGAGTATAACGCAGGATATCAATCAGCACTTCCCGAACTAATTGTTCTAAGGCTACTTCTTTTCACTTTCGTTAATAAGTCTATCTCGAACATAATCCCACGTGAGGTGGTCTTCAGCGATAGTTTCTAAAGCAGTTATTAAGTAGTTGTATTCGTCAGGTAAACTGCTTATCAAAAGAATCACGAGATCTTTTTCAGCTATGCTATCATCGATCGCTTCCAAATGTTCAGGCAAAGTCTTAATGTAATTGATATGTTCCGTCATGTTTTGACCTTTCTCCATCCGGGCAGAATACAGTTTCCTTCGGTAGAAAATTTTCTTTGACAATATTTTTTGTTAAAAATGTTTCTCAAGGTTTTCCCATGCTTCCTTAGCAGTTTACGACGAGCGAATGTAAATTTCTAAATTTGTTCGAAAAACGCACACAAATGACGTCATATGATCAAGTATATTCCATTCGCTTCCGTCAATATTTTTATTTTCCTAGTTGTTTTTTTTCTAGTTTTAGACTGGATGAAGAAAACGTAAGCATATTTACATTTCGTCAGCATAAACAAATAAACAAACAATAAAAAACTGCAAATATGCACATAACAAAGAAAACGTACTTGGAACGAAAAGCAAACCACTTGGGAAAAACCAACCGAATAAGTTTGTTGCAATTCAAATTCCTCTTTTTTTCTTTCTCTCGATTAAAACTATTTTATTTGCTACAAAATTAAATTTATTAAAAATACTTTATTCCATTCCGTGGCAAACAAACCGAAAGACAAAACTCGCTAGGATTTCTCCGACTTATTCTGTTTCTCCGACGTCGGATTTTCTAACGACGTCGGCTGAAAAATGTCGTCGCTTAGCGAAGGAAGACTGTCGCTGGGGTTAGCGCCGACAGTCTGAAACGTCGTCTCGTCGGATTCACGTCTAGACAGATTGACGTCATGCATGGCACCGATCGTGTGGTAATGCGAGTGCGCGTTGAGGGCTTTCGCTGTGAGGGGTATGATGGGCTGTGTTTGCGATTTCAGTTTTTTCTCCTTCACTTCGTACGAGTGCAAAAGTGAGGTGAGGTTGACCGCGGACAGTGATTGAGAAAGAAGCTGATTGGACGAGGGCGTCTTCCCTTTCGCGTCCGATGAGCCGCTCTCCCCAGTTCTCTCGCTACCAGGTTTCATTTGCTGCACTTGACTTTTTAACTTCAACTCGTTCAAACTGGGCTTCGCGACCTTCGCTTCGTTTTTCTGAGTCACGTCTTTGCAAGGTTTGTTTTTCACCATTGAATCGAGTTGCTCCAGATACATTTGCTCTAAACGGGCCCCATCCCCCGTCTTTTTCTCGCCTATTTTCATGTCGTCGAAAGGGTTGTTTTGCTGGGAGATCTTCCGTTCAGTGGTCTTCGCCTCGCCGTGTTCACGATCAAAGCTTCCACTGGCGTCACCCTGCGAACGCATGCCAGACACAAGTCTAGCCAGCTCTTCGTTATGGCGTCGCAAAAGATCTGTCGATTCCTTGCGATGTCTACAGAAAGTACGTAAAAGAATGAAGGATGCAACCCTAACAAAACGTTACTGAAAGAATTATTACCAGCAGCTATACAAACCCCTTGCAAAGTGCACTGATAGAGACTAACAGTGTCATCATGCCAACTCTTCGTGTTTGTATATAAATACGTATACGCGCGTCTACCTGTATATTTAAACCTTTAAAAAGTAGTTTTTGGCTTCCACTTAATACTCATCTCCTTAAAGTTTTTGCAAACGCTCTATACATTTCATTTGCCGCCATTTTCGTATAATTATGCGTCTCTTTCGACTGTTGCATTGACCACTTCATTTACAGATTTAGCCCTCTCTCTCCAATTTGGTGTCGTGTCGCCACTTGTAGTAGCAATCTTAATCATCATCAGTGCAACCTGGTCCAATATTAAGTTCAACCAGACGTGTAAAGCGGTCATCTCCCAATAACCTGACCATGACACTAAAAATGCCCGCTAGATGTTCAACTGTTGTCGCAGTTTTAGTGTATTATTTTACAGAACAGAAACGCAGTTTTAGTGTATTATATTTTACAGAACAGAAACGCAGTTTTAGTGTATTATTTTACGGAACAGAAACGCAGTTTTAGTGTATGATTTTGCCGAATAGAAAAGCCGTTTGAAATGTACAAACCTGGATTTGATTTTATGGTAATCTTCCGATGTGATGACGCGATGTATGAGCGTGTCCGGGAGGACTGGGACGAGCTTCGAAGTGACTTGAGGCGATGAAGATTTCGATGACGTCAGCTAAAAAGGAGCGGACAATTTCTTACTCTTTAATTTTACTTGTCGCTGGAGATTCAGTGTTACAAAGTATCTTTATGTAGAAGGTTTGATAGCATTCCCTAATTACGATCAGAAAGCCAATTATAGTATTCACTCCTATATAGAAAGTGCAAAGGAAAATGTAAAGAATATAGAGCGCACTCCATCGTCGGTTTTGATTGGCTGCGTATCTTTTTTTGTCAAGTCGTCGATGGGTGACATGCGTGATGATGGCGATCCAGACCGGCTCTTTGTTTCTTTTTGTGGCGGAGTTAAATCGGCACACTAAAACAATAACACCAGTGTATGAATCATCAGTTGCTATGGTTGCTAGTAAGTTAATGAAAATCTAAAAAACACAGAAGCGTGGTTTGAAGTAAACGGATTTTAAGTTACATATTTATTAGATCCTAACCGAATGAGATTCCGTAGGCCCGTCAATATAAAAATACAATGTACGATAAGTTCAAAATAAAATCGACATAAATTTAATGTCAAACTACAAAGGAAAACGAGTTGGTGCTCGCTACACTAACCTTTTCGGACAAAATTTAAGCATATTATCGCATACATTAATTTCGGAATATTAAATTTCTGAAAAAGCATCAGAGATTCACTGGTGCAACTTTCCAACTTCTAAGAATATATTGTAACTTATTCAAACCTCTTTCGCTGTTTTATCCGAGGATAGTATGGGATCGAACTCCAATACCGTGCTGCTTCGGTTGTTCAACTTCTGATGTCCGGGAAAATGCTCCAACTCCGTTACAGCCGTTGTATCCGGTATGCTAGTCACTGTCGATTGGACGTCTGGTACGCTACTCACTGTGAACGAGTGCTTTATATTTTGAACCACCGTGCCAGAGATGGGAGTGGACGGTCTTTCGGGTTGGTCGGGCGGAGAGAGAACTTCTGAGCTTACCGACGTTTCAACGGGTTGAATGTTGAATCGACCAATCGATGCTATGTTCACCTTCTCGATGGAGAAGCGCCCGTTTAGCTTTGTTGTGACGGGCGGCACATCCATGGGGGCGTTTGTGGGCGGACTACTTTCTTGGGCCTTCTTGTCGCTGGTGTCGAGTAACTCCGTGCTGCTGGATGATGAAACCGTGTCTTGGTTCTCATCCTGAACGATAATGAAATCACGATATAGAAAACCCTAAGCACGCGAGTAAACCCACAAAGTTACTAGCACATTAGCGTCTCAGTTGATTAGCGCTGTACGCAAAAATGTTACACTAGACAGAACTTCAAACGTTCACGGAGAAGAGCAATTTCATGCTTATAAAGATGGGAAGAAGCAAATACGTCGTCAGGAAGTGGAGGTAAAGAAAGGAAGAGTAATGAAAAAATATAACTATCTAGAAAATTGGTTGACAAAAGAAAGAACAGTGGAGAAACATCTGAATCGCATAGAAGGAAGAAAGAATAATAAGAAAAATAAAAGCGATAGGAAACAAAAGTAAAACAGGAAAATGTAGCACAGAAGTTAATGTTAATGTATAACTTTAATAATTCAGTTGGTTTGAACCATTAATTCAAAAATAAAAAACTTCACAACTTTTCTGGCTACTTCGCTCAATCCACATTGGCGTTCTCTTTACAAAAGGAAGAGGGAGTTTTTGTCATCAAAGATACGTAGAAAAGTAAAGGCGTAAAAGAAAGGTTAATGAGGTGATAATGAGGCGTGTGGAACGCTGAGTATATGACACGTATGAGTTTGTGAATGATGTAAAAGTATGGGTTGCCATGGTAAGAAAACAAACTTTTTTTAAAACGAGATACACAGAAGAGGCAGGGCCTATGACTCAACAGTCCTGTGTTTTGGAAAGAGAGATCAGTAAAAGAGACGAAGACGAAGAGACATAGACTAAGTGGAAGGTAGACAAAGGAGTAGATGAGAAATAAGTGCAGAGGACTGAAATAAGGTTAATTTTCATTAGGTCTAAACAATTTATCCTATGTTTGAAGCCTTGGAGGTGGTAAACATGGCCTTCGGGGAATACACAACATGATAGATTGTTCCACCAATTGGAAACCAGAACAAAATGATGTACAGAGAGATGCTACAAAACTACTGCTATCGTTGTAGAATAAACAAACGTTTCACAGGTTGTACAGCATACCTCGTGTTGTTTCACGTTGGGCGATTCATCGACACTGGGTGGCTTAGCGAGCTCATAATCGCCTCGCTCTACTGAAGCGACTATTTGTTGGAGCAACTTCGTGAAATAAGTCTTGTTTACTTCACGCAAGTGTCCGCGCTCCATCTGAAATGAAAACCGTTTTTTTCGGAAACACGTGCAGAAACCTGTACGCGCAGTACAAGCGTTAATATCTCGCAAAGGAAACAAACTGTCAAATATACCAGTAACGACGTAAAGACCATTATGTTTCCCTCTAAGTTTTTCCTCCTTTTATTATGTTTTTTACTTTTTTTTGGTATTTTACACAGGACCCAAAGTAGAACAGGATTTTTGTATATTTGTAAATACCTAATGTATATATATTATTTTACACTATTTTGATTTGGTTATCCTGTATAAAAATTTGTTTATAAATAATAAATAATGTAAATGGAACATCTAGTTTATACAGCGCAACGTATTTTCTACCCACCATTTTATCTGCGATATCCTCGGGCGCGTCCTCTTTGATGCCGAACTGGAAAGTAATTCGCGCGCTTTTATAAGTCTCAAAGGAACACTCGGCCACTGAGTCATCCAACACCTTGTGAAGGTTCAGCTTGGGTAAACGCTCTTTCTTCGGCTTGGACTTTTCCGCGCGACTCTTTTGTTGGGTAGATGGTTGATTGCTGGCGGTAGGGGGAGAGGTGCGACCACCTGCTCCCTTATCCGGAGGGTTGATGCTACCTTCTGCAGGGCTACCGACGGAAACGTCAGAGATTGAGCTCTAAAGAGATAGATTAATTAGTGACTTTTTAGAAATTCGAGGTTCGCTGTAACATGCAAAATCACAATCGTTTCGGATTCAGTTTGCGTTAGACAATTGTAAAGCAATGAAAATAGCCCTATTTACTTTGAAAGCGTTTAAAACAGTAGGTCGTTACATAACATCATCCAAAGGGAACTGATTAATATAAGTTTGTCACAGAGATTTCGATTTACTACCGGAAACTTACAGGAGGATGTTTCTCACTTTCAGCAACACTTCCACTTGCACTCGTCATACCTTCCGAAGAGACCTATAAAATGCAACCTTAAATTATGCATGACGCCATAATTATGCATGACGTCATAATTATGTGTCGAGATGACACACAAAAAATATTTTATATTAGGAACTCGATCGAATGCTTTCTATAGGTCGACAAACGCAAAGTACAAGTCTTTATGTTTGTTAAGGTATTTTTCGTGCAGCTGTCTCAGAATGAAGATCGCATCAGTGGTTCCATGTCCAAACTGCATAGAGTCAATTTTTATTTGAGATCGAATGGCGCCCTCAATGATTTGTTCAACCACTTTCAAGATTTAGTCAAGTAGCTGAAGTCCCCTATAATTACCTCGCCTTTACCCTTATAACAGTTTATGACGCAGGAACGATTCCAATCTGATTATATTCTCATGATGATCTTGTTCATGAGATCAGTGATGGGCTTTATTAAAATGTCACCGCCAGATACAATCATTTCAGCTACTATTCCCGATGGCCCTGCAGCCTTTCCCTGATTTCATCCTAATGGCTGATTTGACAACCATCCCCTCATTTGTAATGCAGGGCCTTGAACAGGATCTGTGTTAAGTAGCATTTCTCTGTCCCCAGGGAACTCAATGTTAATATTGAATTATGTCCAAATAATTAATAAATTAATATGTCCTAATAATAAATATACCGTTGCAATATTAATATTGAATTATTTCCAAAAGAACGTATTTACAGCACGGGAAATATTTCAATGCTGCTTACTTTTGACGACACGTTTTCAGTATTGACGGACGGGTCAGGAGATGCAGAGCCTTCGTTTGACTAAATCAAGCATCAAAATGTTTTGTTAATGGGAAGATTGAGAAAGTCAAGGCAATTTATTTTCAAGTGAAAAAACTAGAGGGGTTTTCACTGAACCTCATTTTCAATGTTGAGAGGTGGAGTAAATTAAGGTTTGAGGGGAAATTTTGAATATTCCTGTTAGAACATCATGTGCGTACAATGCTTTTGATTTTTGAAGAAGAGATTGCATACTGATGATATATGAATATCTGATTGGACTATTCGATTATCATGCATATGATGTCAAAATCAATTCGTGATTTTTGGGAAAAAACAATTCATAATATTATGAACAATTGAGAGCACAAAACCATACCACATTTTCTAAACTGTTTTGACGAGTTGGCGTTTTTTCAGATTCCGTTGGCTCTTCTTCAGTGGCAGTCACTGGCACCGGGTCTCCGCCTGCTTCAATGACCATCGGGTGTGCGCGATTGGGATCGTCAACCACCACTGTCTCCGCCGAGCTCCCTTCCTCGTGTGATTTCAGACGTTCAAGCTCAACTTTACCGCGTTCCTGGTCAAGTTTTTCCCGTTTCTCCTTTTCACGAAAGTACAAAGACATGGCTTGGCGTATAGCTTTGCTAACCTTGGTTGAATCATCGACAAAGATATGCTTTGTCTTCACCTAAAGAATGGAAACTTCCATGAAAACATCAGACAAACACACAGATATTCTGTTATTACATAATGGGTTGTAAAGAAGAGAAAGCATAGTAAGAAGATGGCCATACAATACCCATGTTTCGTATTCATTACTGTTAACAATTTGAGAAAAATCATCAGTGAAGAAAGTAGCCAGGACATTTTAATACTAATTTAAAATTGTCATAAACCCTTTGGTTTATTTTTAAGAAAAATGACTAACTTCTGGGTATGTGGCAATAATTTTGTTGGCTTCCTTATATAGAAATAAGCAAATTCTGATAATTTCACTTTGATATCACGTTTTGTTAATTTCATTATTTAAAGTTAATTTCAGCATCATTTCATTATTTACAGCATTTATCGTTAGTAATTCAAAAAGTTAAAAAAGAAATCAAAGAATAGTCAAAGATTTTGATAATCAAAAGTTCAGTTAATAACTCAGAGGTACGGTTTAAATGCTGACTGTGCTATTTATTATTATAAATTTTCAAACCAGTTACCATCTCCTTCGCTAGAGCTTCTGGGCCATCCTCGTTTATCGTGTAGTCAAACTCAATAGCCTCATCATCGCTATGGTTAGCACCACGTCCCTTCAAACGCAATGGTATTACTTGCAACTCCTCTTCCAAGATCTCCTCGATTGGTCTCGCCAATTCAACACGCAGCTTATCCGTTTGCAGCATATCATGCTCAAGAAGTTCTTTGACAGTCAAACTGGGTGAATGAGACATAAATTGGCAACTTCTTACACAAATTATAATTACATAATTGAAGGCATTACATACGATTGATAGCAAACAACATAAACAAGTATTGTTATTCTTTCATCGGTTTTATTTTAATCAAAGAATGTTGTTTGTGTCTAAAAGATAACAATAACCAATATAACTAACAAATATCTACATATATTCAACTGAACATATTATCACTAGGAGTAATTTTCACATCTTTTGATTCGCTACGAAACTTACAAACGAAAGATTTTACCGTTTAGATTTCTCTTTCTTTGTGCAACCTTCGATTATACTCCTGATTTCGCTCGATGTAACACGCGCCAGGGACTCGGGAGGAACGCCCTGCAAATAAGTTTCAAATCATTGATTGAGACGCCACAAAAGAGCAGAGATTCTTTAACAAATTATCATTAATGTAATGACGGAAAATGTTAAAATTCATGTCTCCCACCAATACGCAAAAAACCGGCGTAGCAAAAACGTTAGTCTTTGAATTGTGTAATGAAGAAACCAACATAATAGAGTTGAGAGAGTGGTGATTTGCTCTGTCAAATACACAGCTGCAAACTTTAAGAGGAGTTGGAAATACTTTGTCTCTGGAATTACCACACTTGACTTTGTACCTTAGTGAAGTGATATCATGTTTCTGAGAGTAGGGTTGAGAGAGATGGAAACATTTTTAAAAATCTCTGGAATTACCACACTCGACTTTGTACCTTAGTGAAGTAATATCATGTTTCTGAGGGTAAGGTTGAGAGAGAGAGATAGAAACACTTTTAAAAATCTCTAGAATTACCACACTCGACTTTGTACCTCAGTGAAGTGATATCATGTTTCTGAGGTTAGGGCTGTGAGAGAGATGGAAACACTTTTAAGTCACTGGAAGTACCACACTCGACTTTGTACCTTAGTGAAGTGATATCATGTTTCTGAGGTTGTGCGCGCGTGGTCTAGTGGTCTAAACTTATGTTTCTGGCCGCAATAGCCCAGGTTCGATTCTCGCTAGATACAAAAAATTGTTACAAGAATTACCTGAGCGCAAGGCACCTTTGGGAAGTGCCTTAAAAACTTACTACGGGTTAACCAAAGCCTTAACCAAAGTCTTGTGAGGGAAATTTGGTAGACTAATGGTCGAGTAATAAGTTACAAAAATGTACTTTCCCACAGTAGACCCCAGTGGAAACAACTACAGCACTTTCTCATGGTCTGGGTTTTCTTGATTATCCACTCAAAATATGAACTATTATCTATACAAGCAATGAACCCGTCCTACGGACGTTAACAATAATATGATAATTGAGGGATTCTGTATGTATGTATGTTACCAATCTATGCCAAACTCTTTCCAAAAAAGTCTATATATGGGTAGTCATGTACATATAGATAAATTAATTATACATTTAAATTGAGAACAAATTTGTTTGGGAAACAAAGTTTAGCCATAAACTATTTAATTATTATTATAAATTTTAAGCCTATCGATAAGTGACATCGATCACATCTAATTAATTTATTTAAATAAAAACTTGTAAAAAAAAATAAAAAATTCTTTGGCTAAAAACCATCCCAGGGGCATCACAATCATACCCTGAAAATTTGGTTCCAATCAGTCCAGTCGTTTGGGCGTGATTGGCGGACAACAAACAAACATGAAATTTGAACATTTATCATCTTGAAAGAAAAGTTTTTTTGTCATATGATCATTGTTCAAATTAGTTATGCGAGCATGAAATTTTCAGATTACTAATGGGGAATATTTTGTGATACAGGGCCAAGTTAAACCCTGGGCCCGAGAAGTGGTAGATTTGTGACATATAATGATAATAATATATAAAATAATAATAATAAATATATAAAATTGTTGCAAATTATAGCACAAAAACATTATTTATGGAGATTTATCTTCTCATTTCAATGACTTGTTTTTGTCATCATCATAAAACTAAGACTTACACTAGTGACACGTCGATAGATTTGGGCCGGGTTTTGACACTCCATATAAGGGTATTCCCCCGATGCCATTTCAAGCATACACATCCCGAATGCATAAACATCAACGGATTCGTCGTACCGTTCGTCGTACATCTCGGGAGCCATGAACTCTGGAGTGCCTGAAAATAACAAACAAACGCTTTTTGTGGTGGTGAAGATTTAAGAATAAATGAATCAATCAATGGAGAAATTTTAATCACACAAATTTGTTTTAACGAGGCTTCCAGAACGCTCATTAAGCATTATCATAAAGACCTCGACCCGGAGTTTTAGTGTATTTAATTGCTCCCGTTTGTGCTACGGTTATTTTTGATGAAATACGGCATTGTTTATTTATAACCGCTCACTAAACAACTTTGTGATAGAATGGTCTTGAACACAGAACCTTTCGGTTAAGAGTCATTTCCATTGCGCTATCGCCGGATATATAAAGTCATTGTTTTGCTGTTTTTGTGTCGAAATCAAATTGAGTTCATTATAATAATACTTTCATGGTTGCAGAAGTACTCACCGATGACACTTTTGACAAACGAGGCTTTCTTGAAAGTGGCGAGACCCAAATCGCCGAGTTTCAATAATCCCGTTGTCCCCGTGATGAAAATGTTGTCGCACTTCAGGTCACGATGTATAATGGCGGGCGAACGCGTGTGAAGGAAATTCAAACCACGTAAAATCTGCCGGCACCAATTCACAAACACCTTCTCTCGGACTACTTTGAAGCGACGAATGTACCTTAACGTGTATAGAGATAAAACCAAACGTTAACGCTGAGAGAAAAATTATGAAAAAATCAATATTTAAAGGGGTATGGAGGTAACCATGTTAACATCAATAACACAAGTTTTCCTTTCAGATTTTTGGTTCTACTGAGCATTTAGAGTTAAAATTTCTTAATAATTAAATTAAATAATAATAATAATAAATACATTTATTTGAAAACAAGTTCTAAGAAAAGTAAAAAAAATCTGAAAATTTCAAGATAAAACATTGAAAAAGGAAAGCTGTAACGTAAGAGAAAAAGTAAAAAAATTTTGCAAAAAATGCACGCCTAATTATTAACAAAAAAAGACGCAAGTAAATTCCATTCTTATGTTATGTGTGTATATAACTGACTAATTACATAATATTTAGCATTTTCAAAATTAACGTAAACAAGAAGAAAAACAAATTGTGTTAATTTTGAAAGCAAGTGTTTGGTAAAAAGGATTGCTAAGCAAAAGCACTAATCAATCATGTTTTACGAAAGAAACTAAATAAATTCCCAATAGATCATGAAAAAAGTTAAATAAATTCCCAATAGATCATGAAAAAAGATAAATAAATTCCCAATAGATCATGAAAGAACTTAAATAAATTCCCAATGTCATCTTTTCTTGTACAATTACACAGAGATTAATAATTAAAGATTGACAAAAAATAATTAGAAAAAATAACAATATAATAAACATTAAAAAGACATATAAAACAGTTTCGTAGTATCAGTATTAAGTGCACCTTATCAGTTGTACAATACAATCAATATATTATGCCCACATTTTTAAAAATAATCATTTGGGCATTAAGTTCAGGCACCAATACCGGTCAAACAGTGGGAAAATATGTCTGGATATGGCACTGAAAATCGGTCTTTTTTGTGGAAGATGTTAGCTAAAGTGAACTCAAACACAGTGCGGTGGAAGGTAAGGATCAAAGGAGTTATTTAAATTACGTCTCCATAATTCAATTTCCCTACAATTACAAAGCGTTGAAAGGTTCCTTTGAGACCAGTACACACTCACGTTTTTAATGTTCCAGATGTCATCAACTCTGTCACCAAAATCAATTTTCGATCTTTATTTCCACTTTTCAACAGGCTAGTGGCTTCCCAGTAGTCATGGAAACGCACAATGTTAGGGTGTTGTAGCGTCTTCAACAAGTCCGCCTCCTCCTTGAAGCGGCTGCGCTCTGTTTTGCTCAGTTTCCGATCCTATGTCAATTAAAAAGTGTTTACAAAGAATGCATCATCATTGCTGATAAGCCAATGATGTTAACAGCAAAAAATTACCTGGAGTTCGCACCAAGCGACAGCCACTCCGGTTTCTGTATCGAGACCCTTGTACACTGTCTTGAACGATCCACGGCCAATTTCATCATCGAATTTCAAGAAGCGACTATCAGGGCTAGTTGCGATTGCTTTTTCTTCCATGATGTCCTCGCGTTTGTCCTCATCCTCCTTGTCATCTTCCTTCTCTTTTTCGTTGCTCTCTTTCAACATCGATGACGATCCATTGCTCATTTCACCGCCTACAAATGTCACCGGGAGATCATTCTCGCCACCAGCCAGTGTCATCTTCACAGACGGTAGTTCACCGTTCGTTAATCTACCACCATCCTCCAAATCGCCGTTCAATTGCGTGTGTTCGTCAATCGACGACAGTTTAGTGCTGGACAGCGTCCATTTCACAATCGTGTTCGCCGCTTTCAAATCGACGATCACCGCCTTATGTACACCTGGCTGCTCGGCTTCCCTCTCTACAACGCCGTTCGTTGACTGGTGCCCATTCTGAGCTGCTGTTTGCGCATTTTCTTGTTCTGTCATTGCCATGCCAACATGAGCATACTAAGCCTCCGATATCACAAGATGATTTAATAACCTTTGTCAATTTCTAAAAAAGCATAATTCAGCAAACAACGTAAATTCAACATCTTTTTTTTTATTTATTTATTTTTTTTTATTGGAGATTGCTCAAAACAAGGCCTAAAAGGCCACTTGCGAGTAAAGAGCTACAGGAGAGGTTAAGCAGATTTAAGGTAGCGATGAACATTAGATTTGAACAGTTGAAGGTTAAATTCAGGAGGAAAGCATGTAGATGGAAGTGAGTTCCAAAGTCTGAACGTACGCGGAAAAAAACTGTTTTTATAAAAATCCCTACGACAATTTGGATCAATCTTAATAACAATCTTAATAAAATAATATTAAATGTCTAAAACAATTAAAGTCTCAAGACATCCATTATCCATTAAAATATTGCATGTTAACTATCAAGCCAACAAGACAAGTAATTCCATATCATTGTTCTCCTCTGCAATAAATACTTGAAAATGAATGATCACCTCATAAAGCAAACAAAAACAAACTAAAAAAACACTGTTCACGTGGCAGACGATTATATATGGCGTAAACAATCTTCAGACACCAGCAATCAGACAGATGGCATGGTAATCATTAAAACTTTAATCCGTTCATAAACACATTGTTATATTTGTTCATTTTTAAATTGAACTCAACAAAAACTGCTAAAAACTAAACAATCAAAAATGAAAAGTCAAAAATGAAAATTATTTCGAGCAAACTATACTACACATGTGAGTCTCCAATGAAAGTAAAAATCTCAAGAATTAAAAAAAAAATTGTTTTGATAATTGCGTTCCTTCCATTTTGCTGGACAATGATAAAACAATTTAAACAAATAAATAAAAGATTAATAACCTCAATATTAATTTTTGACATAACAATACTACTTATCTTTAAATTTTCATGAACAATAACAATAAATAGTACGACTCACACAAAAATTTTAAATAAATAATTGAAAATAAATCACATATAAATAAAAATTCTATGATGAAAGTTTATGTAATGTTACTACATCGCTACGACTTGTCAATGAAAAACTTGATTATAAAAAAACATTGAATTCAGGAAAAGATAGTTCAATAGCATTATCCTGTCAACAGATATCAATATACATAAAAGCAAATGCAAATCAGAATAGGGAGAAAATAGCGAGATTTTTAACGTGCGAACGAACAAACAAATTCCTTGATGCAAATAAACACCTTTATAAACTTCCTCATAAATTATTCAACATTGTATACAAAAATTAGGAATTCCATTAGAGCAAAATAGGTTATATATATATATATATTATTTGTTTTCGTTTAGGTAGAATTTCAATTCTGATGGCTAACTGGAATATTTCTTTGATTCGAGACAGTTTCTCGATAAACAATCCCTACATTTTTATATATATATGTATGCCAAAAAAAACAATCGCCAAAAAAATCATCACATAAATACACCGCATAACACAAAATGCAGTTACTCGTGACATGTTAATCATTCTCGGCCACAGAAACATTTTTGGCAGTTTATTGAAAAAGCGTGTGGTCAGGAAAATATGCTCTAGATTTTATTCAGATAACTGGAACGACAAACAATACAGAGAAGAATTTTAATTTCAGCCTTTTAAAGCAGATATTCATGTGAACAAAAAGACAAATACAAGCATAAAGCAAAGTGTCAACAAACCATAAACAGACACAACTCTCATCTTTAAACTGTACTACTATGGTGATTTCCAGCAAAGAGAACTAAAACAGAGACGAATAATTAAGGATACTATATTAGATAGCTATGTATAATACTTTGCTGAATTATGTAATCAATGAGACCTGCTTTGTTCAGCTTTCACCGGAACGTGAGACTTCAAAGGAGATTACATTCTATCAGCAAAAGCAGATTGTCAATGTAAAGCCAGCATGCGAAAGAAAACAGAAGTGATTGGGCCTAAAACAACACGGCGATACTTAAAAAAAGAATTTGAAATAGTTATTCTTTCGTTCGCGATCGTTCGCCGAATGGACTGTTTTACAGTTTTGTTTATTTGTTTAGTCACAAGACTCGGTGAAAAGCAGTGGTCTGACAACAGATTAATTTCGAGTCTGTTCACAATCAACACAAATAGTTTAGCCCATCGTTAGTACTAACAACGAAAATCTCAAGATATGCTCTTACAAATTAAGTTAAGGTATCCAAAACAAAAGATTAATGAGACAGTAAGTATGGGAAAATTATCCCGAAGTTAAGCTACTGCGTCAGTAAATCCATGTTTTTCAGCAATAAAATTAACTGGATTATTTTGTAATCAATCTTAAAGATTTATGCTAACAACAAGAAGTAAAAGACTTTGTTTTTATCTGTATTGATTGATAGACATAAGTCAGACTGTAAACACAAAACACAGTATGGTATCTGCTGAAATATTCATCAAACTTCCGGTCAAAAAAAATGGGGGAAACGATTTTTTAATTGTCAACCAATTACTGCCATTTTGTTGGCAACAAAACTAAAATCAAAGCAATTAGGGAAATAAAACAACTCTAATTCCGAAAATGAATAAACATTTTAAACAAAAACAAAAAGTGTCCAAAATTCTAATAAAGAGCTTGGTTTATCTGACAACGAGATTGTGCAATATGTCACATTCACTTGTGTGTAACCCTCAGATCTACGTAATATATCATATTAACAGGATTAATAAAGTGGCGTGGTCGTAACTCAGTCAGACTATCTATTCAACAAGTTCAGCGTTTGAAATTCTCCATTTTGTAAGCCACAAATATGTAAAACGAAATTAAAATATGGCTTAAAATGCGAAGTTGTATTCGAAAGCAATGTCATAATTGAAAAGTGTTAATTAGCAAGCCTATCAAAAATGCGAGACGTTTGATAACAAATTGGAAGCTTGATGAAAGTCAGTTTATAAAAAAATATGTAGTAGACATTTAAACAAGTCGTAATTCTTTTCCTTGCTATCTTAAACATCAACAAATTAAAATGCCAAAGCTTTTGCAGTCGTGTTTAAGAATGGTCATTTACGACAGCACTCTAGCCATCATGATCAAGTTTGGATTTCAGACGTTGTTAACCCGTGGTAGGTTTTTCATGCACTTCCCAAAGATGCTGAACACTCAGGAAAGTCTTGTTTTCAACATTCTTTTTTTGGTATCTAGCGAGAATCAAACCTGGTTGCAGACAGAAACATAAGTTTCAACCACTAGACCACACACACCTATGATGAGTAACAACTAAGACGCTCTTTCCAAAGAATGCAGATAGTTGAGTGTTTATTTAACATTAATTGCAAACAAACTACCGTCAGCAATATTTTTAGCTGAGCACATGTAATTAAAAGTATTAGGGTTGGGGCAATGATGATGATGATTTCTGATTTTCAAAATTGTTCGAATTATAAACTTTCAATATATTCTCTTAAAAACGAAATACATCTTCAATCAAAAAATATAGATATTATTAAAATTCAATCTATATATATTTTCAGTTGAATAACATCAAATTATAAACACAAATTACAAAAGAAAAATAACACAAAAACCTAGTGTATTGGCTATTATGTTATATTAGGATGGTATTCATAGTCTGAAAAATGTGACTTTTATGTGTCAAAATGTTATCAGCATCACTGAAATATTGTTTTGAATAGTATTAGTTTTAAAAAACTTATTCTAGTTTATTTAAATTTAAAGTTATTTATAGTTATTAGATTTTCTTCCCAGAATGAAGATTTATCTAAAAAATACTAAAGACGTAATATATATAAAATAAGCTAGCTTTAAAACTAGGTAAATCGGCCTGTAAACGTTAGCTATAGCTGAATCTATGAATTATAAAAATTCTTCTTTTATTACAAAATAATTTAAAAATTGGCAATATAGAAATAAAACTAAAATATATAGAAAAAAAACAACAACAACAAACAAACCTTTTTTGTCTGTGTTTTACTTTATTGTGTTGCGTAAATCAAATCTAGTGTCTGTGGTCATCAGAGCTTTTAAACTATTTTGAGTGACAACTTCTTCGAAATTTATGTCTAAAACTGTAATTATTCAAAATGGCATACGAAACATGGAAACGAGGATGTTCTTCGATGGGTAATTCAAATTCTAGTGGAACTAAGACAAATGTACAAACGTGACATTCGAAATCCGCAAAAATCTATGCCTTATTGACACAGAATCCGTATAGAAAATTGTAAACCGGTTTTCGAACGAGAAAAACTTGTTGAACGTCTTTTAATACAAATTTGATTAAAACATGCTTAGAAGAGAAAATTCTTAATTTGCTTACATATGAGGGAGATTAACACTGGTGTTGTGTTTTTTGTCGAAACTCTTGCTAAATAAGTTTTTTAGTTGGACGTATATAGTTAGTGAGTCGTATATAGTTTTGTTTTTGTTTGCTGTAACCTCTCTAAAATGGAAGGTTTTTCAAGAACAAAATCATATGAAACAAGAATGAATAAATATAGCTGAGAAGACGGTTATGCAAAGAGCACTTCTCTCAACGGTTTGAGCAAATAATCCGTTGTTGTTGTTTAATCAAATTTTCCTAGCTAAAAGCCATATCTACAATTTTTACAGAAACAATTTTGTAAGGTACAGAAAAAAGAGAACCCATAACAAATTTTAGCAAGGCAAAAAAATACATTGTTGAAAGCGGAATAAATCGAGTTTTGCCTTTGAGTTTTGTACATTTTAGATGCTGTATCTAGAAAATACGGACACATATTCTTACATATGTTTATAACAAAACGTATTTATAAGAAATTTATATATTGTTAATTACAAAAAAAGACTGCGAATCGAAAGACTAACCTTGTAACCCTCGCTTAACTGACGAGATTCCAAAATGATCAAATTCACACGGTTTCGCAGATTTCGTTCAAAATTTGATTAAACTTTAAAAAAATTATTTTATGAACGCAAACGAGCTTGCGACATTCCGATGTGTTTTTTCTAATACATAATCTATTGTTCTATTGACAGCAATTATTTGTAAAATGCCAAAAAGTAATTACAAGCGTTAACTCTGAAAGACTTGTTTCCGACGTCATGCTTCAGAGGTCTGTTGTCATGCGCATATCATGTCTCAATGTCACCAGTCCTAGCTATTTACATCAGTTTATATTTTTTTGAGTCCGTATTTGGTTTAGATTTTTTCCCTTGCGCTCTCTTATTTCGTATTTTGACCCTTCATTTTTTTGCTTCCTAGGGTTTGAATTTCACAAGCACATAAGTGAATTTTGAACAAGATAAGATGAAGTTGTGCATATTTTAATTTTAAAGTAAGTGTTTGGCTCATAAAAATTGTTATTAGAGTAAAGATTAATATAGTCAATTTAGAGGTCAACTTCCATCTTTCTTTTCGAACTAGCCAACCACCAGTTTATTGTAAATTCTTTTTTCCCAATAAAATTTTCAGAATCTGAACACATGCAAGACAAAGTTGGACGTCATTTGGTGTGAAAATCTCATTATTAGAAACTCGTTATATCAGCTGCTAGATTATACATTGATTGAACTACCACGTGCTTCTGGTAAGTCGGGCGGTGGATTTTTAATGTATGTTTCTGGATGTTTGTCCTGCATTGTTCTTAAAAGTTTATGACGTCAAACGAGCATGCTGAGATACTATTTGTGGAAATACAGCGGCCGTTCAGGAAAAATATTATAGTTGGCGTCATTTATCGACCACCTATTGGAAAAATCTTTAAAAGCGCACTAAAATCATCTATTTTCAAATCTAATAACCAACAAAAGAAATCTCTTTGTATAGCCGACGATTTTACGCTCTGACGTATAACAATTTCCCTAAAACTTGTTTTTTTAACATGCTTCTTGCTCATAACATTTTTTCCTCTTTAAAGGTCATTTTTTGAACTGAGCATGCGTAGATGTGCAAATGACTCATTTCAAGCGGACAGAAAAAACGAATTAACTTTCCCAAGTGGAAATCTCCGGCCGTGCGGAAAAAATCATGCGATATATCCGACCATTTTTCCATATTCTACACATCCAATCAGCATCTTAAAAATAATATAAACGAAAAAATTATTACAAAAAAATGAAATCTATAATAATAGCGACTCGAATAACTTTAAGGAACGTCTTCGGGAGACAAATTGGAATGACACACTTTCTCATCAAATGATGCAAACATATCCTTTAACAACTTTCATAAAAAATTTATTGCGCAAAATTTTCCAGAAAACAAAAACTTTATAATAAATTCTGAAAATCTAGAACTGCTCAAAACAAAGTTACTTATAAAACCTATAAGAAATTTTATGAACAGCAAATTTTCGCAAAATACCATTCTAACTTGCTTAAACATTTTAAGGGCAACATTAAAAAATGGTCTGTAATAAATGAATTAACCGGACGTTCTAAAGTAAGAAAAAGTTTTCTTCCTTGTAAAATAACTGCAAATAATAACAATATTACTAACAAAGGTAACATCGCTACTGAACTTAACAACGTTTTTGCTAACGTTGGGTCTACACTTGGAGGAAATGTTCCACCATCTAAAATGCATTTTTCAGATTACTTAACGATTTTTAAAGAAAATTAGACTTCTATCTCTGCAGAAACATTTAATTCCATATTTTTATGCCAGTTCGACCACCGCCTAATATTGGTGCAGTGGTATACGGAACCACTTCTGCCGGCCATTTTCATGAATTCGGGGATATTTTAGTTACTAGAATGTAACCAATTGTGTTAGATTTTTCGTTGATCTATCGTAAATCAATGGTAACTTTGAAGACTGAGTTTCTGGTTGATAGGCGTAGTGGAAAAAGCCATTAGGAAGCTCAAACTCGACACTAGACCCTGTAAAACGCAAGCAATTCCCTAACGAGAATTCCTAACAACAGAAGCAAGGCCCGTTCAAAATGGTAGATCGATCTCTGGTTGAGCGATTTCATTGACGTCCTAATTAAGCCGTCACTTCACTAGATGAGTGGTTGTCGGTGCAACGCGTAGAATATACACGTCAAACAAAGAGACAGGCGATAAAACATAAAGTGCGCTCATCGGACTTCATCACAATCGACCATTCCCGGATATATATAAAAAAGAATAGACACAAAAGTCAACGTAAAATTTACAAATAATAAATTAGTATTAAAGACTCCGCTAAACATTAAATCAATAGTTTACGAGCCAATAAATTTCTCCTCTCTACCGCGGACTTCCAGTGTTTCTGAACCGATTTTCGGCCCCGTGCGTTCCTATGGCAACATAAGAAAACATCATTTCACCAACAACATTTTGAAAAAGCAAGCGTGAAAGAGATATTTATTTGCATTGAAACATCAAGAGTGGCATATTTATTTGCGAGATAAACGAAATGATTATTGGTGAGAAATATATAATATTAACAAGCTCATTCCAAATTGCTTGCTTTTTACAAGCTCATTGCAAATAGATTGCTTTTTACAAAAATGCGTCGAATAAGTAAGTTTGTTGCGTAATATGTTGGTTGAAACACTTTTCTATCAACGGCTTGATCAGTGAGCAGAAAATATGTTTTTTTCTGGCGTGTCACTCATTCGCGTATTTCATATATTGGCTTACCTTGCTTTATTGATAAATAAATATTAAAAACTAATAAAAACTGGAAATATTATAACATTTTTCTATTCTACTTCGCAGATTTCAAGAAAATTTGAGTTTCGAAAAAAGGAAGTTTTCCGCGAATCCCAAGTTTGAAATGTCTACATTAAATTAAAAGCGAAATTCACATCGTGTCATCGTATCATTGCAAGAAATACAGATCGTTTCGATAATCATCCGGAAGCCGATTAAAGGATTGAGTCTGGTGACGTCACATAACGGAACAATTGCGAAATGAATGTGAGATATTAAAGGTGTATTGTTCACCACTGTTAATCTTAGTTATTTAATGTTCTTTTGTTATAAGTATAATTAATTATATAATTAAATAGCTATAATTACTATAATTGTAAAAGTTACTATAATTGTAAAATAACTAAATAAATACTAACAAAACAAAACTTTTAAATTGACAAAATTATAGAATTTTTCAACGATACTTACAGTTCCCATAGCAACCTTCTCGAAATTCATTTCCCCGCATTTACTGTATATAGAAAAACAACTTTCGTTTAGAGATTGCAAAGTCTTTGTATATATAAATAGATAACTAATAATGGTCGGACAAAGAGCCCTGAAAATGTTGGGGCCATGGTGAAAAGGTATTTTAGTGACTGTTCGCTGAAAGCAACAGACGTTATATAAAGAAGAAATTTCATGTCAATATCCACCTACATAGCCGGCAGGTTCACTCATTAAACGTTAAATTTGCTGCCTGGAACAAAATCTTTAATTTACAATGTTTATAGAGAAGCAATTATATATTAAAGTTAAAAGATAAACACTTTTTTTTTTTAGAAAGGAAATACACAGGAAAGGCAGGGCCTATGACTCAACACAGTCCTGTGTATTGGGTCTATTTTTTCACCGGACCCACGGAAATTCTGATGTTATATAAGGTCCAACCATCTCTCAATTCGTAACACGGAAACATGAAACAAATCCTAGAAACTCTAGAATAAGCCACTTCGCCGAGAAACAAACTGAGCGCAGTACTTCCAGGGATGTGGCAAGATTCAACCCGAGTGGAAGTCGAACCAGGGACCTCTTGAATCTGAGCGCAACACTTAGACCACTGTGGCACTGTGCCACTGCTACAAAATAAATGGAGTTATTACCTGCATGGGTTCTTGGGTAGAGGTCTATTGTACGACGTTGCTCGATTACCACACTTTACGCACTTGAAAAACCGTTTTACGATTTTGGCTAATCGAGCAACGGCATGCTTTTCTTCTTTACACAATCGACTCTCTGATTCAGCCATGTAGCCACACTAAGAAGAAAACATTTCAAAATCTTTTCTAAAGACACTATTACAGTGATGTCATAAAGTAGTTGGTACCCCTTGGTAGCCCAGTTCTATAAATGGGGAGAATGACCTATTATACTGAGTGAGTCAGGGTGTAACTGTCTGTACTGAGTGAGTCAGGGTGTAACTGTCTGTGTTATTGTTGTTGCTGGTAGTTTGTTATTTCATTCAATAGTGTTAACATTATATGGCGCATTGAAATTACGGTTAAGAAAGTAATATTTTTGTAAAACGTATTTCGGAGAGCAAGGATAAGATAAAACGCGAACATTATTACTTCTGAAATTATTATTACAATCTTTGCGAGGAAGATAACAACTTTTGAGCAAAAACATCAACGCTTTCTAAAACAATTCGAAACCGAAGGAGAAAAACTTTCGAAAACTGCTTCATAAAAATAGTTCTCTTTCGAAAGGTACAACATTTTTTCTTTCAGATTATAAATGATTCAAAACAATACATTTGCTTCCGCCTTTAAGACAGCCCAAAATACGAACAAACATATCACTAAGGCTGGGGGATTCCACTAAAGGTGTGTGGGTGTGTGTGTGTGTGTGGGGGGGGTCTTCTTTAGGTCTACCAGCTATGCCGCAAGCATCGTCACAGCACAAGAAACCCTACCTGTCTACAAGCGTAACATGTGACTTTGATTTCGAACGTGTTGGTGTACTTTTCCTCCATGCGTTCTTTCTTCTCCAATCCTTCAAAGTATTTCTGCTGACGTATGTTATCCACCTGTAATTTTTGAAAAATAAACAACCACTTTTCACTTGTACATTTAGTTTTAATATCGGAATCATATACGTGTCAGAAACCATAACATATGTAGTTATAACTTTAAATCTTCTTGGAGATGCGACTTTTGGCTTGTAGTAATCTTACAGTTCACCTAAGAGACCTTGGTATCTATAGCGGAGGCATATTTTCAATTTCTAATTTGTTTTTTCATGTCTTATATGAAGAAATGGTTTACGCTTAGCATGCATTATTAGAGTTATTGACGGAAGAACATTAGATATTTCTAACTTGCTACAGAGAAGTGCTTTCGTGAGATTTCTACACGAAACAATATCATAAAGCTTCAATGGATAAACACACATGCTGTATGGCGCCAATGTTTCGCGATTTCTGACAAAGAAGTTTCTTGTACTCTTTCGAATTCAGGTCAATGTGACCAAGAACACCAGCTAGTGAACTTTTCTTCGTGGAATTGATAGATGATGTGGCTTCACTTGCTAAATAAAAAGTTTCAAACAATCCTACACTTTATGAAAAAGAGGAAAGTAACAATGAATTTAATTTCTTGTATTTTCGTTTCTTATCAATACAGTTGTCTATGTCCTCAATATTACGAGGCATACATTCCATTGTAAAGGCCAAAGAAGAAGCAGGACGGTGCAATGAGAATAACAAACTTAATTTTTAACTTGTTGATGCAGTGATTTATTCTAGTTCGTTTCTAATGTAGAATCTATTAGGTGTAGCCTGTATAACCTTGTGAGATATTCTTTTATCTTTTATTTTTTATAACTTGTTGATGCAGTGTGATTTATTCCAGTTCGTTTCTAATTTAGAATCTATTAGGTGTAGCCTGTAAAACCTTGTGAGACATTCTTTCATCTTTCTACAACCTACTCTCGTTAATGAAAATATAAAGTGTGAAATTTCTTTAGAAATCATTTTACAATATTTAAATATTAGTACCAACAAAACATGCACCGTTTTCAGCTCCTTACTTTAATGTTCCCTAGAAACTGACCTGCTCCATCCACCTTAGCTTGAATCTTTTGTAGTGAGTCTAACGTTTTACCGCGCCCCACTACAGATTGGTTTGGATTGGTGGATTTAATCGCACCACTTGAACGAATCAGAGACAGCGCTTTCAGCTGAAGAAAAAACTGTGTTTTTGTAAAGAATATGAAAAACAATTTTAAGTAGTAGTCTTTTACAGTATATATTTTTGAAGAGTGCCAAAAACACATGCAACAAATGCTTCAAAAAGGAAAGTTGCATTTCAAAGTGAAAAAAAATAAAAAATACTGAAGAATCGGCTACAAGAAAAACTCAAAACAAATGAAAAACTGAGCATTTAAAAGCTAATGAAAGGCCTTTAACATCACCCAACTTGAAAGCAACAGGCTACTAGAAGTCAAGCTTTTTTATTGCGGTTGTTGTAAATGTCAGAGATCGTAAGATCAAAAAATCAATGATTCTGTTTACCTTGGCTTTATCATTATCCTTGGAAGACGGTCTCACCATACACAACTTTATACTTATTTCATTTACAAGAGTTTCAGACGGTTCAGGTAAACGCAATGGAGAGTGTTTTGTCTCCTCCCCGATGTGTTTGTCATAATCCAGGGCATCCTCTTCATCTGAAAACTCGATCTCTTTGCTTCTACTCAAGCCACGCCCAAGTTGGGGAAACTTTGAAGCACGACTTTCAAAGAAATTTATATCGGAGAGTTTTCTCTTTTTCGCCACATGTTGTTGTTGGCATAAGTAGGTTTTATTGGTTCGCAGAAAATCCTTGACGTTAGAAGATGGCGTGATGGGTTTGCCAAAAGCGTCCTTCTCTGTTTCTTAAAGATTAACAGCAAGAAAGTAAAATAACTTAGCAAGATAAATGCGCAACCACCAATTTAGTATTTATTAACAAACCACCTTTCTCTAGGTTGCCAAGGTGATGAATTAAATTGCGCGAACCCATGGTTGGCGCGGAGAGCAACTCATTTCTAAAAGAAAAATACTTACAAAGCAAAAAAGCAAAATTCACAGCACAGGTAAATTTTGAAAGGCAATAAAAAAGTCAAAGGCCATCAAATCCACACAGCAATTTTCAGGTCAATATAAGCATGGTATCATACTGTTTGTATCTTCTTACAACAATTTTCAAAGCATAATTATTTTGCAACAATAGGTCTATCTTTATTGAAACGGATGTGCAAGTTTCAATCTTTGCAATCGGAAACTCGTTATAGTTAAAATGTATCCAATTCCCTTTTCCATTCCCAGTTATCTAAAGCTACCATTTTGCATAGTCTCTGCTACTCGGTTTTTTTCACAACGAGCAACATTAACGATAACAATAACTAACATTTACCAAAGATCACTTACAATTCTTTGGAGCCACCTTCAAAACACTGGCCTAAAATAAAAATTCTGTTTTACAATTCAGTTCAAAGAAGCACACAAAAAAGATTCGAAACAAGGTTTTCATTTTTAAAAGTTTATTCATGGACAATTTTCAAAAGAACTTTCTGGACTTTTTCATGCCAGAACCAGAAAGTTGGAATACTTGGTGGCCTTGATAGTAATATTGGATGCAAAGAACCATGAACCAAAAAGATTATGATAATTATGATAATTTATGGAAATTGAATAAATAAATTATAATGATAAACAACATTTTATTTAAAAAAATTATTTATTTTCAAAAGCTTTTCGGACTACGTCCATCCTCAGTGAAACAAATATAATAATAAATATGAATAATGAGTAAATAAATGTATAACAATATTTTATCTTTAGAATATGTAATTCCAAATACACCAGTCTCAGTATTTATTTCTGCAAGCCTATTTTAACATAACCCGATATAAAGATTCATGAAAAATTTCTACAACATCTTTAATTTTTACATTCATTATCACTATAAGCCCTGAAATCCTTTGTTTCCCTTCTTAAGACAAAGCTTTGTTCGTCATACGCCATTTTGCACGGTACACGGATTGTTTATGTTGAGCAAAAAAGGTACATTCTAATAGCATATCTAAGGAGATGAGCAAGTAATCTTTAATGCGGGAATGGTTCATTTTTTTATATTTTCAAAGTATCAAAGTCAAAGATAAATAATAACAACAACGTCTAGTTTTGTAAAGAAAAGAATATATGAAACAGTTCACAGTACTGAGTTACAGTAAATTTAATTTATTAGTTTTTAATGCTTAATCACAAAGCGAAAGTTTCATGTAATTTCAGCGTAATTATAACTGACTTAGTAACGTAATTGAACGTCTTCGTCAGAGTGAGATTGATTTTACAGATGCGTTGAGGGATCGTGGGATGTAGACCGTATATTTTGGAAAATTCCCCCAGATTTATTAGCCTCAAGAGTAAATACCTTGTTTAGTTGCCAGAACATTCTTTGCAGCATTTTCTCTCATCTCTTGATTAAAGACGCTGCTTAAACCAACCCCTTTCATCTTGTTGTCAACAATTTTAACTTTTGACTCCTTTTTACCACCACGAGAGAGCGTCAAAGTGCTTCCCTCATAATGGTACACTCCATCATGGATATCTTTCTTAATGCTGCTGAAACGCTGACCACTATTTCTGCGATCGGGTCCCAGACTGAACGAAAACAAAAAATCTGCCGAATGATAATTTTGAAGACAAAGAAACAAACAGGCGCGAAAGGAACACGAAATTGAATTTACCCTCCAGATTGTAGATCCATTCTTCCAGATTTCGCTTTTTTAAAAGCAGCCTGCACGTGATACTCGCAGTAATCTCCATACTTTCTGCAAAATAAAATCCAGAATAACATAGTTACTAGGGGATAGTTTTCAACGACAAAGCATTTTTCAGTGTAAATGTTTAATTTTTTTATAAAAGAATAACTGGACCTAAAGGTTTATCATCATCATCATGGTCATCATTATCGGCTTAACACCTATTTTCCATGCGTTAAGCGGGGTATATTAATGGCTATCTTCCAATCTGATCTAGATGGTGTTAGGTCAAAACTAAAATTTCTCTGTAGCAAATCTGTCCTTATTACCCCCTGTCATGTCTTTCCCTGTCTTCCTCCAGGCTTTGCACCAGGAATTATCAAGTCTCTACACTTTCTTACCCAATTATCCTCCTCCATTCTCTAAAAATGGCCCGACCAACTCAACCTCCTGATCTAAATATGAATACATAGCCCACTTCTTAGCTCGTGTTAAAACTTCATTATGTTTTTTTAAATTTTAATAGTGAAAGACTTTTTAGTTTAATAAAAAATGGATTAAATGTTATACAGGTGGAAGTTCTGGAAAGTTCAAAATTCACTGCTCAACCAATCGATTCAAGCTACGAAATCTGAACGATGAAAGAATTAGTATCTGTTTGCAACAGACTTCTCACTTGTTGAGAAACATGGAGCATCGTTGCCCATCACTCTTCCGTATGCCTTTGCAAACACCGAGATCTTTTGCTGAACCTAACTCCATGAGTTTCTTCGGGTTGTCTAACGATATGGAGATGCCAGTTTGCTGCAACAAGGAAACAAAGTTTAAAAACTCTATACGGCGAAAATTTGACAGGTTTACCATTTCTGCTACATAAAAGGTTTTCGTTGAATACACCTTCTTTTTCTTGTTTACGTATATAAATACATGGAATAAATAAAAAGAATTTATAATAAAATAATTTATATAACTTGTTTTAATTGTAAGCTCTCTACCATAACAAATACTTATGAGAGCTCAAGTGAGACATTCCAGATGTCTGGTGAAAAATCTATCTAATATTCCAACCACTAGAATGGTTTACTAAATGTAGAATATTATACCAGGAAAAAAATTAGAGCATATTATGTTTGCACTAAAAGTTGTTTATTTTAATATATTGTTAATTTATTTATTTCATGGGTTTCTAAACATTTATGATATTCACCATTGTCATCAAAAAGAAAAACATCATTATTTTTTTACTAGAAATTAGCAAACTAGGTGTTTTTAATGCTTCTATAGAGAGCCCCATTCACCTTTCATGAATAATTTTTATAAATAAACTATATATTTTTAATAACCTTGTTGAAAGTTGGTTTGAGATTCAAAATTGAAATGATATTGTTACTCATTACATTCTCAGCTAACAATTCAATATTTAATTATTGTTTTATATTTTAACGGTATTTTTAACAATTCATCCGGGAGATGTTTAAAACATGAATTTATTACACTATTAAAGTCTGATTAGGAGAGTTAGTTTGCAAGTAGAAAGCTTGTACACCTGACAATCAAAATCCTTAATCTTTTGAACTTGATAAAGGACTTGCTAAGCTTCATTACTAGAGATAACATAACCATCGTACATCTTTGTCCTTTTTCATGATGCTTGGATTGAGCAAGGCCACAACCCTTCCCACTTGTGTCTTCCAATGAGCTTTGTATACCTCACCGAACAAGAACAAACCGATTGTATCGTTCTCTGTTCCCATTTGCAGATCGCTAAGTTTCCATACTAATAAAACAAATAGAATATCAAAATAACAACACAAACAATTAATTGTATAAACCCAAAATTACGCAATATTGTTTATTTTACCACTGAAAATTACGCAATATTGTTTATTTTACCACTGAAAATTTCGCAATATTGTTTATTTTACCACTGAAAATTTTGCAATATTGTTTATTTTACCACTGAAAATTTCGCAACATTGTTTATTTTACCGCTGAAATTTTTCCCGTTGTTTGTTTTCTTCGAAGCGATTTTGTGAACCACAACGCCAACTGTTACCCAGTCCCCTTCTATATCGCCATTCACCATCACAGATTGGATCTTGGAACATTTCACAAGACGTTTATTTTTCATGCGCTCCTCCATTACGACAGACGGTATTTTCGGTTGGCTGAATTTTGTTAAATCAATCTCTTTATAATATTAGAAGAAGACAAAGGACATTAAAAACAAAAGTTCAAAAGATAAGAATAAGCTTCAACATTTCAACATTTCATAAACAATTTAAATGTATTAACGTTTAATTTCTCACACTTTGGGGGAAAATAATTTTGTTCCATATCGAATAGTTCAACTAATTGAAAAAAAATGTGAAATGTACGATTAGAGAAAAGCGTTAAGTTACCATTAATAATCTTTTGAGTTTTTATATTGTACTTTCTTTTCTTTATAAAATTCCAATATCAAAGGCAAATCCAGTATATCCAAATTTTACTTAATAACACTTCTTTCATTCTACTTCAACAAAATAGAAATATTTTCAAACAACCTTACCTGATCTGAATACCACAGAAACTTGTGTTGCTTCCTTTTTGATTTTCTGATGCTTTAAGAGGACTGGACTGATTGTTTTTGACTGGCACTCGCTTTTTTTCAGTACAGTTTTCCCGATTTTTTCGACAGGATTCCTCACCTTAAAGTAATAAAAGAACCTTCAAACGCGACAAATTTCCTCAGAAATTTTTTCTTATTTTTATGTCCTAAATAGCCAGAAAATGCATTGTTGATTTCCGCCTCCAGAGGATCTGGGAAGTATTCGTCAATAACCAGGCTGAGTTTCAGTGACGTCAACGATTAGCCTGTATTATTATCATCTTTACAACTTAATCAACTCCACCGTTAGACACCTTGTATATGATTTTTACATTACATTACATTTACTAACCTTGTGTTTGGGCGCTCATTTTTGGTCGGTGTGCAACTCTTGGTCGTTTCTGCTCTAGCTGGGAATTCACCTTTTCGATTACCTTCTTTGGTTCTTCAATGAAAGTGAAAGATGACGGCTTTGGATTTTTCGACTCAGCGTTAAACGAAGAGTTTGAGTTAAGCGAGGTGGATCCTTTCTCCTTTGTTTGCGTGCAAAAGAAACATTCTTTAAATATCTTGCCTAAATAATGCCGTTAAAGCAAATTACTATTTAACAAAAGATAACCTAATTATATAAGTTACAGAACCAGATGCAAAGATACAAAAAATCAAAAAGGTCCTTTGTGATTCCGATCTTGTTGCAGAAGAGACAAATCGTCACGTGGCGATAAAATATGACGGCCAGAATACAACAAGAGCCGCTACTTGGCTAGACAATTTACAAACTATTTACAAATTCAACACTAATATTTTTAAGAGCAACTCAAAATCACATGCAAACAGAAGAGTTTTTAAGTAGTCTATAAACAAGAAAAAAGTCAAATTAAAGGCAACCTGATATGTTATATACATGGCAACCATCTTGTTTCTTTATCGGTGACAACTTAATAAATCATCTTCGAATCACAACAATGAGAATAGAGAATATGAAAAGATACCATGTGGACACATACTAATGCATTTCTCCTTGGAGGTTGATTTATTCTTTGGCGATTTTTTCTTCAGAAGTTCAATTTGTGCTTGGAGAGCAGCAATTTTTGCTGAAAAAAATATTTTTACTTATCATATCATTAATGATGGTTATTGAACAGAATTAAATAATGATAAGATTCATTTTGATGAAAACCAGATTTCGGCAGTCAACTTACTGGCCAATGATTGGTTTGCTGTCAAGTACTGTCATAACTGCTGACGTAGTTTACCACGACACTCAGTCAAGGCGGCAGATTATTGCCAGGATTTCTCATAAGAAAAATTTAGGTGTGTGGTGCTTCGCACGCCTAACCGAAGTTAAAAACATTTCAGACGTGCGATATCCACTCGCCTGAATTTGTCTAGGCGTGCGATGACGCGCGCAATAAATTTTGAATGTCATTTTTTAATTCTGCATGTCATTTAAAACCCGCGCGGTAAATGGTTCTTTACTTCTAAAACATATCTTGTTTGGCTTTAAATCTGAAGATACATTGACTTGGTCGTTTACGGCATAATTACATATTTAATTACATATTCACAGATTTACGTACGCGATGTTTAACGCAGAACATTTTTATCACTTAATAAAATATTCCTCTTTCCGCGACTATTATTGAAAAGTTGTTGTATTTTTATGATTTAAATTTAAAAAACAACAAAGCATCTGACATTCGGTTACAACTATTTAAACAATCTATTTTACTATTTTTTGCCGTATATGTCACTGATAACCTCTAAATGAAACGCATTTTTAAAAAAATGTTTATCTTTTAAAAGTTGTAAACAAGTGGGGGACGTTCATGCTTGTGAACCCCAAACACAAGGGCTAAGCGTCAAGTACAAGTGACTGACTCTCAAAGCCTTAACTTCCTTGTTTACATTGCCTTCTTCTATATTAAAACTGGAGGACGGAAGCGTTAAACGTTAAGCGCTTTATAAAAAATGGTTTTGTGATTTGAATTCTTCTGAATAATCAATCAGTTAAAGCACATATTTGTCAGTTCTTAAAACATATTTATCGTATATTTTCTTTAGTTCTTCTAATCATACGATTAGTAACCATAGTAACATACACACTTCTGTCTGTCGACATCGATGTTATCTGTAAACAATTTTTTTTAAAACAAGGCTTTTTGTAAATAAGTTTTACTTATTTAGCTGAATGTATTGAGATACTTTGAGTTAAATATTTTTTAATATAAGTTTATTTACAAAGATTTATTCAAATTTAAAATCAAACTCGGTATTTAGAGCGAGTGAATTACATTTTTTTTGCTTCCATTTTTTTATTGTGGACTTAAACACGGTGGTCTGTATTAGTTTTATATCCAAATTCCAGACAGTCTACCAGAATTCAGTTGCACTACGCTTCGAAACTGCCGACTCGAAACTAGCCTTTTCGAAATTTACGTTTAAAACTTATTTATTTAAAACGAAATTGGCTAGAGAATTAAAACCCAGCCAACACAAATATTTTCAAAAGGAACTGACAGACATGCAAACAGATGCACTAAATGCTAAACTAAAATGCACTACAGATTCTTTCAACTTAAAGACAAACTAATGCAGAATAACTACCTTAAGTGGATTAATTTTTGTGATCTCCTATGTCCTCGCAAAAATTTCCAAGAAGGCCAATTCGCAAAAATTAATACTCGCAAAAAAATTGAACAGGGCTGATTCGCGAAAATAAATACTTGCAAAATTTTTGACAAAAAAACGTTTTTTTTCATTATTATATTTTTTGGAAGAAAGATCGAATGTCTTTGCACCCTTTCGGTTTATGAACAGTTTTTTCAGTGACTTTTTTTTCTCTTTTTTGCTTTCGGTTGTACATCAAAGTCGACGTTAAAAATAAAAGTTGAACCTTATAACCCTAACAAGTGCGTAAATCTTCAAACCACCACCTTCTTGTTTATTATGATAACCCCACATTCAAAAAAATTTTTTTTTGAATTCTAAAAATTTATGATTTGCGAAAATAAGTACTCGCGAAAAATTTGAGAATGGCCGATTTGAAAAAATTAGTACACGCAAAATATTTGGAAAAGGCTGATTCACGAAAATTAGTACTCGCAAAATGTGATTTTTTTTACCTCGCGAAAATTAGTCGTCGCAAAAATTAATCCACTTAAGGTACTCTGTAACATGATAGAAAATCAAAAGATAAAACATGCTGACAATAAATCAACAAATGAAACATTTTGCGCATCTTTCGACGTAACAACTTTAGGCATGCAGAAGGAGCATAACAATGTTGTAAACTACGTCACTAAACAACAATCATCGCATGTTTTTAATGGTCATTCAAATCAATGAGAATGTAAATTTGTTTAAGTTTTTGTTTAATTTAATAACTTTAAGATTTTCGGAGCATTTAATGTTCGAAATATGGGTAAAATTAGACAAACGTCATATGATTGAGGCATGCGAGTAGTCGCACGCCTTACGCAAAGAAAATAATTTGAGGGGAGCTTTTAAACGCACGCCTCAGGAGATTAAGACGTGTGTGAAGGCGTGCGAGTGCAATTGCACGCCTCATACGAGAAAGCCTGTATTGCCACAGCAATAAAATAAGTAACACATAGAAAAAGAGTTGATATCTACTAAAGTAAAAAAATCTTGCAAAAAAAGTGGTAGAAAGAAAACACATTTCCGGCATTGTATACATCTACAATAGTTAGTCATATTTTGAAAATTTGAAGAAATGTTCGTTTACGGCAGCAAAAAAGAATAATGAACTATTTTCACCCCTGCTAAAGGACTACCCGTCACACACGTCTGACCAATGACGCTGAATGATGATGATGAAAAACTAATTATTATGCTTTTATTAATCTGTAAGCAACAAAAATTAAAATAATCTTTCGGAAGTTGCAATATTAATATTCTAAATTTGCAAAAATTGGTTGACCGCGCAAAACAACAATACTTTTTCAGATGTTTTTACAACATTTAAAAATATGTTATTTGGAAACAGTTTCTTATGATTGCACTCACAAAAATTACTTTTCGTAAATCACTTTTTAAAAAATTGGACCACTTGGGTATTATTTTTTACCTTCAAAAAAGTATCAAAAATTCATTTCGGATATGCTTGTTGTTTTTTTTCTGTGTGGTAAATCACAATTTTGATGTGTGCCAGACCTCAGACCTCTTCTTTTGATGTCAGGAGAAGGAAATAATAATTACTGAATAAATTTAAGTGCCCTGTATTTTAAATGACTTTGATTTCAGAAACCTTTCACGGACGATCTCACATAAGAGTTGTAAATCAATATTTATCAAATTTCAAATTTCACGTGATAAGTACCTCAGTTTCAATCATCGAAGAAGGTAAACGAAATGATAGTGATATTACATAATATTCTATATTTATAGTATAATATATAATATATATAATAATAATATATAGCATACTTATATATATAAGTAGTAAGTACCAAAACAGTCTAAGTTCAAAAAATATCACATTCAGAAAACAGCATCTACTTTAAAAGACACTTCAAAAATAAGAATATTGCAAATAATTATTATTGGAAACCTTGTAACATGAAGACATTATGATTATTACATGAAATGAAAACATATCAAAATATACACAAGAAAAGAAAGCGATGAAATAAAAGTAATGATGAATACTCATATTGTTATTAAAAGTAAGTTTTGTTTTTCACTTCATTTTTTCATTCTACTGTACCTTCAGTATCATCATCAGTTTCGATTTTATTTTCCACCTCAACAAATCTTTTCTTCTTCTTTGATTTTCTTTGAGGTGCTGGAGAAAAAGAATTCTCTTTTTTCATGAGAGCTTGAAGAATTTCATCGGCAGAATCGTTTTCAGTTTGATCAGCTTCTGATTTTTCTTCTTTTTCTACGCCCAAATATTCTTCCTCGTCATCAATCAAGTTGGCTAACAAGTCTTCATCAAACATTTCATCGGAATTTCCCATGTTTTTATTATGTAATGTGTAAATATGAACTATAAAATGATAAAATTGAAAAGTGTAGCTAGATATTACCCTATAAAGCAAACATTTATTGAGTGTTATTTTTATTTTATTTTTTTAGAAGGAAATACACAGGACGACAGGGCCTATAACTCAACAGAATCCTGTGTATTGGAAGTTTTACCTTTCTCTCGTTATCAACATTATAATATTATTAAGTAGTGTTAGTGTAAAGTGCAGCATCTAGCAGGGGAAAAATTGAAAAAGAAATAATGCTACTACTAAAACTATACAAAAGTTAACCTGCAGAAAGCCGAAATTTCGCAGATTTTCCTGATTGTTGTTTTTTTTATTTGAGAGTTTGCTTAATTTGGCGCCGGTTTTTTTTGTGTAATTTACGGAACGAAACTTCTAATCTTTTTATGACAAAAATATATTTAATTGGAATTTGAATATTAGATATTTATTTCTAATCTCAATATAAAATAAATATGACTGAAATTAATAAAGTGAATGAAGATTGTAGTAATAAGAGAAACCGCAAAAATATATTTATAACACCTTTTGTTTGAAATTAAAAAAACTTCCTCTTGCGCAATAATGAAAATCACTTGTCAATCAAACAAAGAGTAATTGAGGCATATGGTATGCCAGATAACTTTCCTTTATATAAAGATATTAATTTTGGTTTGTTTATATTTTTGCCAAAGAATTTACACCGTCTTAAGTATAAAAAAGGCTCAACAACGCTGAAATATCTTTCAATGAAGACGATAAATAGGTCGTATTCAACTTTATCTATGTATTTATATAAATTAAAAAATATGTTTCTAGTAAACGTTTATGAAGGTAAAATTACAAAAATGCATTTCTTTTGCTTTTATTTAAAAACTTCATCTGTTGGCTTTAGTGCGTTCAGTCCAATATTCTCCACTTTACATGTTTTGTCGTTAAGCGGTGATTAGGAAAGAACTAATCGTGATTTTAAGCCGAGCTAGCTCGACCTGATGATGATGGTGATGAATCGTGATGGAAAATGAACATCAAATGGCCCCAGAAGAAACTGGAAGCAATTGATTAGAAACCAAAATGTTTTAATGAAGTAAAATATTTTTAAAAGTGTCCGCTCTCAGCGGGAAATGTACTTTGGGATCAAAAAGAGTGTCCGCTAAGTAGGCGTTTTCTTATGAGAGTTTGACCACGATTCCAACCATACCTGGAAAAAGTTGATAGATGTCGGCTATATTGGATGTTCGCGTTGTAGAGAAGTTTGACGGATCCTACTGAAAGTTATCGAGCTTGTTATAAAGTCCCATTTTGTTAATCCTCTGAGAATGTTCGCGAACAACATGTGATCTATCGATTGGTTTGACACGTTTTGGAGAAAAAACAACGTTAAAAATGACAACAGTTGATGACCACGAGTAATGGAGTCAAATTTTTATTTGGCAAAACTTTTAGTGTAACACCGCAAACCTTAAGGGTTTTTTCGGACACCAAAAATCCCCCAACCTTCTCCCGGGTATCGGACTACCCCTCCCCGGATATCAAGCTCTCCGGCTATAAGTCTACTAAAAACTGGATTTGAATTATTGTAAACCCGGGGCTTATAACCGACACTGCATTTGTTATCTATGTATAGAAATGGAGTCGTGTCTGTATCCGGCGCATGCGCAATGGTAATGGCGTTCGGCTCTTAACCCAAAGGTTCTGGGTTCGAGACCATGCTATCACAAAGTTGTTTAGTGAGCGGTTATAAATAAAAACGCCGTATTTCATCAGAAATAACCGTAGCACAAATGGGAGCAATTAAATACACTAAAACTCCGGGTCGAGGTCTTTATGATAATGCTTAATGAGCGTTCTGGAAGCCTCGTTAAACAATAAACAAACAAACAAACAACTGTGGACTGCCCATACCTTTAAAACTATTCGTGTTATACCATGGCGGCCTTTATAAGGCGGAAGTAAAGGCGGCCTTGTGTAAATTATATATTTTAGTAACCAGCGCAACAAAATGAGCGTTTTTTTTAAAAAGAAATGTTTTGAGATGTTCCTCAAAAAAAAAAAATATATATATATATTTATATAAATACTGATATAGACGGAGTGACACTGTTATTCTTTCTGATAGAATTAATGAGTGCATTTTGCACGTGTTATCTATTATATTAACAAAGACCGTTTCAATTGTCCTGTTTGTAGTCTGTTATTCCCCTGGGGCAGTTACAGGGTCTTTGCAAGTCCTTTGAGTATTACTTATTGATAAAGCATTAAACGAGTTTTTAACTTTGACTCAATCAATGCTTTGATAGGAAGGGAGTGGAAAATATTTTTATGTTGTTTTTCTAGCGCGTGACTTATCGGCAAAATTTGGCTTATCTTTGTCACGGGCAACAACTCAATGGGTACTTTCGCTAGTATGATATATTTACTGATTTTGCTTCTTTTAATGATTGTTGTAACAGCATTTGAGTTAATCCTGGTTAATTTTTTTTGGAACTGGGCCAAGTATTAAATGAAAAGTCACGAGACTGATGAAAAAAAGATTTTTTTTACGATAGAGTTTAGAAAATACCAAAATATTTCGGAGGTTTATTTTTTAATTGATGATTAACTAACATTTATTTAGTGGACCTTTCTTTATTTTGGACAACGTTTTTTTTGATGTTGTCAATAGCCACGGGTTAATGACACAAATCTTGTTCCAATTTTTCCATTCTTGCATTAGCTCAAATGACCATTCGTGCCAACTCTGATTGATGTAATTTTGATTTTTGTTCCGATACGAAGACAAGAAACGTTTTGACTTTAAATCTCTGTGAAAAAGGTTTTTCGTCGTCTGGCTTGATCTGGTAGCAAAATTGCAATAACGTAAGTGAAACTATATATATCAAATGAGGAAACATTAAAAGGAAAGAATGAAACGTGGTGTTTATGTGTCTTTTTTTTAAGAAATCACGTCTTAAAATTTTAGAACTTCTGCATCGAATTTATTTGTTTTAGCACGGGCTTGTTTTTATGTTTTCTTAAATAAAATAAACAGATTTTTTAATTAAAAACTTTTATCATGTTTCGCATAAAAGATATATTGACTTAAGACAGAGCTTGAGAAATAAAAGCGACATTTTAAAATTCAAAACAAGACTTTAAAAAGCAAAAATCGAATTCGAACGAATTTGCAGTTTTTTTTGTGAGCTGTTTTTGTATGCGATTTCTAAAAATGTATAGCTGTAAGTGAAATGTTTTGTTCAGCTTCACGTGCAAATTCACGCTTTGCGATAAAGTGATTGACTTTTGCTAAGTTTTTTCTTAATCATCGATTTAAAGTCACCGTCATTTCAATGAATGCTGTGTTGTTTGTTTATTTTGCAAAAACTATCATCTGGGACAGGGAGGTAATCCAATTAAATCACGACACATTCAGATGTCAATAAAATCATACTTAGCTTCCACGTTTGTTTTATGAGGAATATCAATGAGGAATGCTATTCTAGCGTATCCGAATCTACCAGATTTCTACTTTTTACAAATCTACGTTAATCCTTTATTTTTCTTGTTGTTGATGTTGCTTTCACTATCTATTTAAGCCTACACAATTGTATACGTGAAAATATACCTTTATGCCTACACAAAAACGATTTACTGTTCATCAAAAATAACTTCTCTATCGTCCCAATGTATATCGAGCAACTTTTTGAACACTTGTATATTTGGTGTCTCGGTAACTTGGCTGTCAAGACTGGTCCACGGAGATACAGACTTCATACTGAAAAGGCTTTTCTTGTTTCAAACCGACAATACTTTTCCTGATTTTGAAGCGATGACCTCTTCTAATAGCATCTACTTTCCTTTTGAATAGCACGATGTTGGTATCGTAAACCAAGTGTACCTATTTGTACACTTCCACCATATCAGCTCTTGTGAATCCGTACCGCATAGTTGGCATGTTCAGTTAAACAAGTCGTTCATGATACACTGACTTTATTAAAACTGGAACTTTAGGAACTCTTCTTAGTACACTTTCAATCAATATTGTGTCTTCAAGTCGAGGGTGAATCACTGATAACACTAGCGCATTCTAAGGTAGGGCATACCAGTGGCATGAACAGCAGTTAGTCAAGGCTTTGTCCATGAGCGCAAAAGATCTTTTAATTAAACCAAGTATTCTGTTTGCTTTGTAAACTTTAACTCGTTGCCAATGTTTATGCCAAGATCTTTTTCCTATTCCCGTATGTTTAAGGTTGACAGATGTAGCATGGTGTGGAATTTCCATTTCGTACACAGGTTTGTCGTTGATTGAAAATTTTACACTTGTTGTGGTTAAAGAGCATTTGCCAACATTCTGCCTGCATTACGAGGTTGTTTATATCGTTTTGAAGCGTTTCTGCAAAGTGATTTTTGTTGTCACTTTTGAGGATTTTTGAATCATTGGCAAAAAAAAAACATGCGATTGCACAACTTTTGGCCAATCATTTATATATAACACGAATGGGACCCAACACAGATTCTTGAGGAAGTCCGCTCGCAACGTTACGTTATTTAGAAAAAGCTCCGTTTACTGTAACACTTTGTCGACGATCCGAAAGAAATTTTTTTCTATCCATCTGTATACTGTCCATTGATTCCAAAAGCTTTTAGTTTCACGAATAAACGCTTATGTTGTACAGTATCAAACGTTTTTGCGAGATTTAGATAGATGTAGTCAACATCAACATCACTCCTCGGACGTTTATTTGAGGATATACGGCATTCTATTTAATCGTTTATCATCATACAAAATTTATTATAAAGAAATTCAACCATTCGGACGAAAGCATCATACGTAACTGACTAAAAATATATGCTTTCTTAAATGTCTGAAATTAAATGTACAAAAAACAATCATTTTGCACTTCGTCTAATCTCGCATTATTTCCGAAGCCAGCTCTGGCTTATAAGACTTGAATAATTGCAAATGTTTTTTGTGTGCTTAAGTAATTCTCTTAGCGTTTATATGTTGTTATGTTAGACTTTTTTTACCTCTGTTTTATGTTTGGTTTTATCGCAGAATGCGCCAAAGTTACAAAGAAACTATAACTTCGAGAAAAAGAAAAGAATTAAACGCCGGGAAAGGGGTAAGTCATTAAAATCCGTTAAAATGAAAAAATAATTTAAATTTTCTTCATATAACTTTGTTTCTTTTCAAAAAAAATAATCTGAGTGCTGACAGGAAATCTGCAAAATTTGAGTCGATTTCATAAAATATTATATCATTACGCTAAATTCCTTACATTATTATCTTTTTTAAAAGAAATTTTTGAGATTTAATTTTACTTCAATGACCAGTCAGCTTTAATAAACTTTTTGTTTTAAAACGTTTACACAAAGGAAACTTTCTTTTCAAAGCGAGGCTCACGGACTTCTATTGTTTCGTCAAACCATAACAACGCAAAAAAGAAAACCAGAAAACAAGTAAGTTATGTTTTCAAACGCATGTTCAAATTGAGTTAGAAGGGTCAGAAATAGAAACCTATTTCCAAATCTCCAAATGGCATGCTCTACCAAGTTAATATGTGAACATAAGAATAACGTTAGATTTAATTCCTAAACAACAAGACTGGTTTGAAAAAAACAAAATTACAACCAAATGATGTTATAACTGAACGTTTAAGTAAAAACAAAATAAGTGCAATTTCATTTACTCGAAGAAATAAACATCAAAGCTGAAAGAAATTCCACTGCCGCTTTCTGATAAGAAAATGGTATGCTATCTGTTTGAAAGTCGACAGGCTTAATAGGTACGAAATTCAAAAGTGACAACAAATTACAGTTCTTGTAAAGTGTTTCAAGCAGTAGGTACAATTAATCATTTCTCTTTGCTATGAATAAGTAGGTACAATTAATTCCAGTTATAACTTTCTGTTCTGTCTTAGCAAATTGGGTTTTAAACCCATTGTCAAATATACATGTCAAATATACATATTTCTGTGCATTTGTAACACAGAACAATTTGAATTCCCATAATATTTCACGGCATAATATTCTGTCTTCTCGGTTATCGAGTATATTTTTACAACAATTTTTCGTACGTAAATTTCTCTCTAATAAAATAACATATTTATGAAACGTAACGAAAAGAAGAGGGGAACAGTTATTAAGATCTGTATAAATTAGCTGTGACCTTTCAGACGGATACCGATTTGACCACCTCTTTAATGAAAACGAAAAACGCCGAGTTATCAGAAATGCGCGAATTTGAAGATTGCGAGGGAAGTCTCGAAACGATCTCTGGTGTTTCTAGGGAAACCTCTCGTTGTCATGACGAAGACAATGCTTTACAGCAACGTTGCGAAAGGTTTGAGCTGGAAGTCAATGATCGTGTGAATCTAAATATGACGTTGATGTACGATAACATACGTTTAAAGATGGCGGAGAAGTGTCTCGAAAAGTCGCTTGATGACGCGTTAAAAGACAAGGATAGTTTAATGGCCAACCTAGATAGTTTAAATAATTTGAAAAACGAAAGTTTTGAGTTTGAAGGAATTGAGAAAAGAGAGACAGCGTCACAAACGGACTTGATGGGCTTGTTGAATACCACATACAAACGAGGTCATGACACGGTAACGCAAACTGACTCCTTTAACGAGAACATTGGGTTAGCGACTACTCTGGAAAATCCGGTGCACTTTGAGTGTGAGAGCCAGTTTAGTTGCTCGCAGCGGGAAACCAGTGAAAGTGAATTTGAAAGCGAAAATGCAGCGGGGCATTTAACAATTTATCAGTATGATTATATATTTGATAGAAAACGGCAGCAACAAGCATTGGTCTCTGTGAAAAGTGGAAGAAACTCGTTGTACTCGAAGGAAAGTGGGAGGAAAGTAACAGAGGTAGATCGCAGTATATTCCCTTACACAAATGCGGATGGTGAACCGTTAACCGTTCAAATTGAAAGGTTGAGAAATAACATGTCCGCCTACAAAATGCAGATATCAAACCTGAGGAAGGACATCATGAATGGGCTTCAGAAGGTCCCTGTATTTGCTTTTGAAGACGAGTTAGATTTTGCCCGCCATAACTCGCCAAGTCTGTTTAGCGAGTTGTCGCGAAATCCCACAATGACCGAAAGAAATAAAGTCGAAAAACAATCCCACGAGGCAAACAACGATTCGCATGCTTTGAATAAATTACGCGGAAATCTGCATAAATTAGTTGATTCTTTGCATGAATTAGAGAAAGAGAATTGGTTTACAGAACGCGGGTTATTTGATAGTCTTACAAAACACGTTGGGAGTTTATATGCCGTCATCAATTGTGTGAATCAACTGTTAGGCGAAGGAGACCTGACAAAACCAATGAGTTGCGGTAATCGGCCGAACACCGAAAATCAAAGTAGACATTTGTCATTTTCGCCATGCTTATCATCGACAATCGAAAATTCGGTGGAGATTAATTTATCAGAGAAAACCCCTTCTTCGGGCGGCGATGATGTCGAATTTACGTCAGATTCTCTGAGCAGCGATCTAGGCTACGAATCGTTTAATCAAACCGCCAAATATTGTCATGATGTATATTTTGCGGAACAGATACGAGAAATCCAATTGTTGCTCAAAGAAACGGCGATAAAAGACGAAGTGGAACTTCGAAGAGCTTACTACAGACTGAAGGCCCTGCACATGCACTTAAACAACTCTAATGAAGTCTTAACAGTGAAAAGCAACTATATAAATGAGATGAACGCTCTGCTCGAAGATGTCATAGCTGGATACCACAATAAGTACGGAAGCAATCGATACTCTAACTCGATTACTCTCCCCTAGAACAAAATGTCGAAACATAAACCAATTGGTATCTTCTTACCTTTACAAATGAATGTTGCTTTATTGTTTTAGGAAGAGGCAAAGTTTTTAATTTTTTAAATCTAATTTCTTAAAGATTTTATTTTTTGTAAACAAAACATTCTTGAGGATTTATTTTACTTCATTCTCTATTTACAAAGCGTCGTTCAGTTATAAAAATATGGTTGGTTGTTTTTACAAATCTCTTCCCAATCTTTCGATTTCGTTGACTACAAACTCCATATCGGCATACGTCACAGCCGGGTTTATAACGGTCATGCGCCAAAAGTTCACGTGTTCTTTAAGCGGCTGATAACCGCACAACATTGTTCCTTGTTTCGTCATTCGTTCTTTAATGAGGGGCGGTACCGCGTGCTGACGCGCGTTTCGTTCGTGTCCCGCGGAAATTCCACGTATACTCGGTGGAACGTAATGAAAGCAAACGTTCGTGCATTGAGGCTCGTACAACAACACGAAACCGTCGCGCTCTCGTATTTGCTCGGCCAAGTATCGCGAATTGTCATACGCCTTGTCAATTTGCTCTTCCATGCCTCGATTGCCTTTCGCCTTCCACATGAGCCACAGCTTAAGGATGTCGACGTTGCGCCCGCATTGTATGGTTTTGTCTCCCTCATCCCAGTCTCTGCAGTCGTACAACCGTTTGTCCTTTTGGAACAGGTAAGATGCCCCTTGCACGCTTTCTCTGTTGCATCGCATGAGAATGTCCTTCTCTCGCGTGAACAGTATGGAGCATTGGAACAAACAACCCATTAGTTTGTGCGGATTCCACGTCATCGAATCGGCTCTGAGTATAAATACAAACAATTGTTGAGATGTAAAAAAAGATTTACACATCGAATGAATGATGCAGTATTAGCTAGTAAAAGGTTTGTTGAATATTCTTGTGTTAGATATTTTAATAAATTCATTGCTTTACCAAAGGCGTATAATCAATAGAAAACACTGTATCCTCTGAATAAAATAGACATTTTCATTGGCAATAAAATATGGTTGTTTAATAAGGTCTAGCACTGAAAAAGCTCATTAGTGGAAAGTATTTAATTGGTGTTAAAATATAATTTAGTAGTCAACCCGTATTAATGCAACGTTTGCTCTATTCAAACTAGGTCCTGCTTAAATTGTAGAACAAAGAACAGAAATGGTTTGTCTAGCTACCTTTCTACTCCATGAAGAAGATGTTTGTATTTTCTTGACAACAGGGAAGCTCCACCCCAGGCCCCGTCAACGTGCAACCACAAACCGTATTTCTGGCAAACATCGGCAATTTTGTTGATTGGATCGAAAGCACCAACCACGGTTGTACCGGCTGTTGCGCAAACGTAAAATGGTTGAGCACCAGCCGCAATAGCTTCTTCGATCTCTTGGATCAAGTATGAGACAATCATCCTTCCTCTACGAAGAAATAGAAGTAAACATTTATTTATTCTTAAAATTAATATATATATATTTTTATCTTCAAACATGAGTTTATAATTCATTCACCACTTTGCATGAAAAAATAAGAAAAAGAAATCGTTTGGGTTTTTTATGTTTCCTTACTTTTCATCGCTTTTGATTTTTTTCAGATTTTTTGTTCCAATGCCTAGCGTGGCGGCCGCTTTATTGGTAGAGTAATGTGCCTCTTCCGATACAAACGCCACCAACCTCCTCCCTCCGTACAACCCCTCTTCTTTAAGGTTCGGTTGACACCTGCAAGTGTAAAATTAAATTTAGTATCTTCTTCAAAGCTTTATCTTTTTAAAAAGGAGTTTTTCACCCCAATGTGATTTTCTTAAACCATGAAAAGTGTTACTTTGACTCACTTGAATCTTGCAATGCTCATAGCTTGCATATTGGATATCGAACCGCCAGGGAACACTTGTGCGTCCCCATTATTGAAACCAATCAAAGACTTCATTTTGTTTAAAACGTATCTCTCCATGACTGTATACACAGGGGCAACCTCGTACGTAAACCTGCAAAGAGCAATGTTATAGAGGTCTTCACAAGGGAACTGGGCACAAGTGTGATTGATGTAACAGTCAACGGAGATGCAAGAAGTATAATAACAATAAAACTTACATCAGTGTGTTGGTTGTAGCGCTGATCCACTGTCCCATTAAACAAGACATGTCCAAACCAGAAAACAGTTGATTGTAGAAACGGGCGTGTCCTAAATGACAAAGCATTTTTGTTCTAATTGCACTTTCTTTTTGTCTATTTGTGATTTTATTACAATCAAGAAAATTTTGATTGAATAAAGTTTTTTCTTTTTGAAAATCTAATCTGTGAATATCTAGAACTATTCTGTCCATAATGTAATGCAAATAAATTAAATGAAAAACTGGAATAATTAGCAACATTTTTAAACAACCCTTACCAGTTCTGACAGAGTATTTTAAGACTTTGTCGGTGATGTTAAGAATATCCTGCAAGTTGATTCCCTCATCTTTCAAATTGAAATCAATTTCCTTTTGGAGGCTGGCTGGATCAATAAAATTCAGTACCGGACTTTTACGATCATTTGACGTCTTGATGAAATCACATAGCTTTGAAATTACTCGCGCAATTACTTCATCAGTGAGCTTTTCGTCTGTTGAATGAGGTAACATATCTACGAAACAAGATTATAACTTTAACAACATGATATGGATTTGACAATATATAAAACCTATTTGTTTGACCTTGAAGGTTTATTCCCGAAATATAACAGAAAAAAACTTATTGTTGTACTAACATATTGTGGATAAATTTCGAAAGTTAAATTGTTTCTTTATTTCCTCAACACCACGTTACTCTTATGCAGAAAGCATGTACATTGCTATACGTGACAGTCTACACGATTCGAAACAAATCATCTGTGCCAAAAATAATATTATACAACCGAACAAAAGACGCATCAAAATTATGTAAAAACCCATTGTTTTTGTTTAGGTATAAACACACTTTTTCAAAGCGATCAAAGTATAAACTTGAACACAAACCAAAATAATTTGATAAACAGGGGATTGATTAGCGCCTGGTTTTATATAGAACTTACATCGATTTGTGCTAAAACATTCTCAGCTGTTTTGTTTTTTTGTTGTTGCATGAAACTTAAGAAAAATATTCAGTAAACATATTCTCAACAATAAACTTGAATTATAGCCATCATTTCTTTATTATTTACAGTATTTAAAAATTGAACAGGCTTTTTTTCCTGGAAAATCTTTTGTTTACCTTTGTATGAAAACTCTTTCAACGACCGCTTATAAATTGTAGATTTTCGGTTAACCTTCGATATCTCTCGGTTGTTTTCGTTCATAGCAATCGCAACCGGCTTTTTAACGAGAGCATTTTTCTCGTTAACGACTCGAACTTTCACAGCTGAATTCCAAACGTCTTGCTTCATCAAAGGGTTTTCATTTTCTTTCACAGACTCCATATCTTTTTCTTTGCCTTGAAAATAATATCACGAGCTTTTTATACTTTTAAATGCACTCAAATATTTTTTTGAGAAGACTGAGGTGTCAGAGAAGGCAGAACCCTTTTAAAGCGTTTAGGAATTTTCCGGAAAAATTACGCGTAGAAGTTTTTGAAGAAAGGGTGAAAATACTAGTGTCAATTAAAGACTGATTTGAAAAAGATAAGGTTCGAAGGGCAAATGTTTTTTCACTAGTTGTCAAAGTTCATTATATCCTACTAAAAATGATTAGATCATCACAAAACATGGCTCTTATTATTTGCGATGATATCCCTAATAAGGACCAAACACGTGCATCATGACTTTAGAACGTGACGCACACTTTGTGTTGTTTGTGAGGTTTTTAACTAGTAAATTACATTGTATTGCGATCTTTTGTCGTTGAATTGATTGGAGTTAATCCGTAGGTAGAAAATTAGTAAAATAACTGGGAAAAATTTACAACCCGCGAGTTTGCTATCACACGTACATCTGTTCCGTAAATAAGAGTGCTTTATTTGCAAGCAAGAAAGCAAGTAGAAGACAATTTCCTGTATGTCATATATTTCTGATTACATATATAATCCCCAAAAGTTTCGGCTGATAAAGATTCGGTGAAAAAACTTTCTTTTTTTTCTTGAAAAATTTGTTTGCTTATAAAAAACTGTCAGTCGAGGATATATAAAACAGTTCTCGGAGCAGAAGGAAAAAGAAGTAAACAGCTGTGTTTGGATTGATGTTCCTTAACATTTTTATGTTATAAAAGGTGTACAGAAGACTACTTAAAATAGTTTTGCGTTCGCAAGTAATGTTTTGTGTCCATAATAAGATCAGCGAATGGGTCTTCCGATGGTAGTTTCATGGCCAAGGCATCTTTTATTTCCGCCATTTCGATTCCGTTGATATTTGTGTCAGAGCTATTTCTAAGGTGATTGTAAAGACCCAGCAGCCATCTGACGTGAATCGGTTTGATAAACGAAAGCTTCAACGGCACATTCACGTCATAGACACTACTCTCACCATTGATTTGGTCGATGACTTGTTGCGCGTACCAGCATTCGAATTTGTTCTTGAGAAACTCTTTTGGGTGACCATTGACGTTTACATTCAAAGGCTGTGAAAATGATCTGTCATTCTTTCAAGATTGCATGCAGAGAACAAAAAAGACAAGATTGCATTGATTGCATTGATCGACCTGTGGCATATAAGATGAAACGCAGGGGTAAACTGACTGCTGAGACCGTTGGACATATTCCAAAAGAATTGTCAAGGGCCGCCTGTTTTTCGTGAAAAGAAGAGGAAAGATCTCCGACATTGTTTGTGAAGAAAAATATCGACATTCCCCGATACCTAAAGGAGGATTAGAAATTATGCTGGAAGTCGAGTTGAAGATCGAAGATGGCAAGAGAAAGATTCTTGATCGCTTTCAGAACATAATTGAAACTAATTGCGAGAACAATACCACGAGTGAACAGCCAATTTATGACCAGGTATTTTTGAACCTGCAAACCGAGAATTTTGAAGCAACTCCGGAATCTTTAAAGTTAGATGAAGAAGAAGAGGACCACCTAATTGATGAAGAAGACGATGAAGTTATTTGTATAGATTAGACTAAAACAATAATAATAACGAGACTGAGTCAAATGAAAAAGATCGTTGTAATTTTATTTGGTTCTTTAAGGTTTTCGATGGCAGTTTTTGAATGTTTGAAGTCAACACTTATTTATTCGGAATCTAAACTTTCACTGATTACAACTGTTTGGAAGAACTACTGCCTGTAACAACTTTTTTCTTCTGAAAAAAGGATCGGATATCTGAATTCTATGGTTGCCAAATTTGGATCCATTTCACCATGTCGATCCATTGGATAAAGAGAGGTGGAGATTCAAAGTCGCAGTTACAACTGGTGGTATAGACATTGAAAATTTTGTGACGCCGAAAGAAAGCTTCCAGTCAGATTCAAAAGATGAGTGGGAGGCCGATGGTGAAACAGATGACAATAGCGTAATGGATGATAATGGATAACAATAGAGAAAGAAACATATTCGAAATATTAGAAGATGATGAGTCGTAATTTCGCGAAAAGTTATTGTAATTGTGTTTTTGGTGTGGTAACAAAACACATAACACATTATTATTTATTATTGTCTATCCACGAACCAGACTTTTTCGATGTAGTAGAAACGAAATTGAAACAAAAAAGTGAAATCGCAAAAATTAATGCCGCAAAATTTAGGGAAAAGTTTGTTTGTTTGTTTCTTGTTTGTTGTTGTTTTTTTAACGAGGCTTCCAGAACGCTCATTAAGCATTATCATAAAGACCTCGAACCGGAGTTTTATTGTATTTAATTGCTCCCGTTTGTGCTATGGTTATTTTTGATAAAATACGGCGTTGTTTATTTATAACCGCTCACTAAACAACTTTGTGATAACATGGTCTCAAACCCAGAACCTTTCGGTTAAGAGCCGAACGCCATTACCATTGCGTATGCGCTGAATAGAACGATAGAAAAGAAAAGAACCGGATAGAAAAGAAGGAAATCGCAAACTTTTATGTCGCCAAATCCGTTTTTTCTTTTTACCAGCATTAATTTATGTCCCTAAAGTAGCCCAAGGAGGGATTACTTTTATAAAAGCTTTAGAAGGGTTGATATTTAATGTTACCTAACCACCATTGTTGTTGACGTAAAAATCAACATGCAAAATTATCATGCGAAAGAAAATCTATTTGAAAGAGTACAGCCCATTACATATGTGGCAGCTTTTGCATATGTTATAAACGCTGTTAAAAATCGTTAGGTACTTTTTATCTAAAAGTAGAACAGATGGTTTTTGAAGCATTATGTTTTACATCGTTTTGTTTTGAAAAAAAAATGAAACTTTCAACATTTTACGAAAGAGCAAATGGAGCAACAGCAATTTCTAGTATGGCACTTGATTCACGATGACCGCGCATGCGTTAATTTAATATACGTTTTAAACACTTTGCACTATTATTTGCTCATTCGCGATATATGCAGCAAAATTGGAAACCCTAATACTTCAAAAAAGAAAATGGTCAAACCTTGAGTGTGGAGCTTGGTTTGCATTCTCTGGCCTAGTCATTTGGCGCTGAATGATGGTTTGATTCTGTTAAGATACATGATGTTAAATTGTATCTGTAGCCAAAATGACGGCAAAATGTCTTTTGTTTTTGTTTTCGCAATGTGTTTAACAATACAATGACTTCTTAACGTTTTCTCTACAATGACTTCAATATAAGCCGACAACGATAAAATTAACTATTAATGTTGCGAGCAAATTTTTGCAACTTTCGCGACTTTTTCTTCCCGCAACAATTAATTTTTTTACAATTATTTGCAACTTTTTCTTTTCGCAACTTTTAATTATTTCCGCTGTTCGCAACAATTTCTTCCCGCAACTTTTTCTTTTTTTCTTGTTTTTTTATAAAAGCATCCGAATAAAAATAACGTTTTTGTTTTGAACCTATTTCTGTGTACATTGAGGTATGAAAATATGGAAGTCTGGTCCGTAGAAACTGAATAAAATCGCAACTTTCGCAACTTTTTCTTCCAGCAGAACAATTTCTTCCTTTAAAGTAGTCGACGAAAATATAAAGCTGAAATATGGAGGAGAGTAATAAGAAAAAGGAGATTAAAATGTTTATGAAAAGTACATCCGTGGCGAGTGGTTAAGAAAGAACAGAAAATAAATCGAGGATAAAAAAGTGCGGAATTAATTAGTGCGAATTAAAGGGCCGAATTTTTTATATTAATGCGGAATTAATTAGTGCAAATTGAGGTAAAGGCTAAATATGTGGAATTTATTAGTGCAATTTCGAAATTTTTATGAAATTTGCGGATTTAATTTATGCGATTCCGTACGTTTTTTCACTTTGTAATCAAGGTCCCCAAACGGTCCTATTTTCTAAGACAACTTAGATATCTGAAGACGTGTGGAAGTCCTAAGTTCACGGTGGAGTTTTACGGAAATTTCTAATGCTGGCCAATTTTTATACATTGGACGGATTTTATTAGCGCGAAATACACCCTAATTCGTCCTAATTAATTCCGCACGATTTTATTCCGCACGATTTTATCCTCGCTTTATTTTCTGCCCTTAAGGTAGTTCAATTATAATTTTATTTCAATAAAATCATACGCCGATAATATTTTGCAGAATGATTTATATTTACACAGGGCAACAACCTCTTTGAGTTCTCCCAATCAACCAAAAATCTTTTTTTGTATACAGGGTCGTAGGCAGGAAGAAATCATGACTTAAATGAGTTTTAAATACAAAGTTGGTATCTTGCGTGAGTTAACTCACCACTGTTCTGTCTCCCTCTTCCGGTTACCGATAGGAAGGGCATCCAGCTGGGGAATATGATCTGTTAATATGTCTCAACATGAAACTACCTTGATCAACGACCGAAACCCGACACCTCACAATGTTTGTATTGAAAAAAAGTATTACGTGTTGGTGGTTGGAGTGGCGCCCGCCTCAACAGTTACACCCAACGTCTTACGCCAACAAAAAGGGTATAGACGCCCTCGTTTATGCCCGCAACCAACATTAGAGTTTATTCAACCGGATTAGATTACGAGACACGTCAACTTGGCAAACTTCGTAATCGGCGATCTATATAGACATATCGATCGCCGTAAGACGATATATTATCAGGGTTTTCGACCCATTCGAAGAAAAAAACTTGAGGTTACCCAAAGTGCTAGATTTAACTGAATTAAAATCGAATTGCCTGCAAACCTGCAGGGAAAATAATTCAAGTGTACAAGAAATTCACTATAAAATAAGGCAAAAAAAACAATCGATAAAAGAAAGGCTCATCGTTTAAAACCTTTTATAACAGTAACGTAAAACACGAAAATAAAACAAGAAAACACAGCGCATGCGCATTATCAAAGGACATCAATAGATGACAACATGAATGTAAGATTGTCTGTAGATCTTTAACATTTCATTAAAGCTTATTTAAAAATTTAGATCTGAAAAACTTTTTCAAGAACGTGACAACATTGAACTTCGCCACGTAAAATTGCTCGTCTCCGTTTTCCACATTTAGCCTTTCTGAAATAAATTTAACTTTTTTCTCGTCCTTACTACACCGGCTCTTATGGGTGCGAACCAACTGGTAAGCACCACCACCGGACATCTGATTGGATCGTTCAACCACCAGAGTATTTTCATGCATAATGGCGAAGTTACTGCAAGCAAACTCGTGCCTGTAATTTTTCAGCATGAACTTTGCCACATCCAGTTGCCATGGTTTCGGTTCTAACTCGGGATTTTCTACTTGCGGATAACAGTCTAACATGAAGATTTCCTGGACTGTAAGAAAGCTCGAAGAGGCGGATATTTCCGTGTAAGTAACCTCTATAAGCAGATGGAACAAAGAAAAAATAATTTGATGAACAGCGGCGAGCTTCTGAAGACCTTTTCCCTGGTGAGTAGGCACAACAAGCATGAGACCTCCGTGAATTATGGTTGACCCACCGTAGTTAATTGCCATTGGAGATGAGAAACCAATAGGACCTAAATCATAGTTTTCCCGATCGTAAAAGAAGCATACAAAACGATTTCTCAAACTCATGCTATCGCCGTGAAAGAAGGGATACTGGGGTAAAACTTCTCCGTTTAAGGTTTCTTTACAGATTCTCGTCATCTCCTGGGAAAGTTGTTTGCAAACGTCAGGAGAAGTAGGAAACACGTAACGCCGCATGGAAAACTGATGATTTAGCACAATTATGTAACCACGCTCCAGATAATACTTCAAAAGAACGAGTAAAACTACGAAACAAATAACGTACGCAACGAGCGAAAGACACCACATTTTCTCTTCAGAGTCAATGTTCTATTGACAATCGACTTGTCGTAAGTATCCGTGAGCATGCATAAGTTAATGTTTATGTGCATAAATTAATGTTTATGTGCATAATTAATGTTTATGTGCATAATTAATGTTTATGTGCATAATTAATCTTTATGTGCATAATTAATAGTTGATCGTATTCACTCGCACCACACGCTTTTATTTAGAGTCAGATTAAAAGTAAAAACATAAAACACGAACATTTTGATTTGTACTTGAAATTCTGTTTAGTTTTGTTTTATTTAACCACGGGCCAAGCCTTAATCGTATTTTCTCCGTTTCATAATTTCATGCTACCTTGGTGGGGGCCTCTCCATGTTCTTTGTAAAATTTCTAAATTATTAAAGTTGAATCAAGCTCCTAACCCGTGATCAAAAATAGAAGATGCATTTATTTATATCTCGTAACTTTAGCCGCGGAAATCTGTTATATCAAGGCCTTGCGCTGTAAGGAATTTCATTTGAATTCCGTTTGTCACAGAGAATATGTCACGTGACTGAACACTCTATTTTCATATCTAAGATAAGCTATAATTTGAGTAATCACGTGACCCATTTCATGCTGTACGAAATATCACGGAATTTCTCTGAAACATTATAATTGAAAAATCAACCGATCTGGTGGGAGGCCTGAGGCCTGGGGCCCTCGCCCCCCCCCCCCCCCCCCTTAATCCGGCCCTGAGAATGATGATATTAAAAACCGACCTATCTACACTATTTTATTTAGTCATGTTACCAGAAATATATATATTTTTTTGGCCAAAGTGTTATAATTGAATTTATAAGATCACAAGTTGTTTGGTCACGTATATGTGTAATGGCTTTGATGTACTAAAGTAGCATACAGACAGTAGGCCCCCAGTGAAGGACCCCAATGGTATGATGAGTAGACATGTTGCAAAGATTTAAATATAAATAATATCTCTATGTTAAACGAATAAAACAATTAATAATTATAAATGTGTTATTCAAAGACGTACGTATATTTATAAGATTTAGTCAAATAAATTCATTGCTATGAGAAATGCCATTTCTGGTGGATATATGGTACAACAGGCCAAAACAAAGTAAAAAATCCTACTGTTCCTACAAATCAAAGGAGAGAGATAAAAGATTTCTGAATCATTGAAAGTCTATATGTTTATAAATGCTACATTTGTTTTACGAAACAGTTATTAGCAGGCCAACATGAGGTTATCAACAGTCGTTTTGCTTATGATGGCGTTCTTTGCTTTTCTTGTAACTACAACTTCTGGTCAACCACTAAGGCTTCAAGGATTCAACTATCTACGAAAGATACCAGTAGATCCAGGCAAGTGATAAGTTATTTTAAAATAAATACCATAACACATATCACTTAATTGATTTTAGACATGTTAATGGACAGTTATTCGCGAAGGAAAAACTCTAGATTCATTAATGGATACAGGAAAAAAGCATCAACACCATCACCGTCACCACCAACAGTAACAAAGCCACCGCCATCATCACCACCACAAACAACAACAACACCACAAACGGCACCAACAACACCACAAACGGCACCAACAACAAATGAACCAGATGTACATCCAGCAATGTTTTACCCCGAAAATTTGAATATTGACTTTATTGAATTTTGACTTTTTTAGAAATTAAACTTTTTTTTCATCAATTAAATTAATCGTTGCTCACGCACTTTTTTATGGGAACATGTTATGTAATTTCGTTTTTCTATCGTTGCTCACGCACTTTTTTATGGGAACATGTTATGGAATTTGGTTTTTCTTGCAATATCACTTTAGTAGTCATAGTGTTTTTCTGCAGAAGTAATAAACTTAAAATAATCTAGAACTTGATGAGACGTGCACGTGATCAAACGGGTTTCGATTAGGAAAGTGATCTCTCCAACCAAATTAACCCCTCTTTCTTACATCGCCAACAAAGGAATAGTCTGAAAGATTGCTTTTCGAATTTAGAAGAATATTTCGACAGCGAAAATCATCCACATCTTTAGTCCGTGGTTTATATAGATATAGGGATTCAACTAATGCTTTCCAAAACAGTGTGTAGGGGTCGTTTAAAACGTACGTGCGCTCAAAATTGGTAATTTTTTATACACCTCCCTTGTTCATTTTTTCACATACTCTTTCGAACGTTATCATAACAATAAAACTTCAGCAATAAATTTCTGTTAATAGAATCCAAGGAAGCCCCATAAGGGCATGATTGATTAATAATTAAGCCAGGTGCTACTTAGACCATCAGGCGCCGTCTATAAAGTAAACCATGCTTCAGTACCACCCATTCTTCGAAATGCTTGGGTATTTTCTTGTTGTCTGCAACAGTAAAACGCTTGAAAACTTCCATAGAAATGTTAGAAGGTGTTCCAGCAAGAGATTGACTATTGACTTACTAACTATTTTATACACAGTTCTTTGATTTCTCCCCGTTATTGTTGTGTTGATAAAAAAAATTTATTCAACAAATAGCCTCGTTTTCGATTTTGTCAAATATTGATTGTGAAATAGGAACGTGATAGATGTTTTCAAGTATCACGTGATTGTAGAAAATGTGTGAGGGACAAATACTGTATTTTATCAAGTTTTTGACGAGCATAAAATATAAGATAATTGTGAGTGTTTCCAGACATATACGTTGTCATAGGTCTATCTATATTTACTTTTATTGCAGTTTTAGACATGGACTCAAAAAACCTGGAAAAATCCGGTCTGTTGGACGCAATTTTCTAATGTTTTTGTGTCCAATCTAGCTTTATTTTGAATTATGTTTCCAGAATAATAATTCTGGGGCTGGCGACACGGTTTTATGAGTGGGTCACGCGAGTGTAGCTGGAATATAGATACAGTTAAGATGAGATTAAAAATTCTTTTTATTTACACAAACTGAAAAACTACCATACCATACAGTACTGTACTGTATCTAGGTGAGTGAAAACAGTAGGTACTTTCAAAAGAGTAGGTATACCCAGATCTTACTGAAGTACTCAGAAGAACTCATTACCAATATATGCGAAGTTCTGTTCATCAGTTATATAGATTTTTATAAATGTTCAACATGGAGTGAAAGCTGAACCTTTTGTTTTTCATAGTCAACATAATCCAGATTTTAAGTATCCTTGCTGCTGAAAATGATTGCTTAGGAGTACAGGACATTGCAAGATTCACTAAAAGTAACTGTTTTTTTCTTTCTTGGTAAAAGAGTACAGGTAGTGAGGCAGCATACCAAACCTATTGTGCATTCTTTGATAAAAGCACCAAAATTGGTACACATGTAGAATAATACCTAAAGAACTTTTTTGGTTGTGGAGGCAGTCGTAAATGTACCCACGGTAGCCATTGCAACAGTTTTAAAATGGTCGCCATGTTAACCTGTTTAACCATGCAAACATTAACAATGCAGCCTCAAATAATTATCATTAGGGCCTAAAAATCCAAAAAAATTGACTTTAAAATTCAAAAAATGGACTTTATTGACTTAACGAAAATTTGACGGAGTGAACCATTGTTTCTTGTGTTTTATACTTTATTGTCATAAAATTTTGCGAATCAAGTGTTTCGCAAAATTTTCTTGATTTCATGGGAATTTAATTTCGTGAATGGCCAAAATCGATATCTTTTTCTAGTTGTAAAATAAACAAGTTTATTAACCAGATTTTTTTGTTGTACCAGATAAAACATGTATATAATACTAACCCTAACTTACAATGATTATTTTCCGGTGCATAAATATCTTTTAATAATAAAATACATCCATGGACCATGTCACGTCACCTTTTTACTCTATAGCCTACCACAATGAAATAGGCTACATCTGTCAAAGAGCTTGCATAATCCACACTATACACTAGCATAATAGCACAGATTGAGATTGATGAACAAGATGTTGTTCAAGTGTCAGTTTTTCTCAGCATTTAAAAGAAATTGACTTTATTGACCTAAAATTGAAAAATTGACCCAACAATAAAAAATTGACTTTTTATTGACCTATCAAATTAAGATTTTGAAACTTACTCCATGTGTCCAGAACTCTTACTTAAAACCACACCACAATAACTTAATAACAAAAACTTGACTTTTTTGACTTTACTTGCCCTAATTATCATGCATTATCATGTAAGCCTTCTTCGTGATTGCACGGGGCAAGGAGGTGAGTTTCCTGTTGAGGTGGTAAGCAAAGAACCTGATCCCCATCTGTAACTGTCAGTTCTTTTTTCCTGCTTGAATGATCGAACAAGTGCCTTCGAGAGGAAACTGAAAAGTTCTTGTTTATTGATATTATTAGTCATCATCATCGTCATCATCATCATCATCATCATCATCATTTTTACCTATATATAGAACTCAGTTCTCATCAGGTGCTCCTACTTTCTTAGATGACATGAGAAAGCAGTTGCTGGAATTTTTTCCTGAATTTTTTTTTCAAGCATAGTGCACCTAAGCTGAGTTTCATCGACACCTATGATTTTTGATAATTTACTCCAACGATTAGATGGATTGTCGGAGTTACAGAATAATAGTTGTTAACTCTCGTTATCAAGCTGAGTGACGTGTGCAATATATTTTATTTTATTTGACAAAAGTGTTTAATTTCAGTTGTTTTTGTAATCTTCCGGATTTTTACATTATGTAATTTGAACAACCGATCAATTTCTTCGCAGGGATTGAGATGTCTTTTTTGTTATTTGGTACGTTCTTTCTTTTAAATCCACCTTTGACTATGCGCCGTAAAAAAGCCATGCCATATAGATAAAACAATATCATCTGCATATAACAACATTCGCACTCGATCTTCATCCGCGAGCTTGTGTATACACCTCTGTTCTCTGGTTGATGACTCAGATTTTATGAATATTTAAGACCAGTATTAGGGAAATTGAGTAAAACATCATGTACGGCACAACAAAACCATATAAATGTTAAAGAGAACAGGGGACTCAGTGCCACCTTGTCTACAACCAGTTTGCACTTGGAAATAGTTTGTCGTATGTTTAATTGCGGCAATTGTACCAGTGTAAAATTGATGTTAAAGTCTCCCAGACTTGGTTCAAATTTTTATGTGAGAATAAACCATATCTCTATCAACATGATTGTATGCCGCTCTTAAATCAATCATACAAAGATGTAATGGTTTTTTTGTTGATCTTATCGTTCCGAACAATAAAAATGGCATCGGTAGTCGATATATGTTTTCGAAAGCCAAACTGATTTTTCATGATGCTTTTTTCGTAAATGTTTTGCAAACGTTCTACTATTATTCTTGGAAGAAGCTGAGATAGTGTATTCATAATAAAAATAGACCAATAGTTTCTTGCAACCCTTTTCAATCCTTTTTTGTGCAAGCAAGTTATAGATGCAGAAAGCCAAGATTTCGGAACAACTACGACAGTCCATATTATGGTCATAAGCAACAAAATGGCGGAAGTAAGCTTGGTGGATGAAGCATATTTAAAATGTTCAGCATAAGTGTTATCTATTCCCTGACATTTAATATCCTTTTGAGATTTAATAGTTGATTTTATTTCGTCTTTGGTGGGAATGGCCTCATTTACGCTGATATTATCAAGTGGTAAAATATAGGGAAAAGATGGGAATTTTTTATCTCAGGCTGGACATTCTACATTTCGAACATCAAAATGTTTAGCAAAGTGGTCTTTTAACATAGATTATTGAGTTTAAACAGGTTAACATGACATCCATTTTAAAACTGTTGCCATGGCTACCGTGGGTACATTTACGACCGCCTCCATATCCAAAAAGGTTCTTTAGGTATTATTCTACATGTGTACCTATTTTGGTGCTTTTATCACACAATGCACAATTGGTTTGGTATTGTTAACTATGCTGCCTCACCAAGGCTATAAATCCATTAATTTGCCTTGTCAAGTCATATGCCTTTTTAGCATTAACAATTAGTTTAATTTGCTGTTGCCATTCAAAAAATTTGATGCCTTGACAAGCTTCATTCTATTATCACTTTTAAATAATGGCGCTCGCTGGATCTCAGTTTCACTACATTTTTGTGTTATCACTTGGTATGATAGTATTGCTTTGTGACATTTAAACCCTCTGTGCCTTGCAAAGCACAGGAAACATGGATGGCTAGTTACAGGAATTTTATAGTTACTGTATATGGATAGTTATAGGAATTTTTCACGGAAATCCCTTTTCCCTTTTTCAATGTAAACAAAAAACTTGTTAAATGCAATGTCTTTCTTGTTTTTGTTGTCCACGTGCTTGAGGAAAATAAGTGACACTCCAACGAACATCGCTCTCTTTTTTATTTTTGTATAAGATTAGTCTCTTCAAATTTTTGGTTTGCAAAAAGTGGGTCCTACATGTGACGTGTGCCCCTAATTGCACCGACTTGGCGTTTTTTGTACAAGAAACATGAGTTGGACCTTGGCTTAATATTTTCAGATTTTTTAAAAAAACTTCAGTCCTTATGCTTCTTTCTCTTCTTTCTAATTGTAAATGAAGTCTTGTCTATTCACAGTTTATGGTATAAACAAAAATTATGTATTTCTGGTTTTACTGACTCTAAACAACATGCTATTGAAAGAGTTTCTTTTTGTTTGACTCAGTCTGTATGGTTCTTAAAACAATTCAAGAGACGGGTAGTAGCTCTTATGGTCTGTTAGCGTTTTTTGCATTTTCTTTTCTTAGTAGGTAAAATATTATTTGCAAATATGGCTAGAAGCGCTGAAAAAGCTATGGCGATTTTATCTCGCTGGACGACCATGATGAATAACGAAGATAAACCTTCGAAGAATATACGCCGACCTTTTCTTGCAACTGAGTGTACAAACTTAAGAGCGGCTGAGAAATGGAGAAGACAAGTTATCCGTGAAATTTCCAAAAAAGTTGCACAAATTCAGAATGCGGGAATGGGCGAGTTTCGAATTCGAGATTTAAATGATGAGATTAATAAACTATTGAGAGAAAAAAAACATTGGGAAGATCAGATTCTTGTACTTGATGGTCCTAACTATGCGAAGATTGGACCTAAAATGCTTGATGTCGACGGTAAGGAGCTTCCTGGAAATAGGGGATACAAATATTTTGGTGCGGCGAGAGAATTGCCAGGTGTTAAAGAACTTCTAGCACAAGAACCTCCAAAAGCTCAGCGCAAAAACCGGGCGGAGTTGTACAAGTTTGTTGATGCTGATTACTACGGTTACAGGGATGATGATGATGGTGTTTTGATACCATTAGAAAAGGAAGCAGAAGAGTCTGCGCGGCAGAATGCCATTGCTGAGTTCAAGCGCAAATGTGAATCGAAAGAAATTGTCGTTGAGGAGGAGGAAGAAAACAGATATTCAACAATCAATGAGGATGATGTTGATGATGATGATGGGAACGAGGGTTTCGTGTCGCATGTGTCAGTGCCCTCTCAGAAAGACGTTGAAGAGATGCTGGTGAAACGCAAGAAGCAGGAGCTTTTGGATCGGTACGCTAGTGACATCTTAAAAGCACAAAGCACAGAGGCAAAGACACTCATGGGGCTTTGAAAATACATTTTTTTTTGTGATTATGAAAATCGCGAATCTTCGAAATCGTGTTATTTCGAACAATGAGTGCGTGTATTAATTGTTTTTATGAACGACAAGAAGTCATGTATTTAAAGATAGACCAGATAATAGATTTTAGCAAATTTAAATATAAATTTATTCCAGTGATTACTAGTGAAGAAAGGTTCGGTTATATCAATCATCAAAACCTTCGATACTTAACAAATATTAAGATTATTCCATATAAAATTTGGTGAAGATATGTGAAATTTTTTCAATCTAAACAATGAACATTGATTTTCCTTATACTTAAACCTATCAAGTTTTAAATGTGAATTTTGAAACTAGAGTTCTAAAGCGACAGATTTTAGAAAAAAGGGCCAATGCTGCTAATTCTACTCTGCACCCTGATGGGTTTTGTTTTTTGCGACACCCCGGCCGATTGCAGATTCGATGACACGGTTGGAAAATGGACTTTGCACCTCAGCGCGACAAACCAAACAAACACAATTGACTGCGACCATCCGGAGTTTGTAAGTCTGCTACGTGTTGAGCTTGTTTTCCCGAATAAAGTTGTTGACGACTTTGGAAATGTGGGAACTTGGACAATGGTTTACAATCAAGGGTGAGTAAATGTTGACATGACTCCAGGTGCTCAAATAGGAATTTCACTTTATGCTTACCCGTTGCCTTTTACATGAACGGAGAATACTCAGTTAATAATGTTTGTTGCAAAATTTAGATTTGAAATCACTTTAAATGGCCGTCGATATTTCGCATTTCAGTACTACTATACGAACGACACTGGTGTGATCAGTAGTTGTGGCCAAACCTTTAATGGATGGGTGCATGATTCTGTAAAAAAAAATATCTACCCTCCTGGAAATTGGGGATGTTACCGTGGTATGTGTTTGCATTTGTTTTCCCTATTTCGTCTTATTTATATCTATTATCGGCTTAACATCCATTTTCCATGCTACCATAGGTTGGCTACCAATGGTTGTTCTCCAATCCAGATTGGACTCTGTGTTAGGTCTAAACTCAAATTCTTCTGTAGAAAATCTATCCTTATTACCTCATCGCCTTTCTCCGCCTACATCTAGGCTTTGCACCAGGAACTATCAAGTCTACCTTACCCAATTATCCTTCTTCATTCTCTCTAAATGGCCCACCAACTCAACCTTCTGATCTGATTAACATATTTGATGTTATGAATACATAGCCCTGTACTGGCCCTGCCTACCCTGGATTCCGGGACAATGGCAGCACGATAAACACGAAAATTGGATAATGATGATGAATGAATAAGCTCGTTTCTCAGCTCATCTGAACTTTCATCCTTATCTTACACATTCTCATGTCATTTCATTTCTAGTGTTTTCAAAATCATTTCTGTGCTATCTTGAATGTTTCTACAAATGAATCTTGTATAATCATATGGTTGGCACGTTTGTCGAAACCTCTCTCTATTTTCAGTTAGCTGGGGTGTCGAATCGAAGGAAATGACATGTTTTTTATTGTATTTTTTATTGGTTTTTCATTTGAAGGTGAAAAAGAGAACAGCAGTGTGAAGTTTCGAGCGCACAAAAAAGCTCTGTTTAACGACATGCTTCACCAGCCGTACGGTTTAAAGCATGAGTTTGTCAAAGAGATTAACGATAAGCAGTCTTTGTGGAAGGCAGGTATTTACGAACGATATGAAAATCTCACGCTTGCTGATTTGATACAAAGAGCTGGCGGAAAGAAAAACCTTGGAAACATCAAAGCCAGGTAGCGGAGACATTTTAGTGTTTTAATCCTGTTTTGAATATTCACCATTTTCCATCAAGATCCATTCTGAAGTGCTTTTTTCGTTTTTGTTTATATATATATTTGTATCCAATGATCAGACATCAAAAGGCCCTTTTTCTTGATACTACCTACTAAGAGGTAGGGGAATTTCCTTACTTATTTCCTTGCTTATTTTTACTTATTTCACAGACATTATCGTTTTCACAGTTTTCATTAAGCATGGTAATTGGTGTAAAAATTGGGAACATTAAAAAATCTTGGAAGCCTTGAAAGCTGTTGTTATGACGCAGCCGTCTGCCGTTTTATTGTTGTTAAGGCTCTTCCTGAGTTACGAGTGGGAACTCAAGATAACGTTGTTACCATTGTGCTGTCCCTCACTCACTCTGTAAAAGCCCTATTCATAAAAGAGTATTCAATTTAATATTTATTTATAGGATTTATATATTATTTATTATTATTTATTTATTTATTTAGAATATTTATTATTATCGAACTGCTACGACTTGTACTCTTGTTATGCATGATTAATGTAATTTATGTCACATAAACTCCATCTAACCCGTGCCAGCATGGAAAATAGACGTTAAATGTATAGAGAGAGAGATAGGGAGATAACATTGGTAGATAGGAGAGAGTCTTGCTTCCTGAACATGCTTTATTCTTATTATGACTGACTATTGGTAATGCAGGTTTTGTTGGATAACGATATGTCTGATTTGCTTTAGAGCAAACATCCAAGATATTTGGGGCTTGCCTGAAGTATTCGATTGGCGTAATAAAAGTGGGACAGATTTTGTATCACCCATTCGTAACCAAGGGAATTGCGGTAGTTGCTATGCGTTTGCGTCGATGGGGCAGTTGGAAGCAAGCGCAAGAATTGAAACTAATGGTCGCATTCAGCCTGTGTTTTCCACGCAAAACATTGTCTCCTGCTCAAATTACTCCCAGGGCTGTGAAGGGGGTAAGACACATGGTTCTTTTAACAATTACAAGGGATAAATCGGAAACAGAAGCATGCACGTTGTGTATGACTTGTAAAGGATAATTGTGAAGCTAAGATGTTATTATTAATCTTTAATGAATGCATGTTAGTGCCGTAAATTTGGTTGACTTAAACAAAAGCAATCATCATAATTGTTCTGCGCGTTGTTAAACTACGGTCGCAAAAAAAAGCAAAAAAAAACACTGAAAAGCCAAAATCTTTACGACAGATGGGAATCAAGTATTGAAAATTGGTAGGTTTACTAATTAGAGGATGCTGATTTCAAGCATCAAGTTTCAAGTACCATAATTGGGATATTTTTACCCATAATACCCTATTTGGGCAAATTTCTCATAGAAGTAATGAGTGCATTTTACACGCAGGTTTCATTGCTAGATTATTAATTCACTTTCCCGTAATATATAAAGAATTTTTTGATGAACAACCGACGCATTTGATTGTTTATTGTTTCAATAGATTTGCGATAAAGTTTGTTTTATTTCTCAGGGTTCCCCTATCTGATCGCCGGCATGTACGGGCAAGATTTTGGTGTAATCACCGAAGACTGCTACCCGTATGTCGGTAACGACACTGAATGCCATCCGTTGACGCCAGGTGGTTACCGGATTTACGTGTCGGACTATGGATATGTGGGTGGTTTTTATGGTGGTTGCAGCGAAGTGCTCATGAAGCAGGCTTTGGTTCAGTACGGGCCACTTTCAGTTGGAATTAATGTGACGTCGGAATTTGTGCATTACAAAGGAGGCATCTTTTATCAGACAGGTAAAGCTAACGATGCGAGCTAACTCCCCTAAACCCCTGAACTGATTTCAATGAAACTTTGCACAAATAATCTATTAGTACCCGGGTATGGTTCATTAAACATTCTGGCTTTTTTTCAACTAAACCAATTCAAAATTTTCTGATTTCATAAATTTTTGGCAGTATTGCAAGCTTCGAATTTTACACTTTGCAATCACAAATTCGCCACATCATTTGAAACCTGTATTGCTACATAGTGTTGTAATAAAAGCTGGAAAAAATTTGCAGCATCAAAATTTGTTTCTGGCAAAATCTAATGAAAATAATGTTATATAATGTTATTTAGCCATCTTAAGAAACGATACATGAAATTACGCGTGCATATGCAAACTTGACGGCGAAAATTCCTGCCTGAGAAATTTAAAAAGGGTTTTTAAAAAAACTTTAAAGAGGGCGGATTTAGCAGAGAAAAAATCAGGGATGGAAAGGATGGTGACGGACCGACGAGCGAGTATTAAACAAACGAGTGTGAACTAGGAACTAGCTTCCTGTTGGAAAATCATTCACGCAAATTGTAAATGGTTGTTCCAAGCATTTTTAAAAAGGAAGTGATTTCTTTTGCTGGGAATGCTGAAAACAGTTGAAGAATGTTGTTCAATTTGAAGCACCAAAGACTCTGTGAAGCTAAAGGGTTTCTATAATTTTATATAGCAAAGCCTTACTGTACCTGAAAATATGGTATTATTTTCAATAATTAAGTTCCAGAAACCACTTTGTATGTACACAGTCGCACATTTATATAAAATTGCCAAAAATAATAATTTATACATCATATATACTAAAATTCAGGCTAATGATGTTCATAGGTATTTGTACCTCTTTGTTGAGAACGCAACTAAAAATTCCCTTTTGTTGTTCGAATAAAGTTTTGGGTGTTGATGGTAGGACTGGTGGTCGCCTCAACAGTTACAACCAACTCTTTCAAGAAGGAAAGGAAAAATCGTATAGAAGTTAATTTTCTAGCAAAATTACTGGCAATTCAATGGTTTTTTGCTTCATGTTACTCCGCTACCATCCAGATATGTCTTTATGTAATGCGAAAACAATGAAAAACAAATGTAAACAATGATTTGTATTGTATAGGTGCAAGACTACCAGACGATTTAAAGTACGATCCGTTTCAGTTGACCAATCACGCTGTCCTGGTTGTTGGTTACGGCGTTGACCATGACTCCGGGGTAAAGTACTGGGTTGTAAAGAACTCCTGGGGCAAAGACTGGGGAGAGGATGGATTCTTTCGAATACTCCGGGGGACAGATGAATTGGCGATTGAAAGTTTGGCCGTCTACGCTAAAGTCTACTTTGGACATTAAGCAACTATTTGTGATTTCCAATAACTTTTGCGCAAAATGATTACAGTCAATACAGTAAATTTTTCAAATACCTTAAAAATATGTAAGTTATAATAAATGTTGCAGCATTTTAAATTGTATTTTTCAACAACGATGATGTTGCAAGTGGATTCAAAGGAATAATATGATTTAGTTTTTTTTTAGTGAATTCAATTTTATGAAATTTGTAATTTGTCTCAATATAATAATAAAAGCTTTGTTGGCTTTAGTTTAAATATTACTAATTTCTTTTCTAATGAGAGTTAATTATTATTATTATTAGTCTAATTATTGCTTATTAATTAATTTGTTATATGTCCAAATCCGTTATTCATAAGAACTTATTACAACTTGACTAATTGACGAAAAAACAATATTTCCAAAATAGAACTTATCTCTTTTATAATCAGCCAATTCTTACTTGAGAGGACACATATTGATAGCAGTGTTTATTTTTATATATTTAAACTACTGAAATGTATTAAAGATTGAAATAGTAATAGTATAATTACTGTGGTGATATGCGGTGAGGCGCGAAGGAAATATTTCGTGAATCTAAAATAATATGTTAAAAAGTTACCACTAACTCATTAGTGAATTTCTTATGAAATTTGGCTATGTTTGTCTCAGAGACTGTTTAGTTTTATTGTGTGCTGTCTTTGTGGGTATGCGGGTCATGTAACATTTTTGACCTCATGGATATAAGCACCCATGCCCTTTATGCACTGCTGCCACGGAGTTTAAAATTCAAAGTTGGTATCTTGCGTGGGTTAACTCACCACTGTTTTTCCTCTTATTGGGGTTGGCGTTAGGAAGGGCATCCAGCCGTAAAAACATCTGCTCCAATGAATCATCAAATGATTAAACCTACACAATTGTAGAATATCATCTGTTGAAACCCCGTCTAACCCATGCTAGCATGGAAAATAGACGTGAAAAATGTAAATGATGGTGATGATTAATTATTGATATAATAATAATAATTATAATAATAATATAATTATATTAATATATGTTTCATATTTATCTGTGAAATATCAATGATTAAATTACTATTAAATTAAAAACTGAATCTTCTTGAAATTTGTTGAATGTAATATATCCGGTTTTACATGAGTAATTTGAAACCCGTAGGTTTTATAATAAGGGCCAATGCTGCTAATTCTACTCTGCACCCTGGTGGGTTTTGTTTTTTGTGACACCCCGGCCGATTGCAGATTCGATGACACAGTTGGAAAATGGACTTTGCACCTCAGCGCGGCAAACCAAACAAACACAATTAACTGCGACCATCCAGAGTTTGTAAGTACGTTGATGGTGGAGTTGAAGTTCCCTAATATTGCGGTGGATGAGTTTGGAAATGTGGGCACATGGACGATGGTGTACAACCAGGGGTAAGTGCTATTTTTTAATTTAAACAAAACATGGCAACTGGTATGGTAGCCAAGCATCATTAAAAAGTACTGTGGCCAAATTCGAAAAAGAGCAGTAACCCCATACAGAAGGATAGTTATACAATACAATACGTTTTTTTAGCTTCTAAATTATTTTTTATCTTTCATAAACCAGGGAAATTTCATAATTTTCACAAACTCAGGCTCGTACGTAAGTTCGAAATAAGTCAATAGTTCTTTTCGTTTCTTCATTTCACGATCCAAGGTCTCAGCCGATCTTTTATTTTCCGAGAAAGCGAGGATAATTTGATTCATTGCTTCAAAGAAGGATCACCATGTGCAGCTGGCGCCGAGTTATTGAAGCAACAATTGACGTTCGGGGTGATCCTTCTTTAACGGAAAATTCGTTAGAGAACGCTGATGAAAATATTGAAGAATTTTTTTTGGTGGATATCTCCGATGACGAGGATGATTTTATTGACATTTTGTAATATAAAAACGTTACTGATTCTTTTTTTATTGTTTTTGAAGAGCGAGAAAATTCCATTAAATAAAATTTATTTCTATACCATTTTGAAAATTATTTTATAAGCACCGCACTTTTTGAGTCAGTTTTTAAATAAGCGCCGGGGGTGCTAATAAGAGGAAATACAGTATATACATGCCCAAAGGTTGAAATATTAATCGTTTTCTTTATTTCACAATCCTTTCGATGTCTTTAAACTTATATCTTATCATTTCTTTACAACTATCTCTTTAACTTACATCCCAGCGTATTTATTGCTCAAGTTGAATATTATATTCTAAAAAAAATAAAAAACAAAAGTCAAATTTCCGCCAAAAGTTTTTAAAGATCTGAAATCTTCTCCTAAAAGTTTTAAATTTAGAACATACCTTTACTTTCTCCCATCTCATCGAGATCTGAAATCTTCCCCCAAAAGTTTTAAATTTAGAACATACCTTTACTTTCTCCCATCTCATCGAGATCTGAAATCTTCCCCCAAAAGTAGTAACGGGGTAGGTTAATGTCACAATTTTGTTTATTTTTCTGCTGTTTTCCCATTCAGGTTTGAGTTGAGATTGAATGGAAGACGATACTTTGCTTTTCAGTTTTTCACAAATGACGAACATGGCGTTAGCAGTTTCTGCCATCTTACATTCAACGGATGGGTGCACGATTTGGTTAAACACAACATTTTTCCACCAAGAAACTGGGGTTGCTATCGCGGTGATTTTTTTTCTTGTTTTTTTTTACCAATAAAAACGTACAATGATCAGTTTGTTAGTATATAAATATGTAAAATGTTACAATAAAGAATTGTAGCTAAACTTGTATAAAGTACACAGGCATTTGAAGCATATTACTTACTTACTTATGTTCTTCGTATTTCTTGTCACCACTTGATTTTGTTTCTTGTATTCTTACATCTAAACATGTACAGGTGTTATATTCTCAAAGATTTAACTGTCTCAACATAAGTCAATGAAACTATGATGAAGTTGTTTGGGAATCTCCGCATATACAAGTGGCTCTTCTAATCCCATGGTTTAGGTTGTACTGCCATAACTTAGGGCGGCCATTTGCCCCATCGGACATCGGACACCCCCAGTTGACATTTTTTATTAGTTTATCATAACTGAATAATGGACAAAAGTTTGTTTTCTTAAAGTAAACACAGTAACTAGAAAAACATTCAATGTTCTATAGAAATAGATATTTCTCTCGAAAAACATTTTTTATTGTAAGAACAAGTTTTTATTTGAAGGTGAAAAAGAGGACAGCAGTGTGAAGTTTCGAGTGCACAAAAAAGCTCTGTTTAACGACATGCTTCACCAGGCGTACGGTTTAAAGCATGAGTTTGTCGAAGAGATTAACGATAAGCAGTCTTTGTGGAAGGCAGGTATTTACGAACGATATGAAAATCTCACGCTTGCTGATTTGATACAAAGAGCTGGCGGAAAGAAAAACCTTGGAAACATCAAAGCCAGGTAATGGAGACATTTTAATGTTTTTTTGTTTTGAATATCCACCATTTTCCATCAAGATCCAATCTGAAGTCCTTTTTTCGTTTTTGTGTATATATATATATTTGTGTCCAATGATCGGACATCAAAAGACCCTTTTTCTTGATACTTTCCACTAAGAGGGGCAATATTACAAAGCTAATAAGTTTGTCGTATTTATCGAAACCTCTATCCACTGCAGAATTTCAATGCTTTTATTTTTATCTGAGTTCTTTTCGTTGAGCTGTGTGTTTTTTTGTTACATATTTAATTAATAATTTGAGAGTTATTTTGATAAAAAGTTGTTGTTTACCCGAATTTGGTGAAACCAAGGTCCTCTAAAGTTGGGTTTTTAAAACCTGAGATTGGTCAGTTGATTGAATTCAAATAATTTTTTATTTACTAAAAACTATATAATTATTATATTTATTTATCTCTCTCTCTCTATATATATACATTTAACGTCTATTTTCCATGCTGGCACGGGTTAGACGGGTTTACTGATGGCACGCCTCCATCCTACTCTATCCTGCGCCAACCCAGGCTGAATACATTTCTCAACGAGATCTTTCTTCACAACCTGGCTCCATGTTGTCCGTGGCCTGCCTCTGCCACACTTACCATCTATAACTAAATCTCTACACTTCTTAACCCAGTTATTATCATTCATTCTTTCAACATGACCAAACCATCTAAGCCGACGCCTTTGCAAAGATTTTCTAACACTTTCTAGTCCACAGCGTTCTCTTAACTCATTTGAAGGCTTCCTATCCTTCAATGTCACATTTGACATCCATCTAATCATTCTTTTCTAATCAATCCAATCACCTTTTGTGTGAAGAGATATCACTCTAGAAGTTAGGAGAGGTAAAAGTTCTCTAAACTTTTTCCACCCAGATCTAATTCGAGTTATACAACTTTGTTCTGCGCCACCTCCTGTACTAATCATGTCGCCTAAATAACAAAAGCCATCCTTTGTCTCTAAAAAGTCATCACCTATTGACACAGATTCTACTGGCTGTCCAGTTGCTAAGAAAATATCACCAGTACACACCCTACACACATAGTCCACCACTGATGTAAGTTGACCCTTTATACCACTACACTTCTTATGAACCCAATGATCACAATATTTGCAATATATTGAGTTATTACCAACACCCTTACTACATACAGGGCATGGCCATTTACCTGAAGCAATAGGTGCTGAAATGTCAACTCCGCTGACCATAACTTTTGTCTTACTCATGTTAACTCTAAGCCCTTTTGACTCTATACCTTTCTTCCAAGTAGAAAATTTTGCAGTTAACTCTTCTAGACTATCTGAAATAAGCACAAGATCATCGGCATACAATAATTCCCATGGACACCCTACTCTAAACTCCTGAGATAAAGCTTCCAAAACCATGATAAAGAGTAACGGACTAAGAACAGATCCCTAATGAACACCAACCTTAACCCCAAATTCCTTGCTATATGATCCATTCACTCTGACATGACTTCTGGCATTTTCATACATAGACATAACAACTGACACTATCCATTCATCGACTCTTAACCTTCGCATCGCCCACCAGATTACTTCACGTGGTACTCTGTCAAAAGCTTTCTCTAAATCAACAAATGCAAAATATAACCTCTTATTCTTTTGTAGATATTTCTCCTGCAACTGCCTGACTATAAAAATTGCATCAATAGTTCCCCGTCCAGGCATAAATCCAAACTGCATATCATCAATATTCACCCTATTTCTAATAAATCTTGTCAATATCCTTTCTAATATTTTCATAACTTGGTCTAACATTTTCAGCCCTCTATAATTACTTCTCTCCAGGGCATCACCTTTACCTTTATAGCAGTTTACTATAGAGCTAATTTCCCAGTCTGCAGGGACTACACCTTGACTGACGGTAGCATTTACAAGCTCAGTGATGATGTCAATACCATCCTCACCAGATACCTTCAGCATTTCAGAAACAATACCTGATGGACCAGCAGCTTTACCATCTTTCATCTTACTAAGAGCCGATTTAACCCAATCCTTTTCTATTCTGACAGCAGGACCCTCAATTGGACTAACTCGTGACAAAAGACTGCGGTCCCATTCAAACTCCTCATTTAGTAATTTACTATAATAACTTTCCCAGGCCAATTTTTTAGCACTATCATCAAAAGCTATATCTCCGATGTCATTTCTTACACACTTTTCTCCAATGATATCCTGATTTGTCTTACTCATCTGCAATTTTAAAAACTTCGTTTTTCTGATCCTCTCTACCTAGCAAATTGGGAAATCTTTCTTCCTCTGCCCTTTTCTTTGCTGTATAAACTTCTAACTTTGCTGTACGCTTTGCTTCTAAATATGGCTCTTTATTCCCACCTGCCTTCCATTCTTTCCATAACCTTCTTTTCTCCTTAATAGCCTTATCAACAACATCATTCCACCATCAAGTCTCCCGTCTCCTGATAGGGCCCTTAGTCCATCCACATACACTATTAGAGGCACCTAAAAGGCTGCCTTTCAACTTAGACCATATACCTTCAACATCAGTCTTTATTTCTACTCTCTCCAAGTTTTGTTTAAAACTGGTACAAAAACTATCCCTTACTACAGAGCCTTTTAATTTCCAAATTTTTTTTCTAGGAACAAAAGTCCTTTTTCTCTCAGTTCCTGACTTAATGCTCAAGTCACATACAACCAACCTATGCTGACTAACACATTCCTCTCCTGCAATAACCTTTACATTCCTAAGTAGATTCCGATCTGACTTCCTGATAAGGATATAATCAATCTGGGTACTTGAATTGCCTGATTGAAAGGTCACTAGTCTGCTATTCCTTTTCTTAAACACAGTATTACCTACTAACATATCCATAGCGTCACTAAACTCTAAAATTCTTTCACCTTCAGTGTTTCTAGTTCCATACCCATAACCTCCATGTAAACCTTCGTACCCTCTAGGTGTACTTCCAACATGTCCATTAAAGTCACCAGCTACTAACACTATCTCCTTTTCTCCTAACTTTGATACCACCGCTAAAAGACCATCATAAAAAGCATCTTTAAGACTATCATCCAAACCACACTGGGGTGCATAAACAGAAACTACTAAAACTACATTCTTACCCACTATTAACTTAATAATAATTATCCTGTCATTAACCCTATCTATATCTATCACTTTATCAATTCACTTTTCAGCTAAGAATATTCCTACTCCTCCTGTCCCTTCCTTATTTCCCACCCAAAAAAACTTGTATGAACTCTCTTTGCCTGTAATCATCCTTGTAGATGCTCCTTTCCATCTAACTTCCTGTATGCAACATAAATCAATATGCCTTCTACTAATTGTTTCAACCACTTCTCCTGACCTTTTACGAAGACTACCTACATTAAGCGTCCCAACTCGAAAATTGACTTTCTCATCTACACTACTACGATTTTGATGCAATAACTTGTTGACGGTTGAGTGATGCTTACACCTTACACCATCACTACCGTGCGCGACACCTTTACATGAAGTTCGGGTCCCGTTTACGCAGTTGTGTTTAAAATTTTGTTGTACCATCATGTGTGTTGGAGCGGGGTTTTTATGAACTGGATGCCCTTCCTAACGTTTAACCTGGTTTGTAGATCAGGAAACTAGCTGTTTTTATCATGACACCATCACTAGGGAGATTACCAACCAAGGTTAAAAGAGCTCTCCCTACCCTTTCCTACTTAAAAGTAGAGGTTTTATCTCAGAGTTCCTTTCTCCTAGACAGGTTATTAGCCAAAGCTAAAGACTCCCATCAAGCCTAAGCAGTTTAACATCATACTTAGGACGAAGCAGTTTAATGTCATACTCAGGACATACTGTATATTTATAAATGTTTGACTTGAGGTTTCGGTTGACAAGAGATAAAGGAATATGCAAAGCTTTACCTTGCTATGTGATTGCAAACAAAACATTTCTTGTTTCGACTTATTTAGAATTTTTTTAGTAATAACGTCTCCAGTTCCTCGCAAGTGGATATAAATGACGTACCTAAGAATTTTGATTGGCGAAGTAAAGACGGTGTGAATTATGTTTCTCCAGTGAGAGATCAACGGTCTTGTGGCAGCTGCTATGCGTTTGCATCTATGGGACAGTTGGAAGCCAGTGCCAGAATAGAGAGCAGGAATAAGTACAGACCTGTGTTCTCCACACAGGACATTGTTTCGTGTTCGAAATACTCCCAGGGATGTGAAGGAGGTGAGTTTCATATCCCTTTTCAGCGCATTTGTTTTTATATGTATTAATCTTTCTCTTATTTATGTTCTTATATTTATTATACGGAACCATACATTTATGATGTCTAAAAATTTTACACTGTACCTCCCGCTCGCCCCTCCCTTGCGCCTCTAGATGTCGTAATATTGCATTACCCACTCCACTGGTTGGTGTTACTGAAGACGAACTTCAGATTCCGAAGATGCTGAGGATGGACAGGTAGAAGACACCAGTCCAGGAAGGTTAGATGACACAGATGGTTTATGGTGGCATTAGTCTTTATGTTTGCTCGCCAGATAAAAGTTATTTGTTCGTTTTCTGCTGCTTTTGCTCTTTGCTCCAGTATGGTGTTGTCATATTCCTTTGTCGAAGATTAACTCTGTTCCGCAACTTTTGTGCAGTGGCTGGATTACTTATATTCGTTCTTTTTGCTCAAGGATATGCTTTCTTGATTTCTTTCTTGTGAACAGCCCCCAAAGTTTTATAACATTGGCCATGTTTAATTCACGCTCCAAAGAATATACACCAGTCTGCAGTACGACTCAAAACAAATCACAAAATATATCCGCTTGTTTCAATGTATCTTTTAATCAACAAACTTTGTGAACTGTTCTTCTGTTTAACGAATGCCATCATCATCATTTACATTTTACACGTCTATTTTCCATGCTAGCATTGGTTAGACGGGGTTTTGACAGATGATATTCACCACAATTTTGTAGGTTTAATCATTTGATGATTCATTGGAGCAGATGTTTTTTACAGCTGGATGTCCTTCCTAACGCCAACCCAAGTAAGAGGGAAAACAGTGGCAAGTTCACCCACATAAGATACCAACTTTGAATTTTAAACTTTGTTTTAGCTGTGCATAAAGGTCATGGGTGCTTATATCCATGAGGTCAAAGATTACATGACCCACATACCCGCTAACGCCAAATCATAAAGGAGGTATTCAATATACCAAGCACAAATATTGCGACGTCGACTAACATGTTTGGATAAAGCAATAAAAGGACTTCTGAAACTACTAGCACCCTCTCCCCCCCCCCCTCAAAATTACCTCCCTCCCTTCCCTCTCCTCTCCCCCAAAATATACTTAAAGGTTATTATAAAAGTTATATTGGCACATTGGTCGAAATTTTATGTGGCTTTATAACAGTATACCCTCCCCCCAAAGTATCTGAAAGAATCTGGATTTCATACAACACCTTCTCTCCTCCCTTTGGATTATTGTTATGTGAAACTCCATTTTTAGCTTTATAAAGGATGTTTCTTAACTAGCCATATAACCTCAAATTTTTTTTATCATTTATATCTTTAACTGATGAAATTATACATTTTGACTATTTCTGGTCTGTAAATTACAGATAAGCTACAGTTATAAATAAAATTTTTGAAAATAAATTTTTTTAAAGTTAGCGTAGACCAGTTTCATTTGCGGCGATGTTTATGTCCGTAGTAGCAACAGGTTCGTGAATGTTTTTCTTCGTCGATCTAGTACCACGAATACATAAGAGAGCTACACGAAGGAGGCTAAAACATATAACCTCAAATGCAAATTGCTAAATAGAGAATTGCTGTCCCAGATCGCCTTTGTGCATACGCGTGTGGAGATTCTTAATAAATGCCATTTTTCAGTTTAATTGCGTAATAATGTTTCCTCTTGTGTTTTACCTACAGGTTTCCCTTATCTGATCGCCGGCATGTATGGACAAGATTTTGGTGTGATCACCGAAGATTGCTACCCGTACGTCGGTAACGACACTGAATGCCACCCGTTGACACCAGGTGGTCAAAGGATGTACACGTCGGAGTACGGATATGTGGGGAATCTTTACGGGGCGTGCAGTGAGACCCTAATGAGGGTGTTCCTGGTTATGTACGGACCTTTAGCTGTCAGTATGAATGTGACCGCAGAGTTTCTACAGTATAAGGGAGGCATCTTTTATCATACAGGTGCAACTTTCACGGAGTAGTCATACATGTTTTGCAATAATGGAATAGGAGATAAATTATCTTACTATGTAAGGTCATTCAATAACTTTTTACGTTTGGGATTAAAAGTCATAGCTACTAAGCTCAACTTTGTACTTTGCAGTGATATCATGTTTCTGAGGTTGAAAGAGAGAGATAGGCACAGTTTAAAAGTCTCTGGAAGTACTATACTTATCTTTAAACCCCTCGATTCTTATTTGTAGGTGCCAAACTACCAGATAATTTAAAGTTCGATCCGTTTGAGTTAACTAATCACGTTGTGTTGATCGTTGGTTACGGCGAGGATCATATCTATGGGGAAAAATACTGGATTGTGAAGAACTCTTGGGGCAAAGACTGGGGAGAAGATGGGTTCTTTCGAATACGCCGGGGGACAGATGAATTGGCGATTGAAAGTTTGGCTGTCTACGCTAAAGTCTACTTCGGACATTGAACGAATTTTGTTGTGATTTCGACTGATTTTTTATGAAAAATTCAATTGTTAATAAAATAAATTATTTACATTTACTGTGTTATTTTGATCATTTTTTATAGTTTTTTACGTTTTTTACTTTCATTTGATGCATGTAATTTTAGACATAAATTGGAATATATTTTTTGAAACCTACGAAAGAATCGATAACTGAAACTCGTATTTCGTTGTTTCACTTAACTTTCACTTTCTGTAGAATCAGTTACCAAGTCCTTGTTATTGTTATTTGCAGCAACAAAGGGTCGCCGGAAATTCATTCAAGTACGCTTGCATTTACACATGCGCATGTAACGCTAGTTCAGTTCCGGTCTGCAAATTATCTTTCGTTTTGTTTTAAAATTGCTGACCAACCTCTTGCGATTGAGTGATTGCTCAATTTATTTTCTTGTTTAAAGAAATGTTTCTCCAGTGAAGTGCTAGTATCGTGCTTAAGGCGCCAATTTGCACCAGTAAAGTCTACACATTCGATCGCAACGAGTTGCTCAAAAACTAACAAGCGGGTCAAAAACAAGAATTTTGACCACTGCCAAATTTCGTTCATAATACTTACTGGGTAATTTTCCATTGCAGGTGATCTGATAGACAAAGAACCGTTCGGTTTCGTCAGTCAATGCTTTTGTATAAACAAGCTATACACTTCTTTTTTATATATAACAACACTAAGGCTTAAATTGGTCAAAAACTAAGAACAAGGCTAAGACTTAATTAATAATTAGGTTGGTGCATTTGCAACTGTATGACCCTATTACGGAAGAATATTCAAAGATATAGGAAGAATAACAGGTTCGACCTAAATTTAGTTCTTTTCTTTGTACATGTATTATGCAACTTATGGAGTAAAAACACAAAACCTTTCTTACATATATTTAAGAACAGAATAAGAACAAATCGAGGCTAGAATCAGCTAAAAATTAAGAACAGCTAAGGCTGAACCCAATTTACCTGGTTCTTATATAAAAAAGGTGTAGTTAATGTTTTTTAAAAGGTTAAAGCTATCAGCTAGGTATTACCCATGAACCAGTGTCCAACCTAAATGAGTAATGGCACTTTTCCCCTGGGAGATTGCATGCACCATAATATGATGCAGAACACTTGACATGAAACGAAAAAACGAAGGTTATTCCAGGAGCTAGTAAGTTTTTTTTTATAAGAAACTAGATCTAGACGCTCTGAAATAGTTAAGAAACTGTAGTACTACAAAAGTATTTCCTAAGAAACCTTAGTCTGGTTTTCAATAGGGTTGTAAACACGCTAACTTGAAATCGTTAAAACATTTAACGGGATGAGCAGACATTGTTGTCTGAATAAGTATAAGGAAAGGTACGCAATAAGTATAAGGTACATACTTTTATCAATTATGATTTAAGAAACTATTGAAGAAACCTTTGTTACTTAACCACCCTGAAATTACTAGGGCCTATGCTTAGTTTCTTACAATAAAAAATATGTGTATTTGACGAATTGATGGGTCGGACTTGATCTGCTACTCCGAATGGGCTGATTTTGTTTCGTGTTACACTATTATGCCACTCCGAAGGACATAATATAGCAAAATATGTACATTTTAAACTCTAAAAAACAGTTTTAAATGTTTCTGTATTCCAGTGAAAGTGTTTCTAAAAACTTTCCCGCTGGAATTTCCATACTCGACAATACGCACGTGCAAATGTCACATTTCTTATAGTTGAGTCATGAGTTTCAAATGAATGACCTTTAGTTGTGAGATTAAAAGAAAAGATTTTGTTTCTTTCATGGAATACGATATACTTTAAAAGAAGAAATTGTTGTGGGAAGAAAAAGTTGCGGAAAGAAAATGTTGCGAGCAGAATTTCGCAACTTTTTCTTCCCGCAACTTTTTCTTTTTTCTTGTTATGTTATAGAAGCATCCGAACAAAAATAACCCCGAGTTTGGCTAGTCCAATTGTCGTTTTTGCAAAAATTTATCAGAAAAAGCAATCGGACAAAAGTGACCAAATTCCAATGATGAAAAGTTATCTCCTTGGAGCAACAACAAACTTCATGTACGAAAATATTCGTCTATAAATATTTTTTTACAAAACCGATCAGATTTCAACGTAGATTTTAATTAATAAATATTGTTTCTTTATATTTTGTCTCTGTCTTTTTTCACTTCCTTTATCAGAGGACTTCATAAACCACTTCCAAATGTCACTTTGCTTCTCTTCACCGTACGTATTAAACTTCGTTTTTGGACCTTTTTGTTGTTCATGCGATGATGATTTACTATTGGCAGTGTTAGTTTTCACAGTTTCCACAAACGAGACAACAATAACTTCTTTCTCCTTTGTAGACCCCATAATTTAATTTGACGACAAAAAGGTAGTGTTCCAATATAAAAGGTTGTTCTTTTTTGTGGTAATCATTTTTGCTGTAAATTTAAAGGTATGTCGAGGCCTCCTTGAATTAAAACCGATCTTCTGTAGTGTGTACAAGTCCAACTCTGCCGTCACGGTCGCCCGATCTAATAAGTATTTTCTTAAATGTTTTTCATGAGTTTTTCCTGATAAGGAAGGTGGAGATGATGGCGGCGAATGTCTCCCGGGGATCAACGTTGATACTGATGCAGAAGATGATGAGTCTTAGGATAATGTTAGGATGAGTGTTGATGTTTTAGTGTATATCTATTTTCACGCGGTGCCTTTATTGGCTAAGTAACGTTATATGAAGTTTACACCTTTCTGTGTACATTGAGGTATGGAAATATTAAGGTCTGGTCCGTAGAAACTGCTTATGAGAATATCCGTCTCCGATTTTTCAAACAATCCGTAGGAGGCTGTACCGTAAATTCTCTAATTTAACGCGTGTCCTAATTAACGCGCATAGGCAACTTTTAGGAAAAATTGTAATTTATTTCCTACCAATTATTAACGTGTAGCCGAGATTTAGAATAATTTATTTTCGTCTAATTATAACGCGTAGTTAAAATATGTTTTAAACATCTTCTGGGTCAAACAGGAAAAAATCAATGGTTTACTCGTTATACGTTTAGTGAACAAATACAACAAATACATACATAAAATACAAATTTATAAGTCGTCAATATCAAATGGATCGTCGTCGTCGTTTTCGTCCTCTTCAATCATGTTCAATCCATCCTGCATACACCTTTTGTAAAAGTCTGCATTCCGAACTTTAGTGGGATCTTTGGAACATTGGATTCCGAAATATACAACAAGTTAGAAATTCTTGTACAAAAGGCCATGGAACAATATAACAACAACAACAACAACAAAATTTTTATTTTCCAAAAACAACAAATATACACATTTTCTCTCTTAAATATAATATAAAGTTTTTCAACGCAAAAGATTGATTTTCAATGAAAGGAAATATCTATATTTGTCAAATTGGATGGTGTCATTCAATAGGTTAACTAGGCAAAGAAATGACACCTTTTTAAAATAAATAATTAGGTGAGTATTTATTTATTTATTTATTAGTCAATCTTTAGACAGGATAAAAACTTCAGTATTTACATAATATACAAGTAAAACTGCTTTCCTAGTTTGTTCTGTTTGATTAAAAATTCGAGAAATAAAAATATTAATAAAAAAATTAAAAAGAAAAAAGAAAAGTATCTAAAAATGTGAGGTGCTAGCTAGTTATAAATTTAAGATTAAAAAATTAAAAAATATGCTTTTTCAGAGCAGGGCGAAAATCAGACGTTTTCTGCTTTTCTCTGATCTCTAAAGGGAGTGTATTATATATTCTAGCTCCACAAAAATAAAAACTTTTTCTTGCCACCTCGAGCTTTATTGCTGGTAGCTTTAACGAGTGACCACTATTTCTCGTTTGCCTACAGTTTGTCAGGACTTCAAAATAGTTGTTGAATTCTGCGCTATTGGTTTCCTTGTTTACGCACTCTTTCACAAACATGCAGTTTTGTCGATTGATCTCGTTATAAACACTTACGAGGTCTTGGTTTTTCGTGACATATTTCGCTCTTTGGTGAAGAGAATTTATTCTGGATGATTGTGTTTGTGTGAAGGATGGCTTCAGCGAGGCAGCATAAGTTAGTATTGGCATTATCATTGATTTAAAGATTTTCGTTGCAGCATCTGCTGTAAGATAACACCGGATACGTTTGAGTAATCTAAGTCGGCTGCTGGCAAGTTTGTACTTCTTTTCAAAGTTCGTGTTCATGTTCAAGTTCATGTCTAGTGTATTTCCCAGGTACACATAGTTGCTGACGAAGCTTATTTTTGTGCCTTTGTATGTTATATTAAGTTTATTTCCATGCATATTTAAACGTTTCTGGGTTTCAAATAGCATTGTTTCCGTTTTACCCTTCTTTAAATTTAATATTAGTTCATTTTCTTTGCAGTATTCGCCTATCTTTTCCATTTCGTTGTTGAGCAAGTTTTCTATTTCTTGACTCGTGTTACTGGAACAATATATTACTGTGTCGTCAGCGTATTTTATTATATTGACATTGACACCATCGATAAGGTCATTAAAAAATATGATAAAAAGCAGGGGACCTAAGATAGACCCCTGTGGAACTCCGCAGTTTATTAATGCTGGATCCGACTGCACATTTTCAATCTCAACAGCCTGGGTTCTTCCAAACAAATAGCTCATAAACCAGTTCAACTCCGTACCATTCACACCGAAGGTAGCAAGTTTATCTAGTAGAACACTATGACCTAGTGTCAAAGGCTTTTGACAGGTCAATATACACTGCCCCAACCATTTTCCCACTGTCAAGTTCCTTCCTGATGTAATCGCACAGGAGGGTTGCAACCATTTTCGTCGATCTTTTTCTCCTGAAACCAAACTGGTATTCGGTCAATAGTTTGTAGTTTTCGAGGTAGTCTAGAAGCTGCTTATGCACAGCTTTTTCAAGGATCTTGGACATCACAGGTAAAACCGATATCGGACGATAATTTTGCGGAAGTTCAGAATTCCCCGACTTGAAAACAGGTATCACCTTTGCTTTCTTCCAGATGGAGGGTACTTTACTAGTTCTTATTGAAAGGTTTAATATGTAACACAGGGGCTGTGAAATTTGATGCGCACAATCTTTCAGGAGCCCCGGCGGAATTTCGTCTAATCCAGTTGCCTTTTTTCGTTGTAATTTCTTGAGTTCATTATGAACAAACACTCGTGAGATATATTCCATCTTAAAATTGTGAACTGTCCAGATTGGTCAATGGTTGTATCTCCAGGTAAAGTTTTTAAGCGGTATCGAGGCTTTTTTCAGGGACGCTATTGCATCTCTAAAATACTCGGAGAGTGACTTCACCATTGCTTTGCGCTCATCAGTCGTTGGATTTGAGTTTGAAGAGCTTGTAGACTTTGTTGGGAACAAGCTTTTGATTGTGGACCAAAACTTTCTGGGGTTTTCAGTGTTGTTTTTTAGCAGTTCACAATAATAGCTACCTTTAGCTTGTCGGATTTTACTTGTGCACTGATTTCGCAATCGTTTGTATGTCTCCCAATCAGCTGTTACATTGTGTTTCCTGGCTTTTCGTAACACTTTGTCTCGATTGTTCATCAATGATCGTACTTCAGGTGTCAACCAAGGGCATATATTCCCCTTGACTCGTTTTTCGATAATAGGCGCATGTGAATCAAAAACAGTTTTTAGCAGACGAGTAAAATAATTTACTGCTTCTGATGCATCTGTTATTACATACAACGGGCTCCAGTCGATGTTTGTTACGTCATTCCTTAAATCATTTTCATTGTAACGAGCGTATTGACGGCATTTGATTGTTTTTGGTGCATTCTTTCGTGAATTTAATTTACGTATGCAGCCAACCATGTCATGATCACTTAATGACGATGCTACAACACATTTCGATGATATTTTTGATGGTTGATTCGTGAAGATTAAGTCAATAAGTGTCGATGAATGATCGGTTGTTCGTGTTGATTGTTCTATTATCTGTTTGAATCCCATTTGGCAGAATATGTCTTTGAAAATGATGTTATTGTTTTTATAATAATTAATATTAAAATCACCTAGCATAATAACTTCTTTGTTCTGCTGAACTACACAGTTTAGGTGATTTTGATTTTGGTGAGTAAGTATATTATCAAAAGCAATTCAAGTAAAAAATCCATTAGAAAAATAGTCTAATTAATTGTTTAAACTAGCAAAAATAAAATAGCGTATTAATAAGAAAAATATCCACAACTATATAACATATTATAATAATTTAAAACTGAGATGTATGTTCGAAGAGGGCAATAATTATTGATAAGGTATTACTCGTACGATGATATTATATTTTGAAAAAGACACTTTTTAAGTTTATGTCGAGGAATTTCATTAATTTTTACCATTTCAATATTTTCAGTGTTCTTGAAAATCGAGTCAATGTTTTTTATCATTCCAGTCTTTAACACACTGGTAAATGATTGAAGATTTTCCATACCTTACAGTATTGAACGAATCAATGGCTAGTTTTGAATTTGCTGTACTTCTTGTAGCATAAGAATGAGTATTAGAAGTTTAAATAAAAAGATGCGATATGGCTGTTGGTAAGCAATCATTTACAAAGTCGTGAATTAATAAACAATTGTTGAGTTTAATCAGGTCTTTGAATTTAAGAATTGAAAGGTCTTTAAATATCTTTGTCGAGGGTTGTTTACACGAAGAAAAATTCATTATTCTTAATGCGATTTTTTGAAGGGAAGTAACCTTTTTCAAGTTTGGATTTTTTGTCTGTCCCCAGACAAGTGATCCATATGCGAGATGAGAGAAGAATATCGCATAGAAAATTGAGGTTAAAGTTTTTTTGTTTACGTAATGACGTATGATACTCAACATGCCATTCGGTCTTCTATATAAAAATAAACTCAAGGAAATGGAGGAGAAAAAAGAAGAATATTGATTCGAATTTTTTCTAATTAACTGCGTATTAATTTATTTTCTCCTAATTATTAACGCGTGATTGGAAAATCAAAATTTTGTAATTTATTCACTCCCAATTTTCTACGCGTACCGGTCAAAATAATTATTTTCCCCCACGCATTAAATTAGAGAATTTACGGTATTAATTTTGGAATAAATCGAGTGTTCAAACGCTAAGTTGCATGGAACAACAAGAATAATAATCGCAAGTTCAACTTCATTCGCAACATTTTATGTACGCAACTTTTTATGAATGTCCTGTCTCGCAACACTTAAATGAACGCGACTTTTTCTTTTAAAGTTGCGAAAATAAAATCGCAACTTTTGCAACTTTTTCTTCCGGCAACAATTTCTTCATTTAAAGTACCTTATTCTCGGAAATTAACGCGCTAGAAAATTAATACGGTTTTTAAAATGCGTGTTAATTTTATATACATTAATTTTCTAGTGCGTTAATTTTATAAGAGAGTAATATCATAAGGCGTTAATTTTATCTGCATAATATTTCGAACTTTTTAAACAAAATCAAAAAATGAAAAATGTTTTTCACTTGGTTTGACCCGAGATTTCGCCGTTCGTTTCGGTATCATATGATATATCAGTTCAGCATCACATCTCCCTCATCTTCGTCAATGTCATCTGCATTGTCTCCTAGTAATCCTCTTAATATCGACATAACCCAGGTCATTACTAGGGTAACCTACTCTAGTAGTTACGTTAGAAAAAAGTACTTAGCAAAAATTCGTGTTAATTTTATAGACTTTGAAATATGTTTGCTTGATTCGTGTTAATTTTATCGGAAAAATTAAGGTCAATGGTCTCCATTCGTGTTTATTTTTTCGTGTTAAATTCCTTCGTCTTAAAATCATTGCGCGTTAATTTCCTAGAATAAGGTATTGCAAATATTGTAAAACTCCAAATACAAGCCCAGGACTTCTACGGACAACGTCGGGTACCCTGCTAGTATTTTATATTTACCGTATATATTTAATGAAACAAGAATATTAGGTAAATATTTACACCAGTCATCATTTTCATGTATACATGTAACTACCTCCTCAAACGAGAACACAATGAAGTAGTAGTTATGGCGAATATTTTTTTGAGTTTTTTCATGTTTTCAAACTATTTAACGAGCCTTTAGGCGAGAAACCTATTGAAAATAACTGATAATACATTCTTTTTTTATAAGAACCACTAAAATTGGGGTTGAGGCTGGCTGTTCTTAATTTTTTAAGAATTTTCAGGCTGAAATGTTCTTAATTTGTTCTTATTTTAGAGAGCCTTTTTAGGGTTTTAGTCTTTGCAGACGTGTGAATAAAGATAAGAAAAACACAGAATATTTGATAACAAACCCAAGATAAAATGGTAAAGCTTTATACAATTGAATCTATATACATAAAATCGTAGTGAAAATGTACAAGACGAAAAAGTCAAAGATAACTCGCACACAGTTTCCGAAAAACACCATTAACAGGAAAAATGAATGCTGGATAAATGTGCCATCTGCGGAAATATGTCCACGCAAGGGGCGGATAACAAATACCGTTTACGAGAAGTTGTAAAAGCACAACATCCTCCTTACTCGAGTCCCAGCCAACATGACATTTAATTCTCAGCAGTTAGATAGACCTCAGTTAGATAGACCTTAGTTAGATAGACCTCAGTTAGATAGACCTGACTGTTAATTGCTATTGCAAGCAATTTACGAAACAAAGGTTTGTGGGATTAAAAAAAATATTAGTGAAAGTGATCCGCGAATATTGCGGTATGCTGTCTCTTCTCATGTCATTCTTCAAGATATGACTCGTCAATATCTTTATTGTTTATTGGTTTTACTGCATACTCTATTATACTATTACTAGAATGCCTAAAAGAGTGAAAAAAAGTAATAAGCTCGATCCACTAGAAAGAAGGCCACCTGACCCAACTTTGGCTGACTTCATTCTAATATCACCTAATAAACAGGGGGCAAGGGTAAAACAAGACACCACGTCAAGTACTTTAGAAACTGAAAAGTCTCATATGGAGCCAAATTTGACAGATGGTGAACCAAACATAGATGAAGACAATGTCATTTGGCCTGGAACTAATAAGTCGGAAAGTAATCAACCATGTTATTTTATATCACGTACGAAGAAAGGTGGTTTGCCTATCGATGTACAAAGTCGGTCAAGTGGGAAAAAGGTGACATTGATCAATGGTGTAAATGGTGACACAAATTCATTGTTACTTGTTTTAAAGACAAAGTTTGGAACAGGTGGTTTATGTCGAAACGATGTGATAGAACTCCAAGGCGATTGCAAGACAAAGTTAACAAAATATTTAAATGAAAACAAACATTTATTGAAACCGTACAAAAGTTAATTGTCAAACGGAAGACTTTGAGTTTTGTTTTATATATAGTTTATGATTTGACTTTTTAACAAACTATATATTATTATTTATTTTTATATTACAGGTGTATATATATATATATATATATATATATATTTGAAAAAATATATATGATGTATATTATATATGTCATTGGAGAAATATTTAAGCATCATTTTGTTTCGTTAAGGTAGTTCTACGGGCGATGGACAAAAGCCCCCGAAAAAACATGGTTTCTTTTCGATTGTTTTTATGAAATGATCAAGTCCATAGCATTTCATTTTATTGTTACGATATGAGCACACTTAACCTAATTCTGTTTTTGGGCACTTTGGCTTCCGGAGGGAGTGTAGCTGGATTCTAAGAGTGATGAACTGCATTTATTAATGGTATAATAATTTCACTTTTTTGTGTTAATTGAGTGTTTTGCCGCATTAGCAATTCTCTTTCCATTTCCCAGATGATCTTTTAGCTCCACAACAGGCAAAGAATAATCCTCCAAGTTGCGCATCTTTATAGGCTAGTCTTTTCAGCCTAGTCTTTTCAGCCTCTCAGAACATGAATTTATTGCACCTGAAGTTTTATTATACATATTTTTTTAACTAATAGCAACATGTGAAACAAACTGAGACTGCAAAATGTGAGATTTGTGAAATTGATTTCAATGTTGAATTATAGCAATTCTTAGCAACGTTCTTAAAGTGTTCTGTTCTTTTTTATCAACCTTTTCTTCTGTTGTCCTTTCCTTACTGTTTTTTGTTGTATTCTATATAGTTGCTGGGTTGTATTTATTACATGCATAAACTTTCATTTCATTTTATTAACGGTGATACGTTTACTGAAATTCCAACAAGAATCTGTAACCTTGAATGCAAAATGTAAATTGGCTATAGCTCAAAACCACTGTATTCTTACGACAAAAACAATGCGTTGTAACATTTCCTTTAGCAGTGTTTACAAAAATATTGCTGGAATAAATGTTGCTATGGCTGTTGATAAGGAAATCTAATATTTTCAATTTTCTTAAAAATATCAAGTACCTAGAATGCTGAACGTAGATCTATTATTAATATTTATTAATAAATAAATTGATTCTTTCTCTTTCTTTTTCTTCGATTTAACGTCCCTCTGTTTGGGGGTTGGACCAATTGATTGGGGTGTTGATTGGGGTTGATGGGGGTTGATTGATTGATAAAATTGATAGATTGATTAATTAATTACGATAGTTTTATGCGATTTTATTAGCCATGTATTGCAAGTAGAAAAAGACAAACAAAACCTATTTTTGGAATGAGAATCAAAAAATCAAGTTTTGAAACCGTTTTCTAATAGTTTTTTGTTCTAAAAAACATTTGTTTTTACGTTTGAAAATGAACTTTTAATTTCCTGTCGTACACATTTATTTCACGTATGTTGTTGCGCGCATCAAATTGTCCAAATGCAACAGAGATTAATATTGTGCCTTTAGTTCTCATTTATTTCTTTTAACCAAACCTTGAATACATACTCATTACACACTAACTCATTTTGATTTTACGTTGATTTTCTTGTTTTGTCCAAGCCTCATGCATCCATGGGGAAGAGAGAGAAATTATAAATATTATAAATAATAATAATAAATATTTAACAAATATTACATCTTAATTTACATTTTTAGTGTACACACTATTATTTACAGCTGGCTTTTTGTATGTACAAAAGCTCTCCACTTACCAATTCCCTAACTCTATTAATTGAAAAAAGTCATGTTTTTGTGGGGTGCTTTTGTCTGTTCCCTATGTTTTTATCAACCCAAAACAGTGTCTAATTAGAAAACTATTTCTATTTTAAAATCAAGCACATCTTTTTCAAAGTTGTACTTATTGTTTTGTTTGAAGTGTTTTTGATGATGAATCACATGTTCCCCTCCTTTGCATATTAAATATCATTTTTTCCATTTGTCATATCCCTTTCATAATTTGTATAATGTTTTCGTTGTTGCTTCCCAGCCATCATTATATCAATGCTTTGTTCATTTTGTTCAAGAAAAAATTTTGATCCGTAAACTTTACTGTTTCCATGGTGAAGAGGAAAAGGAAAGTGTCTGATTTGTCTAATGGTGACGTCGTAGTTGGCTCGCGAAGAGTACGTCGGGTGGTGGATTATTCAGAAGAAATTGGAGTGTCAGAAAAAAGTACACCTTCTACAAGCAAAACAAACAAAGATTTTCGTGTAGGTAACGCGTCAGCTGTTCACGGTAACAGACCGAACTTGTCTGAAGATGAAAGCTCAGAGGATGACGATTGTGAACCATCGAAAAAGTTTAGTGATGAACATTCAAGTGACGACCAACCTCTAATTTACCTAACAAATAAAAGGAAAAGTACGGTTTGTAATGATGCAAAAACAGCGGGAGGAGGAGAAAAATATGAACTCTCCAATGTCGGTTGTGAATCTACGAAAGCTATTGAAAGGAGACCAAGTGAGTTTTTGACTGATAAAGATATTGTTGGGATGAAACAACATTTGAGCGCGTCTCAATCGACAAGGGCAAATGAATCAAATGCGTCGCAGATTTCACAATTGCGGTTGAGCCCTGTTAGTCCTGCCGTTGTGCAGGTACAAATCAAACGCGAAAATGCATCTTCTGAAGATGAAAGCGAAGACAATGTTTGGGAAGATGTTCGAGGTAATAAATTTAAAATGTTTTTATTTCATCTTCTTTGTTTGTGTACATTTTTCTTTAGAGGCTAAAGTAAAAGCAATCCCGAAAAAGAAAAGGAAAATAGAAGTTAAAGTGGAAGAAAAAGTGATCACGAAAGATATTCAAATCAGCGTAGGTGTGGAATCAATACACAAAAAGTAGGTGTTATTTTCTTGGGTCTTGTCTTTTAAAAAAGTTCCGATAAACTTTTTCCATGAAAAGAGTTAAACCAGAGATCGTCATATTTCTTTTGTTTTTCAGTATTTTTGTGAAATCTAAGATGGGGAATGATGTAAAAGCAATTTTTATGACATAAAGGTTTCTTAAAGGTTTCTTTGTTTTTTTTCCTTCCTACTTCTGTACAAGTAGGACGTGATAATAATATAATTTATAAACATAGCCATAACCTTTACTAACACCCTGGATTGTTAAACGTTTTTTCTTCTTGTGGTGTAATTTTTCTCATACATATTTTCTAAATAAAATCGCTGTTATGTCGCTAAACCCGGATCAACTGAATAAATTCAGCAAAGCGGAATTGGTTGCCCGATGTGTGCAAATACAAAACGAAAATTCCGCGATTAAAAATGAAAATACTTTATTAAAAGAAACTATTAACGCCTTACAATCGCAAATAAACTCATTAGTGATCTCAGTTGACAATTTGCAATTGAAAGTTGAGAAAATTCAATCTTCTGACCCAAAATTGTCCAATGTGATCGAAGAGACTTTCATCGATCCCAAGAAGAAACATTTTGAACTTCAACAATATACGCGACGTGACTGTGTCGAGATTTTCGGTGTTTCCGATAAAATCTCAAACAATGCTCTGGAAGGAACAGTATGTGACATAGCAGCGAAAATTGGAGTGAACATATCTAATAGAGATATTCAAGCGTGTCACCGGTTAAGAAATAACTCCAGAGTAATCGTGAAATTTGTAAATAGAAAGGATGCATTTTCACTGATAAAAGCGCGACAAAATTTAAAGGATATTGATCTGGAAAGTGTAGGTGGAGCTGGTAATAGAATGTACATAAACGAAAGTTTATGTCCTCATTACAGAATGATTTATGGAAAATTAAAGACCTTGCATAAAAAGAAATTAATTTTCGCTTTCTGGGTGTCGAATGGATCTTTACGATATAGAAAGACCGAAGATTCTCGCTACGTAATCGTACGCCACGTTGCTGAACTTCTCAACGAGTTTTACGACGAATTAAACTGAGGTATTCAAAGTTTTGAATTTATTATTTATGAATAATTATTAAGTTATGAAACTATTTTGAAGTTTGATTTTTCTAAAGAACATTGTTTAAATTAAAACCACCATTTTGAACCTCTTTTTTTTAAAAAATATATGTATATAATTTTTTCTTGTTCTGCACCACAAGAAGGGTATATAATTATAAATCAATGAACGTTTGTTTATGTAATGTATGTTCTAAGACGGTAAGCTTGCGCCATCATGCAATGCAATGCGATATTTGCAACAAATGGACCCATTACCTTAGTGGAATTTATTGAAAAAAATAATTTGTTTTATGATTCCCAGTACGGGTTTCGTTCTGGTCGTTCCACTGCTGATGTTTTGACAGTTATAACTGAACGTTTTTATTGTGCCCTTGATGTTTCCGGTGAAGCGCGAGCAGTTGCTCTTGACATCTCCAAGGCATTTGATAAAGTCTGGCATCTGGGTCTATTGCATAAACTCAAAGCATATGGTTTAAAAGGTTTTTTTTTCAAAATTATCTCTTTCTTCCTTTCCAACCGTAGATTCAAGGTTGTCCTTAGTGGTCATTCATCTTCAACTTTTTCCATCAATGCTGGTGTTCCACAAGGATCAGTTCTCGGACCAACCTTGTTCCTACTCTACATAAACAATCTCTCAGACAATTTATCATCCAAAACCATTATTTACGCTGACGATTCCACATTGTATTCCTGTCTTGATAAATCAGATGATTGTGATAAGGTTAATTTGGCCTCTGTTTTCAATAAAGATCTCAATTCGGTAGTTGAATGGGGTAAGAATTGGCTGGTTAATTTCAATCCATCTAAAACTAGTCTTCTTTCCATTAATCATTTCAAGCAAGCATATTTACCTCCAATTTTGATGAATGGTTCTCATTTGCCTGAAAACAATTCATTTCGCCTTCTTGGTCTCATATTTACAAGCGATCTCTCATGGCGTTCATACATTGAAACCATTGCAAAATCAGCTGCCATGAAGGTTGGTTCTCTTTTACGAGAAATGAGTTACCTCACCCCTGAGTGTATCCTTTACCTGTACAAATCGTCAATACGTCCTTGCATGGAATACAGCTGCCACATTTGGGCAGGTGCTCCTGCGAATTGCTTGAACTTGTTAGACCGTGTTCAACGGCGTGTTTGCAACGCAATCGGCGCAAACTTATCTTCGAAACTGGACTCCCTATCACACCGGCGAAACGTAGCTTCTCTTTGTCTTTTTTACAAGTTTTTTTATGGACGTTGTTCAAGCGAACTATCATCTCTTACACCTTCTCCCAGAATTTTTCACCGTACAACTAGGTTTTCGTCATCTTCTCATCAATGGACTGTTTGTATTCCAAACTGTCACAGGGATTTCTATAAGAACAGTTTTTTCCCGCGAACATCCAGACTTTGGAACTCCCTTCCTTCTACATGCTTTCCATCGGTCTATAACCTTCAACTGTTCAAATCAAACGTTCATCGATATCTGAAAACTGCGTCACTTTCCCTGTAACTTTTCTAGCTCTTTACACTCAAGTGGCCTTTAAGGCCTTGTTCTGAGCAACTACAATAAAAAAAAAAATAATAAAAAAAAAAAATGTAACAAATTAAATGACATTCATTATAAAAAATTGCAGACATCAACTGAACCTTGGTTCTGTATTTCATGCTTAAGTGATTCTATTCCGTTTTGTAATTTGGATAACGATCAATTTTTATCTCACTTATCTTTAAACATGAATATGAACTCAAATTCTTGTTCCTATAAATCAAAACATTTTATGAATTCTTCAAATCCTAAATTATTTAATTTTGACAACTTTATATATACTCAATCGGAATTTAACAAAAATAATGAATCAAACTTAATTAACTGTCAATACTATGACATCGATGAATATAATTCAAATGTACTTTACAATAAAAATAATTTTTCCCTTTTTCATATGAATATTTCGTCTCTCCATGCACACTACGATGAATTAAACGAACTATTGACAACTCTAAATTCTAGTTTTGATATTATTGGAATAACTGAACCGAGAATAAAATCAAATACCCTCACCCCATTAACTAATATTGAAATAGAAGGTTATTCGATAGAATTCACTCTAACTAGTTCATCTTGTGGAGGAGCTCTGATTTATATTTCTACAAAGCTGAATTATAAACTTCGGCAAGATCTAAATATGATTAACGATAAATCTATTGAATCAATTACTATTGCGATTGAACATGGGAAAAAATCTAATGTAATAATAAGTTGCATATATAAACATCCATTGATGGAAATAAAAGAATTTAATGATGAATATTTAATACCTCTCCTGCAAAAACTATATCTTGAGAATAAAACCATATTTTTGCTTGGAGATTTTAATATTAATCTCTTAGAAAGCGATAAAAATCAAAACATTTCTAACTTTTTAAATTTATTATCATTGAATAACCTTTTACCGCGTATCACCCTACCAACTCGAATAACAAATACTTCCAAAACAATTATTGATAATATCTTTACCAACTCGATATCAGATGATCTAATCTCAGGAAACATAATTTCATCCATATCCGATCACCTACCACAATTTGTAATTGTTCCAAACTTTAACAAAAAATTTTCTTCCAAACATCAAAATAATTTTAAGAGAAATATCAAATACATTAACGTGAATAAGTTTGAAAGAGATTTTGATAATATTAACTGGAACGATGAAATTGATATTAATAAGCAAGATGTTAATTACTCATTTAATTCTTTTTACGACAAATTTAACAGTTTATTAGACAAACATGCTCCTTTGAGAAAAATCAGTAACAGAAGATATAGACAGCAATTTAATCCATGGATAACTCCTGGGATTAGAAAATCTATAAAAAAACGAAATAAATTAAAAAACAAACTTATAAGAGCAAAAGACAATAATAGGAAAAACAAACTAATTAAAGAATTTAAAACTTACAGAAATCTAATTGTTAAATTAATTCGTGAATCCAAAAAGAATTACTTTCAAACATTTTTTCAAAGAAATAATCTTAACCTCCGTGAAACCTGGAAGGGTATTAATAAATTAATCAACATCAAAACAAAAATTACAGCTCCACCTCTATCGGTATATAACAACAACTCCGATTCTATAATCACGGATTCAGTTGATGTTTGCAATTGTTTTAATGAGTTCTTTGTAAATATTGCACAGAAAATGCAATCTACTATACACTCATCCCACACTGACTTCAAAAAATTTCTAAAAACTCCAAACGAAAAGAGTATATTTCTTAATGCTATTGATCATGAAGAAATATCATCTATTTTATCGAAACTAGATCGAGATAAGGCTTCAGGTTCTAATAGCATACCTACACCTATCATTCAGTTACTAAATTCTAAAATTTCACCCATCCTTGCTAACCTATATAATCTTTCAATCTGTAATGGAATCTTTCCTGGTATTTTCAAATTATCCTCTGTTATGCCTATCTTCAAAAAAGGATCAAAATTATATTTCAATAATTATAGACCAATATCTCTATTATCCAATCTCGGTAAAATATTTGAAAAACTTATTTATTCTAGAACCTACAAATTTTTAAATAGTCTTAACTGCTTCAGCAAGCAACAATTCGGATTTCGTTCAAAACATTCCACATTGCATTCTCTTTTATCGATTACAAGTAAAATCCAAAAAGCATTAGACTCAGGAAAGTTTGGATGTGGAGTCTTTATTGATTTGCAAAAAGCATTTGACACTGTTGATCATAAAATTCTTCTAAAAAAATTAGAATATTATGGTATTAGGGGTGTAGTCTTATCTTGGTTTAAATCATATCTCTCAAACCGCAAACAATTTGTAACAATAAATGGTTTTAACTCGCATCATAAACAAATTAACTATGGCGTACCTCAAGGTTCAGTACTTGGTCCTCTTTTATTTTTAATTTACATAAATGATTTTCATGCCGCTGTAAAATACTCATCTGTACATCATTTTGCAGATGATACAAACTTACTGTACTGTGATAAATCATATGTGAAAGTAGCATATAAAATTAATTGGGATTTAAAAAAAATTACGGACTGGTTAAATGCAAATCGAATCTCGCTGAATCTAAATAAAACGGAATACATTTTATTTCATTCTCCAAATAAAACAATAGATTTGAATTTTAGAATTAAATTAAAAGGTAAAATAATTCATCCCTCAGCCGAAATTAAATACTTAGGGATAACATTTGATAAACACCTGTCCTGGAAAAACCATGTGAATACCTTAACCAATAAGCTAAGAAGAGCGAATGGCATGTTGAGTATCATACGTCATTACGTAAACAGAAAAACTTTAACCTCAATTTTCTATGCGATATTCTTCTCTCATCTCGCATATGGATCACTTGTCTGGGGACAGACAAAAAATCCAAACTTGAAAAAGGTTACTTCCCTTCAAAAAATCGCATTAAGAATAATTTATTATTTATTTATTTATTTATTTTACCAATATTTATACAGGATATACATATCAACAAATATAAAATATGCTGTTTTCCATATGCGTCCTGTGTATTTTTAATGAATTTTTCTTCACGTAAACAACCCTTGACAAAGATATTTAAAGACCTTTCAATTCTTAAATTCAAAGACCTGATTAAACTCAACAATTGTTTATTAATTCACGACTTTGTAAATGATTGCTTACCAACAGCCATATCGCATCTTTTTATTAAAACTTCTAATACTCATTCTTATGCTACAAGAAGTACAGCAAATTCAAAACTAGCCATTGATTCGTTCAATACTGTAAGGTATGGAAAATCTTCAATCATTTACCAGTGTGTTAAAGACTGGAATGATAAAAAACATTGACTCGATTTTCAAGAACACTGAAAATATTGAAATGGTAAAAATTAATGAAATTCCTCGACATAAACTTAAAAAGTGTCTTTTTCAAAATATAATATCATCGTACGAGTAATACCTTATCAATAATTATTGCCCTCTTCGAACATACATCTCAGTTTTAAATTATTATAATATGTTATATAATTGTGGATATTTTTCTTATTAATACGCTATTTTATTTTTGCTAGTTTAAACAATTAATTAGACTATTTTTCTAATGGATTTTTTATTTGAATTGCTTTTGATAATATGCTTACTCGCCTAATTCTTTATTTTAAAAAGGTGTCATTCCTTTGCCTAGTTAACCTATTGAATGACACCATCCAATTTGACAAATATAGATATTTCCTTTCATTGAAAATCAATCTTTTGTGTTGAAAAACTTTATATTATATTTAAGAGAGAAAATGTGTATATTTGTTGTTTTTGGAAAATAAAATTTTTGTTGTTTTTGTTTGTTGTTTAATACGAAAATCTTGCTTAAAATTACCTATTAACTCGATCTAACAAGCTGACAGAAATGATTCACTGATTCAACTGAACTGGATGTTTTTCAGAAATGATTTCATCATCATCATTTACCATTTTTCATGTCTATTTTCCATGCTGGCATGGGTTAGACGGGGTTTCAACAGATGATATTCTACAATTGTGTAGGTTTAATCATTTGATGATTCATTGGTGCAGATGTTTTTACGGCTGGATGCCCTTCCTAACGCCAACCCCAGTGAGAGGGAAAAACAGTGGCGAGTGAGTTAACCTAAGGAAGATACTAACTTTTAGCATTTTAAACTCTGTGGCATGGCAGCAGTGCATATAGGGCATGGGTGCTTATGTCCATGAGGTCAAAGATGTTACATGACCCGTATACCCATATTTCAACGGAGGAAATATAATGAAGACATTTTTTGAATTTTCTCTTTCGTTGCTAGAAAACTAACACGGGAGGAGAAGATGCGGAAATGGCTTCGTCAACTCCTCGGACGTTGCCAAAGGGAACAACGACGTCATCTACATAAAGCACATCTTCTCTGTATGTTTGCTGTTGCCATCAAACAAAACAAAGTCTGCAGCAACGACCTCGTGAAGGTATTGGCAAACTTGATTTTTAAACAATTTTTTCATGCCATGATACAGGGTGATCACGCCTCTTTAAAAACCCTTAAAACCTTTAAAAAATTTGACTTTCAAATTTGACTACACTCCTTAATTTTTCCTTAGTTTTTGTCAAAATATTTTTTCAATTTTATTTATATACATAAAATTATTTCTTTAAGAAATAATTAAATTTCATTTCATTTTTATTTTGTGTACATATACAGATTTGAAAGACATTTTTTTAGGTTTTGCATGCATTTTACTGCATAGAAATTATTGGTAGAAATTTGTAGGATTATCCTGGATTATCCTGCTCTTTTTTTGTCAGCTTTTGTTCTTGAAAAAATGATAATATTATAAAAATCTCCTTAATTCTCTTTTAGTTTTTTTCTGTCTGTCTAATTTATCCTTATAAATAGCCGATACCTCCTTAAAATCATTATTTTTGATCCAAGCAGTGGTCACCTTGTGATAATAATCTTTTACTTACCTGCTTTAACGTCTACCTCGGGCGGGCAAGTTAATTTTGTTTTATTTGAGGGTTTAGCATCGGCCACTTGAAACCACCTCATCCAGGTTTTCCTTTGTCAACCAAGGAAAGGTTGTGAATGTGTCGTTTTGGCTACTTTCTTTATACAGTTTGTCTCGGTCATTCTCTCGATGTGACCATACCGTCAGGGTCTTCTGCATCTCATAGCTTCCAATTTTACCTGAATTCTTTTTTTGATATTACATCATACGACCACATACAAGCAATTTATGTTGTTCATTTCTTCACTTGGCATCTTTAATACTTTTCCAATAATAATCTGCTATAAGAATGATCTATCACTCATCTTTTTTCACTCATCTTTTTTTCCCCGCGAACATCCAGACTTTGGAACTCCCTTCCTTCTACATGCTTTCCATCTGTCTATAACCTTCAACTGTTCAAATCAAATGTTCATCGATATCTGAAAACTGCGTAAACTTTTCTAGCTCTTTACACTCAAGTGGCCTTTAAGGCCTTGTTCTGAGCAACAACAATAAAAAAAAAAAATCTTTCTTCAAATTCCACAGAAATGCACAAATTAAATAAAATGTTAACAAAAAACCTATAAAGGAATGCGATTTTCAAGATTATTGTTATATTTGTATTTTTGGTAAGATTTTTTATCAAGTTGATGTTTTTAAACATCTTAAAAGAAGTGATTTGTGCAATTTAGCGGGCTAACTAAAATAGCTTTTCGATAAAAGTGAAGTTTTTGTTTTTGCAACTTTTCTAGTAATTTATGATATAGCTTCCACTTTAACAAGTATGAGTATCAAGTATGTTTTCCACAAGTATAAAGAACAGTCAGCTACAATTTTCTGTTTTCTTGATGAAATATGTTTGTAAAATAGATTGGATAATTGTATTTTTGTCATGTTTGAATATCAGTGAACCTTTCGTTTTCATATAAACTGTATTGCTAACTGTGGCTATTACAAACACACAAAGGCGGGATGATGTGACTCCATTTAAAAAAGTGGTGTGCGCATATTTTTTTATTATTATACTAATATATGACGGCTATAAATTTTCAGGCTGTTTGCTTATCTTTTCTTCCGTTGAAGTCGCCATTGGTTACAACTCCCCCCACTAAATGGGATATCAGTCACTTGCGACGCCTACTTGGCTGGTTCCGTGACATGGTCCCATCAGTCGAGGAATTTCTGCTCTTTGCACACCAGGTTGGTTTTGAAACTGTCCAAGTATGGTTTGTTGTGGTTAGTATTAGGGATCAGAGTGTGACCATGGTGCGCAGCCTTTTTGAGTAATAAATTCATATCATATTTTGTTTAGATTGCAGGATATTTGCAATATCTACAACGGGCACATGTAAGTAACGTCCTGCTTATTCTAAATCCGTATTACTTCTTCTCCTTTTTGTTTGTTCATTCGTTTTCCACCTTTACCAATATATTCCAACTGGACGTAGTTTTTGCGTGGAAAATCAATAAACTCCTTTTTTCCCTTGTGTTACGAAGAACTTTCATATTCCCCCATTATGGTCATAATTTATGCGAGATGACGCAATTAAAATAAAATAGGCGAGATTAGCCAACACAATCAGCAATTAAAATGAAATAGAAATACGGACCAGATCAGCGATGGTTTTTCTTTCTCTCTTCATTTAATCGAAGCATGTAACATGTGCAAACTAAAAAAGACATCTGATTAATTAGCAAACATATATTCTACTAAGTTCTTTACTGTTCTGCATTTTATCATCTTACCTCTTTGTTGTATTGTAAATCTTGAATGTTGTGGTCAACTTTGAAGCGTATTAGTTTGTATTACCGTTCGGTTGTTTTCTCAGGTAAAAATGAACACATATGACACAGTAGGAAATTATCGTTCCATTGAATTTAGTGTAAAACACCTATAAAGCAAAAACCATAGTTATACTGTTATTCTGACACAGTTATGAAGCCAGGAAAAGGTTTTACCGTTATAAACTAACGCTAAAGGTTCAAGAAATGTTTCGTTTAAACTCTATGAATAAGATATTCTATCATTTTGATTTCTTTGCTGGACTTTGGACTTTGTTCAATTTCTAAACATTGCGGTAGAAAAATCACAGAAAAATGGCGAAGAGATTTTATATATTGTTGATGCCACACAGTCAATAGGTTTCCTTGCGAATTTTCTAACCTGACCTATTTTTTCGCTTAAAGGATTTTTGTTTAATTTTTCTCTCGCCGTTCGTTAATATTAGTGGGTTTACTAAAACCTCAGATTTGGAACCTCTGTGTTATCTTGAACTTTAGATGCTGGTAATCACTCTGCGAGCACTAGGACATCTAACCAGAATTGTCTACTCTCTACAGGTTAGTCAATGCATAGCTGCCACAGAGTTTTAAATACAAGTTGGTATCTTGCGTGGGTTAACTCACCGTTGTTTTCCTCTTTCTGGGTTTGGCGTTAGGAAGGGCATCCAGCCCTAAAAATATCTGCACCAATAAACCATCAGATGATTAAACCTCCATAATTGGAAAAAAATCATCTTTTGAAACTTTTTTGTCCAACCCATGCAAGCATGGAAAAGCAACGTTAAAAGGATGATGATGATGATACAGTGGATGCTGCCCAACAAATTTAAATATAAATTTGTCTTTGTTGTTGGTTCCTTACTTGTGTTCTTTCATTTATAGCCCTGTTGTCACAAACTTACATCACAAACAGTAGAGGTTGGTAAACTTCCTTGTATTGTCGTAATGTGCATGTGAAATTGCCGATAGATTGAAATGTTAAAGGAATATTGAAAAACTAATATGTTGCGTATATAATACACAACATATTAGTTTTGTAATTATTTTGAGATTTCGCAAAAAAAAAATTATATTTTATTTATATGTTATTTATGTATTTTGAAAATTGAAAAAAGTTAGAAGTTCATTTTTTATTTGAACATAATATTGTTGAATTTCAACTAACACTTTCGTACCTAATATTGAAAAGCCATTGAAGCCATAAATATGTTTGAATTGTGTCCAGATCAGAATATTTCTTGAATATCTGTTATTTGAATGTGGTTTGCATTTATTTCAAACAAACCCCAGCAATGAACGTGTAGTTTTATAACAGTTTGTTGATTTTGGTTGTATTTTCTAATTATGTCAAAGTTAAGAGAGGTTAAAAGGAGCAGTTTGGTATCTTTTTCAAAAGGAAAATTTAAGTTCATTTTAGGCTTCCAATGCAAAAGAGAAACCAGTTTCATCGAAGAAAGGTAAAGATCCGACAAAATCGCCGTACTTTGACCAGAAAAAGACGAAAGGCAACACGAAACAAAGTCGTGCAAAAACAATGGATGACCGAAAGAAAGTTGATGGGGGGAAAAAGAAGATTGCTTCATCATCTTCGAAAGGTGTGAAAAGTTTTCTAAAATATTGTTATCAATGTTTGTCTTGTTTTTTAAATATTATTTTGTTTTTTCCGGGCAAAGAGCAAATTTGGTGTCGTTCATTAAGAACAATTGTTTAGGACCAAATCAGGAAAATTTCAAAATAAAAGGCTGATAGTGTCGCACCTTTCATATTAGAAAGTACACTTGTTTCCTTGGAAATAGTACAAAAATGAGTTAGCAACCTCAGTAACTATGATTTTAAAGCATTGCCTAGAACCATGTAGTGACATTCCATTGTTACTTACTAAAACGTTTTTTTAATGTTCGAAGCTATTATTTCAATCAATGTTTATTGTACTTTGCAGCCGCGGAACAGAACATGTGGGTTGAAGTTTACCTCCACTCGTTGAAAAAATGGGTGGGTAAGTCTTGATTTTGCAACGGTCCCATAATTCCGTAATAATAATAGTTCCATTAATTCGCCTTGATTATTTCGTTTTTCCAGCCATTGAGTTGGTGAGCGAGTCAATCAACGAACCGTCCAAATGTGAAGTCCACGCCACTAAACCCCTTGCATACGTCATTGGCCTCGATAACTGTAAGCATTTCACTCAATCTCCTCCTAAAAAACGTCTGACTTAATAAGGCAACTATTTGTCTAACTCTTGAATTTATATAATTTGTTTTGTATGAAAGAATGTGGAACCAAATACCTTCTTTGTGTGGATGAGCATTTTTTTATAATTTTTAGATTTCTTTCTAAATGGAAATTGTATAAAAACTTTAAATTCTAATAAATAATAATAATAATAAGTAATAAAAATTTAAATTAACTCCTATTCAATTCACAATTCTTTATGTATACAGTACAATCCCGGTAACTCGAACCCTCGTTAAGTCGAACTCGCGTTAACTCAAACTGTTTTTCCAACTCGAACCTTCCCTAATAGTTTCTTATAAAACTTTGGATAACTCGAACATTCGTTATCATGAACTATTTTAAGCTGTCCCTTGGGGGTTTGAGTTATTGGGATTACACTGTATTCGCGTATTGTTCTTCCCAGCCAATCACGTGAAGGACTTGACGTGCCGTTACGCTAGTAAGTGGCTGAGCGTTAACCGCAAGTTGCGTTGCGATCGTGATTGGTGGTTCCACACCTTGTTGCCATATCAACCAAAAGATGATGATGTAATCAACTGTGCTGAAGACGCCCAGCTTAAGATGATGTTGATGGATCAGGACTTTCCCAAGACTGTCGGCGAGTTTAAAGGCAACCCTTTGTACGTTTTGCGGCGGCATCTATTGAAGTTTCAAGCCATCTACCCGGACTCCGCCGTCCCCCTGGGTTACATACGCGGCGAAGCTATCTACGCGCGAGAATGCGTGTATGAGGTAACGCACATTTAGATTCAACCAAAAACTCATCAATTACGGGTTTTTAATCGAGTTATATTTTGAATAAAGCATGTATGTATCTTTACAGGGATTTGGTGATAAAGTAGTTATTCTTTCTACAGATCCCCAATCAATGCGTGTAATTTTTTGAACAAGTTTTACAGTTTGTTTTTTATGCTACATACATGTATTGATTGAAACCAAATAAATGTCATAGATTCAACCAAAATATCTCATGCAAAAGAAGCAGCAATGTGAATTTTCGAGAGAGCAGACCTTTAATTTCAAGCTTCTCTTGATCTTTAAGGTTGAGTTAACAATCATTTTAGGACGTTTGTTAGGTACCTTCGAATTAAGTTTTAAATTTTGCAAAGTGGTGATTTGGGGGAGCTATTGATATCCAACTCGATTTTGTAAGTTTACCTTACTGCAGGACCCACGGAAGAACAGAATTTTGTTTATATTTGTAAATATTTTACAACATTTTGAATGGTTTTACATAAATATTCGTTAATAAATAAAAAAACGAGATTGTTACAATGTTGCAGTTTACAATTTCAAAAATTTTGTTCAGAAAACTCGCGTACTCATGATTTTAGTTGCACACAAGAGAGACATGGATGAAGCAGGCGAGAGCTGTGAAAATCGGAGAGGTGCCCTACAAAATGGTGAAAGGAAGACCCAAACGGGTGAGGTTGTTTATTTTGTTTGTTTATTTATATTTTTAACGAGGCTTCCAGAACGCTCATTAAGCATTATCATGAAGACCTCGACCCAGAGTCCAGAGTCCTCGACCCAGAGTCGTATTTAATTGCCTCCATTTACGGTTATTTTTGATGAAATACGGCGTTGTTTATTTATAACCGCTCACTAAACAACTTTGTGATAACATGGTCTCGAACCCAGAACCTTTCGGTTAAGAGCCGAACGCCATTACCATTGCGCTATCGCCGGATAAGGCGATATAGGTCTTTCTTAGGAAAATGCCTTAGCGTTCATCTCTGACGTTTACCGAAAAATCCACTCGCTAAAGTTTCTTACTCGCCAGCAATACTTACTCGTTCGTCAAAAAAAAGTAGAAAGTAGTATTCCACATTTTGTCTCGCCTATCTATTTTTTCTCACGTTTATCTCTTAGAGTACACCTCTGTTTGAGCGAGACAACGTGAAAGTTGAAGTGTTCGGTGTATGGCAGACTGAGGAATACATTCCACCGCCCGTAGTTGATGTGAGTCATGTGACGTCACTGCAGCGCAAGCTTTTTTATAAGAATAGCAGGATGAAAATGGGCATTTTTTGAAGAATATTCTAAGAATATGCCCAGGGTGAGAATTCTACTGTGTTGGGGAATATTTTGCCGAAATATAGCTGAATTTGCAAAAGTTGATAGAAGAAAATAAGATATGTATTTATAAATTGTGACAAGTTGTGCAATGTCTTCTATAAATACATACGCGATCAAAACATGCACGCAGTATAGAAGAACTTCATTAAGAAATTTTTATGGAATTTTTATGGAACAAAAAATAAGAATACAACCTATTTTAAGTAGAATAAATAAGAATATGCTAAGAATATTTCAGCCTGATTTGGAGTTAAAAATTAAGGATTCTTGACTCTGGCCGAATCAAGTCTATGCTTATAAAAAAGCGTGTATTAGCGTATGGTTAAATTATTTTATTCTTATTGTCTATATTCCATAGGGCATCGTACCAAGGAATGCTTACGGCAACGTAGAGCTGTTTAAACCATCCATGTTACCAGCAGGAGGCGTACATTTGCCTAGTAAGACGCAAATAAAATGTCTGTATAATTTTTTATTGAAAGGACAACCACTCGAACTTAAAATCATTGCATTAATCAAGAACTCCTGGTTTCACTCGGGTCAAATCTTGTCACATCCCTGGAAGTACTGCGCTCAGTTTGTTTCTCGGTCGGTGAAGTGGCTTATTCTAGAGTTTCTAGGATTTGTTTCATGTTTCCGGGTTAAGAATTAAGAGAGAGGGTTGGACCTTATATAACATCAAAATTTCCGTTGGTCCGATGTACCAGGAAATTATGACCCCAGGAAATTAGGACTTCAAAGTCTTGGTTTCCCGGTAAAATTCATCCCTAAAAGAAGTCATTGTATTGTAAATCAAAGTCGATTCGAACGCGAAAGCATGTGAAAATAATACGATATGCAACTTGTGTTAAACACGTGTGCTGCATCATGGCGAAACCAAGAAGGCATTTTGATTTTCTTCTTCGTATGAGCAGTTTGTCTTCCAGGCTAGATTTTCTAACTTTTTAAATTTACAGTGCCCTTTGCTAATCCTGACTAGGTTGATTAACAAGCGAAATTTACATTGTTTTTTTTTTTAATTTTGTGTTGTTTGCGTGTTGAATGACGTGTCATTTTTAGTGGGGAACATGCGGAAAATAGCGAACAAACTAAAGATCGACTTTGCGCCGGCTATGACGGGTTGGGATTTCCACGGAGGTTGGTCACATCCAACGTAAGTTGGCCTTTCGCACGATAATTCTATACGCAAGAGCGTAGAGTAGGATAACGGGTTGCGGGTTTACTTGGCAGCGTAGAGCTATTCCATAACTTTAAAATGCGCTGTTGTTTTTAGCCGGATTGAAGAAAATGTGAACATTGTCATTATCATTCATTGTCATTCATTCTTCATCAGGTTCGAAGGTATTGTCGTTGCTAAGCAACATGAAGACGTTTTACTGGATGCTTGGAGAGCGGACGACGAGGAGACAAGGCGGAAAGATGAGGAGGTATGAGGTAGAATGTTGAACAATCGTCACGTGACTTCTTAAATAGTTATTTTGAGAGAATCGAAACAAGTCCCCCCAGAATCTCACTTTCAACAAGTTCCACCAGAATCTCACTCTCAACAAGTTCCACCCAGAATCTCACTTTCAACAAGTCCTCCCAGAATCTCACTTTCAACAAGTCCCCTCAGAATCTCACTTTCAACAAGTCCCCTCAGAATCTCACTTTTAACAAGTCCCCCAAGAATCTCACTTTCAACAAGTCCCCCCAGAATCTCACTTTCAACAAGTCCCCCAGAATCTCACTTTCAACAAGTCCCCTCAGAATCTCACTTTTAACAAGTCCCCTCAGAATCTCACTTTCAACAAATCCCCCCAGAATCTCACTTTCAACAAGTCCCCCCAGAATCTCATTTTCAACAAGTCTCCCCAGAATCTCACTTTCAACAAGTCCCCCCAGAATCTCACTTTCAACAAGTCCCCCCAGAATCTCACTTTCAACAAGTCCCCCCAGAATCTCACTTTCAACAAGTCCCCCCAGAATCTCACTTTCAACAAGTCCCCCCTAGAATCTCACTTTCAACAAGTTCCACCAGAATCTCACTTTCAACAGGTCCCACCAGAATCTCACTTTCAACAAGTCCCCCCAGAATCTTACTCTCAACAAGTCCCCCCAGAATCTCACTCTCAACAAGTCCCTCCAGAATCTCACTTTCAACAAGAATTTTTGCCATCTTCGCGAAAGTTTATCTTTGCGAAATCACCAAAAAAATGTTTATTCGTCGGCGAATAAACCCTGGTCCTTTATTTTTATACTTTTCAAATGCCAATAAGAACCAAGTAGTAACTGAATTCAACACGAGTGCTCTTTGTATTCTTAGCAACCATTTTTACAAAGGGTTAATACTCATGATCTTATGAACAAGGGCCCGATATAGCAACAACAACTATTATTACTGACAAAAGTTATCGTATCTTAGTCAATGCATATTGCTTCATCAGAAGCATTTCCTTCGTCAAGTTTGTTTCTTTCCGTCTGCTTTTGAAACAGCACCCTGATGTCTTTGCACCATAATTTTAGTGTCAGCAACCTACTTCTACGTAACGTTAGATTGTGGAGCATAATCTGGGGATAAATCTAGGTCGTCCATTAAGATTGATCCCGGAATCAATAGCATTTCAGGTTCAGACATTTTTTTTTCATTTTTTTCATTGGTCCATTCGCGATAGTTTATATTTGCGAAATGAAAAAAATTCGCGAATGCCTTGATTCGCGAAACTTTCTCCCCTTAAAGTACGATGTAAAGCCAGATGTTTGTGTAGACATCGACGAAATTTCAACGATGGGAATAAAAAAGGTAAAATCCATTAAAGTAAACAAGATTTCCCGACGGCGCAGTAAGTTAATGTCCCGGGAAGTTTTGAAGAAGTAGATTTAATTAATGTTTCTTAATTTTGTCTTGTTTAAAATTATATGATAGACAGAAAAACTATGGGGCAAAAGAAAAATAAGTATGTCTCGAAGATACCATCGCTTTTCCTGCACCACCCCTAATTCGATTGATATTGCTTGCCTATCGTCTTTGTATTCGCGAAAGTTTACACTTTCTCACTTTTTTCACAAGATTCTATGTTGCTGGCATTGTTCCAACATTCTGCTAAGAATTTCCAAGCCACCTCGTACTGGCGGTGATATTCGATCGATGCGTTGGATCGCACACCTTACCTGAAATAGCTTAACCCTTCTACGAGGCATACCAGATATAGATTTGGGAATATCTTCGAATGAAGTTTCGAAAACGTGTAGGTAGTAAAGACGTTACGAAAATTTCTAAACAAATATCTAGCATTCATCCGTGCAACCATTTAACAAAGTGACTACTTTAATGGAAGAAAATTTCGCGAATTTCGAAATTAAATTCCCGCGAAGAAAGTTTTTTCCCTTCATTCGCGAATTTAATTTCCGCGAAATCAAGAAAATTTCGCGAAACGCTTGATTCGCGAAATCAAGTCTAACAATAAAGTACGCATAAACTGCGAAGGAACATAATGTCGAGCTTTTCGAAATGAATATAAAGTTGAAGTATAGCGCATATTTGAACTCTTCTACCTGAGCTGAAAACCAATGGCAACTGAAAACCAATGGCAACTGCCATCATGCAGTAGCCGGAATACGATACTGAGAAATATCTAGACATCTTTTTCTGCCAGTTGACGACAGATTGATAAGTGCCTTCTACTACTAATATCTGCTTCTGTTAATTCATGTAGTTCCTTTTTAATCTGTATCACTGTAGACTCTGTGTTTGGTGCATGTTTCCAAAATTGTTGATAATTTTGTGTCTTGCCGATTTTCAAACGGGGTTGACCATCTGAATCTTGGATGTAGTATTTGAGCTGTACAACATTGCATATCTTTGATGGGGAGCGCTTGGTCTCGATGAGTAAATGAAAATGCCTCGATAATGCACTGCCACTTAGCAGGATCATTTTCCAACACTCTCACTAAGGAACTCTTCATTGTTTGATTTTGCCGTTCCACGAGCCTACATTAAAACCCAAAAATTTCTGCTGAATTTATTTATTTGTCCGCTGAAATTTCGAGTTCGCCGAAATTTTTTCCTGCCGAACTTTTTGGATTTTAAGAACTTTTCATGATATACTTATTTTCAAAAAATTATCAAAAAAACCTTAAATTATGCTTAACTGAATACAGTACACTAAAGCCTATCCTAAGCGAATACAGTACACTGAAGCCTATCCTAAGCGAATACAGTACACTGAAGCCTATCCTAAGCGAATACAGTACACTGAAGCCTATCCTAAGCGAATGTACGTTTTTCAAGATAACGAGCGAAAAATACATTACTTTTGGAAGCGTAAGTAGCATGTTTAATGCAGAATGAAGTTGTAAAATTTATATTTCCTGAATTTTAGGATAAATATGAAATATCTAACAAATTTTCTTTTTTGTGTGTTGTTCCCCTTTAAGGATAGTGTAAAGTCTACTAACATATGTTCTGTTTTCTTAAAATATCTCAAAATTTAAACAATTTTCCTCCATAAAATCACGTGACTAACCGTAAATTGTTCGTTTTCAACAAATAACAAGAAAGTGGCGGGCTTAAAACTTTTTAAAATCGGACGAAAAGTTTTCATCAAATCAAGATCAAAAGTGACTTGTTTTTGCTGTTTCCCTAATGATTTTTAAATAATATTGAAAAATATGAAATTTAGTTCGCCGAAAATTTGTCCGCCGAAGTTTTATCTGCCGAAATTTTTGGGTTTTAATGTAGTTTTTTTGGCTTTCTGTCGCAACAACCTCTCTCCACGATAAAGCCTTCCTTCCTTCGTCCTTCAAATTTGTTGGCAGATCGTCTTCTGAAATTAGATATATGTTGAATCTAAGGTTGCTTTCAATTTCTTCGAGGTCAAAATAATTACAAGTTTTTTTGCTTTTGCTTTTTCTGTCATCTTGATAATCGAAGGTAAAGGTGATCACATCACATTCTTTTACCCCTCTTCTTAGATTCCAGACCTCTGATCACGTAGTCAGAACAACAAACCTGATAGGTGTAGTTAAGTACAGAATAATATCTTTTGTTTTTCTCAGAAACGAATTACGCGCGTCTACGACAACTGGAAGTCATTGATCAAAGGAGCACTTATCCGGTATAAATTACAGAACAAGTACAATTTGCAAGTGAGACATTTTTCATAATTTCTGTCAATTAATTTCGCGCGTACTACTTTTTCAATATTGTGTTAACTAAATGAAAAACCTCTATTTGGTTTCCAGGGCGACGAAGAAGCGAAACCATCCTTTGCTAGGAAATCTGGAAAGAAAACAAAACGTGTTGCTAAGGTTGTTTCTGGCGACTGTAGCGATTTGTCAGTTGCATGGCCGTTGAACCGAATGGGTTTGTTGTTTCGCTTGGTTCAACGTCGTAATCTGGACCTTTTCGTTTCTATGCTTTCTACGTTTTTTGTTCGTATGTGCGTTGCTAAGTGACAATAACTGGTTGTTTAAAATTGATATATCTACATTTTCGTGTATTTTATATTTCACAGAGGGGAAAACGTCACTGCCCGACGCTGGACATGTGCATGTTTTTGCTGAATCATCACATTTTAATGATCCAATCAGCGGCGTGATGATGAAATTCTGTTCGTGCGGATTGAAAATGGCGATGGATAAAGTGGAGCAGTTATAAGGACTCAGTTGTCTTATGTTTATATTTTTATCGGAGAGACATTCATATACGCGTAATTACAGTTTTAGTGAGTGTGGTCACGGTTGCAACATTGTGATCCATCCTGGGTCACACTTAACTAGCATGTACTCTCTCAGGTAAGCAGTGATGCTAGATGGGGTTTACAGCCACAACATTGTGGTGGCGATCACCGGAGGCCTTTGGTGTTTTGTAGAGAAATTAGTCGCTGAAACATCTATTTATGTGAAAGACTGAGGTTTGTTTTTCGATTACATATGGTTCACTTTTTTGCAAAGATCATATTTATTTTCTCTTGAATTGTTGATAGATGCGCTTCTACCTTTCAATGAAATTCGGGTGGTGAAAAACATATTTCATCCGTTCAATTGTAAAATTCGCGAAAGTTTCTCTCCCCTTCAACAACAGAAACAAAACGATATTTGTTGCTTCTCTCTGCCAATATATAATAAATCCATATTCCATTCTCTTTACTAAATGAACCCGCACAAATGAAAACCATTGGTTAAACCAATGATGACACGCTCCGCAAAAGACGATTTTTCAAAAAGTCCTTTTCGTAACAAAAAACAAACAAACAGAAAATGTAAACTGTCACTTTTTGGCGTCATTCGAAATTGGCCTTTAAAAGTCGCATCCTTTGCACATAAAAAATTTACTACAAAAACTACTGAGTTAAATAGTTTCTATAAATATTCAAGTCAAATTTATGCTACAAGTAGAAGGAAAAAATTAAAAACCACGTGCTAAAAATAAATGCTTGCGTCTCAAATCCGCCATCTTGAACAAATCAAGATAATGTTTATTAAAATAAGAGTTGTCTTTGAACTATTAGGAACTAGAAAAGTCTTTTACTTACTGCTAATATGCTCGTTATAACACATTTATTTACATATATAAAAATAACAAAAAAAACAACGAAGAAGAAAAGCGAAAGTGTTACGAAGCAGCTGCTGTCACCATGGTAATATCCTCGTTTTGATTATCATCAATTCTAAAGAGAGGTAATTTCAAGAATTTTTGAAAGGGGTTTCCGTTCATCGTATCAGACATGTTTTTAGACTTGAGTCTATGCGAGCGCGCGTAAATTAGCGAACGTGCGCGTATGACGTCATTTCAGTAGACAGTTAACAACTGTCGAGGAAGTTGAAAAGCGCTCATTTCACGAAGTTTTTAAAGTTTTGATTGGTTAAATATCACGAATAGCGTAAAGCGGTGTCGATCAGAAATTGCACGAAGCCATACTATCACTGACCTATTTTCGTATGTCTGCGATGGAGAGAGATATGATAAGGAGCGCTCCTCTGTAGATGTAGGCACGTTTTCTTCTTGTTTAATGTGAAAACTCTGAGATTGGTCTTCGCTGAAACGATAAAACGCAGAACGATTGAAAACAAAGAGGACTTTATTATCCAATCGAAACAAAGGTTTTGTAACCCAGGAAATAAAAAAACTTTACGCAACTCTTTGTTTTTTACACCTTTTCGAAAATTGCGATCAACTTCCTTTTTGATACGGAAAATAATTAACAATATTGGCGGTTCATTAAAAAACAAAAATGCCAAGCTCAATTTACATAAAAACTTACGATACGCGTGAAGTGTAGACAACGACATCCTTGGCCGACCCATCATGCATTGCCATGGAAGGGAGTGGTTCATCAGTGACGTAATCATCTTCAGGTTCGGAGGGAGAAGGGTGGCCGCCATCTTGGCTGTCTGGTAAGTAGTACTCGCGTTTCGGACTGAACGAGAAAAATGTGAAAAGGTCACTGAAATCGATTTGACTTATCAAGGCAAAATTCGACTATTCGCGAATGTGTATGATTTTTTATTCTAGAGAGAAACAAAAGCTCAGTTTTTACAACAAAAGAAAGTGGTGATATCAATGAGATGATACATTTATTTTAATTATCAATAGGTTGCGTGAATATCTGTAAGTTGATTGGCTAATCACGAGGATTGTGTGAATATCAGTAACGTGATTGGCTAATCACGAGGAAATATATATCATATTTCGGAGTGCAAAACTCAATATTTTTTCTTGGTTAAAGCAACTATTCCCGGGATTCCTATTGGTTAAAAACAGAGTGCAAAATGTGATTTTATATCAAAATATGACTCGCCTAAAGGCTCGTTAAATATTTTGAAACACATAAAAAACTCAAAAAAATATTCGCCATATTTTTCTCGTATCTCGCGATAACTACCTACCTATCGGAAAATCGCGTTTTTCAGTAAAGCAAAAAAAATGAAGATGCTAAAAATGTTTTGAAAATAATTTAAAATGGTTGTTTAGTTGTGATCAAAATCGCAGAATTACATTCTTAAAACACAATTACAACCTTCCTACACGATTGAGGACTTGCCAGATATCGCTCCTTATTATCATAAAAAAAATGTTTCTGTACCCGCGTCCTGTTTTCTGTGTTTGTCATCTATATGTGAGTCGACTTTAACCAGCCCGGTTACTCGTTTTATGTTTGTCACTGTAAATTCCTAATTTATTACGACATTATCTTACACAATACATATTCAGACAAAGAGCCTATTGGTCAGGTAATGACTAAATTGTACGGGTTTCAGTACTTACAGTCCGGGCTTCGTCATCCGTCGACGGAAGAATTCCACGTCATCCACGGTCCACACGGCGCCCTTGAAGTTTTCTTTTCTCACGAAACATTTGTGAAGAGAGAGGTTGTGACGCACTGCATTCTGGGAACGAAAACCATAATGGTAGAAACACAGAAAATAAAGAAAGAATAGAATTCAGCAGTAGTCAAATTTCGTGAAAATCTTTAAACGGCAACGCGGCTTTGGTTGAGTTTTCATTTCCTAGATTTAAGAGTTTTAAACAGAAATTTTCTCTTACTGCCATTCTCATAAAAGCTAAAGATAGGAACGCGTTTTGAACGCCATTGAAAACCAGCATTAGTTAAACCACACCTTCCACGTGCTCGTGTTCTTCCGAAAGTATGCGAAGTTCTTCATGAACCAGTTGTAGATCTCGTTGAGTGTTAGTTCACCGTTGGGCGAATCCATGACGCCCTGGCGGATGAGAGATGCGTACGTGTAGGGCGGACGCACATCAGGGTCTTCAAACAACTTGCCTTTAGCGCGCAACTCTACGGTGAAGAGAAGTGAGAGTGTACACGAGTTACCGTATTCCCTCGAAGGAAGCGCTCTACAATGATCTCTCCGAGATTTAAAACAAAATCTTTTCCCCTATTATTTAGTCTTCTTAAAATGAGAAATACGATAAAGTAACATCAAAGAATGTCTTAATCTATGTGAAGGTGAATTCATCCCTCTATTAAAATTAAATATAATATTAAATTAAATTGAATAACGATCATTGTATGTGTTGTGTGGTTGAGGGGAAGAGGCGCTCATTCAAGGAAATACGGTAATTATGGGGGAAAGAGAGCATACCTTGACCGATGTCCACCATAGCTGCCGCCTCGCCTCTCCTACGTACAGGATGGTATGAGGTGTCGTGTGGAGGCGTCTGTTGCATCTTCATGATTAAGGGCGGACCGTTCGAAGGGTGCATGTCCACCAGCATCGAACGATGCATTTCCGAGTGGTGTCGGTCAGAAATCGAGATCAACCCCGGCGGTGTAATGTGGTCGGGTTTTGGACTCAACCGACGGTCGCAGCTGACGGGAGAGTCGCGTGAGTGTACGGGGTAAGACGGGTAATATCGTGGAGGGGGTGGGTGGTAGGGTTTGTGATGGGGTGGAGGTAGAAAATGCTTCATCGGTTGGGAAGTGGGGAAACGATGCGGGGAACCTGAGGGAGAGAGATCGCGCTGTTGATCGTTTTCGATGGCTCGCTCGTGGACGGACGGGTGACTGGAGGTGGGGTAGGGTAGCCCGTTGATGGGGGGAACCATCTGCGAGCGACGGGGCGGGGGCGGAGATATACTGTGGGCGGTCTTTTGAAGCAACAACGAATCCTGTCGAGGGAATACGTCAGTTCATATAACATACACACATATAGATTGAGCACGAGAAGAAAGCAAGAAGTTCTTATAAACTGTTTTGTTAATCTTCATAGAAACGACGAAATACAGTAACCTATTAACACCGCACCTTTTCGTTTGTGTACTGCAGATGAGTCAACATGGCGGTCAACTTTGTCCTTTCGTAAGCAAGCTAAATACAGAAACGTAAACAAAAGTAGCATGTTGTTTCGTTCGTCATCGTTATTCCCATGAGGCAATGTTAAACCAAGTTGTGCGTCATAATATAATACTAATAATTCCATAATACATACATATTTAGATATATTTTCTTTCTATATCTTCCTTGTAACATTCGGGTATTATTACATGGCGAATTGAAATTTCTCGCATAGTTTCTATTAAACTTTTTGGACTTATTTAGTTGTATAAAACTAGATCTGTAATATTATCAAATTAGAAATGAAGAATTACATTATGTATTTCCGATTTTAAAGCGAAGTTAATAATGCCAACAAATTCATTGATTCAATGAACATTTCCTACCTTTTCTTCCAGTTCCCTTACGACGTAACCTTGGACACGAGCCTGGGCCGCGCCTTTTTCATTCAGCATATGTTGACCGTCCAAATGCCTGTTAAACCCAAAAATATAGCACGCTACCATGGATACTTAAAAGGTGAAATCTGCTTTTTTTTATGACATTGCGAATTTCATTGAGGAATTTGCATTTACACGTTCCAATCCAATCGAACATTTTACAACATTAAAAAACAATAATCATGCCATGCCTCGTAAAAACGTTTAACTTTCTTGGATTCATGATTTTTCAAACTGAAAAAGGACGATCTCAGCCGCGATGAACGTTTAAGAAATGTGTACCTGATGAAATCACCTCTGCTGGAGAACGTTTGATCGCAAGACGGCCATATACAGCGGCCGTTACGTAGCAGCTTCTGAATGACTATTAGCAAAAAGGCAATGATAAAAGATTCACAGAAGACTAACATGAATCTACTAAGGGAGATGATTTGCAATTATATACCCATGGTTAAAAACAAGATGATGGTTCGGGATATAAAATCTTTCATGCGTCTTTCAGTGAAAACAAACTATTTAGAAAGGTCCAAATTAATAACGCAAAAATTTTTAAATTCAATGGGCATGAAAAAAATGGATCTATTAATAGCCACGTACCCATTTCTTCATCCATAGCCTTTTCTGAACTAAAAATATAAATACAAATGAATAAATATAGAAAATAAATACATGAGATAAACTCTTATTTATTGGTGTCATTCCGTTGCCTAGTTTTCTATTGAATGACACCAGCCATTCACAATAATCACTTTTTAATTTCTTTTTTCTTTCTCTCTAGTTCATTTAACATATTGGAAAAAAATATGAAATATATAATTGTTATGTTTATATTTGTCACTTGTATTATTTAAATTGTGTTATTGTGTTTGGTAAACAAAACATTTGATTTGATATTTATCTCTAAAAATAGATTTTACTGGGAATTGAAAACTCATCGATAGCTCGTTGACATTTTGAACAATCTTTTAGGTGTTATGTTTTTTTAAAAACCTTTAGAATAGGTCTAAGGAGGAGTTTGGTCACCAACAAACAAGCAAACAAACTTGAATCGTTTGATAGAATTCCCAAAGACGTTCACAAAAATCAGAAAGGTGTATCTATTTTTCTACAAAAATTACACTCAACTTTGTTTAATGAAGATCTAAACAGGTTGAGGAGATATGATTAGTTAAGGTAACCTACATTCTTGTCTCTCTCGATGTCACCATGTCTTTCGGCTAAAAAAACAGTAGTAGAAATCTATGACTGTATAGTAGGCGTTTTTTATCGTGAGTTTATATTTCTTTGAAGAGAGGTTTTCAAGTGGGACGAACATTGATGGAAGCATCTTCTACTCAAATAAACGTTTTTCACACTTTGATCTAAGAACACTGGGCCTAAAATTTGCTCTTGAAAACAATAAGTTTTTTGTTTAAAACAATAGAAAAATAAGACCAAGCATCGACCCATAGTTTACTGCTTCTAATGTATAAGTATATATATACACTTGGAAGAATCTAACGATAAAAGTAAACATTTTTAGAACAGAAATACATTGATATAAGTTCTCTTTGAAGAGTCAACCCACTCAAGATTTGATGGCAAGTACATGCAGTGAGCGCTAGATCACATTGAGTAAAACCTGGTTGTTTACCTTAACGTTCAAAGCATGCTTAGGCTCGTCTACATAGTAATAAGTAGATCTTCCATTAATAATATGAACGCGTTCACTCTTAACATAAGCATCCTCGTTGAATGTGCTCCGATGGAGATCATCCCTCGTCACTCGATCCCCACCTGGTGATTTATCATTGTCTATACCACTGTCGTCACTCTGTTCAGTCATATTTCACGATCTTCTCAGCGTTTGTTTTTTTCCTCTATTTTTCACCTTTATTATTCGGAAACGTATTCAGTCATTCATTCGTACCCAGCAATAGTGAGTCACTTTAATGATGTATTGAACGCAGAATTTTATTAATGCAGAAAAAAATGGCGTTTCATCAGCGTAATTTCACCTCTCTAATAAACATCACAACATTCAAAAGATATCAAAGATTCCTTTACAAAACTACATCAAAATCGCAATTCATAGAAAATCACAGAAATCAACAAAGCCTTCTTATACATACCGTAAATCCTCGAATATTATATGATATGATATAATATGTTCCCAATTTATCCTCCATGAGGGTTTAAATAAACACGAAATTTGAGCGGGGGGGGGGGGGGGGGGGAATTTCAATGATGGGGGCTTATTCAAGGATTTACGGTAGACAATTGACTGACAGTCGCATACAAATTAAATTTCAGAGTCACATTTATTGAAACATTTCAAAATAAAGGATCTTCTTAACGTCTCCATCATTAACCTTACAACCTTACATGTTTATTAGGTGGCCGGGAAGGAAAACACTTTTGCTTTAAATGATGTCACCGTGTTAACCCTAGATTGTACTTATAAACTTAATTTTCTACATCGCGCATATACGGATAAAGGCATTACATAATTTTTTTATAGACTTGATTCGGCCAGGGTCAAATATCCTTAAATTTTTAACTCCAAATCAAGGGAAATATTCTTATTTATTCTACTTATTGTATTCTTATTTTTTGTTTCATAAAAATTTCTTAATGAAGTTTTTCTTCTATACTGCGTGCATGTTTTGATCGCGTATGTATTTATAGAAGACATTGCACAACTTGTCACAATTTATAAATACATATCTTATTTTCTTCTATCAACTTTTGCAAATTCAGCTATATTTCGCAAAATATTCTCCAACACAGTAGAATTCTCAACCTGGGCATATTCTTAGAATATTCTTCAAAAAATGCCCATTTTCACCCTGCTATTCTTATAAAGCGTATTCTTATAAAAAGAAATGCGCGCAGATACAGATAAAGGCATTATGTGGCTTCAAACTTCTCAACTTCAACTGCATCTTCCTTTACAGAATTAAACAAGCGTGAACAATGATCTTCTCATCCTAAATAAAGCTAACTAACACAATATGTTCAGAGATACTTGGGCAATATAGCAAACTTAGCAGAATAAGCTGACATAGTAGTATAAACAGCATAAAGGATCAAACAGACTATTGTGATGAGCTTAACGTATTTTTCTTCTCAACGCAGATTTCTTTTTGAAATTAGATCGAATACAAAGCGTTATTTCAATGGAAACCAATCATGCATTAAGTCGAGTTACACAATAACGCAAATATACATGAGACATTACATCACTTTGACGGGGAAAAATGAAACAACAGCCTGGTGTTTACGGCCAAAAGTGTTTACCAAAAGTAAAGTAAAGGTGAATGTTATGAAAATACGAGTCTTCTGAAGCACAGAAGAAAACCTTAATTCTGAAAAGCATTCAATTCTTGATTGATGACATAAATGAATATACCGTGAATATCATTAAATTTGAAAGAAAGATTAAAATCTTATAAATAATAAACAAGGAATAGTTTTTACGAAGGAATAGACCAATCAACACTTTTAATGGTGACCATGGCAACAAGACATTTTTCAAATGATTAAATTGTCCCGTTAAAGAGTGAATGAACTAATCTGGTAATTGAGTTTAAAGAGGTAATATTTCGGAAAGTGATTCGCCAAGTGGGTGCCTATTAAATTTATTGGAACAAACAAGAGAGAGAGACAAGTATAAATACTCTTACCAAACTATAACATTATCGTTGAACATGTTTCGCGACCACAACAAACAAAGAAACTTGAAGATGAAAGAGAGAGAGAGCTACAAAGTTTACTGCAAATCTTTCACACCAACCGGCAAACAATGTCTTTAGATAAACAGACAAGACAAGGAAATGACTCGTTGTTTTCGATAAACAAGAACGCATCCTAAAATGATGTGTGTTTAGTTTGTGCAAACAAAACGACCGCGAGCGAAAACAAAATAAAAACAAAACAAGACAGCGTTGTAAGAACAACGCATGCAACGGATCCTTGTACGCATTTTCACAACAATCGAACACTGTTCCGAAAAACAATCATTGTCCATTCATAAAAGCATAAAAAACCCATTCATTTAAGGCTCAAAAGTCGAAAATAAATATATTCAAGTCTTAAATATAGCTCTGTAATTAAAATAAAATAAAGTTAAATGCCCGGAGCACGTTCGGTTTCTAACGCTTATCGTGTTAAGTTAAAAATCAGAGCAGACTAATTCTAAGTAATAATTGCCCAAGCGTTTGGTTGTGCGAGACAAGAAATAAGTGCACAACGCTAGCATTTATGTTTATGTCACATCGTTTACAAAAGTCAAATCATCAAGTCTAAGCAAACAGATTGCAATGAGTGTAATTTGTATGGTTTGTATACATCTAGACTTATCATATATCGTTGTATCATATGAGCCGGTATGATAGACTTACATCTCCCTCCATTCTGATGATAAAGAACTTTACCCAGAAAATGAAGCCAGCCTCTCAACCACAAGAACCACGCGCATCAAAAACTATAAATTTGTATTGCAGAACACAGCAACGACATTTCTCTAAATATTGCAATAAGAGGTGTCAATAAAGATAATGGAAACCAGCCACATTCCTTTTAATAAAGATAATGGAAACCAGGCACATTCATTTCAATGGTAGTCTACAAACACCAATATAAAGATTGAGACAGTGTCTGGATTTGTTGCATTGAAATTCTATTGTCTATTGTTTTGACACTTGCTCTACTTGAATAAGTTTTTGCTGTAAAGAATACTGTCAAATTTTGTAAAAGTAGAAAATATTTATAGTTTCTAAAAATGCACACGCATTGTTTTTAAACGAGAGCTAGCAATGAAAAGAGATTGTACGTAGCAAAAAACATTTTTCAAATGTCATGGCAATAGATGGTAAAAAGACTTTTTTCAAATGTAAAGTTGAATTACCCAAAACCAAACCGAGCTGGTTCAATGCCAAGTTCCGACGTATCTTTATTATTTCTGAGTTAAAGTTGTGTTCTTGAGCAAAACTATGTGTTTGTTTCATACACATCGAGATTTAAAGTTCAGAATTGAAAGCGATTTGTGTATCCAACACCTCATAGTTTAGTCTAGCCAAATATACATACCTTAGCGATATATGATATGTCAAAGATACTGAATTATTGAAAAAATGTAGCTGTATTTAAGATACTGAATTATTTAAAATGTATTTGATTTATATGACATATATTAATTTTCATAGTTAAATATTTCTTTTTAGTTTTAATAATAAGATTTAAACCGTAAAAAATAAATATGTGAATATAAATAATAATTATGATAAATAAAATAAATAATTAATAAATATGTATCAACAATTATTAGTTTATCTTTTAATACAGAAATGTACTACAACTCGGTGCCCTGTTACATGAAACTTCCCCAATTCATTTTATTTCATTTGAACAACCATATATAAACAGGACTCGAAAATATGTACAATATTGACAGTATATACGTTCTGTCCTGGTAGACGTATACATTTAGTAAAAAAAATTCAAAGAACAGGGAATAAAAACATCTCAAACATGTTAGACAAAAATCAAACTAAATAGCAATTCCGAATAAATAAGGCAGAATCAATTTTTAAAAGTTCACTCACAATATTTGCTTCACATGAAAAATCAGTTAAAAGCAAAACAAGACTTTCGAGAATTGAAGTTGCCTTTCCTAATCACAAAAACAATAACTTCTCGAAATCGAACAAAAGTATTTGTTGACGTAGACTTTGTTTGTTTGTTGACATTACGCAAGGAAAACCCATCTGTTGTTCTATTTGTTTACCCGACATGCTCTGTTTTGTTTGTTTGTTTGTTGCTAAAGTAAATGGTTCAAAATGGCTACCAGTGGTAAATGAATTGTGAATGAATCAAAACGTCTGAATTGATTTGAAAACAAATGAATGAATGAATTGACATTTTATTTGTGTCCTAGATTCAATTGGTTTTTAAAGTATTTAATAATAATAATATTAATGATAATCATTTTTACAACAATATAGTTAACATTTGTTTTGTGTGTTGGAGCGATTAATAAAAAAATTAAAAATGAAAGTTTTAATATATTTCAACGCAAAAACACAGAAATAATTTCTGTTTGCAGTATTTTCAATTGGAGTCAAATGACAATAGACAAGGAATTGTTTGCTTGTTTACATTACGCAAGGAAAACCCATTTATTTGTTTACCTGGCATGCTCTGTTTTGTTTGTTCGTTTGTGCTGAAGGAAATGGTTCAAAATGGCTACCAGTGCTAATTGTGAACTAATTTCTGTTTGAAGTATTTTCAATCGGGGCCAAACAAGAATAAACAAGAATTAGCAAAAAAAGCTGACAAACGAAAATGACAGACATAAATTACAGACCAACTTCCTTTACAGCCCCCTAGACAATGTCCACACTCTGGTAGATTGAACGTTATGTTGCAGAGTAAAGAACAAAAATGTATCTATTATATATATAAAACATACATTATCAAACGGTTTCTCCTGAGAGTTCCGAAAAAGTCTGCTTATGTCTTGAAGGAGGTTGATGTAGCGATCGTTAAATTTGCAGACCATGTTAAGTTTACTCAACATCCACCAAGTGTCTAGCAAAACAGACGATGATGTGCGTGTTGAAATTATGGATGGTGGCATTAATAATGCATCAATAAACGATATTCAACAGGTTTTTCAATGGCCAATGAATTATTCTACACCGAGTGGCACATCCAAACAAATATCTAAAAACCGCCATTGTGTGCTCTACAAATCGATCCGCGCGCAACCATCCACACCAACCACAATCACCAAAACAGTTTTCGGTATGCGCGAAACTAGAACTACGCCTGATCCATTCCACCAAAAATTCACTTAATCAATTTCAAACAAATCAACTTAATCAAACAAATTCTTAATCAATGCATTGATTGACAAATTGAGACAGCTATTAGATGTTTGAATTATTCACGTATTGAAAAGCTTGTGTGCGAAGAAGACATTACTGGCTATTGAAAAATGAAAATAAAGGACAGATATTATTCTTGACTTCAATTGCTTTTCTTGAATTAAGTAAATTTTAATTAACTATATTTAATTGAAATAATAATAAAGAGCGAAACAAGAAATGATATTATTAACATAAAAACTACTTTTTAATAATAATTTTCGTTTTCAAATTCAAAAAGGAAATAGAAAAAATATATTTGCATCCATAGCTTTAGTACCATTAAAACTTGTGTCGAATCATGTGATTTCTGAGAGAGAAATAATTATTCATAATGGTTTTCACAGGCAAGGCGGTTTGAATAAGCAAACGATAAGCCGAATAAACAATTTTAACCACAGCTTCATAAATAATTACGTAGCATTCTGGTAAGCAAGTGTATTCAGAAATGATTCGCCTCAATCAACCTGAATCAAATTCGACGAAAACAAATTTGAAAAATGAGCAAGGCCTGGTAACAAATCATTCATTTGAAAAACACCGCAAAGTTAAACGTTTAGAGGCGGTGGACTCTGCAAGGAAAGCTCGAAACCAATTTTTTAATTCAGGAAACGGTATTTTTGTCTGCGACACAAAAACTCAAATACCAAATACTTTTTTAAATCGGTTTGTTGACGCATGTGCTTAATAGCGTGGACCGTTCTGGAAATATTGCCACAACAAGATGTTGATCACCCATAGAATATGCACAAACTCCTTTTATTCTTTAATTTTGGAATTGATAGATTGCGATTATTATTTTATTAAAAATTTTATTTATACAGGTTGACTCTTGCCAACATAAATACAAATGCTGTTATCATAAGAGGACCTGTTATGTCATAAGTATAATTATAAAAGTTATTAAAGTATAATTTAAAACCACAAATAAATATATATATAAAAACACATTAAGATTGAGACAAAAGTAGAAATTATGCGAGGATAATAGGAACAAAATAGGCAATAAGAATATATATTGCTTGTCCAGAAAAACTTGTCATAGGTTCAGTGTTAAAAATCCTGTAGGTAAACACAATACAAAATGAATAGAAGAGCATTAAAATAGCAGACTGGTGTTGCTTCCCCAGAGATATACAAGAAACTATCAATATCAATATTATTATTAGTCAATAATTATACATTAAATTTTAAATTAAAACGATCAATCATATATTTATTGCTAAACATTGAAATAAATAATGTCAGAAATATTCTCTCCTCTCCAAGAAATTACTGAAATTTTCTTCACATATAGTCTATATATTTAATAACATACCAAAATCATCTTTATTCAAGTACGACACTATTGTCTTATTACACTTTATTTCTTGATTCACCTTTATCTCATTGTTTATATTCTTAGATTAAAATTCATAATATATATATATAATATATATATATTATAGAAGTCAAATGAATCAGATATAAACATAAATAAAGAAATAATAAATAATATAAAATTAATATGCTACAAATATTACGGAAACACATATACTTATCCAACTATTTCTTTCTGCTCTTAAAGGAATAATTTCTTCAAAGGATATCTTTACGACTCTGAGAAGGTTATGAAAAAAAAGTTATTATTATTAGTCAATAATTATACATTAAATTTTAAATTAAAACGATCAATCATATATTTATTGCTAAACATTGAAATAAATAATGTCAGAAATATTCTCTCCTCTCCAAGAAATTACTGAAATTTTCTTCACATATAGTCTATATATTTAATAACATACCAAAATCATCTTTATTCAAGTACGACACTATTGTCTTATTACACTTTATTTCTTGATTCACCTTTATCTCATTGTTTATATTCTTAGATTAAAATTCATAATATATATATATATATATATATATAAACAATGAGATAAAGGTGAATCAAGAAATAAAGTGTAATAAGACAATAGTGTCGTACTTGAATAAAGATGATTTTGGTATGTTATTAAATATATATATATATATATATATATATATATTATAGAAGTCAAATGAATCAGATATAAACATAAATAAAGAAATAATAAATAATATAAAATTAATATGCTACAAATATTACGGAAACACATATACTTATCCAACTATTTCTTTCTGCTCTTAAAGGAATAATTTCTTCAAAGGATATCTTTACGACTCTGAGAAGGTTATGAAAAAAAAGTTATTCAAGGCTAACCAAAAGTCTCATAAAAAGCCATGAATAAAAAGTTGAAATAACAGATTTAATCATGGCAGTATTTTCGTGACAAAGTCAAAAATATTTAATAGTAATGTTTAAAGTAAACAGCCAATTTTCAAAATGCAAACTACTTCCAATTTCAAAAACCAGACCACAGTAACGCTTAGTCAGTATGTCGTTGAAACAACGCATTGTTGACAACGCAAACAACATCAATCAAAAAGGTAAACAACAACAACAACAATATCTCAGTATTGCGGTTGAAAAAAGATAACCAGCTGAGATAAGCTTCTATTCAATCCCACAACAAAAACAACAACAATAAAAACGCAAATGTAAACAAAATCACGGATGAGGCCAGGAAAAACGACAATAACAAGCAGTCTATAGAAAAACAAGAAAATAAGATCGTACGATTGTGTTTTCTACGTAAAGTTCAATGTTTTCAGGAAAAAACAATCAATATTGATCGAGCAATTATTTTAAGCAATTATTGTACCTATCATTAGTCACTGGAATTCTCAGTTTTCACTGAAATCTCATGCTACAAATCAATTGGTTTAGCTTTCTAAAAAAAACAAAGATTTTTAGCTGAAACTAAACATAGAGTGATCACATGGATCCTTCCCATAATTACAGTCCTTAGCCATTATGCCAGTAATTAATTTCTGATGATATCGTAAATTGAACAAATATCAATTCACTGATACTGCCACAGATTTTAAAATGTTTTTCCATCTCTCAACCCTAACCTCAGAAACATGATATCACTTCATTGAGGTATGAAGTTGAGCGTGGTACTTCCAGAGACTTTTAAAAGTGTTTACATCTTTCTCAACCCTAACCTCATAAACATGATATCACTTCACTGAGATATAAAGTTGAGCGTGGTACTTCCAGAGACTTTTAAAAGTGTTTCCATCTCTCTCAACCCTAGCCTCAGAAACACAATATCACTTCACTGAGGTATAAAGTTGAGCGTGGTACTTCCAGAGACTTTTAAAAGTGTTTACATCTTTCTCAACCCTAACCTCATAAACATGATATCACTTCACTGAGGTATAAAGTTGAGCGTGGTACTTCCAGAGACTTTTAAAAGTGTTTCCATCTCTCTCAACCCTAACCTCAGAAACACATTATCACTTCACTGAGGTATAAAGTTGAGCGTGGTACTTCCAGAGACTTTTAAAAGTGTTTCCATCTCTCTCTCAACCCTAACCTCATAAACATGATATCACTTCACTGAGGTATAAAGTTGAGCGTGGTACTTCCAGAGACTTTTAAAAGTGTTTACATCTTTCTCAACCCTAACCTCATAAACATGATATCACTTCACTGAGGTATAAAGTTGAGTGGGTACTTCCAAAGACTTTTAAAAGTCTTTCTGTCTCTCGCTCAACGAGAAAAGAATTTTGAAAAGATAGCTCAAAAACATTTGAAAAGCATTCTCTTCTCTAAATACAGCTGCACTGCAACATAGGTAAAAAAAGAAGTTTGTTCCAATCAAAAACCAAAACAAAATTTCACTAAGACACAAAACATAAATTTCTCAATTATGAACGCTCACACAGCCACTTGCAAAGGGCACAGTAAAAGCTTGCTTCAACAAAACTGTACACAAATGCCATTTGAGCATGATGCCTAACATGCCAGACACCTGTAAACCATGATGGTACCAACATCTAACAAGATGACAAACATGCTATAGGTATAACTTTTAGATGGGGCAAGAACACACCAGCACAGATATGTTTCTAGCTCCGCTAAAAAAAAAACCATAAATACTAACAGCAAGTGCTTACAGAAAAAAAACAGTAAACAGTTTAAATGAAGCTTTTTGTAAACAACAATGTGCTGAATAAGAGACAGTGCTTTTTCAATAATGAATACAAGCACCTGTATCCAAAGAAACACTGTTTACTTGGCAGCAGAATGTTTTTTTCTCACTAGCATTAAAAAGAAATTTTGGCTTTTAGCCAGGTGCAGTAAATACAAACACTGATTTCTTCCTTTCAGTGCGAGAAATGTTATTATTTTATATTCTATGTACAGAGATTTCTTTATTCTATCTGGAAGTTCAGCTTAAGTTAAGATTTCAGTGGCTATGAGAAAGGAACAATATATAAAGATTTAAGGAGAGAATAGAAATCAATGTTCTTTCTTTTAGCATCTTGAAACAAAAATAATCAACAAAAAAACAAAGAAAATAGAAATATATAAAAAAGGAAAACCATTTATATAAAAAAACAGTAAATGGCTAAATAAATTATTAAACAAAAAATTGAGAAATTGTTTGGTTAAAAAAATATTCTGATTTTTAGTATTTTTCCATCATTCTTTTCCTCAATTTCACCTTCTTTATCATCAACAAAGGTCAACTCAAGTGCCCAACAATGGTTTTCATAAGTCTTTAGAATGATTCACCTCGGGACATATACTGAATTCCAGACATCAATCAATCTTCTACACTGCAAATTCTTTCGACAATTATGTCATGGGAACCGATAATATGTAAAGAAGATGGCGTGGCCATGGAAGGATGGTTTATGGCATAGCAAGAAAATCAACAATACTTACACTCTCTATCCAAATTGCAATTACATCAAAAGTTTTTTCCAACTCCCTGAGATTATCAAATTACTGAGATGCTAAATTCAATGCTATTTCACACTTATTAATGATGTACACACAGATAATCCCATAACAACATATATCAGACATGCTGCAGTAACCGCACAAATTATCTCCTACTTACATCCATTCAAACACACACTCTCATGCTTGCTCTTATTAAAACGTGACGTTGTTTCACTGAATGTGAAAACTCACTCGGCTTATTTCAAGCTCAACTCCAACCAAAACACATATACACATGATCTAGCATCATAAAACCCTCCTTTGCGTAGCCGGCATTCGCAAAGTTACACGACAACACGTCTATTTAAGAACAAACATTTTAGAACGATGGAGGAAAATTACAGTGAAATAAAAAAATAAAGAAACTGGAACATATTATAAGTAAACACTTTTGATTATCAATCATATAGTTTTTTTTTACAATGCTGTAGTTTTCTTAAGACAGGTGCCCAACTGTGCATCTCATTATTACACTCGGAAGAACATCCCTTAAAGTAAAAGATCATTTCAGGCTGTTCAAGAAATATGCTGTGGTTATGCAAGCTTCGAACTTAATGAACTTATCCCTGACCAAAAAAATTGATTTTTAAAAACAGAGCACTTGATTGAAATTCGCTAACTCATTTGAAATAAATATAGAGATTTCACAATCACCAAGATTCTAAGCTCGAAACAATACAATTCACGTATGCATGTTGGTCGGGGAAATGTAACGTGACCCCCTGTTTTGGAGATGTTTTGCAAATGTTACGTGCCACGATCATCTGTGTTCGTTCAACAAAATGAATGTTACGACCTTTAATCTGATTAAGCGAAAGTTTGGTTTGTTTGAATACCCAGCGCATTCCTGACTGGCACATTGGTCTGTGAATGTAAAACAACATATTGCTGTTTAGAAGGGCATGAAATGATATGCTAAACAAAAAACAAGGAAAAACCTATACATCGTTTCTTTTTTCAAATATCAATATTGTCTTGCCATCGAGTTTAACAGCAGTTGACCAACCACTTTCAGCACCGAAACTGCTCTGCCAACCAAAACTAATCTCAGCTAGGCAAACACAATGAGTGCCTTACACAAGAAGTCAACCCTCAGCCCTATATGATTTCTTGAATAATGAATGGCAAGTGTTTAAATTTACATGGTAAATAACAAGGAAAAGAAGCCAGCAGCAGCAGTGGCAAGGTGGAGTAAGCATAGCACTCGGAACGAAGAGATCCCTGGTTCGACTCCCACTCAGGTCGAATCTTGCCATGTCGCTGGAAGTACTGCGCTCAGTTTGTTTCTTGGTGAAGTGGATTATTCTAGTGTTTCTAAGATTTGTTTCATGTTGCCGGGTCAATACATAAAAAATAGGCTTTGCACTGAGCAACACCATTAAAAGAAACAACCACAAAATTAGATATTTTATTACTTGTTATGATATTCTCATTTCATTGACCATTTTAACTTTTCTAATATATAGACATCGTCATATTGAAATTATTTTCTGGAAGCCAGTTTACCACAAAAGAGTCAAAATCAATCATCAATCAATCAAGATTCAAAATCATCTACAATCTTTATTATATCTACCATTTTTAATATATGTACCATTTTTAATATTAATTGTTGTTTGTTATTCTAAATAGAGAAATAAAAACGTCTTTAAAGATGCGCGGTAAATACCACGCTATGAAGTCAAATTTTTCGTCTAAGGATAACTATTCATTAGAATTAAACATTTAACTTTTATAAGTTTCTTAGTTGATCAACGGGCAAAATTGTTGGACAAGCAAGCAAGCTAAAAGAGGATTAGCTAGACAGATTTTAAATTATTCTAGGTGATCTCTAGGCGAACCATGGTGATAACTTAAAGATCGCCTTGAAGAGATTTAGGCGACCTGAAAATGATCACGATTGATGGCTCGCCTCAAATTGACATGAGACTATCACTCATTGATTTTGACTTACATTGTATAAAGATAATAATGTACTTACAGGACCAGATGACCAGTGGATGGGATACACTTCCGACTTGCAGCCGTTGTGGTTTTCATGCACCGAGTGACTTCTGTAGAGTCCACCATTTCTCATTGCGTAATCTTTGTGTTCGTAGCGTGGAAAATAATGTCTTTCGTGATGCATTTGCTCGTGTTTGTAAGGTAATTCGGAATTCAGAGGTGAAAATCTCTTGTGGTTGACAGCGTTCTCCTTTTGAATTTCCTTATTCATACCGCCGTTTTGTTCGGACATCGGTATAATTTCTCTGTCGTTCGGCCAACGAGATTCATTGTACATCAAATGATCAGGATAGATGTTAAATTTACTGTATTTTGTGTTGTTATTTTCAAACTCTGATTGGTCCTTTTGTAATTTGTTGTCGTCAAAATATTCCTGATGTTGAGCGGCATGAACATTTGTTGGGTGCATTTTCGATACGCCAGGTTTTGAATATTCACGAATAAATCCTAAAAATTAACATTCATTGAACGACAAACATAACTGTGTGAGGATTTCTAATACCAACAATACTTCTTCTAACAGGTAGTTCACCTTTTATGTTTGTTAGTTATTACCAAATAATAACGTGCATATGAGAAGAAACGAAAATCAATTGTCAAAGCAGCTTAGTTGAAACTCAGTCACGTATTGATTCTTTAGCATCGGAATGATATTCTCTCTACCTTTGGTAAATCATACTGGAAATTTTTCCATCACATTGGATTGTTATTGTCGTTAGGTTTAGGTAGGGTGTATGGTAAAACAACTTTTTTTCAGAATTAACAGTGGAAAAAGTTGTCCAAAATACAATTCTGGAAAAAAAAAATTTTCACTTACCTACCATACACTCTAGTTTCGGGTATTATTCATTCTAAATGTGACGGAACTAAGGCGGGATTGAGTTCCTTCACATAACAATATTTGCAAGCAAAATATCTTAGCAGCACTGTATGAAACCCACCCATCCATTAGCATAGGAAAAAATTGTATGTGACCGGCCCTTAATGCAAACAAAAAAACCTAAATGAAACCTTCTATTAAATCCAAACGCATTTCTAAATAGATGGCTATAGCCTTTAACCTTTGAGTATGGTTCCATCAAATATAGCTAAATGTCAAATTTTAGTTGGCAAGTAGCAAGCATTCTTTTGCGCTGCTATACGATTATATTTAGAGTAACTGAACGATAATAAAGTCAAAATATCAAAAAACAATATTAGAAAATACATGAACTTGCCATATTTTCTCGTCGAAAGTCAAATTTAAAAATGGAGGTTTACAATTCGCAGGTTTCAAATTCAGTGAAGTTCGTTCTTTCGTATTTTAAAATTACAGTTATATACACTCCTTCGCATAGACAAAACCTCAATTCATTCAACGACATTGAATGGCATTAAAAAAGACAAAGTATTTTTTCGCTCCTCAAATATTTCGATTTTTTAAATAAGCGTTTTTAGAAGCAGGTTTTTTATATAAATATTGCGAAAATATACAAACGAGTTTTAATGCAAGTCAGCTTTTTTAGGTTTTTAAAATAAACAAACAAAAATAAAAACTTCTGTTAATTTATAAAAAATACATACATTCCTTTGTCGAAATTAATTTCTTGGCTTGACCGAAAAAGATAATAAGATAAACAACTGTTTAAATGTATTTATGAAAATATTTGTTTACAGTCGGGTCAAGTTTCAAAACACTGTTTACAGTGTCTTCCTTTAGTCAAGCGACACTCACAAAAATGTCACACGCTGATCAAACACCCATCTAGTCACCAGTCCTTTGTTTGCTTCAAATGTTGTTTTGTCATCAAAAAGAGATCTGGTAAGAAACTATTTCATGTCAATAAAAACGAATTCGAGCATAGGAAAAGGTTTTGTCAATAAATTAACAAATACGAAATTAACCTTTGGTCTGGTTTGATATGATTAAAAAACATCACGATGAATTTGTAACACGAACGTAAACAACAACCTCGTTAACAACCCTCTAAAACTAGCCTCTCTTAATGCATTTTCTTCTTCGGGGGATATTTTATCAAAAAGGTTTGAAGTCGCGATCGATCAAAGTTATAAAACATATAAAATTGATGAAAAGAACCGACTTTTTGTCCTATTACCTAGAAGGAAAAAGCTTTTTTGAAATGTTTATGAAATGGTGCTCGACGAATTCGCAAAATAAAAATTCCTACCTTTTTCAAAAACTCTGCTATCGCTAAAGGAAAACATGTTTTTAACGGCCCAGATACAATTATAACAACAAAGTTTTATTTTACTTTCGACCTTGTGGAGTAACAGTCGTATTTTTCCTTTTTATAACACAAGAAATACAAACAAAACAAAAAAACCAGTTGTGCAAACATTCTCTAGACACTGAAACAAACAAGTAAACAAGTAAATATGAAACGGGAAAAAGGGAACTTTTTTAATAACAATTTGTAATTGATTAAGGTGATTGATATTTTTTTGTTGCGAAACAATCAATTTTTTCTCCAATTTTTCGAATTCAAATGTTGGTTTTATTGTTTTTTTAGCAAATATCATCTTCGTCTTTTATAATGCGTTTTTTAAAAAAAGCGTTACCTCTAACGGCGAAAAGTGCACATTTAAAATAAAATTCAATGATTTGAATGAATTTTTGGAAATTAAAAAAATATTTATTCGATTGTGTTGCGAAACTGTTTTATGCGCTTCGCAGTTTAAACAGCTTTAAACAGCTTATAACAACAATTTAAACAAAATAAAAAACAACCGATCTCACCTTATTTAAGTGAAAACATATTGGATCATTTCAAAGAACACTCATTCAAAGTTCCGTTTCCCTTTACTAATAAATGTATCAATTTCTCTGGGTGCAGTTTTATTTGAATTGGAAACAAGGAACTTGTCCTTTTAGCGCAAGAGATTTCATTTATTCGTTCGTCAATAAAAATGTTGTTACAAACAAAAAAGAAACAGGGGGTATCACGACCTTATTAAACAATGATTTATTATCTGTAATTTAATGGACGAATTTTGATTCAATAAGGTTGTTTAGATTTTAGCGCAATACAATCGTGCTTATCTTTGAAATGAATAGATTTATATTTTGTCACGCATTTTCGAGATTAACTTTTCATGTTAGACGAAAACAAAAGGGTGATAACTTTTGTTTGTGAAAACAGTGAATTTCCGCGTTTTTATATCAACAAGCTTCGTGCAAGTTGTATCTGTCGCGTGATTCTTTCATTCTTTTTAGAATGATAACACAACTTATTTTATTACGTTCCTCTCTGTCTTACAGACTGCTGCTGATAAATAAATTATTGACTACAATTCCGCCCTGAGAAATACAAACTAGCTAGCACTCACTTTTTTCTCGGTGAACTGGAAACCATACCACTGAAACTGAATTCAAGGAAGATCAAGAAGTATTATTTCACACCGGTTATACAATTCTTTTTCAGTAAAGAAACGAACTAAAGGCTCACATTATATGTTATTATCTGTGCCATTCACTTTTTTTTTTATAAGAACCAGTAAAATTTCGCTGAGCCGTTCATTGGTTTTCCTAAGTCATCTGTTTTATTTTATTAGAGTCATAAAAATGAAAATATGTGTTTCAATGTGTTACAGTGGAACCGGTGACGTTTTCTACGCATGCGTACCAAAGGTACAATGATGAAATTATTTCAGCCTCTTCATCGTTTATAAATAACTTTTTTCATAAGTCTTTAGACGGTTTTGCCGTTTTATCTCTGAATTAAAATGGTTTTAAATATGGTTTTCACTTTGTTACTTACTAAACTGCCAATAAAAGCAACATGCAACAAGAAGAAAACGTCCCATTCAGTCTTCCATTTGGATTCTTTTTTTTTTATTTTTCCCTACCCTGATTGTAAAATCTCAAAGTTAATTTCTAGCGAAGGAACTTGAAAATTTATTATTTTATTATTTATTATTATAATTTAAAATATAGTTTTTGTATAGTTGTTTAATTATTATATTACATACTCAGTAAAATAATAATGATCTATAAATTTTGTTTGCAATAATCCTACAACAATCCTAGACCATTTGCGAGTTAGGAAATTTTTAAATGAAAACGAGGCTCAGGTTGAGCTTTTTTATTAGTAAAGGTTGAGTTGTCAATCAATTTATGAACCTTATAAATTTGTTATAAACTGTAATTTTGTTACTTTATTTTATTTGCTGATAGAAAGCCCACGAAACATGTTTCAAGAAATAAAAACAAATAACGAAACGTGTTTCTCTTTTTGTCAAGATCCTAATTTAGTTTGTAAGTTCATTTTGAAATTTTCCCTGCACTTCTTTTAAAACAACAAAACGCACTTATTTCCTGCAGACGATTTCATTGGTTAAGAATAAGCGTGCAGAATGCTCAAGCAATAGAAACTTGTTTTGAAAAACAATCACGATAGGTCAAATCTGCTTTCAGATCTTTGTTGCTATTGTCGTTTTTAATGTAAACTACTCGTTAAAATCGCTTAAAATACTTTTAAAACACCAATATCTTGACCACTTCTAATACATACACACATAAAATTATTCCATCCTATCATCCTTATTAAAAACTATAAAATTTAACATTTTCTTGAGAGATAAAAACAGTCATTAAACAATTTTATGCGAAGAAATCGGACATGACTTTAAATATAGCATCTTTGACCAAAGAAACAAGATAATGTCGATATATTGCAGCATTCATTTTGTCAGGTATTTTGATTTTGATTCCATAAGCACAAAATTGAGATGCGAGTGTTGTTTATTGAGCATAACAATTAATGTTCGAGATATAAAAAGGTTTGAGATATCAATTAATCGAGATACAATAGCAACCCTAAGGAAATAACATCAGTAAAGTTCGTAATGAGCCTGGGATTGCTCTTGTTCTTCTATTGTTTTGGACAAAAGGCCTATTGTTTCAAGCTAATCTGAGGTTTCACAATGTTCTTATAAAACTAAAACGTTATTGCCAATTTGAAAAATTAGAAAATAATATTTCCATCTTGTTGATTAATCATTATTCTGTACTTTAGTGCTTTTTGTTTATCTTTCTTGGAAATTGCAGTAATTTGTGTCTCTTTTCTTTTTTAGCTTTTTGATTGAAATTACCACATCAAAGAAACTCGATAAGGAACTTTTAGTAGAGAAAATCCCCAAAATTTTAAGAAACTTCTGCTACAAAACAGTTTTTTTTATAAAACAGAATACATGTATTAAAAAAATACAATACGGAACCCAACAAAGAATTATTGACAGCTATTTACGTCTAAACTTTACCCCTAACCCGAAAAGAAGCCATGTTTTTGTGGGGGTTCTTGATAATTGGCTAGACGTTGTTTTTCGAATGAGCGCCGCCCACAGCAAAGGTCTTTGCGCTATCGCCGGGAAGTCTTTGGTTTTAATGGAGCTTTATTATATACCTATCTACTTTTTCTGCCATTATTTCCAGAGTTGCACCGAGGTCAGACGCAAGTAAAAAACATGTCTGAATAACATCAGAGAGCAAACACATTGACAATCTCGATTGGGCATTCCTGTTTGTTTTAGTTTTTGTTTTCCCGGAATGAATCATAATTTCTTTGTCTTTACTTAACAAGTATTAAAAGTTTTAATTCCCATTGTTGTTTGTTTGGTGAGAAGGATATCTAAGCTCGGAATCTTTCGGTACAAAACGTGGACATTTTGTTATGCAATGTTCAACTCATCTTTTGCATTTACATAGCTTCAGTATTATTGCCGTACACGTCGTCCCCATTGTAAATTCGTGAATGCAACGACCAGAAGGGTTCTTGTTTTGCATCCAGATCTTTCCCATTGGGTTAGATTCTCTCATAGTCATTATGTTTTCAGTTTTTTGTATAAAATAATTAGTATATTAATAATGAAATCTGCATGAATCAAAACACAGATTTGTTGGATTGTTTTTTGTCAATTCTGAGCATATTATTCTAAAAAATACTTCGTATGCCCTGATGTTTTATGAGTCTACAATGATATATACCGCTTTCCCTACATGCACATAAAACAACTTTGTACTTCAAAAACGTCTTAACGAACGGCAAAAACGAGGAAATAAAAGGTGAGCTACAGCTCAAGAAATAAATTACCGTTCCATTTCAAATGAAGAGATATATAAATAAAAGACACATACATACATGAAATCTCCTTCGTTCTTCCTCAGATTTGTTTTCCTTCCGACCTGTTTGTTATTTTCTTCTCTTGTGTTCACTAGAGTGTGCAAATAAATTATCCAACTGTAAATTTCTTTGTTAGTTTCTAATTACTGAGTGCGCATGTTAAGGGTTTCGTAAACAAAGTTTCAATAAAAGCAGACGGAAAATGGCCGTTTTCACAGCAAAATCTAAAGATAAAGAAAGCTGAAACCGGTTTAATTCAACCTTAACTTTGCTTTGTCCTTTTAGGTGGTAGGAAATCATTCTAAAACGGTTATTAAATGTAACCAAATGTTACAGATCTTTATTTCAAAAGTTATAGAAACAAGGAAATTATGGAAAATTATTTTTGCTCTCTTTCTATGATTCAGGCCCCTGTTTACGCGATTAGAATAGTAACCAAAACTCAAGATGTGCTTTTCAAGTGTATAACTGTTAAGATGGAATAGATTTTTTGATGTCAGTAATGTTTTTTAGACTCCGAAGCAGCTATACATACAGAATGTTGTAGCTATGTACATGAAGTAAAAGAATACCAGTACATTCATGAAAGATATAGCTACATTTTCTCGAAAGTTAAACTGAACAAGAAATTTCAAAACATAAAGCGCAAAAAATACAGAATGATTTTTCAGTGATACAGAATTGATGGAAAAAATTTTTTTATTTAACTATTTATTGAAAATTAGTAAACGAGTTAAAAACACTAAACGTACATAACATTGTAACAGAACTTTCCAGAATTCATATTTTGCGCAAAAATATCTTTTAATGACTTTCCGTTTTTAGCGAAACGAAAATATCTATTTTGCTTGACACGGAAGAATTCGACTGTTCGATTTCGCAATCTCGCGCAACAAAACAGAAAATAAACACAGCAAAATTAAATTGTCAAATGTAGTTTACCTCGTTTAAATGTAGCTAATGTTTGTTTGTTTGGTTCGAAGTGTGCGCAGAATTTTAATTAATTCTATTTGAAATCTCTTTTTGACATTCTGTCTATGAAAGTCTACAATTGCATTGCAATAAAGAGTTTATTCAGTATTTAGTTCATTGATACATTGTTATTAATAAATAATGACTTTGCTCGTTTTTATAAACAAACAGTATTGAATAAGCTTACAGAAAATTAATGAAAGCGATTTTATTATAAACGGTAAAGCGAAACGTTTGAAAGATTTGATACACAAACAATTCTTTGTCGTTCTGTTATACCTCCTCGAGGAAATAATTTCGCATTTTCTCGGAAAATTATTATTTAAAAAAAGGGATATTTTATCAATTGATTCAAAACAAGTCGAATGCAAACCAGTTGCCTTCTATACTAAAATTGAGGTTTTCGGTTCATTGATTGCTTTATACACTCAAAGTTCTAAAGTACAGCAGATAAGTTACAAAAAAGTATAGTTGCCGAATTAACCCTATTGTTAACGCGAGTTTGACTTAACGGGGGTTCAAGTTATCGGGATTGTACTGTATTAGAAATTAATGATATCGTTTATAAAGATGTTTACTCAAAGAGACAAACCTTTTTGTTTTGTTTTTCTTCTTATCCCGAAAACTCTTATCAACAATCAAATGCTTCAAAACGATTTTTGCTTCATTAATTATTAGCGTGGGTAGAAAATGTTGTGAGACCAGCCGAATGGGCTAGGATGGACTTTGTATAAATGCCAATTGACTGACTGTTTAGAAAGTCACTGTTTCGCGTGATGTAGTTTTGCTTTGAAGTTTGCGACTATAATAATTGTCAGTCGCAGTCCGTAAAATGTGAATTTTACAAACATCGAACAGATTTTATATCAAATATTCTGCAAAATCTGAGTTTTTGATTTATTGCTTTATTGATTCCATCGATATTTACTTTCTCTCCTTGGCTGTTGTTGTTTTTCGACATGTCTTTTGTCCAGTCCAGTGTGAAGATTACCAACAAAAGTGGGACATAAACTTCTAAACACTACTCATCATTGTGAATGCCAGAGAATGACTGTCCTTTCAAAATGCGCGTGCGCGAAGCTTCATAAAGAAAACAGTATACCTTTTTGCTGTTTTTTTTTTAACGAGGCTTCCAGAACGCTCATTAAGCAGAGACCTCGACCCGGAGTTTTAGTGTATTTTTTTTTTTTTAATTGTTGTTGCTCAGAACAAAGCCTTAAAGGCCACTCGAGTGTAAAGAGCTAGAAAAGTTACAGGGCAAGTTACGCAGTTTTGAGATATTGATGAACGTTTGATTTGAACAATTGAAGGTTTTAGACCGATGGAAAGCAAGTTTATTTAATTGAAAAAATTCCATTTTTTGATGAAATACGACATTTCTTATTGATAACCTTATATAGTTTACAAGGAAAAATTTTGCTGCTTTTTACCAAAATGCCTTCTATGAGGTTAAATCATCTTTGAACCCATCAGTTTGATTGATTATGAAAATATTTAGGTAGTTTATTGTTGTTATTTCCGTCAATTTACGTATGTATTATGAAATAACAAACATCCCCCCTCTTATGATCAAGACCTCAAAGGTCAACGCAATAAACTAGCGATAAGTGTATTGGTTGACAGCGTCACTCACGATAACACTGACACCAATGGGAATTGACGTTATTCATAAATTATTGTTATCAACCAAAGATACTTCATTCAGCGAAAGCGTCCACATCTTATAAGATGCGGGACAAATTTTTGCGAATTCACAAAAATAAATCCCGCGAATAATTGTCACGCAAGCAACTCTCCCGCGTTACTAAGTGCGAATAACGCGAGACCAGCGCTGCATGTGCTTTGTCCTTCGCTGAGGCTCATCGGCAAATGTTGTTGAACCAAGGTGCATACCTCGATGAGCCAGCTGGACTTACATAAGGTTGCCTCGCCTACTAAAACTTCCACAAAACCGAAAGGTCAGTTCATAGAAAATTCAATTTTGGCAATCTCATTGTTAAGTACCAACAACAACTAAGGTGTAAAAAACTATCGAAGTTTCATTTTCTACCTACTATAGGCATGTGATTCATACAGTTGTGTTACTGTCCAGTGAATCAGTACAAGAAAGTAGCACATGTGAAATCTCCTCAATTCTCTTCGAATCTTGTACAAGTTTTAGACAAATCTCCTCAGAAATGCTAGAAATTTCTTCTCGATTTCTACATCAGGAAATGTTACACCACCAACCCACCACCACAATCAGTTCTATTCTTAAGTTTACCATATTCGCATGTTGAGTGAGAAGCAGTACTTTAAGAAGAACGAGACTCCCAAATAAGTCAAAGCAATAAGTTAACAACAAATTAATGATAAAAACACCAAACCGTCAATTATATTTCCAAAGAAAGAAACCACATTCGGCCTCTTTATTGTTTTTGTGACCAGTTGGCCGATTGCAAGTATAAAACTGCCGTCCGAAATTCGGACCCGATTTTTTAACCGTTCTTAGAACGCATTTCTCTCGGTGTCCGGGACAAGAGGGTAGCTTTCCCGGACCGCTGAAGATTTCTTTCCAGCCAGAGCAATTTTTCTTAGTTGTTCGACTGGAGGTATTTGCGGTGGTTATACTGCAAGTCTCGTTCGAGGGAATAGCTGTTCTTGGATTGTCTCCAGCTTGTTTATTAATTTCCGTTCGCGTGAAATACGTCATTAACGATCGTTTATCTTCGGCACGTTTACGGCGTTTCGCCGACGTTGTCGTGATGTCGCACTCATTTGATTTCCGTTTAGCGTTCGTGAAAAACGCGTGTATGCGACTTTGCTTACCGCGGGTTTCCGGCAGAAATACAGCGCATAGTTTGGGAACGCTCGGCGGTTTTTTAAAGGAAACTTTAAGGTGAGCTTGAACCGGACAATGATCGGAACCGTAGATATCGGGCCGTATCTCGCAATCCGTTACCATTTCGTTGCAAAGCCACGAGTCCGCTAGAATGTAATCAATGCGCGTTCCATAGTTCGTTTCCCGCGCACGCTTCTGCGTGTTCCAGCAAGTGAACGCGTTTTTGACGTCACCGTGAAACATGCGAAACACATCAACCAAACGATTTTCTGCGTCGTTTTCTTTAGTTTTCTCTCCGGTCTCTGTGTCAATCGGAAATTGGCGATTTTTCAGCGGCAATAAAACCGAATCCAACCATTGTCTAGAGGGGCTTTCGTAAAAACCCTAAATAATAAAGTTTGTTAATTAAATATAAAATAGGATATAATTGTGACACATAATTTTATTTTCAACCTTGAGGATGACGTTCCCCAGAAGTCTGGGTTCGATCACGTGACGTTATCACAGCTTAATGCCCTTCCTAACGCCAACCTCCGTAGACAAAAAACAGTGTCGAGTTGACCCTCACAAGATAGTAACTTTGCAGTATATTGAAGTTTGTTTCAGTTACGAACAAGAGAAGATGGTGTCCATGAAGTTGACGATAAACAACACAATTCAAAAGAGCGCTCTTAAAATCCTCATTGATTGCGCTGAGTGCGCACTTTATCGAAGGTACATTTGACTCGTGTTATTTATTGGTAATAACCGAAACTGCGGAAGCCCCGATTGAAAGAAATGTTTGCATTCGTCAATAAGCAATAAACAGACTTGATGAAACACTGGAAATCAAATTAGTATACAGAGGCTGCTTTTCTACTCAAGACAGATGCATTCAATGTTCAGAAAGCAGATAGGAAACCATGTTTTCTGAATCTTTTGACGCAAAAATCGTATCTCTAGCTCAAGTGGTTTTTGAGATACGCAGATTTGGCATTTCGGGGGAGGAGGCAACCCCTAAATCACCTTCAAATTAAAAAATACTTGCAGGAGTTATTTTTTCTGACAACCTCACCATTTTAAAGGGTGTCCCAAGTAAAATTCAAAAACTCAATTTTAAGATCTACCCTAATACACATCTACACTTTAGTAACCTTAGGTAAAGTGCCAAATACGGAGGTGTAACTACCATATAAGGAAGTGTAACTACCATACAAGGAAGTGTAACTACCATATAAGGAGGTGTAACTACCCTATAAGGAGGTGTTCCATTTTAATTTATACATAGTCACTACCATCAGCCTCACCTCTTCCGGATCGCAGTGGTCAAGCTTGCGATGGCTCACGTTTAAATCGCCCACGAGTAGCACGTGTCTAAATAAAGCGCGTGTAACATATACACGAATGTAATGACAAGTTATAACCCTTATAATAGCTGTGGTACTTGTGAAGAAATACGAAGAACAAGCTACCTTTTTACAAGAACGATATTCAAAAGTAGCCGCAATGATATCACATTTCGTGCAATTTAAAGTATTTCCAAGTGACATGAACACGAAAAGCAGGTAAAAATACTTTCTGTCTATTCCTTCAACATGTCATTAAAATAGATTTAATTTTTCGTGCATTTCTAACTTGCAATCTACACGAAACGTATTTTCATTGACAACTTTCAAAAATATTTCCAAAAAGCTGAAAGTACACACCTGCCGCTGTTCATCAATGACTGACAACGTCTCCATAGCAACTCATAATACCTCATTTTAAATAGATAGCGTTCTTTGTCGTCGATATCTGCACGCGGGCAGTAAACGTTCAAAATGCAAACGCGTTTACCTGCGGGTAGCTCGTGTTCGGTAATTATACAACGCCCTAGAGAGAGTTAGGGTCGAAAGATGAGATACACCTTTAAGAGTCTCTGGAAGTACACCAAACTCAACTTTATACCTCAGTGAAGTGATATCATGTTTCTGAGGTTAGGGTTGAGAGAGTGATGGAAACGCTTTTAATAGTCTCTGGAAGTACCGCACTCAACTTTATACCTCAGTGAAGTGATATCATGTTTCTGAGGTTAGCGTTGAGAGAGAGAGATGGAAACGCTTTTAATAGTCACTGGAAGTACCGCACTAAAGGTCAAGGAAAATGAAACTCACTAACAACTACCTTCGGAATCCAACAACCTTAGCAATTCGTCTGAGTAATCAACTGGGTTGTCATAACAACCAATACAATCACCATGGCCACTGACAAGTGTTCCGGTGATACCTTCCTCAGCGGAGATGGGGCATGCTGTTTCTTTCTTGCAATAGGTCGCTACACCTGTAGAAAATAATAATTTATTTTTAATGATTTTCAGAAATACCAGTTTATATATTAAGATTATATTGAATTAAAGTCCATTTATAGGTAAGTTATAGAATGTATGGGCCAGAGAGTGTATGTGTTCCATTTTGAAAGAGATCCACACTAAACAGTAAATACCTGAGTATCCTTCTTTCTTCCGCGAACAACTGAAAAATGCAAAATATCCGTCGATATTAGCGATATCGTCCGTAAGCATGTTCCCTGTTTGTAAGAGAGTAATGGATAGAACGTACGAGTTAAGGTATCACAGGAGGTGTAAAGTAAAAAGGAAGTTAAATTTTTGAAGCAACTGGTAAAGATATATACAGACTCGGACAAAAAACTATCATTTAACTATCACTTAAATCAACTAAGTTTTCAAAAGTAAAACATGTGTTTATTTCCATTCACTCTTACGTGTGATTTTTGTCTCTTGCAAACAAATGACATCTGCATTCAGAGAATCGAGAAGGTTCTTTAATGAAGTTTCACGATTCGAGGCTCGAACACCATTGATATTCCAAGATAGTAACTTCATAATAACAACTTATATTGTCTTACTAAAAGTAACAAAAGGAAGAAGTAAAGAACAAGTTCACTCTCAACAAGACTGCAAGCAACCACCGAAATGTTGAGAGTTACTAGAAGTAAAAAGAGAGGGAGTAAAGACTAATATACGAGTTCACTCTCAACAAGACTGCAAGCAACCACTGAAATGTTGAGAGTTACTAGAAGTAAAAAGAGAGGGAATAAAGACTAATATACGAGTTCACTCTCAACAAGACTGCAAGCAACCACCAAAATGTTGAGAGTTACTGGAAGTAAAAAGAGAGGGAATAAAGACTAATATACGAGTTCACTCTCAACAAGACTGCAAGCAACCACCAAAATGTTGAGAGTTACTGGAAGTAAAAAGAAAGGGAATAAAGACTAATATACAAGTCCACTCTCAACAAGACTGCAAGCAACCACCGAAATGTTGAGAGTTACTGGAAGTAAAAAGAAAGGGAATAAAAACTAATATACAAGTCCACTCTCAACAAGACTGCAAGCAACCACCGAAATGTTGAGAGTTACTGAAAGTAAAAAGAGAGAGAATAAAGACTAATATACAAGTTCACTCTCAACAAGACTGCAAGCAACCACCGAAATGTTGAGAGTTACTGGAAGTAAAAAGAGAGGGAATAAAGACTAATCAACAAAACTGCAAGCAACTTTCGAAAGATAACGAATAATTTGATATTGTTTGTTTTACAACTTCGCCATTAAATCTCTTTACTAAGAAATATATACGTTTTGAAAAATGCGAGAGAGGAATATGGGTAAAATTTTATAAGAAATACAATAAATATAGGAAATAACAGTGTATTTAAGTTCCCAATTTCCCAATTTAACGGGAGATGTAATGTTTTTTTGAGATGCATTAATGTTAAAAAACTTCTCCAATTTGCATTTGTTGACATTTAACTTTCAACCGTCTTCCAAAGAAACGCTGAAAAGTCTGGTGGATGGTTCGTAAACATCAAGGTATATACAAGTGTGCTTGAAGTCATGTACAAGTAAATGGTCAGCTTAGTGATGTGTTTGCTGCGAGGACCCATCAGAGAGCTCAGTTCACGTCTATTCATCATTGTATTTGAGGCTGTATCAAGTGAATTCCACGACTTGGAAGCTGTTATCTATGAACAACCTTGTAGTCAATGCAGACTCCTTAGAAGAGTTGACTACGTCTTCCAACTAAAAATAGTTGGAACAGTGGCATGGAAATCAAAAAATGACTTATTGCCAATATGAAGAAGACAAAGTTCTTGATTTCTGGCAAATTTCCTTGCGCTATCTGTCATTGCGGTGTTGGGGTAAACTCCATAGAATGCTCTCAATGCATTTTTTTGGTCCATAAAGAGTTACTATATTACAGGTAGGCTTGTTTGTCACAGATGTTGTGTGGTGGCACTCATTGATTAAATGATCAACGATGTTGGTTGTACTTCACTTTATATTGAAAGCAATTTCTGCTATTTGGGTGACATGATCTGTGCTGATGTGATTGTGGAAGTGTTGTTGCTTCTTTGTTGCTTGGAGCAAATACAGATGTTATCTTTATTATTATTATTATTATTACAAATATTTACACATTCAAAAATAAGAAATATATACATATTTACAAACTTCTGTTGTTACATGGGTCCTGTGTTTCAAAAATAGATTAAAATCTATAACAAGTATTAAAAAAGTTAAGTATTAGACAAATAAAACAGTAAAATTTTGTCGAAGATTAAAACTACTGAATGTGCGATGACAAAGTTTACGATTTAAATTCAAATTTTGAAAACTTAAAATTTAAATTGACATAATGTAAAATCATGTACCTATACTTACTTAAAGCACATTTCATTCAAGGTTCATGAAAAAGTGTTTGTTGCTTGCGCTCGATATGTTGCATGGCAGCGAGACATCGATTTACAACAACTCAAGTGAATTGACAATGCCATGATAGATGGATTTATGGTGTCAATCAGTCATTCGGGCACAACATCCACGTCGGACAAAAGGTGCCACTTCATGCATCAAACCCATCACTAACCAGACAATCCTTAGCTCTAGAGTGTGGCAGACCAAGGAAGAGATGGATGTAGTGTGAGAGAAAGGACTAACATAAACTAACCTTGGATGATATTAATCCTACTGACCGAATGACATGGAGAGCAGCTGTTCAAGATGTTGTGGTGTTGACTACCCCAGAGTTCAGGACCATAAAGATAAAAACCGAATATTGTGACAATGATGATTATTCCACAAAATAGTACAAAAAAAGTTAAATGACTAACTCCGCAACAAATTATAAAAATTGTCCAAAACTGCCTGCTGTCCTAAACATGATGGTTTGTCTCCATTATCTTTACCAGTGTATAGTTTCTCACTGTTTTCCACTTGCTAAGTGAGGCATATCTCTTTAAGATACGTAACCAATAGTGTAGGATGTCATCCATACGCAGATTGTTTTTGACAAACAAGTTGCCCCTGGAAAAACCCAAGTAAAGTGAAGTAACTCTCTATCATATCATTCAAGCTCTTAAAATTGTTCCATCTGGGACCAATCCCTTCAGTTGGTTTTGCTTATTCTTAGAACATATCATCAACAAAGATAAATAAATATATTTAACGTAGATTGCAATATTATTTAAAGTTTTTAATTTTTGTCAACATGTTTCGGCTATCAACAGGAAGACAGAAAATGTATTACTATTATTTTTATTTATTATTTATTTATTATTTATATTTAATTATTTATTATTATTTTAAACCAAAACAAAAACCATATTGTCTTTTTACCCAAGTGTTTCAACAATTGAACGACAATGAAATTTATTCATAACATATCGGCAATACCTTCTGGCAATTTGCGCAGCTACTTCACTATGTGTCCTTGCAAACTCCAACAACTCCCTAAAGTCACAACAATTGGTGTGAAAACCTGACAGTCGAACAAAGAATTACACAAAATAATAAAAAAATGCAGTTTTGTGAAAATAAAAACAACGCCTTAGGAGATGCAATAAAACTTGTTTTTAATCAAATTGTCATTCATTTTTGCAGCGCCTTACTGGCCAATGCATTTAAAATAAAGACTTCAAAATCAAATTTGCGGTGCGGCCATTGCGAAACAAAACATTAGATACATGTGTAGCAAGTTTCATAAAATTACGAAAAGAATTAAAACACAGACCAGACATTGCCTCAAAAAGCCACACATATTTTCCTCCTGCACCCAAAATGCATAGCCAAATCATCATCATCATTTACATTTTTCACATCTATTTTCCATGCTAGCATGAGTTAGACAGGGTTTCAACAGATGATATTCCCCACAATTTTGTAGGTTTAATCATTTGATGATTCATTGGAGTAGATGTTTTTTACAGCTGGATACCCCTCCTAACGCCAACCCCACTGAGAAGGAAAACAGTGGTGAGTTAACCCACGCAAGATACCAACTTTGCATTTTAAACTCCGTGGCAGCAGTGCATAAAGGGCATGGGTACTTATATCCATGAGGGCAAATATGTTACATGACCCGCATACTGACCAAAGAGCAAACTTTTATTTTATAATAAGGTAAATTAAACAAAGTCACTGCTCACTCAACGTCGTCCAAACTTTCCGACACCGGTATATAATGGTACCACGGCGTCATCGCTTGATAGAAGAACTCCGTCCATTCATTGCCAACGTGAAAAACCAAAGAACCACATAAGAAGAGATGTTTGAATCGAAAGCTTGCTGCCACACCACGGAAGTTAAATAAGTATCTGAATTTAAAACAACAAACTCTGAGTTAATGAATTGTTAGAAAATAGTATGCCCGCAATTGCTTTATAGACTCCCAAACCACCAGAGAGAATCGAATGAAAGTTGTCGTACTCATTCAGAATGCGTTGAGCAAAGTTCATTTTTTATGATCATTCAGCACAATCAGCATAAATAAATACAAAATTAATAAATAAATAAAGTGTGAGAACAAACAAAAAATATGAAATTAATTAAAAATATATAATATATTATTATATATATGGGTTTGAAAAGTACATTAATTTTCTGGTAAAGATATAATCACTGTGACCCTTTAGTTCCTGACAATTTCATTGCAAGATAAGTTACTTTCTTACCTCCCTTAAATGAATAGCGTTGAGAGAAAGTTTTTAAGTTTTTTGAATTGACTCAAATACTTTTCTAACAATGCTTTTATAGTCCACTATAATATAATACATATGTTTTACAGTTTTCTGTACTCAAGTCATTATTTCCTCTTATACAATAGTGGGTTCTCTCCGCGAAGTAACCTATAACTCATATATGATATGTAAGTGGGCCCAGAATGATATTTTACAGAAAATAGAATACAGGAAAAAGTATAATAGTATTGGCCTGAATTTCACACCATATCTTTTGAAATGTTGCAATTTTTCTGGACTTAAGAGATGTACAAAAAAAATAAAAAAATGATGAGTTAAAATCTTTTAAAATTTGTCCCGTTTTTATATAACTGGCTTAGAAACCATTCATGCCCAGACATGTTGTTGGTACTTCTGCTAGTATGATATAAAGAAATCAATATTTCACATCGAACTTGGGTGTTTATTGCATATTTACAGGGATCGTTCAAAATAGAAAGAGAAGAATTATTCCTGAATATTATTATAAATACCATAAATATAAGTTAATCGCCGCAAATAAATCATGTCAGCTCACACGTCTTTTTAACATAAGTAAACTGAATTGTATTAAAATTGAGCCATACACTGGACTGATTGCGTAATAAGGAAATTTGATATCAAGTTTGCGCAATCAAGTTTGAAAATATTGTTTGTAGTACAGAAGACGAGACCTCAACGTTTGATGGCAAAACTCGAATAATAATAATGGCATAACGCTTGATGTTATGAAATAATATAAATTTATTTAGCTGACATGTTTATTCTCTATTATTGATGAGTGGAATTTACAAATAAATAATTAATAATTAATTAAATAAATAATAATAATTTACTTAAAAATATACATAAGGCACGGAATTATATAAAAGAAATTACTTGTATTTACAATGTTCCTCCATGGTAACAACATCTGCAGCTGGCTGATTAAGAGTGTCCTGGGAAACAAAAAAGATGTTATTTTCATCGCTTTAAAAAGTAAATAATCAGAATAATAATCGATCCACAAGAATGTACAATTCACATTCTAGAATAGAATTATCCTTAAAATCGATGGTTGACAATTGATTCACGGTCCTACCATTACCTGAGTAGTATTTAACACATTAAAGCAAAATGCAATAAAACTTTGTGAGAAGATCCCTACTAGGTCGTCATCAGACAAGCTGAATCGGCTTTACAATGCTAATTAAGGACTGTGGGCCCAACTACTCGCAGTCCCAAATCCCGTCTCTGGGTTCGATCATTAGTCTACCAAATTTCCCTCACAAGGCTTTGGTTAACCCGTGGTAAGTTTTTCAGGCACTTCCCAAAGGTGCCGCGCACTCAAGTGATTCTTGTTTTGAACAATTTTTATTTCTCATTTATAAAAAGGTAAAATCAGGAAAACTTGCTTTCGGAGGTTTTAATTTCTTCTCTAAAAGTCAAATTATTAAATATTTACATCATCTGATTTCCATGCTTGGTTTTTCGTGTACTGTGCATCTATTAACGAAGGCTTCTCCCTCGACAGTAAGACTAATGGATCACGTTGAGATGATGTCCTGAAAAATATACATCCCAACGTGGAATTTGAAAGATGGCAGGGAGGCCACTTTATCATTTGACTCTTACCTTGAGCCCCTGAAAAATGCTTGGTCCACTTTTTTCAACCAGGGCCATTTCCCAGCTTCCCTAAACAATCGCAACATATTACAGTAAAAGTGAAACAAAAAATGTTGAAAATATGATGGCATGAAAGAAATTTGCACGTCTGTCGCACACCTCATTTGATTATTTGTTAGATGGTTCATCAGTAACTCTGTTGCCGATGTTCCAATTGTATTGATTTTTTAGAAACTGGCGTAACTAAGATGTAGTTATGGACGTGACCAATTAAACGGGGTACGTTGCAATAAACTGTTCAAAATAAATAAAATTTTACTCGTTGTGAGGTTATAATTTGAAACAAACAAAAAAAATTTACTTTGTTACTTCATTGACAAGAGAAATATTTGAGAAGAGTGACGCGGACATCTGAATTCCATACATAATCACACAGCCAGAAAACATTGCATGAAATTTATTTATTTATTTTATTTAAGTATATATTTATAAACGAATACTTATATAAAATGCACTTCAATAAATGATGTTATCAATGTGCGCCCTGTTGAAAAACTAAAAATAATTATGTTATTATATTAATAATATTATATTTATATTAACGGTAAAAAAGATAAAATTCAAAAACTTAAATATTAAAAGAGTAAGAATTCATTGAAATAACATGGAACAAACAAAAGACTTCTTTTCAATTGCTAAGGTTTAGGAATTGTCTCAACAAGGCTCCAACTTCTTAAAAACCTCTAAATTTGTTGCTAAATTTAACCACAATCTTACACTGAATAACTTTATTGACCAATGGAAAATTGATATCAAATAAATCTTACTTTGTTAGTGACTCTAGAAAGCGATCCCACCGTCCAATTCCCACGGGATAGGGCTTAATTGACGGACCGCCAGCCCAAAACGACCATGCGGGGTACATAATATCCATGTAATCATCATTCTCAAAAAGAGTCATATCAATTTTTTTATATGTATATATATAATTTTTTTATATATATATTATATATTTATAAATTTTTTCAAATTCTTTAAAACATTCTAAAACATATAAATGGTTTTCAAAAACTATTTAATAATAAAATATTTTCTTACAATAAAACAAATAAACAAAAGAAAGAAAAAAATAAATAAAAGTAAAACCCCGGTTTAAAACATTAAATCGTTTAATTTGAGAGCGAGGAAGACTGAAATATAGCAACTTTTGTTTAAGGCAATTTTTAATTTTATTTGTCAGTCAATGTCTAAATGCCAAAATGTTCAAATGTCAATTTCTTCAATAGTTTATAATTATATCAATAATAATTATTAAAAATAATATTATATTATAAATAATTATATCAATTAAAATTCAGAAATTAAGTTATTAATTAAAAACCAAAGTAGAAAACAATATTATAAAAATATTTAAATAACATGGAACATAGAACCAGGTTGTGAAGAAAGATCTCGTTGAGAAACGTATCCAGCCTGGGTTGGCACAGGATAGAGTAGGATGGAGGCGTGCCATCAGTAAACCCATCTAACACGTGCCAGCATGGAAAATAGACGTTAAATGTATAGACAGAAAAAGAGAGAGAACAGATAAATATTTAAAAGACTGTTTGTTTACCTTACTAAATGAAAAAACTGGAACTGGTCTCGTTTTGGTGTGCACCTGAAGATCAAACGTTGTAAGTCCACATTATCAGTGAGGCGCGAAATATTAGAATACCTTTGGCCAATCATAAGTGTTTATTAAAAGCTCCATATCTGGAAGTTGATTCAGTAACTGCAGTATGAAATGTTCGTTTCCGATATTCCTGAATTATACAAATAGAGACGTGTTGAAAGAAAGATTTTGGTTTCATAAATCTTTTGTATTACTGATGGGTCCTAATGTGTCCGACCCTAGTACACTTTCCCTGTTTTATTCATCCAGAATTATTTTAAAAATCAAATGTCATGAAATGGCCGCATCGGTCATTTTCTTTTCCAAAATAAAGCATTTTTATTGAAATTTTGACTATATTAAAAATCATTGGTCAGATGCCTAGGTATGTATAGGTAGTAGGTGTAGGTATGTATAAAAATAAATAAATAAAAACAATATCAAAACATCTTTGTGTACATTTGCTCCAATTCTTCAATGACAACATGTTCGTTTTTCAAATTTAGGGTGTGGTCAAATTAACAGTAAAGTCAGTAATTGAGGGGATGTCCATTCCCCTGTTGTTAGCGCATGACATTGGATTTGAACTGTTGCGCCGGCCTACTATCAACACTCGTATTTTACAACACAAAAATTTCTGAGCTTATAAATAGTTTTTTAACATTCAAGAAGAAATGACCAACAAATGTACCTGCTTGGGAATACAACTTGTTCCTGTCTGTACAATGTGTGATTAATGATCTGGTAATGTTCCCCAAACTTTGCAGCTCTAGCAGTCAAGAAATGTTCTTCTTTTATTCCACCCGCATTCACCCAATATCTAAAATCGTGACGTCGCTGTTGAACGAAGCAATCAGTTTTGCACTCCACGTAACTGGCAGCAGCATCGGCAATGAGCTTTTTGTATTTCAACCATTTATCTAGGTGATATTTTCCATTTTACTCAAGACTTGTTAAACAAAAAATATTAAATATTTCACCACCAACACATATTATATATAATATTTATATATTTATTTATACAATATATATATATATATATACATGTACTTTAAAATTATTTTGTGTTTTTTCTTTTTGTTTTGTTTGTTTGTTTTTAAGATTTTTTATTTGTATATCAGATTTTTGATAAAGTCAAACTTGACTTCCTTCTTGAGTTTCCACTTTTCTTTGATCTTTTATAATATTGTATTTCACATAAAGACTGCAAAATGTAGTGTTGAATTTATCGAGGAGATTTGTGTTTTTTGTTGAAAATTTATGAAAAAGAAATGGAACTTACCGCTATATTTTCTTTTTGCGTGTGAAAGGTTTTCAAATTCTTCTTCACTATCTGAAGCAAATTCCGCTTCGACCAGAACCAGGACCGAAAAACATATGATAATTAACATAGTTTAATTTGTAAGTCTAAGAGTTAACAGCAAACTGAACTGCTTTTCACATTGTTTATTGTCCACCACATAAAGTTGAAAGTATAATGTCATTATAGAACTGTAAATTGTTTTGCTGTTATTTTAACCAGATTCATATGACTCCACTACATTGTAGTGTATTTCAAAATCGTTTCGTATTAACGGATTTCTTATTTACAATTAGAATTCAATTTTTTTTTAAATTTCCCCTATAGATACGTTCCCTACTATACATTCCATCATTCCAGTCGGAAATACAAAAATAAAAAATAGTCAAAAATACAAGAACTAGCTGAAGTCGGCAACAAAATAAATTGATCAGCTTTTTAAATACTCAGAGAGAAATGAAGAAATATATTTCAAAGGTTTATTTGAAGGTCTATAAAGGAATATAGTATATATAACAGAGCAATTTATTTCACCAACGTGTCTCTGGACTTTGGACATGATTGAATTACCTATAGTAAAATAGAATCAATAAAGCCTATTAAATTGGCAATGTAGGAGCACTTGTTTGATTTACCAATTTGTTCCCATGAGGAAGGCAGAAACAGTTTTAACTTCAAAATCCACATTTTGACATTCTTTTTTTAGGGTCTGCCATTCGCATACTATTGAAGCAGGGTCAATCTCTTGCAATATCAATTGTTCCTGTAGTTACTTCTCAGTCACAATCACTCGCAATATGTCGTCCAAGATATCTGTTGGCTGTTGAAAACCATTTGTAACAGTGAAGAAATCGTCCATTTTCCATCAAAACTGAAACATTAAATTCTCTTATTCTGCAAAGATTTTGTTTACATTTGAGCAGCAGCTATTTAAGTTGTTCTTTTTTCATGGTACTAACAAGCTTGTTCCGTTGTCTGACTGAAATAACATCTGCATCATCATCGATATAGAGGCCAAGTTGTTTCCAATACCACCCAACTTTTCTTGAAGTAATTTGTGATATGGGCTTCGGACCATTAAGGATGTTCTCTGCAGCATTACACTTGCAAGATTTCCATTGATGTGCAATTTTTCTAGAGTGATAACACATTTAACAATTTTAAAAAAAACATCAAATTGATATTACTCGTAAATTGCTTGAATTAATACGTAATAGCATACAACTCTTTATAGTTAAAATTTTTAAAGATTTTACAAATATAATTTAACCTGCTAATACTAATTGCACAATGATTTATTCAATTTGGAGCGCTTGTAATAATAACTATACACTAAATAGATAAAACATCCAATGCATCCTAATGTGAATTTTTATTGCAGCGCCTTACGTGAGTTATACTTGAATACTGAGAAAATATTTATATATATATATATATATATATATATATATATGGTGTTTAATTTTCACAAAATGTTATTCAATAAAAAAGACATTAATTACTTGGTACGTTGAATACTTCCAATGCATTTCGAAACACAGCAGTGATGACAGGTGAATTGTGGTGAAAACTAAGTTTCGGATGCTTTCCACGCATCTTTTACTGCTAACTGCAGGCGGTGAGACATACAATGTGCCCCTATCAAATAGGTATTGCACTACTGCTAACTACCCTTGTTCTTTTACCAACCAAAACACTTGTACCATCTGTTGTTATACCTACTACAACAGGAGGATGGTTTATTACTGAAGTAATTTCAAGATCAAAATCAATTTCATCACCATTAACCATAAGATTGTTGTTTCGTCAATAACTGCAAATTCCGAATCAATAATTTCAGGTTCTGCATCTTGTATATCAAGATGGCATCATCGTGACGATGTCTTCCTTTTCAGGCACAGATCCCATTATTTTATTTAGCTTATTCTGGCACTCATAGTCTGAGAATGGTCAACTTTTTTCAGAATGCCACATATACATCTAGTAAATAACTTTTTATTGTGTGTACTTGTTTGTACATTTGTTTGGAGCATAGTGTTTATCTCTACAATGTTGGCATATCATCACACATGTTATTTCTGCTTAGTAAAAGTCTATGATGCTCCATCCTTCAATGGTTAAAATTTCATTTAATATATATCATTATATATATACTAAGAGAGATATTTATATCAAGATTAATTTGAAAATTTTTTGGGATAAATATCCTCATGATTATAAAACCCAGGATATCAATATATTGTGAGCACCCTGTTTCGTGCGTGTGAACAACTCCATCACTCAACTCAACAGCAATTCTCAATTCTCACACAGCTATCATTACTTTATTGGTGGTTTGTAAGATGACAAAATACGCCAAAATATTTCAGGTATTTGGGTCTTCTCATGAACCGCTTCATTGGTAGGGTTTTAACAACATTAATTTTTCAAAAACGTTTTCTTTTTATCAAAATCACAACAATTTTTTTGAAGAACGCAATCAAATGATATCAATGTAATTGGGAATTGGACAATACGATTAATCAAATGATTGTATATCTATCAATCACAATCAATTACGACAATGATCAAGTTACTAAAGCAGTTTTAAGTTGTTGGTCTTCACAGATTCTGGTAAATAAGAATCTATGACAGCATTTTGCAATAATTAACCACTAAATAATCTTAAAATAAATTAGTTTCACTAGGTTTTTTTATCTCTCGAAAACGATTCTTGAAAGAAATTAACATTTGCTGAAGCGAAGACGAAGGTATGCACAAAAATTGGGAACACACGAGGGAATTGGCCTTGTGAAACGCAAACTACGGTAGCCGACAATCCCAAAACTAAATTTTATATTTTTCTAGAGGAATCTATACTCGGATTTTTCCCACACTCATATTTTGCTGATTTTGAGAGTAGACAAAAACTCTTCACCACAATTTTATTTTACTTACAAGATTTTAACGGAAGTTTACCAAAATAAGCTCTTTTTGTCAAAACTACGGAACACGAAGAATAGTTCGGTATCCAGATAACTGTAGAAGGCGAGCGACATCTTGGTGCGGTGATTGGAGGTGAGGAGTACAAGGAGAGGTATATTCGTAACACCATTGAAAAATGGGTGAGCGATGTATCTTTCCTTTCCCAAATTCGTCACGCTTCACGCTCCATCTGAAGAACCTCCTTCTTGATAAGAACGGGAGTAAGACGAAGTACCAGGTTCAGTCTGAACAAAAACAAAGGCAGCAAACACGATTCGACAGTCTTCGGGTAGATATGACGATTGATGAAAAGAGACAAAACGATGCCAACTTAGAGTGTGGCGTCTCTAACTGGCTGACGACTCTTTCTCTGAAAGAATGGGGATACGACCTCAACAAACAGCAGTTCTGGGACGCCATACGGATACGCAACAACTGGAACCTCGAACGGCTGCCAACGGATTGTATTTGTGGAGAAAGATTCAACCTAAACCATGCTCTTTCCTGTAAGAAAGGTGGTTTGGTTACGCTACGCCACAACGAGTTACATGACATCACTGCGACCCTTTTGAAGGAGATCTGTCACGACATGAGAACGGAACCACCAGTCGTGGAAGTCAACGGGGAAGTCCTCAACGAATTACAACGAAAATTACAGATGTAGAGAGAGATTTATTTAAGTTATTAAAGCTCATGTTTCTCCCAGCAAATGCGAAGGGCTTCTTTAATTTTTGGGAAGTCTGATCTAAAGTAGAAAAATGACCTTTGGAAGTATTGAGGAAACAATCAGTTTTAGTATTAACATGTTTATATAAAGTATAGTGGAATTAGGTCAAAATACCTCCTGACCTGGAAAAAAATCATATAAAGTTAGGCGTTTGCACAGAGGTTAATTAGTATGTCATGAATACCGAAAAAAAAACCAGGTATTACTCCTAATTCCATCATGCTAATATGCGGGAAGCCGTTCCACGATCCTCTCTTGTTCCAGTGGTCTGTCCAACAGTTTTACAACTCACGAAAACAATTATATACATTTGATTGTAGGTTTTGAGGTATAGTATCTTTCGTAAAAATTAACACTCAGCATCAAAATGTTGACAAAACTAAGTGTTGTTATATGCTTCAAATTAATTAGTAACAACCCTAAAGGTGAAAGAAATCAACATACAGCGAAAATTTGCTGGTGCAAATTCAGTAGTAGTGCGATTTTGAATACACCATTTTTCGAACCTTGGTTTCTCATGTCAACAATATAATACTGCTTACACCTAATGTAAACTTTGAAGCAAAGAGTATCCTAGCACTTTTTGAAACATTGATTTACTTCCTTTGGCTATTAGGGAGCGAAAGCATGCACTCTGCGTGTAGCTATATATATAATGGATTATTCCACACAACATATAAATATTTAAACCTTTAGATTTTTTATGTATAAATAACTAAGATAGTGCATAAATATGTCATAAATGTGAATATAAACCAAATACAGAATTCACAATGAAATAAATACTTTATTATTATTTTTATAAATAATTTATTATTCAGCGTTTAAATTGAGTTCATTAATTTATTTAATAATGTATATATATAGGAAAATCTTTTGACATAACATGAGAGAAAAAACTATTTCACTGACATGAAAATGATGCTATAAATAAATATATAATTGGAGATCAATATAAATAAATATAGATTTCAAAATATTAAATCATTTATGTATAAATTAAAAGGTAAAATTTGAACAAAACCAAATGTTCAATTAAACAAACTTATAAAGATGGTATATACATTGCAAATGTGTTCCAGCTAAACAAATTCAACGGGACTTTTCTCTGAATCAATGAAATCGTAGAATTCTGCAGGACCGCAAAATATAAACTTGCTTTTTGTAACCTCGTTCATGAATGATTTGATAATGGTCCAGCATCCATAGAAAATCCATGGATAGTTAACAATCAAGCACACGCCAAGTCGTTCCGGATAACAATTCTTTAAGAACCAAACAATCTTTCTTATGCACTGATAGTCCATGTTTGCTAAAGAGAAACTTTTTAAATCTGCGACAAGACAAAACCGACCTTTGCTGTTTGTGGCAGGATCATCGCATATAGCTCCCAGCCACTCAAACACGTAAATAATGTACTTGTAAAGCGACTCGTAGCTGTTGTGGTGTTTATTGTGGAATTGTGGGTAGATATACACAACAGGACGCCCTGTAACATCTGTATGATTATCTATATATAAATGTCTGCCAAAGGATTCCTCTTTCAAGATATCCACGTCGTCTTTTGTTATGTAATCAACATTGTATTTGACACGCCAGTTCAGGTATTTTTTTAATACATATAAAGAATCTCCAACAGTGATGTTAGCTTTCAAGAAACGAGTTAAAACAGACTGGTTGATCCAATCTTCTTTCCATTCGCTGTGTTTCCGATATTCATCTTGGATAAGGATTTCTAAATCCTCAAGGTCTTCAACACTAAATAATGGTCGCAAAATGGCATATTTTTCATCCAAAGTTGACATTGACCTGGAATTTAAGCAATCAAATAATGTTATAACAACTAACTTATAATATAATACATATAAAAACCAGCCAGAGAGAAAATAGTTCAATAAAAACTTTATTCCGAGATTTGCATAATCTTTTTTCTCACAAACCGCTAATTTTCCTGCGCAGATGTTTTATTAATAAGGGATATATTTAGACTTGCCAGGATTTTAAGAAGTAGTAATGTTGGATAATTTTTGCCAATTTTAGGAATAAAATTATATATATATAGCTAGGAAATTTATGTTTTATTTCTGGTTATGTGATAATTTTGAACAAACATACAAACTTGTTATAAAGTAGCTCGAGGATAATAAGATTACTCGAGGTTTTCGAGTATTTATTAACTCTTCTTACCTAGTCATAACTTGAGAGACCTTCTCCTCGACGTTATTTTTCAATTTTTTTTTCACTTACTTTCGCTAGAGATCATTGATCAGAATTTCAGAATTTTTTTTATTTACGCTTGCATGGACTCCAAAGAAGTGCCGCGAAATCACACATGAAAAGAAGAAGAATTGGCATGATGGAACTCAATGTGGGTAATTGTTTAACTGAATTATAATGGAAGCATGAAACGGGACATGAATATTTACATAAAACTATATTTAAAAGAAGAACACTCCTTCATCGCTAATTTCTTCTGGTTCGTTTTCGTACCCGTTTTCTGTATTGCTGTCCGTTTCATCGTCATCGCCACTGGTTAAGAAATGAAATTCTTCTTCAGGCAACAACTGTATTAAGTACTGATAAATTCTCAGTGTGTTTTTTCTCCATTTATAATTCCGCACTTTTTGAACCAAACAATGCATCCAGCAAAAACGAATTCATTGTACAATAATTGGACATGTTCCAGATGTATTTAGCAGAAAGACTTTGACGAAGGAATGGAAAATATACAATTTCACAGCCATAGTAACGTGCGAAAAAAGAGCACCAGAGGGTACTTGGGAGAGATATTGATATTTGTTTTACGTTAGGTTGCAGCTATATCACAATAATTAAAATGGTCAGCATTTATATTTTTAAAACATTTGGGTGATAGATTTCTGAATATATATTTCCAACGCAGACTGTTTTTGTGCATATTTTCTGTTTCGTCGAAAGTATTTTTTCGTTTTCAGGTATTGTTTTTTCAATCGCAAATAATTCCAAAATTCCTAACTTCTGAATTTGAATACCTTGAAATTTTAAGCCGACAAATAATTTTGGCCGACAAATAATTTGGTCGACGAATAATTTTGGCCGACGAATAATTTAGGCCGACGAATAATTTAGGCCGACGAATAATTTGGGCCTAAAAATTTATTTTGATGCAACTGTCAGTTAAAAAGAAAAAAGTCATTACCGTAATCTTTGATTCAGAACATTCTAAATTTTTGTTGTCGTTTTTGACCACGTGGTTAATCACGTGGTAGTTTTCCCGCTCTTTTTTAGTGTCAAAAACATTCCAAAGATTTAAGTAGAAAAATATTCTCACGCGTTCTTCTGCGTAAAGGTAAATTTATGACCGACTTATTTTAGAACGAAAGATACAAAAGTTACTCTCTGAAAGGGTTCTCATCTTTTCAAAAATTTCTTGGGCATTATCGAATGTCTGACTAATATACCTGGCGCCTGAAAACCATTCTTGACCACTAGCTTTTCTTCTTCAAGGTAACGATACAAATCTACTATCCAACTCGCATGCAATGGTTTTAACTCAGAGATCTTGGAAGAACATTTTCCATCTCTTAGCTGCATGGAAACCTGACCAGCAAACCATTCGTTGTACTTGCTTTGAATAAAAGCTTTTCCTGCCTTATGTACACACAAGTCCAAAGGCTGGAACTTGTTTGTGAGGTTATGAGAGATGATCACTCGCAGCTGTTTTCTGCGCACAGCTCCTTTAAAGTGTCATTATCTTGTCCTTTTAAACTGTCCATAATTATTAAAGAATGTTGCTCTAGCGAATATCCTCTCTCACGTTTTCCAAATAAGGAAAAATTACATCATTAAAAGATTCAACGGATTTCTCGGTATTTGACCAATGATTCTCTATAAATCCAACTGAAAAACTGACAGGAAAATTGTATTTTGGTAAGCAAGGTGGAGTTTTTCCTGAGTATATTAACTGCAACTGCAACTCTGCAACTATGACCATAAGCAAGGTGGTGACCATGCAAAAGAAGTTGAAGTCCATGGGGACCTTGGTGAAGTTTTAGAAGATATTGAAAGTGACGGTGAGGTGCGTGGTGCAAAAAGAAAAAAAAAGAAAAAGAGTTGTACAGTGAAAGTGATGAAAAGGATAAAAGTGATCACGAAGGGACGAGAACTAAAATTGATGACGAAGCTAAAAATGATGAAATCGACATTATGGTGGAAAAGCGATTGTAACGATTGTTTTTAAAAAATTCAAAACGTATTTCATAGCTACGTTTCTCTTTTCTCGTATTCCAGACCAGTGTACTACATCTTTACTGCAAATTTACTTTATATTCTATTATAATAAAAAATTTGAAAAGGCCCAAGTTTTTCGTCGGACTAAATTATTCGTCGGCCGTAAGTGACAAAATTTTCGCGAGGTGACGAAAATTAGGGCCAACGAAACATTTGAGCCGACGAAAATTTTTCGTTGTTGCTTTACCTCCAATTTTAGCATAGAACGACCTGGCATTCTCACCGTCGGATTGACGAAGGGCTAAATGGTCAGCCCTGCGAGCACTTATCGCAACCGGGGTAACAGCAAGTGTCTTCATAGTAGCCAACAGATCTTGTTTGGACGACGGTGAAATGTTGGTGTTATTTCTGAGTAGGTCGTTCCCTAACTCGTCATCACAGCAGCTGAAAAGTTGTTGATAAACTTCTGTAGCATCAAGAACAATACCCTGTCAAAACATATGCCATCTGGCACTAAAGGAGTTCCAATTCTCCTCAGTAGATCGTCTCGAAATAATAGTGGGCCTTTGAATTTTTGGAATAAACAATGTTGTCTTTCTATTTTTAATTACTTCAATATATAGAATGTGGTTTTCTAAAAGAACATAATAATAAGATAAACAGTTGACTTTCTCTAATTCGAATCCCAAGGGGAAAAAATTTTGTTCGAATTATAGAGAGATTCGAATACTAGAAAATCTCTCTTATTCGAATTTTCAAGTTTAAAGGGTGAAAATTCGAATTAAAGAGAGAAATCGCAATTTTTGAAAAATTGAGAAAAATAATAAAAGTAAAAAATAAAAAAGAACGATCGAGTTTTCTTTGATTCTTTTTTTTCTTCCTAAGTTTCATGATCATGCATGCACAAAGTGACAGTTGCTGAAAAAGTGTTCAATTTTTTATTGTTTTGTGTTAGATAGATTGTCAAACACACGACTCGCGTCGTTGAGGCCTTTCCACAAATCAACTCCAAATTTCGTAAATCTGACGCAGTTCATCAAACCATAGTCACAAGAAAATATGATCAAACTTCATGCAAAAAATATTTACAAAAATCAAAACATTCGAACAGAAATTTGAATTTTGAAAAAAAAACATTCGAAAGTGTTAACGGTTAGTTTACACTCCAAAAATTCGAATTACAGAGAGGATTTTGCCGAGGGAATCAGAAAATTTGTTCGAAATATGGAGGTTTTTGAATTACAGAGATTCGAATAATAGAAAGTAAATTATAAGAGTTTCTTAAGGAAAATTGACGGTGACTTAGAATTTGTTCGAATTATAGAAAGTTCGAATAATAGAGATTCGAATTAGAGAGAGTCGACTGTATAACAACATAACAGTGTATCCAGTTCCTACAACCCCCTGTCTCAATTCTTAACTCGGAAACATGAAGCAAATCTTACCATCTTTAAAGAAATTCAGGTCCTATTACCCCCAGCTTCGACCTCTTGGTTTAAGCTCAACGTTTAGAACGCTTCTGTGTTCCTCTTCTTACAAAAGTTTGTAATTAAAAAATCAAACAAATTAATAAAGCGTGCGTATTTAAAAATAACCAAATACCCACGAAGCACGTTTTGAAATATTGCGCAGTCAAATATTCTACGCATATGCTTCAGGTATATTGTTAACGAGTTTTAATGACTGCTCAAAACACGGAAGTCGTCAGAATTAAGTCATTGTTGCATTTGTGACTGTATGAAAGATAAAGGCATGTCGAAGTAAAGTTGTGAGTTTTAAAAAATGTTCTTTACTCATAGAATTCAAACTGTTCAATGATTTTTCCGTTGATTTTCCTCATGTCATTTGAAAAATAATACTTCGTTCTTTATAGAAAAATACAAAATTTCAATAAACTAATTTCGGTATTTTTGTAAATATTAATTTTTACTGTTCGTATCAACAAAATCAGTTTTATCGCATTTTTGCTATATGAATGTAGATTTTTGGAAATAGATATTTTTTTTTTTAAAAAAAAGAAAAATTTGCTTATGTCTGCCGCTTTTAATAACAAAACAACGGTAATGGAAAAAGCATTTGGCTTCATTACGACAGATAAATCGGTTTGGCAAGCCAAGTATTGTGTTTTCGTTGGAGTTTTATTCAATATGTAGACAGTGAAAGTTTTATAGTCGACAATTGCTACAACCGCAAAGTAGTTAATTGTATTCATTAGTGAAACGTCGAAAGTGAAAAACCAATTTAAAATATTTTAAAATTAACCTACGTTTTCACACCTAAAGCTTGCTACCTTGGTTTGTTTTACGAACGTGTTACATAACATTGCCTGGTCGTACTTACTACCGCAACCGACAGAAACCAGTATTTTCTAAACCGCAAAGTGTTTTCTGTTCTTATTAAGAAGACCTCGATAAATCAGAAGCACCAGTTCTTTATACAGATGTGTCTCCATTCTTTACTGGCGTAATCATCATCATCATCATCATCATCATCATCATCATCATTTACATTTTTCACGTCTATTTTCCATGCTAGCATGAGTTAGACGAGGTTTCAACTGATGATATTCCCCACAATTTTGTAGGTTTAAGCATCTGATGATTCATTGAAGCAGATGTTTTTACGGCTGGATGCCCTTCCTAACGCCAACCACAGTGAGAAGGAAAAAAGCGTTTTTATCGTTCCCTTAAACGGATTGGTGGCCGGTACACACATCCAACAATTATTTTCATAGAACCTCTTCTAGCTAAAGTCTGTTTCCCTGAAAAACTTTTTATGAGGAATAAGATATTATAAGAAAGCATTCTATTGAGAAGTGATATTTACCAGGGAAAAGGTTTTCTAGCTGGAGCAATGTCAAGATTATTGAAATCTTGTATTTTTAACTGCTCCTTGAAAGCTTTGTGAATTGGGCAGGAAATTAACAACGAACTGTGAGTGTCACAGTAGGTTGTGTTAGCAACCTTGTAGATAACATTTATGTAAATATATGTTGTTTTTTTACTCCATGAAACAAAACTTCGTCCAATATAAGGTTAACAATCGTGCTTAATTATTTTCCAGACCTTTTTACAACTACTATACTTCTTCGTACTAACTCATTATTTGTTTTAAATTCACCCACAGCGACCGACCATTAGTCCCAAATTTCCCTCACAAGGTTTTGGTTAACCCGTGGTAAGTTCTTCAGGCACTTCCCAAAGGTGTCGCGCGCTCAGGTAATTTTCGTTTTGAACAACAATTTTTTTGCCATCTAGGGAGAATCGATCCTGGGCCGTCTCGACCAGAAGTATGCGTTTCAACTACTAAACCACGCGCGCCTGACTCATCAATGAAATTGATAGCAACAAAACAACACCTAAGAACCGAGACAATAATATTTTTGGCAATATTCACATGAATTATTTTTTTAGCTTAAGTTAGCGATTGTAACAATTGCTTGTAAAAAACGAAGTAACAGGGGTAAGGGGTGAAACAGGTAACAGAGAAAAAGGAAATTCATAACAGATTACTCCCAATATCATTAAAGTTTGGGGATTGGGTATGCTCCCGATCAATTTAGCAATCGAAAACGTTCAAAAAGTTCACTGCTATCGATGGTCTGTCTAGTCTGTCTGTCTATCTATCCACTGAGAGCTTACAATCCAAAACAACAACAATAATGCCGCCTTTCAGTTTCAAGATAATAGAACAAAGTGGATGTTTTACCAAACATTATCCTCTTTGCTCACTTTAATTTTTGCAATTTGTCTGACAGTTGTGACATTATAATGTGACAATATAAGTTTGTTCTATTCAAAAATTTTTCATAAAAATTATAGATATACAAATAAATAAACAAAGAAATAGACTATTAAAGTAGAATCCGGTTCTAACAACAAAATTAACACTAGAAGTAATTTTTCATGCGAAAGTCTAATATTTCATGCAGATGAAAAATGATGCTATGTTAGAAATGCACAAAAATTAGATAGATTTTAATAGCAGTGGGTTTTAAACGTCATTTCTGAAACCAAAGAAATCTATAAATAGAAAATAATTGCATCTACGGTTTGTGATTATGTGACATAGAAATTTTCTGTCATTTGAATATATGTGTATTGTTGTATGGCAAGAGAGAAATATTCCTTCTGGTACAGAATGTCAGATTCCGTTCATAAGGGAATTTTTTGCGACTACTACCGGGGTTCGGCGGGGAAATGACACGTGACAAATTTTGCGGCAAATTTTAAAAACAAATATAGCTGCTGTAAACAATAGATATTTACTCGGATTATTTGTAGCTAACATACCTCCTCATTTGCCAGCTAAATTGCAGGGAATAGTACTTTTGTGGAAAATCAACCAGGTTTTAACGATGCTTCCAGAACGCTCATTAAGCATTATCATGAAGACCTCGACACGGAGTTTTAATGTATTTAATTGCTCTCATTTGTGCTACGGTTACTTTTGATAAAATTCGGCGTTGTTTATTAATAACCGCTCACTAAACGACTTTGTGATAGCATGGTCTCGAACCCAGAACCTTTCGGTTAAGAGCCGAACGTCATTACCATTGCGCATGCGCCGGATAATGAATTATATATTAAAAAATAACATTCTAAATATTTTCATTCAATTGCCTTCGTTTAGCGCAAAACCTTGTTTCGATTTAATACCTACGCGAAGAATGCGGCTCGTTTATTTCACAGTAGTGGTCACACTTACGGCGGTTATTGTTAACGGATCACGTGGTTTCAACATAACCCGCCGGAACAGTGGTGACGTCACTAACGGCAAGAGAAAATGTGCAAATGGCGAAACGTACATGCGGACCACAGGGAAGCATCATTGCGTGGCAAATCAAACATGTAAACGATGCATTACAACACGCATGCAATATAAGGATTTTCAACTGTTTATATCTCTTGTAAAACCTTTTCGATTTGTCATCTATATCCGAACAATTATCCTTACATTTTTAAATGTCTTGGTCTCAAAAATTTATTTACGGACACCTTTTTAAGTTTAGAAATATCTATACTGTTTTAGATTGCGCATTAAAAACGATTGAAAGCGGGAACAACATGCCAGTGATTGCTTCTTTTTCGCTTCTACCTCGCGGGTATCATGTGCGCCTAAGCGAAAACCTCTGCCATGGAGAGCGAATTGTAGGAAGGCTCTTCTACTGGGATGTTCGCAACGGCAGGAGTGTTTGGGTGCATTGGAGGGACACTGGGCTCATACGCCAAACAGTAGAATTACGAACTGTGACTCCAAATACGGTAAGGTAGCAATTTTCGAAAATATTTCCCGCAATTGTCTTCTTTTTAAAGACTGGCACACTTTTTTTATATAAGAACCAGGTAAATTGGGTTCAGCCTTAACTGTTCTTAATTTTTAGCTGATTCTAGCCTCGATCTGATTCTAGCCTCGATTTGTTTTTATTCTATTCATAGTACTCCATGAGTTGCATAATACATCTACAAAGAAAAGAAAAAAACAAACACGTACAGGCCCAATTACACTGAAGAATATTCATGAAGAATAATACTAAATTTATGTCGGACCTGTTATTCTTCCTATATCTTTGAATATTCTTTCGTAATGGGGTCTTACAGTTGCAAATGCACCAACCTAATTATTAATTAAGCCTTAGCCTTGTTCTTAATTTGTTCTTAATTTTTGGCCAATTTAAGCTTTAGTGTTCTTATAAAATTGTTCTTATAAAAAAAGCATATATCATGACTACAACAACTTTCGCTTTTTAAAGACCGGTATATCATGACTACAACAACTTTCGCTTTTTAAAGACCGGTATATCATGACTACAACAACTTTCGCTTTTTAAAGACCGGTATATCATGACTACAACAACTTTCGCTTTTTAAAGACCGGTATATCATGACTACAACAACTTTCGCTTTTTAAAGACCGGTATATCATGACTACAACAACTTTCGCTTTTTAAAGACCGGTATATCATGACTACAACAACTTTCGCTTTTTAAAGACCGGTATATCATGACTACAACAACTTTCGCTCTTTAAAGACCGGTATATCATGACTACAACAACTTTCGCTTTTTAAAGACCGGTATATCATGACTACAACAACTTTCGCTTTTAAAGACCGGTATATCATGACTACAACAACTTTCGCTTTTTAAAGACCGGTATATCATGACTACAACAACTTTCGCTTTTTAAAGACCGGTATATCATGACTACAACAACTTTCGCTTTTTAAAGACCGGTATATCATGACTACAACAACTTTCGCTTTTTAAAGACCGGTATATCATGACTACAACAACTTTCGCTTTTTAAAGACCGGTATATTATGATTACAACATAATTCATTTTGAAAAGATACAAACATAATTTATTCATTCAAATCTGGTTTCCAATGCTTTTCCACGTGTGTTGTCATGGTCACGCATTATTTCGAAAAGAAATCAACCAATCAAAACGTGCTTTCAAACGTGTATGTATACGGCACCAAACTATAGCTGAATATTTATGGCCTAAAGCATCATACGTGCAAACAAACTAAAAATAGATGTTTTCGTAAACTAAATATTAATCCTGATGTAGGTTTACTGCTAAAAATCGAAAAAGCAAAACTCGCGTATTTACTAAACAACACGTTTAAAAACCAGAATGTTTGAAGAACAGTTTGTTTCACCAATCTTCATTTTGCCACTGAGCCGCAAAGTCGGTTAATCGACCGTTTAACGACAGAATAAGATTCTTTCTGACCGGACGGCATGAAATCTTACACTCGCCCGACACGAAGCGTTTAATTCGAAGGGCATTGCTTGTATTGAGTGTCGACTCAAGTGACAAAGTATTTTACAAACACTCTTGTGGTTGTTTTTCAGCTGAACATTACGATTGTCGGCCGTCTAACAGGAGCCCTGCTGAAGATCAAGATCGGATGTAAGAATAAAGGTGGAGAATCCTGGTTCGAAGACCACAACTGCATTGTTGTTAAGTACAACGGAAACATCACACGTAAGTGCTCCCTAGCGGTACGATTAAACACAAATATTTGACAACTTTACGGGCGAAGGTTTTAGTGTATTTTACCAAATGAAATAGCAATGCCAACATGATTGTGACGCGATAGCATATAAAAACTAGTGATTTTTGATGAAGTAACATCAATCGCGTTTAGATCCCATCCCCAAATCGTACTTTGGTTTCATAAGATCTTCTGTAAACATGCCAAGCAGCCATCACGACATAAAAAACATCTCAAACCATCCTGCATCTTCGAGCATCTTGAAAACCCTTCTCACAAGAGAGCAGATTGAAAATTTGGACAATCTCTTCATGAAGGACAATAGGTTCCATCGCAGGACGTTGGGATGGATGGCATGGATCGGTACGGTGTCCTTCATCGTCATGGGAATGGTGCTAGCATACACGTCATATCAAGTGCTCGCAAAAAGGTATCGCTCAATTTTCTGTTAGCTGAAAGGCTGGCGAAATAACTATGCTGTTTCGGTGTTTGTTAAACCAAAAAATTTCCTCATGATTAGAACACAGCTGCGTATTTTTCTTTGGCCAGTTTGTTTTTTTTTCTTGTTTTTTTTTACCAGTAAAAATGCACAATGAACAGTTTGTTAGTAAATAAATATGTAAAATGTTATAATAAAGAAATTGTAGCTAAACTCGTATAAAGTACAGTGTAGGGAAATTATTGGCGTGGATTGAACTGTTGAACCCACGGTTATTCCAAGTCATGTTTTGTGAAAACCAATCTTAATATATAGAAAACTGTTTTTATAGACAACGGAATAAAGAGATTGCGGCATTGCAAAAGGTTGGTACAGTTCAAAAAAATTCGAAGGAATTATAATGTTATTTGTACTCTAGAACAAATTGAACTTCCCAATGAATGATGGGTACCCAGAAGACATTGCTCCCCTCGTGCACGAAATCCACACAAAACTTTACAACGAGTATTATCAAATTGACGAAGAAAAAACTCCAAAAGACGAGGTTAAGAAGAAACCAAAAGACGTAAAAAAGGACACCATTTGAAACTACTCGGATCTTCTGAAACAATTGTTTAAAAACTTTATGTTTTCATGCATTCTTTTCTTCTTGTTATGCCAAAAGGAATTTGGTTTTTATATGAGCACCCAACCAACCCAAGTGTCTTTTGTACAATGTTTTGTGATAATATAGCAGAGGTTTCTGGGATAAAAACTTCCTGCTTCAACTTTTTTAGGGCTTTTCTTTTAGAATTGATCGTGATTAAACAATTTGTATCTAATTTCAGGTAGTTCTTCTTTCATTGTTTATATGCACAGATTTACACCTTCTAAATAACTACAAAAATATTTGTAAAAGAAATTAAATTGAATTTCGACACTTTTTTTGTTAATGTTTACATAAATCTTTGACGCACGCTCGATTTTAGATGGCTTTAATCAATGCATATATCAACTAAGCAAATGAAGAAATGTCTTACCATGTATCAAATACTAGTAGTGTTTGCAGTCGCGGTCAGCGGTTTAAAGGTTGTGCGAAAAGAGACTGGTGACCAAGTGGGATATTGCCGCCAAAATGGGGGAACGTTCGTCCAAAAACTTGGACATAAAAAATGTGTGCGTTCTCAGTACGATTTAGGTACGACTTCTTTGTCTTCGGCGACGGATTAGAAATTCCAAAGAATTGCTTTTGTTATGATTTAATGTCTACCCAAGTTTGTTTTTTTGTTGTTTTTTTTTAGTAAGGAAATACACAGGATAGGCAGGGCCTATGACTCAACAGAGTCCTGTGTATTGGAAAGAAATATTAGTAAAAGAAACATAGATTAAGTGGAAGGTAGACAAAGGAGTAGATGAGAAATAAATGCAGAGGGCTGAAATAAGGTTAAGAAGTTTTCATTAGGTCTAAACAATTAGGGTTAGTGTTTAATTCTACGGTTAGTTATTATAGACATCCAAAGAAAGTGTGTCACTTCATAACATTTTTTTAAAGTAAATCTCTTTCAAACTCTTAGGTTGTCATCTTGGAAACGTCATCCCAACTCTTACCTCCAGGGGCCAGTCGATTTACTTACAAGACGTCTGCAATGGAAAGAAAATACGCGCCAAAGTGTATTACTTGGACACACTCAACAAGAAAAGTTACTGGCGTATCTCTCATGCACAACTTAGGAAAAGTGTGAGCAGCTCTTGGGATTATTTAAATCGCAAGGTAGGGTTTTTGGTACTTCGTGAGTGTATAATACATTTTGCAATCACCAAACAGAAAAAAGCGATAATTTTGTAAAAAAATTTAGACAAATTTAGAGACGTTGAATTTTTGGCGCGAACCGAATCTTTGATGTTTACATGAAAGACGATTGGAGGAATTTTAGTCATTACTGGAGTGTAGAATTTTTAACCAATCAGCTTTGCTGGACAATACATCTTTATTGTATTTGTAATTCGAGCGCTTTACAACTCGAATGCTTTCTTTTAATAGTGTTTGTTTTTCCAAGTTCAAAGTCACATTCCACGAACAATGGCCCGGAATGCTTCTAAAGCTAAACATAGCTTGTCACACGTGTTCGAACGATGACGTTCACTCTCCCGCGAATTGCATTGTGGTTAAATTCCCCGGATCAATCACATGTGAGCATGCTGTTTACAATCATTTATTTGGTGCGTTAATAAAGTTTCTAACGAATCGAATTGTTTCTAAGAATGAATTCTAAGAATTTAAATGAACGAAATTGAAAGTGAACAACAACTTTTCGATGTTTCGTGGGTTAAGGACATTTGAATTCATGGACCAATAAACTTAAATTCTTTCCTTATTAATACAGTTTCATCCAATAACGTTGCTTCTTTGTATGGGCAGAAAAAGTGTTTCTCCTTCAGTTTTGTCCACAAAATGTCCACTCGATTGAACCCGACTGATTCGATTGGATTTCGACGAGTTTTTCTCGATACTTGATGTTTTGTTGGTACAAATAACATGGCTATTGTATAAATCATGGTCTTTCACACATCTTTAATTCTACATAGTAAGATATGTTGATGGTGCTGAAATTCATTTTTTACAATAGTTTTTTTGACAGATCGCTCGGTTGTTGAATACTTCATCGATATGTTCATGACCTCCAATTCTAAGATGTCGTTTATCCAATGATGTCACAAAGATGATAGCTCGGGTTGTCTATCAATGTCTACTTTAACAATTAAGTATAATTTTTTGGTTTTCGGAAAAATCATGTTGGTACGATGATGGTCGGCTTGTTTCGCCATTTTTGCAATTCTTTAAATTCCAGTAAGATAATTTGAGAACGTGACTTTTTCAACAAAGTTTCTGCTTTTCTCATTTCAATTGGTGTCTACTTGACCACGGATTGTCATCAAAAATGGTGTTACCCTGAGTTACGCTCATCATCGACGCTATTTCCTTCACACCCACAGCAAATATAAGTGCCGGCGGACACTGTTGCTGGATTTAACATTTCAGCAGGCTTTCAAAGCCCTTTACCGTAACATGACAGCAGTATTGATGCCTCGGACAAGCATTTCGGAATTAAGCGGGGGAACAAAATTGATCGGGTTTGTTGCGCGAATTTCGTAAAAAGCAAGTTTTTCGTTTTGTCCGACGATAGAGAAATGAAGTGAACCAAAAGATTGAAGGAATTGAACAAATTTCGAGTGATTAATAAATCTTTTTATAAGTCAATTCTTTGAAATTTCTTTCAGATCCAATTTCCAAGAGTTATTTCAAGTACTCGCATTTTCGTGTAAAACACACGAAAAAACAGAACTACATCGAACGCAAATCGCAACGAATGAAACTACACATAGCGTCGAGTAAACCACGTGATAGAGTAACATTAACTGAAAAATTGACGTCATATTTGCCGGCAGATATGACGTCAAACGGTCTACGTAAGTCCCACCGCAATTTAACTCTCCATGGCAACGAAGACTGGGTCGTAAATAGATCTTTAACACCTATCGTTTACCTCAGCGACGTTATCGGCAACGACACTCTTGCAATTTTCAACGGCGTTCCCAATAACGTAATGACAGCAGATGGAGGCGTAATGGGCTGGTTGTTAGGGGTAACCATGGCGATGATCTTCATAGCAACCGTCTTTGCGTTAGTGCACATGTTTAAACTCGCGAAAAAGTAAGTTTGAGAATCCATGTGAGTAGGTGTTAATGTTGTGGTAGGATTAACTTTTTAAGTTTGAGAATCCATGTGAGTAGGTGTTAATGTTGTGGTAGGATTAACCTTCGATTTATCCGTAATATATATATATATATATATATATATATATATATATATATATATATATATATATATATTGATTAATAATTAAAATTATTATACATATATATTGTATTTTATAACAACATCGTCACCGTCTGAAAAAAGTAACATCCAACATTCCCTGTAATTCGGCACTTTTCTATAGTGTTAATAAAAAATTGAAAATGCGAATTGGTTTTCAATTTCACAAATTAACGCTCATTCAATATGTCCCACAATACAATAGAGAATTTCGTGCAAAGTTAAATCGTGATAATGTAGCACAGATTCATTTTAACACGCACGAAATATAATTTTGCGAGCTATGTAATATTCTCTTTTAGAAAGAAATTGTCGAACGATTCACAAATGGAAGACGAGGTAAACAGAAAAGTAAATTAATTTAGAAAAATGGGGGAAATAGTTGTGTGAAATTTTTGTTTATAGCCGACGGCGGGAGAAAATACGTCATTCTCCGCGGTTGACAGAAATGTCGAACTTTATGAAGAGTTTCATGACGTCAATACTGATGACGAAACGATGTATGTGTACCACATCACTAGAGATGACGCGAATCATTCGTCACAGCCATAGTAACTTTATTTGTTAGTGCGCTTTACAGTTCTTGTAACGTTTCAAAAAGGTGATTTTTATTTGTAAAATGTTTTAAGTTTCACTAACGTAGTGGAATAAGGAAGTTTTATATATATATATCCAGTACACGTGGGATAGAATACTGCTTCCTTGTCATGTGGAACAGGAAAGTGATTACGGAGGTAGTTATAGTATTGTGTTTTGGAGCAACAATTTCGAATGCAAACTATGTCGAATTTACAATGCCTCTACTAGTTGGAAATTCAAAACATTTTCTTCGTCTTTTCTACTTCTCTTGTGAAAAGTAGCAAGACAGAGAGATCAATGTCAAATCAATATTAATCATTGAGGTGGAATGGAGAGAAAAACAATCAAAGTTGGCTGAAAGAAATGGTGTCCAAACCAACTAAATGCAAACTATGAACATGGATGTCACGTGATAATAGAGTAAAAAACAATAACAGCAGTCGTCTTGAGATGGCACAGGTGGCACCAAGAAATCATCTTTAGAAGATATAAAGGTCCCAAAAATAAAAACAATAACAAAAGTAATAAGTAACTTTTCTAGGTTCCTTTCAAGTTTGTTAAAATGGAGGTTCACCGTTCTGATTTCACCGTTCTGAGGCATCAGTAGCATCGTTTAACGTCCATTTCCATGCTAACATGGGTTAGACGAGGTTTCAACAGATGATGTTCCCCACAATTGTGTAGGTTTAATCATTTGGTGATTCATTGAAGCAGATGTTTTTACAGCTGGATGCCCTTCCTAACGCCAACCCCAATGAGAGGGAAAACAGTGGTGAGTTAACCCACGCAAAATGCCAACTTTGCATTTTATACTCCGTGGCAGCAGTGCATGAGTGCTTATGCCATGAGGTCAAAGATGTTACATGACCCGCACACCCAAACGCATAATGTATAATAACATAAACACATTTTACTGAAATAATGCGTTTTACGAAATTCGTCATTTCGTAGGTATGGGTAAGTGTACCTAAAATCATACCTTTTATTGTTTGTTGAATTTGATATTATTATTATTATTATTTTTAAGTGGCAGTAGAATGACAATTTGAAGAAGTCAGCAGCTGGCATTTAAGTACGAAGTCTCGCCAAAAGGAACATCAATCATGGTTGCATCTTGCTCATTGGTACTAGCATCATGAATATAGGTTCTTTATGTTCTCTCTCTCTCTATACATTTAACATCTATTTTCCATGCTGGCACGGGTTAAACAGGTTTACTGATGGCACGCCTCCATTCTACTCTATCCTGCGCCAACCCAGGCTGAATACGTTTCTCAACGAGATCTTTCTTCACAACCTGGCTCCATGTTGTCCGTGGCCACACTTACCATCTATGGATCATATAATTTCAGCATTGTAATCTTCATTGAACCGTAATAAATCGTTTATATCGCTATGCGGTGGTTCTTTCATATTTAATTATAGACATATATATATGACTGTCCATGTTCTATCAAGTCTTGATTGATTCCTTAAAATGATCAGTTTTGCTGTTACCATAGTTACTATGCTTATACCATTTTATAAGATTACGTCGCACAAAATGGTATCCAATGATGATGACTCATCGGCCTTCTGTTAAAGACTAATATTTCATAACATGCGGAAACCTATCGCGTGTATTAGTATTAAATGGTCGGCAGTTGAGGAAAGGAACCTAAGGTCACTAACTTTACTCGAATGGATGGAATTCGCCCGAAGTACTCCTACCAAACAGTTTCCAGTTCTTTCTGGATGTTGAGTTTTTCATTGAGAGATTATCTCGATTCTCTAACAAGCTGTTTACAGGATTAGCACACTGGAGCATTTTCCACCTGATACATAATACGCTTTTAAGATCTCAGATTTTGCTAAAAATGATTACGTGAGTGTTTTGAAAAATCTACGGAAAGTTGACGCGGCAAAGAAATCGGGTTTAATATATATTTTGCTTCAAAGGTTTGTAAAGAAGTTACAACAACTTTATTCATGTCGTAGATTTACATAATTCGTTTGAATGAACTTCTAATTCAAGTAGCTCTTTCTTAACATTAAACCTCAGTGAAGTAATATCATGTCTCTGAGGTTAGGGTTGAGAGAGAGTGATGGAAACGCTTTTAATAGTCTCTGAAAGTACCACGCTCAACTTTATACCTCAGTGAAGTGATATCATGTTTATGAGGTTAGAGTTGAGAGAGAGAGACGGAAACGCTTTTAATAGTTTCTGAAAGTACCACGCTCAACTTTATACCTCAGTGAAGTGATATTGTGTTTCTGAGGTTAGAGTTGAGAGAGAGAGACGGAAACGCTTTTAAAAGTCTCTGAAAGTACCACGCTCAACTTTATACCTCAGTGAAGTGATATTGTGTTTCTGAGGTTAGAGTTGAGAGAGAGAGACGGAAACGCTTTTAAAAGTCTCTGAAAGTACCACGCTCAACTTTATACCTCAGTGAAGTGATATTGTGTTTCTGAGGTTAGAGTTGAGAGAGAGAGACGGAAACGCTTTTAAAAGTCTCTGAAAGTACCACGCTCAACTTTATACCTCAGTGAAGTGATATTGTGTTTCTGAGGTTAGAGTTGAGAGAGAGAGACGGAAACGCTTTTAAAAGTCTCTGAAAGTACCACGCTCAACTTTATACCTCAGTGAAGTGATATTGTGTTTCTGAGGTTAGAGTTGAGAGAGAGAGACGGAAACGCTTTTAAAAGTCTCTGAAAGTACCACGCTCAACTTTATACCTCAGTGAAGTGATATCGTGTTTCTGAGGTTAGGGTTGAGAGAGATGGAAACACTTTTAATAGTCTCTGAAAGTACCACGCTCAACATTATACCTCAGTGAAGTGATATCGTGTTTCTGAGGTTAGGGTTGAGAGAGATGGAAACACTTTTAATAGTCTCTGAAAGTACCACGCTCAACTTTATACCTCAGTGAAGTGATATCGTGTTTCTGAGGTTAGAGTTGAGAGAGATGGAAACACTTTTAATAGTCTCTGAAAGTACCACGCTCAACATTATACCTCAGTGAAGTGATATCATGTTTCTGAGGTTAGGGTTGAGAGAGATGGAAACACTTTTAATAGTCTCTGAAAGTACCACGCTCAACTTTATACCTCAGTGAAGTGATATCGTGTTTCTGAGGTTAGGGTTGAGAGAGATGGAAACACTTTTAATAGTCTCTGAAAGTACCACGCTCAACATTATACCTCAGTGAAGTGATATCGTGTTTCTGAGGTTAGGGTTGAGAGAGATGGAAACACTTTTAATAGTCTCTGAAAGTACCACGCTCAACATTATACCTCAGTGAAGTGATATCGTGTTTCTGAGGTTAGGGTTGAGAGAGATGGAAACACTTTTAATAGTCTCTGAAAGTACCACGCTCAACTTTATACCTCAGTGAAGTGATATCGTGTTTCTGAGGTTAGGGTTGAGAGAGATGGAAACACTTTTAATAGTCTCTGAAAGTACCACGCTCAACTTTATACCTCAGTGAAGTGATATCGTGTTTCTGAGGTTAGGGTTGAGAGAGATGGAAACACTTTTAATAGTCTCTGAAAGTACCACGCTCAACTTTATACCTCAGTGAAGTGATATCGTGTTTCTGAGGTTAGGGTTGAGAGAGATGGAAACACTTTTAATAGTCTCTGAAAGTACCACGCTCAACTTTATACCTCAGTGAAGTGATATCGTGTTTCTGAGGTTAGGGTTGAGAGAGATGGAAACACTTTTAATAGTCTCTGAAAGTACCACGCTCAACTTTATACCTCAGTGAAGTGATATCGTGTTTCTGAGGTTAGGGTTGAGAAAGATGGAAACACTTTTAATAGTCTCTGAAAGTACCACGCTCAACATTATACCTCAGTGAAGTGATATCGTGTTTCTGAGGTTAGGGTTGAGAGAGATGGAAACACTTTTAATAGTCTCTGAAAGTACCACGCTCAACTTTATACCTCAGTGAAGTGATATCGTGTTTCTGAGGTTAGGGTTGAGAGAGATGGAAACACTTTTAATAGTCTCTGAAAGTACCACGCTCAACATTATACTTCAGTGAAGTGATATCATGTTTCTGAGGTTAGGGTTGAGAGAGATGGAAACACTTTTAATAGTCTCTGAAAGTACCACGCTCAACTTTATACCTCAGTGAAGTGATATCGTGTTTCTGAGGTTAGGGTTGAGAGAGATGGAAACACTTTTAATAGTCTCTGAAAGTACCACGCTCAACATTATACCTCAGTGAAGTGATATTGTGTTTCTGAGGCTAGGGTTGAGAGAGATGGAAACACTTTTAATAGTCTCTGAAAGTACCACGCTCAACTTTATACCTCAGTGAAGTGATATCGTGTTTCTGAGGTTAGGGTTGAGAGAGATGGAAACACTTTTAATAGTCTCTGAAAGTACCACGCTCAACATTATACCTCAGTGAAGTGATATCGTGTTTCTGAGGTTAGGGTTGAGAGAGATGGAAACACTTTTAATAGTCTCTGAAAGTACCACGCTCAACATTATACCTCAGTGAAGTGATATCGTGTTTCTGAGGTTAGGGTTGAGAGAGATGGAAACACTTTTAATAGTCTCTGAAAGTACCACGCTCAACATTATACCTCAGTGAAGTGATATCGTGTTTCTGAGGTTAGGGTTGAGAGAGATGGAAACACTTTTAATAGTCTCTGAAAGTACCACGCTCAACATTATACCTCAGTGAAGTGATATCGTGTTTCTGAGGTTAGGGTTGAGAGAGATGGAAACACTTTTAATAGTCTCTGAAAGTACCACGCTCAACATTATACCTCAGTGAAGTGATATCGTGTTTCTGAGGTTAGGGTTGAGAGAGATGGAAACACTTTTAATTCATTTTAGCGCAAAGGTAACTTAGCAAGATTCGTTCTGGTTTACTTTGTATAATTTAGCTTGAATTCACGGCTCTCATTCAAAAATTAATTGCATCAATGTTCTTTACATTTACATGCCATATAAGGTAAACAAAATGCCTGTATTTGGTAATAATCGTTGCGTTTTTCTGCTATATTTTTCATTTTCATGAAATAATTTATAAAATGATTTTGAAAGTTCAGATACATTCTCGTTTTTTCTTGTTTTTGTTCGGCAAAATAAGTAACTCTGTGAGTATGCGAGGAATTACTCGAAGTAACTCCGTGAATATGCGAGGAATTACTCGAAATCAATCCGTGAGTATGCGAGGAATTACTCAGAATCACTCTGTGAGTATGCGAGGAATTACTCGAAGTAACTCCGTGAGTATGAAAGAATTACTCGAAATCACTCCGTGAGTATGCGAGGAATTACTCGAAATCACTCTGTGAGTATGCGAGGAATTACTCGAAATCACTCTGTGAGTATGCGAGGAATTACTCGAAGTAACTCCGTGAATATGCGAGGAATTACTCGAAGTAACTCCGTGAATATGCGAGGAATTACTCGAAATCAATCCGTGAGTATGCGAGGAATTACTTGAAGTAACTCCGTGAGTATGCGAGGAATTACTCGAAATCAATCCGTGAGTATGCAAGGAATTATTGAATAGAAACACCCAGTGGAAAGTCTTTGTTTGAATACCTCCGTCGATCTTTGAAATAAAACCGCAAATCGATCGGTGAAGGAGGAAAAAAACCTTTCTGACTGTTTATTAAGGTCTGATCTCAGTCTGTCTCGGGACGCTGTTATTAATATATTCATTATTCACTTTACAGCTGCCTCTCTTATTCCTCGACATCGAGACAAATATGTCTGCATGATTACTAAGATTATGTCACGTGTTTGAAATTGTTTCCGGAAATCGTCGGTCTTTGCCGACAGATTGAAATATTGTAGACAATCTATAAAAATCAACGATCAACGCATGAGTTAAGCATTTTGTCTGATTTTGAAAATTACGCGACTTATGAGTCTTTTTCCAGCTTGAAGATAATTGTTGGCACCAGGAAAATTGTCTTTTCCCTCACAAAAAAACAAATTACATTAAATTAATAATTGTTTACAAAATTTGATCTATAATTTTTAATAATTGATGTGGTAATCTTACGAAAGAGAGTGTACTAAACAAGTTTGCTTTGCGAAGCCAATTGGGCGCCAAAAGATTCGAATTAGTCTAATCTTCACCCCTACGCCAAAAGTAACATCGCCACCATGTTGGCTTTGCCCCTTCAGCCCATTTATCCTATGATTCAATTTCGTATTGAACAAAATTTTTCAAGTATTTTGTCTCTTGATATGTTTTTTTTTTAGTAAGGAAATACACAGGAGAGGCAGGGCCTATGACTCAACAGAATCCTGTGTATTGGAAAGAAAGAACAGTAAAAGAAACATAGACTAAGTGGAAGGTAGACAAAGGAGTAGATGATAAATAAGTGCAGAGGGCAGAAATAAGGTTAAGAAATTTTCATTAGGTCTAAACAATTTATCCAATATATTCGGACTGAATGGGACTATATATTTTCTATGAAGTGACTAGCGTGCAGTCTCAAACGTTCCTTTTCATTTGCGCAAAAGAAACCTGAGTTCGTGGGTGTCAAAATGAGTTTTATTCCTAGTGAAGTAGACCATTATTGTTTAGTGAAATAGGCCATTGTTTTGTGAAATAAACAATTAATGTTGGGCCCTTAAATATGTAAACTGGGAAAGAGACCAATCGTCTTAGATTACGTATGCAATCTTTCATTCGCATTTGAAAATCCGTCAACAACTAAAATTTGTAATTTTTTTAAATTTCAAAGATTTGTATGTCTGGGTGTAAGTTTTGGTTAATAGTTGACATCACAAAAACATAAAAAATAAACTTTTTCTGCATAAAAAGCATTCGAATATAGAGCCGAAAGAAAAATTGTTTACTGAACTCCACTGGAAACTTTTGATTCACTCAAAGTCAACAAGAAAAAGGAACTGAAATTTTCATAGCAATTCAAATTTAATTATTCATTGCCCAACTGTAATGAAAATACTGTGACGAACAAATTCTGGCTTCACCTGACAATAGAAAAGTCGACTCCTCTTACTAATGGATGTATACGTACTTTCAATACTTTTGAAATTTTAAGGCTGGGCCGGCTTATTTTTAGGACGTAACCAAAGACAGGCCGTAGTGCAACGAAATGGTAAGACGTAATTTCGCGATTAGAAAATTTTGCGTTTGAACTTAAACTTGAAAATATTAAAGAGGGGCAATGAATGTAAGAGCGAGGCGCGCGCAAAGGTATAAACGGGCTCTAACTAAAAATATTTATCACGGAGACATAAACGGGTTTTAACTAACCAAATTGCTCGCGGAGACGTAAGCTTGTATCCTAGTCTTTCAATCTCAGAGGGTAGAAATAGCGCACGCGCAGTCTAACGAAGAGTTAGGATTACTGTGGATAATACATTCACTAAAATTATTTTTCCTTGCAAGAAAAACACCTGGATTTAATCTAAAATACTCTTTAAATATTCACAAACTTCAAGCGTTGTAATGGTATACTTAAGTGACTAACTTTAAAACAAATAACCCAAAACGTAGCAAGTTGCATCATTCCAAAGCCTTAATTTTCGCAAAATTTCCTTAAAACGTTAAATACAGTTATCTCTCCTTTCTTAAGTTCGAGTTCGTATAATGTTTCTTTAGGCGTCAAATGGTGAAAATAACTTCGTGCATTCATAAACCAACCGTGGTTCAGTAAGTTTCAGCGACCATCTACAGAGTAGAAAAACATCATGGTGGTGGTTCGCGCATTAAAAGATATTCTATCGATAAAAATAAAAACGCGTCATGATAGCCTGTCCGATCAGTTCAGTCGTCTGTTCATGACCAAAATGCTGCTCATCGCCAGCTTCATCATGGGATTCGACTATTTCTCCGATCAGGTCAGCTGCATGTCTCCGAACGAAAGTAGCCTATCGAAAGACTTCATCCACTCAGCTTGCTGGATATCCGGCTTTTACATTTATGAAGAGATGAAAAGTAGAATGGATGAAAGCTCTTATTATGGCATCCCTTCAGGTATCAATTTGGATGGCATAAACGAAATTGACATGCTCTGTGACAGCGCTAGAAACGAGGCCGTCGATTATTTCAACTGTAAGCCAATGACAAAGCTCTATTATCTGCAGTTTCAGTGGCTGCCCTTTTATATCGGCGCCCTCTCCGTTCTCTACTACCTTCCTTACATCGCATTCCGGATCGTGAACACGGATTTAATAAGCCTAAAAAACGCCGTCAATTCCGTTCAGTGCGAGGCGGATCACGTGGTTCGAAACTACTTCAACTATAAAATCAACCCCGTGTTTCGTTTGCGCCTGCGCATTCTGTTGAACGTCGCGGTGAAAGTGTGCTATGTCATCGCCAACCTGTTTGCGTTCTACTTCACCGACTACCTGTTGCTTGGCAACTACGTAGACTTCGGGACGAATTACATGAGTTGGGCGAAAATGAATACGTCACTTGCGCACGAGTTCACAAAGGAAAGGATCAATCCGAAACCAGGTATGAAATACGGTATTCACAATCGATTTCAGTTATTTACAATATGTGGTTGAGATTGAAGATTGTAATGTCACGTGGATACCACGTGTTTTAATTTCACTGGAATGTATATAATTTACAGAAATGGGATAAAAAAACGTTAAATTCCTTTCATAACAAGAAATAAATATTAACCAGGTTTCTAATAATTTAAACGTTTATTAGGTTTCATTTGTTATAATTTCTTTGATTTGACTCTACAAATTGTCAATATATTATTTCATTGTTGGGCTTTCTGTTAACGTCAGCAAATTCTACTTTTTATTGCATTTTGTGATTTTACAAATAAATTTCGTTTGAAAAAACTGGATTAATTAATTCACAGGAGACGAAAATTAAAATCTGACAAAGAAAACAGAAACTATAGAAATCAGATAGAGTCAACAAATATTTAAGTTAGTTGCTTGCATAAATTATTACTGCCTTAATTATTACTCTCTTATCAACAAATATCTTCCACCTCGCCATTGGTTCCTCGTGATTTTAATGACGTTTTCGTACTAAAGCATCTAATATGCCTATCACCGAATTTTGTCAGATACGAAAATCAGTAGATAGCCACGCGGCCATGTTAAAATTCAGAAAGAAATTAACCGGCAATTGAATTTGAGTTGAATTTGCTAATTTCATCATGCGATAATCTTTTCATTCCGCTTGTTAAGATCCAGACCTCTATGTGCGCAGCAATCTTGCGATAGGATAAAATATTGCTGACTTGGCTTAATTTGCAATCGTTTTTTTCTTCAGGGAACATCTTGCTTCCGTCCATGGGGTTCTGTGAAATCAACGAAGCGTACAAAGGCACCCAGGTTGTCTTCCACAACGAAAACAAGTTCATCTGCGAAATCTCCCCCAACATACTTTACCAGTACGTGCTCATTGTGCTCTGGATTTTGTTTGTTGCCAGTATCACGATCTCAATTCTGGGTTTGATTTGCAACGTCTCCAGTCACGTTTACCACCTGTGTTGCCACGGCGGCGGATCGACGCCGAAAAAGACAATCCGTCGTTTCATAACACTCCGCGAAAACGAGTATTTGAGTTTCATCAAGAAGAAGAACATGGTGATGTACGGCGAAGTGTTGAGAAAACTACGTCAGCAAAGATCCGACTTGCACGACAAAGTCGCCGACGGATTTGAGACAAGTAATGGGTTTGTGTAAGGGTTGGTTTCCATTCACAGTTAACTTTTTAGCCTAAATAGATAGTGAGTGTGTGTCTATGCTAAAGTTAGTAGTTTGCCAGTCCTGGTTTTCTTCTCTTAAATTTTTGCTTGTTTTTGTAAAGTAGTTTTACCATTTTGTTGTAGGTTACAGCCTACGAGAGGCGTGTGAAGTGTATATACCAATGCAAGGAGTTTCATTTACGTAATACTTATAAGAATGCACGGCGTGTGGAAACCAGCCCTTACCAGAATAGAAAGGAAGACAATGCAATTTGTAGTCGGCGAGTTTTGACTTGATAAACAAACTGTAATTTGGATTAACAAATGCAGGCATAGAAAGGAATAATCTTCCCTTCTGAAATTAAATTTTGAGACGTGCATATTAGTTGAGTAGAATAATGTATTAATATTTTAAACGAATGTAAAGTATATAAGAGTAATAAGTAAACAAAATTGAGTTTTTGTCTCCCTTGTTCAGCAATTCCATAAATTTAACATTGCAAAGTGGTCGTTTTTCGAGTTTCGATTTCTGCCTTTCGCGCTTTCTTTGAGTCTCGATTTCTGCCTTTCGCGCTTTCTTCAAGTCTTGATTTCTTTCTTTCGCGCTTTCTTCGAATCTCGCTTTCTTCCTTTCGCACTTTCTTCGAGTCTCGCTTTCTTCCTTTCGCGCTTTCTTCGAATCTCGCTTTCTTCCTTTCGCACTTTCTTTGAGTCTCGCTTTCTTCCTTTCGCGCTTTCGTGACGTTTAAACGCGTCATTACATTCCAACGGGAAACTCGGCCACATGTTTTTGTTTGATTTTAATGTTAACATTAACCTTGTCAACTCTAGGAAATTTACTGACAAAAAATGAAGTAACCTGAAAAAGTGTTATTTATTAGTAAATGACGATTGTTGACACTGGCCCCTCCTCTTAAATGAACAACACTTCCAAAATTACTTTGTTAGCGATAAAAACAAGTAATTCGCACGTTCCATGTTCCATTTGAATCAGGAAGTGGAGATGCGGCTTTGCGATAGTTTACCAGTAAGGGAGCAGGAGGCGGGGCATGGAGGCGGGGCATAGAGGGAGGGCGGGAGGTGTCATTTAACTTTTAAAATCTATTTTGCCCTTACTTTGTAAGTTGAGACCGAACCTTTAGTTACCAGAAATCAATCTACAATGTAATAATCTTCTCTTTGTGATTAGTGTGTGACTTTGCTATTATCTTTGAAAACTGCATGTCTGCATTCACGGGACATTTCCGCAATACAAACGATGGATGGTATATAAACCAATTTTCCACGTCAAAGTTAGGGATTTTTGAATTCGATTTAGTATAGTAAAAAACTTAAATGTAAACTTTTGGACCCCAGTAAAGACCCCCGCAACATCAAAAAGACACATGGGTTGAGCATCTCCAATGCTCTAGCCTGCAAACCAGAACACACATACATATCCGACTCTAGCCTGCAAACCAGAACACACACACATACATATCCGATTGTTATAACAAGGGGTATACAATTTTTAGAAAGCATTAACATTTCCCTCATTGGTCAACTTGCCCCTTTGATGACAGCTGTTCTGATGACTTAATGACCTAAACATCTAATAATTACCGGGTAAATAATCAATAATAATTAAAGAATAATAATTATTATAACGAATAAATATAACGAATAAATATAACGAATAGATAAATGGGTAGATTAACCATCAACCAAATGTCGCTCTTAATGAAAACCTTCAGTTTATTGGGCGTGTTTATTCAAGTCCATATGCAATTGGCTTTCTAATTAAATTCCATCAAACCTCTCATCACAAACAAAACAAAGTATTCGCTTCACTACAACACAAAAACATATGGATAACGAAGATTCCCAAGCACGTACATCTGCTGTTGAATCATTCAAAACCCCTGGCGCAGATTAAAATAGCAGTAACCAAAACGGTGAACGGTTGAATACGTGTGCAATATATTACGACTGAACCTTTAAATTTAATTGTATATATAAACTTGGACACGTTAGCATGGTTGTTGTGCGAGCCTTGAAAGAGATTCTATCGATAAAAATAAAAACGCGTCATGACAGCCTGTCCGATCAGTTCAGTCGTTTGTTCATGACCAAAATGCTGCTCATCGCCAGCTTTATCATGGGATTTGACTATTTCTCCGATCAGGTCAGCTGCATGTCCCACAAGGCCGGTCACCTCACTAAAGACTTCATCCATTCTGCTTGCTGGATATCCGGCTTTTACATTTACGAGGAAATGCGTGAACGACTGGACGAAAGCAGCTACTACGGAGTCCCTCGTAAAATCGAGCACAACGGCATTGATGATCTAAACGAGCTATGTTTCGTTGAGGAAATATATGCAAAGAAGAAAACATGTCGCCCAATGACCAAACTGTACTACTTACAGTACCAGTGGCTGCCATTTTACATCGGGGTGCTTTCCTTGTTGTATTACCTCCCCTACATCGCATTCCGGATGGTGAACACGGATTTAATAAGCCTAAAAAACGCCGTCAATTCCGTTCAGTGCGAGGCAGATCACGTGGTTCGAAACTACTTCAACTATAAAATCAACCCCGTGTTTCGTTTGCGCCTGCGCATTCTGTTGAACGTCGCGGTAAAAGTGTGCTATGTCGTCGCCAACCTGTTTGCGTTCTACTTCACCGACTACCTGTTGCTTGGCAACTACGTAACATACGGACTGACATACATGAAATGGTCAAAGCTAAATACAACACTCGCCCATGAGTTAACTCGCGATAGGCTCATACCGAAGCCAGGTACGTATGTTTTATCTGCTCTTAAAAGGAAGCGAACTCATCAGTATTGTAAAAGTGAAAGTTGTTACTGGGATGTTGAAATGATGAATAAAACAATAATTCGTGCATATGAAAGTGTTTCCATGTTATATACACATGAAGATATGATTAGTAGTTTTCGCCTAGAGATTTATTTTGTCTTAACCTTTAAAATACACTGAAGTTATCATTGAGAATTCATCTTCTTCACGTGCATTCCTAACATGGAATCGTTTAATAACTGCACAAAATTTTATTTAATAATATATTATGACTTTTACTTGTCAGGTAACGTGCTTTTGCCGTCCATGGGTTTCTGCGAGATCAAGGAAGCTTTTAAAGGCACACAGGTCCAATACCACAACGAAAACACATTCATTTGCGAGATCTCCCCCAACATTCTTTACCAGTACGTTCTCATTGTGCTCTGGTTTCTGTTTGTGGCCAGTATATTGATTTCTATTTTGGGACTGGCGACTAACTTTGCAACGCACTTCTACGGGCTTTGCTTTTACGGCGGAATCGGACCGAAAAGGACAATCAAACGATTTCTAACACTCCGCGAAAACGAGTATTTGAGTTTCATCAAGAAGAAGAACATGGTGATGTACGGCGAAGTGTTGAGAAAACTACGTCAGCAAAGATCCGACTTGCACGGCAAAGTGACAGACGGATTTGAGACAAGTAATGGATTTGTTTAAAGTATGTTTTTGTTCGTCACTAACTGGAAGCTTATATCATGATTTTAACGACTTGAATACACCAATTTCAAGATATCAAATTAATATTAAGACGGTGCCTAGCAAAAGTTCGTAATGAAATGATTGACAACTCAACTTAATCTAAAAAAGAACATCATAAGAGGAGTGACAACTCAACCTTATCTGACAACAGAACGCCATAAAAATACTCAGAACTCAACCTTAACTAACAAAAGAAGTTCATAAAGTGAATGACAATTCAACCTTAACTAACAAAAGAACGTAATTAGAATACTGACAACTCAACCTTAACTGTCAAAAGAAGTTCATAAAGTGATTGACAACTCAACCTTATGTAACAAAAAGAAACTCAACCTTTCGCTTTCGTTTTGATCTATCTCGTAAACTGTTTACTGAGTATTGACATGATATATACAGGTTTTCTTGTTACAGATTTCCAATCAAAGAGAAACAACGAAGTGTATATCCCCATGCAAGGCTTTTCCTTTTCGTAACTCTGGCACCAACATACATCACCTTAAAGCCCATTTATTTAAAACGGAAAATTATGAAGTAAAGTGTGTTGATCATCGGCTTGATTTGTTCTCTGTATAAAATGTAAACCACATTTCTGTAAAAATATCGTAGACTACGTTGTCAACAATTTCTTCGACCGCTTCACAGTTGAGCAGCGAATCACTTTTCAGCAAATACTTAGAGTGGAGCTATTATTATATTATTATTATCATTATATCTCATATTTAACCAGGTTGACCACGTCAGATTACAATTTTCTGTTATTAATGTAGGACCTGATAAACTAATGGAAAATAAAAATAAAACAAAGAGTGTATTAAAAACAGTCAAAACTATATTAAAAGTTAAAATCTTTAAAACTCCAAACTAATAAAGAATATGTATCTCATAATAAATGGGATTTATATTTATAACTCAAAATGATGATGATGATGATGATGATGATGATGATGATGATGATGATGATGATGATGATGATGATGATGATGATGATGATGATGATGATGATGATGATGATGATGATGATGATGATGATGATGATGATGATGATGATGATGATGATGATGATGATGATGATGATGATGATGATGATGATGATGATGATGATGATGATGATGATGATGATGATGATGATGATGATGAAAAAAATCCCCATTCAAATCACAGAAAATTGTTGCAAAAACATCATTAATGTTTAATGATTTAACGTCGCGTGTAAATTAATCTCTTTCAAGGACCGCATTCAATGGGCAATTTGTGCGGCCATCAGCTATCAAAACCTTCCATATCTTGTAGCAGTATATAGTCCTATCTAGGTCAATGCCTTGCAGTGTAAGCTTTGAACTGAGTACCACCGTAAAAGATTAACTTACAATAATTTTATGAACCACACTGTTATATGAAAAAAACGCACGGCTTTGTTGTTAAAGAGAGGGAAATGTCGCGAGTGAGGTAGGGTAATGTTGCGAGTGAGGTAGGGTAATGTCACGAATGAGATAGAGTAATGTCGCGAGTGAGGTAGGGTAATGTCGCGAGTGAGGTAGGGTAATGTCGCGAGTGAGGTAGGGTAATGTCACGAGTGAGGTAGGGTAATGTCACGAGTAAGGTAGGGTAATGTCACGAGTGAGGTAGAGTAATGTCGCGAATGAAGTAGGGTAATGTCACGAGTGAGGTAGGGTAATGTCACGAGTGAGGTAGGGTAATGTCGCGAGTAAGGTAGGGAATTTTGGGAGTTGAATTATCTAAATGACGTCCGGCTATCAGAAATTAAACATCTAACACTGGCGACGTTTACTGATTGAGGTGTCGGCGTTGGTATAGCAACAATTATATCGTATTTCTTTCTTGCTCATCTTGGTTTTGCATAGACTTCCATAATAAACATTGCCGATCGTCCTTGTTGATTCAAATCGTGATTCGTGCATTATTCATAGTGCAGTAATTCCTCACTCAATGTTATTTTCAAATCTATAACGGTTACTCAATTAGGAGAGGGTCTTTGACAGATTCGACAACTTTTTTAAATCCGGAAAACTGAGTTCCCGTACTAAATGTGTAAACATCGAATGAAAATATAAACACCTAGCTTCACCCAGCAGTGCATTGTGGTCGCAGATATATGTTGTGTTGAGGAGATAACAGGTTTTTTTCTGATGTTTACTTAATGCGACGAAGTAAAGAAAGTCAAAACAAGAATCCCCTAATTAAATTTCGCCAAGAGTCGACCATTCTCTTTCATTAATTTTTAAATTCTTATTTGACGTAGGTTCAGCAATTTAATGGGAGAAAAAAGTGCTTGGCCAGCACGAATGGTCGGTAATTGAGTGCGGAGTTTAACATGGCTGTAGTCAGTTCTTTGAAAGAGATTTTATCGATAAAAATAAAAACGCGACATGACAGCCTGTCCGATCAGTTCAGTCGTTTGTTCATGACCAAAATGCTTCTCATCGCCAGCTTTATCATGGGATTTGACTATTTCTCCGACAAAGTCAGCTGCATGTCCCACAGGGACAGCCATCTCTCCGACGACTTCATCCATTCTGCTTGCTGGATATCCGGCTTTTACGTTTACAAAGAAATGTATGACAGACTGGAAGAAAGCAGCTACTACGGCATTCCACAAGTTATTGAACACAACGGCATTAACGACTTAAACGAATTGTGCTACATCCAAAATCAATACATGCCAGCAAGGAAATCGTGTCGCCCCATGACAAAAGTTTATTATTTGCAGTACCAGTGGCTGCCCTTTTACACGGGCGTACTATCGTTGCTGTATTATCTACCCTACATCGTATTTCGGGCTGTAAACACGGATCTGATCAGCTTGAGAAATGCTGTCGATGATACGTCATGCGAAGCTGATCGTCTCGTGAAGAACTTCTTCAATTACAAAGTGAATCCCATCTTTCGTCTCAGATTTCGCGTCTTTTTGACGCTGGGCGTGAAGTTTCTCTACATAGCAGCCAGCATGTTTGCACTTTATTTCACCGACTATCTGTTGCTAGGGAACTTCGTGGACTACGGCACCAACTACCTCCGTTGGGCGAAACTCAACCAAACAGATGCGCACGATTACACGAAAAACAGAGTGAAACCAAAACCAGGTAGGTGATAAAATGCTGCATATTCCAGCGTTTATTTTATATAAAATGCCCATCTCTACGACAAAGAATTTCAAATATAACATTTGAACGTCAACAATATTTATTTACAAGTTCTTAAATGGAATAAGTAATACATAGACTTTTGGAATTTTTGCTTTCCCCTATTTTTGCATGCGTTTAGGCAATGTCGTCTTACCTTCGATGGGATTTTGCGAGATAAGTGAAGCTTTCAAAGGCACGCTGATACAATTCCAAAACCAGAATGTCTTCATCTGCGAGATCTCAACAAACGTTCTCTATCAGTACGTACTCATTGTCCTCTGGTTTCTCATAGTCGGCAGTGCGACAATTTCCATATTAGGAGTGTTAAGTTACGTCGGCGAACACGCTTACCGAATGTGCTTTTGTTTTGGATTCGGCCCAAAGTCGACAATTCGTCGCTATATGACACTGCGCGAAAACGAGTATTTGAGTTTCATCAAGAACAAAAACATGGTAATGTACGGAGAAGTGTTGCGAAAGCTACGTCAGCAAAGAATCGACTTGCACGGCAAAGTGACAGACGGATTTGAGACAAGTAATGGATTTGTTTAAAGGATGGCTTGATAACAGCCAAAAGATTTTCAGAGCGACAAAAAGAAAAAAGATGCGGTTGTTAAAAAGAAAACAGCTCCCAAGTTGCGTTTTAAACGAGAAGATTATTAAGGTTATTTGTTGTAAAATAAAAAAAGAATGAGTATTTTATATAGTAAACAAGAAGTTATTGTAAGTTATTAAGGTTTAGTTTTAGTATACAATAGAGAGAGCACTCGTTTCTACTTAGTTTTTCATTCTTTTCAAATATTCGAGATGGTATAATTGACTCTCAAACTAGAGAGAGCGGTTCGAATCCCATTCTCGCCACATTTTTATTTCACTAGAGTTACGGTTGAGTTCTTGAGCGAAACTCATTGCGTAATGCAAGTCTAGCTCAAATTGGTGTTCTGGTTGAACGCTTTTCGTAGGCGCTAATGGATGCCTTAAGTACGCCAGAACGATAAGGATGGATGTAAGGGCGCGCTATTACTTATATAAGTGTAACTAGCTAGTATGACTGAGGTGTCAGATTTTAGTTGATAATTCAAAAATCACTGGCACAATCCCAATTCTTTTGAAACTCTATGTCTTGTCCTAAAATTTATTGAGGATTATTGAGAAAAATATTTCGTAATGACCCAAGTGACGTCACAGACAACCCCTTAAAGTATATTGATCGAAAACTTTGAAAATGTAAACATCTGGAACACATTGATTCGATAATTTTAGCTGCAATTTTGTTTATTCTGGCTAAGGGAAAACGTCTTTCTTGCATTTGTAGTCTATGGGATTTGGGTCATATTGGTATCAAAAACGAGACTATTCGACTTATATACCATCGGAAAGCTTATCTTTTGGGGATTCAGAAAAACCACGTTGGAGGGTGTAAAGGTGTCTTTTGAAGGAATGACACCACATAGAAAAATCATAAATTTTTATTTAAAAAATTATTTTCTCTCATTCGTAGAGCTCAATTTTGACCAGTTTTTGGCTTTTTCAAGTTATAAACAATGTTATCCTTTACATATCATCCTAGTTCAAAAATAAATATTTTTCAATCTTAGTTGTTCTTCATCATAGAGAACAAAAAAAAGATTATACCAATACCAAAGTTCCTCAATTCAAAATGATTGGACAACGTTCTATTTTTTATAGCTAGAGCAAATAAATAAAGCGAAAGTTATATGAATGCATTAAAAGTGGAGAGGTGGTTCTAATCCTCTTCATCACTTGTGTCGTCCATTGTCTCATCAGATTTGTCTTCAGTTTCGTCCATCATTGTATTGTTGCAATCGCGACACGAACACATGTCAGTGCAATTCAAGTTATTGATAACGCACAAATAACAATCACCACACAGATTTCTGCATTCGCAAGACAAAAGTTTGAGTACCTGTAAAGGAAATGCAATCTACACACAATGAAAATGTAAAAGCTTGATTGCATGTGCATGTAAGCTATCTAGGTATTTTAGTAATATTTTAATATTGTTACTTATTACTTACTTCGTCTGGAGATGGGTTGCATATTATCCACTTGATTGAAAAGCCAACGTCGTCTTCCAAACTCCATCCATGATCCAAATGGATCAACCTCTCTTTGATTCTGCACCAATCACTTTTTTCAAACTCCTGCCTTGTAGTTCGCCCTCACTGTGTGGAGATTCAAAACATCGCTACACAAAAGATTTTTGCATGGGATTTTTTCGGAGCTTCTACAGTACATTTTGTATCTTACTTTATCAACTGAATATGTTACTTGATGTCACTGAGAAGAAATTTTAAGGGTTTCACTTTTTCTCTACCTGCAAATGAACTTATTGTATCGCAACCCGTGAAGCTGTGAAACCCAATCAAGATTTTATCGCAACTTCTTTTTGGACATCGCATTTCATGATTTTGTCTGCAACCTTAGTGACGTCGAGTATTCTCCTTGCATTCTAGTAAGGAAGTATGGTAGTTGGTAGTATGGTAATTAGTAGGCGAGCTGACTCAGCTACTCTTTAGTGATGGCAAGTGCATTTATATTTTGTTAGAATTAAGGGGAAAATGAGTAAGAAATATAGAATATAATATATAATAACTTTTCACCTGCGCATCCCAAGGCCCCAATATAACCATTATTACCAACAAAGATATCCTATCAAGTGCTCGTTAAACGTTCTAATTTTATTATGGCACTTTAAACAAAAGCATCAAAGGATCCAGGAGCTTCAATGAAATTATAACCAATCACAACACAATGATATAACCGTGGATATAACGCAAACAAAGCGTCAATTAGAGCCAACGCCGACAATATCGTCTTTGCCCTGATTAAATATGGCAGCTGCAAAAACAATCTTCTGTTTCCAACCGAAATTGGTCCGCGGATTTATTTAGCGCGTACAATAAGAAGGTAAGTGGATATCCTTTTCATGTTGCCTCGTTGTAGACGGTTAGTGTCGTAGTTGGGTCATGAGAAAACCAAACCGCAAAAACTAAATACCACAAATCGATTCTTAAAAAATAACAGATAATTTCACTTTTACTTATACAGCAACCAAGAGCGTCTGTCTTACTTTAGACTATTTACAAAGTTTTCAATTTGCAATGCAACAAATATAGAAAAGTCATAAGGCAAGCGGTAAAAAATAAACATTATTTCTCAGAAAAATGTCTACGATTTCGACTTTAAACGGAAGTGCGTCATTTCGTCTTGTTACATCGACACCAAATTATGTCGCGTCGTCAACAAATGCTGTCGTGTCCGTGTCTACCGTTTCCATCGCAACAGCAACAATCTTTCCATCGCTATCCTGGGAGTTTTCTTCCATGGAAACCACCGCTTTAATTGAGAACATGGTTAACGCATCAATGCCCAACGTATCTTCTACAAGTACACAGATGCCGCTCGTTGAAGTTCCGTCTTCATTTAATACAGCAGAATCGGCTTTATTGATTATAGGCATGGCCTTGTTTAGCTTCATTACTACCGGAGGAAACCTTTGCGTTTTTCTGGCTTACTACAAAAACAAAGAGCTTCAAGTAGCCACTAACTACTTCATACTGTCACTGGCCGTCGCTGACGTTACCATCGGCCTGGTTTCTATTAACTTCTTTACGGTTTACTTAGTGTACGGCTACTGGCCACTGGGCAGACCTCTTTGCAATTTCTGGCTCTGCGTTGACTACTGGTGCTGTCAAGCCAGCGTCATAAACCTGCTCGCGATATCTGTAGACAGATACTTGACGGTCACAATGCCGCATTCCTACAAAATCATTCGCACAGGAAAGCGAGTTAAAACTGTCTTGGTCTTCATTTGGATTTTGTCGTTCTTGCTGTGGGTTCCGTGGATTCTCTCGTATTCATCGATCGTCGGGGGCAACACGGTGCCCGAAGGATACTGCTACATCCAGTTCATCTACGATAGCGTTTTTATGACGTACTTCACAGCTATAGCGGCCTACTACCTACCCGTCACCGTCATGATTCTGTTGTACATACGCGTGTATGTCGTGCTTTTGAAACGGCTGAACGCCCGCGAAGCCCTGCCGGCAAACACAATGCCGGCAACCTGCGTTGAAAACGACGAACTTACGTTGTCGAGGATTAAACAAACCGAAACGTCGTCCTCCGGCCAAGATGCCAATCCGAAAAGCGTGGCTGTTCACAAAAAACAACCATACAACAAAGATCACAGTAGAGCTACGCGACTTCTCGTTTTGATTATACTAGCTTTCGCTATCACTTGGTTCCCATACGATTTGTTTGTTGTCATATCGCCCTTCTGTCCCACGTGCATTTCCGCAGTGTGGTGGGATTTCGGGTACGGCCTTTGCTACGGAAACTCCTTCGTCAATCCATTCTGTTACGCTTTTGGGAACAAAAAGTTTAAGAAAACCTTCAAAAACATTTTATTGCGATGGAGGAACAATAAAGTGCAGCCATCCACTTAAACAAAAAAGGGAAGCCACTCGAAACCTAATCAAATATTATTCGTTTTGTAAACAACTAACTTAAATAAATACAAGAGTTTGGAATCCTGTGTTCCAGGCTTCACGGTTTAGAGTGTGAACGCTGAGGAAGATCTTTCGCACAAAACACTTAAAATTACCAGCGAAATATTAAATATATGACGTATTAACTTTTTCTTTTACTAAGGACAACTTTCACATTTGTATCGAGGAATGGAACTAAACAAACACTCAAATATGCCATTCCCTTTACAATTGGTGGCGGCATCCTTTGAAGTTTACATCCATTCGGACACCTGCCTTTATATTTCTATGGCGATTGTATTTACTACTTCTTACAAATTACAGAAAAGCAATAAATAAAGACCTTGTCTTAGATTTATTTGTAGGCAAATTTCTTAAACCAAAATCAGGAACTTATTTTCTAGAGATATGTTAATTGCTTTGAGCTAAACAAAACTCGTTTCAAAAAGAATCTATAAAGGATCTTTCAACACCTATTTTTCATTAAAAATATAACATCTGAGAGATAAATAATTTATAAAATAAATAGTCTATAAAATGCTACACATATGGGAGGCGAAAGATTTATTAGAATAATAATTAGTAGATATTTTAACAATATTTTTTATTTTTACAATAAAAGTTAATATAATAAGTTAGTTGATTTTTAAAACATTGCTAGTTATATAAAACTCGTACAAATGCATCACCCCCTTGATAAACGTGCCTTTATGAAAGTATCAAGAGGCGCAAGTCGATCTAGTCTAGCAACTACCTTTATTTATAGAATAAGACATTTTAAAGAAGGATATAATGCATGCTTGTTTGTTTAAGTCTTCTAACAACTCCGTGGTTATGAAAAAAAAAACACTTCGAATAACCGGAAGCTTCGAATAAGTTTGAGTAAGCGAGGCTACTTGTACCTCTAAGAAAATCTAAGTGAAAGGAGAATTAGTTCCAATAAGTTCATGTTGGAATAAGTGGGATGCTTACTGTAGTAGAATAATTTAAAGTAAACTATGCGGATTAACCGTAATATTGGTTACGGGCGTAAACGAGGGTGTCTATCCCCTTTTCAGTAGACATTGAGTGTAACTGTTGGGGCGGGCGCCACTCCTACCATCAACACTTGCTACTCATCCGCTGAGTCGGTGAGGCTGGGAGGATTTGAACTCTCAACCGCGAAACTGCAAGCGCTCCACCAACAGAGCTATCTCGATCAGTACTGTAGTACTAAGACAATTAAACTCCGAATAGATCTATAGAATAGATAAATCTCTTCGTTTAGAAAAAATTCCGGGATTGACTATTAAAATCAAAGGGTGTAAATACTTTTAATTTATTTAACTTGTTTGAAAATAGTTTGCGATATGATGACAAAAATATGTTGTTCACAAAACCAAAATTGGTTTAAAACTTTCAATACCACCATGACACTTTCAATACCACCACGGCACTTTCAATACCACCATCGAGATACGTGGATTAACATCGCTAAAATGTTGCATGTCTCAATAGAACCGACTAAGAGAAGTACACATATGAAAGTGGGTTTCTCTGCATTGATTGGACGGCAGTTTGACAATGCAACTCCACGGTGATACGATTGATGATTATACAGGACAGGATAGAAGGATGTTCCTTATTGATTTGTTTGATAAGTGAACACTATTCAATTATAGTGGGGATGGAACATGTCCGAAAACCATCAAAGAAGACTATTTCTTGGATGTTAAGAAGCGGAAGAAATTAACCTGATTCTTTTTGAACAGCGATAAATAACGTTAATATTTCATTATTATTTCAAAAGAATATTTACAAGTGATATGTCGTTAACTGCGACAGGTAGCTACGTACTGGGTGCATTTGTCAAATGTGAAAGAAAGTGATCGAATTGATGAGCTAAAAAAAGAGAGAAATCGACGCAGTCCTGGCAGCATGATGACGCATGGAACCTTCAGAGAAGCACCACCAAATCTGCAAACTTTCCAATGTTTTCGAAACAAAAAAACATATTTTCTGCGTTGTAATGCTTGCTTCCAAAAGCCATTCAATGCACCCAGCATCCTTTGCGCATGTCATTCAATGGACCCATCATCCATTGCGTATGCCATTCAATGGACCCAGCATCCTTTGCGCATGCTCATCATAAATATAGTTTCCAGTCTCCGGCCAGCGGTTTCGGCTGAATTAAGATGGAAATTGCATATAAAATTGCTCTAATCATTGGCTACAAATTCATGGTTTTCCAGGGTTGTTCCATTGAAAGTATCACGTGTCGTGTATCACGTGTCGTGTATCACGTGTAATGTACGAGTTCACAAAACTCTTTTATTTACTGTAATATACCCATCGCGAGATAGCAATGCAATTCTTTAACGACCATTCCTAACAAAAGAAGTACATAAAATGATTGACAACTCCGCCCTATAACTAACAAAAGAAGCTCAACCTAAGCCTGGTTTTCATTTTAAAATTTCCTCTCTTGCAAAAGGTCTATTGCAAACAAAATTCATAGATCATTATTACTTTTTCTATTTTATGTTAAAAGTTTTCGTTCTAAATGGTTCGAATAATCGAAAGTAAAAACAACTGAAAGTTCATCAAAAACAACTTTTTTTACCTTTCTGTGAAATTAGGGTTGTCCCTTATTTACCCCAAATATGTCAATCAATTTAGAGGAAAGTTTACAAACATGCTTTCTGGTTGTGTCTTAAAGCACATGGGATGTCACTATTTCACTATTTTCGCTTTCCTCCGATTTTAAAAAAAGGATTTTCAGTTTGTAAAATTTTGACGAAGAGGACCTTGCAAATGCATGCTCAGAATAGAGGAAGTTTCCCTGATGCCTCTCCCCCCCATAGGTTTGAACGGAACTTCATGACAGAATAAGAAAAGTTTTTTTTGGCTTGCACCACTTCACTGTTTGATGCAACCGAATATTCACCAAACCTTTCGTGATATCTTTATTGCATGAAAATGATGACGTCATGCAATGTCAAGTCGAACGATAGAGAAATCTGTTGTTTTTAGGTTAAATCGCTATTCTCGAAATAACTGCTTCTCTCTGCTTTTCGGCAGATTTCCTCGTAAGCAAACGCGAAGCGTCGAACAATGGAGTTGACAATGACGTCACTCATCACGGGTGTGCAATGTTTGAGTATAATATCCATTGACGTCGCCATCTAAAATAAACGTTTCAGATTTGACGTGATTAAGCTTGGGATTGACGTCAAAATCGCATTTTTGAAAGAAATTTCATTGAATGTCGCATTTCGTACCCAATAACTAAATGTTGGAGAACTGTGTATAAATCTGTTAAATATATCAATTCCAAATGATTTAGGATATATGTTGTATATGACAAAAGCCACTTTCACCGGAGTGTACAATTCTTGCAACCCATCATCCTAAAACTGGCCACGAATGTTTTAAAATGGCATTACAACATGTATTCTGAAAGAACCTTTTATCGATATGCAATATAATCCGATAGCTCGAACCTACAAAGGGGCCGGCAAAAATTGTTCAAGATTCATCAGCAGTTTTTATGAGAAACTATTGGAAAAGGAGCATGTAAAAACTGTTTGAGTCAACGCGAGTTTGAGTTATCGGAAGTTCGAGTAATCGGGATTTTAAGTAATTTATTTAGCGAGTAATTCGCGTTTCTCGGAGATAATCTGTCACAAAATCATTCCAGAAATTTCTCAACCCAGACACTTAAATTCGATTCCGTGGGAACAAACAACTGGAAAACACCCGAATTTCGCTTGTAGTATTATACTGCAATAATCTATTTTGGGAAAATACCAACTAAGCACTTTTCATTGATCCAGTGAAATACTACCCGATATCTTTATTGTTATTTGCTTTGTCGATTGCAAATTTTTGTAAGAAATCTTGTACAGAAACGATGACTTTTCATTGGCGTAAACGCAACAACTCATCTAGCTGGTTTTTTTGTACATATCTGAAGCTGTGAAAATACACAGCAACTAAGCGAGTAAAAGGAAAAAAACTCGACGTATGCACATTTATACCAAAATAATTAAGGATTTTTTCTACAACTCATTTTTTAATTGCAAGACAATCCTTTTAAAAAAGAATTCAAGATGACTTCCTTAAGTTCTATTAAAAACTGTATTTTCTACCGCAATTTAAGTCGGTGTTGAAAATTGCGCAGGTTTGAAATTAAAGGAAGCCACTCTCTGGTTACATTCCCGGCTTGTACAAGCTGATGGTAATCCGTTTGTTATCTTTTGCAATATAGTCACCGCTCTTCTTTAACCGCACTAAGTTCTACGGAACTTGGTGGTGACGCCCGCCAATTCTTTCAATTACCGATCGATTAAATGCTGTTTAATCTGTAAATTAACTTCAGTCCACTTTTCTTATTATAGGTTTTTGTGAAACGGCAATAGCTATCTGTCCTTCTAGAAAGTTTTGAAGCCTCAGCTACTTTCTTAACCCGAACTAGTAGACTCCCGATTTGATGAAAACGGTATTTAACGGACTGCTCCAAAATTTCAATCTCCTTTGATGCCCTATTTGGGTCAGACCTTTGTAGGAAAGATATCGATCTTAGCTACTCCCAAGGGAGACAACAAATGCGTTCGTCAGATAATCTACTGTATACCTAACTGGCGACGCTATGTTTCTTTCTATATGGTATATACTTCCCTCTCTAACAGTTGTGAACTAAAGAAGGAAAATTGCTACGTTGGATGTATAAGGTGCAAGGCAACTGCAATCACAAAGCTTCCTTTTTTCAAATTCCAAACTCATGAAAAATATGGCATCTTTGTAGAAAAACATACACTTTTATAGTACAGACAGTAAAATTAAATTAGAAATTTGCAGCTATTTGTAATTTTGAAAACCCTTCACTAATCGCGTTCAACTCATCACAAACACCACCTTGCATATTTACAAGCTGTCTGCATTAACGAAAATTAAATTCATATTCGCTTCGTCGTCAAATTAATAATTGTTTTGCGGCAAAAGCAATTAAACAAAGGCGCTTATTTTAAACCATTCCTCGCAAAGAAACTCTTTGACAAACAATGAAAGAATACGGTGTCGTTAAAAACCAATTATTGATGGCTCAGAAAAAATCCGGTGGAAATTTAATGATCGAGAACACAAAACGTAAACATTTCATGGAAACGAGGCAAGAAAACAACGCTCTGAAAAACTGGATCATATTCCTTTGTTTGACATTTAACTGTTATTCGATACATTTTCTCTGCCAACAACGTAGTAAAAAAATAACTAGAACAGCACACTTGATAGCGACGAGTTGGAGCAAGTCGATAATAGCTGATAATTACTGCAAATCATGTGATTTTCTCCGAAAAGAACCTTTTTTAATCAATACAAACATTATTGAAAATCGCAAGAATCTCTCTTCGTAAAAGACACAAGCAAACGTAGTATATAATGTAGCGAGAAAAAAATATATCAATTTAAAAACGTGAATATGTAATTTATCGAATTATGTTTGCGAAAAAAAGCTGACCTGACTCATCGAAATTTACTCCGTAGTAAACAAGCAAAAATTCGTAAACGAAAAAATCTATCAAAAAAATTATATAAGAACGGTCAAACCGAGTACAATTTACAAATTAAAAATAAAACAATAAATGCTGAAAAACCATAATAACCCCGACAAAATCAACTGCCCATTTAAAAAAATGTATACATTCAGCGTCTCTCACTTTATATTATTGTACCATTTACATACAAAAACATATTTTTACAACTGCAAAAAAACAAACAAACAGAAAATATGTACAAAAAGGCCTTGAAACGACCTGTAGAGTGATCATAAAACGATCACAAAATGTCGACACGTAGTGTCGGTGAAACAGAAGGCATTTCAACAGCGATGCAACGAAGTAACGACTTTGTGAGCTCTACAATGAAACACCTTCGTTAAGCATTTAAGCTCAAGTTTTTGAAAAGACCCATATTGCACATGCAGTTACTCCGATTACAACAGCTATTTTTACGAAATCGACTTTCACCATGAAAACCTTTTCCAACTCAAATCTATCGTTAAAATCGTCGCCAATTCTAGCGAGGACTTCGGCAGCGTGCTGGCAGTTACGTTCATCCATGTTTTTTTTGGTTGTTTCGGTTGTCAACGGTGGGGTACAGTTACATACAGTGTGGTTGGTGACAAGTAACATATCAAAACACACAAAACGTTCTCCGCTTAAGCTCAGCTCTTCAATAAACTAAACTTAACAGCGTTTTACCGAAATATTTTTAGAGCAAGAATTTGTTGTCGACGTTGGCGCGAAGGTTTGCGAAAATGTGATTGGCTCTTCTCAAATACTTTATTGTGATTGGTTTAAAAACGTAAACATAATCTCGAGGGAATCTTCTTTTAAACTGGGATATTTAATTTATGAGTGACATTAGATATTTGCACGGCAAAACAAAACATTTAAAAGACAATTTTGTGCGTATAAAAGAGAAATAGATCTCGTGTTATTGCAAAACAACGAATTTGGTTTATTTAAAATATTTAAAATAATGTCATTTACTTTAATCGGAATGCAATGTTATTAGAAGGTAATACAATCTATGCGATGAATCATCGTTTGGATAAATAACGGTACACGATTATTCTTTGCAAATAACTTGTATTTGTTCATGCATTTGCTAATCTGAAAATCAAAAGCAACTTTCAAATATCTTGCAACATCTAGAATGTTGTTTTTTACATAAACAAATTCGGATTTTAAAGACAAAATATGTGTATATGTTCGAAAACAAGACATCGGAAACATCTTGACAAAAGAAAATAATAGTTTTTTAATCATGGTATGTTAGGACACGGTTTCTGCCATTTCAGCCATGTGGCAGCAAAAATCATAGACTTTAATATTTTCGTTGGACCGTCAATACAGGTTTGATTACCGGAACACAAACATAACTGTTTTAAACACATATGTGTAGGCGGGAGGTCACGAGACAAAAGCTATATTACTAATCGTAAGAGGTTTTACACAAAATCCAAAAGAATAGGATCAAAAACAAGCACGCTTTCTTTATCTAAACATGTGATGCTGAATCATGTCATTTAGATTGTAATTTATCTTTTTGCTACCAGAACATTGTAATAAGGTAACTGGATGCAAAACGATTTCTGCATAAGAAAATGTAAGTTTTCGCCTTTAACTCCATAAATACGTCACTTGAAATAAAGAACAAACATTATTGCCTCGTGTTCTATTTAATGGCTCGTCAAATAATATTCAAAAGCCCGTTTTATAATCGCAAGTAAATGTGGGAGGTTTTTTTCGAGAATCGCAAAATATTGATTAATGGCATGGAATATATTCTTCTATTATTAATTTTTATTATAAACCAAAACAATAACCATATAAGTTTTCTATATTTTCTTTCTTTTGCACGAAATCATCGAAGCGTGACATTGATATGCCACATTAACACAAAAATGAAAATGATTTCAAACGGTCTTATATTGTTGACGTCACATGTTTTGAAGCGGAAATATATGGCTTCTAAAAACAGAAGCAGCCACTTATGAGTACTTCAACTAAAACCTGTCCTCGAGTGGCTTTTTAAACATGCTTATGTAATTTTTATAAGACAGAACGGAAAGGAAAATCTAAAAGCGTAGACAATAGAATTAATCTTTCGATTTACTTTGTCGGCAGCTCTATGCTTCTTACTCCAGCCATAAAAACCAATTTCTGCAGTTTTCTCTTCAGTTTCCTTTTGGGAAAAGTCAACAAATACTCTTTCTAGAGCTCACTAATAGCAAAACAATCTTTAAAAAACAGCGCAACAAGGTGGAACATATTTTAACATATATTTATGTGTTGTTGTTTTTTTGGGGGAGGGGTACAATATTCTTGCAGTGATATGTTTCATTTTTTGAATTTAAATTTGATTTAAAACAAAGCGATTAACTCGGAAACCCTTCATCTTATACATAGGCGAACAAAATCAATCGAGAACCTGCAAAACTCGTCTACCCGCGCGTTTGTTTTTGGAGACGCCGCGTTAAGCGAAATTCATCGAGATTGATAAACAGGTCTACCGACCTCTAATTAAAATCTATTTTGCGCGTGTTCAAAGGTTGGAATTAAATTGAATTAAAGATTTTATATAACCTTCCCTGAATACACTTTTTTTATACGGGTTTATAGCTAAGAAACTCTATTCTAATTTCTTGAGTTAAATTTTTTCCCTCATTGTTAAGAATATTGTGAAACATTTGTCTTTTTAAAGCAAAAAAAAAAGAAAAAGCGCTATAAAACTAAAAGATAAGCAAAAAGAATAAAAAGTTTGTTCTCTGTGACATTCCTCAATAAGGTTAAAATTCTGATATAATAAGAAACCCTTAAGAAACTTTTCTAGTAAATTTAGGGTAAATCTGTAAGAAACTTCCTGGAGAGCCAAAAGCTTAGTTCCTTATAATAAAACAAGGCGTATATCTTAAAATGATACAGATGCTTTATTTTTCATGGCTTTGTGGCTGAGTGGCTTAGACAATGGACCAGCTAAGAAGATAGACCAATGGTCAAACATGATTGGTTACAATGCGATAAAAAATATTCAAAATTTAATCTCAAAGTTGAAAAAAAATCATCCTTCGGCAAGATCAAAGATGCTTCTACTTTCGCGTATGACACGCACTAAAGAGTAGATTTTGCCGTTTAGATGAGACTTGGTATCTACCCTAGTTCAAAAAGAAAGGTCTCAACCGGGATTCGTATCCGGGGCCTCTCGCACCCAAAGCGAGAATCGTACCACTAGATAATCGAGCCACACTCAATGCCTCAAACATTATACAATATCCTGAGAACAATTCGCAAAGTGCTTCTTTCTGCCCGAGCAAGCCCAATGTGTCGGTTCTTGCACATATAATTTTATACATGCATTCTTAGGCCTATACTTTTACATTTGTGTCGTAATCATGTAAGAAGCGAGTGCACGTGTAATCAATCATGCGTGTTAATATATATTTTTAGTTCAAACAACACACCTCAAAACTTTGTAAAAATGAAAAAACAACTACCAACTGAAAAACCGAAAGATTAACAGAAAGGTTCTGGGTTCGAGACCATGGTATCAGAAAGTTGTGTAGTGAGCGGTTATAATTAAAAAACAAATGGGAGCAATTAAGTACACTAAAACTCCGGGTCGAGGTCGATAATGCTTAATGGGCGTTCTGGAAGCCTCGTTAAAAACAAACAAACAGACAAATTTAAAATAGCCAGCTCTGCGGTATTATGGCTAGATCGAAGGAATCAAAAATCAATTACTTCGAAAAATGAGTGTGTTTATTTTGATCCCGTTCCAAAACAAAATAAACTGTGATTGACAGTTCGTCAATCTGTCTCCATAATGTTGTCAAATAAATTGTTTTGTGCGGCCAATGTTTTTTCCCACACACGTCATCACTGCGTGCGCTTATCGCGAAAAAAAGGTAAAAAAAGTTACTGATTTTAATATCATTAAAAACTAGTGGATATTCACCTCTAATTGATATTAATATGGTAGTTATTAAATCGATCATTTAATTTGAAAATGTTTTAATGCCTAAAAGGCAACCCTGTGCAACATCGTCAACCGCGTACCATCCAAAAGGCAACTAAATTCATTTACAATAATAATAACTTAGATGTATATGTCATAACCTAAACTGTAATAAACAAAATAGAGCTGAATTTAAAATAAAATAGGGTTTGGGTAAAAAATAATTTCCAGATTACAGGAAAATTTAGCAATCTCGTTTGTTACACAAAAGAACAAAGACATAACTTCATGTAAGAGATATGTCACGTGAGTCAGCGGTAATAAACTGTGAAAACGGACCATTTGGCGAGTAGCCAGAAGTGTTTGTTTACTTTAATCCGTTATTTAGTTACCGCAATCGATAGAAACCTTTCTATACTTTCACAATCAACGTTATGTTATGACTATGAAAAAAGATATGACGCAATTCTAGAAATACGGTCTCACAATCTTAAAACAATGTTCAAAACCCTTGACCCGAACCTAAACTTTAAAAGAAAGAACAATGTAAAAGTATTATGCTGTAGTGTTACTAAAGTATCTCTTATTTAAAGAACATAATAGCTTTGGGAAAGAGGCTTATCTCAATTTCCACAATGTTTACAAAAACGTAAACTGTTAACTTGTCTGGCGAAATTTCTCACAAAAGAAACTTGTGAACCAATAGGAACGTTTACTTGCAAGCATTAAACCAATCAATGCTCTCCAGCTGGGAAAAGATAATCTGTCAATACGTTTACTTAAAAAAGAAATTATAAAGGCGGGACACGCTAACAGCTTAAAAACTTTACTAGTAAAAACACTCGTCAAAGTTTTTTTTCAATTAATTTAATTTGAGACAATTTTGAATTTAAAGAAATGTACATTATTTCGCAAGGAGTATTACATCAGTTGATTTGAATCCAAATAATTATCATCGCGAAATTATCATTTTTAAATATTTCCATTTTGCAAACATAGCAAATATTTTTTAATCTCATCTCACAGCGTGCAACAAAGGACGGCTAGACGAATATCTCAACCTAAAGTGCTCTTCATCTTCTTAATCCAATTTGCTTTGTTCTTAAGCTTGTTCATGTCGTCAACTCTACTCTTTATTTAGGGGTGATTCCTTGTCATCAATTCTACTCTTTACTCAGCGGTAATTTCCCAATCGTCACGTGCCTATGACGTCACAATATGACGTTTGCGTGGCGGTTGCTTTCAGCGAGGTTTTTAAAGTTAGCTTAACGATTTTGTTAAAAAACCGAAAAGCAACCGTTATGTTGTTGTCGCTCTAAATCTCAGAATAACTCGTCGATTATTTCGTGTATTTGCAGCCAGGAACAAATGTGCAATCTTTATATAGTTCTGCGCTTCAAACTAACTACAAAAAAAACGTTGATAAAGTTATTACGTCTCTTTTTAAAAGCCGTTTAAGAAAGATCGATTTTTTAAGATTTGAATTGCTTTCAATTTAGGTAATAAGATCAAAACTTAGAGCAAGGCACATTATAACATGCCTTCAACAATATGTATCAAGTAAAATTTAAGACTAAAAACATTAAATAGGACATGGAATTTCAGTACTACAAATAAGAAACTTTTATGTATTGTATATATTACTAAGTATACCGTAGTATTTTATTTATCTTATCAAACGAGCAATAATAATATAAGAATTATAATAATTATAATAATAATAATAATAATAATAATAATAATAATAATAATAATAATAATAATAATAATAATAATAATAATAATAATAATAATAATAATAATAATAATAATAATAATAATAATAATAATAATAATAATAATAATAATATAAGAATTATATTATTACAGACACCTGAGTTTTAATTTACAGCACTCTGTTTTGTGGACGCTGCAGCTCAGTGTATAATAAAAAATGATTTTCACATATAACAGTGGCTATTCGTATCCCAAGGTTTAGGTCCTGGCGTACTTAGGGCTCCCATTTGTGCCTACGAAATTGCTTCACCAAACAATCCACCATTTTGAGTTAAAGGCTTGCATTACGCAATGAGTTCCGCTCAAGAACTCAACTCTAACTCAGAAATCAAAAGATGTCCGAGCTGGGTTTCGATTTCGATTTTTCGCGCGTATTTAATATCGCGGTTATCTTAAGATTGGGAAATTTCGCAAATTACAAACGAAAGTGACTCAGAATAAACTTTTGTTGTGAAAAATATTCATAATTGTTTATTTTATATATATCTCAGATAATTTGTTCAAAGATTTTTGTGCGTATGTAATTTTGCAGACGGTCAAATTTCGGATACATTTGAAAATTAATCTACTTAAGGTAAACTAGGGCTATGAAAGAATACAGCCTTTAATACGATAATATTTACCCTCCTGTTATTAAATAAACAAAACGAATATTGTAATAATATATTAATAATTTGAAATATTGTTCCTTAGAAATATTAAAATTTGGTTTAGTTACTTCATAAATTTGGCATAATATGAACAAAACAAAGATATTAAATCTTCAAGGGGTATCGCATTTATATACAGACAAAAAAAAACAAAGAGGATTCTTTGCTACATGGAGCAAATTTCATGAAGCAGGGCACATATATACTGTAATTCCTCGATTAAGCACCGCCTTTTTAACTAAATTGTTGAATTTGGAGAGAATCGGAGAGGGTTGGTTTCTTATAGTTAAAAAATGTAGTTTTTTGTTTAGACTTTAGAGTATAACTCCGTGAGATAAAGAAATTATGGAACTCAGTGAATGCTTACTAAGTGCTTATTTTCAAAATGTCGTCGTGGGCTTATTTTGCTGGCGGGGATTTTCTTGCAAAAAAAACTTGAAACAAGTCGAATCATGCCTTTATTGACCGCCTCGATTTATAAACGTATCTGAGAAGTTTTTTTCGTGGAGGGATATGTGTACATATGTATATTTTTTTAAAATATTTTCGAAAGTAGTTGCCTCTCCGACATATAAATGTAATCTGTAAAAATGGCATTTCAAATATAAACAACAACTTATATGGTTCGCTTGGTTTCAATCACTACTCGTGGCTAACTTGTACGGTGGAGAAACCTTCATTTAACATGTTTCGGTTAGGCGTAATTTAACGGTTGTTACCATGAGCAATACATATATATATATTTTAAAAGGAAATACACAGGAGAGGCAGGGCCTATGACTCAACAGAGTCCTGTGTACTGGAAGTTTCACCTTTCTCTCCTTTGCCATTAAGTAGGAAAAAAGGATACCTGGAGCATCCTGCCTGGTGAGGAAAGCCAATGGCATAAGCCACCAATAGCAGCAGGAGTGGTGGTATTTCACCAGGGCGTTGGGTTTAACCCAACTACCACCTTAAAATGGCATATACTGCTAAACAAGAAGCAAAGCCCCAAAGAAGGCTTGTGATGTTTATAACAAGAAAGATTTGCTATCCTGTATTTTCTCGATTACCTATTTAAAAGCACTCGGATTCGAGGTTTAGCTTTATTTGTACGGCGGTATCGTGTTTCCATTTTATATGAACAACGCGAGAAAGCCAATTATCGAAAAAGTCCGCTATTTTGCTCTTGAAAGTTGAGGCCGTAGCGCAATGGTAATGGCGTTCGGCTCTTAACCGAAAGGTCTGACCATGGTTCTAGACCATGCTAACAAAAAGTTGTTTAGCGAGCGGTTATAAATATAGTTTGATTTCATCAAAAATAACCGTAGCACAGTGGGAGCATTACACTTTGGGTCGAGGTCTTCATGATAATGCTTAATGAGCGTTCTGGGATGAAACATTTAACATTAGCCTGTGCATCCTCCAGCCGCTTCGAGTTTCAAGGCTAAAGATCTTTTGAATTTAACAAAATTAAAAGATAGAGGATAAATTGAAGCTTACAAAGTGGACTTGTTGTACCCGTTATGTACCACGAGAACAATAACATCAAAGAAATGCCGACAGTATTGAAACGTGATATTTCTTCGATGCAAAACCACAAAACACATGTAAAATATTGAACTCCAAGCGAAAAGGAAAGTTTATTTTACGTAATCCGTCGCACAAAATGATACAATATCACGCAAATATAGCTGCAGAAGATAATTTTACTAAAAAATTACCAACACAACTGGTCGGTCCCGTAATTATAAAATCATGAACACAACTAGCAGAATCCTTTGCGAAAAAACTTTGCCACAAGTAGTTCTTTTCGTTAAAAGTAAAAAGTCAACCCGCAAAGGATTCTGGTACTCGCAAATATACCATTATAGGTAAGAAGTCTTTTTACTGGCTTTTTTATCACGTCGTCAATCTGCAATTAAGTTTTTACTACCTGTGGCTTTACAAAAATGAATCTTTTTATTAATGATCTCGAAACGAACATTACAAGAGCCACGCCTAAACCAAACTATCACCACATTTGGCTACGATGTCCTTGCCTTTAACTCTTCAATGACGTGTGTGGCAATTTTTACTTTATTTCTGCGTCGTTTCTAAAGAAGATGAAGATAGATTTATGTTGTATATATGTCACCTTTTCAACGCGAATTATTTTTTTACAAAACAAAAGATTAAAGCAAAGGTGCAAAAACGTACAAACGAATTCGCGGGAAAACTAGACCACAATCGGAATATAGAAATGCGAAAACAAGAAAAATGCATCCGGTGCATATTTGCTGGCAGACCATCATGCGACTACAAAATACAGACAGCAAAGACATTCATTTCAATCAACTTATTTCCAGACCTATGTTTTCCACCGCGAAAAAAGATTTACCGACTATTCATTGACACCGATATTTCTCGTGACGTCACTTCACTTAGCATGAAATATTCATGCCAGGGGGAATCCCCACTAGAGCAACATTCCTTCGCGAGAATTGGAAAGAAGAAGAAGTTTGAAAATATTTGTTTTTAGCACGAGTCACAGTTAAACAAAGACATGTGTTCTTTTGATATTCGGTTCCATAGTTTCAAGTGTTTTTATTTCCTAAGCTCACGATATCACTTAACTGAGATATAAAGTTGAACGTGGTACTTCCAGAGATCTTTAAAAGTCTCTCTATCAACCTTAATTTCATATAAAACAACTTTATAACCTTTGAAATATCGGATGTATTTTGCAGTATCTTTCCAACTTTCTTCTTCTTCATGGCCAACGGGTTCACGCCTTTAATTTTCCTTCTTTTTGGTTTTTCGTTTTTTGGAAGAGATTTCTCTTGTAGATCTTTCAGACGAGATTTCTCATAGTCTGAAGTGATACTTGTTTTCTGCAAATCGATCTAAAAATGATTTTTGAAAATTTCATTTGAGTTAATGAAAGTAGAGAATCTCACTTTTCAGATTGCTACAAAAGAAAGACAAACAATCCTTTTGAATTTTTGAGTTCAGAATTTACCATATAAAGCTTCACCTAAAATTGAGCTCATTGAAAAACATTTTTGGGTGATATTTCTTCAAGATGGGATATATCATTAACTGTTCGAAGCGAAATGAGAGACCCAGTTCAAGAAAAAAACACAACTGATAATTTTAAAAAGGGCGCTACCCTCAAGAGACAATATACTTACTTGATCGGCTTGTTTGATTGTGTTTCTAGATGGTTTTTCCAACACAAGAGCGTTATAGTGGATGTGAAGTAAAGGAACTCCTTGAGAAGAACAAAAATACAAGTCAAATAAAAATTTAAGCTCTTAAGATTTTTTTGTCTAAAAGCATAAAAAGAAGTCAATAAAAGTTACATTTCGGAAAAGCGTGTTTTGAGTTACATTTAAAATGGAAAATTGGGAACCTGTTGTGTCATATAAGCACATAATAAACTTTAAACGTGGAAAATACAACAAATTAAGGCAATCACAACAATCCAACAAAAGAGCGATTCTTTATATTAAAGAAGTTGAGATGTCCAACCTGGAACATGCCGTAGTTGATTGCGTAACTCTTTATCCTGACTGGCGACAAAGAAATGATCTTTATTGTCTTCACCTTCAAAATAAAACCAGAAAAAAATCAATTATTGAGACAAGAATATATCTGTTTACGTCTTCACATTCATGCAATGCGGTCAAAATGTCAAAGTCAAGATGTAGAAATACTATTATTACCATTATTATTTCTGTTATTTCACCGTTTTCAAATCCTGAAAGTTTTCTACAAAGGTAGTTTCCAGATATGCGCTTTCAAAACTTCCGTCAAATTGGAAAGGATTCAAATTTTGGATATATACAATATTTCATTTTATTTTGTATTTCACTGAATATGAAAACTGAAAAGATTTTGCAAAATAACTTGTTGTTAAAATCTGTATATAAAACTATACAAGGTAATTGAGATAGTAAACCGTAAACAGTCACAAACTAATCGTGTCATAAAATGATTGATAACTGAACCCTACCCAACACGTTTTAAAACTTGCTACATAAACAAATAAAAAATGGTCATCATAACAAAAACTTTAAAAAACCAAAAGACAGCACAACACAATTACCTTTGTGTCACACGAGTTTAAATTAACTTAAAAGTTTCTTTGTAAATGCTGATATCTTAAAAACCTGCACAGCTATCAAGCTAAACTCAAAACCTTTTATTTGTACATATATGTAAGTCATCTTTAATAGTTACATAACATATAAGAAAGAATGCAAAAAATTAACAAAAAACTAACTAAGCGTTGGTGAAACTTAACACTCCACCTTATATCCACACATTTCCATAAGTGAAAACATTCATTTTGGAAGACTTTAGTCCAAACTCATTTTGTTTGCCGTAGCTGGCCGGTTATCATCATTTACATTTTTCACGTCTATTTTCCATGCTAGCATGGGTTAGACGGGGTTTCAACATATGATATTATTCCCCACAATTTTGTAGGCTTAATCATTTGGTGATTCATTGGAGCAGATGTTTTTACAGCTGGACGCCAACCCCAGTGAAAGGGAAAACAGTGGTGAGTTAACCCACGCAAGATACCAACTTTACATTTTAAACTCTGTGTATATTCAAAAAAATAAACCAGAAATACTCAAGGTTAAACTATTTACCAATGAGGCTTAAGATGCATTCCTGCGCTGACACTGCCTTCTTGTGGTTGCACTTTCGCAGTTTGTACTGTTTACAAACGAGCCCAGCCCCGTGAAGTTGCGGACCGAGGGACTTGCCCTCCTTCAGAATACAACTGGTTGTATCTTCAAATCAGTCAAGGCCGATGAAGATCACAGATGAAATAGCCAACAAAAATTTGAAATAAAATGAAAAAATGAGTACACACATTCAATTTCATGCATGACATGTGTTTCGAGGCTTTTAACAATCATATATGTATTAAATGAAAAATAAATGTCAAATGTTGTAGGAAATGCATCTTGATGAAACAAAACTCACTCATTTGTTCATCAACAAAAGTGGAAAGATACAAAGCATTGTCTCTCCTTCAATGTACTTTGCGATCTGTTCTTTAATGTTGATTTTGTATGTGAGAGCAAACTGGCAGAATGTCAAATCAACTGAACGTGAAAAAAAATAAAAAAAAACATGTTAACCTGTGTGAATGAATGAATACAATAATATTGCATAATTTAGACTTACTCAATACTTGAAAAGGTTTTCTAAAGCCATATGTTGACACAAAGAAAGAAACGTTCCTTTTGCAGCTTTTCAATCTCTTAACTCGCATATTGTTGGTGTGTTTGTTTCTACCATAAAAAATATAACCATGTTTTATTTTGCAAAATCTTCCAAAACGAAATAATCTGCAGTTACATGTCTCTCTCTCTACAATAAAAGAAAACACAACCTTGATGAAAAGTCTTGCAACTGTAAAACAAAATCAACTTATACATATATATATATAAAGTGAAGAAATGAAAATCGGTTTAGAGATTGCCGAAAAACAGAAACAAATCTTAAGAATTGCGGCAAACATGCGTTATAATGACTAATAAACTGGCAATTTTAATAGTTTTCCCGTTGTAATTTAAAAGAAAATAGTGTTTTTTTTATTTAAGTTTTAATTTGATATGAGTAGTTATTATGGCGCGCTAAACCGGCATTTATTACTATTGTTTGAAATATAGTACTATGTTATAAATATAATACTATGATTATGATTATAGTACTATGTTTTCAAAAGATAGTACTATATACACTATGTTTTCAAAAGATAGTACTATATATCCACAAATATTATACTATGTCATACTTATAGTACTATCTCTAGAATTATAATGTTATGCTACAAATATAATACTAACTATGGTTATAGTACTATCTTGTACTATAATAAGACTTGCGTGTTAGACTATAAGACTTCCGTGAAAAGGTCTTGACGTCACAATGAAAGGTCTGACTGGTCTGACTCGATTACTCCAGAACATCGGGTTGGGGAAAATTTAAAACAGGCTCTCTCTCAAATCAAAATGGCGAACAGCAACAATGACGACAAATCAATATTAATTTTATTAGCAACAAAAGCTGCATTAGGAAAGACTGTGTCTGTCAGTAACGTTAGCTATGTATATAGTTGATTCAAGAACATCTCCATCGTACCATATTTAAATAAACAAGTATTACAATTACAATTAAGCCAAAGACTGGGAAAGCGAGCTTCAATTTTACCACGTGTTAACAAGTAACATGATTGTACGCCATGATGTCATACCAAGACTTCTAAGTGATAGTACTATAATCACGACATAGTATTATATTTATGACACAGTATAAAATATATTGGAAAGATAGTACTATAATCACAACATAGTATTATATTTAGAAAGATAGTATTAAATGCCGGTTTGGCGCGCCATAAGTTATTCCCCTGACAATTAAATGTATGTGTCAAAATTTATTAAAATTTGCTAAATGTTAGGATAAGGATTCAATTGGAACAAATAAAATTATATAAGATATATTTGGACAAAGAAGTAGCTCTTTTTTCTTTTTTTTGAGTATTTGAAGAAAATTTGAATGTCAGGAATTTTTCAACCTTTTTATCCATATGAATATAATAATACAGAGTTCCTGTCTTACACCCTACAGTCTTACCATGACGATGCCTACTACAGAACGCAAAACAACCAATTTTTTTTATAGAGTTCTTAAATTTTCTTTATTTCTTATATTATTTTATTAATGAACTAGCATAAAAAGGTGAAAAGAAATAGCTAAAACAAACGAAAATAATTAAAAGAGATGCATGCTAAAAAACAAGACAAATGATAAGTTTCTAAAAAAAGATTATTTTTATAAACACACAAAAAGGGGTTTCATAACTTACTATTTACTTCTTAAAAATGCGTGAAATTTGCACGTGTTCTAATTAATGAAGTGCACGGGTTTTCTAGCTAGTTTTATATACTAGTAGTAACTCTACTCATAGTAGGTGAAATAAAATCCAACCACTTCAATTTTAATAACAACAACAACAAAATCAATTTACAACGAGCAAAAAAAAATCGCGATATAATTCATTTTCAACTTATACATGTGCTTAGTCTGAAGACCTCTTTAGTAAGACTCTATTTCAGAATTTTGTGATTGAAAGCGAGAATACACGTTTCGACTGTAGAAAACCAGAGTTCGCCAGTTAAACTGAATAAAATTTTAGACATATTATAAATTTAAATATTTTGCATGTTAATCGACCAACCATATGTTAACTATTTGTTCATGAAGTATTTAAAAGTTTTTAAACGCAAAAACAAGTTACAATACTCCACTAGAGAGTTGACTGACAAATTTATAATGGCTTATTCAACAGTTGTGGTAGCATTTATCATTTCTTTAGTATATTTAGCACATGGTAAGGCATAGTCTTAAATGTTAATCAGTGTCGATGTTAAAATCAGCCTTAAGTTTGTTTGACTTTATTATAAAAATGAACAAGTCAAAAGTTCTATCCCGTTTGGATTTCAGGACTCTTTTGCACCTTTATTTGCTACTTACATGCACCCTGAAGTTGCCATATATTATCTAAAAGGGATGTGCGATGCTAGTTACCTATTTTGATTTAAGGAAGGAAATTTTTTCTATTTTCTTTTTAATTGATAAGATGTAAAAAAACATAATTTTATTATTGTTAGAATTAATTTGCAGGTGAAACTTGCACGAGTCCAACTGCTTCTGTGTTAACATACACATCTCGTAACATTGCTTTGGCTACAGAAACAGATTACATAGCTGAATTCACAGTCTCTTGCCAAGAAGAGTCTCATCGGTTGAATTTGTATGCTGAGATTGAAAGTGGTGTCTTAGTTTCTGTAGCATACAATGATCAAAACAACCAATATCAGGTAAAGGAAATGAGTTTATAAAGTTTATATTACGATAAGTGTGTTTCAAAAGGAAATAGATAATAATTATTTACTTTACTTTTTACTTTACTGCACATTCCAATTCAGAGACTTTTCCCACATGTTTACATTTCTTCTCCATTCTTCTCTATCTTCAGTCATTGTCTCAAGCACTTCAAGTGTCAATCCAGTGTCTGTCAAGCTCTGAATTTAGGTCGGCACTCAGCATTTTCCAACGTAAAAGCTGACCATTTACTGGGCAAAGTCGGCATCAGCCTGCCGACCTCCTGATCCGAATATCTTGGCATGCCGACCTTAAAAAGATAAACAGTTGTTTTTTGCCGACCTTACTTAACTTTTATAACGCAATTATTACGTTTCAAAAAGTTTGTTACGCAACGTAAAACATAGTAAAGGCCCATTTCCACTTCAAACGCAATTCGCAAATCGCATGCGATCCTTTGTTTAAAATTCGCTTGTGGTTGTTCGTAAATCGCATGCGGTTGTACGCAATGTGATTTTGAACTGTTCGCAACGTTTGATTTTTTGCGAACATTTGGATGCGAACGAGAGTCACATGTTAAAGAGTAACCAATCATAACTCAGCTTTACCAAACACAAACACGCCAAAATTTAAAGACTTTATTTGGAACTCAGTGACAGTTATTTCCAATAAGTAAAATGACGATGAGCGCGAAGATTGAGTGGACTACTGAACTTGTAGAATTATTAATTGAAAGTGTGCGTTCAAACGAAGTTGTTTGGGATACAAGCAGTGGAAATTATAAAAACAAAAATGCACAGGAATATTTCATAATCTTCCTGTGTTGTCTCCTTTGTATTAAAAGTAATAACAAAAGTCTTCAAAATTCAGCCATCTCGTTTTAAAATATTCTTTTCGTTAGGTGTCAATTTTTTAATATGTTTTTTTTGCAGATAAATGTGATTAAATTTGATTGGCTCACCAAACAATAGGAATTCGTGCGAGCAAGGTTTAAGTGTGTATTGAATTCGCAGGCGCTCGCAAATTGAAAAATTGCGTTTGAAGTGGAAATGGGCCTTTAGGAGGAAGATTTTCAAAGAGAACCGACAGACATGTTTACAAGCGATACCACAGGTTGTTTAAAAGTTCCATTCAACTTAGAGACAGATAAATGCAGAAGAACTATGCTGCATTCCATGAAAGAAAAAAAAGATCAATACACAAAGAAACAATCAGTTTTGTTTACAAAAGAGAATGAAAAAACATTTTCTATGACATACGCATTTAGAAAAAAGAGCAAAACTTGGTTTCAGTTGTATAAATCTGAGCATGCTGTGTCTTCATCCTAACCCCCTAATGACCTGACGTGTCAAAGAAGCCGTCATATCGCAGTAACCATTTGGACCTATACCACAAGTTACTCGTCCCTAAAGGGACCAGTCACTACACTAAATTATGTATCCTAGACGATACATAACTACTTTTTCACTGCGGCAGAGGGCGGACCAATGCTGGAATGACATAAAGCAATCAGCACATTGGAGAGAAGCTCATATTAAGATATAACATTAAATATTAACGTGCGAATAAAGCATTTTTAAATAAGACGTATATGTTCTTAAAGATTACATTAAATCATGCGGATAAAGTATTGAAAGCAACATGATTGATCGAAGTTATCGAAGATTACAAATATCATTTTGTTTCTATATTTCACTACTCGAGCTCGCCTTAAAGTAGAGCGCTTGAACCCTCCAACGAGCTGCAGACTATCTGACCCAGCATTGGTGCGCATTCACCCGCAGTATAGATGTTTTCCGCAGTTTGGTTTAGCTTCTGGGCTGGCCTTCTCCACTGAATTAGTAGAGATGGTTTCAGGTGACTCTGGTCCATAGAGACATTCAGGTCACCGCCAAATCGGTCGGTTGCATTTTATACGTCAGGGCATTTTATCATGTGGAGAGAGCCGGCAACAGCTTGAGTAGTGATTAACAAACACATTGCAGGGAGGCATAAAAATATGGCAAGTGACAATGAATGAACTTTATATTGCACATGATGACCTTAGACGAACTTCGTTTGGTAACGCAAACAAATTTGCAAATCACTTTTGAACAATTAGTTGGAGCACTGCAGCGGGAGTCTACTAGACTAGCTATATAACCCGTTGAAATTGCACTCATTAATATTCAAGAAACAGACTGTATATAGAGAACAAACTTGCTACAAACAATCTTTTTTTATTTCAAAATTCACCGTATTTACCCCGTTAAATACGTAATGTTTTCGAATTAATGCACTACTTCCATTCATAACAAATTTGAATATGACTTGTGCTTAACTGTGAGAACTTCCATCTTTTCCCTAGAGCGATTGGTAATCGTTAAGATTTGGCATATTTAATTTATAATGTGCTGACCTGTACTAGGCCTTAGAGCTGCAATGCCGACCTAATATAGGGCCTAGGTCGGCAAAATTTTGATCTCTATTATTTTGAATTCAGAGGACTGCTTTGATTATTTGGTCCGCCCAACGTTTTGGAGGTTGACTTCTTTTTCTTTTCTTGTTGAATTCACCTTTCATGACTTTTTTCACAAGATTAGGTCCTGGTATATGTATTTAGAATCTGTATCTAGTTATTAACTAATAATATTAATGTTAATAAATAATTACCACCTAATTATTCTTAATTATTATTTGTGCCAATTTTTATATTTAGAGGATTGATACTGTACAGTAATATTATTAAAGTTTTCCTTATTTATTGGAACTTGAAGCTTTACCTTAACATGCCATATATAAACATACCTGTTAGCGTAAGAACTATACACATTCTTCATCAATATTTCACGTTATTTTGGTTTCTGGTTTGGTTTCCTTTCCAATTAATTTAGACTGATTTTTTCTTCCTCCAGATATTTTAAAACTTAATTTATGGCAGTTATTTACATTGTTCTTCTTGATTCCAATTTTAGCAATACAATATTTTGATACCTTTAGGTCAGCTGGGCTAAGCCTCACGAAAAAGCTATCATTGGGAAGATTCCGGTCAAAATATTTAACAACGAAGGGGTTGGAGCTTATAGGAAGGTAGTTATTTATTTGTTATTTATTTTATAATTAGTTATTATTATTATAATTAGTTATTTTGAATTTTGATTTGTGAGAATATATTTGTTGTTAAAATATGTAATGCCTAATTTTGTGATTTTTGAGTGAAAGTGAAATTTTATTGCCAAATGATTCAGTAAAGATATTCCCAGGCACAACGCAACAATGAAGATGTGAACGAAGTTGCTCCATTCCTCACTATCAACATTCACCATCCAGTATGTCTTCTTTTTTTCAATTATCAACATCCATGTCATCCTTGGCTTGCAAAACAGCTACGTTAAGGGAAGAAAAATTGGCAAATTTGTGAAAACATTAAATTCCTCCAATGTTCTCTTTTGTTCATTTGCTGATATTTTTTTTAATAAGGCTCCGAGAACTCTAAATTAAGCATTATCGTAAAGACCTCGACCCAGAGTTTTAGTGTATTTAATTGCTCCCATTTGTGCTACGGTTATTTTTGATGAAATACGGCGTTGCTTATTTATAACCGCTCACTACACGACTTTGTGATAGCATGGTCTCGAACCCAAAACCTTTGGGTTAAGAGGTGAACGCCTTACCATTGTGCTATCACCAGAGCTCTTTTTGTATAACCAAAATCCAGTTGTTTTTTTCCCGCGAACATCCAGACTTTGGAACTCCCTTCCTTCTACATGCTTTCCATCGGTCTATAACCTTCAACTGTTCAAATCAAACGTTCATCGATATCTGAAAACTGCGTCACTTTCCCTGTAACTTTTCTAGCTCTTTACACTCAAGTGGCCTTTAGGGCCTTGTTCTGAGCAACTACAATAATAAAAAAAAATTGAATCAAGTTGAAATCAATGGACTTGTAGATGTATTGCATTCCACCAAATTAATTCCTACCAAAATTTCTAAGCCTTAATTAAGAAAACTTCAGAGGTTGTTGTCGTCCTTCTCTTCAAGTAATTGTTATTTTCCAGGGAGTGAGTAGAGAAGGTTTATTCGTGCAGACCGAGTTTCTGGCTGTGGTGTCGGCTTTGTTCATTTGGTGGGTGGCGAACTCAATGAGAAGTCAAATCATGGAGTGAAAAGACATTTTAGAATTGTTTTGTACATGTCTTCTTTGAATTAAAAACGTTAAATCCTTTAAAAATAATTTTTTTATTCAATTTTTGTTGAAAAAAATTGTACTTTTTCTCTCAAACTCTCATTTTGTCATCAACTCTTTATTTTGTGAGGATTTCAAGACATGTTGATCAACGGAACGAAATTGATGTATACGTGCATATATACAGTATAATCCGGGTATCTCGATTTTTTTTTGAAATCCCCTTGATAACTCGAACCATTTTCTTGGTCACATTGGCAGTTCGAGTTATCGGGAGTATACTGTATATGATGATTTTTGAATGCAGAAGATGGTCAAGTAAGTCGTCAATGAACAAAAGTATTGTTAGTGAACATAGAACCTTTTGGCACACTAATGTGATTTTATTTAGTTTATGATCGGACGACAGTGAAATAAATAGTCTGGAACCATGGCAACTCATTGCACGTATTTCACAGGATAGTTTGTTTAAGAGAGTGCCATGGATTATAGTGCCAAATGTTTTTGAGAATTTGTGATGAAATACAGGACAAATAATTTTTTCTTACAAACGCTGAAGTATTTTATCTTACAAATTATGTCAAATATACTTTGCTGTCAACTTGATCGTGCAATTCGTCACTCGTTTCCAGAAAAAGGTTAGGAAATAATATCAATGAAAGAAAGGCAATTAAAGTCACTGTTATGATCAACGTTATCAGCAACCCAACTGAACGAAGCCTGATGAGTGCTACATATGTGGATATTTCAGATTTTGTTTGAATTGTTAAACGTTTTGACTGTTCACACTTGAATAGTATACAATTCACAATATGAGAATTTCTCAAACTAAGACTTCTCAAACCGCCCTCTTCTTTTACAATGTCGTTCATTAATCTGAAACTTTTTCATACAAGCGATATGATATTTCGCTTCCTTGGCAACAAGATCAACAAAAGGTTCTAACTAAGCGATACTTTGTTACCCCACCATCATCTCTTTGTGATCTTACTTTCGTTTTTCTCATAGTTGGAAAGTCTTTCCATATAACGCAAGTTTATTCTTTTCTTTGCAGTTATAATCCTTAAGCAAAAATTACATTGCAACTTTGCGCGCATTTACAACTGCAAATTTGTTTTTTGAAGTTAATATTGTTGGGCAAATCACTTCATCTATGGACTATTTTTTATTATAATTATTATTATTATTCATCTTTATACAGGTTAGCTTTTTCAGCGGTACAAATAATGTATAATGCTGGTATCAATAAAGCGCCTGTGTAAAATAAACAAAACAAATGTATAATATATCATTTCAATGAAAATGGACAAAGGGCAAAAAATAAATAAATATTTGATTAATTGAATTAACTTGAAGAGTGGTACAGATTGAGGAAGGTGTGAAAAAATTAGATTCAAAATCATGCTAAACTCAGAAATCAAAAGCGTTCAATAAAATTCTAAAAATAACAAAACTTTTTTCAATGCGGATGGTCGTATCCAGGCTATTAAAAACTAAGACTCCCTGATAACGGGACATTTTCCTGCCCATTTCAGTTCTTATTTTTGGAAGCTTCAGTTTTGTGCCGCAACTCCTTGTGCCAATCGAGTGGTTAACAAATTGCAGGCATGCAACTCGGCATGTTTTTCATGTTTTTTGGAATGTTTTCATGTTTTTATTATTATTATTTAAAAATATTTATACAGGATTAAAAACTTCAGTACAAAATAAATTGACACTGTTATCAATGCTTGTCCTGTTTCTAGAATATATATTAATAAAATCTATAATTAGTTAAAAAAAAATAAATAAATAAAATATTACCGGTAAAAACATATATACACGTTACATTACAATCATTTAAAATATTCACACAATAGATCCTTAAATTTTAAAATACTTTCGGTTTTCCGTATAGAAATTGGTAGCTCATTGTACAACTTCGCTCCAGCATAGTAAAATGATTTTTGTGCATAAGCCAGCTTAACTTTTGGTAATTTTATTGAAAATTTGTTGTTTCTCGTATTACTATTATGTACTTGTAATTCAAAGTAGTTCTTGTAATTTGAGCACACACTTCCATCCAGGCATTTACGAATGACAACACACGCTTGTTTCATTATTTCGGAATGAATATCTTTAATTTGCACTCTATGTGAAATTACTGTTGCTGCACGTTTTTCGATTGAGTGGAGTTTCTCCTTTTTGTGTTTTGTATACGTTAAGCTAACTGTCACACTATATGTTAACAACGGAACAATCATCATAACATACACTTTCTTAGCAGCATCAGTTGTTAAGTTGTGCCTCATTTGACTGAGCAAGCATAACCTACTACTAGCTTTTTTATAGTTGGAATCGAAGTTTAGTTGGAGAGATAGGTAGTTGTCAAGTATAATACCTAAGTATTTATATTTTAGGACAAAGTTAATAAGAGTTCCTTGGTAGGTTAGGGTTAAGTCTTTGTTGGCATTGGTGATTCTTTTAGGAGTGCCGAAAAGCATTGACTCTGTCTTACCCTTCTTCAAATTGATGACCAATTCGTTGATGTTGAAGTAGCCTTCAAGGTGTTGGAGATCTTCTGACAGTGAGTTTTCAATAGTTTCAATGTTTTTGTGTGAAAAATAAATGACCGTATCGTCAGCATACAAAACAACTTTGGCATGTACAAGTTGTTCAGGTAAGTTGTCAATAAATATAACGAACAGTAAAGGTCCTAATATTGACCCTTGTGGCACTCCGCTATAGATAGACGTTTTATCGGAGTGTGTACCTTGGATGTCGACTAACTGACTACGCTGAAAAAGATAGTCCTCGAACCACTTTAATTCGTTATTTTGAATACCATAAGATGCCAATTTATTCAAAAGCACACTATGACTTAACGTGTCAAAGGCTTTTGACAGGTCAATAAAAACTGCGCCTACCATATTTCCTTTGTCGACTTCTCTTCTAATGTCATCAGTTAGCAAAGTTGCAGCACCTTTAGTGGATCGTTTCAAACGGTAACCGAATTGGAAACCAGCATTTTAGCATTTTTTTTGCTGAAATATCATGTTTTGTCAAACTTGTCAAACAATTTTTTTGTAATAACTAAATTGAACTCATTCTTGATAATACAGTACTGTGCAAGCACAACTGTCATTCATTTTGGCCGTTTTCTTTAGGTTAACTCTCAGTATTGTTCATTTTATTCTTGTGTAGATTGTTTAAGTTGTTATAATTCATCCATTCTTTCACCTAGTAAAATGTAAATAAAAAATGGGTAAAACAAAGTTCCAGACATCATGGCAACAAAATGGACCATAGTTGGTAAGAGATAAATCAAATGTTTACTTGGCACGTTGTACAGCCTGCAATTCGTCATTGAATGTGGAGTTTGGAATTGGTGTAATCCAAAGGCATGAAAAAGTTGATAAACATTTGAAAAGATTGAACAATGCAAATTCTCAAGCTACTTTTGCCTCCAGTGGTCAAGATTTTTTCATGAAAAGAGGAAATACGAAAGTTGTACTAACAAGTGAGCAACAGTAGTGGAAAAGTAAAGTATGTCATACAATTTGCAAGGGAGCAAGGGAGTTCTGGCAATTAAAAGGCTATGCTATAATATTTGTAGAACTCTAAAGCCTGGCGCATTGAAGAAAATCTTAAATATAAAAGATGATGATTCTACAGACAGTCTGATTGATGTAGTAGCGGAAGAGTTTAAACTCTTTCAACTTGAAAAGATCCCATCTGCCTTTTATGAAGCAAAGCCAAAAGAGAAGAAGAGAGAAGTGTATTCCTATTGGAAATACGCATATGGTTTACTTGACGTGGCAGCAACCGATACTGACAACGATTCAAAATATGTTCGTATAGATCATTTTTGGAGAAATGTTGGCGGTATTATTGACATTGAAGAAAGACCCAAGTATTTGAAACTGGTTACGTTTGTGAACCTTATTCTTACGCTTTCTCACGGAAACGCTGATCCAGAAAGAGGATTTTCAATCACGAAGCAGCATCTCAAATTACATGGAAACAAGACAGATGAGGATACTTTAAATGCATTACGAAATGTGAAGGATTACCTTGTTCGAAACGGAGGTTCTGAGAACTTTGAGGTGACCATAGACCTAATTTCAAAATTTAAGGATTCGCATGCACAATATGAGATCTACAAAGCAGAAAAAGAACAATTGGAACGTAGATTGTTGGAAGATACTACGACCAAGAAAAAGGAAACGGAAAACCAAGACAGGCTTGCAGATATCGAGAGAGATATCGGGGTACTTCAAAACGGTATAAAGATGGCTGAAAAAATCATTAAAGAGGGAAACGAAGAAGTTCAATTACATCTTTTGAAGAAAGTTTTGAACCGCAATGGACTTATTCAATCGAACATGAAGGTAGCTACAGGTGTGAAAAGAAAAGAAGAACTGTCTTTAGAGATCCGAGAACTCGAAAAGAAAAGAGCGAGAGTTGTTGAAAATTCTTGAATTGTTCTTTGTGAACTGTGAAACTTTGTTCTTGATAAGAGTTGACGTTCATATTTTTGGTTAATCTTTATTATTTCTGTTAGATTCGATTACGTGTGAGATTATGTTACGTTAAGTGTGAGAATTTCTGTTTCACCAATTTTTTAACTTATGTTTGTATATACTTTAGAGGTTTATCAAAGTTATATATGTTAATATTTCATCACTTGTGTTTAAAAATAGAGGGTCGCCACTCATTCTTATAACGAGAAAGTTTTTTTGATAACTAAGAATCATAATCGCTATTTCCTCGATTTTTACAACTTGTACAAGGTGATATTTTTAAAAATTGGTTCTGGTTATTATTTTCTTGCAGAACTGACTAGATTATCATGTATATGTCAATATTTTGTTTGATCACTTTATTAGGGAAACTTCACAGAATGTTTGTAAATTTGTGTATGCTTTTGAAATTATGACTTTAAATGTCAGGTTTTTCATCGTCATATTTTCTGATGGGGGCTAAAATTAGTATGTTTTTCTGTTGAAAATCATGTTTTATGAAAGTTTTTGTCATGTTTTTATGTCATGTTTTCTTATTTTTCTGAGTTGCATGCCTGAAATTGATATTCTTCATGGTTGTCAGTTAATCCGTTGATAGCTTTAAACACGTCGACTGCTATCTTTCGTTTACGTTGAACACTAATCGTTAATCGAACTCGACTCTTCTTTTATGATCACTTTTGCTTTCTTATGAATTGATTCAAACTTTTGTGCCCATGTATTGCTTATTCCACTATACACAGGGTAGCAGTAGAAAAATAAGGGACGTATCATTGCGTTGAATATTGTGTCTGCAATAGATGGTGAGATTTTGAACCGAATCTTTCTCAAACGATTTATGCGTGATCTAATCCTGCTGTACACAGATTGAAAATGACTGTGTAAGTTTAGATGATTATCAAGTTTGATATCAAGGTACTCGTACGATTCAGGTTGGTTGATTAAGTGATTTTCGATCTTTATTACTGCTGGTTGCTGATTTGGTTTTCTCGTAGAGAAGATCACAAACTTAGTCTTTCCCATTTTAGGGTTTAGAATAAGACAGTTCTCCTTCATCCATTGCTGAATCGCATCGGCAGATCGTTAATCAGTAAAACAAATAGTAAAGGATATATGTATGAGACACGATAGGAATAACCCACAAAATATTTTTTTGTGATTTGAATTTTTGGCTGGCCCTAAGGCATGTGCTTTGTTTGCCTTATGGTTAATCTGGCACTGGCATTGCTACATAGCACTGTAATAAAAGCTGTACAAATTTCTCAAGAAATGTTTTCGTTCCTCACAAAAACTAATGAAAGTACGACAATGTGCAGTGACCATCACAAACACATTTAGTCATGACTCAGCTTAAGAAAAGAAATTTGCACGTGCATATGCAAGGTTGACAACAGAAAATTCCTGCAGGAAATCTAAAAAACGTTTTCCAAACAAACAACTTAAAAGAAGGTTTAAACGGATCAAAAACATTTAAAAGCATGTCGTTCTCGAATCTGCGTGTAAAGTCTTAAAAATGTAAGTACTAACCATAACTTTTATTTTTTACAACTTTGGAGGGAATGGAGACAGCTAAATGGGGCCTTTTCACGAGTTGTATTTTGATTTAAAAGTCATTCGGTTTTTAATGTGTTACCTTTATCTTAGAAGTAATGAGTGCATTTTGCACAGGGCTTATATACATATCTATTATTACACGAAATGTAAACGGTTTGGTAATTGACGCGGTTGGCTTTAATCGGGTCAGTAAAAACAGCCCTTAATTCTGACCGACGTTATTTTAACCAGCGTTTTTATTGTAGTTGCTCAAAACAAGGCCTTAAAAAAGACCGCTTTTGAGTAAAGCAATTTTAAGATTTCGATGAACATTTGATTTGAACAGTTGAAGGTTATAGTCCGAAGGAAAGCATGTAGATGAAAGGGAGTTCCAAAGTCTAGATGTTCGCGCGAAAAAACTGTTTTTGTAGAAATCCCTGCGACAATTTGGAATGCAGAAAGGACTGTTTTAGCAGGAATCGGGAGTCGTAAAACAAATTATTTTTTTCAATAAGTTCCACTAAGGTCTGGCTAACTAAAGTCTCAAAAACTTTGTTTAAAATGGAAATGAGACTAATCGATCTATAATTACAAGGATTAGATCGGTCACGAAAAATTAAAAAAATGGAATAACGGAGGCAAAGTTCCAGAATGAACGAAAACAAGATTCATCTAAACACCTTTTATAAACAGCACACAAAACAGGAGCTAACTCGGTAGAACACCTTTGAAGAACAATTACAGAAATTCCATCAAGTCATGTAGCTTTATTAGAATCCATTTTGGAAATAACCTTGGAAACGTTATCAGGAGGTAAATTAAATTGAGAGCCTCTCTACCAAAGGTCGAACAATTTTGACCCTTATTGGTATTTCGAGTCCACCTTGCGCTAAGGGCGAAGGCAAGGATCACGGGATGCCTTCGTCAAACACGTGAACAACAAATAAACAGTGTAAAGTTAAACCCGTTCTATCGGGATAAAATCAGATGGTGTTGTTGATAAAAATGTTTTTATGCAAATTCGCGTTAATTTCTGGCACTCTAAAAGCATATCCGCTTACATTCGCGTAATAAGGTTCATGCAAGTTCAGCGTAAGTTAAGGCTCAAATTCACAAAAATCACATTGAGCTTATGTTTAAAAGCATAGTGTGTGCATAGTGCAATCCTACGTACCGGATGAAACTGAACATTATTTGTCATTGCGTCCTGAATTTTAACAAAGAAGGTGGTAGTCATGCAAAAACGTGTTTTTGACAAAACTTTCAGGATTGATTTAAGTTACATTTCATGTGGTTAGGGACTGTCAAGGAATCATTTTCAAAAAAAAAGAATTAAAAAATTTTCTTTACAAAATCCATAATGGCGAAAAAATAGTCAGAAAATAGCCAAAAATCGACAAATTTGTGACAAGAAAACTTTCGAACACATTCATTAACCACGATGAAACTTTCCATGTTTGCAGATGCATACTAGACGAATAATTTAACAGATAGATTATTTGTTATTCTGGATATATCTTGTGAAATTACAAATTGTGGGCTCATATTTGTTTTTTATGTGATTTTTCATGTAATTTTTAACTTTGATGATTTGCTCAGGGAGAACAAAAAGGTAATATACAAATTCTATCTGTTAAATTATACATATAGTAAAAATGAGTTCACACTGAAAATTTCATGTCAAAACCTCAGAAGATATCATTTTTCTAGTGGTCTTTTAAAAATTAACTTTTGGGAAAAACACACTCGTATTCATGTATGCCAACTCTAACATATGACCATTGACATGAAAACATAAAGTGAGATCGGAAAAGTGCATTTAGATCGAAAAACAAGAAAAAAACCAAAGTAGATAATGGGGTTCAAATCATTTGATACAGTAACTAAGGGCGTTGCTAAGGAATGTTTTAGGGAATCCTTGAGAAACAACGAAGAAGAGTAAAAACAACGAAGAAACAACGAAGAAGAGTAAAAACAACGAAGAAACAACGAAGAAGAGTAAAAACAACGAAGAGTACAACGAAGAAGAGTATGAATTTTATCTTTTAGTTGATAAAACCACTTCTGGAGGGTAGAGTAAAGGCTGAAGAAGTGAAATTGCTAAAAAGATAATTTGAAATTTTTTTATATTTTTCATGATTTTTTGTATGACCTCCACCTTAATCCATTTTTGAAATGGAGTAAATAAAATTTAAAAAACGGTTGAATAAATGGAATCGACAAAAACAAGGGGCTGTATTCAGAACTACTCAAAGGCGCCGGAAACATTTTGAGGCCAGCGGGAATAGCGGCTCAAAAGGGGAACATTTCTAATGATTATAAAAAAACTATGAATCAATAAAAACAGAAACACAATGTCCTCGTTATTAATATCTCAAAAGATCTAAAATTTAAAAAATGTGGTATGACTAACCCAGAAAAAAGATATATGCATATGTTCATCAATACTTGTTTGGTACGTGTTCAGTTCAGTTCAAAATATCAATGTCCTCGGCATCATCGATTGCTTCATCGAGGATCAAGTAAGGAGGGCAAGCCTTTTGTATATCTGTCTCATCAGGAACGAACGGATTTTCCTCTGTGCCGTTGAGCAATTGTTACTGGGCCTTTAGCATTTCCTGTTCCGAGCTGCATGGCATACCTGGTTTAAAACACGTTATTTCTTCATCCTGACTGCCGTCAGTAGCAACTGAGACTTCACATGCGAACTGTCTATTCTTCTGTAATTCATAGCAAAAGATTATGGGTGTTTATAATGAACCATAAATTCTTGACATAATATGTTCCCGATTTAGCCTCCATAAGGGTTTAAGTAAACACGAAATTTGAGCAATTCAATGATGGGGGCTTATTCGAGGGGAGAGCTTATTCGAGAGAGGGGGGGGGGGGGGGGGTCAATTCGAGGATTAACGGTTTGTTGTCAAAATAAGATTTATCTCATTTAATTAGTTGTTTTACTAGTAATGTTATTAGAGTCTTATTTTAGGAATTTGAAAATGCCGAAAATGAGTAATTTTTTATTTGACTCATTTTTTTAGGCAAAAAAGGGTAATTATTTCATATTTTTTAAATCATGGGAACTATAAAAGCGTTATACTTGAAATTTTGAATACATGTTCTTTATAGTTATATTTATTTTTTATAAATTTATGCGAATTATGATGTTTATTTACGATGTCAAATTTTAGATTTCAGAATTTTACTGTAAAATATTCTAAAATTAACGGGAAAATAAAGAGAAAAATGACTGCTACAAGCCTATGAAAAATCTTTGAAAAATCTCTACAAAAATAACCTCTATGCAAAAAAATCTTTTTACATGATGTTATCACATAAGTGGCAAATGTTTTTCATATACTGCTTGCAAACTATAACTTTCTATAATTCTAAATTTTGGGAATCATTTTTATCCAAAATTGCAAGAAATGTATAATTTAGTGACCGGAATATTTTTTCATGATTTTTGTTATAGAACTTTAATCAACTTAAAGACGATAAAAAGACAATATGGAGAAGGCCTAAAAACATTATAACCTAAAGCATGTAATTTACTGACTGAAAAAGGAAAAAATAGCAAATTACAAACTATGTAGACAAAATAAAAGTGGATTTCTAAGGTGGAAGCTTAAATATTTTGTTAATAATTTTATTGCAAAAGACTAGAGTAAAAATGGAATTTACTAGAAGTTATTTTTTCATTTAAAAAAAAGTTCGGATATTAGAATTTTTTCTCATTCTCTTTGGGTTTTTTGGTCTATTTTTTGTAGACATGCGTAGGAGCTTAGAAACCAACAGAGCGGAAATCTCCTTTCTGTTGTGGTTTCAACGAGGTATAAAGTGTTGCACTTTGACAAATGCTTCCACCTTGACTATTATAACTTTTATGAAGGAGTAAATTTTATGATTGGTACCAAGCGAGGATTATATAATACACGTTTTTTATAAGCATGAGGAGAAATCGGCTCCAGCCTCATTTATGCTGAGCGTTTTAACAATTTCAGGCTCAATATATGCTTATATTTACATTTCAAAAATGAAATGAAGTAGTAAAACGAAGTAGAAAGAATTTATCTATTTGAATTTATTGATTCATTGATTCTTGAACCACTTTAACTGAACTATTTAACAATGATTGAACTTGATATGGACTATGATAAACGTTAAAGAATAGTTATAAAAATACTTATTTTCACTTTTTACCTTTTTTATGTAATAATAGAAAGAACGTTATTTTCCAAATTATGTTTTTCTTCATTTGTTCATACCTTCGTGAGGCTCAGTACATGCTTAAGGTTCGCTTAATATTTTTGATACTTTCAGCCTCAATATGCTTATAGCTGTTATGCTTATAAAAAAAGGTGTTGACATTAAAACATTAAAATGCAACTTTTTCTTATTTTCTTCCATAATTGAAACAAACTATGAATGTTTTAATAAAAATAAACATTTTTGAAATTTTATCAAACTCCCAAATATCATATTTAAAGAAATTACGCTTCTCTAAAACCGAACCCTCGTCTTGCGCGACCGCTAATTGTAGTGTAGTCAACACGGATGGTTTCTAATGAATTCATAACGAAGCACATGTTTCCTTCTCCAGAAATGTTGACTTCACTTCACTTACTTAGGCCGAGCTCTCTCTCGCGCCAATGTTGTCAGTTTCCTCCATCCAATCCTATCCATCTTAACAGTCTTCAGTTCCTTCGTGTTCTCTATTCCAGTGCCATCTTTCAAATTGTTTATGTATGTGACTGCTCTTCTTCCCACGTTCGATCTTCCTTGTATAGGTTTCCACAGTATCACTTTTGACGCTTCCTCTTCTGGATGTCTTATACAACTGGCCAGTTTCAGTCTGGGAAAGGCCACCTTGGATGAAACAGGTGGTAAACTACCATACAGCTGCACATTGGTCATCTTCTCCTTCCATGACACGTCATATGCCATTCTCAACATTCTGGTGTAAGCAACATCCAGACATTTTCTGAGTGCTTTTGTGAGAGTCCACGTCTCTGCTCCGTAGAGTAATATCGATTCTACTGTTGCTAGGAAAAGCCTTTCCTTGATCACTTTCTTTATACCTGATTTCCAGATTTTCCGCAGTTTGTGACAAGCAACCCACGCTAAAGCCTTTCGGATTTTAATATCCTTCACAGTGCTCTTCATCCAACCACCAAGGTATTTGAAGTTGTCAACCACCTTTATAGCTTTTCCATTTACAGACTTAATTGGGGTTATATCCTGATTGAAAATCACAAAATCTATGTCTGTGATAACAACTGGTGGATGGCGTCGACTTCTTCTCTTTTCAATTGTCAGACCAAGTTCTTCTTCTTTTCCCTTCTTTTTAGTCCAACACAATAGCAAATAGGAATGGTGCAAGTGTGTCTCCTTGGAGTACCCCTGGTACGATTTCAAACCATTCTGTCTCCCCATCTGGTGTTATAACATTTGCACGTGTTTTACTGTACATTGCTTTGATGGTATTGAGTAAGTTGACAGGAACATCATAGACTTTGAGAATTTCCATCATCCTATCACGGTGGATACTGTTGAATGCCTTACGGAAATCTACAAATATGATTGCTGCTTTCAGATTACGACTTTTCACTCCTTCTATTACTCTTTGCAATGTCAGAATATGTGCTGTGGTGGACCTTCCTGGTCTAAAACCATTTTGATTGGGTCTGAGATGTCTGTCTATAAGAGGTCTTATTCGGTTCAGAATCAGCTTGTTGGTTACTTTGGCGGCTATTGCTGACAAGGCTATCCCTCTATAGTTGTTAGTGTTGTTAAGTGAATGGAGAACTGGTTGTAGCGGATATCGCCCTTCATCTAGATCACCATCAACAACTGGTTTCCTGCCAAGTAACTCTTTAAAGTGTAAATACCACTTGTCGATTCTATCCTTTGTATTGCTTCCCTTGATGATGCCTTTCTTTGCTGTCTTTCTACCAGTGATTTGGTTGATGAGTTTCCAGCTCTCACCGTGACTAGATCTCACATCTGCCTGCTCAACACTTCTTATTGCACTTGCTAGTTCTTCCTCTGTAACTGTGTTGTATGTCTTCTGTAGTTTCCCTTTCTCAATTTGCAGTTTCTCCCTATTACTTTCAGTTGATCTTTTATTATACACATCTGTAGCAATTTGCACTCTCTTTCTGGCTTTCTCAATTCGAGGATCAGAAGATGTTGGTTTCTTTTTCTTACGCTTTTTGACTGGTAGGTACTGCTTTGCTGCTTCCTCTGTAGCTTTCATAAGATGAGCATATGTCTCTGTAAGGCTTTCATCTTCCTGGCATAGTTCCTGGTATCTGTTGTGCACCGAAATACTGTACAGGTTGCTGATATTGTTGTCCTTTAACATACTCCAGTCGTAATTGGGTTTGTGTGGTGGTGCTCTACCCATCCTCAGACTGAGTTTGACTTTTGCTGTAAAGATTCTATTGTCTGAGCCCATGCTACTGAAGCTGTTATAGGCTTCACAATCCTTCACTGAGTTTCTCTATTTCTTATTTACAAGAATGAAGTCTACTTGAGATTTATGCCCAGACATGTCTGATATGAACATCCAAAGCTTTCCCTGCTTCTTTTGAAAGCTAGTCTTAGCTACTATGAGGTCATTTTCTCGAACAATGTCTTTCATTTCATTGCCGTTCTTATTTGTTTTCTCATGAAAGGTGAACATTCCAGCTTCCATACCCAGGTGAACATTGAAGTCTCCAACTATCAGGAAATTGTGTTTTGGCACCCCTAATATGGCAGCGCTCAGATTGTCATAGTGCTCTTCCGATTCATTGCTTCCTTCCACAGGTGAGTAGTGAACGATAATGGTGACTACTGGATTACCATTGAAGTGGGCAATGATGATTCTTTCATTCCAAGGAATAATTTCGGACAGTGCACTTTCTATGGATTTGTCTATCATCAGTCCTACACCCCCCCCAGCTGCAGCATTGTTTGAATTTCGTCATGCCGAAGATGTTACTAGGAGGTGGCTGTCAATGTTTGTGTAAAGCACTGAATCTTCGCGTACAATTTTATGATCAACAAACCCTAATATCTTGATAATTTGGGCTTTGCAGTTGTAAGTAAGTTCCTGTTGTTTACTTTCAAGTCTTATGGTTCTTACATTTTTCGATGCTACATTTATGTTGCTTGCAGCTCGGCAGTTTCGTCTTAGATTTGCTCTCATTACACATATCCCTTCCTTTTGGGTTTAGAGATATGCGGTCATCTACTCTAGCATCACTTGAGCTATGAACTTTACTTAGACGAGTTGAATTAGGGCCGCCCCTAGGAGCTTTGGATTTAACTTTCATTTTTGGCGTTTCGATTGCTTAGTTAGACCAGCAGGGTCGCAACTCCTCTGTGGTCGCAGTTTCCATCTAGCTAGGAATGATTGTGTCGTCTCCATTGTCTTTTTTGGATCCTTTGCAGACCACCCATGCTGCCGGTACCTTCGATTTTTTGTCATTGAGGTTTACTCCTCTAGTGATTAAGATTTTGTCAGGCTCCTACCCTTTGACCTGTCTGGCTAGGTTAAACCTATCAGAAAATTTCTTTCTGCCAGCATAGCTCTCAAGGTTATAGGAGCACGCAAGCCACTTTACCACGGCAAGGTGCTTAATCATAAAGTAGAACATGTTGAGAAAGAAATGTTGAAATGAATGAGAAAACTTTAAATTGTTGTTTATTCATTCATTCATGGCATTTTCACTACGACACAGTACTGCTCCCGCGTCCCTGGAACTCCCGCAAAACTTGAAGATTATGTTTTTGATGATGTCATGCAAAAAATACTTTTGACTTATTAGCGGTGCTTTCATGCTGATTAATGAATTGAGAAATCATTAAGCAATTATTTGCCCGCAGAAATATGAATTGAATAATTAGTCCTGTAGCAAGGTTTATGATCCCGTCAGTATTACTACTTTCGACAATTCCAATTGCCTGATCTCCCTCCCACAATTAACAACAGTTTAAAGACAACTTTTCCAGATGATTTCATCAATTCAATTTGTTTGTTAAAGAGCTAACTTCGATTCTTTTAAAGCTACCAGTGAATACCCCTTAAAACACAAGTTATGTTTAGTGGCCTGGGAAATTCATGAATTGGTTCGATGTTTTAAAATACAAGTTTTCAAAACCTCTTATAAATAAGCTTTTAGAAAATGTCTAAATTTGATGCTTTAAATATATAGTAAAAAATAAAAAATACCGTAAATTATAACCGGAAAAAATAGTCTTTTAAAATTTGTGAAAAAGGCACTTAAGATTAAGCTCATACATCCTATATTTTTTAAGTAACTGCACCAAAAGTACATCTGAAAAAAAAAAAAATTTTTCAAATACAGTCACCAACAAAAAGGGGAAAAAACAATTTGCTTGCAATTTCCAATCGTTTTGACCACCACTATGGATCTCAAAACGTTTATCAATGGACATCGCTTACACAAAGAAGGAGACAGTTTTGCAAAGACTATATTTTACTTCCTGCACTGTGAGCCGTACTTAAGCTCTTGCGCAGAAATTACTTGGGAAAGGTGTAATCTTTGGGGGCATGCTAGTCACAAAAATGACCTCTTTTCGTCCTGCCATAAAAATTTTGCAAAGCCTTTGAATCAAAAACCATGACCGGGGAAGACATCATATAAAGCTGATTTTCACCAAAAAAAGTTTCAGCTCATCAACTATTCCCTATCTGGTGGTAGTGGGTACCTCTTTTTATGTAGTTTTTAAGGGTAATCCACTGGTAGCCTACTGAAGAAATTGTTTATGAAAAACACCTTTTATTTACTCATTTAAAATCATTGCCATACATGTGAAAATCATTAAGAAATGTCTACAAACTTTAAAACTGGAAATATGTAGCCGACCCTGAAATGTCCACATTTGTGACATGATTGACCCTATTGGGGTTATACCCCCTGATGAAAAATGTGGATTACCAAAAGAGATTTCATTCCGCAGGGCGGAAAATCTGGAAAGCTAGATTGGATACAATTTTTATCCTTAATTTTGAAGACAAAGAAAACAATGTAAATAGGAAATAACTGATCTTTTGTATAACTAAATAGCTAATCAAGTACAATAATTTCGATGGCGTCATTCTTCTTTGATGTGTTTTGCAACATGTCACGAATGTCCCTTGTTGTGACTTCTTTCTTTTTTATTTGGTTGTCGAACTTTTTTCTGCTGTTGTTCCACTTGCTTTTCTTCGCCATTACGCACCGAAAAAAAAATCCCAATAATTTCTTCGTTTTTTGCTGACATCAGCAACGCAAAATGATGATGTAAATTTTGAAACTAATTACTTTTGTACACACCTCATAAATAACTATAACGTTATCAATTTTCAATCAATTAATATGAATGGTTGAAAAGTTATAAAGGTTTATAATAGGATAATAGATTTACCCCCCCCCCCCCCCTCCCCCCAACCAACTGATGACCCCCAACCCCCCCAACCAACTGATGACCCCCAACCCCCCCAACCAACTGATGACCCCCAACCCCCCCCAACCAACTGATGACCCCCAACCCCCCCCCCCCAACCCCCCAACCAACTGATGACAATTAGAGGGCAAATCGTGACCTACTGAGTTGTTTGAAGTATAAACTGAAGGTTTAGAAAAATTTGGTTTTCTTTCTTTCTCTACACTCGTGTTTATAACCATTCCACGATGATCGATGCGCTTGATTTCCTTTTTTTTATTTTAAGAGTGTAATATCAGAAGCAAAAAACGAAACAGTTGTTTTAGATGAAGTAATGTGTTGAGAGCTGGAATGTTGTAGGGTGGTTGAGTTTACACAGGTGAGGGTGGAAACCAGCAGCTGAAACACTCAACACATTTACATAAGAGGTTGTGGAAACCAGCAGCTGAAACACTCAACACACCAGCTGCAGTGAGCTTTATAGGAGTGTAACGCTCATCAGCTAATTCTTTTCATTTTAAACATGGCACGCTTAAAGATCTCATTTGTTTTCGTGGTTGTTCTGCTAAATATCATGCAGTGCACGCAAGGAAATCCGCTACTTGTCAGTGTACTAGGAATGACAGTAAGATGTTTATTCATTGAAATCTATAGAAAACGCAACGACCAAATCGCTGTACTTAATTGCCATCGGTGTGGAATCTCAATTCATTTTTAAATAACAACATCAAAAACAGTCAATGTGATTTTGTCCGTATGAATTGTGCATCTTCTCGATACGATTTAGGATTCACTTATCTCTCTTACAACAGCAGACCGTTCTCTAGTCTACATCGTATCGATTTCAGGAATGCACGCACGATTCAGATTGCAATCAAGACGAATGCTGTACTCCTTTCCTAGCATTTAAGCAGGTATGCAGAAAACACATTTCGGAAGGAAGTATCTGTCAGACGTTCATTGAGGTAAGGACGGTTTAGTTATTTACAACATCATCGGTTGTATGGTTGATCGGAACTGATAACTCAACATCGCAATGCACGAAATTCGAAAGACAGAAAATGCAGTTGAATCGTAATTCGTGCATATTAAAATGTCTCTCTGTTACGCAGACACGAAAAGTAGATACAATTCGCTCACTTTCATAGATTTCTTTTGTCTAAGAACTTAACTTTTTAATGCACTCGTTGGAAAAAAGCATTTTATTCTGCACAAAATGTAATTTCGCAATATTTACTGGCGATTGAATATCGTGCATTGCAATGCGAAAAGAATGTCTCGTACATTCAAAAGTCAACTAACCAAATGAAATGTTACCTTTAAACAAGCAAACTGCTTACAGAATCCAATTTTCCCTTTTCTTGAAAACGGGCGTCAAAGGTTCAAAATAATTACATTGCTGCCTGTTGATCGAGAATTTCTGCAATTCTTTCAGGATGTCGTGAAAAGATTCCACAGTCGATGCCCGTGCGAGTCAGGAACACAATGCCACACAACTTCATCCACGTTGCTTGGGCTGTACAAAGTGTATAAGTGTCACAGGATGTAATTGAAACGATGTCACAAGATGTAACCGAAACGTTTCGTTGCATTTGTTTTGTGTTTCTTGCGTAACAATCGGTTTAAATCATAAAAAGTTCGAATTATTGAGGGCCATTTCTTATTAGAGCTTTAATCTGGTGGTAAAGGACCTTTAAAGAATGTTCAAATTGTTCTAGGTAAAACGAGGCACTCGAAAGTAGAGTGTTTGAAAGATAGGAGGTGGAATGACTGAGATTTTAACTTTACGAAATCAAACGACGGAAGGAAATCCCATTTCTTTGTTCAGATGTTTCTGTTTTTTTTTAAAATACAATTCAAGAAAAACATTTTGCGGCAAGTTTTTAAAAGGAATTTTCAGCTTATACAACCAGATTTTCGAGGAAACCTTTTGGAGGTCTTCAAAGTGGACTCGACTGCTTACACTGACGAATATGAGAACGTAAGTGACTGGAATTTTCGGTTAATACACAAGAAATATAAACTTCTGAGTCTGTTCAAAATGTATTAAGTCAAACAATACTTTTTCATTAACGTTTGTTATTTTCGTTTCGTCATTTCACACGATTAATTCCACATTGTTATTAAGCACAGGCGCTCCAGATCCCCGCATTTGCAGGGAAAATAAGACAAACCAAAGGAAGGGAGAAACACAACTACATTAAATTCGCCCAAGAGATACGTTATGATCGGCGATTTCTAGCGATATTTACAATGAATTAAAAATGTCGACCATTGATGACGTAACAGTGTTGCTATGACAACTAATCACCAGATCAACAAACACGCGGCATCAGTTATTTACCCTAAAGCGAAAAAAGGTAAATCAGTACAAACAAATCCAACGAAAAATATTCCAAGGAATTAAATTTTTTCCTAAGAGTTTGGTTAAAAAATAATTGAATACAAATCAATCTGTTTCAGTAAAGAAGATGAGAATGGCCTTGGGCGTCAAATGATGATGATATGAAAGCCATAATGAAAAGTATTGAAGAAGGGATATTAGTGTCTTCTTCTCCACAACTAGTAGCACATATTTACGTTAGGGTAATTAACATATAATTTGCAAAATCTTTTAAATAAAAACGAAGCTTAGGTTGAACTTCTTTTGTTAGTTGAGGTCGAGTTGTCAATCATTATACGAACTTCTTTTGTTAGGAACGGCCGTTAGGGAATTACTTAAGTTTTACATTTCTATCTCGCGAGGGGTCTTCATCCCAAACATTGCGTGTCGCTGTTAATACATTAAGTAATAAATAAAATTCGTGTTGCTTTTAACATTTGAGATTGTTCATAGCATTGTTTGTGAATGAAATTTTCAATCAAACAATGTAAAGGAGAGACAACTACTGCTAGCTATACATCTAAGATGGTATTACGTACGGCCATGTTTACTACGCACCTTCCTCAACAAGACCAAGTTTTGCTGTAAAAGAAAATACACATTTATCATACACATAAATAATTTATACAAATTTATACATATTTAAAAGAAGAGCATTTACAATATACTGTACAATTCCGATAAATGGAACTCGCGTTAACTCGAACTGTTTTCCCATTCCCCTTTCTTCATAGTTTCTCATAATAACTCCAACATTTGTTCTATCTCGAACTATTTTACTCGGTCCCTTGGAGTTCGTGTTATCGAGATTATACTGTATATATAGAGCAAAAATTCGTTCATTATGATCACAGATCGCCAAGTCATAGTGATAAAGGTTGATAAAAAAGGTGCAAAAAAGCATGTAAATAACATAACCACCTTGTGCAACTGCGACATTTGTAAATGCTTAGTCAGCACATCTCGGTCGGCGAACTGCCGCTTGCACAACAAACACGTCAATTTTACGGCATCGACGTGACTACTCGACTCTATAGTTTCTTCTTCCTCATCTTCGTCTGGGAGGTCGGCAACCGAAACTTTAGAACCTAACAAAAACTACATCTTATAAAATACGTTATTTTAAAATAATTTTGATTAATGGACACGTTTCACGAGGAAGCATGAAAGAGGTCGTCTATCAATCATTCTAAAGATCTCCACGACAGAGGAAAACAACATTATAAGGCACACCTGGTTTTGCGCTGATAGCGGCGACATCAAAGGGCGCACCCAACACAGGCGCGTTGTCCTCGAAGTCCGAAACGAACAACGATCGTACTCCGTCCTGTACGAATTAGAATTGAGTTTTGTGTTTATTTTTATAAACGAACCAAAATGAGCGTAACTGTTTCTTGAAGTAAACACAGTGAAGCAAGCATGTAGAAAACAGATCTTCCAGTAAATTTATAGAAGGAAATTTATTAACGGAGCAAAGTCAATGTATTAAAGGTACTCGGGTTTCTAAAATCCAAGATACATAAACTATTTGCAGATCAAATTTTTCGAACATTTTAAATCAGAAACTCGCCACCTATGTATCAAATCACGAGAGCTTCGTTTCGTACGATATAAAAAACGGATGGTGATGAGTTCAACTTACTCCAGCATTTAGAGAGTTAGCCTGTAGGGAGAGAACAGCTTTCTCATGTATAATCCTCCTTCTTAATTCCTCCTCTTTCTCTTCTAGCATCTTCAACTCCTGTTGCGCCATCTGTACGGCTTCTTTTTTCGCTTGCGTGGCTGTGTTCACTTTCTTCGCCCAGCGTTCCATGTCCTTTGCAATCTAGACAAAACGTAACAGAACTTTAAGATTGGTGCCAAGTCCATTACGATTTAAAGAAGACATGAGAATTTTAAGTTTGATACCAAGTCCATTACGATTTAAGGACAGCATAAAAGAACTTTAAAATTAGCACCCAGTCCATTAATAATTAGAAAAGCCATAATAGAAGTATAGGATTGGTTGATATTCCTTGGTAAAAACAAAACATTTTTCAAAAAAAGATCTCCACCTTCCGAGCCTCCTTAGGTTTCTTTCCTCCAATACCCACAACTTTCTCTACAACAACAGTAAAAGTCAATCAGTTTGGTGGAAAATCAATATGGTTACCAACCTTTTCCCTTGGTTACTGTTGGCGTAGTCGTGGCAACCGTTGTCGGGGGAACGGGCGTCCTAACAACAGATTGAAGGCATTACAAGAAGAAACAACACATTAAACATCAGTAGTTTTTGAAACAGGGAAAGACGAAACGCAAGATTAAAAAATTAAGCGTGTAGGGTGAAACAACTCTATGGTAAATAGCGTTAATACGAAATTAGGAAAAGAAAAACAATTGGAAAAGACAAGTGTCTTCTACTCGAATCTCGCTGATTCTTAATGCTTAAGAAGTGCCTAGCTTACCCGTCTTGCTGAACAGCCTGGTACCTGGTACCATTCCAATACAGATACTGGCCAGTGTTTCCGTTGTAGTAATACTAAAAAAACAGTGCCGGTAATCTTCGACTAGTACACAACCTTCATAACAGTAAATACATCGATTGTCGGTTAAATAAAAATCTCTTGTGATGGCATCGCGAAACACAAAAGGTCGAGTTAAGGATATAGATTGTAGTCAATGGCAGTGCTCAATAAAACTTGCAGAATCAGAGCGATAATACATTCCAATTAAGTTTGAGAAGAAAATCAACATTCTTTGATCAGCACTCTGAGTTTCGTGTATGTACACTCTTCAGCTATAAACTAATGAATATTTTACCAAAAGGTTTTTCGTACATATATAGTTTTGACAAATTCCCGAGAGGCGATAAAATTATGCGGGCGATAAATTAAACAAACAAAAGGATCATTATCGGATTCTCGATTTATAATTGGCTAGCAAAAACTTTGAATGACAGCATTTCGCAATAATATACAAGATATATAAGGAAGCCATTAAAGTGTAAGAAAATTATTGGCTGCTTCTAATCATCTCTAATGTATTCTAATTTATGCAATTGCCAATTTACTGAAATCTTTTCTATTCGCACCATACATATATGAAATATGTTTATTTACCCCGGACTTCGGGTCATAATAGAGCTCGGTTGAAGAGTCGTAGTAAAAACCGGTGGTTGGGTCGTAAGAATGGTTTACAGTAAAAGCTGCGGATTGCGCTAAGAGGGAAAAAAGAATATCACAATTCGCATCAATAAACCCTAACACATATCCTAAACCCCAACAATATTTCTTAATAAGTCTGGAAATAGACAATCTAAAAACAAGTCGAAAAGGTAAAAGGAAAACACTGTTCTCGAAACAGAATTCGCACAGTACTTCAAAAACGCAGCCAATCATAGTAGTACCTGGTTGGTGGTCACGTGCTGCAGCGCGATCTAAACAAAGAACGCACGCAATGAGTATGATTTTATGGACGGCTCATCCGATAACAAACAGTGTGCCATTGAACAGTTAAAATCACATTCTAACATTTTTTCCATTTGCGATCGGTCTGCGGTCATACTACCTTTGCTCTCAGCGCGAGAATGTGGTCACACATACCTGAAGTAGCGGACGGACGAGCGTACACTTGGCCGTACTATATTAAAAAACAAAACACGAGTATGTGAGTACATGTCAAAGAGGAAGCGTTTCCCAGAATGCATTGCCACCTCGGTTAGCGGTATCGTGGCTTCACGCAACCCATTATGGCTGGCAACTTTAGACGGTAGATTGAGATTGTTGCGTAAATAGGTATTGTTTCCATTGGGCTACAATATTTCTATTTTTAAACCAAATTTGACTTTAAAAAACCCAGTCGGCTTTATAATGAAATTCGCCGATTCATTAAAGCATTTATTGGTACTGCTTCTAGTGAAGAAAGGGCTCCTTCCTTCAGCAGCATGTTTTTACTAAACGCTGGATTTGAAATACGAAGTTTACGAGAGGGATTGCCCAAGATATCTTTAATATACATAAAAAAATATTAGTTACCTTTTAAACATCCAGGCTAGTGACTGTCCATGGAAACATATCACTCAAAATTCATCTTATGTTTAATTTTAATTGGACAACCCCTTTAATGTGCGCGCAGTTATTTACGGAAATGTTGGCCAAGCGTTGTTTTTGCTTACCTCAGCAGTCGAGTTTGCTCCTTGAGCCACCGCGATGCTGGCGGCCGTCGAGGACCTGGTTGAAAGCAATGAAAGTAAACATGCATCAAACAAACAAGACACTGTGAGGTGAAACGCCACGAACGTAGTTTCGAAGCATGCTTATAAGACACAGTGAGAACATGATGTCTTTGAATAGACAAGAAAATGGAAGATGATTTTTGTCAATAAAAAGATAGGATAGGATATTGAATGTTTATTTTAATAAGTTACCGTCCATTGTTTTTGTTGAGCGGGGCGTTGTAGCCGTGCCGGGCGTACCCCACAATCACACGCCTGTTTTCAATTTCGAAGGGTGGATCACGACTCTCGATCGTCTCCAAAAGCACTTTGGCGTCCTACGAGAAGTGCGAAAGAAATTACGCTTGCATGCTTGTGTAGATATTAAATGTAGAATGACTCTAAACTAAAGACCAGCAGTCTTTCTTGGTCTATATTGATAGAAAATGTCGGACATTCCACGAAACACGTCTCTAATAATAAAAACCTAGAGAAAATGAAAATGTAAAAAAATGAACAGAAGATAGTAAGTGGGTTATGAAATGAAGACAACTACTACATAATCTCCCGATAACTCGAACACCCAAAGGACCGAGTAAAATAGTTCGAGAAAACGCGTGTTCGAGTTATGGCGAGTTTTTATGACAAACTATTAGTAAAGGAGAATGGAAAAACAGTTCGAGTTAACGCGAGTTCGAGTTATCGGGATTGTACTTTTAAAATATGACTTTTATTATTTATTTAGTATTCAGATTGAAAAACAAATTGAGATATTAAACATAATGTAATTTTTCATTTAACCGATAAAATATCAATTTTCCGCTTCAATCAGTGCATTAGTATGAACCGTGCAGTAATTGTTTTATTCAAGCGATTCTAAGCTTGAAGAGTGTATCTGTCAGTGAATTGACGTATTCTAAAGTTTCAAGGACTGAAGTTTATACAGCATAATATCATGCTTCCAGGATAAGAATTGAGGTAAAGATGCAAACACATTCAAGTCACCTCTGTAGCGCCCATCTCCACAAAAGCAAACCCCCTGGACATCTCTGTCACTTTGTCTTTGATTAACCGCACATCGTAAATCGGCAACACAGTCAACTCTGTGATGCATCGCCGAATCTGAAGTGATATTGTAGATTCGAAATAATAGAAAAAGACACCAGTTCATGTGACTTGCGACAATTTTCGAGATATCATCGACATTGCTCTTATTACAATGAACAATGGGATATAAAGAAGAAACAGCCATACCTAAGAAAAAGGTAAATAATCAACAGAAAGACAAATCCATGGTTTGGGTTCCAACGAAATACACTAATGTTCGGTCTCAATAAACGAAACATTAAAATTTGCGTTCACAACATGATAATCACATAGAATAGTTACACATCATATCTGAAAGTGAGAAAACAACTTTGTACCAAGTGGCATGTATATTAAAACAGGCCCACGTGAACCTTCAGGCTTGAATACAGTATGCTGGTAGGGTGCCAAACTCTCTATTTCTTTGTTTCTTACCCCTATGTTTGTTTTTAGTGAATAACAATCTTCCTCGTGACTCGAATGTAGAAAATGTCGTTTTATGCGAGAAAACAACTGCTACTACCCAACACTAGCTGCGGATTTCGAAAAAGAAAACCTGGAATGCTACATTTTGGTTGTTTTTATGCCACATGTCTCTTTTAATTATTTGATTTTTTTAAGCAATTTTCTTTCATCTTTATAAATTACCGTGAAGAAAAAGTTGACAATATAAAAAAAGGTTTACAAAAAATCATTAGCCAAACGCCTTTTGTAGGATAATGGTAACTGGAACTCCTGAGATTTTCTGACTGTTGGCTACCCGACTACCCAAAATGATTGGAAACGAGAGGGGAATGAAAGAATGTTGTTTAAATGTCATTTAAAACACTTACCGTTTCTTCAGTACTCGAGAAATCCATCCCTCTAAGCATCAACACTACAACATGAAACGCACAAGACTGTCACGAAACCAACTTGCTTTTGTGGTAACAACCACTTTACTTAAAATAAAACCCCACCAAGTAAATGTTACCATCAGAGTGAAAAACATTGTAAATAGTAACAAATTTTGTCTTATTAACAAATAATAAAATGTAATAAATAAATATTGTTGAAGTAGAGATTATAATGATAAAAAAATGTTATGTTATAGATGGTTAATATAAAAATAATAGAACAGGAAAGGTTCACAAAACTCTTTCGCTAGAAATGCTACAGAACAAATTAGAGAAAATCTTTGCATTACCATTGCATGGTTCTAATTTCGCCGAGTCGTCTTTCGAATCTTTGCCTCGATGATCCAAATTTTGTTCTGCAGCATTTTCTGTAACAAAATAATCGAGTCAACATGTAAGGTTACAAATAATATTTGGTGATAAAAAAAATAAAAAACACTTTTTTGGTATGGTTCCAAACAGATAACATGTAAAGGAAAGGGAAGATCTGGAGTTTCTTGGCAAGCAATCAAAATAGTTTCAAGCGATGACTGCTTCCGACTAATGAATAAGCGCACAGCAACAATCACTATTAAACCAGCTCTCGAAAACTGTGCTTTCATATGCATTCTAACCTTTTTGTGGCAGCCCGCAGCGAAAGCAGCCAGCGTTTCTGTCAATTTGCTTACGACTGCCAAAGTTCAACGCCTTGCACTAAAAAGACAAGGAAATAGAACAACATATTAAGAGCTTTTTTGACATGGCACAATTGTGTAGGTTTAATCATCTGTCATCTGATGGTTTATTAAATATCCAGATGTTTTTACAGCTGGATGCCCTTCCTAATGCCAACCTCAGCACGAGGAAAAAAGTAAGCATACATAAATTATCTCCACAGTGAAACATTGAATGTAGACTCGCTCACCTCAGTGCAATACCAATCTGGAAACATTTGTGGCTCAAATTTACGTGATTTCGAAAAGTTTAAATAAATTGGTCGATTATCAATGTAGACAACGCGCTAAGACATAGATAAAGAATTGATGATGCAACTGAAGGTAATAACATGTTTTCAAGAGAGGTAGAACAACAGATTGAAAGACTTTTGTAAGTCTGTGGAAGTACAACACTCAATAACTTACAATGCAATGTGTTAAGGTTAGGGTTGAGAGACATAATCAAAACATTTCTAAAGAATACTGTGACGTACATTGTTTGACATCAACCAACTTTCAGCTGGATCGATCCTATCGAACTCAACAAACGCATATCCCCTGTTGTCACCCGTGTTTCGGTCTCGAATTACCGCAATGTGGCGTGCAAGTACATTATCACTTCTCAGTCGATCTTCAATCTAAAGATTAAAAATCTAAACAACACACTAAAAACAATAACTGAAAATTTGCAAGATTTCAAAATGTTGATTATAAGACAGAAACTAAACTACATATCCTACAATTTTTTCGTTTTGTGCAGGCAAATATTCAGGAAGAATAATAGCATTATTTATTATACTATTTTACAGGAAAAAATCTATCCTTGTCAAAGGGTGTTAACTAAGAGTATAGGTCTTTTATTTTTGAGTAATGATATAGAACCTCCAACATGCAAATTTTCATGAAAATTTTCAACTGTTTACGCTATTTTCTAGTCTCACTAAGTGAATGTAACTTTTGATCTTTTTCAAAAAAGTCATTTTTCAACAGGCTGCTGTAAGTGTTTAAGTCACTTTAAATGCTTAAAGTCAACTTTGAAAACAAATTAACTCCATAACCATTTGAGAACAGCCAAAAACAGCTCCAGAAATGGGATATTTGGGTGAAAAACTATTGGTATACAAAAAATCAGGTGATGATCACCTTTTTTAATTGCAAAGTTATGGCTCATCGAATATCAAGAAAATCTACTGTCTGAGTCTGCTCAAAATTTGTGCAAAACTGATTCAACCATAACTTTTGAATGGATTGGTCAATTGAACTGAAATTTTCAGGGTTATGTTTTCTCCATAATATCTGTATGTGGTCTAAATTTGAAGCAAATCTGAGGTGGTAGCCATGGGCACTTGGTGATTTCATATGGAATGACCCATTTATATACAAACACAAAGAGTTGGCAAGTAGACACAGTTATTCTCTATTAAGCGATGAGTGCATTTTGCACGGGATTTATATCGCTACTTAAACAATATCGTTTAAAAGCAATCGAAAAGTTTCTAGGAAATTGGATGCCTCCATATCATTCTGCAACCTACCATATTTTCAGAGATATTTGGTCCAATGTTTTGAAGTATGATAGTGGAAGAGGGTGGCAAAAGAGGTTCATTGGGACCCCCGTCTCGCTTGTCCCTTCGCTTCATTCTATCGTCACCCTAGAAAAAGAACGAAACATCGAGACAAAATCATGTGGGCCTCTACGAAAATTTGCAATATTTTCTTCCCGCAACAATTTCTCCCTTTAAATAAGTAGTCAATGCAGAATATATTTTTAACTTGTTACTCAATTTTTTAGAATTACAATTCAACATTCTCACATATTTGCGATCCCGATCTCTGAAATCGTCGTAACTCCTCGAATATCGATCATCTCGATATCTCCCGCGGCCATAACGATCATCATCTTCGTAATCTCGCGACACGTAATCATCGTACACTCGACGACTGGGAGAGCGATCTCTCGAACGGTCCCGACGTCGTGGCGATCGTGACCGAGATCCATATGCACTCCTTCCGCGAAAATTATCATCGTTGTGCCGTTTGAAATCCGAATTGCTCATCATTAAAGTTTAATGCTAAATAGAGAGTCACACAAATTGAACGGCGCACAAAATTGAATTTCCATCTTATATCGTAAAAACTTCAACAACACATTTGTTGGCTTAATTTAAAACGCAAACAAATAATAAATGAAAAAAATAATTGTAACAAAAAAATACATCATAAAAATCTTTCTCTACATTTATATATATATATATATATATATATATTCAAGAAATATTCGCAAACAATTATTATTCGATTAGTTGATAAAAGACAAGCATATTTGCATGATTTGTAAGGGCATGAAGAGGCTATGGCATCTACGGAGAGGCTATGGCATCTGCGGAGAGGCTATGGCATCTATGGAGAGGCTATGGCATCTATGGAGACTATGACATCATATCAGGGAGGTGTAGATCTTCTTCTTGAATAACCACGGTCTGTATCTCTCCGTCAATCTCAACGTTCGTGACGATGGCATCATCTGAAGTGATCTCCCCAAGCGCATCTTCAATGGTGACCTCTTCAGTGAGTAAAGTTTGATCATCAAGACCCTGTTGTGTTGCCTCACTTAATTCCCGATCGTTTTCAACTGTCTTTATGCATTTATGTGATTCCGAGTGCTTTTTCAACGCCGTTGACCACTGAAAAGACTTGTCACACTTTTTGCACTTGTACACCATGGTGGGTTCGAAATCGGTAAACTCGACTTTGTCTTTGTTTTTTAATGAGGATTTGTGATTGATCGCTTGGTGGTAGTGGAACTCTTTGAGGTAACGAAACACTTTACTGCATTCCTCGCACCTGAAAGAAGTTGAAAGGTTACAGCAACAATGAAAACATGCAGCAAACAAAACATTCCCTTTGGCAGAAGAAAAATAATTAATCACTAAAAATATATATAAAATCAGGATCAAATAAAGTCTTAATTGATCAATTTGGAAAAATAATCAAGCAAAAAAAAATAAAATAATAATAAACCATCGTTGACGAATTATTATTATTATCATTATTGATGATGTATGAATCTAATGACAAGTGTTGTTATGAATCCATTTTGCCAACATTACGGTCCCACTCCCCCCACCACAGGTGTTAATGGTAGAAGTGGCACCCGCCTAAACAGCTTTGACTCGCATAGATTTTTGCTGCCATCTTTAACATAAAAACAAAAAGCTGTATTGGCTTAATTGAGTTATTTTAGGGGGGTTGCAATGCAATGAATTTTTAAAAATAAACAACAAGTTTACGACACCAAAATGAAACAACGTCATTTTAATCCAAGCCAATGAAATCGTGTCCCTAACGTTTTAATTGTTGTTGTTCTTCTTTCTCAAAAAAGGTACGCGTGGAATTTGAATAATTATTGTTCGCACAACTCTGACATTACATGTAACATACGAAAAAAGTGAAAGTGAACTTGGAAATCTAATTTACTTGTAGCGATCTCCGTTCGACATTTTCTTGTTTTTGTTCTTCTTCTCGTTTTCGTTATTCACTGTCTTCTTCAAAATGTGGATATTTTTAACGTGTGTCTGCAGCATCTGTTGCGTTTTGAAGTATTGCTATGGAGGAAAATGCAGAAAGAAAGCTAAACAAGAAGCCTCCCAGTCTCTGAAACAAACTAAGTTAAACAGTTTCAAGTCACATTTTTGTTTGCGCTTTTAAAATCGAGCGAGTAACACCAGCGCAACCAGTGTCTCATTTGAATCTTCATACAAATACAAATATGTTTAGACGATTGTTCAAAGAAAAATTAAAGCAAGTATATTGAATGCATGTAACCAACAAATTGCCTTTAGAAATATTTCCAGAAAAGCCCACATAGTATATTTTCAGATGGGCAAAAGAAATTGTCCAACCAATCAACCAAGGTAAGCTACGCTTGCAGAAAGATGTTTGACTTTATCCGGCGATAGAGCAATGGGAATGGCGTTAGGCTGCTAAGCAAAAAGGTTCTGGGTTCGATACCATGCTATCACAAAGTTGTTTAGTGAGCGGTTATAAATAAACAACGTCGTATTTCATCAAAAATAACCGTAGCACAACTGGGAGCAACTAAAACTCTGGGTCGAGGTCTTTATGATAATGCTTAAAAGCAGATGCACCTAAGAATCAGAAGCAGCCCATATAAAGTGGAATCATGGGGGTCTTCAGATTCTTTTCAAATTTTGACCACATGTTGGGAACCTTGGGTGGATCAAAACCTGAAAATTTCAGTGGCCTAGCACATGCCGTTCCAAAGTTATGCCCAATTTTTAAAAGTCTATTTTATTGACCAGAATTTAAAACTGCAATAACTCATTCAATTTTCATCCAATTGAGCTCAAATTCATTATGCATGTTGAAGTAATCATTGATATCTTTCGAAACAAAACTTAAACTTATTTTTCAGACTGACTCAGCTTCCGCCATTTTGAATTTTAGTTTGCGTCAATGTTGAAATTTCATGATTTTCTGTCCCAATTTCCCAAAAAGGGTGTCCTCAAAATATTACTTATCATATATCATTAGAAGGCTGCAACTTTCTACTTTCAAGATATAAAAGAAATTGCATGGACATCTTCTTCAAACTCGAGAAATATTACTTCAAAGTTGAGCTATATTTTACTTCATGCATAACGAATTTGAGCTCAATTGGATGAAAATTGAATGAGTTATTGCAGTTTTAAATTCTGGTCAGTAAATTACAGGTCAGTAAAACAGACTTTTTAAAATTGGGCATAACTTCTGAATGGTTTGTGCTAGATCGCTGAAATTTTCAGGTTTTGATCCACTCAAGGTTCCCAATATGTGGTCTAAATATGAGAAGAATTTGAAGACCTCCATGATTCCAGTTTTCTGATTCTTAGGTGCATCTGCTCTTAATGAGAGTTCTGGAAGCCTCGTTAAAATCAAACAAACAAACAAATCTGTCACTTAAACTCTCTTGAATCCTAGCTTATGAACTTTTTTATTTTTTATTTTTTTTTTTATTGGAGATTGCTCAAAACAAGGCCTAAAAGGCCACTTGCGAGTAAAGAGCTACAGGAGAAGTTAAGCAGATTTAAGGTAGCGATGAACATTAGATTTGAACAGTTGAAGGTTAAATTCAGGAGGAAAGCATGTAGATGGAAGTGAGTTCCAAAGTCTGGACGTACGCGGAAAAAAACTGTTTTTATAAAAATCCCTACGACAATTTGGAACACAAACAGTCCATTGGTGAGACGAAGAAGACAACCTAGTAGAACGGAGAAAAATTTTGAGAGAAGGTGTAAGAGATGATAGTTCGCTTGAACATCGACCATAAAAAAACTTGTAGAAGAGACAAAGAGACGCTACGTTCCGCCGGTGTGAAAGGGAGTCCAATTTCAAAGAAAGGTTTTCGCCAATTGCATTGCAAACACGCCGTTGAACACGGTCTAACAAATTCAGGCAATTTTTTGGTGCACCTGCCCAAATGTGGCAGCTGTATTCCATACATGGACGAATTGATGATTTGTATAAGTAAAGGACGCATTCAGGAGTGAGGTAATTCATTTCTCGTAAGAGAGAACCAACCTTCATGGCAGTTGATTTAGCTATATTTTCAATATAAGATCGCCATGAGAGGTCGCTGGTAAATATAAGACCAAGAAGACGAAATGAATTGCTTTCAGGCAAATGAGAACCATTCATCAAAATTCGAGGTAAGTAAGCATGATTGAGATGATTAATGGAAAGAAGATTAGTTTTAGATGGATTAAAATTAACAAGCCAATTCTTACCCCATTCAACTACTGTATTGAGATCTTTTTCCAGATCAGAGGCCATTCTAACTTTATCACAATCATCTGATTTATTAAGGCAGGAATATAATGTTGAATCATCAGCATAAATAACGGTTTTGGATGATAAATTGTCAGGGAGATCGTTAATGTACAGTAGGAACAGAGTCGGACCAGGAACTGAACCTTGAGGAATACCAGCATTGATGGAAAAAATGGAAGAAGAATGACCGTTAAGAACCACCTTGAGTTTACGATTAGAAAGGAAGGAGGAGATAATATTTAAAAATGGACCTTTTAAACCATATGCCTTAAGTTTGTGCAGTAGCCCCCGATGCCAGACTTTATCAAATGCCTTGGAGATGTCAAGGGCAACTGCTCGCGCTTCACCAGAGACATCAAGGGCACGATAAAAACGTTCACTTATAACTGTCAAAACGTCAGCAGTGGAACGCCCAGAACGAAACCCATACTGGGAGTCGTAAAACAAATTATTTTTTTCAATAAATTCAACTAAGTTTAGGTTAATTAAAGTCTCGAAAACTTTGCTTAAGAACTAAACTAACAATGCAGAATCACAAGATTAAACGATTTAAAAGCCTACATTGCAATCTGAACATCGATACTTAGAGATGCCGGTGTGTACGAACATGTGCTCGGTGAGATAGGACTTCCTGTGAAATGCCTCCTCGCATTCTATACACTTGAACGGTTTTTCGCCAATGTGCAGTCGCATGTGATGGACGCAATCGTGGTTGTACGCAAACGTACGAGGACAATACTGACATTTGAATGGCTTCTCGTCATCGGGAAGGTGGATCTTTTGATGGAAGGAAAGATGAGGTTTCGTCGCAAAACTCTTCTGGCAGACGTCACACTTGAAGCCCTTTTCCACCAAATAATTACAAGACCTAAACAACATTACACAAGAAACTGTAACGCTCAGAGTACTTACCTTAGTAGTGGTACTAAATTTCGTGGGTACTTATTTTCGCGGTATCGATTTTTTCTCTCAAAAAATTGCATTTTGCGGGTATTTATTTTCGCTGTTTGCTCATTTAAGGATTTTTTCGCGGGTATTAACTTTCGCAAAATGTCAAAATTAAGTAAATTTTAAAATTGATCTTTCAAAATAAAGGAAATAAGAACGATAAGAGGGGAGCACAAGTTGAAGGTAAGGTTTGGGGCAGGCATTACAGAAGAAGCCCTCTAGTTCAAGGTTGACTTAAAGTACCATGCAAAATAAAAATCAAAATGGTTGGGAGTATCGTCAACCACCTCCTCCTAGTGCAATGCGAGTAATTAATAGATCGACTATTTGAAGGGGGGAAAACCGCGAAAATAAGTACCCACGAAATTTAGTACCACTAAGGTATGCAAAATATACATAGGGTATCGGTTGCAAAAAGAACGAATAAAAAACAACAATAAAAATAACAACATTGTTGGTGTGTTCACCACACTGTATGATGTTATGTTAAAAATTGAAATAAAGTAGAAAATAAAAAACTTGTGACAAGTAAATATGTTAAAATGTTGCCACAAACAATGACTATTTGCTAGGCTACACCAAAAACATTTAACTCACATCAAATTGAATGTACAGAATTTATAAGCAATGTCTCTGCAGAAAGCTACCCCAAAAGCATGCAAGCATCTATACTACACGTAAATGTGCATTAATGGTTAGTCAGACAAATCTGTGTTTCAACATTCAGACAAGCTTGTTATATGCAATATAGAAACAACTCAGGCCTCTAGCTGTCAGACATTGTCTGGCAATAAAAAGATTTGTCCAATGAAACAGAAATCTTGCCAGACATTTTGTCCGGCGATACTTGTTGTTAAATTTCAAAACATTTAAAAACATAATTATTCAATAAATGTTTTTTAAATTTCATTAAAATTTTCATTTAATCTTGTGCACAATTTGAGTTTGCACGCTTCTTTCTGCGCTTACATTTTACGTGCATTTACAGTTTTACTGTTTTTTACTTCTTGCTGTCCATAGCTAATGACTCTTGACCAATAGAAATACTACATGAAGCTAATATGCAGGCAAATTAAACATTTATAGGCAATTACATAAGCTAAACATTGTTAAATTTGCTAACTTAGTACTACTAATTTAAAAGTGTAGCCAGTGTAGCGATAAATTATGAAACTGAAAAATAAGGCTCCTGGTATCAAAATTTCCGAGAAAATGAAGACTGGTGCGGTAAATTATGACTCTTGAAATCGTCTTTAAAGCTACCATGTATCTTATTTTCTCGGTATATAGACTAAAGTCAGATGGGTGAAAGGATCTTAATTTACCATGACACGGGACAAAAAAATACTTGCAACCGGGGGATGAAAAAAAAACAATGAAACAATTGAAAGAAACAATTTTTCCAAGTTTAATAGTCTATAAATATATTATTATTATTAATATAATATAATAATATATATAATACAAATCTTGCTGGAAAAACATTCACCATGAAAATGAACTTTAACACCAGAAAGCCTGACGCAAAATATAGGGAGATTTCTTCCCTATATTCCTTTCAAAATATCTAACTAATCATCTGTTTCTTTAGGCTTGTCTTCAAAGGCATTTAGCTCCATCCATTCATTTTCATCATCAGGGTCTGAATTTTAGGGTATATTCATGAATTGGTCTCTTTCATCGCAGTTAGTTTGGAGTTGCTGGAACGTTTCATTTACACTCAAAAATACGTCGATTAAAGCAAATGGATCAAGTGGCTGAAGACCATCAGTGCCATTGGTAACAGAAGAAGTATAAAGAAATTGTAGAAACACTGTACTCCTGATAGGACACCAGATGTCGGTTCATTTCTACATGATGGCAATGGTGATGAGATTGCAAGGAATGCTGGGAAATGTTCGAGATTTAGCAAAAAATCTGCGCGATCGAGCCAGAAACCGAAAGGTTCTGGGTTCGAGACCATGCTATCACAAAGTTGTTTAGTGAGCGGTTATAAATAAACAACACTGTATTTCATCAAAAGTAACCGTAGCTCAAATGGGAGCAATTAAATACACTAAAACTCTTGGTCGAGGTCTTCATTATAATGCTTAATGAGCGTCTGGGAGCCTCGTTAAAAACAAACCCAACATAGCAACAGCATTTTTTACGAAAACTAACTAATTTTCCACTTCCACTAAATTATTGATAAGCTTTAAATGTGTTTGTTTCAATATTTTTTTTAAATCATAATTTAAAGGTTTTTGCATACGAAATTTACTGTCGCGGTTTTACATGATTAGTTGAACATTGACATGATATGGACATTGATATTTCAACAATAAATTTCATTATTGTTGTTAGCATCAGCTTTATTATTAGGCTGTTTGTTATTTTGAACCTTATAAATATATATATTTATAAATATATATGTAAATATCTATCAATATCTTCAACCTTAAATTATTAATGAAATTAGAGAGTACGATTAGATCTCTTATCCTCTGAATGTTTTATTCCTCACATCTGCAGCGTTCTGTTTCTAAATCTTGCTCTCTTCATTCTTTGGATAAACATGTAAGATGTCTTTTTCTCTTGAGGTTTCTATTGGCAGTTGTTTAAATAATTAAAAGCGGCTTTCCACTTATAAAAAATTTTCCGCGGACAGGAACGGAAAAGAATATTCTCCGTACAGCGGACAAGAAATTTTTCTTGTACCAATTTCCACTTATTTATTTGGCGCTTTTTTTCGAATAAGAAAGTAAACAAAGATGGCTGGTATTACAACGAAAAAAATTCTTCTGTTACGAAATAGGTTGAGAAACGAAAAGCGAATGTGGGTACGCAAAATCTATAAAGATAGAAAAGTAAAAGGCGAATTTCACTTGTTAATTAACGATATGATGTTACGCAATCATTTTTTATTTTTTCAATATTTTCGCATGAATCCCACACTTCCTTCAAAAAGTTGCACCATTTATTATTAAATCATCGGAGAAACGAGAACCCATTGGACCTAGTGAGCGTTTGAGTGTTACATTTCACTGGCGATTCACAGAGTACTATTGCACATAGCTTCCGTATTAGTCCAACCAGCATAAGACGAATCATAAATGAAACAACAACTGCTATATGGGACGCTTTGCTTCCAGAATATCTAAAACGCCCTTCATCAGAGCAAAAATGGAAAGATGTTGCAAAAGATTTTGAACGAAAGTGGCAGTTTAACCATTGTCTTGGGGCTATTGATGGCAAGCATATCGTTATGCAAGCACCAGCACGGTCGGGCTCCATGTTTTGCAATTACAAAAAAACTCATTTGATTGTGTTAATGGCAGTTTGTAACGCTAACTATCAGTTTACTATGGTTGATATCGGGGATTCTGGTAGAAATAGCGACGGAGGGGTATTTTCAAGCTGTCATCTTGGAATTGCAATCAATGAAAAGAAAATAAATATTCCGAACTCTGAACAAATTTGGAACAGCAAGATATTATACCCCTATGTTTTTGTAGGTGATGAAGCGTTCCCTTTAAAAAGCAACATGATGAAACCATATCCCCGAGAATCACACAAAGGGAAGAATATTTAATTATAGGTTATCAAGATGTAGACGAATAATCGAGAACACCTTTGGCATTTTAGCATCAAGATTTCGAATATTCAGAAGGCCAATTATTGCTAGGGAAGAGGTTGTTATAAATGTTACGAAACCTTCTGTTGTTCTGCATAATTACTTAATGAAAGACAAGGACTTTGAAACTTCATACCAGTACTGTCCTCCAGAAATGATTGACACAGATACCCCTTTAGGGCCAACACCTGGTAACTGACGCGGGGACGTTGAGGCTTCGCATGGAATTTTACCATTACAGAGAATTGTAGGTTCTAATAATTACTCGAGAGATGCGAAAACTGTAAAACAAAACTTTATAGATTTTTTCTCTGAAGGTCAGGGGCAGGTCCCCTGGCAAATGGAATATGTAACCAGCGTTCAAAACAACTTTGACAGAAGACACAATGAATGAATCTGTGTATATAGATAACAACAAAATATTACAATATTAAATGTATTAAAATGAATGTGTAATTGATTCGAAAGAATCCCATTTCATTCAAAGACTAGTTTTTATCATCCTCGTCTTCGTTGACCATACAAAATACCTCAAGGATTTTCAACTTTACCATCCTCTTCTTTTTGGGTGGACGGTTTTTTAATTCTTCGGTAATTCTTCCACCAAACTCAAACAGAATAATGTGTCAGGATCTTTCTCATTTGACTCTGGTGTTGTGGGTTTTGTTTGTAAATCCCTTGCAATAGAAGTCATAAGCAAGCATTCCATGTCCTTCGGATAGTTGTTCTTTCTTTTTCTGAGTAAGTTTATATTTGTACTGGTAGTAGGGGTGGTACCTGCATGTTGGTTTTCATCATTATCATTATTAGGATTTTCATTGGGTGTTGAAGGAGATAGCGACATCAAACGAGGAGTGGGTGGTGGTGTGAAGGAGGGCAAGTTGCTGACAGTTGATCTGTTAGTTACTGTATCCGTTATAAACGCAAGTTCCAAAAAATATTGGCAGGTTGGAAGCATTTTGGTACCGGCTCCTGAACAAATGCAACTTTCACGACGCTTTAGGCACTTCCCTATAATTCTCCTTCAATTTATTCCACCGAGTCTGTGCATCTTTAGCTAAAAAAAATATACAGAGTTGAAAATATTACCATTACCAATTAGTAGATGAAACAGTTCTACAAAATTTATTCATCAGTCTAATTATAACAGTGGTTGTCCTCCCTTTTTGTTGGTAGCCCAAGATTATATATATAACAATATATAATGCTGAAAAATGATCATCCTAAAAAATAATCAAGATTTAATTTATCGCCAGCTAGCTAGGAAAGACATAAACAACACAACATAAGCATAACATAGGGCTGGTTAAACTAACGTAAACTATTACAAAATGTACCTTCAATTGAAAACTTTTGTCCAACTCTATTCCACGCTTCTTGTTTTTTTTGGAAGCTCTTTAAAACCCCTGCAAGAACTGTCCCAAAGACATCTCTTCAATGAGATCACCCAGAGAGTCTCCAGTTGTTAACATTGATGATGATATGGCAGTTACTTCTTCTAATTCCATTCCTGGCCCTGATTGCTCCCTTTGTTGTTGTACTATAATATTTGAATTATTTACCTCTTGTTGTTTATTTAACAAAAGGTTGTGGGAAAGTTGTTGCTGCTGCTGGTGTCTCTCTTCTTGCTGTTCTTGTTGTTGTTTTAAGAGATGGATAAATCGTTCAGTTTGGGCGATTAAAATGTCTTCTCCTGAGTTATTCCATGCTTGACTTTCATCGACGTTATATGGCGTGTTTTCCATTGTTAGAAGAGTTTTGAAATATAAAATGCTTTAAACTTCAAACTCAACTATTTGAAGTTTATTTTTCATGTAAAAAACACGAAATAACAAAATGTGATTGGTCTATTTAAATATTTCTTGTGTATTCTGCTCTGACAGCACAGAAAAAGTTGAACTCAGTTCAACTTGTGTTGGAACGGAACGGACAAGAAAATTTTCAGGTCACGTGTTGTAAACATTACAAGTGCGCATGCTCAGTAGCTTTTCCGTTCCTGTCCGCGGAAAATTTTCTATAAGTGGAAAGCCGCCTTAAGGTGCTTTTTACCTAATAGATGGAATTATTTTGTGCGTTTTTAAATAAATAAAAAATCACATAATATATTGCGTACAGACAGCTACCGTTTTTATTGTTATTTTCTTGATTTCGTTATGTATGGACCAACATCAAAATGAGTTCTGCGGCTTCATGTAGCACAACTCACGGAAAAGTTGAGTTATCGTTTTTTTTTGGCGACTGGAAGCCTCGTTAAAAGAAAAATTAATATTTTTGCGGATGAGCTATTTTTATAAAATTTTACAAAATTTATTTTTGCGGATAAGGGATTCTCTTTGACTTTTACAGAATTTTTGATTGGGGGCAAATCCGCAAAAATCAATGCCCTTAAAGGTATGTTTAGAAGACGATTACGAAAAAAGGTTACGTTCGCTGATTAAAAACTGTGTAAATATATCTTTCGTTCTAAATCTTTACTTCTCTGCAGAATGTAGAAATATAAAACAATAAAAAAAGTTAAAAAACCTGAAAGCTCATTTTCATTTAAAACAGTGTGCAACAAATTACCTTTTATGATGCATCAGTTCTTGCTCTGTCATGAAACGTTTCGTGCAACCGGGACACGAGTGTGGGCCTATACCCGTATGCCGGTTCATGTGGTTCTGCAAATTACGCTTGTTTGGGAACAACTTGGGACAGAACGAGCACTGATACGTGCCTTTGTTCACGTGTAATTTTCTGTGGTGTTCTTTCAACTTTTTCTCTGTGCTGTACGACCGGTAGCAATCTTCACACTTGAACGGACGATCTTCGAGTGACTGCCATTTTTGTGGCATCAGTGGCGGGGGTTTAGTTGTTTTCACCAGTTCTGCAGGAAGAACGACGTCCTCAACTTTATGCTCAGGGGAGTTAACTGGAAATGAGCACAAATAATTCAATAATGACAAAAACAACAAGATATGGCCATTTGTAATAAAAGTCTTTTGACATTCTTGCATCCATTTGTTGAGAGAAAATTTGCATCAAATGTTAAAACATAAAAACATTCTCAGCCTTTTTTTTTCTCTTAGTGTTTTTTTGCTTGAAAAATATGACCATTGGAATTGAACAGGGACAAATCACAACTCCTAAAGGCAATCTTTCTGAAAATTATTGGGATAATTCCATTAAAAAGGACCTTTTCAATTTTCAAATATTTAAATATTTTGAGTGGATAACACAGAAAACCCAGACCATGAGAGGGTACTGTAGTTGGTTCCACTGGGGTCCACTGTGGTGGTCCTGATGTACTTAAAGCACTCATTTGCGCCTACGAATTCATTAGACTTGCATTACGCAATGAGTTTCGTTTAACAATAAATTTTGAAATGAAGATATGTCTGAACTGGGATTTGAACCAGCCAGATGAATTGTCAAAAACTGAAAAACAAATATTTTTACCTTGCCTGTAAAAGGATCCCAATGAGTAGTCCACGCTGTAATGTTGACTTCCTGTACAACAATAGAAGTTATGTTGCCAACGAAGAGAAAACTACATTTCAGTTATTTAGTGAAACAGAAAGTTTGTTTCTTAGAGACGCTGAATTAGAGAGAGCCAGTTATAGCGTTGTTCACAGGATTGTTGGGTTAACTAGATTTCAAAAAGTAAACTACTTACATCTTCATGGTTTTCATATTTGTTTGTTGAATATATATTTAAATAATTTAATTATAAAAAATTTATAAAAATAAAAAACTAAAATAATAATGAAATGATTTGCTGCACATAGTGCACATTTTATTAAAATTAACTCTTATATTTTCTGTTTTTTGAAGCAAGAAATTGTTATAGAACAAAACAAGATGTGTTTAACAGAGTTGGAAATAGCTGCCGGTCATTCGGCAAGGATGGCAGTGGGGCAAGTTTGTCCAACGGAGAATTGTTTATTTCTGTCCAAACAGCAAATACCTATGATTTGCATTTTTAGTTTTTGTAAACAAACATTTGAAGGGTGAGTAAAACTTACAGGCTAACATTGTAACAATCATCATCATTTACATTTTTCATGTCTATTTTCCATGCTACCATGAGTTAGACGGGGTTTCAACAGATGATATTCTCCACAATTTTGTAGGTTTAATCATTTGATGATTCATTGGAGCAGATGTTTTTTACAGCTGGATGCCCTTCCTAACCCCAACCCCAGTTCGCATTTTGTTATTCTAGTACCCCAGAGGGAAGTATGGCAATAATAAACTAAAGAGAGGTAACCCTAACGAGGTTGATAGATCAAACTCTCATCATTATTGCACAAGATACAAGATTAAAACCGAACAATTATAGAACCATCGGATACCCATACCATCTATATCGTTTCCATCTCCGTTTTTCTCAATATTGTCTGGTGTATCACTGTGTTTTGAAAGCGGAACGTCTTTCTCCTCCTTATTCTCAATAACGTTCCAATATTCTTCGACAAGGTTTTGATATTTCAGTAGCACATCCTCTTCAGATTCCCAAGTCGCTCGCCATTGAATCTTGTAGTAACGTCGGTTATCCTAAATTCCATTTGGGTACAAAATGAAAGTGAGAAGGGTGGATTTACTTTAAAAAGTAAAGAAAAAGCCTTCTATTTGCGAAGAAGACAATTGTAATACAAAAGGAAAAGTGAACCAAGATTTATTCCATCGTTTCATGTCGTGTATCATGCCCCGAAATAGCTGTCGGTCATCGGTCAATGTCCGATGAAATTCGGCCGTTGACCGACATATACGCGCATATAAATGGTCACGTTGACCGATGACTTTCTTTGCAAACTTTTTATTTGAACTAAAATTCAAAAAATTGTCCGACATGAATCTATCGAACCTTGTTGAATTAATGTTTATTATTAATGGATTTGTTTTCATTTAAACTCATTTTTTCAGACTACAACATAAAGATAGTATATACTACAGTCTTCTCATTGTTGCGTACGTTTTCGCAAACCCGCTCGGCGGCACGAACGCCTGATTCTTTGCTGATAAGTTTGCAAAATGTACGATGACGTACCTGAATGGGTATTTTCCGTATGCCAAGCGTAACGTATTTCTATGACGTATGAATTTGGAGGAAGAAAGAAAAGCATATTTTTAATTATGAAAATCTGAGCACAGTGTCGTATCCAGAGATTATTTGGGGATACCGTTTTGGTTGTATGAAAATGTAGTTGTTTTAGTGTCACGCGAAGCCCACCCATGGTGGGGGCTGAGGAGCAATTTTTTTTTTGGATTTTATGTGTCTACCAGTGGTATAACCTAACACTTATTCGACGATATGGGACGACCAACAGGCCTGGCATTTAGAGGCGCGCGATCGCGCTCGCGCGCCTCGATAATTTAAGGTGCACTCTCCACCGCGCCCCTAACTGTGTTATCTTACTAATAATCACGTGTCTTAAATATATCTCTTGTAAATGAAATCTTAAAGAACTTACTTTAACTTAATTTATTTAGTCACGTAAATATGTTTTTTCGTTTCAAATTATAATCGATTCATCTGTTCTTTAAATATATCAATGTGTAGCTTTATTAAGAAATTTAGTTTGTTTAACGAAATTTAACGTTACCAATTATTAACCGTTTCAAGAAGTTTGACGTCAATCAAAGAAAAAAGGAAGAAAACGACAGACATGTTTACACGCGTTACGCATGTTGTTTAAAAGTTCCATTCAACTTAGAGACAGATATATGCAGAAGAATTATGCTGCATTCCATGGAAGAACAAAAGATCAAACCACAATGAAACATTCAGTTTTGTTTACAAAACAAAACACACTTTCACAAAACCAATAAACATGCATTAGACTCTGAAGGAAATAAACACGACAGCTAGATTTTAACGGGTTAACTTCACACTTTTTCCTAATTTCAAGAAGACATCGTTATCACTAAGAAGTTGTCTTATTTTAACTTTTTAAAGCGGTTTTTGCTACTGAAAACATGTGCCGTGATATTTTATATCATTAAAATTTAGATTGATTGGTTCAAAAACTGTTCTCTGTTAAATAGTTAAATATGTGATTGTCGAATTTTGGGATAATTGTACTGTATTACTACAGCACAATTAATTATAAGTGCCTGTTGGTTGACATTCTAAACAACACTTGCATTTTGTTCTTATCTTATCTTATTTCATTCTTGGTTTCACATGGGACTCCGATTGTGCATATTTCATTCATAATTATGTTTAAAAGCAGCTGCTTGGATCATTGAATGTATCAGCAAAACAACTCTATTTCTTTATAGCTTTTAATAATACGCATGAATATAAAGTATTTATAATCGTCACCACCGACACTTCAGGCTCAGTATTATTGCGTGCCCAATCGCGCCCAGTGACGCAACTTTTCGTGGCCTGAATGGTAAGGCATTGGTTCAGCTCTTGACTGAAAGGTTCTGGGTTCGAGACCAAGCTATCACAAAGTTGTTTAGTGAGCGGTTATCAATAAAAAACCGCTGTATTTCATCACAAATAAACATAGCACAAATGGGAGCAAGTAAATGCACTAAAACTCTGGGTCAAGTCTTCATTATAATGCTTTATATTAGCATTCTGGAAGACGCGTTAAAACCAAACCAACACATCATAATGTCTTAGTTAAGCCAGTTTAAGCATACCACAATAATCATGAGGAAAATTGAATTGTATAAACCAAAATTACAGATCGCGCGCCTCACAAAAAAATACTCAAATGAGGCGTGCAATTGACCACGCACCTGCAAATTTCCTTATGGCTAGGCCAGACCAATGATTAGATGCGGACGAGTTAATTTTTAAAATTTAGACTTCCAACAGTCTGACGGGACGACTGTGTTTTTTGCTGAGATCTGTCGTTTTTCTCTGTTCTCTAACACATTTTTTTTTGTTCAAGGCTTTTTAGTATTTTTTTTTAGAAAAAATTTAGCAAAATACAGCTTTAACAAGTTGAAATACGACTGCAAAGTTTGGAAAATTCGTGAAGTTAATAACCTTTAAAAACAGATGTTTGTTTATGCGTTTTGTTAAATTGTCTTTTCATTGTTTTTGTAAACAAAACTGAATGTTTTTTTGTGGTTAGTTTGATCTTTTTATCTTCCATTGTATGCAACATAGTTCTTCTGCATTTGTTTGTCTCTAAGTTGAATGGAACTTTTAAAAACCTGTATCATCGCACGTAAACATGTCTGTCGGTTCTCTTCCTTTTTTTTATTATTGACATCAAACTTTTTGAAACAGTTAATAATTGATAACGAAATTTATCAAAATTAAAATTATATTTATATAATACTTTAGAGGTGAAAAAACTGACTTTAGAGACTGTGGAAATCACATTAATTTATTTTGCTTAGTAAGGGGAACAAGGGGCGCAATTTATTTTGCACGTCAACTCATTGAGGCGCGTGTGGAGGTGCGCGATCGCGCGCCTTATAATCTCAGGACTGGAACTTCTAAAGAAAAGAATTCACAAGCGGAGACACAAATATTTATAGACTGAAAACCTACACACGTCATTTAGTTGTTTTTACAGTTTGATTAGTTTCTTTGTAACTCTCTCTTTCCATTAAAATACTCTTCGCTATCGTTTATGTCTTGTTTTTATATTGTTTAAACTAAGCTTTACACTATATCGCTCAGAAAACAATAATATTTTAAGGGGCTATTGAGGGGCTGTAAAATGTTTACATCGGACGACCATTATGACTTTGCGGACGACTAAAAATTTGATATTTCATAACCCAAGTGGCGAAAAAGTTGGGTTATACCACTGGTCTACATTTCTGGAAAATGCACTTCCCGGGGGATAACAGTCTGTTTCTTGAGTACAAGAATAAATCGATTTGCGCGTGCTGTTAATCGCACATTATCGCACGCCATAAAAATGCATTGAACTGCTATTTTTTTCAAAATTTTAAACTTTAGTCTCTACTCGTCAAATCAGCCATTAAAATGGCGGTAGAGATTGCCGTTGTCATCAAATGTTCGCTATGAATTACCTCAAAAAGTCACTCAGCCAACCTGGGGTTTTACTTGGCAATGTATATTAAAGTTTTAAATCCTTTTAAATAGCATATTTTGGGTGGATAATAACCAGTATGTAATTAGAAATTACTTTGCAAATATAAATGTTGACACAAAGTTAACGTTACCAATAATTTATTTAACGTTTCAAAAAGTTTGTAATGCAAAATAAAATACAAAAGAAAGAAGAATTTCAAAGAGAACCGACAGACATGTTTACACACAATGCTACAAATTGTTTAAAAGTTCCATTCAACTTAGAGACAGATAAATGCAGAAGAACTATGCTGCATTCGATGGAAGAAGAAAAAGATCAATACACAAAGAAACAATCAGTTTTGTTTATATACAAAAAAGAGTGAAAAGACAGTTTAAAATGCAAACTACCTTAAGCGGGATTTACACACGCAAAAAGTTCGAGCGAACAGATCTGAGCGACAAAAATTCTTGAATCTGATTGGTTCATAACAGAACATTGCGTCATTCGAGAGTTTTATTTTTTATTTTCGCGCCTTCAAAAAAAGTTCAAACTGAGTGAACTTTTGGCGCTAAGATTTAGCAAAAAAAGAAATTGAGCCAATGAAAATTCATTATTTTTATAAACAACTTCTGGCTAAACAAGACTTTTAAACAAAAAACATGAAACAAGAAGAACTTTTAAAACTGTTGGAGCAACCCAGTTCAATAACTTATTAAACGTTGTGGGTGTCATCTGAAATAGTTTATAAAAACATTCATGATCAAATAATTTCGTTTCGCACACCAAGTTGTGATATTCTCCTTTTTGTTGGCGTTCCAGAAAGATTTGCAGGGTCCAACAACGTGATGCTATTTTTTCTCCTTTTATTTTTCTCGTCATTTTGACTCTATTCTCTTTCTTAATAGCACTAAAAATATTAAAAATAAACTTTCGCGTTTACTTCCTTCCTTTTTAGAAAACAATATCATTTAGAAAACCATGTAATTTTAGCACGCGGGTTTTCGCTCAGATTTCTTCGCTCAAACTTTTCGCTCGTGTAAATGGTAGTGAGCAAATGAATTTTTTGTTCGTGCAAACAATGTTTTTTAACCAATCAGATTCAAGAATTTTTGTCGCTCGGATTTGTTCGCTCAAACTTTTCGCGTGTGTAAATCCCGCTTTAAGCGAATTAATTTTCGCGGATTTAGGCATTTTCCGTGAAATTAAATCCGCGCGAAAACCACGATAATTCGCCGTCCGCGAAATTAAATCCGCGCGAAAAATCTAAATTTTAGCAATGCGTGAAATTGAAAAATTTAAACATTAATAGGAAAAGACGACAGTTCGAATTGTCTTTTTATGTCCTTTTTTATCAGAATACAAAAAAGCTACCATACAACTAATCCAGATTTATAACTTCAATCTCTTTTCTCCATTCTTTTGAGCACCTTCATTGCCTCGTTTAAAGAGCTCTCGAATGTCTCTCAATTTTACTTCGCGTTTTTTTGTTGTGTTTGTGACAGCAGTGTTAGTAGCTATGGTTAAGCTCCCTCTTTTACGACCATAATTTACCGAAATTAAATTAAATCCGCGCGAAATAACACAAACTTTGGTCGTTCGCGATATTAAATCCGGGCGAAATAACACAAACTTTGGTCGTCCGCAATATTAAATCCGCGCGAAAACTATGAAAACCTACGTCTGAGAAAATTAATCGTGAACTTTTCGCTTGTGTAAATGGTAGTGAGCGAATGAATTTTTCGTTCGTGTGAACAATGTTTTTTAACTAATCAAATTTGAGAGATTTTTTCGCTCACATGTTTTCGCTCAAACTTTTCGCGTGTGTAAATCCCGCTTAAGATGTGTGCGGAGGCATGCACTTGCGATCGCATGAGAAAACCTGAGAAAGGTCCTGTAAGTGAAGGAAAAATAACTAAAACAGAACACGAAACAAATAAAGATCAACATTTATAAAACATTTTTTTGCGTTCATGTCAATTAAAACAAAAAAAGAGTGTACAAAATAGATTGAAAAACATAGCTAAGGAAAAACATTTGTTTAATGCTAGAATAAATCTTTGATAGTGCATTTTTTTAATTTTCGAACATTTTTTTTTGGGGGCGCCAGAGTTTGGGCGCCGATACCGCACTCGCAGTATCAAAATCCCACTGGATACGTCGCTGGAGCATGCTGTCTACATCCTAACCCTCTAATGACCTGGCGTGTCAAAGAAGCTGTAATATCGCAGTAACCATTTGGAACTATGCCACAAGTTACTCATCCCTAAAGGGACCAGTCACTACACTAAAGTGATCCTAGACGATACATAACTACTTTTTCACTGTGGCAGAGGGAATGCTGGACCAATGCTGGAATGGCATAAAGCAATCAGCACATTGGATAGAAGCTCATAGTATTTATGTTGTTAAAGTTAATATTAAATCATGCGGATAAACCATGCCTACGGAGGAAAAATCTCAAAAAAAAATTGAAAGGGTAACAAAGAACTTAGCTGGGTGATTAACGTTTTAATTATACGACGTACGACATAATAATTTCTCTGTTTGTGAAATGCTGAGACAAACTCAATTGCATTGAAACCAGCATGATTGATCGAAGTTATCGAAGATTACAAAATATATCTTTTCTCATTTTGTTTCTATATTTCACTACTCGAGCTCGCCTGAAAGTAGAGCACTTGAACCCTCCAACAAGCTGCAACTATCTGACCCAGCGTTGGTGCGCATTTACCCGCAGTATAGATGTTTTCCGTGGATTGGTTTAGCCTCTGGGCTGGCCTTCTCCACTGTAATAGTAGAGATGGTTTCAGGTGACTGGCACTGCAGCAAGAGTCTACTAGACTAGCTATATAACCCGTTAACATTGCACTCATTAGTTCTATGAGAAAGAATAACTGTGTTAGCCGGTCTTAATGTAGACTAAATATCAAATTATGAAGGGCAAAACATAAAACTATGTCTACGCAAAGAATGCGAAACAGTAAAAATCGTACTTATTTGCGTACGCAACAATTTTAATAATGAGAAGACTGATACTAGCTTCTTTTGATTTGTGTTTTTGTTGATGTTACTATTTATCCTGTTCAACCTCGATATTGAGTTAATTCCCCTCCGTCTTTTTTCAAAGTTTTCTGATGTCTCCATGGTGTTAAAAAGAGATTATTGTTTGAAAGACAAATGCATGAGTTAAGTTGACCGATAGAAACGTTACTTATGTCGGTCAGTTTTGACCGACAGCGAACTTTGATGACCGATAAGATTTATGAGTACGGCGGTCAACGTGACCAATGAGCTTATAATATTTATTTCAGGGCCTGGTGTATGTTAAAAATTGTAGGAAATTTTAATTTAGCTCAAAATCTAAACAAAGAAGCTGACAAAAGTGAACCACATATTTCTCTCATTTCCAAACCTGTTACATGTATTTTGACAATCATCATTAAAAACATAGACTGGGATATATTCTACACGAGCATATTAACTAAGTCACCTCTTTCTGAGTTTGAAATACAAACATACAATCTTGGTTCACTTAGTAACAAAAAATTGAATTCATTATGAGGCGACAGAGGAAAAGAATGGACAGAACACAAATACATCCTTGTTTATCTCACAAGATAACAGTTGACAAGCGTCATTATCAAACGCAGAGGGGGGGGAGGGGGGGTGCTCTTGTCAAAAGAAGAACCCAGTCCTGTAGTCCTGACTGCCCTCGAATTATAAATAAGTCAACAAATGACGTTTATACAGTTCTCTATTGTTAGACTCTGCACTTAACAGAAATTAGCCTGCCTTGCTGTATGTTATGAATCCTTGTTGTTATAAAGAGGCAATTGTTGAAAATGTTTAGTGCCATAAAATTTATCTCATTTCAAGACCAATCATTTTTAGAAGAGAAAATGTCATCCTCGATTTATCCAAAATTTGTGCATCTCCAAACAGCTACAACTAAATATTTCTTGATAAATTTATTGGCGCAAACACAGAAGAGAGGGATAATTAAAAATATTAAATTAAATTAAATTATTTCTCAGACACCCTCTAAAGAAAATGGTCACCCTGTACCGCCTGGCAATCATAATGTAGCAGTCTGTTTCTTAAGTACGTGTGCGAAGCACGTTCATTAAAAATTTTAAACTTCAGTCTCTACTTGTCAACTCATCAGCAGACCTGGATATTTTAATCGGCAATGTAATGTTTTCCGCCTCAATTATTCTTAGTAACAAAATGACGAAAAATTTGGTTGTGACAAAATTTGGGCAAAATCTTTTTTGTTTACATTGCGTTGATTACATTGCGTAGATCAAAAGTGTTTAAACAATCAACACATTAAAAAAATTTAAATTAATTTCAAGATAAAATTTAAGAAATTTTTGAGGGTCAGAACAAATAAATTAAGAAACTTTTGAGCCTCAAAATGACCAAATAAAGAAACACCAGGCTCGGCCTATTGCTTAGGTTTCTTAAAAAAACACAACAACACTTTAAAGGCAAATGACAACCCCCAATTTTTATTTTGAAAAATCGCACGCCATGGCTATAAAAATATATTTATGGCATACGATTCGCCACACGCAAACAAAATATTCAAGAAACAGACTAACGTTGCTATTTTACTTTTCATCCAAAGAAACCCTCACCGTTCCCATACAACAGTCAACAACTTTATCAGCTACCGGTTCACCAACTGTAATTTCAATTTCCTGATCATGCTCCATGCTCTTTTTTCCCTTACATTTAAAACTGGAAAAAAAATATTTTGATTTTACGCCAACAAACTTATAACATAATATACAGAAGAGATAGACCAAGCTGGAATGAATGTTGCCTATGTAAGAAAACCCATTGTTTGAATTTTCAGCAACATAATAATGATATATATAATAACGATTTTCGAATTCAGATAATTTTAGACGGATAATGAATGAAAAACGTTGATAAAAAACCAACCTACATACAGTATCATATACTTTTAGAAAAGAAAATTGAACAATATAAATATGATATTTAAAGTGCCTTATTAATTTCAAATTATTGAAAACTTAATCTAAAAATATTGGCCTTATAAATTAAAACATGATTTAGTTAAAAAATTACCAATTATGTTTCAAAAGTTGAAACAACCATCGAAAATACATTCAATGTGATAATTATAAAAGAAGAATAGAAAATATAATTGCCAAAAAATATATCCTTAAATTAATAAAAAATTATACTAATTAAATATTAAATTATAACAAATTCATACATTGAACTATTTATATATATATATATATACATTGAAATTTACAAAAACAACATCATAAACAGAATTGTCAAAAAATTAATGTTATAAAAAAACAAATTAAAGAGATCAGAAAATTGGTGCAATCAGATCTCCGATTGCTCCAACTCTTGCATGATCTCATCTGTCGATGTAAACATCTCGTAATCAGGATCATCATATTCATCGTCATCATCATCATCTTCATTGCTGTCCTTTTCTTCTCTGTTATCCGGTTGATCAATGTAACTACGTCGCATGAACAGTGGGTTATCCTTCGCCAAACGTAGCTGGCATGGTAGATCCTGTTGGACAGAGCCGTAATACGCAACTAATTCAACGAGAGACGGGAAGGTCGAAGTAAATCCCCTGAACCTGTAACTTTTATCTTCGAGTTGCTCAATAAGAAAGTTGGCCACACCGTTCGACTTTATATGCTCTGGTACCTTTGTTGTCATCGCAAAAAATCCAGTTTGCGTGTTGCTGTCGCGTATAAAAAAAGAACCCACTGAGCGATCCTGCAGAACTGACTCAGCAATTTCTCTTGACAACCCCAGCTGATACCATTCAGAATTTTGTAAGATTTGCTCATCAGTCATTGTGAACCGACTAACATCCATTTTAGCATTCATGATGTTATTCGATTTGTTAGCTATACCAGTATCTTCCCGAGGCGCAAGATCTAGCGCAACTTCTTTGGTTGACAAAAATACCTCCTCTTCCTCCACTAAATCGTGTGATCGTATCGATACATTAACATATGGTGGTTCGTGGACATCCTCAAAAGCATCAAAAGTTGATTCCGAAAACTTTGCAGTAGGCGAAACACAGGTCTGTTTCTGTTGGTAAATAATTGCCGAAACAGAATTATTTCCTTCTGAATTGTTATCAAAAACAATAATTTCATCGTCTCTTTTACTGGTGACCTTTGTAGGACCATTGCTTACTGGTAAGTCTGTTTCCCGAGACAAATGAAGAACATCTGAGCTACGATGAATAACTTCAGTTGTTTCTTTATCAAGATTTTGTTGATTCTCCGGTAAATCCGCTGCAAATGGGTTGTAATTTGCATTTAATCCACCAGAACTCACCGTGCGAGCCTTGGCTAATTTAGCGTGAGTGGAATTGTCATGTCCACGCGCCATTTCTAACTTTGCCCAACGTTTCCCTCCTTGGCAAGCAACTAGATTCTCAGCTGGTTTGTCGCAAACTTCTGACTCAAAGAGATTTTCACGTTTAGCGCGGTTTGATGTCGACCGACTGTACGCAATTTCAAAAGCACGAGAAAGACTTGCACTCAATTGTTGTGAATGAGTAGATTTCTTCGTTCGAAACACGTGTGCCTGAATAACAGTCGTACCGTCTGTTGTCCTACTTCTAGCCACATAAGAAAACAGCTTTTTATTTGGTAGACAAGTCGATAATGATATGGCTAAAACACTGTGAGCCATTTTTACTTTTGACTCGTTCTCATTAAAAATCTTTATGCCCTCATCTGAGAGGTGAATGACAACATGCACTCCTTTAGTGCTCATTTTTATTTCGGATAATTTTTCACTGACCAAACGCTGATATTTTTCATCTTGGACCCCGTGAATAGCAAATGAACCAACATATTTGCATGATTTTTTGAAAATCAATGAACCTTTATTTATTTTAGGAGATGGCATCGTTATAATTTCTATTATATAGCTAAAATGGACAGAAAAATATGGTGTTCCAATATTGGCAAGAAATGATAAACAAACCTAACTAGCTATAGCTTGAGAAAACCCAACAACTGCTGGTGTGAAACTCATAAAGTCATAATTTAGCTAGAAACAAGTTAAAGTTATTATTGATAACACTAAATCTCACAGTTTAAAAATATAATATCTTCAATTCTAATAAAAAGTAACACGACCAAAAACATTTTGAAATTTCTTGTGTCATCTGTTTAAAAACACGCATGCGCATGTCCGTACCTCAAAAGATTTTTAATTAACGCCAATCGATAGTTAAACGCTAAATGAGTTTTGTACAAATACACGAAAATTGGTTCAAAATTAAAATTGATAAAGCTTAAGAAAAAATACCTACGATCGAACAAAATTTCTCTATCTCGAACAAAAAACTTGGTCCCTTGCGACTATTTCTCTCTCTATCTCGAATTTATTCCCGTCTAAGGGTCCATTCACACAGCAAATAGAGCAAAAATGTTCGATATTTCAAAATTCGATTGCAACCAAAATATGACAAAGTGTAAAGGTTTTGTTTTGAATTAAGAAAGTTTAAGTCAAGATGTCGGCCGTTAAACGGAAGCTGAAAAACACAAAATTGATACAAAAGTGTTAAGGGAATGACCAACAAGGAGGCATCAGAAAAGTTTGGTGTTCCAAAAAACACAATATCCACGTAGATGAAAAAAAAAGAAAGGTTTAAAACAAAGTTCTTCTGATGCAAAGAAAATGCAAAGTTGTAATTTTGAACAAGTGGACAAAGCTGTTTTTTCTCTATCTTGAACTTTCTCTATCTCGAACAAATCTGTTGGCCCCTTGCGAGTTCGAGATAGAGAGAGTCCACTGTATTTTCCAAAAGTAACGAAACGCGGTAACTAGTTCCTATTATAGCACTTTTTCAACAGTTACAGAGTTACAAGTTACTTTTGTATTGAAATTTCAGTTTCTACTTCTTAATTGCCGTTCATTTCACGGCACGTGTTTGTGGCATGTTTTATGCGTGTTTCCTGCGCGTTGCGCAATAATGCATTCTTCTCGCAGCTGTACCGGTGTAGCAGATTTTTTTGACTCCCTGGAAAAAATGACTCCCCAGTTCAAATAAACCAGAGAAAAGTAACTCCTTTAGAGTTGGAATAAACTAAAAAATAACGACTCCCCTATATAATAACTCCCCTAAAAAGTTCCTTAGTTATAGTTGAGTCATAATCAACTAGTTAATAAAGACGCCCTTTTGTTACCTCGGCCCCTGGCCTCGCAATTGACTCGTGCAGGGGTGAACGAGAAATTCAACGAGTGACAAGCCGGCGATTATTTTGCAATATTTGAATGTATTTAAGGTGAAAATATTGGTCAGATGACGTCATAAAAGCCAAAAATTTGTTTGTTTGTTATAAAAACACGTTTTTCGCGAATAAAAAAAATGGACGTACGATTTTGCTAATGGACGTACAACTTTGAAAAGTTGCGCAATCGACCCTAAAAGAACACATAAAAAAATAGCGAAATCAATTTAACGCCTAAAACCAGACTTAAAAACGCCCACATTTGCGGTCAAAAGCGTGCTTTTGCGTTAGTCTAAAAATTCTATACATAAATTCACTTCGTTCGTCATCCATGCATTGAATTAGACTTGCGATCTATTTTCGAATGCATTGCTTTATATTCAATGTTTTGGTGGTGGAAGAGACATGCTTTCACATTGTAAATATGATTATTTTGAACCATGACTATCAAAGTTTCTAAAAATAAATGTCCAATTCCAACACGTTTTCATAGTTTAGTTCATATTTTGTTATATCTATTCATCAAATATTATTTCACAGAGAAAAATACAAATAATGAATATGTACGTATTTTCTATTCCTGAAGTTTAACGAAAGCCCACAATACCGTAAAAACCTTCGCAGATAAGCCCTGGGCTTGTCAATTAACAAAGACCTAAAATTTGTGGGCCTATCTACAAGTAAGCTTATCTACGAGTGGGCTTATCTACGGGTAGAAAAAAAGTGCAAGAAGAGCAAAGGTATTGAACTAATGAAAATTGAACTTTTCTCAGAAACAAGTTAAACTTAAATTTCTTCTGAGCTATCAGAAGCTAACGAAGATAACTCTCCGACGTCACATTCATCATAGCTTTCATCTCCATCACTGTCTTCATCGTCGCTCATCAAATGGAAATCATTTTCAGGAGGTGGATTTTGATAGTCTTCGAGACCACGGTTAATCACGAGATGGTTCTCTGATCTATCAAAATGGTTAGAAATAATTGAATTATGGTTTCTTTCATCGTTTCTTTAATCTTTCCCCAGGCGCATCCAACCCATTTATTGATAAGTATTCTTCTATCCGTTGCCGTCAACTTACTTTCTACATACAAGTCCATGTTTCCATGAAGATGCTTCTCGAACTGTTCCCTGATGCAGCCTTTAAAGAGGAATCAAGCTTCCATGCACATACTTTATTTACGGTGCAAAATGCCATAAAAAATGTATAAGATTGAAACTTAAACAAGAAGAGAAGAAGAAACTAATGTTTTAGACAAAATCGAGTTGTTTTTGTTTTTTTCTATTTTTGAGAAATGGGCTTATCTGCGAGTGGGCTTATCTGCAAGTGGGCTTAACTATGAGTGGGCTTATCTGCGAAGGTATACGGTACGTTAATATGTTTGCTCAATGAAAGTTTAATCGAACATCGCATATTTATGTTCAGTGTGTTTCCGAAATAATGCAACCTTTAAACAATACCACCATGTATTGTAACGTTATTTCGAATAAACATAGAATCATTTTTGACAACGTGCAAAAGAATGTACATTGATAATTCTTTTATGGTTACAATTTTATAAAGGGAGTCATAATAAACTAAGAGAGTCATTTTTTCTTAGGAAATATCAACTCTAGGGAGTCTTAATTTTCTAGTTTGAAATAACTGGAGAGTTAATATTTACTAGTTTATTTAAACTGCGAAGTCAATTTAAACCAGTTTATGTTGACTGGGGAGTCATAATTTAGGGGAGTTCAAATTTTCGGTGACACCGACGCTATTTGCTCACCTCGTAGCTGAAGAAAAAGGCGGAGTGTTCAGTTACAGTTATATATACTATATGCCAAACATTGCGGTTAAACTGGACTTGCATGCAGAGCTGGCCAGGTGCAGAATTTTATGTTCAGATTATTGAGTAACTGAAGGTTACTTTTGAAAGTAACTTTGTCCACCGCTGCCTACGATACTATGCAATTAATTAATAAACAAAATACAATAATTCTTGATTATGTCCTTTTAAATTCTTTTATTTCCATCTTTATTTTTACTGACTTACTCAAAAATAATAGGGAGATTAAAAAATAAAACCTGAGACGGCGACTGCAACGCGAGTGATGTAAACAATCTAACTGCGCATGCGTTCTTAGTGGAAACCCCAACGTTCATGTTTTATACAGGCCGCGACAACTTCAAATCATCAAAATTGGCGTTTTGTTAAAACGTGTGATTTGAAAATAAAATGGCTGAAAATAAATAATATTTTTGATTAATTTGTTTTATTTTTCTATATTTATTTGTTTGTTTATTGACTTGAAGCCACAATAATAGTGTTTGCGTTTTCTATAACAACTCGTAATTAAAATCGTTTCTTTTTACCTTTTCTCTGTTTCTGTCTCTGTTTTTACGTTTGTAATTACATTTGATGAATTAATTACATTCTGCGTGCGATTTTAGTTGTAATAGAACAATAAAAAACGTTATCTATCAATAACATTTTGTCTTTTGTAAAAAAATCAACGAACAACAATTGTTTTGTTGTTGTGGTTTTTGTAACTTAACTATTTTATAAGAAAACGTCAACCGGAACACAAGACGTCTCGTTTTCGATTTTTGCCGTTGCCGATTTGTTTCTTAATCTCCCTAATAGTCTGTGATACAGATAACGTGTGCAAGTATCTCTCATTTAAGGAAGGTTATATTTTGGAATTAGTCATAACATTATAGTACTAAAAGTTTATTAATTTTTGAAGACTCTACATGTAGGTTTCTTATATAAAAAAAACAACTTGTACAGTACAGTTGTTTGCGATTGCCATCAAACTATGGCTACCTTTACTAAATTTTACGTTAAGTAAAGTAGGCCATGATTGAAATCCATTTTGAACACAACTTTTCGTTACGTCACGAGACTCATTTCGCAATGTCAGCTTAACTGGAATTGTTAGCTTGTCTAACCTTAAATATTGGCAAATTCCAAAAATATTGAAACCTTCAGAAAATGTATTCCATAACAAATATATCTACAACAATAAAAATGGGCTTTACAAAATGCGATTGCATAGAAAAGTAGCTTAAAAAAAATATACAAATCTTTTAAAAAACATCACCAAAGCTTCCCAATAGAGTAAATAAATATGTTTTAATTGCCTTCAAAAATTCAAGAATACGAATTTAGAATTTGCACAACTTTGTATAAGTAACTAGTGCACAAATTCAAGTAACACCACAGGCATATATTGACGTTAGAGAGCAGTGGACAAACGGTCCATGAAAATTGAACTAAGTTGTACAAATAATTAACAATGGCAAGTGCGTGCTACATAATATATTTCCGTAGCACGATTTTTGAAACCACGTGACCACTAGCGTCAGTGTTAATTGCATTAATTAATCACTCCAAACAAAAAAATGTTCTCAAAACTTTCCAATAAAAAAAAATACTTTCCCTGTATGCAAAAACTATAGACATCTTCCACCTATTTTACACAGAACGCAAAAGATCACGATCTAAATATCACCTTCATCGCATGTCTTCATATCTGCGATAGTACTGTAAAGCGTGTACAAATCATTGGGCTCACTTTCCTTATCCGCGTCTGTGTTAAAAACGGGTGAATCTGTCGTAGGGTGTACGCCAACGGTATTACGGTTTTGGGAGTCGATGGCTCCAGATGAGGCGTACAGAGGGTCACTTGTGACGTCACGAGAGGGGGCGTAGTATGGGTTTGCAATGTCCATCGGGCGGTCGGGAAGGGGCCTCTGAGAAACAAATTTTGATGTCACATTATTGTATTTGTAAACACCCAAAAGCGAGCTGAGACGGTTATTCTCTATTTAAAAGCGAGCTGAGACGGTTATTCTTTATTTTAAAGGCGAGCTGAGACGGTTATTCGTTATTTAAAGGCGAACTGAGACGGTTATTCTTTATTTAAAGGCGAGCTGAGACGGTTATTCTTTATTTTAAAGGCGAGCTGAGACGGTTATTCTTTATTTTAAAGGCGAGCTGAGACGGTTATTCTTTATTTTAAAGGCGAGCTGAGACGGTTATTCTTTATTTAAAGGCGAGCTGAGACGGTTATTCTTTATTTTAAAGGCGAGCTGAGACGGTTATTCTTTATTTAAAGGCGAGCTGAGACGGTTATTCTTTATTTTAAAGGCGAGCTGAGACGGTTATTCTTTATTTAAAGGCGAGCTGAGACGGTTATTCTTTATTTAAAGGCGACGAATGGAAGCAGTTTATATAACTAGTAAATAATAACAGCATCTTACTGCGAAAGTTAAAAATAATAAAGAATATTTAGTAGCTTAAATAAGGTGAATAAATTCGCCATTATTAAATTATAATGATAAACAACATTCAGTTTATAATTGTTTCACTGAAGATGGACGTAGTCCGAAAAACTTTTGAAAATAAATAAAATTTCTAAATAAAAAATATTGTGCGCGATATCGCATTAACGAATATATTTAGAATTTACAATCGAAATCCTTCTATCGAAACTGAAAACAATTCACTCTTACGTTCTTTAGAGTTCCATTCGAGTTCGTTTTTTCGAGAGTACTCATCCACTTCGCAGACGCGTCGCTCGTATTTCGCGCGCGCGTCTCTCCTCCGTTGTGCTCGTGTTGGTCGATACTCGCATACACAAACGGTGCTTTTTTCGAAGGTGTGGGAGTGCAAGAGACGACCGTGGGTTGCAAGTACTCGTTTTTGGCAGACCCTGTAATCCGTGAATAAGAGGCGATCAATGTATAGTGTAACATAAAGTTATATTTAATTCGCCATACCTCCACCTACAACTAATTAAAAAGGGGTAATCGAGGCAAACATATCTTACTTACCCAAACATAGAGTGACATCCGGGACGGCATAGTCATCGGTCGGTTCTGTTGATGAAAAAATAATTAAGCATTTAAGTTAGGAAACATTCATTGGTTAAAAATGCCCAGGCAAACCCCTTAAAAAAACATTCATTGGTTGAAAACGCCCAGGCAAACCCCTTAAAAAAACATTCATTAGTTGAAAACGTCCAGGCAAACCCCCTTAAAAAAACATTCATTGGTTGAAAACGCCCAGGCAAACCCCTTAAAAATGGAATAAAGGTTAAATCATGTTATTTCAGAAAGTTCAAACCAAAATAAGAGAATGATATATTGAAAAATAATAAAGAAAAAATTATAAAATTATACACAATCACTAACAATAAAATGAATGTTTATATACTACATATAGGAATGGAAAACTATGGAATACTGTACTAGAAATATTTCCGAAAGATATTAATTGCAATATTACGCTGTAGTTGCATTATTTTTTAGTTACTTGGATACCTTGTTCACATGCGCACGCACACTTTGAACTTACCCTTGCATGTAGGCGTTATAAACTGTGCGTGCACGGAAGAGTTCAACTCGCGCTCCTTCCTAAACACACAAAGAATACTAGTGCAGTCATCTGAGATTTTTTGTGGGAAAATTTTTTTTATGAAGCTGAAACTTTGTTCAGAGCTTTCCTATGCTATGCAGATGGACTCAACAAAAATCCCCATCGATCGGATAATGGAAAACCCCATTGTGGGCCCATAATAGAAAGTTGTTCCCTATAAAAAATGCTAAAAAATGGTATACAGTATGTCCTATTTTGAAAAACTTAAAATTTTCATATTTAAGGGATTGTGACGTCATTCGGAAAATATTAGGGTTATATATATATATATTTTTATAGAAATTCTTGATCAACTCAATATCATAATTGTTTGCTTATTTTTCAAAGATGACACCTCAAATGAGTTTGATGTATGGTTAAATGTAAAGCTTCAATTTATGGCTTTCAACTTGATTTTTATTAATAATTCGAAGGTTTGTAACTCAGACAAAGATTTGCATGAAAAACAAAAGAATAAAGAGATTATCCCATAAAAATTCTTCTCTGAAATAAGGTTGAGAGAGTTATTTATGTCTTCGACAGAGTCTTATTTATTTATTTATTTATAACAAATATTTATACAGGATAGTCATTTCAAAATTTTTAAATGTTTTCAATATGATTTTAAGCCATTTAAAAAGTAAACACATAAAGAGAAAGCTGTGAAGGTTCCGGGTGGATTGAAACAAGTGCTCTCTCCAATTACCAAAAACTCTCATAACAACTGGGTTATCATTAACTTGGAAAAGCCAAGCGTTTTACTTTATCTAATTTTGCCGTTTTCATTCCCATAAACACCTCCATATTCAATACCGATAAACCACAAACCTCCTTTTTCTTCTGAAAAGCAGGTAGAACACAACGGAAACCAGTAGCAACAGCAGTACCACACTAGTTACCGTGGCAATGGTGGTGATTGGCGCTGGCAATGCTTTGATTTGTTTAATATCCTACAAATTAGAAATTAGCTATTGAAGATGAAGACGCAGATGAAATCTTTATTCGTAAAACATTTCAAACTAATGGATTCCAATTTTAAATTACTTTTGTATCTAGGACGTACAGTAAGAATTCTTTTCCAGTTATTGTTTTTAAGAAGTGCATTTAAAGGAAGCCGAACATCCATTTTTATGCATGAAGTTTATAAATTGTCAATTTTTCCTAGCTATAATCAATGATGTATCCACCCCACTCAAACAAAGTTGTATAATGATTGGAGCAATCAGTGTGTTAAGCAAGTATGTATAGCCTTAGTCAAGAAACTCAATATCCAATACAATTTACATGTAGGATAAAGCAAGCAGTTCGTCAGCACCACCTCTGAATTTGCCAAAAAGCTTATCATTTCTTATGGTTTGATCTCCTGGGTTTGAATTAGAGTTTTTCATAATCTACATAAAATTGTCTTTCTGGCAGTATATAACATGCCTAAGTTTACTCTTACATAAAATAGTTGAAAAATTTGGATAAACGTCAAAAAACTGGCCATTTTTAGGTCATTTTATGTAGTGACACTTCAAATGTATGTTAAAAAAAACTGTGTTGTGATCCTATGTGGGAATAGTGGAACCTAGTAATTGCAATTATTTCATAGGTTATGGCCCCATGTACATATATCACAGATTATTCAAAGTACTTTTTTAACTCTGTTATGAAGCTAAAATAATCAACCCAACAAGTACATAATTTCATACTTTATTGGTCATAAAAACACATATTTCACCATTATATAAAAAAAAAATAATAAAAAATATGCTAGTATTGGATCGAGGTAGTTTATGTTCCTTATATATATATATATATATATATATATACATATATATATATACAAAAAATGTTTTTCTAATGGTTAAACCCCATTGAACGGGAATAAGAGAGACTTACTAGGTTACTTGGTGGGGTGGCAGCTGGCACAACAGTGCAATTTTGGGGTACACTGACAGGTTCGGGCCATTCTTTCTCTACACGTTTGAACGATAGGATATGCACATATTTTTACGTAATTCTCAATGTCAATGTTAATTTCAAAGAAATATTATAGGAGAAAAGTAACCAGTATTAGAAATAAGCCTTTTACAATCTTTCTGACAAACTAAGTTCATGATAAGTAATTTGTTGCACGCAAAACAACACTCTAACAGGTTAAAAATAGGGAGAAATATTATAGTTGTTTGTAAAAAAAATAACGCATTGTTGAATATGACCATGAATTTTTAATGTTCTTATTAACCATATCACAACTACAGTCAAACCGCAAATAGCAGCCACCTCCTGATAACGGCCACTACAACTTCAGTCCCAAAACATTTTTCCATAAATATAGCAACCCTCCGAAAAGCGCCATCTCACAATAACGGTTAGCGGCCATTGGCCCATACAAAAAAGATTTCCCCTCCAAGTCACAAATTCAGTTATTAAGAGATATTATTAAAAAGAGTTAATTCATATTCAAGTATTCCTGAAATAAGATTTATTATTCACATTCATTATTCATATATTTCTTTTATTATCTTTAAGTTATTTTGCAGATTTTTTGGCCGTTACCACTTCTTCCTACTTCGGCCAAGCCTCCACTCGCAAAAACATACCAACATTAGGGTTAATTCAACCACTTTTTAAAACTTTTTCTAGCAGTTATTAAGCTAATGCCTTAAAAGATGACACCATAGTGGTTTAGAATGTAAAATTCCTGTGATCTCCTACATAGCGACCACCTCAAAATAACGTCCACCCAACGCTAAACACAGAGGTTTGACTGTCGTTTGACTATTACCAAAACACACAAGACAGGCTCTCTCAGTTATTCTCCAATTCCATAATTTCCACACAGACGTATTCATACCGTAACTACAATACTGAAAATACTGAATTTTTTTATCATTTAATTTTACCTTTGACATGCTTTCCGGCAACTTGAAAGAGAAAACAAGATGTGAAGTTCCTCACTGGCGACTTGCAATCTACTTGCACGGACAACAACTGGCCACGCATTCTTTCCCACTGCGCCAGCGTGCTGTTGTTGCTGTTCCACTACAGTATCGGAATATGTTTGGTTGTATTTAAAACATTAAAAAAAAAAAAACATTCGAAAAGAAAATATTAATTAACTAAAATATAATTTTTGATATTAAAATGTTTTTTTTATGTTTCATGTATTCTACTTAGTACAGTAGTCTCACCTCGATTATAACCTCAGATGTAATTTGAGCGACCCTCAACAGCCCTTCACATTTGTTGAAATCAAACAATACCTCAGTGCCGTAGTAATCAAAGATGTATATAGGCCCAGCATTGCACACCTGGCCTTTGTATGGATCATGGTCGATCAACGAAAGACCTACGTCTCTGAAACTCAATGGCTCGTCGAATAACGGAATGTATTTATAGGAGAATTTCCGGGTGAAGAAGTCACATTGTTGTCCTGTTGTAGCGTAGAAAAGTGAATAGTCAAAATTGATATTATTAATAAGGATTGCCCACAATATATAAAAACGTCAAAATCTGTTTCAAAAGCGATATATTAGAATCAATGTTTCAATTGAATTTGTTCACTTGTAGGCTAATTTTTTTACTATCACAAATCAAAACAAAGCAGTTACTACCTTACCAACAAAACAAACTTCCATTCTACAAACACTACGAACTTTTGCAATATTGCAACTTTTCAAATTTGGTTTCTCAAAGTCTGTTTTTAAACATGCAGCGACGTAACCAGAGATTATTTGGGGATACTGTTTTGCTTGGATGAAAATGTAGTCGTTTTAGTGTCACACAAAGAAATTTTTTGGATTTTTTTGATTTTAACTGTCTACATTGCTGGAAAATGCACTTCCCGGGTGATAATACACTCATTATCCAGTGGCGTAACATAAGGCTTTTTTTGCGCGGACGAATGAAAAATTAATATTTTACCTTCTCACTCGTTCGACAGGACAGAATGGAAAAAGAGGTGTAACAATTTTTTAATTTGCATTACGCAAGATTTAAACATATTTTAATTTTCTAATCTAAACAAAAATTATTTTGAATATGATATAAAAAAGGTATTTTATATTATCCAAAAGCTTTTAAAACAACGCCATTTTGAATAAATTGCGTGAATCGTAACTACATGACCGATAGACATGTTTACACGCGATGCCACAGGTTGTTTAAAAGTTCTATTCAACTTAGAGACAAACAAATGCAGAAGAACTATGCTGCATTCGATGAAAGAAAAAAAGAAACGTTCAGTTTTGTTTACAAAAATCACTTTAACAAAACTAATAAACATGCAGAAGACACCCTTCAAAGAAGAAAATAAATATGACTGTTCAGTTTTCTTTAACCATTTTAAAGGGAAACTAATTCCTAATTTCAAAGAAATAGCTATCACTGAAAAAGTCGTCCTATTATATTTATCAAATGTTTCCAGCAAAAACATTATATTAAAATAATGCGGTATCAAAATCCCACTGGATACGTCACTGCTCTGACACCCACCATCTTCAATTTTGATGAAATTTGGCACAGAAGCTACACATCATGATAAAGAACCTTCAGAACCTCCTTTCTGTCAAAACCTCCTTTCTGTGGTTGATTTCATATGGAATTACCTTATGCCTTTTTAAAGGTTATATCTTATATCTAGCAGAAGAAATTGACTTGGTTTGAAATCAACGAAAGCTTTACACTGTTTACCGGATTTGTGAGTTTCTTCTTTAATCCCATAGGCTGTCATGCAACCTGTCTTTTTGGAAAAGAACGTGGAGCCTTCTGAACACTCACACTGGACACAACGGACATCCCAGTTGCAGTTTGCGTTTTTTGGCCAGCAACCGGTGAAAACAACAAATTCATTTGTGAATCGATTGACGGTTTCAAAACCTTGATCGGTTTTTATGAGCTCTCGTGTCACTTCAAACGGAACGGCGTAACGAGACAGCAACACAGAGATAATGATACCACACCACATGTTCAGTCTTCATCGAAAATGGTAATATTTTTTGTTCATACTAAAAGAAGCCAAACCGGTACAATCGTTACTCAAGATATAAAAAATAGCTTTCCAATTTTCATATTATTACTAACGAACGCTGTTAAATTCATGACATTGTTGTAGAATACAACTTCGCCATTTCATTATTTTCACTCAAAACAACTTCACATTTCAACAAACATTTAAAGAATTCAAACACTAAATACATATCTATCAAATATTTTATTCATGATAATGAAAAATGGTAAAGATGGCAGATATATAGTAACTATATAAGGGTGATAAAATCAGTAAAAACAACATAAACATTATATTAAATTGTGTTCTTTCCCAATCATTCATCATTTCCTTGGGACTGTTTCAATTCACCAATTTTTAGGCATTATAAAGCAGGCTTGTTTAATAATACAGTTTCATACAAATATAAAAAATATCTTTATCAGAAGAGGTATTTATTGGCGGATTTATTGGCCATGCTTTTAAATAGTTGGTGTGATTTTTTGTTGTTAAAAGTTAAAACTTCAAGATGCCACGATTGGTCAGTCCAACGCAACTGTTTTGAATTGTTTTGTTCACATAAACCATTTAAAAGCCAAATATATGTATGTTATGATTTATTTATTTACTATGAAAACAGAAAGGTTCATTTAAAACAATTTAAAAGTCTTTCCATTCTAACACTATATTTGAGGTAAAACAACTTGCGAAGAGAAGATAAGAAAAAAACTTTAAATAGGAAAACAAAAAAGGGAAATTTTAGCTTTTTAAAAGTAAAGAGACTTAAACAAAAGTATGTATTTTTGTATAGCAACATTTCAATCTGCGAGAAATGTGATGAAAATTATTTACAACTTAAATATATATAAATATGGATGTCTCAAAAAGCGCATGGAAACAGGAAAATGTTGCAGAAATGAGAATTCTAGGAAATTTTGTCGGTACTAGTTTTACCAAAGACACTCTTCCATCAAATAATAAAATAAACAGTTTGAAAATCACCGAGAAATATCACCAATACAGCTTCACCGTCCAATTCCATCCGTGATTTCAAAGGTGGTCACTCGATTTAATTGAAATTAACGACTCTGTTTGGACAGCAGACGGATCTTTAGGTACTTTGGGTATGGTCTTTAAAGGAAAACGAGTTAGAGTAGAAAACCAACTGATTCCAAGAAATAAATGCAGTAACAAGTTTATAATAGCAGACTTTATCATTGATCCACCTACCATCAATACTAATCTTTATATTGGCCTGTATGCAGCATTTAGATTTTATTAACTTTATGTGGGGGGGGGGGGGGGGGGGTTGTTTAGAAAAATATGATCAAATGTTATGCTACTATATCACAAGAAACAATAAAAAGTCAGGAGTATAATTTCTTTCAGCATGGAAAACAGACGTTAAGCCAATATATAGATAGATATCAAATTATTGTTTTCTTAACGTTGATTTTGACTTCAATATACCTAAATAATATTTTTTAGTGAAATATAATTTTTTTTGATGATGTTAATTTAATCTAATTTTTTTTTAATTTCTGAAATTCTCATTAATTTTTAATTTTATTCCGTAGATCTCCAATTATATATATATAAAAATAATAAAGTTACAAACCTATAGACAACACATGATTTCACATGCTTAGGGAGTTGATGAAAAAAGAAATTTAATGTCTACATAATTAATTACAATAGATTTACAGAGGTTTTTTTGAGAGATTCCAAATTATAGCTCCAATTACATTAAAGTATTAATTAATTAATTATTTTTATTATTTATTTCATAATTAAATTTGAAAAGCAATTCAATTTGGAGATTCGTGATGACAAGAGAATTTGTTTTCAAAACTAACGACACCTAAACATTGATTAAAGGCGCAAGTTGGATATAGAACCTAATAAGTTGAAAGATTCCACGTACGAGATCTGGTTTTAAGTAGTAATGCACACATGCTCCTCCAAAAAACATCGACAGGTAGGCAGCGAGGGAGAATCGTACATATTTGCCCCACGACGTTCCTGCTGGCATTGTACTAAAGGGAACAGATATTGTTAAAAGAAATTTGCGGACAAAGAATCGTGAAATAATGTCTTTATTCTTCTTGCTTTGCTGTCGTCGCATATACACAGTAGGAAAACATTTGAAATAAATGCATTTAAAGAAAGTCACAAGTTTTTTGTTTTACAAACTAATTTACTTCATTTGATTTGACTCTTCTAAGATTTTTCTTATCATGGTCAAAAATGGTAAGAAACACACCTGCATTCTCCCTCAGAGCTGTTTATTTTTAAGTTCACCCATGATGTATTATTATAAATGAATATTTTTACAGGATAAAAACTTCAGTTTTAATGTACATATATACAATTAAAAAACTGCTATCAGTGTCTGTCCTGTGCAAAAATTAAAAAAGTTAATAATTTATTGTTAGGGTAAATAAAACAAAAGGTTAAAATATATTTATAGATAAAAAGAGAAATCAATACTGCAGGCATGTGTCACAAAATATCTGATCATGTAAGGTATGCCCTCAGCATTGTTTTAAATTTTCTAAAATCCTTAATTTTTCTAATCTCAATCGGTAATTTATTATATAATTGCCCTCCTGCAAAGAAAAATCCTTTTTTAGCAATTTCCAGTTTAACTATTGGTAATTTGATACTAAGTTCATTGTTTCGGGTCCTAATTTTATGTTCGAGTACTGTGAAGTAATTGTTAACTTTCCCATTCATTTCATTGGTGATGCATTTTCGGACGAGCAAGCAACGTTCTCTATCAGCAAAATGTTCAATCGATGGGATCACTTTTTCCATACTGATGATTTTCTTTGCTCTTGCATCGAGTGAATTTAATTTAGCTCTTTGTGTTTCGTTATATGGCTTGAGTGTACAACTGAGGGTAATTATCGGGACTATCATTGTCAAGAAGACCAAGTGTGCTGCTTTCGTCGTTAGGTAACACCGCATTCTTTCCAATAAACGTAATCTGCTACTAGCTTTCTTGTAAGACTTTTCGAAGTTCTCATTCAGATTTAATTGACTGTCCATTATAGTACCAAGGTATTTATAACTTTTTGTAAAGTTTATTTTTTGTTGGTTGTAGAATACCTCGATAATACCTCCAGCAGCTTGTAGACGTTTTGACGTACCGAAAAGCATCAATTCGGTCTTTCCCTTTCTCATATTTATTATGAGTTCATTTTCCTGAAAGTAGGACAATATGTTTTTCATGTCTTGGTTTAAGCAACGTTCGATTTCTGTTGAGTACTTATTTGAGACGTACAGGACTGTGTCATCGGCATACATAAGAACTGTTGAGTATTCCAAATGTTCAGTTAAATCATTTATGAAAAGTATGAACAGTAACGGTCCCAGAATCGAACCCTGTGGTACACCACAAAAGACAGGCTCTGGATTGGAGTAGGCATTACCATTCTGTACAATATGTTTTCTATTAAATAGGTAACTGTAAAACCATTGTAGCTCACTTCCTTGTATTCCATAGGCAGGTAATTTGTTCAGTAAGGCACTATGACCAATCGTATCGAAAGCTTTTGACAAGTCAATATAAATTGCACCAGTTAAGATTCCTTTGTCCATGTTTTTCCTGATCGAATCACAGAATAGAATAGATGCAGTTTTGGTCGAGTGTTTTTTCCGAAAACCGTGTTGACTGCTGCAAAGAAGGTTGTTGTTTTCCAGGTATTCTTTCAGTGCTCGGTTGATACATTTCTCCAGTATTTTCGAACATACAGGGAGAACTGAAATCGGTCGGTAATTTTCAGGAGACGATGGATTGTCTGATTTGAAGATGGGTGTGATCTTGGCGAGTTTCCAGCTGGAAGGCACTGTTGCTGATTTGATGGATAGGTTGATGATGTGGCTGAGCGGTTTTGATATCAGGATTGCACAGTCTTTCAGGAGACCAGGTGGTAGATTGTCGACACCAGTAGCTTTTTGACGTGACAATGATTTTAGTTCCTTCTGTACAGACAACACGGATATATACAGAAGTTTGAAAGTTTTCTCTGTCCTTTTGGGTAGTTGGGGAATATAACGCCAAGTAAAATCCACAAGTGGTGAGATGGTTTTCTTTAGTGTAAGTGCCATGGTGCTGTAGAAACGGCTAAAGATGTTTGGACTGGGGCGGTTGTCAGATTTACCATACGAAGGTAAAATCGTCGACTTCCCGGGGAAAACCGATTTTATAGCTGACCAGAACTTTCTAGGTTTCGTAATGTTTTCATTTAAGTTTTCCTTATAAAAATTTGATTTTGCTTTCTTTATGTCTTTGGTGGACTCATTTCTTAACCTTTTATAAGCTTGCCAATCAGTTGGACTTTTGGTCTTTCTCGCTTTTCTTAGAAATTGATCTCGATTGTTCATTTTCTTTTTTACGCTGGCATTGAGCCATGGGCATGGTCTTCCTTTAATCCGTTTCTCGATTAGGGGGGCATGAGTGTCAAAGATTTTTTGTAACGTCGAGGTAAACATTTGTTCGGCGCTTTCGACGCTAGATGATTGATATATTGGCGTCCAGTCTACATTGGAGACATCATCACGTAAATCGTCTGGTGAGTAGCGTGCGTAATTTCTGCATTTTATTGTTCGCATTTGGTAATGGTTAAAGTTTATTTTTCTGCAACAAGCAATCATGTCGTGATCAGCAATTGAATTTGGAAAAACATTAATTTCTGTTAAGTTCTCTGGTTTATTTGTTATAATTAGGTCGATCAGCGTCGCTGTTGTTTCTGTTGTTCTTGTCTGTTGCGTAACAACTTGTTTGAAACCAAATGTGTTAAGAAGTGATTTAAATTCTTTGTTTATATTTGCTTTGCTGTAGTCGACGTTAAAGTCACCTACGATTATAACTTCTCTTTTATTTTTAACGACACGAGTTAATTGTTCGTCTAATAACTCACAAAAAATTTTTGGTAAGTACTTTGAACTCTCAGGAGGGCGATAGTAGCATCCAATTAGTAAAGATTTCGATTTTTTCAGCCAAATTTCAATCCAAAGGCTCTCTGTGTGATTTTCTAAATCATGTCTGCGTTTAAAGTTTATTTCATTTTTGACATAAATTCCGACTCCACCGCCTTTTCCATCTTTTCGGTTTCGATGCATAAATGTATACCCTGGTAGTGAGTACAACGTAGCATTATCTGAAAAATCACCATCTTTTATATGTGTTTCTGATACAGCGAAAACATCAATTTTTGAATGAGTCATGTTTATAAAAGTTTCAAGATGTGGAAGTTTCGATAGCAATCCACATACATTCTGATGTACTATTTTGAAACCTCGAGAACTACAGTAATCGGCGATCTTTGTAGGCCCGGGACATTGTTCGATATCTCCACTGAGCAAAAGCAATAAAATTAACATATTTCTTTTAAATGTCGTATTTTGTCTTTTTATAAAAGCTCTTTTTTGAACTTCTTGTGCAAGAGATCCACACATAAACGTTTCTTTCAGCTTCCCATAAATGTCACATTCACCACATGTTATACTAATGCCATCAGCAGTAATAAATCTTGGTTTATTGATACAAATACTTAGATAAAAAATCCATATCAACACGATCGTCTTGAACATGACCGCACGCACGCACGTCATGTAAATGTAGCTTATAATGAGATAATATCAAAAACACAAATATCTTTCGAACTCTCTCTCTCTACTCTCTCTATACATTTAACGTCTATTTTCCATGCTGGCACGGGTTAGACGGGTTTACTGATGGCACGCCTCCATCTTACTCTATCCTGCGCCAACCCAGGCTGAATACGTTTCTCAAAAAGATCTTTCTTCACAACCTGGCTCCATGTTGTCCGTGGCCTGCCTCTGCCACACTTACCATCAACAACTAAATCTCTACACTTCTTAACCCAGTTATTATCATTCATTCTCTCAACATGACCAAACCATCTAAGCCGACGCCTTTGCAAAGATTTTCTAACACTTTCTAGTCCACAGCGTTCTCTTAACTCATTTGAAGGCTTCCTATCCTTCAATGTCACATTTGACATCCATCTAATCATTCTCATATCATTACGCTCTAGTCTGTTTAGTTCAACAGTTCCAACTCCCCATGTCTCCCCACTATATCAGGCTTTCTCATATAAGGCGTGCGATCGCACGCGCACGCCTCCGCACACGCCTTAATCTCCTGAGGCGTGCGTTAAAAAGCTCTCCTCAAATTATTTTCTTTGCGTAAGGCGTGCGACTACTCACACGCCTCAATTATATCACGTTTGTTTAATTTTCCCCATATTTCGTACAGAACATTAAACGCTCCGAAAATATCAAAAATTAAATTAAGCAAAAACTTAAACGAGTTTACATTCTCATTCACTTGAATGACCATTAAAAACACGCGATGATTGTTGTTTAGTGACGTAGTTTACAACATTGTTATGCTCCTTCTGTATGCCTAAAGTTGTTACGTTGAAGGATGCGCAAAATGTTTCATTTGTTGATTTATTGTCAACATGTTTTATCTTTTGATTTTCTATCGTGTTACAGAGTAGTTCTTCTGCATTAGTTTGTCTTTGAGTTGAAAGAACCTGTAGTGCATCATGTTAGCATGTCTGTCAGTTCCTTTTGAAAATATTTGTGTTGGCTGGGTTTTAATTCTCTAGCCAATTTCGTTTTAAGTAAGTTTTAAACGTAAATTTCGAAAGGGCTAGTTTTGAGTCGGCAGTTTCGAAGCGTAGTGCAATTGAATTCTGGTAGACTGTCTGGAATTTGGATATAAAACTAATACAGAACGTGTTTAAGTCTCTAAATACCGAGTTTGATTTTATATTTTAATAAATCTTTGTAAATAAACTTATATTAAAAAATATTTATTGCGGGACTCAAAGTATCATCAATACATTCAGCTAAATAAGTAAAACTTATTTACAAAAAGCCTTGTTTTAAAAAAATTGTTTACAGATAACATCAGTGTCGACAGACAGAAGTGTGTATGTTACTATGGTTACTAATCGTATGATTAGAAGAACTAAAGAAAATATACGATAAATATGCTGAAAAAGATTTTTAAAAACTGACAAATATGTGCTTTAACTGATTGATTATTCAGAAGAATTCAAATCACAAAATCATTTTTTATAAAACGCTTAACGTTTAAACGCTTCCGTCCTCCAGTTTTCATAATAGAAGAAGGCAATGTAAACAAGGAAGTTAAGGCTTTGAGAGTCAGTCACTTGTACTTGACGCTTAGCCCTCGTGTTTGGGGTTCACAAGCATGAACGTCCCCCACTTGTTTACAACTTTTAAAAGATAAACATTTTTTTAAAAAGGCGTTTCATTTAAAGGTTATCAATAACATATACGGCAAACAATAGTAAAATAGATTGTTTAAATTGTTGGAAAACCGAATGTCAGATGCTTTGTTGTTTTTTAAATTTAAATCATAAAAATACAACAACTTTTCAATAATAGTCGCGAAAAGAGGAATATTTTATTAAGTGATAAAAATGTTCTGCGTTAAACATCGCGTACGTAAATCTGTGAATATGTAATTAAATATGTAATTATGTCGTAAACAACCAAGTCAATGTATCTTCAGATTTAAAACCAAACAAGATATGTTTTAGAAGTAAAGACCATTTACCGCGCAAGTTTTAAATGACATGTCAGAATTAAAAAATGACATTCAAAATTTATCGCGCGTCATTGCACACCTAGACAAATTCAGGCGAGTGGATATCGCACGTCTGAAATGTTTTTAACTTTGGTTAGGCGTGCGAAGCACCACCCGCCTAAATTTTTCTTATGAGAAAGCCTGCTATATAGAAAAATACTCCTTACACAAGCATCATACACCCTGCCTTTCGTGCAAAGAGATATCACTCTAGAAGTTAGGAGAGGTAAAAGTTCTCTAAACTTTTTCCACCCAGATCTAATTTTAGTTATACAACTTTGTTCTGCGCCTCCTCCTATACTAATCTTATCGCCCAAAAATACAAAAGCCATCCTTTGTCTCTAAAAAGTCATCACCTATTGGCACAGATTCTACTGGCTGTCCAGTTGCTAAGGTAATTTCACCAGTACACACCATACACACATAGTCCACCACTGAGGTAAGTCAACCCTTTATACCACTACACTTCTTATGAACCCAATGATCAATGACCCAATGATCACAAAGAACTACACATTTTTTTATTATAAGAAACCAGTCTATAAGAAACCGTAGGCTCAGGTTTGCCAAAAATTAAGAAACTCTTAAGAAACTTAGGCAGGCTGAAACTTTTCTAAAGTTAAGAAACTTTTATCAACAATGAAAAATATTTTCAACATTTCAACCTCAATTATAGATAAACAACGAAAAATTTGGTCATGACAAAATTTGGGTGTAGATATTTTTGTTTACATTGCGTCGATCGAACGTGTTTAAACAATCAACACATTCGAAAGAATTAAATTAATTTAAAGGTAAAATTTAAGAAATATAAAATAACTTAAAATAAATTAATAAAATAAATTAAGAAACTCTTGAGCCTCAAAATGACCGAATTTTAAGAAACTCGAGGCTCAGCCCATTGCTTAAGTTTCTTATATAAAAAAAGTGTACCGTTACTCCATAGCAGCATTTGTTTACAACTTTTACCAGCGTTCCTACCTCTATTGATCACCTTTCTGTGTTCCCAAGCGCCTCTCCGATTCTTTCCTCAGAGCAGTGTCGTCTGATAAGATTGAAGCATCAATATTACACCACAGGTAAGTAGAAAAAACAGTAAGTTGTAGCATTTTACAAAATTGATTAATAATAATAATAATAGTATTGAAAAACAACATAACCTTTCAATTGATGGCGGGCCAAACAAATTCGAGATGCTAAAACCAATGAACGGCTTATGTACGTCAATTAAAATAAATTTTTTAGGCCGCACAAACAGCGAAATTGCTCAGATGAATGTATATACAGAAAATAAAATAAAGACTCACAAAACGTTTCCTTTCCAATTCGTACTTTGATCATAAAGAACTCAATGGCACCACCCAGAACAAAAAACACGGGCAAGTATTTGTAAGGGATTTTGTTTATGTCTACCATTTGCCCCTAAAAATCAGTGAAATAGTGCACAGTTGTAAAGTGTAGGGAAGTAAATGACACAAACAAAGTAAAATGCTGAAATTTAATTAAGATGTGGGGAAGGAAAAATGGTGACACAAATTACCAGTGAATTATAATGTGTGGACTATATTTAATATTTTTATTTAAGTCAATTTATTTTTTTATTGTTATGTTTATTGTAAACATTTTAGAAAGATATTTCGACAGTCTTCAATTTTTTTTATTTTTAATTTTTTTTCCCATAGAAAATGACAACATCCATATATTTTAATGACAGTGAAATGTAGATTTCAGCTGAACATATTTTGCTTAACTAGCTCAAGTTGAGACAAATGTATTGAAGAGCTACTAGCTGTATCTTTCTTTGAAAAATTAGAAATAATAATATAAATTATCACTACACAAAACAATTATCAGGATATATACATAAAATTTAACTACTTTAGATTTGAAGTTTTTACTTTATTTTTATTTAGAAATGTTGTATATAATTTGTAATTTATTCCCTATTATTATTCATCGCATTTTCTTTTACTTTGTTTTATTCAGAAGTTAAACATGTAATATTGAGTGTTTGGCTACCATGTTTGAAAATGATATGACTTCTTTTGGTTTCTTCAACGTTTGATTTGATTTTAGGGACCAGGAACGATAACAGATCAAATCCTGAAATTCAACTTTCTAACTTCACTTCACACTCGGTGAAACGTTTTGCCATTTTCACGGGTATGCGGGTCATGTAACATTTTTGACCTCATGGATATAAGCACCCATGCCCTTTATGCACTGCTGTCACGGAGTTTAAAATGCAAAATTGGTATCTTGCGTGGGTTAACTCACCACTGTTTTTCCTCTTCCTGAGGTTGGCGTTAGGAAGGGCATCCAGCTGTAAAAAACATCTGCTCAAATGAATCATCAAATGATTAAACCTACAAAATTGTGGGAAATATCATCTGTTGAAACCCCGTCTAACCCATGCTAGCATGGAAAATAGACGTGAAAAATGTAAATGATGATGATGATGACAAAGACTATGAAAAGAAATGGTTTTCTAATTTTTATTAGAATTATAAAATTGCAGAATATATAACCCGAAAACAAAGCATTTTCAGACCCAAGTTCCAAAGCCAAAAATGATCCAAAATTCTAATTTAGTATATGGGTAATTCCATATCAGAACAACAAATGGATGTAACCACCCATCCTCAGATTTGATTGAAATTTGGTCAAGTCGCTGCAAATGATATTTTAGGAACCTGCTCAAAATTTCAGACAAATATCTTTTTTAATTCAAAAGTTATCACATTTTAAAAAACAACGATTTTGCTAAAAATCAACTATCGTAAGCCGACAGCAGCACTTTTTTCCGTCACAAAATCTATCATAACTTTTTAACCGTTAATGGTAGAGACCTGAAATTTTGACAGAATGTCAATGAGATGATACCAAACTGATTAAGCCATTTATATGGCTTTTATTCATTGGGAGAGTTGTTAACTAATGTTGGTTTGCAAACTTGACCCCTTGTTAAATTACTTTAACAAATTATTTATACTGAAAACATGAAATATTTGAGAGAGAAAATATTGATTTTTGAACCATAATAATCATTATTAAATCAAGAGGTCCCATTGATTTTGTTGTTGTTTCCATTAGTTCATACCTTTAACTTGACAAGAAAAAAAACTAGAACTTAATATCACTTCCTCCTTTTTTGTTATATGTTCAAAGGTGATCGCAAATTTTCCAAGGGGTCAAGTTTGCAAACCAACATTAGTTAACAACTCTCCCAATGAATAAAAGCCATATAAATGGCTTAATCAGTTTGGTATCATCTCATTGACATTCTGTCAAAATTTCAGGTCTCTACCATTAACGGTTAAAAAGTTATGATAGATTTTGTGACGGAAAAAAGTGCTGCTGTCGGCTCACGATAGTTGATGTTTAGCAAAATCGTTGTTTTTTAAAATGTGATAACTTTTGAATTAAAAAAGATATTTGTCTGAAATTTTGAGGAGGTTCCTAAAATATCATTTGCAGCCACTTGACTCAAATTTCGATCAAATCTGAGGATGGATGGTTACATGGATTTCAAAAATTTGTTGTTTTGACATGGAATTGCCTATATATCAACTTAATTTGGGTAAAATAATTGGCCCAAAAATATGAGAACTGTACATTTTTAAAATGGCAATATCTTATTACATTTATTCACAAATGATATATAATAAACTAAAGTAAAAAATACAGGGAAAGATAAAATCTAATCTAATTTATAATCTTCCGCAGTTCATGATAGAATCAATAGAATGTTACTTATATGTTGGCACAATTTAGAAGCTTCACTACGGAATTTCAAATCAATCAAAGTTTGCAATCCACCGAGCTGACGAAAAGCGATTTTGGTTGAAGCATCTCGGAAAATAATTTCAAGAGTGTCCAGCGCTACATGAAGAATGTAGGGATGTGCAGTGGTCATCAACAGCTCGTTCAATGATGCCAAAACATCTTTCGTAGGTAACGAGTTGAAGTTTCGCAACGCAAGATTGTACACACATATAACAGCCTGGAAAGCAAACGGAAATTGAAATGCTTTGTTGCGTTGATATAAAATACTACAAATTGCTAATAGATTAATAAAAATAGCTCAAAATAGAGAGTCTTCTTGTTACTGTATTGAATAATACGAATCATAATCACTCAGTAAAAAACAAGTTGCCCTTTCCGCGAAAACTCAAAATAATTACAATCTCAAAACATCATGAGATCATCAAACTTAGATATACATGCGTATATGCATCATCATCTTCATTCGTTACGAAACAATGTCTGTACAATGCAGAAATGTCGCTTTTTTTCTTCAACTAGTTTCTTTGTGGTTAAATATTTTTTCTTCCATCATATGCAGAATAATTCTTAGTATCTAAGTTGGATTATAGCTTTAAAAAAACATCACGTGTGAACATGGTTCTGGGTTTGTCGGTTCTCTTTCAAAATCTTCATCCTTATGTTTTACGTTAGGTAACATTTATAATTATCGCACGCCTTCACACGCCTAGACAAGTTCAGGCGAGTGTATATCGCACACCCGTTTTAACTGTGATTAGGCAAGCAAATTAAAGTAAATTTTACACGGAGAATATAAGATTTCGGTGAAAATCACTAATAAACTAGAAAATAGTTTTCTCTCTATCTAATGTAATATTAAAGAGTTTAGAAAAAGAGACAACATATATTATTTATTTATTTATCATACATTTATCTCAAAGTTTTCAATTTTTTGAAAAATTTTGTCTTCATTTCACAATGCTTCATATAATCCATTATTTATATAAAAATAACATCATTGTTTGAATTTTCCACTTAGCATCGCAAAATGCGAAATAAATTGAAATATTGGAAGTTGTATTCTATAGACTATTGTCTATATGACTATTCTATTGTCTTTAATTTAATTGAGTTCATTAGTAATAATATGAAAAATGTGTAATAATTTAAAATAGCAATAATTTTGTATTTTGTTGTTTTCTTAAAACAAATCACATCATACCTCTCTTCTAATCTTTTCCAAAGAACGCAGATGTCGTAAAATTGACGCCAAAATAATGGGTGAGACGTTCAACAAAGTATTGCTAGCGATAATATTAGAGAGAACCCACAAAGTCTCTTTGATAAGGTGAGGAGTTTTGGAAGAGAGAAAAGTACAGAATATTTGTTGTCTTGTATTCAAGAGAAGAATATTTCTCGCTGCCGAAATGTTGCCTAAACAAAGGGTTGTGCGCATAAATAGTGATTATGTGCCTTCTTCAAAATAAAGTTAAAAAAGAATCGTATTTAAACACCATTGAAGATCATAATTCATTCTATTCTTTATCTAAATAACATTAATTCAAAAGTGCCTATATTCAGTAAACATTTTATGGTGATTTCAGGACATTAACCCACCTATACATCTTAACAATGGTGTTACAACGTACAAGTCCTGTCCAGGCTGGCACAACCAAAAAAATATATCATTAACAACATCTTCATCGAAGAACGCATCTAAATCTTCTTCTGTCAACGTCAGATGAAATAGGAGCCATGCCAATTCTCCAATCACATTCACATCCGTTCCACGATAACGTAAGTGTTTTAACAGGATGTTGGGAAGCGATGATACTCTCAGAGACGGCAATACACTCCTGTAACTTTTGCATATGTTACAAAGAGCAAAGAATGACGATTGCAAAGCTGTTTCTGCAGTGCTCTACATGTGAGATTTATAAAGTTTTATTTTGCAAGATATTTGTAAGAAAAGATCAAAATTTAGTATTTTCATAAAATTCTTCAATAAAAAGTTAAACTTTATTAAGTCTTTTCTTAATTCTTCATTATTTGTATTTATAAATATTGAAGGTAATAATTCATTCGCAAATATTTTTTTCAAACAATATTTTAAAACAAATGACAAATTATATTAAATTATATATATTATTTATATAATTTACTGATTATTTACGTAATGTGCTGTGCTACATTTTGCTGATACTACCTTTTCAATAAGATGCACCAGGGATTGAACAGCTCCTTGTTTTATCAGGAGCTCTCTACATTGCTTACTGTCCACAGCTAAGTTCCCAACCACCTGAGCGCTCTGTTCGGCTAACAACTGACTTCCACTCTGTAAATACGTTGTGAAATACACGCCACAGGTTTTCGTCACGGCATGCATTTTCTTGTGCGTGTATGCTGACATGTTTGTTAAACATAATGCGGCCTCTAACTGCAAAGTGCTATCTTTGCAGGTCAGGTGGCCGGTTAGCCAATACAACGAGTTTTCCACCGAAAAAAATGCATTAACATAGTCCACCGAAAGTGAAAACGCATTTCTGAGGTATTGTAGGTAGGATTGTGTCTTCGCATCCACCTTCTTAATAAGTTTGGTTGTTTCCCTCACTTGTTCAATACTGTAGTCCATTTCGGTAAGAGGAATGTACTCCAGAAACCTAAATCCCAAAGAACAACTATTGTAAAGGGCAACTCAAAAGGTTTTCTAGCGCACTTAAGAATACCGGTTTTTATTGGCTTAGAATATAAATATTGCACAATATTAATAAATGATTGACAGCTTAGTTTGTTATCTTTTTGCTCTTTATAGTTTGTTTAATGTTGAAAGAATCAAAAATGTTCTAATTTCAAGAAGACATCGTTATCATCAAGAAGTCATCTTATTTTAACTTTTTAAGCTGTTTTTGCTACTGAAAACATGTGCCGTGATATTTTATATCATTAAAATTTCGATTGATTGGTTCAAAAACTGTTCTCTGTTAAATAGTTAAATATGTGATTGTCGAATTTTGGGATAATTGTACTGTATTACTATGCCACAATTAATTATAAGTGCCTGTTGGTTGACATTCTAAACAACACTTGCATTTTCTTCTTATCATATCTTATTTCGTTCTCGTTTTCACACGGGACTCCGATTGTGCATATTTCATTCATAATTATGTTTAAAAGCAGCTGCTTGGATCTTTGAATGTATCAACAAAACAAATCTATTTATTTATAGCTTTTAATAATATGCATGAGTATTTATAATCGTCACCACTGACACTTCAGGCTCAGTATTATTGCGTGCCCGATCGTGCCCGGTGACGATCAGGCGCGCAACTTTTCGTGGCATGAATGGTAAGGCATCGGTTCAGCTCTTGACTGAAAGGTTCTGGGTTCAAGACCAAGCTATCACAAAGTTGTTTAGTGAGCGGTTATAAATAAAAAAACGCTGTATTTCATCACAAATAACCATAGCACAAATGGAAGCAATTAAATACACTAAAACTCTGGGTCGAGGTTTTTATAATGCTTTAAATTAGTGTTCTGGAAGACGCGTTAAAACCAAACCAACACATCATAACGTCTTAGTTAAGCCAGTTTAAGCATACCACAATAATCATGAGAAAAATTGAATTGTATAAACCAAAATTACAGATCGCGCGCCTCACAAAAAAATACTTGAATGAGGCGCGCAATTGATCACGCACCTGCAAATTTCCTTTTTCCATTGTGCTTGAAAAGTATCAATGTTACTTCATAGTTTTAGGGCACTGCATTGTTTCTTTTATTTGAATGTTGCGGTCTACTTCTGTTTACAACATAATTACAAATGAAGTCAATGCTTTGAGACGCAACCAATTGTCTTTGTATGTAGTCGTTGGAAGAGGTATAAATCCTAAGTTGCTTACATAAAACAGGGGGGGAGGGGGGGGGGTGTTAGGCACATATATATACTTGGCCTTGGTTGGTTTGTTTTTAACGTGGGTCCCAGAACGCTAATTATGCTATCGTTGGATCAAATTTTCAAGGGGATGTCTAAAATATATAATGCTATTCTGGTTTTGTGCATGTTTTCGAGAATATATGTTATATATTCATTTCACAACTTTCATTTCCATTTTCAGATGCCATCTTTATAATTATGGAATGTATACATTTATACATAGTTTCATGATTGGTTGGTTTTTACACCACTTTGCTATATTTGTTTTTACTAGAAAAAAAAGACGTTAAAGGGTCTTCCTATACAATGACAAACTTTAATATTAACCGTACATCAGAAGAAAAACAAAAACAGGATTACGCCAAACCACGATAAAAATATGATTTCTGTTGAAATGAAAAAGTTAACAAATGTTACGCCAAATTTAGAATCCGGATTTACTGTAAAATCCTGGTTATAAATGTTGGACTTATGTTAATTTAAACCCAGATTTAGTTATATATATATATATTATTTATTATTACCACAATGCGGACTTTGTGGTAAAAACCAAAAAAAATTTAAAATATTCAAGTTAAAAATTTATTAAATGCATGGTGGCAACAATATCGCGTGATATATATGTTTATAAGAAACATGTGAATTCTTGGCTATTTAGCCATCTTAAACTAAAAAAGTTTATAAAATACCTTTTAACGTGAATACCTTTTCCTAGAAAGACATTCCTCTTTCATAATTTTTTGGCTGTCAAAATAATGTTCTCTTGATTTTCCTTTCAAGTTTTTCATAAAGTCTTCATCTTCTTGTTTAAAGTGTTTCTGAAGCTCTGTTGCCATGTTTAATGGGGCACTTCCACTGGTGTGCTTACGAGTTCTGTTTAAATCAAATAAAAACTACTTACTTACAACAGCAAGCTCATTTGTAATAGTAGCTCTAGCTCTTATCAGTAAAACGGGTCGCGCATCTTTGCAAGAGCGCAAAAGTCGGAAACAAATTTTGTTATTTTCGGATTCCGTAATATATTGCAATGTCACGTGCGTAAACAAAATTTTAAAATGGTAAATTCCAATGCTTGCTGAAGCATGTGCATGTGTTTTTACTTATTTTCAAATCGCGAAAGTTGGTTCATTTTTTAGTTTCTTTTCGTCGCTATAATTTATACTTTATATTTGTTTAAAACTGCAGTAAAAAAGCTTTGTCATGTCGAAATACTATATTTAGTGCTGCTCGTGAACACAACGAAAATGCATTTATAAAAGATTGTAGTTCTTTTATTACAGAAATTTAAAAAAAAATGCGAGCCAAGAAAAACTTTATTACACTAAAAACAATCTTTTAAATACTTACTGGTCACACGCAAAACACGCAAGTAAAACCGATAAAAAAAGATAAAGAATGCCATTATGTGGACTTTGTCACATTTAACTCATATTTGATAAACACTGTATTTTGTGTTTGTATTTACATGATAATGCTGTTAATAAAAGTGATAAAATGTAATGCCAGAAAAAAAATTTCCCGCAATAAAATGTAGTAGTTAGTATAAATGAACCTTTACAAGCCTCCAAGCCAGTGCTTCTTTTTGTTTAATATTCATTACGGATCCGAAAATAACAAAATTTGTTTTCGACTTTTGCACTCTTGCAAAGATGCGCGACCAGTAAAACGAGCAACGAAAAAGAAATGCTGACACTGCAATAAAATGGTCCAAAGAGACAGCGGCGGTTGAAAAACAGTTATATATTGCATGTATTTGTGGTGCATATTATACCTACCGTAAAATGACCGATACAGTGCCCGGGCGCTTCTTACCACTGGACGCTTATTTGGTAGGGGCAGTTTTCGGCAGAAGAACTCAATGAGTAATTTACAGTACTTTATCCATGGTTTAATTGTTCAGAGAGTCGAATTTCAGTTTTGAGTTTAAAAAATGCGTTACAAATCGAGCTGTACAGAGTACCAAAGTCATGGGATTGGAAGGGAATGGGAATGGGAAAGGAAGCATGGGTCGCGAGAGACGAAAGTTCTATGCTCGTCTTTCTGAAATGTTGGCAGAAAAGAGAAAAGTCTGCTTATGTTTACGTGGTAGTCGTACAACTTATTTTTTCTAATTTGGTAGACTCTGTTTCATCAGCAGCTGTTCCAATGGTTAGTGAAATTACATCGCGCATTCAGTGATTTGATTTCAATGATCATTTGAACACATACTTTTAGGCGTGTCTCTTTTTTAGCATTTCATAGTTCCTATTAATTAGTACTACTGCAACGATACGTTCGAAATATGTGAAGCGGCAGCCTTTCGCTATAGAAACAGGCTAATACATTTTTAGTATTGTTTAGAAAATGCTAAGAGGATATATCGAAGAAATAAAGTGAAATTTTACCAAAAAAAAACAGTACCAAAATCATTACGTCACGTTGTCTATTGCTTCGTTATGTTCTTTCTTCGAAAACGAAAAGGAATCAATTTCAAGAAAAGAAAATCACTACAGACCGAATCGTGTCGAGGCTTTTACGTATTCTTCTGGGGAGTTTTAAAAGGATTAAGGATTAAATAAGGGTTTTAAATTCGCGCTAACTCCCGGTGTCGCACACTTTTTTCGTTCTTTTTCATAGTTCCTGTCGTTTCTACGACTGTGTTCTTGTGGTTTCTTTTCTTTGCTCGGAAAACCGGAAAATCAGCAAGTATGCGATTCTGATTAATGGTTACATTCGGGGGCGAAGCACAGCACCATGCTATACTAACTTTAGTTTTTAAAATGAAAAATTAAATACGACGTAACAATTGCTTCGATCCTCGGTAAAGCGAACTGCTCGTCAATACGCGATAAAACGTTCATTTTCTAGAAAACTTTGGTCAGGTATAGTGTTTTACGTTGTTACTTTAGTTTGTTTAGAACAGAAAATTTTGTTGCTACGGAAACGTGACGTCACCCTTTGGTTTCTCTATTCATATAGCCTGTCTACAGTTTTAGTAATATTTGATGTTTACACGGCTACCGATATTCTGTCATGTAGGGAGTTCAGTCACGTGACTTTTTCGTGGCAGATGTGCCTAAAAGTAGAAAACTTCTTTTCAATTTCCATTAGTCAAAACCAAGTAATTTCATTTGGGCATCTACATTTAGTAAATAAAAATGCTATTTATTGATATGTGCTGACATCAGCATATTATGTGCTGACATCATGTTTTTATGTGCCAAAAGTTAATTCTTGATTTTAATATGAAGTACAAGATAAACCCTTCTGACATCTGTTTTTCAGCGGATGAAAGCACTTTATCCTTCTTGGTGGGTGGCGACAATGCGTTCCCCCAAAAGGACATAATTGATCCTTCCGATTTTACATTTACATTTTGACAAAAAGGGGGTATATGTATGTCAAATGAGTTTCGAATTAAAACATTTTTGCAATGGAATGTATTCATTTTGTAAACAATGAGTGATTCTAATTGCCGGCAGGTGCTATTCGCCACATGAGAAAGACAGACATAACAACTTTTTATCACTCGTAGATCCAAGGACGTTTATAATGAATGCGAAGTGACTCATTATGACACCTAGGTTATATTAGACACTTTCAAGAAATGTTTCAACCTTAACCCTATTCAGGTAAAAATTACCCCCTGCTGAAAAATATGAATTACTTCAATCAACCCAGCCTTGGCTTTTATTTTATTTATGAAATTTAGTTTCCAATGTTTCATATGAAGTACATGATTACTTTTTTATATATTGCACTTTTGTCTTATATTAGGAATCTCGCAAGACGGGGGTTCAGTTTTAGAAAAGCGTAATTTCTTTAAATATGGTATTTGTGAGTTTGATAAAATTTCAAAAATGTTTATTTTTATTAAAACAGTCATAGTTTGTTTCAATTATGGAAGGAAATAAGAAAAAAGTAGCATTTTATTGTTTTAATGCCATATTATATAATTCTTCGCTTGGTACCAATCATAAAATTTACTCCTTCATAACAATTATAAAAGCCAAGGTGGAAGCATTTGTCAAAGTGCAACACTTTATACCTCGTTGAAACCACAACAGAAAGGAGATTGCCTCTCTGTTGGATTCTAAGCTCCTACGCATGTCTACAAAAAATAGACCAAAAAAACAAAGAAAAATTTCTAATATTCGAACTTTTTTAAATGAAACCAAAATACTAGTTGATAATGCAAGAGTTTTAGAAACACAACACAAAAAATGTATCTTCACCACTTGCTGAAGTGAATGATATTCAATATATTCAGTTAGCTTCGTTGAATGTTGCGTTTTAAGTAACAGAGATCTTTAAAATCAATTTTGGTGGTCACCTGATATAAATGACTTCTTAACATTAGAATAGGCAACTATACTAATATATCTTTGTTTGTATGTTATATACTAACATTCTTATAAAAGCCATCTTCACCCAATTCATATATATTTCATACAAAAATTTCTACAGCTCAATATTCACATTTCACATTAACGGAGGGAATTCGACATACTCTGCATCTTTATTCGGCATCACTTTCATGACAGCTCCATTTCGATCTGTTGCGTTTAGTAGAGTGAAGAAGTCATTGACAACCCTCTCAACGGTCAGTGAATCACCATATTTTTCGCATAAGATTTTAAACAATGGATATTCTTTATTTGTCATGTCAGTATTTATGTAAAACGGGCACAAAGCGGCAACACTAACTCCATGTTCATCCTTAACACACACATATATATATATATATATATATATATATGAATGAGGAAATTATTTTTTAAGTTGAAGTTTGCAAAACAATATTTCGCCGTCTCAACATTGTGTGAAGAAAATATTACATGAAATGTCATCTATTTTACTTACAAAGATTTCTTTCGTAGCCAGAGACCTTGTGAGAGTAATCACTGCTGACTTTGCAATAGTGTATGGGACCATTTCATAATTAAACGCAGGGCCAAGTCCTGTTGCGGAAGCTGTGTTTATGATTCTGCCGCCATTACCAGAATTTGCCTTGCTCATTTTCTCGATTGCCAAATACGTCATGCTCATTATAGCTACCTGAAAAGAAGGTTTATTAATTAATTTTGTTTTTATAAGGATAAACAGCATGTGCATGAATATATCGAACTTTTTATTTGTGTGTGTGTAATATTTATTTCTCACCAAGTCGATATCGAGAACTTTTCTCCAGGCATGCGTTCGGTTAACCCCGGCATTGTTTACAAGTACATCAATCGGTCTATCGAAGTGTTTCTCGCTATCCCCCCAAATCTTCCTCATAGCATCTTCATCTGTCACATCTCCGGTGTAGAAAACAATTCTCCCTGGATACTTTGTATTGAACGCTTTTTCAGTTTGCTTGCCAAGTTCCGTCAGGACATCCGTGATGACAACTTTACCGCCATGTTTTAAAATGATTTCTGCGAATCCTTTGCCTAACCCGCGTGCTCCACCAGTTATCAATATCAAACTTCCTTCAACGATCATTACGTCTCTATACGAAATCAGAACATTATTTATTTTCCAATACAACCATCCATACTTTTAAATGGTATATCAAATATGTGTGTGTATATATATACACAATTTTTTTTTATTAGCAACTGTTTTATAAGCAACAGTACTCGAGTTCAGGAAAAACTAAGCAACTCCACTACTGAGCTTTTATTACATTAAGCAACTGGTGAAAAATATTTATACTAATCATAGCCACTTCAATAGCAATAACTTTGCCTTGTATGTGTGTATTTTAACTACATATGCGTATACACCAAGTGAGGACATTGCGTTGTTATTTTCTTTATTTCAAATGTCTGTCTTGTTGATTGATGTTTTCTCACTTATGAATCGAATTTTGTTTGTAACCTATTTCGAAAAATAAGCAACCAGTTAAGCAACTTGAGTACCAATTTCGGCATATAATTTAAGCAACATGAGTTCTACCCCATATCCTAAGTTGCTTATAAAAAAAATAATTGTGTATACACATAGCATATAATAAATTATCATAGAACAAGTAAGCCTAAAACACAAATATGTATAATCATTCTATGGGTTTTGGAGATTAGCATTTGTAAATTGGACGGTGTCATCCAATAGAAAAATACTAGACGAAGGAATGACACCGTTCGACAAAGAGAAAAATTATTTCGAGGAAATTTAGTGAATTCAGTTGGACTTGGAACCTCATATATATTCATCAGTCTCATGTACCATGTGTCAAGGCATCAGCAGCTTTTTCAGCACAAATAAGGTAATCAGTAACACTTTCAGAGCTTATTTTTGTCAATGTTGTTAGCTGATTGTACAGGTTTTTTCTCTTGTTTTACTATTTTCAGCATAAAACTCTCTCAAAGTTTTAAAGGCTTTTCTGCCATCATCCTTAGCCTCCCTACCCTAATAATTAGAGACAAGGAGCGTCCATCCAGGAATTGTATTAGTTCTGCAAAAGTAGTGTCATTCTTGTCTGGTTCAACACCATCGGTACCAATTATAGTGTCTTTCAACTTTTTCAGTTTGAAATACCCAAGTATTTTTGTTTCCCACACTTCAAACATTCTTTCATCTCCATCGAATACGATGTTTTGTCATTGGTGGTAGCACTGGGCCCATAACCTGTTAAGATTAGTTCACGAGACATAACGAAGAGAGTTAAACGACAAGTAGATAGACTACAATACAAGTTGTTATACGTGTTATTACAACTTATTCCGCCATCTTCAATAATATGGTTAATGCAAATTTCCATAACGCAAAGTCATGTACATAATTTATGTTTATTATATTTGCATAATTTACGGAAATAATTAAATTATGCATGACAGTGTGAAAAATGGTTTTACAGAAAATGTGAAGATATACCAGATACTGTATTTTCTTCTAAAAGGACAGTCTGTGTACTTATTTCAGCTAGATTTATGTTTTGCATCTTTCTCCTTTTACAATACATTAATTTTTTTTATAATTTCTTTAACATTGACATTATTTAACATTTAAATAACATTTTAACATTTTAATAAACATAACATAACATAGCAAGTTTCTATCCACAAAAAAGTGGGTAAAGAGAAGGTTAATGAAAAGTTCCATAATGCAAGAGAAAAATGAGGAGTACAAGGAGAAGTACAATAAACGACTCTTTCTTTATTTACTCACCAATATTTATTTTATGCATTTACAATTTTATGCAGTATAAAAAACAGCTGTCTTGCATAATTTAAATATAATTTTCCGTAAATTATGCAAATATAATAAACATAAATTCTGTACCTGACTTTGCGTTATGGAAATTTTCATTACCTTACAGGTAGAAAATAAGTCGGCAAAAAGTTTGGTCGGTAACAAATTTAGTCACTTGGCCATAATTTAGTCACTTTTTACCGACTAAAACTTAAAATTTTAGCCACTTTTTACCGACTAAAATTTTAAAATTTCTTCTTTTTTTACCAACTAGAAATTTAAACTCTGCATGCAATTACTCTTTCATAAAAACAAATGGAAAAGTTAAACAAGTGAAAAAGGTTAAACGATTAGAAAATGATCCACTTTCTTTTCATAAATGTACAACCAGGTAAATTTAATCAAAAGGAGCAGATGTCGCTTGTTATCTTTGACACATTTAAGGGTCAAGATAATGAAACCCTCACAAAACTATGTACTGAAAGCCATTGCGTTATTGTGCTTGTCCCAAACAACTTCACTAACAAGTTCCAGCCGCTAGATCGAACAGTAAACAAACCAACCAAAGGTTTTATTTCTAAGAAATCCAATGAGTGGTACGCGGACGAAGTATCAAAACAACTTCGCAATGGAACAAGTCCTGCCGACGTGAAAGTGTGTCTAAAATTGACTCGTATCAAGGAGTTGCACGCGAAGTGGATACACGATTTATACGTTCACCTGAAGGACAGACAAGACATAATCAAGAATGGGTTTTCTGCCGCTGGAATAACAAAGGCCTATGAAAACGCACAAAACTATGTGATGAGAGTTGACAACCCACTTCGCAGCAACGAGTACCACATAGACTGAACAAATATTTGATAAAGTTTTTGCCTTGCTTAACTATTAGAGAATTTATCTTTAGTTGCTTTTTTATGTTGCGGAAAAGGACACAGAACTTGTTATTAAATGGTTATTTTATTGCTTGCAATTTTCCCCTTTTAATATGTAACCCCCTTCTTTTTTCTAATGGTCGGTAAAAAATTAGTCGGTAAAAAATTTTGGTCGGTAAAGAAAATGCGCTAAAAATTTTTGGTCGGTAAAAAATATGGGTCGGTAAAAAATTAGTCGGTAAAAAATTTTGGTCGGTAAAGAAAATGCGCTAAAAATTTTTGGTCGGTAAAAAATATGGGTCGGTAAAAAATTAGTCGGTAAAAAATTTTGGTCGGTAAAGAAAATGCGCTAAAAATTTTTGGTCGGTAAAAAATTAGTCGGTAAAAATTTTTGGTCGGTAAAAATATTAGTAACTTGCTGAAAATTTAGTCACTTTTTGCCGACTTATTTTTTATCTCTAAGGTAACCCAATATTATATAATATCACACGAGGTAAAAAAGGAGACTAGGCTCTAACAAAAAGAATGTAAACAAATATGGCGGCCGTATATCTCTCAGGGTTAGCAATTTATAACATAGACCAAAAGTACAAACATTATTGAAAAATAAATATGCTAATTATGCATAGATCGTTGTTTTTCATTTTTATGTGGACAGTATCAAATCAATATAGAATTAGATGTGGCCTGTCTTATACATACAATAGTAATAGTTTTTCTAAACTAACTTTTCCTTATTTCGCAAAAGAAATTTTACCCAACAGAATTCGAATTATTTGAAAAATTTTAAAACACAATTTTAAAGCTTAAAAATCTAAAGGTAAAAATATATTATATATTAAAAGCCTAAATATCCCGAGATTTCCCAAACATGGCGAAAATTATTGCCCGCAAAAATAAAATATTTTATCGTCGTGTAAACACGTTTTAGAAGTTCTGAAAGTATTGCGGGCTACGTATAAAACAACTCTTAACTAGATTACGTAATCTTTAATAAATTATTTTTCTTGTACATCTGTTATGTTATATATTGCTAACCTAGGATGCTTAAAGTGATATCCTCTTTCGCATATTTCCGACGTTCTAGAATTTAGAATTCTCACTATAAGTGATTTAGAACACGAGGAACGGGTGCATAATTAGCATATTTATTTTTCAATATTTGTACTTTTAGTCTATGTTATAAATTGCTAACCATATCTCAGCATAGTCAACAATATTGTACTAAGATGTGTGAGATGACAACGAATTAAAAGACACCCAGTGCGGTGGAAAATCTACGAAAGGAAAGATCTGAAGTTTACTGGAGTACAAATTTTTGGTCGGATTTAGTTACAAAAGTCATGTAAAGAGATTGATTTTATTTTGCATGCCTTTCTACACGTGCAGTGCATCTCCGTGCATTTCCACGCGGCATAGTTTTGGAAATTGGTTACATTCTGAATGTACTTGAGAGATTTATCAATCTTGGAGGACATATAGGCAACCAATTACCTATTTATAGTCGTCCATTGTCCTGAGTCAGCAAGGATATTAACGATTCGGAGCCTCTCACACCAAGCGATTTCCTGATTGGACGTTGAGAACTTGGCGAACCCAGACCCTAATAAATGGTTTTGGGATAGTTGGACAAAAAAGTACCATCCGAGAATGACATTTGACGCAAATTTGCAACAGCAGCGTCACGAATCCAACGGCAGTGAAATGATCATTCCTTTTGTGGAGAAAACGATGCTGCTCGGAACACTATACAACGACGCTTATGTAACAATGACGACATTGCAAGATCGGTTGAAGTAAAACAATGGAGTGGGGTTTATGTGCGATCCATAACAAAACTTTTGAAACTAGACGTTTGGGAAGGATACCTTAAGCGGATTAATTTTTGCCGGCGTAGGTTTTCGTAGTTTTCGCGCGGATTTAATTTTGCGAGAAGTAAAAATTTCAGAATTTTTTTATTTCAACATATAAACATATTTATCTATGTTAATTTACACGATGATGACAAATCCATTTCTGTCATCAATATCTAATTCGTACTCAGACTCAGATTCTTCCTCCTCCCGGTTATTACATTAGGATGATCTTTCTGCGGATACACCTCTCCAGACTTGAAATCTACGGATGGAGTAATGGTGATCTGGATTAGTGGTATCGTAACCTTTTTTTATTCTGATAAAAAGGACATAAAAACTCAATTCGAAAATTGGAGAAAATCATATTTTGAAACCGTCCAACCCATGCAAGCTTGAAAAAGCGACGTTAAAAGGACCACGATGATGATGATGATTGCCAAAATTTAGATTTTTCGCGCGGATTAAATTGAGATAATGCCTAAATCCGCAAAAATTAATTTGCTTAAGGTATCTCATTGGGGGTGTTACGTAATGCGTGTATTTGTGTTTTTATTACCGTAATCGTTAATATATAAGAGGGTAAAATTGCCTATTAGCCTCCGTCATACACGGAGACCTGGAAAATAGATACTTTCCTCGTCGGGGAAAAAACCATAATTTACTTATTTTTGCAAAAACGAAAAAATATAATGGTCAAGTGGAGTTGTGTACTTTTCAAAAAGATATGATGTCGAGTGACAAAGATGATTGTGTATACAAGATGGTTTATTTGCCATTTGAGGAATAAAGATATCTTCATACGCAAAGACATAATGGTTTTTTAACCTAATTTTGATGTTAACAAAGCATCATTAGGCCTTCAATGCATTATTGTTTTTATAGAACATTTTAGAATATATATATATATATATATTGCTTGCTGCTGGGTAGCTTTTCACCCATCAGTGCAAGTTATGTATGTGTGTGTAGAAGAGAAAAGATTACATTTAAAACTTACTGACAAAAAAGACTGTGAAAACACAACATTTTCTGAAGTTAAAATTATTGAAAAAAAGGAAATTCATTTGGAATATTTGTATATATATTATATTATATATATATATATATATATATATATATATATATATATATATATATATATATATATATATATATATATATATATATATATATATATATATATATATATATATATATATATATATATATATATAATATAATATATATACAAATATTCCAAATGAATTTCCTTTTTTTCAATAATTTTAACTTCAGAAAATGTTGTGTTTTCACAGTCTTTTTTGTCAGTAAGTTTTAAATGTAATCTTTTCTCTTCTACACACACATACATAACTTGCACTGATGGGTGAAAAGCTACCCAGCAGCAAGCAATCACTTTCTTGCTACTTAACCGGATAATCATCAACGGCATCCCTTTTGTACATTTTGCGTACGATTTGCATTTGTTGGCTTAATTTCTTCGTAGTATTTTCCAAAGTGATGCATCAAATTTTTTATCCATGCAACAAATGGAAAGTTGCAATTCTGAAAGAATTACTATATTTTCTTAGTGTTTAAAACGGTGTTAACGCTCTCACATCAATTCCAGACAGAAATATATTTGGACAATAACAAAAGAAAGCAATAAAAAGCAAACAAAAACCTCAACAAAAATAACTTTGTAATTTCTTCGTTATGGCTTTAATATGTTAAGTGCAGCCAAATTTATTATTCAAAATAAAGTACAATTATGGAATACATCACTGTTTCCATTTGATTTATGATGTTGTCTTCCATCATAAAAAAAGCAATCATCGCGTTAAGTTTATTTCTAACATATGCTCTGACTTATGATGAGTATCCAACGACAAAACACTTATCTGATCATGGACTAAAAACACTGTATTTAACTTGAATGGTTTTTAATGATATGATTACTAGGTTGTTTCTTTGAAGAACGCAGTTTATTTACAGCATTCCGGGTAGTAGTTTCAACTAAGCTTGCAACCCACAGAAGACCACAGTTACTACAGTTCCACAGAAGACCAAAATACGTTTGTCAATGTTAAAGAATTTGAGGAACTTCATCGTTTAATACTTTAAACATAAAAATTAGTGTTTGGTAAAAGGTACGCTAATAACAGTAATATCCACAGTACGAAGTCGAAACCACAAAAATGATTTATAAGATTCTCAATTATTTGGTCAATGTTTTCCTTGTTATGTTATGCCTGTTTAACCATTTATAAACAACATCCACAGTGTGAACGTAGTTACATTGCTATTGTTGTTACTTATGTTTCAGTCATTTTGGGTTTGTTATAAAAAGCGCACATCAACAAAAAATATTCCTTCGCACCACAAGCGAAACAAAAGTCGATATTGTGTGTACATTGCACTGTTCGACTGTAGGTTAAGACTGTACTTACTAGGATCATTTCTATAGTGAGAGTCTTGCTTGTTCTTCACTATGAAGACACACACAACAGCCACGATGATGAGCTGCAGTGTCCTTCTCTGAGCGCGAAGCTTGAGTTGTTAGTCAGCCTTAGCGCAAACTAGCTTCTCATTGATAAACGTTCCTTCCTGTTCGTTAGTAGTGGGAAGGAGAAAATGAATGCAAGCTGAGTGGTTTTCCTCTTCAATGTTGTATTTTTTAAATTACTTGTATAATCGTTTCTATTACTTAAAAATAACAAACAAGATTTATTTTAAGGAATAGGCAAACTTGAATACGTCCGATCAATAAAATGAATTTATATTGCAACTACAATAATTACGTAACGATGGAAAATCTAAATTGAGTCAAACATTGTAATTTTGGCGACAATTTCGCCCGCAGGTAGATATCGTAGTCACGCAGAAAAACGCGGTGGAAGTACAGGGGAGGATCTAGAACATTTTTACGGGCAAATGAATTTTGTCACGCAATGACCTGGCGTGGCCTTAACAGACAGGCAACCCTATTTCTATAAAGAGGCAAATAATTGCCAATCGATGCAAGAAATAAGGACATTATTTGTCACAATAAAACTTGACCAATGTGCTGTATTGCCATTAGGATTATGAAAAGGATTAGCAATAAAGTTTTGTTGATTGATTGAACATCACTGGTGTAAAACTATAATCGATGTAAAAAAAAACAACTTTTATTTTGGCCAAAGACCATTCACAAATTCGACGCGGAAAGGGTAAACTAGTGGCGCACAAGTTGATATTGCGGGCACCAACAAAAATCATGACAGATTTTTTCGCAAAACGTACGTTTGCTTTCGGCAGGATACAACCCTACTCCTGTTTGTTTTCAGTTTGGAACCCCGCTCCTTCCCCTACCTTTGCTGAACAACAACAACAATATTGCCATTATGTTGCAAAAAAGAATGGCTCTATCACAGTGGTTCCGATGGTTATCATTCCTCAACGAGATGATTACGAGGGAAAACAAAGATCTTTGGGCGATCTTACACTACAACCAGAACGAAAATTAAATTGTAAACAAGTCGACTTTCTTCCAAACAATAACAACAAAACTCGACTCATCCGTTCACTAACAAGAGCTCTTAAAAGTGCTGGTCGTGAATACATTAATTGTCCAGATGATGCTGACCGAACGATTGTTTCTGAAGCACTGAAGAGAGAAAACCGAGGTAACCATGACACATGTGTTGCTGATGATACCGACACATTCGTGTTACTACTAAGCATGTGGAATCCAACGATGTGTGATGTTGCCTCGCGACACGAAGTTCCAAAAAGAATAAAAAAGGATTCAATGCCCATCAGTGTTAAGGAAAATGTATCCTTGATGTTAGACTACGGTCGGAGAGATACTTTAATTATTTAATCATGTCAGGGATGGTTGTGATACTAATCCCTGCAATGTTTTGTCAAGGAAAGAAATCATTGTTAAAGCTAGTGGAAGGCAATAGAAATATGATACAAGGGATTTGTTCCACCTTAATTAGCAAATTATTGTTAAAATATACCGAAAAATAACAGTTTTTAGCCTATAATGCACCATTTTCAAAAATATATTTATAAATTTCAGACCACTCTCTTCATATATATTTCATACAAAAATTCGTACAGCTCAATATTCACACTAAAAATTTCACATTAACGATGGGAATTCAACATATTCTGCATCTTTATTCGGCATCACTTTCATGACAGCTCCATTTCGATCTGTTGCGTTTAGTAGAGTGAAGAAGACATTGACAACCCTCTCAATGGTCAGTGGATCACCATATTTTTCGCACGGGATTTTAAAAAAAGAAGATTCTCTCACGTCATCTACCATGTCAGTATTTGTGTAGAACGGGCACAAAGCGGCAACACTAACTCCATGTTCATCCTTAACACACACATATATAAACGAGGAAATTATTTTTTTAAATGAAGATTGAAAAGTAACAAAGGCAGGAATATTTCAGTATAAACATCGTGTGAAGAGAGTATTATGTAAATGAAAATTTTCTATGTCATCTATTTTACTTACAAAGATTTCTTTCGTAGCTAGAGACCTTGTGAGAGTAATCACTGCTGACTTTGCAATAGTGTATGGGACCATTTCATAATCAGACGCAGGGCCAAGTCCTGCTACGGAAGCACTGTTTATGATTCTGCCGCCATTCCCAGAATTTGCCTTGCTCATTTTCTCGATTGCCAAATACGTCATGCTCATTACCGCTACCTGAAAAGAAGGTTTATTAATTAATTTTGTTTTTATAGGGATAAACAGCATGTGCATGAATATATCGAACTTTTTATTTGTGTGTGTGTAATATTTATTTCTCACCAAGTTGATATCAAGAACTTTTCTCCAGCCAGGCTTTGGGTTAACCCCGGCATTGTTTACAAGTACATCAATCGGTCTATCAAAGTGTTTCTCGCTATCCTCCCAAATCTTCCTCATAGCATCTTCATCTGTCACATCTCCAGTGTAGAAAACAATTCTCCCTGGATACTTTGTATTAAACTCTTTTTCAGTTTGCTTGCCAACTTCAGTCAGGACATCCGTGATGACAACTTTGCCGCCATGTTTTAGAATGATTTCCACGAATCCTTTGCCTAACCCGCGTGCTCCACCAGTTATCAATATCAAACTTCCTTCAACGATCATTATTATGTCTATGAGATCAAAACATTTTTGATTTTCCAATACAACCATACATACATTTAAATCAAACACACAAAAATGATATTTCAAATATGTATATACATACACATACAAATAATTTACATTATTGTCTAAATTGGACGGTGTCATTCAATAGAAAAATACTAGACAAATGACACCGTTCGACAAAGAGAAAAATTATCTATAGGAAATTTGGTGAATTCAGTTGGACTTGAAACCTTATATATATTCATCAGTCTCATATAAAATAGTAGCATAAAGTCATAGGAAAAGAAAAAATTCACTATTATTGAGGAATATTTATACAGGATAATCCGTCAGTTATATACATATAAAATGAAAATACTGTTGTCAATGGAGTCCTGTTTAGATAAAATATCAGTAAAAATTAGTTAAAAATTATAAATATACTATATAATTATAGTAATTAATTATATAATTACAAATATAAATATAATTTAATAAATTCATAAGAAGGCTAACTTTGTTGTTACATACGAAGAACGGATATTAAACCTGTTAGATAAAATAAAAGCTATAGGAAGGATATGAAGATAATTAATCACATTGACAATCTCGATCTCACAGCGTGATGACATAAAACTGGGATCGAGGTTATCATATAAAATATTTATGTACAAATATGATATATTTGAAAAAATGTAATTAATTGAATCAAACAAACACTGTAGAAATAGGTAGGAAACTCATGGATAGGCACATTGATAAAAAGAATAAATAAAAAGGCTAAACTAAATAATCTTTAAGTCTATTTTTGAAAATAAGCAAGGTATCTGCAGTGCGTATATTATAAGGTAATTTGTTGAAATATTTTCCGCCCATAAGATAAAAAAACCTTTTTTTGCTACTTCCAGTTTTACTTTTGGTAGATTGACAGATATTCCTGGATTACGTGTTTCGATTCTACCAGAAACAACCTTGAAATAATTAGTGAAATTTTCGCATACTTCGTCATGGAGGCACTTGAATACGAACGTGCAGCATCTTTTTCGAAGAACAACCAAGATTTTAGGAATAGATATTGTGTTATCGGAAATTATACTTAGTGCCGTTGATTCTAAATTTGTCATGTTCAAATGAAGAGTGTTGATCATACACGACGTTATAAGTGGGCAGTTTGTAAGTAGCGGTACAATCATCGAGCTGTAGATTAAACTAGCGGTATGCGAATCTATGAAATATTTTATCCTTCTCAATAATCTAACACGACTTGCCGATTTCTTCAAAGTCATAGCGATATGCTCTGACATATTCAACGTATTATTGAGGTGTAAGCCAAGATACTTGTATGACGTTGTGTAATTGATTGTAGTGTAGTTGTATTTAATATTCATAGGTTGATTCGCCAAGCAGTGTAGTCGTTTACCAGTTCTAAAAACCATGAATTCTGTTTTTCCTCATTTGGGGTTAATTACGAGTTCATTCTCCTTAAGCCAGATGCATATGTTTGCAAAGTCTTCGTTAAGAAGTCTCTCAATGGTTTGAATGTTCGGTGCGAAATAAACAGTACTGTGTCATCTGCATACTCTACAATATTGCAATGCATAAGACAATTTGAAGAGTCATTAAAATGTAGCAGGAAGAGAAGAGTTCCCAAAATAGACCCTTGTGGTACACCACAAAAATGTGTCATGACTAACCCAGAAAAAAGATATGATAAAGTTAAATCATGCCCAGATATTTGCGTCTAAGCTGTTGGAGAAAAAAAACATATTGCAAATCGATGTTGACTCCAGCAAAGATATTGTAAAATTGCCTCTTTTATATTAGCTGTACTCTGGTTGCTTATATTCTTACAATTGTGTTTTATTTTACAGTTTTATTAAAGTTATAAGATTTATAATACAGCCCAGAACTGTCTTTATTCTTCTGTAATTCATAGCAAAAGATTATGGGCGTTTATACTTGATAAAATGTCATTAAAGTTTTTTAAAAGATGTTTCGATGAATTAGAGGGTTTGTACATAATTCCAACAATAAATGATCTTGTATGTGGAAAACAAATTTCAATCCATATTGCTTCACAGGACCCATGTTTAAGATCAATACGTCTTTCAAACGAAATGCCATCGTTAATATATACACCCGCTCCTCCACCAATTCCACTTGTACGGTTCTTTCAAAAAAATGTGTACCCCGGAATTTTCACAAAAGCGGATGTAATGTCTTCTGTGATAAAAAGTTATGTAACACCAAATATATCAATGCTGTGATTTAATAATATATATATCGTCTTTTTTGGCAAATAGCCCTCGAATATTCGAATATTGAATCGTTGTTTTCGGTGTTATTTTGTTGACAAGTATCACACGTTAAATTACCATCTACTAAGTTGGTATACATTTTTCATAATGTTTTTTTTGTTGCAAATAATGCAATAGGATCATTCCATGTCAAATGAAAGGGACCATGTCACCCACCCCCTCAGATTTTGCTGAAACTTGGCATGCAACCTTGTATTCATGAAAGAAACATGTGTACAAAATTTCAGCTCAATACCACCTACGGTTCCTGAGATATAGACACTCGGCCCCATGCCCTTTTTGGCGCCGCGTACAATATTCATTGCTGCTAGGTAATTATCAAAACTGTTAACATATTTCTTCCAGCGTGTCCCAACGCTGTGCATCTTATTTTCATCCAAGATAAAACTTGGAAATTTCAACGTACCACACAAAGAAACGAAGAGCAACTACAGTCATATAATTTACGTTTGAGAGAGCTAGCTACACGCTGTGACTTTGATGATGTAAACAAAAGTATCAAAACACAACTAATACTCGGTACAACTTCACATAAACTTCGTAAATACTGTTTTAATAACAAGGAAGTGACATTCCAAGAAATTCTGACACGAGAAAAGTTATACGAAGAAACTGAATACCAATCCAAAGAAATCGAATCCAACGAAAACCTGGAAGCAAATAAGGACAAGATGGATACAGAAGAGGTACAGGCCCTTCGAAAACAAGTAAAAGAGATGCAACTGAAAATCGATGAATCAAGCAGTAAGAAGTCATTCTTTCATAAACGAATTCCTTACCAACAACAACGAAAACAAAGCGGACTTTGTTTTAACTGTGGAAACACTTGGTTTCACGAATCAATTTGTCCAGCGCGAAACAAAACATGCAATAATTGTGGAAAGTTAAATCATTTTTCAAAAGATTGTCGGTCTAAACGAGCGCAAAATGTACACAACACAAACATAGACAAGTTAAAACATTCAACAAATAACATTTTCTATGATACAGAAAGCGATGAAGAAAAAGTAAACAAATCGGAAAGTTTATTTTCGTTGCAAAACGTTCAAGCAGTAAACGAGAAAGATAAACTAGGAAAATTCAAAACAAACGTTAAAATGGCTGGAAAATCGATTTCATTTCTTATCGACACAGGTTGCAGTACAAATATCATTAATTACCAAACATTCTTACTTCTTCAAAAAGAAAAGCAAAACAAACTGCAGCTAAAAAAGTCCAAAGTGTGGCTAATGCCTTAAGGAGCGACAGCTGCAAATACAATTACGAAGTGATTATTTACCCGACAGTCGTGTACGCTACGAATAAAACTCTTCGTTGGTACATGACTGAATTTGCCTGTGACATCATCGGTTTTCCGCCTGCCCAAGCGTCGTGCCAAGAACGCATTTTACAGTTACCCCCTGCAGAACCAAGATGGCCGCTACTGATGAGGAGGCCGTTCAAATTTCAGTGGGCCAAAAGTTCGCCAATTATGATGAATTTAAACAGTTCCTGACGAGTTTCAAGGACTCAACCTTTTGCAAATATGCTGTAGCTGATAGCAGAACGGTCGAGCAAGCCAACAAATCTGTCCGTAAGGCTGAGAATGAATTTCCATTGCAGCTGAAGTATTCGCGCCTTCGGTTGACCTGCAAACATGGCGGACAGTACCGTTCAAGAAGCACAGGAACCAGACCGAATCAGCGGTTAGTAGTCCTTAGGTAGTTAGTGTCGGAGTTGATGATGGCCTGATGCGTCATCAGCCGGAGAAATGACGCACTGACTTCACTTGGACTTTATTATGTCATTTTAAACCATGACCAGCTATAGTGGGCCGTAATACGATGACACTCTCCACTGAATTCTTTGTTATGAGTGGCATCTGCATCGCGTGGAAAAAAGACGTTGCACCAATGATGGTCTCCAACTTACAGAACATATAAGAGCACTTGTAAAAGGAAATGGGGAAAACCCAGTGCTAAGGGTACCTCATAATAAGCTGGGATGGAGTGGCATTTTATGCCATAAGTGTCCCTTTAAAAGAGCTTTTGCAGTCTCTGACTGATGCACATATCTTTTTTATTTACAGAACATATAAGAGCGGTTGTGAAAGCGGCTTCCTCACCACTGCTGATCGAAAGACTCGTCATCTGGTTGTTACTGAGGTGAAATTGCAGCACAATCATGCAGTGGCAAGGGAGAACTACATCAGGTATCCTGAACTACGTCGACTTGACCAGCAGTGTGAAGATCTGGGAAGGACAATGCTGAACTTGTCAGTGCCTCCAAAAGAATTCCGCGAGACATTGATCAAGGTATCCCAAAATATACTGACCTCTCGTGACGTCAATAACTTGAAGGCAAAGTTAAAGAAGGAAAATGTTGGGGAAAACAGCGACGTTCAGTTATTGATGACAACCCTGGATGAAATTCTGTTGAAAGAACCAGACGCCTTGGTGCAGCTTTCAGTGGATGAAGATGGCAAAATATTGTGTCTATTCCTGCAATTGCCGTTTATGAAAAAAGCTGTGGAAAATGGATGTAGCATCCCCACTGCACATTTCCTTGTGGCCAGTGAATGTGCAGATGTTGTGGAGCATGGGTTTCAGGCTCTTGAGAAGTCTGTCGGGAAGGAGTTGCTGAGCAAGAACCAGCTGTACCTCGTTGATAAAGACTTTACGGAGATTACATTGATCAAGAAGTATTTTCCTAATGCGAAGATACACTTGTGTCTTTTTCATGTCATGAAGACATTCAAGAAGGAAGTAACATCATACAAAGGGCAGAAAAAGACGGACATTCTAGAATTGATACAGAAGCTTGTGTATTCCAATACAGAGGCCAAGTATGATGAACATTTCAAAAAGCTCCAAGAGGTCGCTCCAAGCAATTTTTTGCAGTATTTTACAAAAAATTGGTATAACTGTCGTGAAATGTGGGTCTGCGCTTGGAGGAAGCAAAGCACTACATTCGGAAACCGGGATTTGTTGTTGACCGCAAGTTACTTGGGGTGGCTGTGCTGCCATATGTCGGCCATATTTGTTCCAAACCAAAAAAGGCCTTTTTATGAGAATTTTAATCAGTGACATAGTACCATTCACTACATCTGATCCTCCAAGTCCTCTGGGCATCATCGAGTATCGTGTCAGTGAAGTCAAGTTGATAAATCTTGGGTGCTTTTTACTACTGTTTTTTTCCTGTTTGCCTAGTTAGTCTAAATCATGGCCAGTACATGTGGGCCATTCAGTACTTGGGATAGCTAATTGCAAAGAACATTTGTTTATTTCAGGTGGCTATTGAAGACTTCAGATGGATTCTGTTGTCAATATGTACAGCTTCCCATTGGTTCCTGCTTGTTGCTGACATGGCTGCAAACACAGTTGGGATCTTGAATTCTCTAAATTGGGATGAGAAACGATATGTGTACTTCAAATCCTGGAGGTATGTATGAATTGCGGGCCAAGAAAGCTAAATTTTCATATTCTCTATAGTCACAAGTCTTGGCATTTAGAATCCTCAGACCCTAGAAGCTAGAACACTAAGGTCCTGATAGCTACTACTAGTTTGGTACCCAATATACGCATCTTATCTAGATAGCAAGAAGACCCTGATAACAAGAAAATGAAACAATAGCTTTGGCCTGATTGAATTAATCCTTATTTTCAGATTGTCCGTGAAGGCTCGTGGCTGTGATGCTGATTGGGCCGTAAAGAAGTATCAAGTTTCGACCCAGGACGATGGGAATAGCTGTGGAGTGTTTCTTCTGATGGTAAGATAAAGGATTGACCCAGCAGTCTACTTCTGATTTGTTAGTTGTTACAGCAGCACTGAGCAGAATGCTGTAGTGTATTTTACAATTATTACCGCTGGCATTTAAGCAGGCACTGATGGGATAATTAAGTCATTTTCATGGATGATCACTCTCAAACCTCTTTAACACTGTTGTGCACCATTGATGTTAACTTCTGGTGAAATGTTTATATTTTCTCTCTCCTTTGGTATTCAGAATGCTGAGGCCTTACTGAAGGATGCACCACCAGTTGTTATGCGACAGTTCCACTGTGAAACGTATCGTCAGTACATGCTATGAAGAATACTGCACCATGCAAAAAGTAATGAAGCTGAAAAAATCTGTGACTTCCCCTTTTGTGAGAAGCCTTCTGGGGAGCAGATTCAATGGACCCAGTGTGATCACTGTAGTCGATGGATGCACAACTGCTGTGTCGGTCTGCCTCTTGATGATGTTGAAGATAAGGACAGTGATTACGGCACCTACAAATGTGTTTACTGTATTACTTAGTCACTGATATTATCTGATAAAAAAACGATAAAAAACGTTCAAGTTCTTTTCTGTTGTTGCCTGCCATTCTCTCAGTCAACCATTTGTATCTAGTCAATTCATTCATTTGTGTGATAGAAGTGTTTTAAAGTCTTCATCCCTTTGTTTTATGAGACCAGAGAAAAAACGTTCATCTTCTAAGGAAGTTCTAATTTCAAGTTGATACAGATATACAGTTTTGTTGAAAAGTTTATGGACACCTCTTAGTCTTTTATTGTATTCTAATAAAATCAACCAAATTGTTATCAGATATGGTATAGGAAATATGTATAAACATATTAATCTGGCATGGGACAAGTGTAATTTTGTTAGGATGATTTGCCTGTGTACTACTAGTGAGGTACATGTACTCTGTATTTTACTTAATTCCTGGATTGAATTGTTTGATTATGTACTTTGAATGTATTGATGTGATTAAACTTAAGTGTATTTTGTGTGAAATATTCGTTAGATTTCATTCATGACTTGGAAAAACCTTGACCATTTTTACTTGAGGACAGCTCGTTTCAGTATCTGTCTCCGTCTTGTTAGTGATCCAAAATAACAGTGGCACAATAGTAAGATCATGTGCCTGCAGCCTCCAAGATCCCGAGTTCACTTCCGATCATGGGCAAGTTCATGTGGTAGAAGGGGCCTGTCTGCTTACGTTTCCTCTGGGGACTCCAGTTTCCTCAAGTCTCATACAATATATTTCCACCAAGGGAGATGTGGAATGACAACCTTCCCTCCCAACTAGTGGAGCACTCCTCCTCCACCCCTGCCCATCATGGTCCAATCCCACATCACACACCCTGGCCCTCTGCTGGACATCCCTGGCAGTGGCCCTCTATCCTTTATACCTCCCATCCTGGCCACCAGGGGTACTACTGCCATGGAGGCATAACCTCTCCCCATGCCAAAGCTATGTAAAACACTGATCTTTGTGGCTGCCGGGACTTGGCATACTTTACAGCAAACGACGACCAACGCGCCGTCTTCCGTGATTTAGCTCCTTCCACGTTTTTGCCGCGCGTACGCATAAGAGTCGGATTCTTCAGTGCGTACACGACAAGTCGTGTACCCAATGAAGAAATTGATTATTGCGCACCCGCAAGTCGTGCCTCCAACACGCCATTTCTTGAGTCCGGGCACGACCGTCGGGCACCCAACAGTTTTTTTTTTCATTGGGGACACGACAGTCGGGTACGCAGTAACAATTTTCCTCGTTATGTACACGACTGTCGGGTAAATATTACCGGCCATACAATTAAACCTTTAGGAACAATATCGTGCCTCGCTGAATCAAACCGAAGATTTGCACAGTCAGAATTCTTTGTTGTGCAAACAAAAGCCCCAAATCTGTTGGGAGGAAATCTTGCTATTCAATTAGAGCTTTTAAAATTGAATACACAAAGTATCAACAATGTATTGTACTCAACTAATCCACAAATTCCTCCACGCCTTCGTGACAAACTTAAAAATTAAAAAAATTAAGCTACATATAAAACAAGAGATCACACCTGTTGCACAGAAAGCATGGAGAATTCTTTTTCATCTCAGAGGAAAAGTGGATAAAGAACTCGATAAATTGCGTGAAGAGAACATTATAGAAGATGTTTCAGACAAACCTACGACATGGGTATCACCGATTGTCGTGCTGCCCAAGAAAAACTCTAACGAAATAAGAATGTGTATCGATATGCGGCAGGCAAATAAAGCTATAGAACGTACTCGCCATCCCTCTCCTAGCCTTGAAGAGCTAATTCATGATCTAAATGGAGCTACAAACTTCTGTAAATTAGACATGAACCACGCATTTTTACAATTAGAGCTCGAACCAGAATCCCGATACATTACCACATTTGCAACACATCAAAGACTCCACAGATACAAACGACTTAATTTTGGAACAACGTCAGCTTCCGAAGAATTGCGGCTCAAACTAGAAAATGTTTTACGAAACATTAAAGGATGCAAAAATATTGCCGACGACATCATATTATTCAGGAAAAGTCAAGCGGAAGTAGATGTAACCCTAATGGAAGTTTTGAAAAGATTTAAGGAACACGGACTTACATTGAACCTACAAAAATGCAAATTTGACAAAACCTCTGTCGAATTTTTTGGTTACATATTCTCAGCAAACAGAATCAGTCCCAGCCCTGAAAAAGTTAAGTCAATTTAAATACTATCACCTCCAACCAACGTTACAGAAGTCCGATCATTCCTGGGTATGACAAATTTCTTGAGTCGATTCATTCCAAAGTATGCAAACTTGACAGAACCGTTAAGACATTTAACAAAGAAAGATATACCTTGGCACTGAGAAAAACCACAACAAATGGCATTTGAAAACCTGAAAGCTTCACTTTCCTCGGAAACAGTCGTGAGCTACCTTTCGCAAAAAAATCTAACCACAATAATTACAGACGCAGAACCCGCAGGTATCAGCGCTATTCTTCTCCAGCAATCATCAGAAAAGGAAGATTACAAAGTCGTAGCATATTCTAGTCGATCACTAACGGAAACGGAGCAAAGGTATAATCAACTCGAAAAAGAATGTCTCGCAATTCTTCATGGGTGCGAAAAATTTTCAATGTACGTAATCGGAAGTCATTTCACATTACTTACGGACAATAAACCTCTTGTATCTTTGTTACAAAACTCGAAAGCAGTGATACCGTTGCGAATAGAAAGGTGGTGCTTACGTTTACAAGCTTATGACTTTACCATAACTTACATTAAAGGAGAAATTAATCCAGCTGACTACTGTTTCCGTCATACAGCATTGGATGTATGTTCCATAGCATCTTCAGAAACTGAAGAATTCATCAATTTCACAATCGCATACGCTAAACCAAATGCAATCACCATAAATGAAATACGAAAACACACTCGACAAGATCAGACGTTACAAGCGTTAGCAGACATAGTAACAGAAAATAAATAGCATCGCCTAGAAGAAATTTCGAGGAAATACCAGAACAGTGACATTACCGAGCTCAAAGCATATGCAAAATCCGAAATGAATTCACCGTTCAAAACAAATCGTTTATATTGCGCCGAAATCGTATCGTGGTACCAATAACTTTACGTAAACAAATGCTCTTGATAGCTCATGAAACCCATCTAGGGATGTCGAAAACAAAGTCTACAATGCGTAGTAAAATATACTTTCCGGGACTAGACAAAGAAATCGAAGAAACCTGCAGAAACTGTCTTGCGTGTACCGCCAATAGCCGCCCAGATCCTCCCGCTCCCATGATACCGTAACCCCTACCTCCGACACTTTGGCATACCGTGAATATTGATTTCCTGGGGCCCCTACCGAACCAAAGTTACCTTCTTGTTGTAGTCGACCAATACAGCCGCAATCCGGAAGTCGAAATAGTCGGATCAACAGCAACTATACCAACATTAAGAGCCTTGACCAAGATATTTTCGACACACGGACTCCCCCACAAAGTTATATCGGATAATGGTAGCCCTTTCCATAGCCATGCATTCAAAGAATACATGAATTCAAAAGGTATAGAAAATCATAAAATAACTCCTCTGTACCTAAAAGCCAACGCAACAGCTGAAAATTTTATGCAAAATTTAAATAAAACTCTTCGAACCGCAGTCATTGACAAGAAACCGTGGAAAGATGCTCTATACGACTTCTTGTTATCATATCGTATCGCTATACACACAACAACGAACGTCAGTCCAGCAGAAGCTATGTTCAAACGTCAAATTCGTGGAAAGATTCCATGTTACAATTACGAGCCAGACAGACAAGCACTTCGACAACTACCAACTCGAGATTATAAACAAAAGCAGAAAATGAAGCAATATGCAGACGCACGATTCAATGCTAAAGTGGCTAAAATAACATGTGGAGACTATGTCCTGGTCAAACAGATAAAGAAAAACAAACTATATAGCAGATTTGACCTCAAACCGTACAGAGTATCGAAGCAAAAAGGAACAATGCTAACTGCCGTCCGTCCGGACCACACAATCACGCGAAACATCCAACAATTTAAGTTTTTATCAAAACAAAAGTCCCCAAACTTTCATCACGAACAAGATATAGCGGACGACAATGAAGACACAGATCCACGAAAACACGAGGAAAGACCTAAGACCGGTAACTTACGTAAAACATACCCTCGACGAACAAATCGATCACGACCGGACTATTATCACAAAAACCAATATTAAAAGTAACAAAACTATTAGCATGTTATGTGCGAAGATTCTTATGTTTTAAAGACTTAGATAACATTTTATTAGGAGGGGGGAGATATTATGTTTGTATATATAGAAGATAGATATTGAAGAGAACACACGCGTTATAATAATGGCCTGTGACTGAAATTTTACGCGGCGCTGAGAATAAAATAGCCAAAAAGGGCCTAGGGCCGAGTGTCTATATCTCAGGAACCGTAGGTGGTATTGAGCTGAAATTTTGTACACATGTTTCTTTCATGAATACAAGGTTGCATGCCAAGTTTCAGCAAAATCTAAGGGGTTGGATGACATTTTCAATTTTTTTGGTTTGATTTGACATGGAATGACCCAATATCTTTGATCTATGTTTCTTCTGAAACATTTGTCACACTTGGCACAACGACATCTTGGACCGGAAAAAAGTTCGATATCGATATCGAGTTTGAGTATGAGTAGAATTCGCAGAGATAACTTTGGGTTCAACGATATACCTTTTTCGCGATAATACTTCCAAAATGAACTTGAAAAGTGTAAATTATTAAGATCAACAACATCTTCTCCATGAAACGAGTAACAACAAGAATTTGCGTTCGTAAATAACGGCTTCTTAATACATTATGTTATAAAAACAGTTTCAAGGTGACCGCTCTTACTGCCGCCATTACAAATTTGATGATTCAAGATGTTCAAAAACAGTGGGTTTTAAGCGTTTTTTAAGTTCAATTGTAACATGCTAATATTTTTTCACTAAGGCGTATTTTAAATTTGTGACGGATAATTTCTTCAATAGTTTATCTCTTTTATAAAATAAATCAAAATTTGTCAACAAATCAGTCCTGTCCGAAATGCACTGAAAATTTTCCATATTTTAGGGTATTAAATTTTGTTTGGAATTTTCTACGTTTCTTGTATTGTATGAATGGATTTGAGATGATTTTGAGAAAAGATGAGAAAGTTGGCAAACCAGCATTAATGCAATCATGTATTAATAACCAGTTATGTGCTTTAATTAAATGGCTAAACTTAAGAATAGAAATGTTTATGAGAAGAAAAATTCATTATTCTTGAAGCCATCATTTGGCTTCAAAAAATAGATTATTTTTAGATTTGATTTTTTTTTTTTGTCTCCAAATAAGATAAGAGATAAATAAGAGATCCATAAATGAGATGGGAAGGAAATATTACGTAATAACAAATATTTTTCATCAAGGTTGGTAATGTACATCATATATATATATATATACTCAAGATTTGTTATGCTTGTTATTTCGCTAAACCACAAACGTGATTTATGCTGTTGAAAAAGTAAACTGTACAATGAGTACAGTCATTAGTAAGTAGTCAAAGTACTCCGTCCGGTGGCTAGCAGTCAGGCGTTAAAATCCACACAAATGTAATGAATAACACAACGATGGAGTGTCGATAGTAGGAAGTTTTTGTTGAGAATTTCTCCTAGCGAGAGTAAAGTTAGTGATAGGTAGTAATCGCGAGTTACTCGAAAAATATGGCAAATATTTTTTTGAGTTTTTTATGTTTTTCAAAATATTTCATGAGCCTTTAAATATTTAAGAAAAACATAATAAACGAGAAAAATATGCCATATTTTTCGAGTATTTTGCAATAACTACTTTATCAATAGGTCATATGATATCTTATATAAAACACTTTGAGAGCGTGAACATGAACGTCGCCACAACTCAATGATTTTACGATTACATTATTCTAACATTCGCACGTGTCATATTTTGCACTCTGTTTTTAACCAATAGGAATCTCGGGAATAGTTGCTTTAACCAATCAGAAAAAATATTGAATTTTATTCGGTCTAAACCCAGGGGATTCTTCAATAATTACGTCACGCCTAAGGGGCGGGTGGGTCTACACCGTTTTTGTGGTAAAAAATTAGGGAGAGGGGGGTACTTCTTGAAAGTCCGTAACATCACGGTAAGATAAATCAATGAAACATTCATCTCATATTTCTACAAATTTTCACGATCCAGTATTAGAACTTTAAAGGAAATCGCAATATTGGAGCCAGTAAAAGTTACTTTTCATTCCATGGATGACAAGGCAAGTGTTATTTAGTTTCACAGCAGCGAAGAAACAAACTCCTCTCCTTATGTATATGGAATATCAAGTGCCTGATTACAATTTTGTGATCCAAATACAAGTTGATCCCATTCGTTATAGTCGGCGTAAGTTGTTTAGAGTAAAGATCTTACTAATGACGCTGTAAACAATTCCGGCTATTCATACATATATAGTAAGAAACGCAAAGCATTCTGGGTCATTGGAGGGCACGCTCTTTACCTAAATTCACCGACATGACCAACGCTCCAAAGAAAAGAAATTATAATGATCGTTGGAGTGGATGGAGTTCTGACAAAAATGTGATTTAGGTTTTTGCCATGGGAAGATCACTTATTTTGACCAACGCTCCAAAGAAAAGAAATTATAATGATCGTTGGAGTGGATGGAGTTCTGACAAAAATGTGATTTAGGTTTTTGCCATGGGAAGATCACTTATTTTGTTCATATTTGTTTCAATAGAGATCAATAAATGGCAGTGGGGGCGGGGTATTAAGCCAGAATTGGTCTTGTCATCAATCACGATGGGTTATGGTGCGGGATGGGAAAAAAAGCAGTTCTAGCGTGGCCTAATTATTGAAAAAACCTCCAACAAGAAATGAATTTGTAGATACCTCTAAATTTCTCAGGAAAACTTGCTAAATACCATCAAACATCGGAACCAAGAGCTTTCAAAAACACGTCCTTTCGCTTCTTTCCACGAGAAGCAAACAAAAATAAAAAGGGCTACTATCGGTCCTTTGCTTTAGTACATTGTATTTTAAGTTAGTCAGGAGATTGCGTCAATATTTACAATCCGTTCTGTCAGCAATAAGTGTTTGTTTGCATGGCATCTTATTTGAAAGTTCTTTGTACACAGTTTTCAAACAGTGATAAATGTATTTGTTCAGTTTACTTCTTTATATAATATTTAGTTGCCTGGATACATGTGCAAATTATTCGACTAAAACTAACAAACTGAATCAGGAATAACAATCGCAGGTAAACGTTTGTTTCTTGTGTTGAACTTTATTTCTGCAAGAATAATACCTTATGTATCCTAAATTTATCACTTTTATTATTGTCAATATGGTATAAATTATACATCAATGGAAAGATAATTAAATTTTGGTCCTGAAAATACATCAATATCAATTTTGAAAATTTCGGAAAAATTGCTATTTTTTCTAGGGGAACCACCTTAAGTTAGTCAGGAGATTGCGTCAATATTTACAATCCGTTCTGTCAGCAATAAGTGTTTGTTTGCATGGCATCTTATTTGAAAGTTCTTTGTACAGAGAGTTTTCAAACAGTGATAAATGTGTTTGTTCAGTTTACTTCTTTATATGATTTTGAGTTGCCTGGATACATGGGAATATTACATGTGAATATTATAACAAGTTTGAATTGAATACCTATCGCAATTTTGCTTGTTGGAAAAACGTTTTCGTTCTCTGTGCTGTTTATCTTGTGAAAAACTGTTGACATTTGATTGAACATTCTTTGTGTTGACATTTGATTGAACATTCTTTGTGCTGACACTTGATTTGACATTCTTTGTGTTGACATTTGGCTGGACATTCTTTATGCTGACATTTGATTGAACATTCTTTGTGCTGACATTTGATTGGACATTCTTTGTGTTGACATTTGATTGGACATTATATTCTATTGTGTTTGATCGCCGTGTAATTCTGAGCACACAGTTTTTTAATCTTTTCTTATTGGTTGAAGATATACGGTTTTGTCTCACGAATTTTTGTAAAGTAGAATCCACTATTTCTGTGAAGTAGAATCCACGATTGTGTGTCAAACTTCATAAAGCTGTAATTCAATGTTGTAACAATCATTTTGGCTTCATGGAATGCACTAACTGTTCAAACGCAAAAACGCAAAAGCCTAACGAAAACGATTTAAAGTGAAAGAAGATCGGTCAGCCCAAAACCCCATTCAATTAGAAAGCGAAATGAAAGGAGAGAAGGAAATTCTGTCTGCAACAGTAGTTGTAAATGGGTATGAAGAAGATATTAATTTCCAGCATGTGGATGGAGATTTCGATGTCGATTTCAATGTCGTCCGAAAGGTTCCATAGGTAATTATAAATGCTACTTTCTTCAGTGCCCAACATGGTGGTTAATAACACTCATTGGAACCGAAATTGCATGATTTTGTTGGAAAACCTTAATCAACAAAAGGTTGCAACGTACTTTCCCAAAGTAGCGCTTTGAGAGGAAGTAACAGATTGTTAGTTGGAAAATTAAATCAATCCAATTGATTGATGAGTCGAACTTTAGATACTCCAAAAATTTCACAATCCCCTAGCAGTTTGGGATATCGAGAATCAACTGTATGGCATTTCCTTTTGGTGGTAAAACCATCGTCAAAAACTCTCACAACGTGAAACATGATAAATCTCAATTCCTGCTCTTCAAGATGTGCGACTGAGTGATAATCGAGCAATCAAATTGAGAGAAATCTTCATTTTATAATAGCTTAGAAGAAGAACTAGAAGCATTCAATCAAATCAATGATAGTTTAGCCGGTTAGTTTGCTCACATGACCCTCCAAGTAGGCCAAGACAACAATTTGAATTAAAAATCACGAAAAGCTATAGTTAAATATACAAACTGGATGTTTATAATATTCGCAATATTTCGCACAAAATCGTGCAACTCAATATTCACATGGGTGTAGGAACCAAAAATTGTTTGGGGGGGGGGGGCACAACCACCTTTTCCCGAAAATTTTCGGCCAGTTATAGGATCGTTAAATCAAGTAGACGGAGTTCTACTTCTAGAAGTTGGCAAAAAGCATAGCCTCTGTTGAAGAGGATCTTCTTCTTCAATTGAAGTCTTGATTTACTAGTTAATGTTAAATAGCTACTTATATACTAGTAACTAATGACGAGTCAATATTTTATTTATAATATATCAAAACATCCGAGGGTTTGTCTTTAATTTGTCTTTAAATGTCTTTATATAAAGGCAATTCAATTTTTCTGGTTTTTCAATTCCTCTTCAACTACAATAGTTTTCAATAACATTTGTATGACTGTAGTTAATTATTCACAAAAGTTCATGTTGGTTGGTTTTAACACAAAACGAAACTGTGTTGAACGTGAAAGTAATGGCTCCTGATTTGCATTTAGTCGTTGTGGTGTATAAGATAGTGCTGGCAACAGTCGCTTTGCCCTTTAACCTTGTAGTTTGTTATTTTTTACTGAAAGCCTATAAGAAGATCGAGTTCACGCATGCGTTTCTAATCAGTATTTCCGTTTCTGATATCTTGCAGAGCGCTTTTGGTTTGGTGCCGACGTTGTTGATTCAATTTCATTCGCAGATTGTCGAAGAGAACGCCATTTGTATTGTTGGTGGTTTTGCCACGTTTGCTTTCGCAGTCACCAACATCATGCATATTACAGTACTCTCAATCATTCGAATTGCAGCATTGCGATTTCCTTTGCGTTTTCGTACCGTGATAAAACAATACTACGTCAAAAATATTGGCATTGCGTTTTGTTATTTTTATGGATTTTTCTGGGCCACAATGCCTCTTTTAAACTGGTCGAAGTACGCGGTTGACATCGATAAACAAAGATGCTCTTTGGATTGGCGTCAACAATACCCTGGAAGTTTATCCTACCTTGTAGCAGTGTTTGTCTTCGCTTATGTAGCTCCTTCAATTGTTTTGGTTTCGTTATTAAGAACCTCGCACATGCATGTAAGGAAAACGACCGAGGAAAGATCCTCTCTAAGAATAGTTGTTCAAAAACAAACACAAGTTAATCTGCTGCAAGAAAGCTACCTGAAGGTTTTTCGATCCTCGGCAATTTTGTTCTTCTTCTTTTGGACTCCGTACGCCGTTGCGTGTGTGCTGACGATTTTTAAGGTAGCGATTCCCGCACCTCTGGTCACAACGTGCGCCATGTTTGCTAAACTCTCCGCCCTTATTAATCCGCTAGTGAACTGCATATTTAATCAAAACTTCAGAAAACGATTAAAAAAGCGGATCGTGTGCCGGATGTCTACGTCTGTTAGATCCGTAGGGGATGAATAAGGGTGTTCTAAACCAAAACTCATTTAACCACACAACTTATTTTATGTGGGATAGCTGCCCTGTCAATTATGTGGCTGGTTAAAGTATGAGCTATACTTACTACGTTGAATTTAATAGGATTCGCAAATTATTACCCTCCTGGCTATTTTCCTCTTAACGAGGCTTAAATTTGAGTTCATTTAAGTTTAGTCGCTACAGTCAACTCTCCAATTAACGGACATTCCTAAAGTCGGTCAAGTTCCGTTGCAAAGGCAAAACCACGATGGCAATCATACGAAAGACATTGTAAATAGCGGACAGCCAATTGATGGACACAAAAATATTTCTAACTAGCAGACATGTAATATGTTGCCGTTGGCGACAGTTGTGGTAGCAAAAATGTCGATGAAAATCTGAAGCAGAATCATTTATCAGTCCTCGTGTTGCTTTGGAGGTGCTTGCTATTCTAGCCAATGCGGCTGGCATTTTCAAAGATGGTGCTCATTATAGTGAATAAGAAAGATAACATATTAGTGTGTGTGTACCTCTCTTCGCTCGGTCGTCATCGAAACAGCCCATAAGATGAATTGTTTCGACCTTACAAACTTCACGTTGGGACAGTTTTATTTAATTTATTTAATCATTTCGCCAAAACAACAAAAGTACCTTATTTCAAGTTATGCAAAGATTTACGAAAATTATATATGTGTATGTACGTACTACAACAATTTCAAAAGTATAAACGCAAATATTATTTACATTTTCTGATATAATCTCAACGTTGTATGATATATAACAGTAAAAACAAAAAGAAAAGGAGAATGAGAAAAACAACAAAAAGTTAAAAAAATTCTTGTTCATTATCATGTTCAAGAAGAAGAGACTTTATAGTCTTCTTAAATTGCAAAAGGGTAGTGATTTCCCTCACTTTTAAAGAAATAAAATTATTCCATAGAAAGGGAGCTCTGTATGAAAAAGAAAATAAGCCAAGTTTACTCTTCCTTAGACTTGTACTATATAACAAGCTTTTTGATGAGCGCAAGTTGTAATGAAAATCCCGTAAGTTACATTTGTTTGTAAAGACTTCTGGCACCAAACCTTTACTTAGTTTAAAAACAAATATTAAATTATGGTAAATATTGAGTTGAAAGATATTTAAAGCATTAAGTTGGCTTAGTAATGGTTTGGCATGTGCAAACCTTTCACAAATTAAAAATTATTCTCGATGCTCGTTTTTGCTGACGATACAAATACATTAATTTTGATTTATGCGTGCTTGCCCATGCAATATTAGCATAACTTAAATGACTATGAACAAAAGAAAAATACACGTCCTTTAAACAACGTTTATCCAAATAAAACCTAGCTCTATATAAAATCCCTATACTTTTGGCAATTTTGCTTTCAATCATGGAAATATGATTTTTCCAAGTTAAGTTTTCATCTAAATATACACCTAAAAATTTAATTGAAGTTTCTCGACTTATTGCAACCGAGTTTAAAGACAGTAAAGGAAGATCAAGCGGTATTAATTGTTTTCTACGAAACGGATGGAACAAAGTATATTTAGTTTTTTTTGTATTGACTGATAATTTATTACTAGAGAACCATTGGTTTAAACATGATAGTTCATTATTCATTTTCCGGAATAACTGATCTAAATTTTTATGGGAGTTAAATATATTTGTATCATCAGCAAATAATATTGTAGAGAGCTTCGGACAAACAAAGGCTAAGTCGTTAATGTATAATAAGAATAGGAGAGGACCCAGTATTGAACCCTGAGAAACTCCTATAGTTATATTAAGCAGGGTTGTTTGTTTGTTATTGTAGCTTATGAATTGTTTTCTGTTTGATAGATAACTTTTAAGTAAATTAAGGTTGTTACCAATAACACCATAATGGTTTAATTTTCCCAATAAAATATTATGATTTACGGTATCAAATGCTTTAGAAAAATCTATAAATACACCTAAAACAAATTCATTATTTTCAAATTTCTCTGTGATTTCATCAACAATATCTATGATCGCGTGGTCAGTTGAGTGATTTTTTTGAAATCCATATTGTCTCTGGTACAATAACTTATTCTCAGATATATATTTATTTAGTCGGTTATATAAAATGTGCTCAAATAATTTAGAGAAAATCAGTAAAATTGATATTGGTCTATAATTATTGATTAAAGAACCATCATCTGATTTAAATAAAGGGATGATTTTTGCTATTTTCATTTTATCTGGAAATATTCCTGAGGTAAGTGATTGATTAAAAATATGTTTTAATGGATTACAAATTTCAGGAAAGGCAATCTTTACGATATTTGGTGTTATTTCGTCATAACCAGGAGATTTATTAATATCTATTTGGTTAACAACATCATTTAATTCATTAGTAGTAATTTCAATGTTAGTCATGGAACAAGTCGAGGTATTTAGATAATCCGAAAAGTGTTTGCCTACAATTGGGATTTCATCAGCAAGCTTGCTTCCCACATTAACAAAGTATTCATTAAAATATTCTGCAATCTTCTCTTCATCAAAACAGTCCTTATTTTCAATAGATATTCTCTTAGGAAAGGATGGCGAGGTATTTCGCTTACCCAAAACCTCCCTAATTATGTTCCATGTTTTCTTAGAATTTCCCTGGTTTAATTTAAGTAAGTTATGGTAATAATTATTCTTCGATTTACGTTTGATCTTTTCAAATAAATTTTTATATTTCTTATATGAGTTTTCTTTATCTATTGTACGTTTTTTAAGGAATTTATTATATAATTTTTGTTTAAATTTGGAAGATTTTATTAACCTTTAGTCATGCAAAGATTATTTAAGGTTTTTGTTTTCATTTTAATTTTAGTTTTTGGGAAATGAAAATTATATTTTGATAGAAAAAGTGTTATAAATTGGTTATAAGCAACATTGGGATCTTTGATATCAAACACGTCCCAGTTTGTAAACTTTAAATCTTCTTTAAACTTTAAAATTTTATTCAAAGTAAATATTCGTTTTAAAATAAACTTTGTAGAATTTAATTCAGATTTACAATTTAATGGTTTTATAACAAATATAGGGAAATGATCGGTGATATCAGTTTTTATAATACCTGTTTCAAATCAAATGAATTAATAAAGATGTTATCAATGGCAGTTGCAGTGTCCTTAGTAACACGAGTAGGTCTATTGATTATGGGATAAAAACTGTTTTGCATAAAAATATTTATAACATTTTTCACGTTATTGTTTGTGTTAAAATTTAACACGTTTATGTTATAATCGCCTAACATGTATATTTCTTTCTTTTCAATCATTATAATTTCTTGATATTCACTGAGCCATAACTCAAATTCTTTTGTAGAGTTAACAGGTGGCCGATACGAACAAGTAATTAAAATATTTTTGGAATCTTTGTTGATTATTTCAACAGTTAAGGATTCGTGATGTTTATTGTTTACTGTAAGATCTGGTCTAATCACAAAAGATAAGGTTTTGTGCAAAAAGACACAAACCCCACCACCCCTTTCACCCCTGTGCGACTCAACTTTGTCATAATTTTCAAGTTGTAAAGAAGAGTTCTTGTCACCATTTGACCATGTTTCAGTCAAACAAATTACATTAAAAAACTTTGGAAAATTGTTTAACAAATGCTTGAAATTATTAAAATTTCTAGAAATACTACGAATATTCAGATGAATGATTGAAAAATATTTTTTTATATCAACTTTGTTAGAAAATTTTGATATTTTAAACGGTGAAAAATATTGAGCGTGAATATTAAATTCATGAAGATAATTAGCATCAGGATCAATGTTTTTATTGATTAAATTGATGGAAGAAAAAGGGCGAAATATTAAGTTTTCGAAATTAAGTATGATTATTGAAAGAATTGAAAATTATACAAAAACACAACACACATATCTACTTTGGTATCATATTAATGTTGATTGATTTATTGGTAAGTAATTTATTATATACGACTTTAGCGTAACTGCTTTTTTCTCTAAGTAATTTTTCTTCTTGAAAAAGTCGTTTCTTATGATTCATTGTATATAGCATCAGAGAAATCTTCATTTATGAAAATTCCATTTTCCCAGAGTTTTTTCTCTTGAAATTTGCTCAGGACTAATTCTTTGAAACTTAAAAATTTTACGATTATAGTTCTTTTTTTCCTGCGTTCTCCATTATGGAAAAAAGGACCACATCTGTGCGCTCGTTCAATAGGTATAGCTGATATTATACCAAGATTTCCTTTAAAAATTTTCCTCAACTTCTCCTCGGAGTCTGCGCATGATTCACCTTCCTCTTCCTCTACACCATTCACTCTTAAATTATTCCGTCTTGAACGGTCTTCAAGCTCAGTCAACTTAGATTCAATAGTTGATATAGTAGCGTTTGAAGAAGATTCCTTCAACTTTGAATAAACTACCTTTAGTTTATCTTCCACTAGATCACCGTGAAATTGTAACGATTCTTGCAGGTCATTAATTTCGCGTTTTAAAATGCCATTTTCTTTCACGACAATGTCAATTTTACTCTCCAATCTTTCCATGGAGGAGTTAAAAAAGTTCATTAAAGTTTTCTCGTGCATAGATAAAATTTCTTTGACTTGGTCAAATGAAAAGCTGTCTGATTTAGGTCCCACACTTGGGCAGAGTTGGTAATATAAATTATGTGGAATTAAATGGAAAAAGTTTATAATTATATTTAAACTGGTATCATTGATATGAACAATGAAATAAATTTACTTGAATGGAAATACTCCGCCCGGTGGGAAGCAGTCGGGCGTTAAAATCCGCACAAGAAAATAATAATATGAAAAGTAAGCACTGCGAAGGAGAATTTATTATGATATGTTAAATGAGATTAATAATAATTGCTCTTTAATAAGAGAGGAAGTATTTAAAGTCGTTGAAAGAGTAAGTTGGGAGATTTTAAATTATAATCAGTAAAAAGAAATGTTTTTTTCACAACAATTTCCACCAAAATTATCCAAAAAACTTTTCCAAGAGAACCAAAAAGTAAATCCAAACAAATTCTAAAACAACCACTATGTAATCAACAATAATTTCTCCTTCTACGACTGTACAAAACAAGTTCAAATTATCAAAAATCCACACACATAAACACGTCTTTCTTCTGCAAACGATGATTGATAACTGATTAACTTTTATTTCATATATACTGAAAAAATTATTTTACAACACCTTTATTATAAATATATAGTACGTTCCTGTATATACACATCACAACAGAAATCACACAACAGTGAGATCAGTCACTTGTCACTAGACAGTCTCAGTACATTTAGTTTAGGCTCCTTGTACGATCTTGGCGAGTACAAATAGCAATAGGTTTTAAGAGAATATCTGTACATGTTTTCATTCAATCGAATGAAGCCATAAAAGTTTGATATTATCATAGGAGCATTACATAAACTTGACCTACAAGCATAATTATTGATATGATGGAAAGCACATACGAGTAAACACCCATTGGCAAGTAATATCTCCAGGCAATGTGAACCCACCTCTAATTCTTTGGTGTATCTAGCATACTGTTTAACATAGCTATTCACATTGTCAATTGGTGAGTCATTCCTAATGACGTCATTTTAATATCTTCAGTCAAAGAACTTTCATGTAATGATAAATGTTGGAAAATATTAAAGGTGTCGTCATCATTTATTAAAAAATCACCTTTTTCGCAAGAACGTCTAAAAAACCCTTCCATTTTATCAATAGAAATATGCAAGTCTAGAGACAGTTTAGTTTTTGCTATAGTAACCTTTTGCAAAACATGTTGGCTGTTAATGAAGTAAGTCCCACCAGCCCCCTGGCGTACCATTCCTCTACACGTATGTGAAAAAGCATGAGCAATATATTTTGTTAGTTGTTTTCTTCGACTACCCTGTTTTTCTGGTGGCATATTGTCAACCATTTCCGCCATAGAAATCAAGAAAGCCAGTTGCGAACCATCAAAATATGAGATGACAAATCTGTTATAATTAAATTTTTCCAAAGCGTGAATTACTTGCTGTGTTTTTGTATCGTTTCCGTTTTCCTTTAAAGTGTAATAAATAATAATAATAATAATAATAATAATAATAATAATAATAATAATAATAATAATAATAATAATAATAATAATAATAATAATAATAATAATAATAATAATAATAATAATAATAATAATAATAATAATAATAATAATAATAATAATAATAATAATAATAATAATAATAATAATAATAATAATAATAATAATAATAATAATAATAATAATAATAATAATAATAATAATAATAATAATAATAATAATAATAATAATAATAATAAATATATTATTTTTCTTAGATGATTTGACTAGAGTCATATCGGTTACATCTTATCATTGGTTTCTACATTATCAATATATTTATCAGGTTTTTTAGAAAAGAATTCTACGTAAACAAACTTACACGTGCAATCAATCATTGATTTTGGCAGATAATTCGCATAGAGATACGCCGACCCCTTTACATCCAATCCAAGCTAAACTTAAAAATCTTGGATGAGCACACATTGATTGAAAATGTTTTCGATGCGCTGTGCTTACAATTTCCGAGGGTTTTACTATTTCCTTCACACTTCAGCTCGTTGATGATCAAACCATCTTCAATCACGGAAACAGCATATTATTCTTGACCAAAAACATTGCAGAGTCCAATTTTGTACACGGCTTTTTGTTCCGCAGTATCATTGTGCACAAGTTTTTCATATATGTATGTACACCATAGTTAGTCAGTCAGTCATACTTTGATTCTAGCACAGAAATACGTCAATGTAAACTGGATGTGGTTTGTAAATCATTTCAATCGGTATAATTGAATGAATCTTGCTGGTAAGTAATTTCTCTCTTAACTGGTTAGAAATAACAAACTATTTGATCGCGTCTTCTAATTATATCAGACAAGTCCCACGGTATTGTCATGGGACCCATGGTTTTTCCTCAAATCTCACGGTTCGTAAAGTAAGTCTCATGGTTTTTCCAAAAAAGTAAAATAATTATTTTCCCGCGATATTTAATGTATCTGCACTCCACGATCCGTTTTTATTAAAGTGATACCCATCATGAACACCCGCTTCTGTGATTTTTATTATCCCCGTCATATTTCTGTCAAAGATAACGGAATAAGGGAACAGTGCGCATGCGCATATTACGGTAATAGATATTAGTTGGCATAGATTGGAAGTCAACCAAGCGTAATATTTTACAGTAAAAAACTTTTACCCTTTTAAACTGCAATATGCAAAAATACACCAGGTACCTATATGACCCCTATGACCGTTTAAGGTAAATTTGCGAATAACTCAAAAAATTTTAACTTTAAAAAAAAAATTGTTCTGTGAGATAAAGTAGACATAAAATTAATAAAAGTCATAGAAACACAGGGCTGTAGCTTAAAAATTATTTGCACAGCAGCTTGCCAAACTTGCTCTGGGGTTATATATAAACCCTTGACCATTCTAGTGTTAATAACATCGTTGATGTTAAAGTGTTTTTTTGTTGACCGGGTCGATCGCCACTCGGCAGGGAAAGAAATACGAGGAAATGTTGTCTTTCAGCAGTATAAAGATTAGCTAGCTACAAATTTCAGTACTTTGCCAACACCAACAATAATCTTCAGATATTTTCCCACCGCCAGTCCTATTTTTGCGTGAGTATAACAGGTTAATCTTCAGATTTTATGTTTCATTGATATGCTAGTTTGGTGTATTACCCGACAGCTTCTTTATATACTTATGCAATTATTTTAGATGCCCATTGCAAGATAAAACATCTATGTTGAAGTCGCCAGCAATCCAGATGTTTTTGTTTTCATCGCTGCCTTTTCGACAATTTTTCTTAACTCGAACTGTTTTTCTTAACTCGAACCTTCCCTAATAGTTTCTCATAAAAACTACCGATAACTCGAACATTCGTTATCTCGAACTATTTTACTCGGTCCCTTGGACGGGTTCGAGTTATTGGGATGCATGCTGTATATACTTTTACTAATAAACGAAAACTCTATGGTTTCATTGCGTGTGAAAGTTACGTCGATTGGCGGTAAAATTGCATGTGCTGTCACCGGCCACTACTGGTATTACCCCCACCACCGCTACTACCACCACCACCGCCGCCGCCGCTACTGGTATTACCACCACCACCGCTACCACCACCATTACCGCCACCGCCACCACCACCAACGCCGCCACTGGTATTACCACTCCAACCACCGCCACTACCACAAACACCACTACCACCACCACCGTTACTGGCATTACCACGTTGTTGATTTACCATATTGTGCAAAGCGGCAATTTAAAATTTGAGTTTTTAAATCTGATCGGTGTCAGGTTTCTACTGAGCAAATCGAATAGGATCGATCGTGAGAAATCACTAAGGGTCTGCTTACTCAGATTTTATTAACACGCAAAAAAACTAATTTCATTAGCTGGTCATTAAGATTAACTGTACAATTCTATGTTCTAAAGTTCCTTTTTCAGTTTCAACTGTGAAACGCAACTCCAGTCGAACTTCTTCAAGACACCCCCTTCATTGTGGATTTGAACTGTTTTTCAGCTAAATTTCTCGCTAGTTTCTCCGCATAGCATTTCTTCCAACGAGTGCGGCCGCATATGTCTTTTTTCATGCTTCTCTTTTCTTCCGCATCTCTTGAATTCCTCATTTTAATATAGTCCTGAGGGTGATTTCTCCAAAGTAACCTTAACTGCACACCGTTTCTTACGACTTGTCTGCTTTTGCCCCTTTTCTGTGTACTGACACGGTTATCGACCATCAATGAAAGGACTAACAGTAAAACGCCTACCAACGCGCTCTTCATTATCATACCTGTTAATAACAAGAAGCTGCATTTCTGCATTGGAGCGTCAATTGTGACATAGTTAGGGTCATACGTGCTGGATTGCGAGAGCACGTAGATAAACAATCAATTTGATAACTTTCTGATGTCGTGCTTTCGAATATCAAATCATCTAAAAATTGCCATCTTCTTCAGTTACCCAAGGATAACTAAAGGATGTAGTTTTAAAATATATCTTATATAAATCTTTATAATATATATTTACAATATAGTTGTATTTTTTAAAATTGCAATCCATGAAGCTGTAAAATGTCCTACACTACGTATGTTTTCTGCGATCGTGATGCTCTAATGGTATTTACATGTTGAACAATGTTTATCTTAGAAGTTTATATTTATGTTGCATGTAGACAGATCTTTCGAGCATAACTTAGTTAACGTCTGTGCAACGCCAGACAGCGAATAAAATCATCAGTGGACTGCCTTGTATCTATTTGCGTGCGAGCTAGGTTTTCTCGTGTTTACATAGCTAAATCCATTTCCTACGGGCATTTCATCTATCGCGGCAAAACCTAAATGTGGAAAAATCACATGTTGAAGGAAACATGCGTCGCTACTTCTCCGAGCTAAATATTCTCGATTTTGAGAGTGCAAAATTATATTAACAACTTAACGAAGTAAATAACAGAACGCAGTGAAGAAGTTAGTGAGCGAAACTGGTTGCTGTGGTCACCCCTGGTGACTTCATTCACATTGGTCTAGAAATTCACCTTTTATTTGCAGAAATTCACTAAGCAACGTCGAGTGTTGCTTTCGTTGCCAAGAAACGTTGTTTCGTTTTTCTTATATATTTTTCGATAATTCAGAGAGGTTGATGAAATATAAATAGTTTGCTAATAAAATTTATTTCAGATTTATATTTAATTATCATCATTGCCAAACAAATTATTCTTCGGCATGCTTCTCAAAAACAGTGTATTTCCGGTAATAAACAAACCAACGAGGGTTACGAAGTCCTGTCATGAAATAACTTGACACTTTTTTGTTTTGACTGGTGACAGCGAGTCAAACCTATTGTTCGCAATATTGTAAACTGATTGGTTTAGAATGTCCTGTATTTACATTCTATCAGGTTTCAGAAATGTTATTTTTTTTCTTTTTTCGTACCGATAGCACAACTTTTTAGACGGTAATGCAGATGGTAGTAATATAAGTTCGACACAAAATAACACTTCCCTTTCTGAAAGATCATACCTAGCTACCTTACTTAAATAAATATACGTCTTGTCGTAATAAACCATTTCAAGCTTGCTCGCAATCAACCTATTGATAACCAATCATATACAGCAATAAAAGAAAACATCTGTTCTAAAACTAACAAAACAAGAACATTTTTATAGTCCATGTTCAGGACTTCTTCAGTTCCAGATTGCCATCTGACAATTGATTTGACCCTTCGTAGACTAAATATAAAAATACTCTAAGACAATTTGAAGAAGATTTACCCTTCATTTAACAGAAATTTGTCTCTTTGATCAGTTTAAGAATTTTAATCCGTATACAATTCATTCTGTTTAGTGTTTCTTTATCGAAACCACTCAATTCTGAGAAGTTGGTCACTAGAGCAATTGTTAACCATTGATCAAACACTGTAGCAGAAAACTCTTCCTCCTCTTGGAAAAAGTCGAGGAAAATGGTTGCCTTTTCACTGTACTCAGAGATTAAGTGATCCACACGATCCACAAGGATTTTTGCATTTGTCCAAGGAATCCTTCACAATCTCTGATATAACCTCACGTTTTTCCCTGAACAACTTAAGAATTATTTGTTTATAATTTTGTTCTTCAGTACAGCTGTTGATGACAGATTTTGCGTTTAAAAACAGAATTAACTGAATAACTAAATGGAAAGAATAACTTTTGAACATCACCTTGATTCGTTATTTTAAGTGCCCTACAACATACCATGGTCTGATAAACTATCTGATTCCTGAACACTAACATCAAGTCTTGGTTTCTTCGCTGGAAATTCAAAACGATAAACTGAGTTGCTGGAAATTTCAAAAACTAAAATTTGTTAGACATGGCACAATCTTTGAGAGCAGCGTCAAATGTTGGACTCAACGCCTCCCACAGCGGGTCGTCATGCCGGATCCTGTATAAATCGTCGTATTTCGCTAGTTCGATGGTGGTGCGGACTCTCAGCTGTTTTGACAATCCTGTATGACCACCCAGAGCAGTTGAGACGGCATAAAAAAGGCAGCTTCCGTCCCCTGGTACCTTGACTGGCGTTCTTGAATCGTATCCCCCGAACTTGTGAAGGACTCTTTCTGCGTGCTGATCTGTCTTGTGGACGTCTGCTTGAAACATGGAGAATCCCGGGGGTGCAGATACAGCTGACCATTTGCGAAGAAATATTTCCTCCCTCCTAGCTGCTTCCTCTAAGTTGGCTGTCGATTTCCTGGCGGCATCGCTCAATCGTTTAAGGGAAAGATTGAAGTCGAATTCATTCGACTGTGTGGTGGAGGAGAGAAGACATGTTGTACACCAGTACCTCAAAGACATACGGCCCAGTTCTGTAAATACTACATCTGGAAGTTCTTGACATCTTTTATGGAACCATTCGCTGCATCCGTCGCAGAAAATCGTCTGATCTTTGAAATCTCGTTTGCAGCTACCGCAGGGTAATTGATTCTCGGCATATTGTGACGTTACGGCCCAGACATACGGCCCAGTTTTGTAAATACTGCATCTGGAAGTTCTTGACATCTTTTATGGAACCATTGGCTGCATCCGTCGCAGAAAATCAATCATCTGATCTTTGAAATCTCGTTTGCAGCTACCGCAGGGTACTTTATTTTCGGCATATTGAGACGTTGAAGACTCGGATGTTGACGTAGATGTTGTTCTTAATCTTTTTCCACTGCCTTTTATACAGATCTGCCTAATTTGTTATGATTTGATTAGATAGCTTGCCCTAGTAAAATTATAACACCTGATTTATTAGCAACTGCTTTATAAGCAAGAGTACTCGAGTTCAGCAAAAAACTAAGCAACTCCACTACTGAGCTTTTATTATATTAAACAATTGGTGAAAAATATTTATACTAATCATAGCCACTTCAATAGCAATAACTTTGCCTTGTATGTGTGTATTTTAACTATGCGATACACCAAGTGAGGACATTGCACTGTTATTTTCTTTATTTCGAATGTCTGCCTTGTTGATTGACGTTTTCTCACCTATGAATCAAATGTTGTTGTTTTATTTATGATTTGTTTCGGTTTACGATGAGCAAGCGGAAAAGACAGCCCACGCTTTTAACCTTTGGCTGTTCAAAAATAAGCAACCATCAGTTAAGCAACTTGAGTAGCAATTTCGGCATAAAATTTAAGCAACATGAGTTCTACCCTAAATCCTAAGTTGCTTATAAAAAAAAATCAAGTGTAATCAAGAGTATGAGTGGCATGTGATATCTCATCACATAGCCAAAGGAGAGCCGCCGTTTAATAATAATAGTGTAAAAGTTGCATTTATTTCGTTCAATACACGATGAAATTCGATGCGGCAAAACAACCTGAATGATGGTGCGAAACAACCTACTTTGGTTCGAAATGACGTGGGGCGAAATAACCGTGGTGCGAAAAGACCAGTTACCCTACGAACAATAATACCTTTTATAGATAAAAGATGCGGTAAGATACATCATTTTTGTCCCTCTGCTCAATAGACAGGTAATCAGATGAATCCTTAATAACTGCTAAAATAAGTTTAAATTTGGTGTTTTGTTTCGCTTCAATCTGCCTCAATCAATTTTTGTGAAACTTCTTCTAGAGTACAATCAACGTTGCAGCCAATAGTTAAAAAGTTTAAGGAGTATTAATTTTCGTTCTTTCAACTTAGAGCTAGTGCGGTTTCAAAACGTTACCTGAGTTATTTATAGGGATGCAAAACTAGCAAATTTAGTTGGCTTTTAGCAGGATTTAATCGAAGGTACCGTATTTACTCGATTTAGCTGTATTAAAGATTTTTTTTATCTAATTCCCAAATGAGCGACCCCTCTGAATACGTTTTTTCAAATAAGCGCCTCTTTTGAGAAAATAAAGGGGCGCTAATTCGAGGGGGGGGGGGGGGGGGCGCTCACTAAATCATTCACATCAAAAGTTGGGGGCTAAATCGAGGGGCGCTCTTTCGAGTAAATACGGTAAGTACTTCACTTTTATTTTGGCGTATATGATCACTCGTGCTTTACAGTGTTTACAGGGTTAGGGTTTCTGAAAGAGTTACCAAAGATAGTTTGCTGGTCTTCCATGATGAAAAGATGAAACCTAAAATCATAAATAAATAATCAGTTTTGCATCCCTTTTAGACTCTTGACTTATGTTTTGAAAGTTTTGTCTGTTTCTGCAAATATTATCAACGAGTAACTTTTGAGATACTGAAGATGTGATCTTGCGCTCTTCATTGTTGTTATGTGTACTTCATAGTCCGTGTAGGCAGTAAAGATTGGTAACCCTATGTTAAAATTATTGTATGTGAGCGGCGTTTGAGTGAAAACATGGTCCACAAAATGATTGCAAAAAGAGGCATCTAAAGAACCGGGAAGAGAATCCATACTCGGGATGGTTACAAGGAGGGCTGCAATGAAGTTTAGGAATCATAATGAACCCTGCAAAACAACTTTTAATCAAACTTAGAGTGTACGTATTATGCACAGATTTTCTTGGTGATTAGTAAAAATTGTTTGGGACTTGTTTCTTTTTTCTAAACGTAAATTGTTAATTGTACGGACACCGACTGACTACGAAACGTCTATCTCCTTGAAAGCTTATAAACGTGGCGTTTATGTTAAATGAATTCCTTCCGTAATGTTGATGTTTCGCTACAATAATTAAAAAGAAATCTTTTTACATGAGTTTATACTTGAGCAAATATAGAAAGAACGAATGGTATGTTACAAATAATTGCGAGGGTTGCAACAAGTCGAATTTTTGTAATTAATACTGCTGTTGTTGCATTTGATGTATTGGTTTGCAATTCCAGCGAAAAGACGTAACTACCAAGTTCAAAATATTAACGAGGGAATATTAGTCAACGAATGGATAAAATCTTTAGTTGTTTCACCGTCTACCACAAGGTATCATTAACATCGTTTTTGACTAGTTCCGTCATTGTAGGTCTCATCCGTAAATGAATGGTGCTTTACATATTCAAGCGAATTCTTGCGCGAGTACTGACACGATTGAACATCCGGATTGTTACTATTGATCCGCGATTAAACGGAAAGCAAGCATTTCAAAACCACCGATTACATTTCCATGAAAGAGATTGCATTCCGAGGTTAAACACGCTGTATTTGGTCGAAATACTGTCTTTTATAATTTCGCGCTGAAATCTGTTTTAAAATATACATTCGCGAGAGAAATAGCTTCCATTTAAGCTATAACTGGTATATTGTATGCACATGCTGTATATATATTACATATATTTGAATGCCATTAGCATTGAACAATCTGGATTTTTAGAGAAAAGAAAACTAATTGTATGTACCTTTAGCGTTTTCATACACACGAATTATGTCATTGTTTGATTAATTGATTCATATTTATATTTACTTTATATTTTCTTTAATTAATTTTCAAGTCTGTACTGTCTGTGTGCACTTCCACTGATGGTTCAATAATTCCACATTTGCGGTACAATGAAAAAATATTGTCCGTTCTCCTTAAAATTATTACTAGAAGAGGTATACTGGTGCACGGACAATGACATTAAGTCAATGTTTGGTAAAATTGATACTTCAGCAATAAGGAGATTGAATCCTCGTAATTTGTTGATATTGCAATTATACTGTTAAAAATTCGATCGACATTGATTAGGAAAATATACGGTCTATAAAGGGTAAGACGTTTATAAGGCTATACACGGGTCCGCAATGTCATTTATATATTGGACGACTTCGTTTGTAACATTACATATGCCGTTTACCATAAATAGCAACGACTCTATTATTTTAAAATTTTCTTTTCCAATTACCACAAGCTCAACAAACGACCGAATGCATCTACGGTCGAGCCACATTGAATTGCACCGTACTTGTACGTTTAAAATGTTCTTTACGTGAGTTTTTAGCAAGCTCAGAAGTATTGCATTTCTTCCATCGAGTGCGCAAACATATGTCTTTTCTGTTACCTCTCTTTTCTTTCAGATTCCAAGTTTCTACTGAGTTTCTGATTCGAATACCTTTTTGCGGGCCTGTGTTACGCAGCGTCTTCTGCATTTGAAAAGCGTTCTTTATCACATACCACTGTATGTCCATTCTACGTGCCTGTGATCCGTAATCAATGATTGAAAGAAAGACTAAAAGTACAATTCTATTCATCACGCCTCTCATCGTTGCGTTTTGCAAGATATTTTATTCCTACATCAAATTGTAAGATGATACGACACCATATAAGCATACGGATGATCTATCACACGGATACACTTATTTCTTGAAATCAGTAAAAATTTTATCCAATCAACTTTTAAGCCGGAGAATTTCAATCGTGCAGAAAATTGCATGTAAAGCCATCTTTAGTTTACAGGAAATCTTCCCGACGCAGAGTCATATACAAAGTCCATACAATTCACTCCCATTGTACTTTTTTGCATAAAAATGAAAATCGATGAAATGGACATTCGGTTTTATTTTTGTCAAATAAAAAGTACAATTTTTTTAAACATTATATATACATGTTACACTCTGTTAATTAATATATACGCGGGCCTAATACGGCGAACGGGATTAAATTTGTTAAATAAATTAACCTCTTCTGTTACACAATGTCTGTTTTAGAAGTTTTGAAAAGGGGCGTATGCAGACATGCCCGCAATATTTGTTTAACCTCATCACCTCATGTAGATCTCAAAAGGTCATGCAAGGTAATCGCGAATATAACTTAAAGAAGGTACTGGCATTAGACAAAACACGGCGATCACGCAAAACATGTTGGGCTTGTTGTGAGTTTTGTCTACACTTTTATATCGTTAATTTTAAAAGCAATTTCAAATACCATTACCGCCCAAAGCACTTCCATTTGTTAAAAGAATCCCTTTCTAAAGTACTTTACGTTTTAGGTTATTCCGTTACAGGTATGTATAGCCCAACTAAAGCACACATTGAAGATTTGAACTTATTTCACTATATAAACTCGCTTGGAATTCTGATTCTTAAAAGACGTGGTGTGACCAGGGATATGAACATTTAGTATGGAACTAACGGAAACATCATTCTTTCACTTGCCTAGCGCGTTAGCGAATACACTCAAATCAAATCAAATCATTCTCCTTAACTTACGCTATTTAACAGGCAACGCGAAACATAATTTATCGTGATGTGCCATGACGTGACGTGAGGGAGGAAAAAGGCTGAAATTTGCTTATCCTCGTAAACGACGGTTCTATTCTAATCTACATCGAATCTATTCCGCTTTTTTTTACCGAGGTTAATTATTAAATCGTTTTCGGCAAAGTATTGAAACACAGCTTCAGGGAAGTAGCAAAGTACATTACTGTGTCATCAGATAAGATTGATCAGATAGATCAGATTGATTGACGTCATCCAAGTTACAAATCCATCAAATATTAGTAACTCTGACGTAATTCCAGCATGTCTCAGTGATCATGAGATGATTGGGTGTGTCCGAAAGCTCCATAATATCAAGCGTGCTCCGAAAACGATTAGATGTCGAAACTACGCCAGGTATGACCCAGTATGTATCAACAAAGAATTATTTGCTATAAACTGGGTTAACATCTACAATATCGCGTGCCCAAACGTTGCATGGTCTTCTATGAAAAATATCCTATCGGAAACCCTAGATAAACATGTACCCTTCATCACCAAGCGCGTCAATGCGAAACCGTCTCCATGGTTAGACAGCTCTGTTAAAAGAGAAATGAACATACGTGACCAGTTAATGCGCCAAGCTCGAAAAACTAACCGTGAGATTGACTGGTCCAGGTAAAACGTCAACGGAACTACGTGACAAATGTTCTTAAACGTTTGAAAAGGGCATATTATAAAGACCTATTTGAAGAAAATTCCAGCAAACCTGAGAAATTCTGGGCAGTCATAAAAAAGGTATTCCCAACGAGAAATAAAGGAGAAGTTAAACCTTCTACGTTTACGTTTACGTAAAAACACTCGGAATAATAACGCGTCACTTTCATTACCACGGGTGAAACTGGAATATGAACGGAAATCATTATACTTTTACGAAGCAAAATTATATAACGAACTTTCCCTAAAGCTTAGAAAACTCAATTCTAATGATTTTAAACAAAATCTTAAACAGCATTTTAAGTAAATATGATTATTTTTCTTTAATAAAAGCTTCCATTTTAACCTTTTTTTTCTTTTTTCCTAACTTATTTATTTTTGATTATAAACACAGGACACACATTTATAGCAGTATACTATTAATACTGAAATGTAAATATGTGTAAATATGTATATATTAGTTTAGCCGTTTCCTTGTCCACGTGTGGAGAACAGTGGTACTGTGCGAGAAAGAGTGGTACTGTGTGAGAAAGAGTGGTGCTGTGTGAGAAAGAGTGGTACTATGTGAGGAATTGCGATACTGTGTGGAGAACAGTGGTACTGTGCAAGAAAGAGTGGTACTGTGTGAGGAAGAGTGGTACTGTGCGAGGAGGAGTGGTACTGTGTGAGAAAGAGTGGTACTGTGTGAGAAATAGTTGTACTGTTCAAGAAAGAATGGTACTGTGTGAGGAAGAGTGGTACTGTCTTAGAAGGAGTGGTACTGCGTGATAAAGAATGGTACTATGTGACAAAGAGTGGTACTGTGTGACAAAGAGTGGTACTGTGTGAGGAAGAGTGGTACTGTGTGAGGAAGAGCGGTACTGTTCAAGAAAGAGTAGTACTGTGTGAGAAAGAGTGGTACTGTGTGAAAAATAGTGGTACTGTGTGATAAAGAGTAGTATTGTGTAAGAAAGAGTGGTACTGTGCGAAGAAGAGTGGTACTGTGTGAGAAATAGTGGTACAGTGTGAGGAATTGCGATACTGTGTGATAAATAGTGATACTGTGCAAGAAACCGTGGTACTGTGTGAGGAAGAGTGGCACTGTGTGAGAAATAGTGCTACTGTGTAAGAAAGAGTGGTACTGTGCGAGGAAGAGTGGCACTGTGTGAGAAAGAGTGGTACTGTGTCATAAATTGCGGTACTGTGTGATAAAGAGTGGTACTGTGTGAGAAAGAGTGGTACTGTGTGAGAAAGAGTGGTACTGTGTGAGAAAGAGTGGTACTGTGTGAGAAAGAATGGTACTGTGTGATGAATTGCGGTACTCTGTGAAGAACAGTAGTACTGTGTGATAAAGAGTGGTACTGTGTGAAGAAGACTGGTACTGTGTTACAAAAAGTGGTACTGCGTGAGAAAGAGTGGTACTGTGTGAGAAAGTGTGGTACTGTGTGAGAAAGAGTGATACTGTGTGATAAAGTGTGGTACTGTGTGAAGAACAGTGGTACTGTGTGATAAAGAGTGGTACTGTGTGAGAAAGAGTGATACTGTGTGATAAAGTGTGGTACTGTGTGAAGAACAGTGGTACTGTGTGAGTAAGAGTGGTACTGTGCGAGGAAGAGTGGTACTGTGCGATAAAGTGTAAAGTCTTTAGAAAAGGCTATTTACTTCAGAAATGTGATTTAAAATGACTATTAAAACAATTATCCAATTTACTTGAAATTCCCAAATGATATTTAAGACATGTTAAATTTTATTTAATAAAAAAGTCTTTCAAGGGATCCATTATGTTAATGAATAATCACAAATAGCTAAATTGGCTTTTTTGTCATTTTATTTCACATGTCTATCCCATTTTTTACGTAGGAAAAGCGTTTCTAAAAAAGCACTCCACTTTGTCACACAATACCCGCTCTTTGATGGGGGCAGAAAACAACTCGCAGAGCTGAAATCTCCATAGAATAAGCTTTAAGCCAGTAAAGACTTTTATTATTAAATTTTATTTTTAAACTAATTTTTAATATATTAGAACAGTGCTGTGTTTATTGAAATGTATATATTCATAAAAGTAATAATTGACTAGAGATATTTATTTATTTTCTAGAAACGTTTTGAGCTAAATAGGGTGAATCCTGATTACGCCATGAAGGTAATCATTGTCTTAAGTATTTTTGTGACATTTGCTGTATCATTCCATGAGAAGCGAAGAGGAGAATGGCGGAAACCTAATTTGGGTATCAAAAGACGTTGTAAGTTTATTTACGGCCGGTTAGAGTAATAGATATGGTTTCCATTAGCCAGTTAAGAATGTTTGAGTTTAAATCCAAATCGGACCTTTTTGCGTATTTTTCTAACAGTAATGTTAAACACGTTAATTAAACGTGTTGATCTTATTTAACAATCTATTTGTAGTAAAAGATACAATTATTTTCAAAGATTTAATTAATTAGAAACGGTTTAGGTGATTACGGTTACAAACCATGCGGTTATGGATGCTATAACCCGTACAATGAAATTTGTTGCCGTGGTGTTGCTAAAAACAAATGGGTATATCGCACATGTGGAAACTATTGCTACAATAAAACACGATATTTGTGCTGCAATGGCTACTTGAAATCCAAATGGACACACGCGCGTTGTGGATACACCTGCCGAAGTCTAACTCATGAAATCTGTTGCAACGGTATACCAAAGCCGTACAAAAAATACGGACGTTGTGGAAAGAGGGGATGCCATTTGTGGGCCATCCAAGAATGCTGCAATGGAGTTGCAAAGAGCGCTAAGAGATGGGATACATGTGGTAAAACATGCCGTTACAAGAAAACGCAATACTGCTGCAAGGGTGTGCCTAAATCAAAGTACAAGTATTCTGTTTGCGGCGGAAAATGTATCCCTAAACATGTGTACAACTGTAAGCATGGGAGACCATACAGATATCAAGGTTAAAAATTGTGAAACATGATTTGTAACAATTTTACGGTGTTTCATGAATCGTCTCGTTATTTTTTGTTCTCCCTACCGGTGTAACGAGAATGTTCGCTTTAGAAAAAGATATGATTATTGTTTGGAAATATTTAAATTTAATTTGATTAAAGCAAAAACAGTTTAGATCATGGGAGTGTAAATGTCATTTATTGAATTAATAAGACAATTAATTTATGTACAAAAAGCAAGATAGTGTTGTTGGACATACACACACACATTTAGTTCTCTTGGCCTAGAAGAGGGAAAAGATCGTGTTTTTGTGATATGAAATTCCTAATTCCAGTAAAAAGCACACATTTATTTAACTTCCTAAAATAACTTCTAGCTGAACTTCGTGCATGTGTTTCGTAAATGTGTGTAAAATTCTAAATTTCGGACAAAAGAAAAAAAAACTTATTTTTTAGTGTTCCTTACCCTTCTATTTTTCGTAATATATGAAAACATGCTTAAAGCAGTAGAATTTTTATTCGAGAAGAATAATGCATTCCAGGGTTAATTCTTTTATTTCAGTGGCTATATGTGAAAATCTCTAAAAATAATCGGTTTGTTCATTTTACGAGAATTTCTGGATGTTAATTTGTTTCAAAGAAAACATGATATGTTTATACAATCAACTAGATTGTTTGTTTATACACAATAGTTGTATCTCTTTTGAGAAGAAAATTGACGTTTTGTTATTATAGCTGTACAAAACCCTCAATACTATTTGGGCGTAGCTGTGTTAGCTTCTTTATGTATATAAATGTCACTTACCTATGCAAATCATTGTGCTTCATTACATGTTTAAGAACGATCGAGAGAATGTTTTAAAGACAGATATTGTCAACAGTTATACATGGAGCTCGATAGGCGAACAAATCATCATCATCAGTTCGAGAAAACTCGGATTCGTTTGATTTGTTTCTTCCATCCTACTCGATCTTCCATTGTTTTGGGTAAGTCCTCTAAGTGTAGGCCAGTATCATCTACTAGCTGGTCTGTGCAGGTGCGCTTTGGTCTATCTGCTGTTCTTTTTCCATGAATTGATGTCCAGAACAGAATCTCGCTTGCTAGTTCTTTCTTATGTCTCCAAATGTGATCGGCAAGTTTGAGTCGAACTTCTCTTATAGACATGGAAATGGGCGGTAGATATCCATACAGACGTTTCTTCCAACTTATGTTTAGTGCAGCACGAAGGAGGCGTGTGTAGGTTCCATCCAAAGAAGTTTCTTGTTGCTTTGTGAGTGTCCAAGTAGATGAACCATATTTCCGAACTGGATCTACGAACGGATTTCAGGCTATTTCTATTGAGCAATTTTAACCAGTTTGGTTGAAGCTGATAAACTGTTTCTTAGCATTTATGTAGAGACCAATTTCGCTAGCGGCTTCCTCAACTAGGTGTAGCAGTTTAGTGGCTTCGTCGATTGTGTCGGAGTTAAGCGCAAGGTCGTCGGCGTAATCCACGTCTGTGATGACATTTGCTGGGTAGCGGCGACTGTGCGCTCTATCCAAGGTGAAGCCAAGTTCAGGATGAAGGTCAGTAAATGTTCTTAATGCGTAATCAAGACATAGGTTAAAAAAAACGGGGCCAGTGTATCCCCTTGTAATACCCCTGCTAAGACTTTGAAGAAGTTGGTATCTTCGTTCGGTAATCTGACCATTGCTCTTGAATTTTCGTACAACATCATTATTGCTGTGGTGGTTTCCTCAGGTATACCATAGGCAAGTATGATCTCTTTAAGCTTGCCATGGTGGTCAAACGCTTTTGAAAAGTCGACAAACGTAATCACTGCTTGCACATTTTTTGCCTTAACACCTTCGATTATACGGCGGACAGTAAATATTTGACCAACGGTAGAAAGCTTTTGTCGAAAACCATTCTGGTTTTTACGGAGGATATTTTCCAGCTCAGGGCGGATTCGGTTTAGGAAAAGTAGATTATAAATTTTTGCTTCTATAGGAGTTTGAGTTATTCCGCGGTAGTTTGTTGCTAAACCTAAGTCGCCTTTCTTTGGGTAAGGTTGTATGCAGCCGTCCATCGGTAAATCGAGTTTTGTTGATACACCTGATTAGAGAAGTCTAGCAGTTCATTATCGTAGACTCCTGTCAATCATACTTCGGCAGGAATGTTGTTGAGGTCGCAAGCTTTTCCTCTTTTAATTTGACGCTTTGCAACATTTAGTTCCTTCAAGGAGAATGTTCCAATTGTGATATTGAGCTCCTCGTCTACGATCTTCTTAGTTGCTCTTCCAGTGATAACAGGAGCCCTACCGAGAAAATTACTGCTTTTACGGCCAGATATTTCGTTGACTGTCTGACTCCAAGCAAAAGCTGCCTGTTGAATCACTACAGCATTTTTTATTATTTGTATTTTGGAATTTACATAGTCTTGCTGTTCTGATTGGTATGTCTGCTTTAGCTCTGTTTGTGCCGTTCCGAAATGATAGCGATTCTCTCTTGATTATTATTATTATTATTATTAAAACGAATATTTTTACAGGATGGTTCCTCAGTTATAAAATATATATATTAAATATATAGATATACTGTTATCCTGGAAGTCCTGTTTGAAATAAAAAATATAAAACATAAAAATAATATTGAGATTAGTTAAAAACATTTATTATATATTAAAAACATTATAGGTACTAAAAAGGTTTAGTAAAACGACAAATTAAGAAAAAACTCACAAGATTTAGGATAGAGATTTGACTAAAATTAGAGTTGCTTGAGAAGCTTACAAAAACAAGAAAAATCTTTCACTTTTCTGATTTCAATTGGGAGGTTATTAAAAATTAGCGCCCCTTGGAAATAAAATGCTTTACGAGCTGCTTCCAATTTTGCCTTTGGAAGTCTGATGAGGATTCCTTGGTTTCGCGTGTTACGACCAGAACATAGCTCAAAGTAGTTTTTGAAGTTCATGCAAACGTCATTACTCAAGCAACGGTGAACATATTTTGCAGTTTTCGTACGCAACGCTTTAGCTGACTTTTCAATTTTGTATTCATTGCCAACAACCTTCTGCGCACGAGCTTCAAGATGCAGAATTCTGGATTTTAGATAATCGGGTATCGAACCAATGATTGTAAATGGACAGTATGTTAAAAACGGAAGGATCATTGCATTGAAAATTCTGCAGCTGGTTTTCACATCTATCATGGGTCTAATTTTACGTAAGAGATAGACTCGTGATGACGCTTTAGAAACCGATTGCTGGATGTGATCAGTCAGATTTAGATTGGATTTTAACAATATACCAAGATACTTGTAGGAGTCAGTACAGCAAATTTCTTTGAATTGGTGTCGAATACGAAGTGGTGGGTCATCCAATTTTTTTAGTCGTGGGTTGGTTCCAAATACCATAGCTTCCGTTTTTCCTTTTTTACAATTTAAAATAAGTTCATTTTCTTTCAACCAATTTGAAAATAAGTTGAATTCAAAAGACATTACATTTTCAATTTCTTTGATATCTTTATGCGAATAGTAAAGAACAGTGTCGTCGGCATACTTTGTAATATTACATTTCGACAAGACGTTTGCTGAGTTGTTGAAGTGTAGGAGGAAAAGAAGAGGTCCAAGGATTGATCCTTGTGGAACACCGCAAAACAAAGGTTCCCGAGAGGATTGCACCCCATCGATAAAAACTTGCTGGTAACGATTGAATAAGTAACTTCCAATCCAAAGTTGTGGGATTTCTGTAATACCAAAGTCAGGAAGTTTTTCAATGATTGAAGAATGACTGACTGTATCAAAGGCTTTGCTCAGGTCGATATAAATAGCACCAGTGAGCAAGCCTTTGTCCATTGCTTTTCGAATGTGGTCAGTGAAAAATGCTGTAGCCAGCTCAGTAGAATGATGTTTTCTAAAACCGAACTGGAATTGAGATAGCAATTGGTAAGTCTCAAAATGGTCTATGAATTGACGATGGACGCATTTCTCCAGAACTTTTGATACCGCTGGGAGAATACTTATTGGTCTGTAGTTATCGATATTAGCTCGATCGCCAGAGTTGAAAATTGGTGAAACTCTTGCTTGTTTGAAGTCAGAGGGCACGATACCTGATTTCAGTGAGCAGTTTATAATGTGAGTGAGTGGCTTTGAAATGGCGTATTTTGTATCCTTTAAGAAAGAAGCAGGGATATTGTCCAACCCAACAGCACAATTTCGTTTAAGTCCTTGAAGATGTTTAAGGACCTCTTTGTCAGATACCGTTTTAAATTCGAACTGATGTTTACAATAATTCACTGCACTATATTTCGGTCTCCATACAAATTCCATCAAATGATAAGTTTTTCGTTTGAGAGATGACGCAACGGTGGAGAAGAAAGTACAGAAGCCATTTGCGATTTGAATTTTATCGTTGGTCAATTTATTGTCAATCTTGAATGATTTTGGCAAGTCAGGCAATTTGGATTTGACAGGAAAGATTTTCTTAATAGTTCCCCAAAATTTTGAAGGATTGGTAGCATTGTCATTAAGTTCGTTTTTGAAAAAAGATCTTTTGGTACGATGAAGTTCGTTTTTTACAAAGTTTCGTTTTCGTTTGTACGCGTACCAATCTGTTTTGCTGTCTGATTTGCGAGCGATCCGTAGAAGTTTATCTCTTTCATTCATTTCGCGTTTGATGTTGTCATTTAGCCATGGACATGTTCTCCCTTTCACCATCTTCTCAATGAAGGGGGCATTATTATTTAGCGTTTCTGTTAAATATGATTTCATAACTGACCATGCTCTTAGTGGGCAGGTTGTATTGTAAACTGGGAGCCAATCTTTGTCGAGAAGTTCTTTGTTGATTGTTTTTAAGGTGTAATTTCTGTAGTTACGACATTTTATAGTTTTCCATTGTGACTTTTGATGGTTGAGCTTCCTCACACAGCCAATTAAATCATGATCACCGATAGAAAGTGGAGCAACAATAACATTTTTTATGTTCGATGTATTGTTAGTTAGGATGACATCAATTAATGTATTTGACGAGTCAGTTGTCCGTGTAGGTTTATTGATTACTTGTTTGAACCCATTAATCTTTATGATATCTTTTAGCTCTTTATTATCGGTACGAGAAAGATAATTAGCATTGAGATCACCCAAAATAATGATTTCCTTTTGTTCATTTTGAGCGGTTGTTAAAGAGCCATTAAATGTTTGATTAAAGTTTTTCGGTAAATGTTTTGAAGTGTTTGGAGGTCTGTAATAGATAGCTACAAGAAGAGATTTAGTGTTGCGTGTAAAAATTTCAAGCCAAATACATTCCGCCGATTCACTTTCTAGATCGTCTCTTCTTTGCCATTCCACAGAGTTTTTCACATATACCCCGACTCCTCCACCGATACCAGAAGTTCTGGGTCTTGAAATAAACTGAAAATTATCAACATTAAACAAACCGTTTGGAATATCTTTGTTGATGTGCGTTTCTGTGACTCCAAAGATATCAATACTTTTGTGCTTGCAAAACAAAGTTTCAATTTCAGAAAAGTTTGCAAATAAACCACGTACATTTTGGTGTAATAATTTCAACCCCTTCGATTTAAAAAATTCTTCAAATTGAATCACATCAGCGTCAGTTATAATTTCATCTCCAGCCAAAAACAACAAAACCAGCAAGAGCATGACCGCACGCCACGAAGTCATTATCACATTATCACATTATCACATGGATTTTCGTTTCTCTATTTCATGGCTGTTTTCAGATAGATTCGTTTTACGATAATATTCTCAGACTCCCATGGAACTTTGCGTTTTGCTTTTCGTTTGACAGGTAAAACTTTTTCTGCTGCAAAGGAACATGCTGATTCAAAATTTTTATACAATGTATTTGCACTGTTATTATTGCTTTCATCTTGAAGAGACTTAAAAGGGTTTGTAAGTGCTAGTAGACTCGGAAATGATCCGATGGTCTGAGCTAACTACATTGAAGGATGTGAAAGGCTCACAGTTTAGGGAACAGTTGAGCCACTTGTTGTTGATTAATATTAGATCGATTTGGGCATTGTGACCATTTGGGTATGAGAAAGTCCATTTGTTCCCTTCTCTTTTCTGATATAACATATTAAGGCAGATCAATTGGTTTTCCATTAGGATTTAGGATTAGGATTCCATTATGATTCCATTAGGATTCCATTAGATTAGGAAATCTCTTAACCATAATCCGTTTCTATCTGATCCATGACAACATTTACTACGCTAGTATGGCTTGGGCGAGCAATGATAACTAGGAAATGTTTACGATTAAAGAACATGCAAGTAGAATTAGATGCATACTTTTATTGCAATTCTTTTCAAAAACCATACCGGAATACTAACTCGCGAACGCCTAAGGAGTATGTATTTTTTTAGTAAAGAAATACACAGGAGAGGCAGGGCCTATGACTCAACAGAGTCCGGTGTATTGGAAAGAAAGATCAGTAAAAGAGACATAGACTAAGTGGAAGGTAGACAAAGGAGTAGATAAGAAATAAGTGCAGAGGGCTGAAATAAGGTTAAGAAATTTTCATTAGGTCTAAACAATTTATCCCTTGTTTGAAGCCTTGGAGGTGATAAACATGGGTTTTGGGGAATACACTGCATGGGAATTGGAGAATTGGAGACCCGGACAAAGAAGGAAGATGAGTGCATGATGGTCCTTGAGGAGGGAACGTAAACATTGAACTAGTGGCAGTTAGAAGAATGCCTCGTGTTTCTGGGGAATACAGTAATAGTTATGCTAAGTTTCATCCAAATTGATGCACTGGTGTAGGACAAGTTCAATTACAAACAAAGAAACGAACAAACAAACAACTTAATAACAAAAAAATTATTATGGTAATTTAAAAGCTTGTTTTGGACGCATCGCTCTTATGGAATTAGACCACACTTGAATAGAAGGTCAACAAATTTACATTGCCGCAAATAGGCATTTATTCAAAAGATGTGAACAAATGTAATTGACGGTTAAAGGCGTCCACGTGGCATTTGACATCTGTCCTTCGTAACTTTGCTTCTTGTGATATTTTTAACCATTTCCACAAAACATGATTCTTGCGCACACAAAATAATTTGAGCTATTATTCAATCAAAAACACGAGTTATCAAAAGTCATTAACGTTAATTTAAGTGTTTCAAACGAAAATTCTCCATAAACAGTCCTTATAGCACAGCTAGCACGATGTCGTTGAATATACCAATAGAATAAACATTTGTTAGGAGAAGACTTAATCCTGCTGTGTGGTTTACAATTTCCTAGTCATGATGAACCATATTATTCTTTTTTTATAACTGCAAAATTACGAGATTCACGGCACGGCAGATATTTAAAATATTCAAGAATTTTTAAAATGGTAATAAGCAAGCCATATTTTATGGTAAAAAATCAAACTAATAAATTGAAAGTTATCTGTGTTTCGTTTCAAACTAAATAGGGGAATCTTTATTATCATCGTGTTAAATCAATCTTTGTTCTCTCTACAGATCGTTTTAATTTGATCACAGACTTATTAAAGAAGGAACACAGTTTATATTGATTTTGTACAAACTTTGCGTATACCAATATTACCGAGTACCTATGAAATATGAAATTTTAGTGCTGTATTTGAAATAGTTGATAGCTAACGCACGTGGTGATAAATAATTTTGATGACGATTTTTATTTGGTTTTTGTATATAAGGCGGAAACTGAATCTTAATCAAATGCAGCTCTGTTTTAAAAAGAAACAGAGAGCATAGCCAAGCAGAAGTAATTGAGGTAAGACTTAATACTAAACGAAACATGGTCTTGTTTTAGCTCCATGTAATTAAGTAAAATATTAAAAGTACATTTACAACAACAATCTTTTCATAATAATATGAAGTGGAATATATATATATATATATATATATATATATATATATATATATATATATATATATATATATGTGGTACTTTTGGAACGGTTGTATGCTTGGAAAAACAGTTTATCCTTTTTTTGGTTACAATATGTAATTTTTCTCCAGATTTACGCCATGAAGGTAATCATCATCTTGAGTATTTTTGTGACATTTGCTGTATCATTCCATGAGAAGCGAAGAGGAGAATGGCGGAAACCTAATTTGGGTATCAAAAGGCGTTGTAAGTTTATTTACGGCCGGTTAGAGTAATAGATATGTTACTCTATAGCCAGTTAGAATGTTTGAGTTTAAATCCAAATCGGACCTTTTTGCGTATTTTTCTAACAGTAAAATTAAACGTGTTGTTAATTAAACGTGTTGATCTTATTTAACAATCTATTTGTAGTAAAAGATACAATTATTTTCAAAGATTTAATTAATTAGAAACGGTTTAGGTGATTACGGTTACAAACCATGCGGTTATGGATGCTATAACCCGTACAATGAAATTTGTTGCCGTGGTGTTGCTAAAAACAAATGGGTATATCGCACATGTGGAAACTATTGCTACGATAAAACACGATATTTGTGCTGCAATGGCTACTTGAAATCCAAATGGACACACGCGCGTTGTGGATACACCTGCCGAAGTCTAACTCATGAAATCTGTTGCAACGGTATACCAAAGCCGTACAAAAAATACGGACGTTGTGGAAAGAGGGGATGCCATTTGTGGGCCACACAAGAATGCTGCAATGGAGTAGCAAAGAGCGCTAAGAGATGGGATACATGTGGTAAAACATGTCGTTACAAGAAAACGCAATACTGCTGCAAGGGTGTGCCTAAATCAAAGTACAAGTATTCTGTTTGCGGCGGAAAATGTATCCCTAAACATGTGTACAACTGTAAGCATGGGAGACCATACAGATATCAAGGGTAAAAATTGTAAAACATGATTTGTAACAATTTTACGGTGTTTCATGAATCGTCTCGTTATTTTTTGTTCTCCCTACCGGTGTAACGAGAATGTTCGCTTTAGAAAAAGATATGATTATTGTTTGGAAATATTTAAATTTAATTCGATTAAAGCAAAAACAGTTTAGATCATGGGAGTGTAAATGTCATTTATTGAATTAATAAGACAATTAATTTATGTACAAAAAGCAAGATAGTGTTGTTCGACACACACACACATTTAGTTTTCTTGGGCTGGAAGAGAGAAAAGATTGTGTTTTTGTGATATGAAATTCCTAATTCCAGTATAAAGCACACATTCATTTAACTTCCTAAAATAACTTCTAGCTGAACTTCGTGCATGTGTTTCGTAAATGCGTGTAAAATTCTAAATTTCGGACAAAAGAAAAAAAAATTATTTTTTAGTGTTCCTTACCCTTCATTTTTTTGTAATGTATGAAAACATGCTTAAAGCAGTAGATTTTTATTCGAGAAGAAAATTTTTATGTTTTCATTGGTATATATATATATTTATATTTATATATATATATATATATATATATTTCATATATATATATATATATATATATATATATATATATATATATATATATATATATATATATATATATATATATATATATATATATATATATATATATATATATATATATATATATATATATATATATATATATATATGAGTATAAAAGTGAGAACATTACATCCCGGATTATAGTAATCAGCCACAAAATGGTTCAAATTATAATTTGACAATGATCCGAAGAACCCATCACCTCCACATCTTCACGAAACTCAAAAATAAATTAGTATAAACTATCAACATATGAAAGAAAGAAACAATTTACAAATTGTTTTGGTAAATATCTTCCACCCTCGTATGTAGCAATTTGGCCACATAGATTGTGGTAATATGTTGGAGCGTCAATCCTAAAGTTCACATAATGTGACGTTCATTTCTACCCTTTTCCAAAATATTATATCAATTGTAACGTGAATATTATATTAATAGTGATAAACACAACATCAAATTGACCTTAGAATTATTAATTATAATTATTATTATATATATATATAATAATAATAATTGTAATTTTTGTCTATTAACCGTATAAATAGAATCAATATAAATAATCTAACGAATCAAGAAATCGAACAGGCGCTTTTCTTTGAAAGAAAGTAGCACGCTAAGATGATTTAGATTATAATATAGAAATCACTAACGCTACAATAATGATTTGCTTAAGCCCATGTTTTACCTAATTAAATTATAACTTTGTAAGAGTGTATTTCCAGACGCATTAAATATTATAAGAGTTGTTCCGTTAAGAATTACAAAGCTATTGTCAAATATCTCTACTCCCGATATTGTCTAAAATTATATTGTGTGTTCTGTACAACAGAGTATGTAATCCTTGATTACTAACTAATTTTCCAGTCCCACAGGATTTAGTTTGCAAAAAAGAAATGTACGTATTACGCCATATTTGAGCTACTAATCTTGATGATTAAAGACATATTGTTGGGGTGTTTGTTAACATCTCTAAAGCATTTGAGACAGTGAACCACATGATTATTTTATAGGAATTAAAGCACTGCAGAATAAACACCAAGATTTTATCATTGCTCTACGGCTGTGTAAGCAACATGCAACAATATGTATATAATTCATATATCAGGCTACTTCCCGTAACACGTGGACTAGCGCAAGGGTTTTTTAATGAACCTCAACGACTATCAAATGTTTTGGCAAGTTTATTAAGTCAGGCAATCAAAGTTGTGTAACCAGTCGGACAAGAATATATGTCAGTAGAAAATCTTACTTTACTTCATTCTGATCCATGGCAACATTTACTACACTATTATGGTTAGGACGTGCAATAACTGGGAGAATATTTTAAGATTAATGAACATGCAAGTATAATTATATGCATTTCTTTATTTTTCTCTTCAAAAACGTTTTTTCTTTTTTAGTAAGGAAATACACAGAAGAGGAAGGGCCTATGACTCAACAGAGTCCTGTGTATTGAAAAGAAATATCAGTAAAAGAGACATAGACTAAGTGGAAGGTAGACAAAGGAGTAGATGAGAAATAAATGAGAGGGCTGATATAAGAAAATAAGATAATTTCATTAGGTCTAAACAATTTATCCTTTGTTTGAATCTTTGGAAGATGGCCTACGGGGAATACACGACATGGGAGATTGTTCCACCAATTGGAAACCCGGACAAAGAAGGAATATGATTGTCTTTGAGAAGGGAACCGAAACATTGAACTGGTGGCAATAAAAAGAATACCTCGTGTTTCTAGTTAATACAGAAATTGGTGGGAGAGTTGAGTGCAGTTCATCTGAGCAATGATCAAAAAGTATCTATAGAACAAACAAAGTGCGGCTACCATGCGTCTGTGCTCCAATGGTTGAAGGCTTTCTATTAAGCTGGGATTATGAATTAATCGTACTGACTTGCGCTGGATGCGATCAAAAATTTCCAACCCAAACGTTGTATTCTAATGTAAGTTGTATTCTAATTGAGATCTAATTAAAGATTTATACAAAACTAGAAATTTCTAAGAGAGCACGAAACAGAAACGCCAACTTCTGCAAAGCTCTATTAGCCAAACCAAATATCTGATCATTCCGATGTAGGTCAGAACCCACTCGTAGGCCGAAAAACTCAAAAGTTTCAAAAACTATACCTGAATACTCACTTGGGACGCCAGGGAGTATGTATGCCAATTTTTTTCCTAAATCGGCCCATCGGTATATGAAGAGTTCAATTACAAACAAAGAAGCGTACGCTATTATTATGGTAATTTGGATAATGGCTCTGACTCTTATAAAATTAGACCACACCTGGATAGAAGGTCAAAAATCGCCGCAAATAACCATCTATTTAAAAGACGCCAACAAATGTAATTAACGGTTTAAGCAGTCCACGTGGCATTTGATATATGTTGTTTATGACCTTGATTCTTTTGATATTTTTAACAATTTTCACAGCACGTCATTCTTGTGCGTCATCCCCGTTGAAAACCAGATTAAGACGTATTATTAAACCATACTATCCGTATCTTTTTGCTATCCGTATCTTTAAACAATTCTTATTGAATCAAAAACACGTGTTATCAAAAGTGATCATTACCATTTATTTAAATGTTATAGATGAAAAATCTTCATAAACTTATATCACAAAAGGAAATCATCAAAAAAGATGAATAATTTAAATTTTAATCTGAAAATAGGCAAATAAATAAAATAAATAATAATAAATAAATAAATAAATAAAATTATAAAAATATATTTGAATTCCTAAAAAAGCTAAATCTCTTTTGCAAATGTCAGAACGGTTTTAAAAATATTGGGATATAATGAAACAAATTATAGGAACAAATAAATCATAAGGACACACAATCTGAGATGAATCTACAAAGGCACACGAATTTAATAATATTTTTGTTCCTCAAAAATTTCCAAAAATAGAACCGGCTGAAAATATATTTTTAAATAATAAAAGGACCATTTAGTTTTCGGACATCTACTTCTACTAGCACAATATCGTTGAATTCACAATCATTTGTTAGGAGAAAGTCTAATCCTAATTTTTGTTTTACAACTTCCTAAGTCATTATACACGATGAACCATATTATTCTCTTTTTATAACTGCAAAATTACGAGATTCACGGCACAGCACAAATTAAAAATTTTCAAGAATTCTTCAAATGGTAATAAGCAAGCCATATTTTATGGTAAAAAAACAAATTAGTAAATTAGAAGTTATATGTGACGTTTCGTTTCACAGGGTTCGGTTTGATTTTTGACGTTCTAGTACGCTTGTTGTTTGGTGAGGATACCAGTCAATTTGATTCACATAAAAACATCGAAACTCTGAGAATAAATTCTCCTTAAAAATCTAAGAATGGCTCAAAACAAGCAAAATATTGCTCAATATTAATAAAATCATATTGACCTAGCCACTTTCATTGCTTTCTGCAAAGATTCAACTTTTTTGTGGGAAAAAGCAAACTATCTAGGAGTAAAGGCATAATATATAATACCAAACACATACTTGATAAACACTTACTAGACCACGGAAAATTATTTCCATACCTATAGAACTAAACAAACATCGCAGACGCAAGTGTACTAAAAAGAAATAATCATTATTTACTACTTAAATTTTCCCAAGGTCGTTTTAAACTTAAAAAATATTCCAAAAACAACCATTTCTTATCAAAATGCATCCCAATGCATCCCATCACAAAACAAGATCTTTAGGTTTTAATGGTAAATCTACATTTTCTTAAAAACAAAAATTTAATGTATAACATTTTTGACTCTTATATAAGTTTTGAGATAAGACGTGTTATTTTTTTAATATACTCACATCTTAACTAATAGGCATCTTAGCAATAAAAATAACTTCATTGCCAAACATTATACTAGCGCAATTAAAAATTAGTGTGGCATCCATTATGGCTATAGATATGTCTGTGTGAGTTTAAGAGTCATGTTATAGTTGTAAAAATATATTTTGAAAGTTGCTTTTTCTAAAATGTATTGTAGGAAGCAGAAAAAAGTTTATGGCACTTTTGCTCAATGATTGTTTTAGTATTTTAGAAAGCACCAAATCAGAATATACAATGACGATTAAAGGGCATTCGCATATTGATTGGCAAAATCCTGACGTGATCAAATATTAAAACGTAACATCATTTTTGCTGTGTTATTTTATGTCTCATTCTATTTTTGGTTTTTCAGGGAATAAGAAAGAGATTGTTAACTTCCATGTACTTAAATCCACCGACAAATGAAAATAACGGATATATTTTACATAGATTACTGTATAGGTAATTTAGTAATTTTATTTTTATATAACATCTTTTTATTTCGTAGATCTAGAAAATAATATATGCACCTAGCTTTTCTAGACACTGTCTATTCAAACTAAATAGGATGAATCTTGATAATCATCGTGTTTACCTCGAAACAATTTTTGGGTCTCTTTACAATTACACAAAAATTAATCTGACTCATTCATCACTACAGCACGATCCTTACTACGATTTTGTATAACGTAACGTAATCTAACGTGCTGAAACTATATTTGTCATAAGTGTTTATTTTGGTTATAAACATTTCATTGTTTCGGGAATCATTTGTGCAAACCGTTATAATTTGAGCACAGACTAATTAAGGTAGGAGCACATTTTATATTGATTGTAAACAAACTTAACGTATACCAATATTATTCCGTACCTATTAAATATGAAACTTTAGCGCTGTATTTGAAATAGTTGATACATACCGCACGTGGTGATGCACATTATTTTGATGACGGTTATAAGATGGTGTTTGTATAAAAACCGTCAACACAATCTTAATCAAATGCAGATCTGTTTTAAAGAGAAACAGAGAGCACAGCCAAGCTGAAGTAGTAGAGGTATGATCTTCCATTAAACGTAACATAGGCATTATTATTTTATCTCCTTGTAATTAACTAAAATATTAAGAGAACGTTTGCAAAAACAATCCTTTCATAATAATATGAAACGGAATAGATATATGTGGTACTTTGGGAATAGTGGTATGCTTGGAAAAACAGTTATACTTTTTTTCGTTACAATATATAATTTTTCTCCAGATTTACACCATGAAGATAATCATTGTCTTGAGTATTTTTGTGACATTTGCTGTATCATTACATGAGAAGCGAAGAGGAGAATGGCGGAAACCTAATTTGGGTATCAAAAGACGTTGTAAGTTTATTTACGGCCGGTTAAAGTAATAGACATGGTTTTCTATAGCCAGTTAAGAATGTTCGAGTTTAATCCAAATCGGACCATGTTGCGTATTTTTTTTAACAGTAATGTTTTCGTCCTGAGTAAACAAGAATTTAAAAATATATCACTCACTCTATTAATTAATATGATAAATATCGAGATATTTTTATTTTAACATATTGAAATAATTTGCAATTTAGAATAAGATTTCATATATATCGATTCATTAAACGTGTTAATCTTATTAATGAATCTATTTGTAGTGAAAGAGAAATTATTTTAAAATCATTAATTAATTGCAAACGGTTTAGGCAATTACGGTTACAAACCATGCGGTTATGGATGCTATAACCCGTACAATGAAATTTGTTGCCGTGGTGTTGCTAAAAACAAATGGGTATATCGCACATGTGGAAACTATTGCTACGATAAAACACGATATTTGTGCTGCAATGGCTACTTGAAATCCAAATGGACACACGCGCGTTGTGGATACACCTGCCGAAGTCTAACTCATGAAATCTGTTGCAACGGTATACCAAAGCCGTACAAAAAATACGGACGTTGTGGAAAGAGGGGATGCCATTTGTGGGCCACACAAGAATGCTGCAATGGAGTCGCAAAGAGCGCTAAGAGATGGGATACATGTGGTAAAACATGTCGTTACAAGAAAACGCAATACTGCTGCAAGGGTGTGCCTAAATCAAAGTACAAGTATTCTGTTTGCGGCGGAAAATGTATCCCTAAACATGTGTACAACTGTAAGCATGGGAGACCATACAGATATCAAGGGTAAAAATTGTAAAACATGATTTGTAACAATTTTACGGTGTTTCATGAATCGTCTCGTTATTTTTTGTTCTCCCTACCGGTGTAACGAGAATGTTCGCTTTAGAAAAAGATATGATTATTGTTTGGAAATATTTAAATTTAAAGTCGATTAAAGCAAAAACAGTTTAGATCATGGGAGTGTAATTTTATTGAGTTAATAAGACAGTTAATATATGTACAAAAAGCAAGACAGTGTATTTCGACTCACCAGGCACATTTTGTTCTCTTGGACTTGAATTAAGAAAAGAAAGTATTTTTGTAATTATTAATTCCATGAGTATGAAGCACACATTCATTTAACATTCTGAAATAATTTCTAGCTGAATTTTGTGCTTATATTTAGCGCTTATTGGCCGAAAAAGCATAACTTATTTTTTAATGTTCCTAAGCCCTTCAATTTTACGGAAAGTACAATAACATGGTTAAAGCAGTAGATTTTTGTCCAAAGATGAATGTTTTCATTGTTTATTTTCTCGGCTGATATTAGTAGTAACATAGGTAATGAAAACATTTCAAAGAATCCGGAACATATTTAGGGTGTTATCAGATTGGAAGTGATAAAAAAAGCCAAATAATTGCAAAAAATGTATCTTTTAGATAGCTTTGTTGGCGAAAACAAGATTTCACTGCCTATTTGGAATTTGTGTGTTTTAAAGTAATTAATACCTCTAATTCAAAGTTATTTTCAGTAAATCATTAATGCATCCCAGGGTTAATTCTTTAATTTAGGAGGGTATATTATGTGAAAATCATTTGAGTGGGTATAGTAGGTATTTATGTTTATATTTGGCCAAGTGTATGTAAAGGTGAAATGACAGATGAATTCAAAAAATGGACAATGAATCATTTGCTCCAAACTTATTCGTCCGATAAATATGTAATTAAACATTTTGTACTATGCTTAGTGTTAAAAATATGAATTTAAGTACAAACCACACAAGACGAGAATCAAAATCATTAAAAATTGGCTCGATTGGTTGTTCACACAAATTTGCATACATGACCTTTCAGGGCATACAAGTGTAATTAAAGAGGAAATATGCTGGAAAAGCTTATAAAGCTGGTAAAGTCCCAAATCTGAATCGAATTTTATCATTCTCTTTTCTTCTTCCTTTATATATATATATAAAGTGGGAACGTTACATTTTCGATTATAGTAATCAGCAAAAAATGGTTCAGACAGGTTATTTCACAGTGATCCGAAGAACCCATCATCCCCACACCTTCATTAAACGCCAAAATAAATTATTATAAACCATTAATATTTGAAAAAGATATAGAGAGAAAGATTCAATTTACAATCACGTAAGTATAATCATAATATTATATATATATATATATATATATATATATATATATATATATATATATATATATATATATATATATATATATATATATATATATATATATATATATATATATATATATATATGGGTAATGAAAAGCTCAGGGAAACCTTTTATCAGAAAATTTACGATAATAAACATGGCGGGAGATCTATATGGTGATGATAGCTTCAAGTTATTCCCATTAAAGGAAAATCATGGCATGGATTATTATGAATTTTGTTTAAAAATTAGCCAATTTTGTTTATTAACAAAGATATGTACAAACACAATTCAGAACACATTTATAAACTTTTCTTTATCATAGAAGTAATGATTGCAATATGGATAGCGTTTATATATCCAGTCAAAGATAAAAACCAATAAAGAGAAATTCTACGGAAATAAATTTAATGAAGAAAAAATGGACATGGGGAATTTATAGAACATACGACGTAAAAGGACAATCTTAATAATACATGAATGCAATAAGTACTTCGTACAGAACGACCACATTCATGCACCAAAAAATTGACAGACTAATCGTAACTTTTGTCTAATAACCGTATAAATACAATCGATAGAAACAATCTAACGAATCAAGGAACAGGTTATAAATAATAGTGTGCGTTCTGTACAACGGAGTTTGTAATCCTTGATGTAATCAAGTATGTAATCCTTACTATTTTCCAGTCCTACACGATTTAGCTTTCAAAAAAGAAATGTACGTAATACGCCATATTTGAACTACTAATCTTGATAATTAAAGACATATTGTTGGGGTGTTTGTTGCTATCTCTAAAGCATTTGATACATTAAACCACACGGTTATAGGAATTAAAGCACTGCGGAATAAACACCAAGATTTCATCATTGCTCTACGGCTGTGTAAGCAACATGCAATAATATGTATTTAATTCAGATATCAGGCTACTTCCCGTAACACGTGGACTGACGCAAGGGTTTTCTAATGAACCTCAACGACTATGAAATGTTTTGGCAAGTTTATTAAGTCAGGCAATCAAAGTTGTGTAACCAGTCGGACAAGAATATATGTCAGTAGAAAATCTTACTTTACTTCATTCTGATCCATGGCAACATTTACTACGCTAGTATGGCTTGGGCGAGCAATGATAACTAGGAAATGTTTAAGATTAAAGATCAGTAAAAGAGACATAGACTAAGTGGAAGGTAGACAAAGGAGTAGATGAGAAATAAGTGCAGAGGGCTGAAGTAAGGTTAAGAAATTTTCATTAGGTCTAAACAATTTACCTTTGTTTGAAGCCTTGGAGGTGGTAAACATGGCTTTTGGGGAATACACTATATGGGAGCTTGTTCCACCAATTGGAGACCCGGACAAAGAAGGAAGATGAGTGCATCATGGTCCTTGAGGAGGGAACGTAAACATTGAACTGGTGGCAGTTACAAGAATGCCTCGTGTTTCTGGGGAATACAGTAATAGTTATGCTAAGTTTCATCCAAATTGATGCACTGGTATAAGACAAGTTCAATTACAAACAAAGAAATAGACAAACAAACGAATAAATGACAAAAAATTATTATGGTAATTTGAAAAGCTCGTTTTGGACGCATCGCTCTTATGAAATTAGACTACACTTGAATAGAATGTCAACAAATTTACATGTCCGCAAATAAGCATTTATTCAAAAGACGCCAAAAAATGTAATTGACGGTTCAAGGCGTCCACGTGGTATTTGACATCTGTCTTTTATGACGTTACTTCTTGTAAATAATAAATTCTCCTTAAAAATACAAGAATGGCTCATAACAAACAAAATATTACCCAATATTAATAAAACTTCTTTCGTAATGTAAAAAGGAAAATTTTCATAAAACATTACCATTCCTTAAATTAACTATATAAATCATATTGACCTAGTCATTTTCATTGCTTTCTTCAATGATCGATTCAAAGTTTTCGTGGGAAAAAGTAAACTATCTACGCGTAAGAGCACGATATATACTTGATTATGAAACGCTAAAAATATTTCCATGATCAAGTGTACTAAAAAGTAAGATGCCATGCGCAAGAAAGGAAAAAAAGAAAAAAGAAATAATCATAACAAGCCATAATTTACCAATTCCCAAGGTCGTTATGAATTTAAAATATATTTCAAAAACAACAATCTCTTATCAAAATGCACCCCAAAGCTTTATAAATAAATAAACAAGATCTTTAGGTTTTAATGGTAAATTGTTAACTTCCGGTAATTGCATTTACTGACAAATGAATAATTTTTAAAGAGATTTTACTTACTATAATTATATAGGTAATTTAGTAATTTTATTTTTATATAACATCTTTTTATTTTGTAGATCTAGAAAATAATATATGCACCTAGCTTTTCTAGAAACTGTTTGTTCAAACTAAATAGGGTGAATCTTGATTATCATTGTGTTTACCTCGAATCAATTTTTGGTTCTCTCTACAATGACACAAAAATTATTCTGACTCATACACCACTACAGCACGATCCTTACAGATCGTTATAATTTGAGCACAGACCTATTAATGAAAGAGAACAGTTTATATTGATTGTCTAAAAATTTAGCGTATACCAATATTATTCGAAACCAATCAAATATGAAACTTTAGCGCGGTATTTGAAATAGTTGATACCTAACGCACGCGGTGATAAATAATCTTGATAACGGTTTTCAGATGGTTTTTGTATAAAAAGCGGCAACACAATCTTAATCAAATGCAGACCTGTTTCAAAGAGAAAAGGAAAGCAGTACAAAGCAGAAGTAATTGAGGTAAGATTTAATACTAAACGAAACATGGTCTTGTTTTATCTCCTTGTAATTAAATAAAATATTAAAAGTACATTTACAACAACAATCTTTTCATAATAATATGAAGTGGAATATATATATATATATATATATATATATATATATATATATATATATATATATATATATATATATATATATATATATATATATATATATATATATATATATATGTGGTACTTTTGGAACGGTTGTATGCTTGGAAAAACAGTTTATCCTTTTTTTGGTTACAATATGTAATTTTTCTCCAGATTTACGCCATGAAGGTAATCATCATCTTGAGTATTTTTGTGACATTTGCTGTATCATTCCATGAGAAGCGAAGAGGAGAATGGCGGAAACCTAATTTGGGTATCAAAAGGCGTTGTAAGTTTATTTACGGCCGGTTAGAGTAATAGATATGTTACTCTATAGCCAGTTAGAATGTTTGAATTTAAAAGCAAACCGTATTTTTGTAAGAGTAATGTTTGCGCCCTGAGTAAGCAAGAATTTTAAAATATATCACTAACTCTTGTGTTAAATATCATATGTTGATATATGTTAATATTATATGTTAAATATCGAGTCTTATTGATCAATCTATTTGTAGTAAAAGATAAATTATTTCCAAAATCATTAATTAATTGTAAACGGTTTAGGTGATTACGGTTACAAACCATGTGGTTATGGATGCTATAACCCGTACAACAAAATTTGTTGCCGTGGTGTTGCTAAAAACAAATGGGTATATCGCACATGTGGAAACTATTGCTACGATAAAACACGATATTTGTGCTGCAATGGCTACTTGAAATCCAAATGGACACACGCGCGTTGTGGATACACCTGCCGAAGTCTGACTCATGAAATCTGTTGCAACGGCATCCCAAAGCCGTACACAAAGTACGGACGTTGTGGAAAGCGAGGCTGCCATTTGTGGGCAACTCAAGAATGCTGCAATGGAGTTGCAAAGAGCGCTAAGAGATGGGATACATGTGGTAAAACATGCCGTTACAAGAAAACGCAATACTGCTGCAAGGGTGTGCCTAAATCAAAGTACAAGTATTCTGTTTGCGGCGGAAAATGTATCCCTAAACATGTGTACAACTGTAAGCATGGGAGACCTTACAAATATGGACTTCATTACCATAGAGGTTAACAATTGTAAAACATGATTTGTAACAATTTTACGGTATTTCATATATCGTCTCGTTATTTTTTTTTTTCTACCGGTGTAACGACAATGTTCGCTTTAGAAAAAGACATAATTAGGACTTTCTAGAAAACTTGATGTTAAGTCTTGCCGCATAGTCTAAGAATGTCGCATTCAATGAAGTTTCAAAATTTCTTTAAATTACAAGAAAAACAACAAGAGGTCACTACAGTTCAATGTTTTATGGTTTTTGTTTAGTGACAGAAAGTAGACCTTTTTAGATTTTTGTTTTCTCTGATGATGTTAGCAAAATATAATGAGAACATTTCACTGACTCCTAGACAGATTTAAATAAATATCAGAGGGTACAGAAACCAAAAGATTTACTAAGAATGTTGCTGTTTGATAGCTTTTGTTGTATAAAAAGGATTTTATGACTTATTCCAAATGTGTGCCATCTAATGTCATTAGCACTTGTAATTCAAAGTGATTTCCAGTAAACTGTCAATGGATTTTACAAAAATTTCTAAATCTAAATTCATATTATCACACTTGTTTGTTTGTTAATTCAAATATGTTGGAAATAAAATAATAATAATGTTTTGTTCTATTAGGAAATGAAACGCTTTACTTAGACAACCGTCTTTTATTCCATTAGGAATGAATTTTAAAGTTTTCATCTGACACGTTTAAAAGAATTGTTTTCATGTGTTTAATAATATAATGGGAAAAAGATTGTATAAATTACATAAAACATTGTCAAATACACGTTATAGAACCATTCCCAATGGAAATGTTCTCGGCTACCGTATATTTTATTACATTGTATTCTTGGAATGATTCCAGGTGTTTTCATCAATGTTTTACTGGCGGTAGCTGAAATACTCTTAAATAGTTTCAAAATTAAAATACCTTTTTTAAAAAACGTTACTGACCAATGAGAGTTATTTTTTTAATTATTATGCCTACCAACGTTATACAATGTTTTAATGGCGGATGATAATTTACACAGTTTTATTTTGAGCTCCACAGGCGAAAAAAATGCTAAAAATCAAAAAAGGGTATGTGAAAATGAAATGTCAGATAAACTCAAAAAATGGACAGTGATGTACGATTTAACTATATTGTTTTGTAAATATATAAATCAGACAAGAAACAAATCGCTTGCGGAAAAATGCGTACTATGCTTGGTGTTTAAAAAATCAATAAAAGTTCAAAGTATACAAGACGTGTGAAACTCTGCGAGACCGGAAATATTGACAAAATGACTGGGTTAGTTGTTCAAGCTAATTTGCATACCCTAATATATCTGTAACTACTGTGAGTGGCGATGAAATAGACCAGCTCAAGGAACATATATCAGAATTATTTCACGAAATGGATTCCAACAAGTAACAGAAATAGAACGAAATTTTAGTGCCAACATAAAATAAACGGAAACAACATTCATGTCGCGAAGCCCACTACACTTTTTACGAAAATGTGATTACACCAAATGCTACATGCAACACACCAAACCGCACAGTAGAAACATTGTGTTGGATTTCCACGCCAACACTAGGTTTGTGCTTTGTTAAATTAAATCTTATTCAATTTTTTTTTATGAAATTACCAAATGCAAATTGAATCATATATGCAATCGCACGGTGTAGAGTGCAATTAACGGTTAGTCAGTATGGGTCATTTCAACTTTCTATCACCAAAAATGGCAAAGAGTTTTAGTCACGTACCAAACCCCTTGGGTTTTTAAGAAATTTTGTAACTTTATTGCTTGCAACATTCTTACACTATGAGTCTAAACCTGACATCCACATTTCAAGTTTTTTAATGAACGAAATCAATATTCAAATTTTCTTATGTATCTAGCGTCTTTGTCGAACGAGAACTTAGGAAGCTTAAAAGAAACAAAGCTGCTGGGATTGATTGTTTACTACCGAATCTGCTCAAAGACTGTGCTAGGATGATAGCGTATCGTCTATCACAAATTATTAATCTCTTACTCAGTACGAGTATTGTTCCCACCGTATGGAAATCTGCAAAGACAACACCTGTTTTTAAATCAGGAAATTCTGAAATTGTCGCCAACTACAGAATAATATCCGTGCTCCCTGTCCTTTCCAAACTGTTAGAACGAGATGTTCACAATCAACTTTACAAATATATGGAGAAAAAGTATTACGACTGTCAATATTGTTTCCGTAAAAAGCAATCTGCGAAACTAGCCACAACGTTGTTCTGTGATACTGTCCGAAAACATATTTTTCTTCTCTCGTATTGAAGCCCAAATTTAAATGTCCGGACAATCCGACATCAGCCACCGCCTTGTGGGAGCATGGAGGTCACGTAGACCTTGTTGACCAATGAAAAGGTGATAAATGGGACAGTCGTTGACGATGTGTGCTGCCGTCTACACCTCTCTGCATTCACAAAGTGGGGACTCCACCAGCTTCCATTGTTACATGTTGGATGCAAAACGGTTGACCCCCGTCATCAGGTGATTTAGTCGAGAAGAGGCTATTCGCAGCAGATCGAGTCCCGGCAGACAGGTCGATGGAGTACCAATGTATCGGTGGAGTGGTGTGAGGTTGTCTGTCCAGGCCTCCTCCCATTTCTTGTTTGCCCATGCAGATGGTGTGATCTCTTCCTGGACAGCTAGCATGTGATCTTTTGCTGCTGCTTGGAAGGGGTGGCGCGACTTACGCCTTTGTGCAGGGAGCGACTCAATCACTACGACAATATCATGTAGAATGTGGCCTGGGTTTAGTGCAGCTTTACGGCAAAGTGAGAAGGTTCCTCTGTCCCTTCTGATAGGGTGAATGCCAGCGGCGACTGGTATTAGGTCTTCTGGTATTCGGCGTAGACAGCCAGTGATGGTTCTGAGGCAGTTGTTGATAGGCACATAACACAGTGTGTGCGTGTACTTCTGCTCCATGCAGCTACGCAGTATTCAGCGGGTGAGAACACCAAGGCGATTGCCGATGTTGGCAGCACGTTGGTATGTGCGCCCCAGGTTGAGGCTACTAGTCGTTGGAGTAGGGCCGCTCGAGCAGACACTTTACCTCTTAGCTCTTCTAAGTGTTTTCTGAAAGTTAGCAAGCGGTCTAATTTTACGCCCAGGTATCTGGGAGGATGATCGAACGGCAGGTGGGCTCCATTCAGCATGATGTTCAGCTCTTTCGTGGCGTCTTTGTTGTTGAGATGGAAAGCAGCTGAAACCGTCTTCGTTAAGCTTATCACAAGCCTCCAACTTTTCAGGTAGGCTGACAGCCTACAAACATCTTCGTTGAGATTGCTCTCAACCTGCTTCCAATCCTTACATGATGTTCGTATTGCGAGGTCATCCGCGTAGGCATATTTGCTGGAGATGGTCTTGGGTAGGTGTAGATGCTGAACAACATTGGGGCTAAAACCGACCCCTTTGGCACACCATTTCTCAGGCGGCGCATGCGACTTTGCTGGCCATTACTTGTCTTCGAGATAAAACTTCTGTTGGATCTATGTTCCAGGATAAAGCGTGCAAGATGTTGCAAGATGATGTAGAACCCACATTGATAGCAATTTTTCTTATAAAGTTGACGTGTATATATCCTGTGTAAATATTTATTTTAATAATTAATAATAATATGTTTGTCTGTTTTTGAAAGTTTGCACGCTAAACCTCTGTGCCATACGGTATCGTAAGCAACAGTTAGGTCAAGGAATACAGCACCAGACTTTTGCTTAGCTTGAAAGCTGTCCTCAATATCTTGGGTGAGCAGAACAACCTGGTCTACCGTAGACTTTCCTTGCCTGAAACCAGCCTGCTCCGATGGTAGCTGGGGATCAATGATTGGCTCGAGGCAGCTGTGGATAAAGCGTTCCAGGATTTTATATGGGAGACACAGCAGGGAGATAGGTCTATAGCTCTTTGCATTATCAGGAGGTTTGTTTGGTTTCAGAGTGGCGATCACGGTAGCTCCCCTCCAGATCGTTGGAATCTTTAGTAATTTTAAACAGGCGGAGAAAAAGGATCTCAGCCATTCGATAGCTGACTTGCTGGCATGCAGTAGGAATTCTGGGTGGATTAGATCCGGTCCAGGCGCTTTCCCACTTTTCGTCTGTTGTATGGCTTCCCACATCTCTTTTATAGAAAGGTTTCTGGACAAGTTCGAGTTATCAGTCATGCTGTTTTTCCAGTAATCAGACATATTTCTGTTTATTTCTGCTTGAAATGACCGATCACGTTGCTGGTGACGACCATTCTTTACCAATCGCGAGGCAATGGCGTGACACTTGGTAGGTTGGGATCTTAAACTACCACAATCGCGAGGCAATGACGTGACACTTGGTAGGTTGGGATCTTAAACTACCACAATCGCGAGGCAATGGCGTGACACTTGGTAGGTTGGGATCTTAAACTACCACAATCGCGAGGCAATGGCGTGACACTTGGTAGGTTGGGATCTTAAACTACCACAATCGCGAGGCAATGGCGTGACACTTGGTAGGTTGGGATCTTAAACTACCACAATCGCGAGGCAATGACGTGACACTTGGTAGGTTGGGATCTTAAACTACCACAATCGCGAGGCAATGACGTGACACTTGGTAGGTTGGGATCTTAAACTACCAGTGAGTCGATTTATGGTGTTCTATAATTACGTTTTTGCAACCATTAGAGAAGAATTATAGTTTCTATGTAGAAGAGTTCGCTCAAACTCCAATTTATAACGATTGACATTTTTCATATTTGTTATGCTTATTTTATATATTATGCTTTTCTACTGGAGTGGGTGAAGTCAATGGATTCTACGGCTTCAATCCAGCGTGCTTGGCGGCTGTCATCCAGACGTTTTACGAGTTTGCCCGTGGCATATTTGACGTCAGCTTCAGAGGTAGAGGTAGAGGACTCATTGAGCCGATGAAGCAAATCTTCACAATCTTCACGTGCAATAGAATTGTTAAAAACAACCACCATGCAATACAATGTGATATTTGTAACTCTTGGATACATAAAAAATGCAATGGATTAAATGACATTGATTACCGTTTATTACAATCAAACGTCTCTGATTGGTTTTGTATTTTGTGCATAAGGAAAATTTTTCCATTCAGTAAAGTATCGGATAATGAACTTTTCCAAGTTTTCAACTCTGATATTATTATAAACACAAACAAAATTCCTTGTAATATAAAAAATTTTCCTTCTCATGATCGTAACGAACTCTTTTCTATGTTTAATGACTTTTTACCACAAATTGCATTGATAATTCAAACGAAGAAAATGACTTATATTATAATGTTATAAAGTGTAAGTATTTCAATATTGATTTTGTTTCCTCCAAATTTGACAGCAATAACTCTTTTTTGATTTTTCATTTAAATGTATCTTCACTTAACAAACATTTTGATGAATTGTGTATCACGTTACGTTTACTTAACTTTGATTTTGGTATCATTGGTTTAACCGAAACTAAATTAAAACGTGACGCTCCACCACCGTTTCCAATATCATTAGAAGGATATAACATTGAACACACTCCTACTGAATCATCTAGTGGTGGTGCACTTCTGTATGTCTCTAAAAATTAAATTATAAACCGAGAAATGACTTGTTGATGTATAAAAAATTACACTTAGAATCGATTTTTATTGAAATAATCCGTCCAAAAAAAGTTAACATTGTTGTTGGGTGTATCTATCGTCATCTATCAAACCTAAGTAATAGAAAAGCTACTGGACCAAATAGCATACCTGTGTGGTCCTAAAAGAATTAGGTAATTCAACTTCTGCAGTTCTATCAAAGTTATTTAACCTATCTTTTACTACTGGTGTTTTTCCAAATATTCTCAAAACATTGTCAGTTTTGCCGCTTTTAAAAAAGGTTCTAAATTAGAATGTTCAAATTATAGACCAATCTTCGCTTTCTAACGTCAATAACCTCTTGAAGAATATTATTTACTCTCGATTTTACAATTTCGTACACAAATTTAATTGCCTTAATGAATTTCAATTTGGGTTTCGATCAAAGTATTCAACAGCTCATGTCTTATTAAGTTTAACAGAGAGAGTGAGAGAAGCTATTGACTCTGATCTTTTTGCGTGTGGTATTTTTGTTGATCTGAAGAAAGCATTTGATACTGTCCATCACGAAATCCTACTCAAAAAACTTGATCACATCGGTGCAAGAGGCATTGTTAATGAATGGTTTACTTCGTATTTGCAAGATCGGCAGCAATTTGTAACGGTTAACGGATTTTCTTCATCTTTAAAGTCAACCAGTTGTGGCGAACCTCAAGGTTCTGTGTTGGGCCCGTTTCTATTTTTAGTTTATATTAATGGTTTTTATAACTGTATAAAGTTTTCAACCGTGCATCATTTTGCAGATGACACTAATTTGTTATACATCAACAAGTCAATAAAAAATGAAGCTTAAACTTCAACACGAGAGAAGAAGTCAATAAAAACCTTATGTAAAAAAGTAAATTATGATCTGCGAAGATTGAATGATTGGCTTAATGCAAATCTTATTGCTTTAAACGCAAACAAAACCGAATTTATCATTTTTAAGAAACGTCATAAAAAAATGATTCTGAAATTAAAATCATGTTAAATGGATCACGTTTAAAACAATCAACCTACATTAATTATTTGGGAGTTTTAATGGATGAAAATTTGACTTGGAAACCTCACTGAAATAAACTTTGTAAAAAATTAAACCGATCAAATAGCATGCTTTCGAAAATTAGATACCACGTTAATATAAAAATTTTAAAAAGTTTGTATTTTTCAATTTTTTTGTCGCATTTAACATATTGTTGTCAAATTTGGGGCCAAAAAGGAAGCTTAAATTTAAATAAATTATGTTCTATTCAACGATCAGCTTTAAGAATTATAAATTTTTAACCTTTTAGATCAAATGTAACTGCTGCATTTACTAAATTTAACATCCTTCCATTTTCGTCAACTATCAAACTCCTCAACATTATGTTTGTTTTTGATTCTTTAAACCAAAATATCCCCCCTTCGATTGGCAATTTCTTCACAAAACTTTGCCATTTTCATTCTTATCCATCTCGCAATGCCCTAGCTAATGAACTTAAAATTTCTTCATATAATTCAGTTTTTTAAGGTAAATACTCAATTAAGTACCGATGCATCATTGAATGGAACAATTCAATCAGAGACATTACAAATATTTTTGATAAAAAATATAAAAACATGCATTGGTTAAATTCTATTTTTGACGTAAATAGTAAACAATTTTCTAATTTAGTCAAATTTAGCATCAGGGGTAAATCAATTGCTTAGTGTTATTAAACAAATATATATTTTGCTTGGTGGTTTGTATTTTATGTTGTGTGTATCTTGGCCAATTATATAATATTTATTTTTTCTAGATATTTTTTAGGTATATTTCTATTGTGGTGTCACTACATTGTTCAGCTTTTATGCTATCGAGTGACACCAGCCATATCTTTTGTAATTTGTTTTTTCTATGTAATTTTGTATTTTTATTATATGGTGAATAAACAACAATTGAATTGAATCGTCCCAACATGGGATATTATTCTTACGAAACCGACGTGGGATTGCCTTTTTGCTGCTCGAATTAGCATGTTGGTAAATGACTGATAAGCAGTATCAGGATGAAGGTGCTCAGGGTGTGGCAGGTCTATTGCAAGATTTTCAGTCTCATCAACATATTGATAATGGTTGTATGGTTGGCAGTTTATTATTATTATTTGTCCGTAGGAATTTGATGGATTTGATGAATTTGAGGAGTATTCTACTTGACAAGCTCATGTTAAATTGAGTTAAATTGGTTCATCGATTATTTATTCAATCGCTTCCAAGAGGTTGAAGTGAACGGTGTCTTTTCTGAAACGCGTCGTATCACGTCCTGTGTACCTCAACGATCAATTTTGGGTCTTCTCATGTTCATTAATTTCTTCAACAACTTGAATGATAACTTTACTTTCTGCGACATTTTTCAGTACGCTGACGACACAGTTATTTTGTTTGCAACTAAGGATATTGATGAGATTGAACTTGTAGCTACTAAACGATGACATAAACAGAATTGGGTCGTACTGCAAAGTGAATGAACTGTTGGACATTTCAAAGTTGGAAAGAGTGAAGCAATGCTGTTTGGATCCGCCTAGCGCCTTTCCAGGTAATGGAGGAATTAACCACAAAATACCCAAATCAATTTCGCTACTGAATATGTCTACTTGGGAAAGCTCTTGGGCACTCACATGTCATTAGCAATAAATTTCAACCGTGCGTACAAGAAATCCTGTAGCCGTCTAAGGCTTTTAGACAATTTCCGTAAAAATCTAACCACTAATATTGCAGAATTAATCTACAAGATAATGATTCTGCCGATCCTTACATATAGCTTAACAATAAAAACGAGTTTTTCAAACACTCAATTTTTGAAGTTTGAAATAAAAAGTGAAAAGAAAACTGCCTAAAACCAGATTTTGACTATGGTTGCTATGTGAAATAGTTATGTTTTGACAAAATGAAGAGATTCCTCGTAAAGTGTGTTCTAACGCCCTTATGAAGATCAACGTATTGTCTCCATCAAATAATGTTTTGACTTGATATAAGTTAAAAGGACTAACAAATCGAAAACCTTTTTACTTTTTCCCCCAAAAATTCCAGGTCGAGAAAGCTCCTGACAAATTATATAAACAGAGCGATTAAACTTTACACAAAATTTAAAGAAAGGTTGAGAAAAGAAATCAAACTTAATAGAATTTTTTTTTAAAACCATGTGTTTTTAAAGACGTTTCATCGATTTCTACATCCTTTTAATCTAGGATTTATTTTGCCAAAACAATTTTTCAAGATTTATATTTTTATAAGAAGTGATACAATGAATTTACAAGGAGATAATCACATTGCAACGGATGGATATATATTAAATTACAAACAAGGTGACATATTGCTACCCCTTCTCTCAATACTCAATGAATGCAATTTGAAAGGGGTAGCTGTTATCATTCTACTATTTCAACGATCATTCATTTCGGCAAAAGTTATCAGGTATAATGAAACCAAAACATTTGCATGGTGTCAAAAATAAAAGTTTAAATTATCGAAAAACATTTTAAAGTTTTCTATATTGTTTCGAATACTTGAAATACTTAAATGTAATAACAATGTGTGTTGCTTCATCTCATCGCATCTTACGAGTTTCTTATGTGGTTTTATCATATCATTTTCTTTATGTTCAATTATTCTAACAAAATACAGATTTGGTGTTGTTTCCCGATATTGGTCCGGCATTTATGTTGCGAATTGGGATAAAAGAAATTTTGTATTTCGCATGAAGGAGTGGAGGAATGATGGATTTGCTATCAGAAAAATGAGCATTTGAAAAACCAATCTGTTTACGTGTACAACCACAAATGAGGTCCGAATTGGAACTATTATGAAAGATTGACGCGTCATTCAATATTGGAAACAACAACATTATTAAAATTATGAAACAATGCAAGTTCATTACATTTTTGACGGTAAGAAAAACGAGTGGAAATTTCTGGAACGTGATCCAAACATCTCTGCCTACATACTCAATCGGGGAATAAAATAAATTAACAAACGTTTTTAGATTCCTGGACATTTCCCCGACGGACGTTTCCCCGACAGACATTTCCTCGTAGGACATTACCCCGAACGGATATTATTATTATTATTATTAAAGTGAATATTTATACAGGATAAACAGTACTAAATACTGCTATCATACATGTCCTGTTGGTTAGTCCTGGCGTACTTAGGACGCCCGTTTGCGCCTACGAAAATCGCTCAACCAGACAACTAACCTATTTAAGCTAGACTTGCATTACGCAATGAGTTTCGCTCAAGAACTCAGCTGTAACTCAGAAATAAAGATTTTGCCGGAGATGGGATTCGAACCGGCGGGTTTGGTTTCGTGAGCCGAAAAATTTATCCACTGAGCTATAGCGCCTAATATTTCCCTGAATGGACATTTCCCCGACCAAATCGTTTTTAATGCCCGGTTACCGGTTTTTAGGGTTAAACAACATGTTTATCATTGTCCAGAAGTAACCGACAGCTTTATTTTATCCTGAAAGACAAACAAGATACGGAAAGAAAAAGCAATTAAGCTTAATTGATGTTAAAATGTAATACGTTTTGTTCAACAAAGGTTTTTCGGAACCAATCTGAAAACCCTCTTCATTCCTTGGTTGATGTTCTGATGGGAAACTATTCAAAATTCTAATGCAATCGTTTGATACCATTTCAAAACATTTTGGATCTTTTGGATGTCAGTTTTGTCCTTTTTTGCTCTTCCTACGAAGCAAACATCACAAATGAAACAAATGTTACAAGTTTGAAACAAATATTAGAAATTGGAAATGGTGTACAGAACGTGTACAAATGGTGTACAGAGATGAAAATAAAATATTAATGATGCTGGTAGGCAAAAGGCTTAAATGGCACGTGCGACGAATGCATATTTTTGCAATTACGCCTAGTCCGAGAAAACGGAACCAAAGCATTAGCATTACGAAAACAGATAATGGTTGTTGTTGTGTTGATGTTGTTATAAACAAAAATGAAAATATTGAAGCAATGTATAAAAATATCAATGAGAGTGGTTAGTTTCAAAAATTAGATCGTACTGTTCAAAGAGAAGGTTGACTACTGAAATTTTTAAGGAAATTAAAAAAAATTCACATCTGAATTGTACAAAACACTTTATTGAAGAGATTATAATCCTGAATTTGCGTTTTGCTCAAAATGTTTGACAATAGTCTCAATATTTTATCATTTCTTTGTTCTATTCGATGATTTTTACTGCAATTTGTAATATGATCTGTACTTTTTAAATTTAACTTAAATTGTTTGGGTTAGTTGGGTTCAAAACTTATTTGTATATAAACTGAAAATGGTTCACTAATATACCACTTAGCGAAACAATTTTCCTACGTATTGACGTAATTTTAAAACCCAACCCTAACAGAAACGTAAATGAAAAAAATTTTACACAACTATTTCAATTGGCAACAAGCCAAACACAATTTTGTTTAATGGAGACTGTTCGAACAAAATAGAAGGGTTGCAATGAGTTCACCTTAACCTCCAGTTTAGGGGTTGCAATGAGTTCACCTTAACCTCCAGTTTAGGAGTTGCAATGAGTTCACCTTAACCTCCAGTTTAGGGGTTGCAATGAGTTCACTTTAACCTCCAATTTAGGGGTTGCAATGAGTTTACCTTAACCTCCAGTTTAGGGGTTGCAATGAGTTCACCTTAACCTCCAGTTTAGGGGTTGCAATGAGTTCACCTTAACCTCCAGTTTAGGGGTTGCAATGAGTTCACCTTAACCTCCAGTTTAGGGGTTGCAATGAGTTCACTTTAACCTCCAGTTTAGGGGTTGCAATGAGTTCACTTTAACCTCCAATTTAGGGGTTGCAATGAGTTTACCTTAACCTCCAGTTTAGGGGTTGCAATGAGTTCACCTTAACCTCCAGTTTAGGGGTTGCAATGAGTTCACCTTAACCTCCAGTTTAGGGGTTGCAATGAGTTCACCTTAACCTCCAGTTTAGGGGTTGCAATGAGTTGACCTTAACCTCCAGTTTAGGGGTTGCAATGAGTTCACTTTAACCTCCAGTTTTGCAAATACTTTTATGGGAATTATATTTTGCTATCAAATATTGTTAAAGGACTGGAAATTTATTTAACTTGATTATCCTTACATTTTTTTTAATGATATTGAAACATATAAGTGGAAATCACAATAAATTCTTAGGGTAAACTCGAGAGATAAAAAGACATAGAAATGTCTTTAAGATCACATGGTTTTGAATGTTTCGTTTCCCTTTTCTTCTTTCCCTATCTCAAACCTAAGGCTTAAACGCTCTGTTTATACAATATTTCAGAAGATTTTTCAACCGGGAATTTTTGTGGTAAAAAGTTAAAAGGTTCTGGGATTAGATTTGTTAGTAATTTAAAATTTAAGTGTGATTTGAGAGGGAGACTATCTTTATGACGATTGTTAAATTGCTCGTTGGTTGAATCTCTTAAGTTTTTCAAAACATGAAAATTTCAGTATAACGTGTAACTTTTAAGCCACATGATTTTACTTCTATAATTTCTTTTAAGTAGAATTAGCAAATGCGTAGGAATGAACGATCATGAAAGTTTCAAAAACATATTTTGAAAAGTATGCTTTAAAAAGAAACTTAGTGGTGTTCCCAAAAAGGAAGTCAGAGATCTAAATGTGCTTAGCAATGACAACTGAGGAATGCGTGCGTTTCCTGTGCTTTTAAAAATAGAAACATTGTGACAAGTTTCACCAACGCCCTAATATCAATATCGACTAATAATAGTTCTGGACAAAGACAAACGAAAGCTAAACCAACACTAACGAGAATGACTTGTGCAATTTGTTTCCTACCAAATCATTTCAGCACATTTCAGCACATTGATATTTCTATAGTCATACGTAATAGTTAATTGATCACACCATTGTGGTAAATTAGTTAGAATGACTGCTTTTGAATAAAAAGGGCAACGAATATTCACTTCCATGAAGAACTGTTTGTAACAGATAAGGGAAGAAACTAAAAGAAGTATGGTTCACTATTTGAAAACACATATCTTTTTACAAAAACATTTTAAGGAATTAAGAGTTGACTGGAATATGAAACAAAAGTTTATGTAGATAAAGGTTTCGTATATTTATCTTATTTTCCCTTTAGATTTCCATCATGAAAACATTCATCGCGTTATGTTTATTGGTAACATATGTCGTAGCTTATGTTGAGTATCCAACGACAAAGAACCTACCCAATCATGGAATCAAAAAGCACTGTACGTTAGCGTAATCGTTTGCATGGTTTTAATAATATGCTTAATAACTGGGATATTTCTTTCTAATAAAGGTTTTATTTTCAGCATTCTTGTTTATAATTAAAAACATAACATGGAAGTGTTTCCACTAAATAAAAGTATTATTATTATTATTTTATATTACTATTTTCCTTTTTTCTAAGAAAATCTGTAAACTATTAAACATTTTCAAAATATGATCGTTTAACATTTTTTCTCTAGGTGGTTACGGCTATGAACCGTGTGGTAACGGATGCTATAACCCAAACATTCAAATTTGTTGTCGCGGTGTTCCACAAAACAAATGGGTATATCGTACTTGTGGAAACCATTGCTACGATAAAAATCGATATTTATGTTGCAACGGCTCCTTGAAATCCAAATGGACATACGCACGTTGCGGACACACCTGCCGAAGTCTAACGCATGAAATCTGTTGCAACGGTACACCAAAACCCATTTCAATATACGGACGCTGTGGAGTGAGTGGCTGTCATTTGTGGGCCTCTCAAACATGCTGCAGTGGAATTGCCAGAAGTGCTAAGATATGGGATACATGTGGACAAAGTTGTCGCAATAAAGGAACGGAGTACTGCTGCAATGGGTTTGTAAAACCGAAATCCAAGTATTCTATTTGCGGCGGAAAATGTATTGATAAACATGCAAACCATTGTAAACACGGGAAACCATATCCCATTGTGTATTATTAATACTTAAACGCTACGTTTTGTATCATTATTCACTTTGGAGAATAGCAATTAGCATCTTTCATTGAGCTTTTGTTGTTCTTTTTTTATTGACCCTCACAGTACTTCGTATTCTTTTAAACCACAGCAAACAGTTTGGACACAAATAAGAACAGAACAGTGTCACTTTCATACAAATGTCTAATAATCCTGTGAAAACCTTTTCATTTTTTTATCTATTTAACAGGAAAACTGTTGAAGCAATCTGTTGAGATAATAAATTCATTCATAAAAAGTACTCTATATACAAATTATCGATTTCCTATCATCTTCATTATCATTTTCACTCTCTTTTCAAACAAAAATTAAAATTGAAAACAGTTTTGTTTCAGAATGTGGGACAATTAGAAGTATGACGGGACAAATTCTTTTCATTTCAATTAATCCTTGTGAATATTGTTTATACAAGAAAAGGGGAAAAGTTCAATTTTCACGGATTCCTATATAATCATCTACTATATACAAATTGGATATCAATATTGCGTTATCCATTAACGTATCATATATGTATATATACAAATATATACAAATTAAAAATTAATTTGTAGATATATGCTAAGTTTATCGATTCCTCTTTCTGGGGTTGGCGTTAGGAAGGGCATCAAGTCGTAAAAACATCTGCACTAATAAACCATCAGATGATTAAACCTCCATAATTGGAGAAAATCATCTTTCGAAACTGTCAAACCCATGCAAGCATGAAGAAACGACGTTAAAAAAACGATGATTATGATGATTAAATTACCCTATCAAAAGTGGATCCGCGATGAATAAAATTGTAATCGAACGAGTACACCGTATTGCGACAAAAACAATCAACTGGAAGAAACCCTAAACAATTTTCTGAAAGTCTTTATAAAACAAACACGGAATGGCGATTTTACGTTGACAGAAACAAACTGAAAACCACACACATATATATACACATTATTTAATGAAGAAACCACTAAATTAAGAAAGGAGACTTTTCCACTGATAATGGAACGTAGAGATAGAGGATGGTTTGAAAAAGTCGTCTACGATCAATTAACTATAAGAGAAAGTCCCAAATGGAATAACGCCAAGATGTAATCTTTCTTTAATAGTATATATAGAATTTCATAATAAAATGTACAAAAGCATTTACAAAGTATATAATACAATATGGCGTATGTAGTATATACTTGTATAAAGGATAAAGTAAAAAATTGTGTATGTCTCTTGTGAAAAATAAATTTCAAATTTTAAAATTCTTTGGCGCCAACGACAATAAAAGCAAAAATTCTGATTTTGAAGAACTTTGAGCACTATCATTAAAAATCTAATTTTGATTATCCCAATAAAAATGGTGCTGAACTTAACATCAATTACACAAACCTATTTTACAATTTTCCACGTCAAAAAAAATCATAAAAGAGTGAACAAGTTTCGCTTGATAGGTCGCACTAATAAACATAAGTGAAAAAGTAAATACCTAACAAAATTTACAGAGAAGGAATTGCGCTTGGGTTGACAGTTGAGACTAGGTTTTTCTAATCAATGTATCAGGTGTCATTTATTTTTAATTCAAAGGAATTGGCGGTCGTGTCGAAAATAGTCAAGGAATCTTTAGAAAATGAAGTGAAACAATATTGAACGGAAGGAAGACGTTTGAATATTGAGATTTTTAATCTCTTTTAATATTTTTGTAAATTCCTGTCCTTAATTGACGAGCTGTCTCGCCAATATAGCTGGAATCACATCCAGCAGATGTTAATTTGTAGCCGAGCATTGACTTCATATTGTTAAGCAATAAGGTGTTTATGTGAGAAGTATTGTTTGATTTTCAAGAACGTATATATTAGTTCTCCGTTAGTATTTTCTTTACATAGGCATTGTAATTAGGTTTTGAATTTTGTTTGATGTTTGTTGAGAGTATTTGCTAACGTATGGTAGTTTTAAACAAATATTTCCAGACTTTTGAGTCGGGTCAGTCTTTGAGTGTATTGGATTAAGATATTTTAAAATGTTGCTATTAATTAGACATTGAGGATAACCGTTAAGAGTTAATAGGCTAGTTAGATTTTAAATGTCTTTGCCGAACCCCTGCCAAGTATTATTTGAATCCTGCCAATTACATATTTCGTAAAATTGATTTTGTAACAATGTATGTATAAAAGTTTAAGAGAAGGCTTGTGAACGTTGGTTTCTTGTTGTATTTAGTTTCCATGGTAAAGTTAATATTTTTATGTCACTTGTTAAGACAGTAATTGGCTCTTCATTAATGTCAAAAACGACAAGTATGTCGTCTAAATATCGGCGATAAAAGACTGTAGTTTTTAAACGATAACTTCTTTTTTATTCCCATAAGTATTGGCAAGGACTGGGGGTTAATGTTCACCCATTGCAACCCTCTATTGCGTTGCAGCTGTCTTCATTAAGAAATAATGTGATTTGCTCCTTGCAATTTGAAATAGTTTTATTAAATCTTATTGATTTACTTTTCTGTTAGATTTTAAAATTAAATCAATAGATGGGAAAATTTTTTTGTCAAGTAAGATATTTGTGAATTATTTTCAGTACCTATCTTAAAAAGATTTATATAAGATTTTAGATTTTGATGATACCTAGAACATATAACCGAAACAATTGAGTTTGATTATCTGTTGAGTCTCTCTTGCTGTGTCTTTCATGAAACAAGAGAGAGGTCATTCACTTACGAATAATAACTGACGTTTTTCTAACTCTAAAAACATTTGTAACTTTATTGAATTCACCGATTTAAAATGTAGACAGAGATCTACTAAACACATCTGAGAAATTAAAACACGTTTTCCTTACCGTCAAAAATCTAATGAATTTGCATTGTTTCATAATTATAATAATGTTGTTGGTTTCCAATATTAAATGACGCGTCACCTTATCATAATAGTTGCAATTCGGACCTCATTTGTGGTTGTACACGTAAACATATTGGCTTTTCAAATAGTCACATTTTCAAATAGCAAATCCTGTGCTTATTCAAATGAAATTCAGAACAATTTCTTTAATCCAAACTCGGTGATCAATATCGGATAACGGCACTAAATCTATATTTCGCTAGAATAACTCTCTTTAAAAAACAATAACAAAATTTTTAAATAACTGAACATACTAAAAATTTAAATATAATAAACACAGCATAAAAAAACTCGATGTAAGATGAAGCAATATATATGTATATTGAAATTTCATTTAACTAATTCTAGTAGTGGAAACAATACAAAAAATATTTTTGAAAATTTTTATCTTGTACTTTTGATACCATGTAGTTTCTTCGTTACATTTGTGTCACGTTTTGCAGAGGGAAACAGTTGTTGAATTATTAACCACCTACCTACATAATCCGTGTTGAAATTACATTCATCACTAACTCCAAAAAGGGGTATACATCTGTCACCTCAAACTTCCTAGTTTGTATTTTAACAATTAATCTACCCGTTGCAGTGAAATTATGCCCTTGTAAATCAAATCAGTTGATTTACAAAAGTGTCAGTCAAAAGTGTAAATATTTAAGAATTGTTTCGGCAAAATCTTAGATAAAAAAAAATGTAGAAATCGAAGAAACGTCTTGAAAAACACATGGTGTTAAATATATTTTTCTCTTATGTTTGACTCCATTTCTCAATACTCCTTTTAATTTCGTCTAAAGTTTAATCGCACTGTGTATATTCTATTTATGTCGGTTTTCAACCGCAAATTTTTGTGGTAAAAAATTAAAAGGTTTTGAGTTTAGATTTGTTAGTCCTTTTAACTTATAGCATGTCAAAACATAATTTGAGAAATACTACACGACTATCTTCATAAGGCTGTTACGATGACAACCACACTTTACGGTGAATCTCTTCATTTTGTGAAAACATTAACAATTTCAGTATACATATCAACTTCATGCCAATTTATTTTACTACCATCATTTATTTTTACGAATGAATTAGCAAATATGTTTGAATGTGCGATCTTGAAAATTTCAAAATCAATATTTTCAAGGTATGTTTAAAACCAAAATGACTGTTGTTCAAAGGAAGGAGTTCAAAAATCTAAAATTACTTAGCAATGAACAAGGAGGAATGCGTAAGTTTCCTGAGCATTTAAAAATAGGCACACTGTGGCAAGTTTCGCCAACGCTTTTATTAATTATCGGCTACTAATAGTTTTGGACAAAGACAAACGGAAAGAAAACAAATACTAACGAGAATACTTGTGAAATTCTGTTCCAAAGAATCATTTCAGCACATTCATGTTTCGATAGTCATACGTAATAGTTAATTGACTACGCGTTTGCGGTTGATTAATTGGAATTAGTTAATTAGTGTTTTTTGCATAAAAGGGCAACGAATATTCGATTCCATTCAGTACCGTTTGTGACAGATAGTGGAAGAAACAAAAAGAGGTAAGGTTCACTATTTCAACGCACATATGCTTTTACAAAAACATTTTAAGGAATTTACAGTTAATTGGATTATGCAACAAATCTTTATGTAAATAAACATATTTCTATATTTATTTTATTTTCCCTTTAGATCTCCATCATGAAAACAATCATCGCGTTATGTTTATTGGTAACGTATGTCGTAGCTTATGTTGATCATGGAACTAAAAGGCACTGTGCGTTACCGTAGTCGTTATTAATGATCATTCTTTTCTAAGAAAAGTTTTGTTTTCAGCATTCTTGTTTTCAATTAAAAACATTAAAAGGAAGTGTTTTACATTAAGTAAAATAATCTTATTTTACTTCATTCCCAGAAAATATTTTAAAAAGTATTGAATAAATACAAAAAAGATCGTTTAGCACATTTTTCTCTCTAGGTGATATTGGTAATGAACCATGTGGGAGGGGATGCTTTAACCCAGACAATCAGATTTGTTGTCGTGGCACTCCACGAAACAAATGGGTATATCGTGTATGTGGACACCATTGCTACGATAAAAATCAATATTTATGTTGCAACGGCTCCTTGAAATCCAAATGGACATACGCACGTTGCGGACACACCTGCCGAAGTCTAACGCATGAAATCTGTTGCAACGGTACACCAAAACCCATTTCAATATACGGACGTTGTGGAGTGAGTGGTTGTCATTTGTGGGCCTCTCAAACATGCTGCAGTGGAGTTGCCAGAAGTGCTAAGATTTGGGATACATGTGGACAAAGTTGTCGCAATAAGGGAACAGAGTACTGCTGCAATGGGTTTGTAAAACCGAAATCCAAGTATTCTATTTGCGGCGGAAAATGTATTGATAAACATGCAAACCATTGTAAACACGGGAAACCATATCCCATTGTGTATTATTAATATTTAAACGCTACGTTTTGTATCATTTTGGAGAGTAGCGATTAGCATCTTTCATTGAGCTTTTGTTGTTCTGTTTTTATTGACCATCACAGTGTCACGCAGTCCTTCGTACTATTTTTAACCACAGCAAACAGGGTTGGACACAAATAAGACCAGAACAGTGTCACTTTCATATAAATGTCTAATAATCCTGTGAAAACCTTTTCATTTTTTTATCTATTTAACAGGAAAACTGTTGAAGCAATCTGTTGAAATAATAAATTCACTCATAAAAAGTACTCTATATACAAATTATCGATTTCCTATCATCTTCATTATCATTTTCACTCTCTTTTCAAACAAAAATTAAAATTGAAAACAGTTTTGTTTCAGAATGTGGGACAATTAGAAGTATGACTGGACAAATTCCTTTCATTTCAATTAATCCTTGTGAATATTGTTTATACAAGAAAAGGGGAAAAGTTCAATTTTCACGGATTCCTATATAATCATCTACTATATACAAATTGGATATCAATATTGCGTTATCCCTTAACGTATCATATATGTATATATACAAATATATACAAATTAAAAATTAATTTAAATAAGTTTATCGATTCCTCTTTCTGGGGTTGGCGTTAGGAAGGGCATCAAGTCGTAAAAACATCTGCACTAATAAACCATCAGATGATTAAACCTCCATAATTGGAGAAAATCATCTTTCGAAACCGTCCAACCCATGCAAGCATGAAGAAACGACGTTAAAAAAACGATGATTATGATGATTAAATTACCCTATCAAAAGTGGATCCGCGATGAATAAAATTGTAATCGAACGAGTACACCGTATTGCGACAAAAACAATCAACTGGAAGAAACCCTAAACAATTTTCTGAAAGTCTTTATAAAACAAACACGGAATGGCGATTTTACGTTGACAGAAACAAACTGAAAACCACACACATATATATACACATTATTTAATGAAGAAACCACTAAATTAAGAAAGGAGACTTTTCCACTGATAATGGAACGTAGAGATAGAGGATGGTTTGAAAAAGTCGTCTACGATCAATTAACTATAAGAGAAAGTCCCAAATGGAATAACGCCAAGATGTAATCTTTCTTTAATAGTATATATAGAATTTCATAATAAAATGTACAAAAGCATTTACAAAGTATATAATACAATATGGCGTATGTAGTATATACTTGTATAAAGGATAAAGTAAAAAATTGTGTATGTCTCTTGTGAAAAATAAATTTCAAATTTTAAAATTCTTTGGCGCCAACGACAATAAAAGCAAAAATTCTGATTTTGAAGAACTTTGAGCACTATCATTAAAAATCTAATTTTGATTATCCCAATAAAAATGGTGCTGAACTTAACATCAATTACACAAACCTATTTTACAATTTTCCACGTCAAAAAAAATCATAAAAGAGTGAACAAGTTTCGCTTGATAGGTCGCACTAATAAACATAAGTGAAAAAGTAAATACCTAACAAAATTTACAGAGAAGGAATTGCGCTTGGGTTGACAGTTGAGACTAGGTTTTTCTAATCAATGTATCAGGTTTCATTTATTTTTAATTCAAAGGAATTAGCGGTCGTATCGAAAATAGTCAAGGAATCTTTAGAAAATGAAGTGAAACAATATTGAACGGAAGGAAGACGTTTGAATATTGAGATTTTTAATCTCTTTTAATATTTTTGTAAATTCCTGTCCTTAATTGACGAGCTGTCTCGCCAATATAGCTGGAATCACATCTAGCAGATGTTAATTTGTAGCCGAGCATTGACTTCATATTGTTAAGCAATAAGGTGTTTATGTGAGAAGTATTGTTTGATTTTCAAGAACGTACATATTAGTTCTCCGTTAGTATTTTCTTTACATAGGCATTGTAATTAGGTTTTGAATTTTGTTTGATGTTTGTTGAGAGTATTTGCTAACGTATGGTAGTTTTAAACAAATATTTCCAGACTTTTGAGTCGGGTCAGTCTTTGAGTGTATTGGATTAAGATATTTTAAAATGTTGCTATTAATTAGACATTGAGCATAACCGTTAAGAGTTAATAGGCTAGTTAGATTTTAAATGTCTTTGCCGAACCCCAGCCAAGTATTATTTGAATCCTGCCAATTACATATTTCGTAAAATTGATTTTGTAACAATGTATGTATAAAAGTTTAAGAGAAGGCTTGTGAACGTTGGTTTCTTGTTGTATTTAGTTTCCATGGTAGAGTAAATATTTTTATGTCAGTTATTAAGACAGTCATTGGCTTTTCATTAATGTCAAAAACGACAAGTATGTCGTCTAAATATCGGCGATAAAAGACTGTAGTTTTTAAACGATAACTTCTTTTTTATTCCCATAAGTATTGGCAAGGACTGGGGGTTAATGTTCACCCATTGCAACCCTCTATTGCGTTGCAGCTGTCTTCATTAAGAAATAATGTGATTTGCTCCTTGCAATTTGAAATAGTTTTATTAAATCCTTTTGATTTACTTTTCTGTTAGATTTTAAAATTAAATCAATAGATGGGAAAATTTTTTTGTCAAGTAAGATATTTGTGAATTATTTTCAGTACCTATCTTAAAAAGATTTATATAAGATTTTAGATTTTGATGAAGCCTAGAACATATAACCGAAACAATTGAGCTTGATTATCTGTTGCGTCTCTCTTGCTGTGTCTTTCATGAAACAAGAGAGAGGTCGTTCACTTACGAATAATAACTGACGTTTTTCTAACTCTAAAAACATTTGTAACTTTATTGAATTCACCGATTTAAAATGTAGACAGAGATCTACTAAACGCATCTGAGAGATTAAAACATGTTTTCCTTACCGTAAAAAAATCTAATGAATTTGCATTGTTGCATAATTATAATAATGTTGTTGGTTTCCAATATTAAATGATGCGTCACCTTATCATAATGGTTGCAATTCGGACGTTTGGACCTGACTTGCGGTTGTACACGTAAACATATTGGCTTTTTTCATATAGTCACTTTTTCAAATAGCAAATCCTGTACTCATTCAAATGAAATGCGAAACAATTTCTTTAATCCAAACTCAGTGACCAATATCGAATAACTGCACTAGAACTATATATTTCTAGAATAACCCTCTCTAAAAAACAACAACAGAAATTCGATGTAAGATGAAGCAACATTTATATTGAAATTTCATTAACTAATTCTAGTAGTGGAAACAATATGAAAAGATATTTTTGAAAATTTATATCTTTTACTTTTGACACCATATAGTTTCTTCGTTACATTCGTGTCACGTTTTGCAGAGGGAAATAGTTGTTGAATTATTAATCAACTACGTACATAACCGTGGTCAAATTAATATTCATCACTACCTCAAAAAGGGGTATACATCTGTCACCTCAAATTTCCTAGTTTGTATTTTAACAAATAATTTACCCGTTGCAGTGTAAATTAATCAAATTAGTTGGAAACAATAAAGTGTATATTGAAGAATTGTTTCTGCAAGACCATAGATAAAAAAGGATGTAGAATTCGAAGAAACGTCTTGAAAACACATGGTTTTAAATATATTTTTCTCTTATATTTAATTCCTTTTCTCAATACTCCTTTAAATTTTGTCTAAAGTTTAATCGTTCTGTGCATATTCTATTCATGTCAGTTTTCAACCGCAAATTTTTGTGGTAAAAAATTAAAAGGTTTTGAGTTTAGATTTGTTAGTCCTTTTAACTTATAGCAAGTCAAAACATATTTTGAGAGATACTACACGACTATCTTCATAAGGCTGTTACGATGACAACCACACTTTACGGTGAATCTCTTCATTTTGTGAAAACATTAACAATTTCAGTATACATATCAACTTCACGCCAATTTATTTTACTACCATCATTTATTTGCACGAATTAGCAAATATGTTTGAATGTGCGATCTCGAAAATTTCAAAATCAATATTTTCAAAGTATGTTTAAAACCAAAATGACTGTTGTTCAAAGGGAGGAGTTCAATAATCTAAAATTACTTAGCAATGAACAAGGAGGAATGCGTAGGTTTCCTGAGTATTTAAAAATAGGCACACTGTGGCAAGTTTCGCCAACGCTTTTATTAATTATCGGCTACTAATAGTTTTGGACAAAGACAAACGGAAAGAAAAGAAATACTAACGAGAATACTTGTGAAATTCTGTTCCAAAGAATCATTTCAGCACATTCACGTTTCGATAGTCATACGTAATAGTTAATTGACTACGCGTTTGCGGTTGATTAATTGGAATTAGTTAATTCGTGTTTTTTGCATAAAAGGGCAACGAATATTCGATTCCATTCAGTACTGTTTGTGACAGATAGTGGAAGAAACAAAAAGAGGTAAGGTTCACTATTTCAACGCACATATGCTTTTACAAAAACATTTTAAGGAATTTACAGTTAACTGGATTATGCAACAAGTCTTTATGTAAATAAACATATTTCTATATTTATTTTCCCTTTAGATCTCCATCATGAAAACAACCATCGCGTTATGTTTATTGGTAACGTATGTCGTAGCTTATGTTGATCATGGAACTAAAAGGCACTGTGCGTTACCGTAGTCGTTATTAATGATCATTCTTTTCTAAGAAAAGTTTTATTTTCAGCATTCTTGTTTTCAATTAAAAACATTAAAAGGAAGTGTTTTACATTAAGTAAAATAATCTTATTTTCCTTCATTCTCAGAAAATATTTTAAAAAGTATTGAATAAATACAAAAAGGATCGTTTAGCACATTTTTCTCTCTAGGTGATATCGGTAATGAACCATGTGGGAGGGGATGCTTTAACCCAGACAATCAGATTTGTTGTCGTGGCACTCCACGAAACAAATGGGTATATCGTGTATGTGGACACCATTGCTACGATAAAAATCGATATTTATGTTGCAACGGCTCCTTGAAATCCAAATGGACATACGCACGTTGCGGACACACCTGCCGAAGTCTAACGCATGAAATCTGTTGCAACGGTACACCAAAACCCATTTCAATATACGGACGCTGTGGAGTGAGTGGTTGTCATTTGTGGGCCTCTCAAACATGCTGCAGTGGAGTTGCCAGAAGTGCTAAGATTTGGGATACATGTGGACAAAGTTGTCGCAATAAGGGAACAGAGTACTGCTGCAATGGGTTTGTAAAACCGAAATCCAAGTATTCTATTTGCGGCGGAAAATGTATTGATAAACATGCAAACCATTGTAAACACGGGAAACCATATCCCATTGTGTATTATTAATACTTAAACGCTACGTTTTGTATCATTATTCACTTTGGAGAATAGCAATTAGCATCTTTCATTGAGCTTTTGTTGTTCTTTTTTTATTGACCCTCGCAGTCCTTCGTATTCTTTTAAACCACAGCAAACAGGGTTGGACACAAATAAGACCAGAACAGTGTCACTTTCATATAAATGTCTAATAATCCTGTGAAAACCTTTTCATTTTTTTATCTATTTAACAGGAAAACTGTTGAAGCAATCTGTTGAAATAATAAATTCACTCATAAAAAGTACTCTATATACAAATTATCGATTTCCTATCATCTTCATTATCATTTTCACTCTCTTTTCAAACAAAAATTAAAATTGAAAACAGTTTTGTTTCAGAAGGTGGGACAATCAGAAGTATGACGGGACAAATTCTTTTCATTTCAATTAATCCTTGTGAATATTGCTTATCCAAGAAAAGGGGAAAAGTTCAATTTTCACGGATTTCTATACAATCATCTACTATATACAAATTGGATATCAATATTGCGTTATCCCTTAACGTATCATATATGTATATATACAAATATATACAAATTAAAAATTAATTTAAATAAGTTTATCGATTCCTCTTTCTGGGGTTGGCGTTAGGAAGGGCATCAAGTCGTAAAAACATCTGCACCAATAAACCATCAGATGATTAAACCTTCATAATTGGAGAAAATCATCTTTAGAAACCGTCCAACCCATGCAAGCATGGAAAAGCGACGTTAAAAAAACGATGATTATGATGATTAAATTACCATATCAAAAGTAGATCCGCGATTAAAAACAAACTGAAGGTCCTGGATAAAATTGTAATCGAACGAGTACACCGTATTGCGACAAAAACAATCAACTGGAAGAAACCCTAAACAATTTTCTGAAAGTCTTTATAAAACAAATACGGAATGGCGATTTTACGTGACAGAAACAAACTGAAAACCACACACATATATATATATACACATTATTTAATGAAGAAACCACTAAATTAAGAAAGGAGACTTTTCCACTGATAATGGAACGTAGAGATAGAGGATGGTTTGAAAAAGTCGTCTACGATCAATTAACTATAAGAGAAAGTCCCAAATGGAATAACGCCAAGATGTAATCTTTCTTTAATAGTATATATAGAATTTCATAATAAAATGTACAAAAGCATTTACAAAGTATATAATACAATATGGCGTATGTAGTATATACTTGTATAAAGGATAAAGTAAAAAATTGTGTATGTCTCTTGTGAAAAATAAATTTCAAATTTTAAAATTCTTTGGCGCCAACGACAATAAAAGCAAAAATTCTGATTTTGAAGAACTTTGAGCACTATCATTAAAAATCTAATTTTGATTATCCCAATAAAAATGGTGCTGAACTTAACATCAATTACACAAACCTATTTTACAATTTTCCACGTCAAAAAAAATCATAAAAGAGTGAACAAGTTTCGCTTGATAGGTCGCACTAATAAACATAAGTGAAAAAGTAAATACCTAACAAAATTTACAGAGAAGGAATTGCGCTTGGGTTGACAGTTGAGACTAGGTTTTTCTAATCAATGTATCAGGTGTCATTTATTTTTAATTCAAAGGAATTGGCGGTCGTGTCGAAAATAGTCAAGGAATCTTTAGAAAATGAAGTGAAACAAAATTGAACGGAAGGAAGTCGTTTGAATATTGAGATTTTTTATTGCTTTTAATATTTTTGTAAATTCCTGTCCTTAATTGACGAGCTGTCTCGCCAATATAGCTGGAATCACATCCAGCAGATGTTAATTTGTAGCCAAGCATTGACTTCATATTGTTAAACGATGAGGTCTTTATGGGAGAAGTATTGTTTAATTTTCAAGAACGTACATATTAGTTCTCCGTTAGTATTTTCTTTACATAGGCATTGTAATTAGGTTTTGAATTTTGTTTGATGTTTGTTGAGAGTATTTGCTAACGTATGGTAGTTTTAAACAAATATTTCCAGACTTTTGAGTCGGGTCAGTCTTTGAGTATATTGGATTAAGATATTTTATAATGTTGCTAGTAATTAGAGATTGAGGATAAGTGTTAAGAGTTAATAGGCTAGTTAGATTTTAAATGTCTTTGCCGAACCCCAGCCAAGTATTATTTGAATCCTGCCAATTACATATTTCGTAAAATTGATTTTGTAACAATGTATGTATAAAAGTTTAAAAGAAGGCGTAAACGTTGGTTTAAGATAGGTGTTTTATATCATTTTGTAATGTTAATGTTAGTGATGTGCGTGTCTAGAAAACAATTAAGAGTTAAGACAGTCATTTGCTTTTCATTAATGTAAAAAACGGCAAATATGTCGTCTAAATATCGGCGATACAAGACTGTAGTTTTTTAACGATAACTCCTTTTTAATTCCTTTTTAAGTATTGACAAGGACTGGGGGCTAAAGTTTGCCCATTGCAACTTTCTATTTCGTTGCAGCTGTCTTCATTAAGAAAAAATGTGATTTGCTCTTTGCAATTTGAAATAGTTTTATTAAATCCCATTGATTTACTTTTCTGTTAGATTTTAAAATTAAATCAATAGGTGGAAAAATCTTTTTGTCAAGTAAGATATTTGTCAAATATTTTCTGTATATATCTTAAAAAGAGTTATATAAGATTTTTAGATTTTGATGATGCCTAGAACATATAACCGAAACATGGTAACAAAATTAAAACTTTGTATTATAAATACAAAACCGAACAATGGTAACGGTGCTGTAGTTATAGACAACAATGGCAATATTGAAGCAATTTAAATATTATAATCCTGGATTTACGATATGCGAAAATTGCACAAAATGTTTGACAATGATCTATATTTCCTTTTACGATATGATCTGTAAAAAAAGACACGTTTTAATTTTCATCGTGTGTGCCATTTCAGCTTTTAGTTTGCTGTGATCATTTTATATTCAACACTCTGTACACCATTTTTGTAACATTTGTTTCATTTCCAATGTTTCTTCCTTTCTTTAGAATTTTGTATAGCTCCTGATTAGAATATCAACCAAGGAATAATAATGGTTGACATATTGGTTGGGAAAAAGCCGAGTAGAAACAAACAAGGATTACATTATAACATCAATTGAGTTTGATTATCTGTTGCGTCTCTCTTGCTGTGTCTTTCATGAAACAAAAGAGAGGTCGTTCACTTACGGATAATAACCGACGTTTTTCTAACTATAAAAACATTTGTAACTTTATTGGATTCACTGATTGAAAATGTAGACAGAGATCTACAAAACACATCTGAGAAATTAAAACACGTTTTCCTTACCGTCAAAAATCTAATGAATTTGCATTGTTGCATAATTATAATAATGTTGTTGGTTTCCAATATTAAATGACGCGTCACCTTATCATAATAGTTGCAATTCGGACCTCATTTGTGGTTGTACACGTAAACATATTGGCTTTTCAAATAGTCACATTTTCAAATAGCAAATCCTGTGCTTATTCAAATGAAATTCGAAACAATTTCTTTAATCCAAACTCGGTGATCAATATCGGATAACGGCACTAAATCTATATTTCGCTAGAATAACTCTCTTTAAAAAACAATAACAAAATTTTTAAATAACTGAACATACTAAAAATTTAAATATGATAAACACAGCATAAAAAAACTCGATGTAAGATGAAGCAATATATATGTATATTGAAATTTCATTTAACTAATTCTAGTAGTGGAAACAATATAAAAAATATTTTTGAAAATTTTTATCTTGTACTTTTGATACCATATAGTTTCTTCGTTACATTTGTGTCATGTTTTGCAGAAGGAAACAGTTGTTGAATTATTAACCAGCTACCTACATAATCCGTGTTAAAATTACATTCATCACTACCTCCAAAAAGGGGTATACATCTGTCACCTCAAACTTCATAGTTTGTATTTTAACAATTAATCTACCCGTTGCAGTGAAATTATGCCCTTGTAAATCAAATCAGTCGATTTACAAAAGTGTCAGTCAAAAGTGTAAATATTTAAGAATTGTTTCGGCAAAATCTTAGATAAAAAAAAATGTAGAAATCGAAAAAACGTCTTGAAAAACACATGGTGTTAAATATATTTTTCTTTTATGTTTGACTCCATTTCTCAATACTCTTTTTAATTTTGTCTAAAGTTTAATCGCACTGTTTATATTCTATTTATGTCGGTTTTCAACCGCAAATTTTTGTGGTAAAAAATTAAAAGGTTTTGAGTTTAGATTTGTTAGTCCTTTTAACTTATAGCATGTCAAAACATAATTTGAGAAATACTACACGACTATCTTCATAAGGCTGTTACGATGACAACCACACTTTACGGTGAATCTCTTCATTTTGTGAAAACATTAACAATTTCAGTATACATATCAACTTCATGCCAATTTATTTTACTACCATCATTTATTTTTACGAATGAATTAGCAAATATGTTTGAATGTGCGATCTTGAAAATTTCAAAATCAATATTTTCAAGGTATGTTTAAAACCAAAATGACTGTTGTTCAAAGGAAGGAGTTCAAAAATCTAAAATTACTTAGCAATGAACAAGGAGGAATGCGTAAGTTTCCTGAGCATTTAAAAATAGGCACACTGTGGCAAGTTTCGCCAACGCTTTTATTAATTATCGGCTACTAATAGTTTTGGACAAAGACAAACGGAAAGAAAACAAATACTAACGAGAATACTTGTGAAATTCTGTTCCAAAGAATCATTTCAGCACATTCATGTTTCGATAGTCATACGTAATAGTTAATTGACTACGCGTTTGCGGTTGATTAATTGGAATTAGTTAATTAGTGTTTTTTGCATAAAAGGGCAACGAATATTCGATTCCATTCAGTACCGTTTGTGACAGATAGTGGAAGAAACAAAAAGAGGTAAGGTTCACTATTTCAACGCACATATGCTTTTACAAAAACATTTTAAGGAATTTACAGTTAATTGGATTATGCAACAAATCTTTATGTAAATAAACATATTTCTATATTTATTTTATTTTCCCTTTAGATCTCCATCATGAAAACAATCATCGCGTTATGTTTATTGGTAACGTATGTCGTAGCTTATGTTGATCATGGAACTAAAAGGCACTGTGCGTTACCGTAGTCGTTATTAATGATCATTCTTTTCTAAGAAAAGTTTTGTTTTCAGCATTCTTGTTTTCAATTAAAAACATTAAAAGGAAGTGTTTTACATTAAGTAAAATAATCTTATTTTACTTCATTCCCAGAAAATATTTTAAAAAGTATTGAATAAATACAAAAAAGATCGTTTAGCACATTTTTCTCTCTAGGTGATATTGGTAATGAACCATGTGGGAGGGGATGCTTTAACCCAGACAATCAGATTTGTTGTCGTGGCACTCCACGAAACAAATGGGTATATCGTGTATGTGGACACCATTGCTACGATAAAAATCAATATTTATGTTGCAACGGCTCCTTGAAATCCAAATGGACATACGCACGTTGCGGACACACCTGCCGAAGTCTAACGCATGAAATCTGTTGCAACGGTACACCAAAACCCATTTCAATATACGGACGTTGTGGAGTGAGTGGTTGTCATTTGTGGGCCTCTCAAACATGCTGCAGTGGAGTTGCCAGAAGTGCTAAGATTTGGGATACATGTGGACAAAGTTGTCGCAATAAGGGAACAGAGTACTGCTGCAATGGGTTTGTAAAACCGAAATCCAAGTATTCTATTTGCGGCGGAAAATGTATTGATAAACATGCAAACCATTGTAAACACGGGAAACCATATCCCATTGTGTATTATTAATATTTAAACGCTACGTTTTGTATCATTTTGGAGAGTAGCGATTAGCATCTTTCATTGAGCTTTTGTTGTTCTGTTTTTATTGACCATCACAGTGTCACGCAGTCCTTCGTACTATTTTTAACCACAGCAAACAGGGTTGGACACAAATAAGACCAGAACAGTGTCACTTTCATATAAATGTCTAATAATCCTGTGAAAACCTTTTCATTTTTTTATCTATTTAACAGGAAAACTGTTGAAGCAATCTGTTGAAATAATAAATTCACTCATAAAAAGTACTCTATATACAAATTATCGATTTCCTATCATCTTCATTATCATTTTCACTCTCTTTTCAAACAAAAATTAAAATTGAAAACAGTTTTGTTTCAGAATGTGGGACAATTAGAAGTATGACTGGACAAATTCCTTTCATTTCAATTAATCCTTGTGAATATTGTTTATACAAGAAAAGGGGAAAAGTTCAATTTTCACGGATTCCTATATAATCATCTACTATATACAAATTGGATATCAATATTGCGTTATCCCTTAACGTATCATATATGTATATATACAAATATATACAAATTAAAAATTAATTTAAATAAGTTTATCGATTCCTCTTTCTGGGGTTGGCGTTAGGAAGGGCATCAAGTCGTAAAAACATCTGCACTAATAAACCATCAGATGATTAAACCTCCATAATTGGAGAAAATCATCTTTCGAAACCGTCCAACCCATGCAAGCATGAAGAAACGACGTTAAAAAAACGATGATTATGATGATTAAATTACCCTATCAAAAGTGGATCCGCGATGAATAAAATTGTAATCGAACGAGTACACCGTATTGCGACAAAAACAATCAACTGGAAGAAACCCTAAACAATTTTCTGAAAGTCTTTATAAAACAAACACGGAATGGCGATTTTACGTTGACAGAAACAAACTGAAAACCACACACATATATATACACATTATTTAATGAAGAAACCACTAAATTAAGAAAGGAGACTTTTCCACTGATAATGGAACGTAGAGATAGAGGATGGTTTGAAAAAGTCGTCTACGATCAATTAACTATAAGAGAAAGTCCCAAATGGAATAACGCCAAGATGTAATCTTTCTTTAATAGTATATATAGAATTTCATAATAAAATGTACAAAAGCATTTACAAAGTATATAATACAATATGGCGTATGTAGTATATACTTGTATAAAGGATAAAGTAAAAAATTGTGTATGTCTCTTGTGAAAAATAAATTTCAAATTTTAAAATTCTTTGGCGCCAACGACAATAAAAGCAAAAATTCTGATTTTGAAGAACTTTGAGCACTATCATTAAAAATCTAATTTTGATTATCCCAATAAAAATGGTGCTGAACTTAACATCAATTACACAAACCTATTTTACAATTTTCCACGTCAAAAAAAATCATAAAAGAGTGAACAAGTTTCGCTTGATAGGTCGCACTAATAAACATAAGTGAAAAAGTAAATACCTAACAAAATTTACAGAGAAGGAATTGCGCTTGGGTTGACAGTTGAGACTAGGTTTTTCTAATCAATGTATCAGGTTTCATTTATTTTTAATTCAAAGGAATTAGCGGTCGTATCGAAAATAGTCAAGGAATCTTTAGAAAATGAAGTGAAACAATATTGAACGGAAGGAAGACGTTTGAATATTGAGATTTTTAATCTCTTTTAATATTTTTGTAAATTCCTGTCCTTAATTGACGAGCTGTCTCGCCAATATAGCTGGAATCACATCTAGCAGATGTTAATTTGTAGCCGAGCATTGACTTCATATTGTTAAGCAATAAGGTGTTTATGTGAGAAGTATTGTTTGATTTTCAAGAACGTACATATTAGTTCTCCGTTAGTATTTTCTTTACATAGGCATTGTAATTAGGTTTTGAATTTTGTTTGATGTTTGTTGAGAGTATTTGCTAACGTATGGTAGTTTTAAACAAATATTTCCAGACTTTTGAGTCGGGTCAGTCTTTGAGTGTATTGGATTAAGATATTTTAAAATGTTGCTATTAATTAGACATTGAGCATAACCGTTAAGAGTTAATAGGCTAGTTAGATTTTAAATGTCTTTGCCGAACCCCAGCCAAGTATTATTTGAATCCTGCCAATTACATATTTCGTAAAATTGATTTTGTAACAATGTATGTATAAAAGTTTAAGAGAAGGCTTGTGAACGTTGGTTTCTTGTTGTATTTAGTTTCCATGGTAGAGTAAATATTTTTATGTCAGTTATTAAGACAGTCATTGGCTTTTCATTAATGTCAAAAACGACAAGTATGTCGTCTAAATATCGGCGATAAAAGACTGTAGTTTTTAAACGATAACTTCTTTTTTATTCCCATAAGTATTGGCAAGGACTGGGGGTTAATGTTCACCCATTGCAACCCTCTATTGCGTTGCAGCTGTCTTCATTAAGAAATAATGTGATTTGCTCCTTGCAATTTGAAATAGTTTTATTAAATCCTTTTGATTTACTTTTCTGTTAGATTTTAAAATTAAATCAATAGATGGGAAAATTTTTTTGTCAAGTAAGATATTTGTGAATTATTTTCAGTACCTATCTTAAAAAGATTTATATAAGATTTTAGATTTTGATGAAGCCTAGAACATATAACCGAAACAATTGAGCTTGATTATCTGTTGCGTCTCTCTTGCTGTGTCTTTCATGAAACAAGAGAGAGGTCGTTCACTTACGAATAATAACTGACGTTTTTCTAACTCTAAAAACATTTGTAACTTTATTGAATTCACCGATTTAAAATGTAGACAGAGATCTACTAAACGCATCTGAGAGATTAAAACATGTTTTCCTTACCGTAAAAAAATCTAATGAATTTGCATTGTTGCATAATTATAATAATGTTGTTGGTTTCCAATATTAAATGATGCGTCACCTTATCATAATGGTTGCAATTCGGACGTTTGGACCTGACTTGCGGTTGTACACGTAAACATATTGGCTTTTTTCATATAGTCACTTTTTCAAATAGCAAATCCTGTACTCATTCAAATGAAATGCGAAACAATTTCTTTAATCCAAACTCAGTGACCAATATCGAATAACTGCACTAGAACTATATATTTCTAGAATAACCCTCTCTAAAAAACAACAACAGAAATTCGATGTAAGATGAAGCAACATTTATATTGAAATTTCATTAACTAATTCTAGTAGTGGAAACAATATGAAAAGATATTTTTGAAAATTTATATCTTTTACTTTTGACACCATATAGTTTCTTCGTTACATTCGTGTCACGTTTTGCAGAGGGAAATAGTTGTTGAATTATTAATCAACTACGTACATAACCGTGGTCAAATTAATATTCATCACTACCTCAAAAAGGGGTATACATCTGTCACCTCAAATTTCCTAGTTTGTATTTTAACAAATAATTTACCCGTTGCAGTGTAAATTAATCAAATTAGTTGGAAACAATAAAGTGTATATTGAAGAATTGTTTCTGCAAGACCATAGATAAAAAAGGATGTAGAATTCGAAGAAACGTCTTGAAAACACATGGTTTTAAATATATTTTTCTCTTATATTTAATTCCTTTTCTCAATACTCCTTTAAATTTTGTCTAAAGTTTAATCGTTCTGTGCATATTCTATTCATGTCAGTTTTCAACCGCAAATTTTTGTGGTAAAAAATTAAAAGGTTTTGAGTTTAGATTTGTTAGTCCTTTTAACTTATAGCAAGTCAAAACATATTTTGAGAGATACTACACGACTATCTTCATAAGGCTGTTACGATGACAACCACACTTTACGGTGAATCTCTTCATTTTGTGAAAACATTAACAATTTCAGTATACATATCAACTTCACGCCAATTTATTTTACTACCATCATTTATTTGCACGAATTAGCAAATATGTTTGAATGTGCGATCTCGAAAATTTCAAAATCAATATTTTCAAAGTATGTTTAAAACCAAAATGACTGTTGTTCAAAGGGAGGAGTTCAATAATCTAAAATTACTTAGCAATGAACAAGGAGGAATGCGTAGGTTTCCTGAGTATTTAAAAATAGGCACACTGTGGCAAGTTTCGCCAACGCTTTTATTAATTATCGGCTACTAATAGTTTTGGACAAAGACAAACGGAAAGAAAAGAAATACTAACGAGAATACTTGTGAAATTCTGTTCCAAAGAATCATTTCAGCACATTCACGTTTCGATAGTCATACGTAATAGTTAATTGACTACGCGTTTGCGGTTGATTAATTGGAATTAGTTAATTCGTGTTTTTTGCATAAAAGGGCAACGAATATTCGATTCCATTCAGTACTGTTTGTGACAGATAGTGGAAGAAACAAAAAGAGGTAAGGTTCACTATTTCAACGCACATATGCTTTTACAAAAACATTTTAAGGAATTTACAGTTAACTGGATTATGCAACAAGTCTTTATGTAAATAAACATATTTCTATATTTATTTTCCCTTTAGATCTCCATCATGAAAACAACCATCGCGTTATGTTTATTGGTAACGTATGTCGTAGCTTATGTTGATCATGGAACTAAAAGGCACTGTGCGTTACCGTAGTCGTTATTAATGATCATTCTTTTCTAAGAAAAGTTTTATTTTCAGCATTCTTGTTTTCAATTAAAAACATTAAAAGGAAGTGTTTTACATTAAGTAAAATAATCTTATTTTCCTTCATTCTCAGAAAATATTTTAAAAAGTATTGAATAAATACAAAAAGGATCGTTTAGCACATTTTTCTCTCTAGGTGATATCGGTAATGAACCATGTGGGAGGGGATGCTTTAACCCAGACAATCAGATTTGTTGTCGTGGCACTCCACGAAACAAATGGGTATATCGTGTATGTGGACACCATTGCTACGATAAAAATCGATATTTATGTTGCAACGGCTCCTTGAAATCCAAATGGACATACGCACGTTGCGGACACACCTGCCGAAGTCTAACGCATGAAATCTGTTGCAACGGTACACCAAAACCCATTTCAATATACGGACGCTGTGGAGTGAGTGGTTGTCATTTGTGGGCCTCTCAAACATGCTGCAGTGGAGTTGCCAGAAGTGCTAAGATTTGGGATACATGTGGACAAAGTTGTCGCAATAAGGGAACAGAGTACTGCTGCAATGGGTTTGTAAAACCGAAATCCAAGTATTCTATTTGCGGCGGAAAATGTATTGATAAACATGCAAACCATTGTAAACACGGGAAACCATATCCCATTGTGTATTATTAATACTTAAACGCTACGTTTTGTATCATTATTCACTTTGGAGAATAGCAATTAGCATCTTTCATTGAGCTTTTGTTGTTCTTTTTTTATTGACCCTCGCAGTCCTTCGTATTCTTTTAAACCACAGCAAACAGGGTTGGACACAAATAAGACCAGAACAGTGTCACTTTCATATAAATGTCTAATAATCCTGTGAAAACCTTTTCATTTTTTTATCTATTTAACAGGAAAACTGTTGAAGCAATCTGTTGAAATAATAAATTCACTCATAAAAAGTACTCTATATACAAATTATCGATTTCCTATCATCTTCATTATCATTTTCACTCTCTTTTCAAACAAAAATTAAAATTGAAAACAGTTTTGTTTCAGAAGGTGGGACAATCAGAAGTATGACGGGACAAATTCTTTTCATTTCAATTAATCCTTGTGAATATTGCTTATCCAAGAAAAGGGGAAAAGTTCAATTTTCACGGATTTCTATACAATCATCTACTATATACAAATTGGATATCAATATTGCGTTATCCCTTAACGTATCATATATGTATATATACAAATATATACAAATTAAAAATTAATTTAAATAAGTTTATCGATTCCTCTTTCTGGGGTTGGCGTTAGGAAGGGCATCAAGTCGTAAAAACATCTGCACCAATAAACCATCAGATGATTAAACCTTCATAATTGGAGAAAATCATCTTTAGAAACCGTCCAACCCATGCAAGCATGGAAAAGCGACGTTAAAAAAACGATGATTATGATGATTAAATTACCATATCAAAAGTAGATCCGCGATTAAAAACAAACTGAAGGTCCTGGATAAAATTGTAATCGAACGAGTACACCGTATTGCGACAAAAACAATCAACTGGAAGAAACCCTAAACAATTTTCTGAAAGTCTTTATAAAACAAATACGGAATGGCGATTTTACGTGACAGAAACAAACTGAAAACCACACACATATATATATATACACATTATTTAATGAAGAAACCACTAAATTAAGAAAGGAGACTTTTCCACTGATAATGGAACGTAGAGATAGAGGATGGTTTGAAAAAGTCGTCTACGATCAATTAACTATAAGAGAAAGTCCCAAATGGAATAACGCCAAGATGTAATCTTTCTTTAATAGTATATATAGAATTTCATAATAAAATGTACAAAAGCATTTACAAAGTATATAATACAATATGGCGTATGTAGTATATACTTGTATAAAGGATAAAGTAAAAAATTGTGTATGTCTCTTGTGAAAAATAAATTTCAAATTTTAAAATTCTTTGGCGCCAACGACAATAAAAGCAAAAATTCTGATTTTGAAGAACTTTGAGCACTATCATTAAAAATCTAATTTTGATTATCCCAATAAAAATGGTGCTGAACTTAACATCAATTACACAAACCTATTTTACAATTTTCCACGTCAAAAAAAATCATAAAAGAGTGAACAAGTTTCGCTTGATAGGTCGCACTAATAAACATAAGTGAAAAAGTAAATACCTAACAAAATTTACAGAGAAGGAATTGCGCTTGGGTTGACAGTTGAGACTAGGTTTTTCTAATCAATGTATCAGGTGTCATTTATTTTTAATTCAAAGGAATTGGCGGTCGTGTCGAAAATAGTCAAGGAATCTTTAGAAAATGAAGTGAAACAAAATTGAACGGAAGGAAGTCGTTTGAATATTGAGATTTTTTATTGCTTTTAATATTTTTGTAAATTCCTGTCCTTAATTGACGAGCTGTCTCGCCAATATAGCTGGAATCACATCCAGCAGATGTTAATTTGTAGCCAAGCATTGACTTCATATTGTTAAACGATGAGGTCTTTATGGGAGAAGTATTGTTTAATTTTCAAGAACGTACATATTAGTTCTCCGTTAGTATTTTCTTTACATAGGCATTGTAATTAGGTTTTGAATTTTGTTTGATGTTTGTTGAGAGTATTTGCTAACGTATGGTAGTTTTAAACAAATATTTCCAGACTTTTGAGTCGGGTCAGTCTTTGAGTATATTGGATTAAGATATTTTATAATGTTGCTAGTAATTAGAGATTGAGGATAAGTGTTAAGAGTTAATAGGCTAGTTAGATTTTAAATGTCTTTGCCGAACCCCAGCCAAGTATTATTTGAATCCTGCCAATTACATATTTCGTAAAATTGATTTTGTAACAATGTATGTATAAAAGTTTAAAAGAAGGCGTAAACGTTGGTTTAAGATAGGTGTTTTATATCATTTTGTAATGTTAATGTTAGTGATGTGCGTGTCTAGAAAACAATTAAGAGTTAAGACAGTCATTTGCTTTTCATTAATGTAAAAAACGGCAAATATGTCGTCTAAATATCGGCGATACAAGACTGTAGTTTTTTAACGATAACTCCTTTTTAATTCCTTTTTAAGTATTGACAAGGACTGGGGGCTAAAGTTTGCCCATTGCAACTTTCTATTTCGTTGCAGCTGTCTTCATTAAGAAAAAATGTGATTTGCTCTTTGCAATTTGAAATAGTTTTATTAAATCCCATTGATTTACTTTTCTGTTAGATTTTAAAATTAAATCAATAGGTGGAAAAATCTTTTTGTCAAGTAAGATATTTGTCAAATATTTTCTGTATATATCTTAAAAAGAGTTATATAAGATTTTTAGATTTTGATGATGCCTAGAACATATAACCGAAACATGGTAACAAAATTAAAACTTTGTATTATAAATACAAAACCGAACAATGGTAACGGTGCTGTAGTTATAGACAACAATGGCAATATTGAAGCAATTTAAATATTATAATCCTGGATTTACGATATGCGAAAATTGCACAAAATGTTTGACAATGATCTATATTTCCTTTTACGATATGATCTGTAAAAAAAGACACGTTTTAATTTTCATCGTGTGTGCCATTTCAGCTTTTAGTTTGCTGTGATCATTTTATATTCAACACTCTGTACACCATTTTTGTAACATTTGTTTCATTTCCAATGTTTCTTCCTTTCTTTAGAATTTTGTATAGCTCCTGATTAGAATATCAACCAAGGAATAATAATGGTTGACATATTGGTTGGGAAAAAGCCGAGTAGAAACAAACAAGGATTACATTATAACATCAATTGAGTTTGATTATCTGTTGCGTCTCTCTTGCTGTGTCTTTCATGAAACAAAAGAGAGGTCGTTCACTTACGGATAATAACCGACGTTTTTCTAACTATAAAAACATTTGTAACTTTATTGGATTCACTGATTGAAAATGTAGACAGAGATCTACAAAACACATCTGAGAAATTAAAACACGTTTTCCTTACCGTCAAAAATCTAATGAATTTGCATTGTTGCATAATTATAATAATGTTGTTGGTTTCCAATATTAAATGACGCGTCACCTTATCATAATAGTTGCAATTCGGACCTCATTTGTGGTTGTACACGTAAACATATTGGCTTTTCAAATAGTCACATTTTCAAATAGCAAATCCTGTGCTTATTCAAATGAAATTCGAAACAATTTCTTTAATCCAAACTCGGTGATCAATATCGGATAACGGCACTAAATCTATATTTCGCTAGAATAACTCTCTTTAAAAAACAATAACAAAATTTTTAAATAACTGAACATACTAAAAATTTAAATATGATAAACACAGCATAAAAAAACTCGATGTAAGATGAAGCAATATATATGTATATTGAAATTTCATTTAACTAATTCTAGTAGTGGAAACAATATAAAAAATATTTTTGAAAATTTTTATCTTGTACTTTTGATACCATATAGTTTCTTCGTTACATTTGTGTCATGTTTTGCAGAAGGAAACAGTTGTTGAATTATTAACCAGCTACCTACATAATCCGTGTTAAAATTACATTCATCACTACCTCCAAAAAGGGGTATACATCTGTCACCTCAAACTTCATAGTTTGTATTTTAACAATTAATCTACCCGTTGCAGTGAAATTATGCCCTTGTAAATCAAATCAGTCGATTTACAAAAGTGTCAGTCAAAAGTGTAAATATTTAAGAATTGTTTCGGCAAAATCTTAGATAAAAAAAAATGTAGAAATCGAAAAAACGTCTTGAAAAACACATGGTGTTAAATATATTTTTCTTTTATGTTTGACTCCATTTCTCAATACTCTTTTTAATTTTGTCTAAAGTTTAATCGCACTGTTTATATTCTATTTATGTCGGTTTTCAACCGCAAATTTTTGTGGTAAAAAATTAAAAGGTTTTGAGTTTAGATTTGTTAGTCCTTTTAACTTATAGCAAGTCAAAACATAATTTGAGAATTACTACACGACTATCTTCATAAGGCTGTTACGATGACAACCACACTTTACGGTGAATCTCTTCATTTTGTAAAAACATTAACAATTTCAGTATACATATCAACTTCATGCCAATTTATTTTACTACCATCATTTATTTGCACGAATGAATTAGCAAATATGTTTGAATGTGCGATCTTGAAAATTTCAAAATCAATATTTTCAAGGTATGTTTAAAACCAAAATGACTGTTGTTCAAAGGAAGGAGTTCAAAAATCTAAAATTACTTAGCAATGAACAAGGAGGAATGCGTAAGTTTCCTGAGCATTTAAAAATAGGCACACTGTGGCAAGTTTCGCCAACGCTTTTATTAATTATCGGCTACTAATAGTTTTGGACAAAGAAAAACGGAAAGAAAACAAATACTAACGAGAATACTTGTGAAATTCTGTTCCAAAGAATGATTTCAGCACATTCATGTTTCGATAGTCATACGTAATAGTTAATTGACTACGCGTTTGCGGTTGATTAATTGGAAATAGTTAATTAGTGTTTTTTGCATAAAAGGGCAACGAATATTCGATTCCATTTAGTACCGTTTGTGACAGATAGTGGAAGAAACAAAAAGAGGTAAGGTTCACTATTTCAACGCACATATGCTTTTACAAAAACATTTTAAGGTATTTACAGTTTAAACTGGAATATGCAACAAATCTTTATGTAAATAAACATATTTCTATATTTATTTTATTTTCCCTTTAGATCTCCATCATGAAAACAATCATCGCGTTATGTTTATTGGTAACGTATGTCGTAGCTTATGTTGATCATGGAACTAAAAGGCACTGTGCGTTACCGTAGTCGTTATTAATGATCATTCTTTTCTAAGAAAAGTTTTGTTTTCAGCATTCTTGTTTTCAATTAAAAACATTAAAAGGAAGTGTTTTACATTAAGTAAAATAATCTTATTTTCCTTCATTCTCAGAAAATATTTTAAAAAGTATTGAATAAATACAAAAAGGATCGTTTAGCACATTTTTCTCTCTAGGTGATATCGGTAATGAACCATGTGGGAGGGGATGCTTTAACCCAGACAATCAGATTTGTTGTCGTGGCACTCCACGAAACAAATGGGTATATCGTGTATGTGGACACCATTGCTACGATAAAAATCGATATTTATGTTGCAACGGCTCTTTGAAATCCAAATGGACATACGCACGTTGCGGACACACCTGCCGAAGTCTAACGCATGAAATCTGTTGCAACGGTACACCAAAACCCATTTCAATATACGGACGCTGTGGAGCGAGTGGTTGTCATTTGTGGGCCTCTCAAACATGCTGCAGTGGAGTTGCCAGAAGTGCTAAGATTTGGGATACATGTGGACAAAGTTGTCGCAATAAGGGAACAGAGTACTGCTGCAATGGGTTTGTAAAACCGAAATCCAAGTATTCTATTTGCGGCGGAAAATGTATTGATAAACATGCAAACCATTGTAAACACGGGAAACCATATCCCATTGTGTATTATTAATACTTAAACGCTACGTTTTGTATCATTATTCACTTTGGAGAATAACAATTAGCATCTTTCATTGAGCTTTTGTTGTTCTGTTTTTATTGACCATCACAGTACTTCGTATTCTTTTAAACCACAGCAAACAGGGTTGGACACAAATAAGACCAGAACAGTGTCACTTTCATATAAATGTCTAATAATCCTGTGAAAACCTTTTCATTTTTTTATCTATTTAACAGGAAAACTGTTGAAGCAATCTGTTGAAATAATAAATTCATTCATAAAAAGTACTCTATATACAAATTATCGATTTCCTATCATCTTCATTATCATTTTTTTTCAAACAAAAATCAAATTCAAACTTGAAAACACTTTTTTTAGAAAATTGGACAATCGTCATGGAACAACATTTCAATTAGTTATTGTGAATATTGTTTAAGAAAGTGGGAAAGTGAAAGAAGTGCAGCATAATATTGAAAAGGCAACATAAATGAAATAAATATGTATATATATACGTATAAAAATTACTTTGTAAATACAAGCTAAGTATATCGTTTAATGCATCCTGTCAAAAGTGGATCCGTGATTATAAATGCTACCTGAAGGTTCATGATAAAATCAAAACTAGTACACCGAATTTATTTTTTTTAACAGAAAAGTACCCCTGTTTCTTTATTCGTTCATTTGTTGCAAAGGAATTTTGTAACTTATGGTTTCTGTAGGATGGTGCAAATGGGTTTGAATACTTTCACGTCAAACAATAATCCAGATTGTCCCTTCTACCAGAAGCCCGTATGCTTAAATCCAGCCTGGCTTCTTCCAATGTGTTCGAATTTCTTGGGAGCTTTTCACCGCTTAGCTGTTGTAATGGTGGCTCAATTTGAACATCCTTTGAAATTTTTGTAGGCAACTTTCCGACAAGATCGCGTAGTTTATTGTGCCTTTAATGAATATATCCTCCTTTTTGGCAAGACATTGGATGCTCTTGTTTCTTACATACACCAACAGATAGCATGAACCGCAGATGCCGCCGGTATATCATGCGGATTGCATCATGAAATTCACGTTTGTGAAGAACTAAGCATTCGGATTTCAATAGAAGCGATATCAGCCATGAAGAAGCACCGTTCATACAAAATAAATCATTTGCCTTGCGTTGATCAGATGTCATATCTTCGCGTAGCAATTAAAATTGATCTTCGTAGGTCTTTGTTCTTTTTTTGGCAATTTCGTTCTTCGTATTCTTCGTCTCATTGTTGTCCAGTACTAAATCAAATATTTGTTGCTTGATGTTTGTCGATAATTGATGCGTACTTAACTCTCTTTGAAAAATCATGCTCTTTACTCGCTATTTCCGAAGAAAAGTGTATCCCAAGTCCTCCAAAACGTACTGAAATACGAAGAAAGAGAAGAGAAAGACTGACTAATGAGTTTTCTTTTATTTTCCGAACAATGGTAGCTTTCCGTTATTGCTGGTAAAAACTGATGAAATCGTCAAGTGGTTTCAATGAAGTTCAAAAGTCAGGAATTCTTCTAGTAAAGTAAGTTATCTTAGGAAAACCACATACAAAACCAGCACACGCCGCATGCGGTCTGAACGTGCTATAGTACTCAGCATTTTTAAATGTTCAACCATACATTTACTAATTTGTCTGCGTAATTTGACTTTTTAATGGCAATCCCAACATATGTGCCCTAGCTTTTCCGTCCTGATGTTCTTATGTTAATCTGAGTCAAAGATATCAAATGCAAGCTTACAACGCTCCTCATTCGCTTACAACCATGTCTTTGAGGCATCATCTCAAGTAATGCACCTGCGCAAACAAAATCATCTGCATAAGCTACATTTTTTTTATCTCTTTAGCTGAGTTTAGTAATGGTAGTAGTGGGATAACTCCAACTGCATAAATAGGCATTGTAAGTTAATGTCTTACATATGTTTAAATACCGCGAAAGCACCTTAGCAATGAATTTTAGAAAAACCTCTAAATACTCACTTTAATCGCATAATCTTTCTAAATAACACGTTTACTTTAAGTAAACTTTTAAATAACTTAATAAGCTATAAAACTTAAAACCCAAAAATGTGGACAATTTTTGTGCGGAATGAGAGAGAAAACGAAAATGAGCAGTACAGGATATCGACAATTGTTATGTCGGATTATTTTTGTAAATTGCTACACAATTTATGAGCAAAATTATTTAAATAAATAGCAATTTACTTTTGTTTAGTATGAGAATTTATCAATAGGTTGCGTGAATATCTGTAACTTGACTGGCTAATCACGAGATAATATATATCATATTTTGGAGTGCAAAACTCAATATTTGTTCTTGATTGGCTAAAAAGGAGTGCAAAATTCAATATTTTTTCCGATTGGTTAAAGCAACTATTCCCGGGATTCTTAATGGTTAAAAACAGGGTGCAAAATATGACACGTGCGAATGTTAGAATAATGTAATCGTAAAATCATTGAGTTGTGACGACGTTCATGTTCACGCTCTCAAAGCGTGTTATATAAGATATCATATAGACCTATTGATAAAGTAGTTATCGCGAAATACTCGAAAAATATAGCATACTCGTCTAAAGGCTCGTAAAATATTTTGAAACACATAAAAAACTCAAAAAAATATTCGCCATATTTTTCTCGTATCTCGCGATAACTACTACTTATAGACATGAAAGGGTCTTATTTTATGGTTTACAATGCCGTCGAAAATAAAGTTTGACCCAAACCGAAAGCTCAAGGAAAGATGCTACTCTGCAGAACGAATAATGATACAAAAGGTAGGGTTTACATTTTGCCCACAAGGCGATATGGTTTTCCGTGTTTACAATGGTTTGCATATTTATCCATACATTTTCCGCCGCAAATAGAATACTTGGACTTCGGTTTTATAAACCCATTGCAGCAGTACTCGGTTTCCTTTTTGCGGCAACTCTTTCCGCATGTATCCCATATCTTAGCACTTTTGGCAACTCCACTGCAGCATATTTGAGTGGCCCACAAATAACAACTATTCACTCCACAGCGTCCGAACTTTGAAATGTGTTCTCCTTTTCCTTTGCAACAGATTTCACGGCTTAAACTTCGACAGGTCTTTCCACAAGGTTCGTGCGTCGATCTGGATTTCACGGAGCCGGCGCAACACAAATATCGATTTTTATCATAGCAATGGTTTCCACATGTGCGATATACCCATTTGTTTTTAGCGACACCACGGCAACAAATTTCATTGTACGGGTTATAGCATCCATAACTGCATGGTTTGTAACCGTAACCACCTAGAACCAGATTTATGTTAAACGATCGTTTTGGTAATTATTCAATATTTTTCTAACATTATGTTCAAGTGAAGTGGAGAAAAATAATATTACTGAATGTACAAAGCTTTTAACAATTTTGTTTAGTGACAGGGTCCTTTGAAAAAACTTCCTCAGGTTTGAAAAAATTAGGTTATCAAGGAATTAATTAAAATGTATAAACGATTAAGGTAACGTACAGTGCTTTTTGATTTGATGATCATGTAGCTTTTTCTTGCTTGAACACTCAACGATCAGGACATATGTCACAAATAAAGTTAACGCAATGAATGCCTTCATGGTGGAAATCTAAAGATATAAACAATGATATATATCTGACTGAAACATTATATAGATGAGTTTAGCATATTTAATATGTCAGGTAGAGACTAAATTGAGAATGCGCTTAACATAAAACGCTAACGATCACATCTCCAATAGTGACTCTTACCTCTCTTAGTTTCGTTCTTTATCTGTTGCAAACAGCTCTCTATGGATGGGATGGAATGCATTTTGCCCCTTTTATGCAAAGAAACCTCAATCCTTTCAAACCAATCAACCACAAACGCGTGGTCTATTAACTATTAAGAATGACTATAGAGACGTACATGTGCTGCAATGATTATTTTGAAGGGAATTAGAGAGGTAATTTAAATGGCGTTCTTGTTAATTTTGGTTTTGTTTCCGTTTGTCTTCGTCCAAAACTATTAGCAGCCTGTATTGATATTAGATCGCGGGCAAAACTTGCCACAATGTGTCTATTTTTAAAGGCTTAGGAAATTTACGCCTTGCTTCACCATTGCAACGTTGCGTTGTTTCATTTGTAAACAATATTAGATTCAGACTCTTTTCCAGAACCCCTCCCAGTTGTTTTCCGTTGAAAGATGCAATATATCAGATCTATAAATGCTCAAAACTACTTTGGAGGAAGAAATTGTTGCGGGAAGAAAAAGTTGCGAAAGTTGCAATTAAATTAAACATTAAATGTTTTGAGACAGGACATTCTAAAAAGTCGCGTACATTAAATGTTGCGAGACAGGACATTCATAAAAAGTTGCGTACATAAAATGTTGCGAGTGAAGTTGAACTTACGATAATTTTTCTTGTCGTTCCAAGCAACTTAGCGTTTGAACAATCAATTTATTCCAAAATTAATACAGCCTACTACGGATTATTTGAAAAATCAGAGACAGATTTTCTTATAAGCAGTTTCTACGGACCAGACTTTAATATTTTCATACCTCAATGTACACAGAAAGGTGTAAACTTCATATAACTTTACTTATACAAAAAAGGTCCAAAAACGAAGTTCAAAACGTACGGCGAAGAGAAGCAAGCTGCCATCCGGAAATGGTTTTATGAAGTCCTCTGATAAAGGAAAAAAAAGACCAAGACATAATTATTGATTAGAATCTACGTTGAAATCTGATCGATTTTGTAAAAGATGTTTCTAGACGAATATTCTCGCACATTGCGTTTGTCGTTGTTCCAAGGAGATAACTTTTTAAAACAATATCAGACAACATTTTCATCATTAGAATTTGGCCACTTTTGTCTGAAATTGCTTTAAAAAAACGACAATTGGACCAGCCAAACTCGGGGTTATTTCTGTTTGGATGCTTTTATAAAATAGCAAGGAAAAAAGAAAAAGTTGCGGGAGAAATTGTTGCGAACACTGGAAATAATTAAAAGTTGCGAGAAGAAAAAGTTGCGAATTGTAAAAAAATTAATTGTTACGGGAAGAAAAAGTCGCGAAAGTTGCGAAAATTTGCTCGCAACATTTTCTTACCGCAACTTTTTCTTCCCATAACAACTTCTTCCTTTAAAGTATTCTATTTTCAAAAAGGTGATTCCTCGCCTGGTTCTCCTGTCAGCCAATTAAAACTGGTTGTTTTAAATGATGCCTTTTGGAGGAAAACGATAGAGCGTTTTGATTGGAGGGATAAGAACGTGCGTCACACGACTTCTCAGATTTTCACTCCTTTGACTTACGCTTAAGAATTTTACGCGATTTGCGCGTGCGCGTGCTATCTGTGAAAGGGCTTCCTTGAGATGTTTATCTCGTCACAGGTGGCAATCAAGCTCATGCGTTTGCTGATGTCCTTTAGTTTATAGGCAACAAATCGTATTCATAAAGGTGAAAAATATATCAAAAGCCCGAATATTGCAACAGGTATTTAAAAGAATCGTTTCTTTAGTCGAAAACTTAGCAAAACAGCAAACTTGTTTGTTTGTTGTTTTTAACGAGGCTTCCAGAACGCTCTTTAAGCATTATCATAAAGACCTCAACCCGGAGTCTTAGTGTATTTAATTGCTCCCGTTTGTGCTATGGTTATTTTTGATGAAATACGGCGTTGTTTATTTATAATCGCTCACTAAACAACTTTGTGATAGCATGGTCTCGAACCCAGAGCCTTTCGGTTAAGAGCCGAACGCCATTTCCATTGCGCTATCGCCGGATGAAAGCTGAATGTGTTGCGAAACGATTTCGTTGCGAAAAAGACAATTCACAAAACTTGTGAATTTCCAGATTGGTTTTAAATTTAAGTTGTTTTAATGATTCCGTTGTTTATATGAAAAACTTGCAACAAAAGCGTTTTATGCTGATAAATGTTTGTATATAACTAGGTCAGATGGTCATTCGAACTTCTTAAAAAATGTGTTTGTGTAAATTGGCACCTTTTGTGATTATCTTCTTTGAGTTTCCAATTTACAAAGGCAAATGTTTCTATTTTACGACTTTATTAAACAAACAATGCTCAGACAGTTGTTAATGAGTCACTTTGACTTTCGTTCAAAGACGTCAAGAAAATCATGCCATCCCGCCTTTGTGTGTTTGTAATGGCTACAGTTAGCAATGCAGTTGATAAGAAAACAAAACATTCACTGATATTCAAACATGACCAAAAATATATTTACATGACTAAAGATCATTTAAAATCCATCATATTTCAACAACTCAACGGAAATTTGCAGTTCGCTATTATTTCTGCTGTTGGAAAGCAACTTATTTGTAGAGTGGTAGTCTAGCTAGTTCTAATAATAGCTAGAGATTTCAAATACACAATGACGGACTGGCACAGTCATTCTTTATCATGGAACTAAGTGCAACAATTTGCATGTGGGTTTATATTTGCAAGGCCGTAAATGGGACAAAATAAATAAGGGGCTTATAAATAGGAATGGCTAGGGTAAATAGTGACTAAGGAGGCCGCACCATGGTTGGGTCCGAGAGGCCAGAAAATTTTGAAAATATAAAATCCCCAGATTGACTAAAAAGCTACTCAAATTCTGAAAATTCTTAAAGGTATTACTGCACAAAATACAAGTTGATCTGTAGTTGTAGATCCTGTTACTGTTACTATGACAATGGAAAATATTGTCTAGCTACTTTTCTTGCATGACCTTCTGATGCAATATGTTTGATTAACCACTAAATTGGAAGGAAATCTGATGGTTTATTTTATTTGGATGAAACTTTTTTGGGGGTTGAAAGAAAGGTAAAACTTCTATTAAATCTTCACATTACCCATTAGATCTTTACATTACCCATTAAATCTTTACTTTACCCGTTAAATCTTCACATTATCCATTAAATTTTCACATTACCCATTAAATCTTCACATTACCCACTAAATCTTCACTTTACGGATGAGATCTAAGTTTGAGTGTAGTGGCAAAAATTGAATGTTGCTTAAAAAAAGACAAGTGCAAGAAGGCTCTTATTTGACATTATGAAACCGCATGCCAAATTTAGAAGTGCTCTGTAGAAAACTGTATTTGGGTTTTCCGGTATTAGCGTTCAGTAATATTAATAGCCTCATCTTCATTATTTTATAATAAAAATGCTCTGAAATATGGTTAACTGGACTGGGTACACAATTTGGAGGACCAAATGAAAATATGACCGTGATATCATTTACACACGTTTACTTTTCTAATTGTCACATTATGCACAGAAAGGTGGCCATCTTGGCAAATTTCAGATTAATATAAATTTCGTTCTTTGGTCATTCTAGTACTGGCGGGTTTTACAAAACACGTCTTTATTGCCATCCATACCTTTACATTCACAATGACCTGGTTTCCACCGCCAAAGTAGTTTATTGGTGGGTGTCTGGTTTCCACCGTCAAACTAGTTTATTCGTGGGTGTCTCGTTTCCACCATCAAACTAGTTTATTGGTGGGTCACCGTCAGAGTAGTTTATTGGTGGATCACCGTCAAAGTAGTTTATTGGTGGGTGTCTGGTTTCCAACGCTAAAGCAGTTTATTGGTGGGTGGCTGGTTTCCACCGTCAAAGCAGTTTATTAGTGGGTGGCTGGTTTCCACCGTCAAAGCAGTTTATTAGTGGGTGTCTAGTGTTGTCAGTGGTCTAACAATAACATTTTCGCATTTTCGTATGCTTTTTAAGGTTGTACTAGTTGTTGAAGCGGAAGTTTATCAATATCAGTGTTTCTTTTCTTTTCGGACACATACCCCCCCCCTCCCCGGGTTACAAGCCTACTGAAAAGCGGGTTAATATAACTCGCCAGGCTCATGTGAGCCTAAAACGTCTGAGGGTATAAATACGGTCTTTGTGGTTCCTTTCTATCTAAATACAAAATTATTTACACTTTTTACATCATAAATACACATCTACACATTAATATATTAAACACGTCCCACATGTTCGTTGACAGTACAACTCCGCGAACCACTGCGTTTTACAATGTGCCGTGTAACGTTCGCACCAATTTATGGTATCTTTACAAGGCGCTGAAGTTTGAAGAGTTAATTATACAGTTGATATAATATATATTTTTGTCGTATTAAGAGAGAAGTCTACAACAATTCTAATGATGGTAAAAGGCAAAAACGAGATTATCTATGCCATGTTTGTTAGCCTCGGAAATCCACGAAAGATTTTAAACACCATCAAATAAAATTTCGTGCAGATTAAGATGTTTCTATGTTGCAAGTGCATTAAAAAGTAGAAATATTTCCAAGAGATCTTTATCAAGGAATTTTAAACGTCATTTCTTAAACAAAAGAAATCTATAGACTGGTAACTAATTGTATCTACTTTTTCGTGTTTATGTAACAAAGAAACATTTTAATATGCACGAATTGACTTTCTACTAACGGAGATATCCCATCTATTTTCGTATTATTATATTATAATTTTATTGATTATTATAAATTTTTGTAATATTTCAAGATAAACCTGGCTTTTAAAAATTATTTTAAGTTTTTGAAATAACCTTTTACCTTTTCCAATCGTGTTACGCCTTCTATGACATTTATAATAGTGATGAATTTTCTTGACATCCAATTGGCTCATCCCCCTCTCGTTCCCAAGCCTCTCAAACGGTCTCTCTTTTGATTGGATGGTATCGCCTCCGTTCTTTGAAAAGTCTTTGTTAGAGTAATGCGTCACTGAGTTGTAATCGTAGGGGAAGTTCATTGAGTCGATGATCCCATGCTCGTAAGCGTTGTAGTTCTTCATGGCGTCTGAAGTAAAAATGAATTTAGCACACAAAACAGTTTCCTAACGACGGTAACAAACAAGATTACGTCATGAAATAATTGTTAATTCAATCAAAAACAAGGTTTAATGGAATTTTTAAATCACCAAATCGAAGAACTCTTAACTGAATAGGCTTATGTTCTATGGTTACAGGGAAATCGCGAATAGTTTGTGCTTAACTTAACTGAACAAAAGCTTAAAAAATACGTGTTTAGCAAGCTATATCTATATATATATATATGTATATATCTTTGGTACTTTTTTATTTATGTTATATGCATAATAGTATGTATTTTATTTTATAACGTTTGTTGTAAATTGCTGAGTAGGAAAATATATGAAATGAATGAATGAACTCAAACAAAAAACATGGGCTATTTACTTTTTTTCGCCATTTAAATTTGTTTTAATTTAATTCCTGCAAGTAAACATAAACATTGTGAATTCCGCAAGGATTTACTTAGTTAATTATGTCATCATTATTACCACTTACAATAAAATTAATTTAGCCGTTAATTATATCAACATAATTACCAATTACAAAAGGAATAATTTACCCGTTAATTATGTCAACAGAAATTGCAGAAAGTGATGTTATTTGTAAGTATTTATGTAAGTTACTCATGTTGTAGTAAAAAACACTGGATAAGAAAATTGAATTTGACTTTTCCAACAGTTTAAAACATAGTATAATGATAATATTAAAAACCTATTTGTATGTTCCACCACAATATCTTCACGTACAAGTCCCGATCCAATCTCGTCTGCTCGTGGTACATTCCAAGAACATGTAGTATTTCATGCACCGCCGTATTTTTTAACTCGCAACCTACTCCAATCGATACGAACTGGCGTCCACCATGTCGACCAATATTTGAAAAGCACCTAGTGGTGTAAAGCCGTAAAGAATTTCGTAATAAACGTTGTATCAAGGAGAATTTTTCCGGGATATATATTTCGTAATCTTAAGTCTACAGCTTAGGGAAATTAGGGGAATTCCCCCCCATGTTTCGTAATCTTTAATATTTACAGCTAAATGATAACGAAAAAAACCTAAGAGAGTGAATTGATCTTAAGATTCCATTTCTGTTTCAACGTACCCGATATCGTTGACGAATTCAACGAAGTCTTCTTCCTTTTTTCTTGGCGTAAATCGCACGCATGTAAAACGTTCTATTTCCGTGATGGCCGCCGATATCACTACGCGTGCCAGAGGACCTAAAAACCAAAAAGAAAATTCCAATCTCTCTTCCGGTAAATTATTTCCCTTTAGAGTATTCTGTTCTGTTAAATACATATAATTTATAAGCAATTCATCGAGAAAGGAAATCAGCAAAATTATTCAACTTCATCAATTTCTTTTGTTCGTGCTTATTTCGATAACTACTCGTATACAACGTCCATACTCTTTCAATTTTTATAAACAGAAACAAACTTTCTTTCAAAAAAACAATAAAGTTAGGTCATAGGTCCAGAAATTATTTTAAGTCGGACCTAATTCTGTCGACACCACATACGGTACCACACCCCATTTCCATCTCATCTCGTCCGCTCTTACATCCAAAAGGCTTCTTTTACTACGACCACCCTGCATGAACGGTTGTTGACGCATTCGTATAAGTTTACTATCCAATATGATGTCTCCCTCAATCAGACCTGTAAGCAAACGACAAGCTCTATGCATTGCGTTATATATACACTATAATTATATATCGTATATATTTTATTATAATTATTGATCAAAATAATTAACTGAATTACCTTCATAAGTATTTTCAAGTATTAATTCCTCGTTTATTAGAGAATTCCTCGATGTACCGTATTCTTTAATCATGGCCAAACGAGAGTAAAGACGCTGGTATTTGTTTACAATTATATGTCACTTACTTGGGTTTATTAATCTTCGGCATTCCATTTGTACGGTGACCGACCAAAGAAACAAAATCCATGCCCACATTTTCATTATTTTAGTTAACGACAAGACTGAAAAGATTAGAAAAATGACACAAACAGGTAAACGGTATAATATATATATATATATATATTATAATTATTACATTATATCAATAATAATATTTGCCAATATTAATATTATTTAGTATTATGTTTTAGTTATAACTTGTTTTAGTGGTAATTCTCGAATGAATTTAAAAACCAACACTAAACCAACCACTAACGTCCTTCGGCTGGCTTCGAAGGCTGTTATACCCTGAACAGCTTCCCTTTAGCAAATATTTGGCATATGAAAGGTTTATTTGTTGTGGAAGTCGATTTGCAATGTGACGCACGCTGATTCTAGCTTACTTTCGACTGTGATTTTGTCTTGTAATGAAACCGCGCAATTTTACTCAATCTGGAACTTTCGTTTTCTTCGGAGTGTTACCAAAACGAAATCATGCGAAATCAAATGATGGAAATTGCGACAACAACTGAGATTTACCGCTTTAAATTTGACTCTGATATTCTCTGACATCTTGCCCAAAGTGGATTGGTAAATATCCGAAATGACTAAAAGTATGTTAAAAAAGAAAACGACATCTCCAAATGTGCTAGTTTATTTATGGAAAGGAGACGAATGGCATACAGTGATTGATCTTTCACTTTGTATTGAGAGTGTTTTTCATTTACTTAACCCGGTCTATTCCTAAAATAGGACGTGAAACAACCCTTTGATTTATTTTCTGTAAAAATAACAATCCGTTTAAATGCGACTGCCGTTCATGCAAAGCCGTACATCACCTAAAAATCAGCGTTAAAAAGAAGTCATACTTCCAACAAAATAGAAATCTCAGTGTGGCTTAATCCATCGTTCTTCAAATGGATGTTGGTCAAAATGATGTAGAAACTATTTTCCCTGATTTCAGAGCCGCTTACGTAGGCTAAAAAAATAAGAGACTTTTTCTAATAAAAAGCGATAAAAATCACCCGATTTCAAATAAAACAACCACTCTTACTTTTTGATATACTAGCGATGATCATACCTCGTGAACAGGAATTGAAACAATAGGTAGTGGGTTTTTGCACAAACAGGTCTGAGGACTAAAAAGTGTTTTTTTAGTTACTCCTTCTCATCAACGATTAATCCACACATCTACGCCACCACAGCCTCTTTTAATTCGCAATCAGTTTTTACACTCCGTGAGTTTTTCTGAAAACAAAGCGTTTCGGCGATGAGTTTTAACCTAAGAGAGATGATATATTTGCAGTTTGGCGTCTACTAGGTTGGAGACAGGAGTAAATAATCACTGTTGAGTAATTTTTATAAACGATGTGAAGTTAGCTGTCAAGCACTCGAGATAAGCACTTGTGTAAAGTTGCAATATTGTGTGAAGAAAATTTTATTCACCAATAAAAACGGCAACAGCATGAAAGTGGTAAATTGATGAACATCCTCTCTTGAACGCACTGAATATCGTACAGTCAGTTACCCACTGAGTTAAAGCTAAAGTTGTGCCCTTCGAATCTTTTTAAGTTGTTGCAAGAACGAGCCGAATCTCTTAGGTTTGAAATTGGCAAAATAGATATTTTTTTGCCTCAAAGATTTCGTTTTTAATAGAAACGTTAACGTCAGTAATAATTAAACTTTTTCTTTAATTCATTTTAGATTTGGACGATTGAAGTAAGGGGTTTATATAAGGGAACGTATAGTTTGATATACAAAGATAATGATCGCCATTTATCGGTTCAATCATCTATAACGAATAATAATCAATCAAGTAAGGGATTTCATTCAAGTTCATATAATCCACTCAGACGACTAAGATTTCTCGACAGCATCCTCCATCAAAAACAATGATGCTGTTATTACCATACAACAGCTAGATATTACCTTCTTGCAATTGTAAATTAACTACGATTAAGTGGAATTGGTGTGGTGGTTTTCGACAAAAGGACGTTTGCTTAACACGCGCGATAGGTGAACAGTTATAATAGTTTCTTTGAGCCTACCGGTTGTTATAGATTATATTGCCTCCCTATCAAGAGACGTAAACATTTGGAGAATTAAAGCTATGCTGGCTTTCCGGTTATATATTCTATTTATTGATCGTATATTTCTATATTATTTCTATATGTATTTCTCATACATTATCTGCATAATTAATGGTTTTAGAAGTTAGAATGAACGCGAACAGGAAGGAGTGATTTATATATAAATCGGGGTTTTGCTTAGCAAACCACAGTGAGTATTTCATCTGAACATCCACCGCGGCCATGAAAGCATCTCCCGCGTGCATGAAACCATCTCTCGCGGGTATGAAAGGTCAACACAGATGCGATGATAGTAGTAACCTACAAAACGTTTGTTGAATGTAGAAAAGTCCAGTAATACTGTCGATAATAGAAAAAACTTTCTAACGAGGACGATATAGTCATCGACAATTTTTATTTTAAATAACATCATCTGTTGATAACATGAGGTAGCATGATAACGGAGGTAAAAGCGTTAGGCGTGCTTGGTCTAGTGGTCGAAAGTTTATGACCGCGTCCGATTCTCACTAGATGCAAAGAAAATTGTTTAAAATGATATTTTCCTCGTGAAAAAAGCACAGCAAAACGCAGCATCATGTTAGCACAGCAAAACGCAGTGGTTGAAGAAAATAAAATGCATTAAACTAACGATAGACCAGTTGACAGTTTTAAATGAAAATTTGTTAGTCAAGGTTGAGTTGCCAATTATTTTATGAACTTCTTTTGTTAGTTAAGGTTGAGTTGTCAATCATTTTATGAACTTCTCTTGTTAGTTAAGGTCGAATTGTCAATCATTTTATGAACTTCTTTTGTTAGTTAAGGTTAAATTGTCAATCATTTTATGAACTTCTCTTGTTAGTTAAGGTCGAATTGTCAATCATTTTATGAACTTTTTTTGTTAGTTAAGGTCGAGTTGTCAATCATTTTATGAACTTCTTTTGTTAGTTAAGGTCGAGTTGTCAATCATTTTATGAACTTCTTTTGTTAGTTAAGGTCAAGTTGTCAATCATTTTATGAACTTCTTTTGTTAGTTAAGGTCGAATTGTCAATCATTTTATGAACTTCTTTTGTTAGTTAAGGTTGAGTTGTCAATCATTTTATGAACTTCTTTTGTTAGTTAAGGTCGAGTTATCAATCATTTTATGAACTTCTCTTGTTAGTTAAGGTTGAGTTGTCAATCATTTTATGAACTTCTTTTGTTAGGAATGGCCCAAAGGGAATTGCTTCAGTTTCACATTTCTATCTCGCAAGTGGTCTATATTAGCGAGCTGAACCAGGCCAGCATCAGATTATTCATATTATCAATATTATTCATTACTAATTTTATGACAAGTCAAAATCTACATCCATCGTCTAATGATGTACGTATTTTGCAAAAACCTCAGGGCTTTACAGCAAGGCTTCTTCTAATGTGTATTAGAGGAGATTACATACAAAGACTTCCTCCAGGCGTGCCTAGTGTTTAAGCTAGCACTCTGCTGTTAGAGCGTTTGACAACAAAGCATCAACATACAGTCCAATCTACGAAGCCTACTGTTCGGCGCACCATCAAGGAATTGAACATTGTTTTTGGGGGGTATTTACAATCGTGAAGCTTTAATCCAAATTGATTTTTAAACTTTTGGCGTACGTTGTAAAGTCTCCAAGGGCGGTACAAACAATCGCCTATCGCAATAACATTGAACACAGAACAAAGCAAGTCTTATCTCTACTTTCGAGAATGTTGTTGAGTGCCAACTCGTAATTTGAATAAGCAGCTTTGTATAACACTCATGAAAATTAAACACTCTTTTCGGCTGTCGTACCTTTTGCAAGTATTGATTCGCACCGAAAATAACAAGATTTAAGCTAAGAACGTTAGTTCGTCGATCGTATACTGCTTAGCATTGATCTCCCAAGCATGCGATTTTATAAGATTGAAAAGCGGCAAACTGTCTTTGAAGCCATGTTGCTATTTGCCAATGAAAAACGTACAAATTACGTTTAGTATTACTATAATGCAAAACAAGCAAAACCAACGCATCTATTTTGTCAACGCGACATATTAGCGCCAGGAAGATAAGGTAGATAGCAAGATTACCGTGATATTGATCAGCAAATGTGCCTCATATCCAAAGTTTTTGACGAGATTTTAGTACATAAAATTAGCGTAGAGAGTTTGTCTTGTATTTACGATTCCCCCTGTGTCGGAATTTGTGTTTTAAAGAATAGAAATCACACACAAATAACTAAAATTCTAGATTGAATGTAAATTGCGGTGTTTCGTTTTTATAATTTTAGTTATCGAGTTATGGGGGTTATCGAGTTTATGTTTTGTCTAATGGCTGTTTTAAGTATATGGCTCGCTACACCTGTATTCAAATTTAAGCTAAGCTTGCATTATACGAGTGAGTTGTGATAGGAGATGGGATTCGAACCGGCTCGGTTTGGTTTTGGGTGCCGACGCAATTATATCCTGAGCTACTGCGCCTTACAGATAAATATTCGTCACATAAAAGCGTGTACTGTGTAACGGGCGAGTGCTTCTCTCTGTTAGACATACAAACCCCAAGCTTATTAAAAATGTGTTTACAAAAATACTCGAGGTCATTCGAGAAATAGGCTTAAAACAACTTAGACCCTTGAGCACAACATCTGCGTTTAATTCGATGTTTTCACTATAAACACAAAAACTAACAAGAAGTCAAATAAAGCTTGCTGTGCGAGATACGGAATCGATAAGTGGAGGCGGTTTGTTAAGCTTAGAAAAAATAAGTAACATTTTACAACCTTAGAAAGAAATGTCTGTAAAGCGGATTTCGACTGTACGAATTTATTCGCGCTAATCGACATGAAGCATGCGCTGTAAGTCAAAGTTGGCGACACTTCAACGAGATTCTTTGTGAAAAGACTTAACTCTAATACGATTAAATACTTTTGTTCTTCCAAACACGTACAGTCGAAGGCCCGCAGTATGGCATAACTTCAAAATAGTAGTAAAGATATTTTGGTTGAACAACAAACGCAATTCGCCTCACCAGCAGCACGAAATACTCCCACGTAAAGTGTTGCCTCTCCACACGCCATTAACTTCCACATTTCAAGAATATAACGCTTTTTTGTATTAACAACACATTCTAATTGCGATATTTTGAATGAGCTTGCCAATCGATTGTCACAAGCCTACACGAATGATCGTCATGCTTGATTAGCTTCTTGTTTTAAAACAGTGGAGCAGGATATTAAAAGTTTCCTATATAACTGCAACTCGCCTTTTAATCAAACGATATCCTACGGATTTATTGTTGGAGGCCGATTTAGTAAAAGGACGTCTAAGGCAAGCGTTTAATTAACTTTTCGGTTTATAATAGCCTTTTACAAGCCGGTCTCCGCCTTCAACTTGAGCATTTTTAAAGTTAAAACTATATAGTAGAGAGTTTTGGATTTTAACTTAAATACTGTACAGCTTATTAAATTATTCGTCTCAAATCTTTAGCTAATTTTGTCATCTGATTCAACAATGTCACGTTAACTTCCTTAATTACCAACTTTGCGTTATCTCTGATTCCATCAAAATTTGTTTTAATTGCAATTATAATGAATAAAGTAGTGTTTTATTACTATATAATTCCTATAAATCTTTGCCTCACGAGTGGTTGTAAAACCGTTATAAGGGATGCGGAGAATATGAAATCATTTTTGAAGAGCGGTTAAATAAGTCGGCCAATGTTAAAATCAATTTCTAGTGTTATCTGAAAAATATCCGCAAATAGATATTGTATAAACAGTGGAAAAACATATTTTGTACAACTCCTCTGGAGTATAATCGTGCTATAAACTGCATCCTAAGAAGGCTTCGGATGGAAGTTAGAATTTTAATCTCAACGGGTGCATACCCGTTTAAAACAAAAAACTCCGCATAACAAGATCTAAGAAGAACGCCATTAATTTTTGCTTACTCTGGTTTAAAATGTTTAATTCATCCCAGTAGACTAGCTGCGGTTTATCTCTTAGAGCTGTAATAAATTAAAACTGACGTTTCGTCACGATGTTAATCTCGAACGGTCTTTGTTTGCTTTGAAAAATCGCAAGAACCGTTTATTCGTGGGCAAAGTTTCAGACAAAATATTCAAGTGGTTTTCAACTGTCTACTGGAATTCTACAATTCTGCGTCCGCTAGATTTTTGACTGCTCAGAAACTACTAGAAATTTTTGTATTTAAATTTTTAAATTGCTTGATAGAGTAAAAAGAAAATTCACAATGTTTCTACTGAAAAGAATTTTGTAAAGACTAATAGGAAGGGTATGCTGCACTTCAGAGAGAAAGAATCCGTTCCTGAAGAGCGAAGATCACAAACCGATTGTGCACTCAAACAAGACAAAAATCTGCCCCACAGTCATCTTACGAACTATCTAATGAAAACATTGCAGTTAAAGCTGTTATTATATAGACTGCTTTTGATCTGATAACGTGGATTTAAAAAGATTTCTTAACTTAGAGATGTTTTACAGGAAGACATATACAGTCTTTGTAAACGGTTTAGAAAATACGCTTTACTTGGCATCGGATGTTCCTATTGCATTTACTAAAAGTGGAAGTCTGTCACAAAATGCTTCTATTATCCGACAGCTTTACTATGTGTATGAGGAGGCAATCGTTTCACAAAAAATCTGTTTTAAAAAATGGAATATCTCCTACAAGAGCATGTAGTGAAGTTTTGTACGTGTCAATGTTCCTTTCTAAAAAGGTTTTGGCTTCATATCCGCAGTAAACTATTGCCGATTTATTCCGGTCCTAATCTTAAACATCGCACACATCGCGTGCTAACATTGAGGCTGTTTTGTAGTCCAAAATTGGTTTCTAAATATTTTCCAGTCGCAAAACCTGAACAAGTAGCGTTAACTATTTCCCCTAAGATCTTTCGCTTTCTGTTTTTTTAAGGATGATTTTGAATCGCTATAGGTGTTAAAAATGGTGTCTGTGAACTCATCTTTCTATATTAAATATTGCAGCATATCCCTCGTGTAGACGCTTCTAATATATCAAATAACAGTCGCATATTTAAGTCTGCTTATAGGGTTATATAACTGGATTGCCGTCAACATTTGGATAGCCTATAAGTACTTTCTTCCGCGAATTCAGACAGAGTTTAGTTACAAATGGGAATCTTTTACACTCCGTGTATCATAAGTTTTTCTAGCTTTGTTTACTGTATTTGTATTGATTATATTGTATTTGCTCGTGCATTAACTGTCGTATGGGAAACTATTAGGGAAGGGGAAATAGAAAATTAGTTCGAGTAACGCGATTACGACTTAACGGAGTTGTCCGGATTGCACTGTATGCCATAGCAGTTAAAACCATTCGCGGACAAACCTAACGCACGCCGTAATTAAGTACAGTATAATCCCGATAACTCGAACCCCCAAGGGACCGAGTAAAATAGTTTGAGATAACGAACGTTCGAGTTATCGCGAGTTTTTATGAGAAACTATTACGTGTCCTGGTTATTCTTCATTTTAGAGAAAATCGCCTGTTAGTTAAATTGCTGTAAGAAATCTAAAACGTTTCATCGCAAAGCCCTGTTAGAGAAAATACTTATTTTTACAGCTTTAATATCTAACATTAAGCAGGAAATCCAGAGAGAGATAGACTGCAGAACAAAGAACCGTTATTTCTAATCGAGAATTCACAAGATTGAAACATAAAGGTAAGAGAGCGGGCGTTTGAAAATGCTTGATTAGATGAAAACGTAATTGGGAGATTATCAACGAAATCCTAACTACTCACCTAAAAGATGGCGCATTTAACCCAAAAAAACACTCCTGTTCTTTAAATCCTAATGTAGGATCGAACGCGTTTCAAGTCGGTTTTATAGAAGGTTTTCGCCATAGCAACAAACCATTCAAGAAATATTGAAGTCATGATTAGAAAAGCACATCATTCGCGTAAACTCTATTGACAGATCAAATTCAAACAACTGTTCAAATATTACATGGCGAATGTTAATTTATGATTTGATTGTTTGCTAAGACTACTACTAGTTTGAGAATGCCAACAGCGAAATTCGAAGTTTTTAGACACACATTTTATTTTTCTGGTGCGGTTTTATTTAACGGTCTACCAAACGAAACACGTAAGATAGACAGCTATTTAAAATTCAGGGAATGTGTAAATTTCTCATAACTTACTCTACATTATGGGGATGATCCATTATATATTTCTTGAATTTTAATTTTTAATTTTTAGATTCATTGATTCTAACTTTTAACTTTATTTTTGAACTTAGTACTTTTAATAAACTTATCTATTAATTTAACTTTTATTTTTGAATTTTAAACAGGACAGGCATTGATAGCAGTTTATTACCTGTAAATACAATTTGTAAATACTTGTATATAAATCTGAAGCTTTTTATCCTGTGTAAATATTCATGAATAATAATAATAATAATAATAATAATAATAATAATAATAATAATAATAATAATAATAATAATAATAATAATAATAATAATAATAATAATAATAATAATAATAATAATAATAATAATAATAATAATAATAATAATAATAATAATAATAATAATAATAATAATAATAATAATAATAATAATAATAATAATAATAATAATAATAATAATAATAATAATAATAATAATAATAATAATAATAATAATAATAATAATAATAATAATAATAATAATAATAATAATAATAATAATAATAATAATAATAATAATAATAATAATAATAATAATAATAATAATAATAATAATAATAATAATAATAATAATAATAATAATAATAATATACCATTTTGTTTTTTCCCTCTCAATGCCTCCTTTATTACCGTAAATTCTCTAATTTAGTGCCGCCAAAAAAAAAATTAATTGAATTTCGTTTTCTAATATTATGTAGGAAAACGTCAACCCGCACTAAATTAGAGGAAAATTGAAAATTCCATAAGACGTACCCGCACTGATAAATAGAGGGGAAAAAATTGTGCAATTTTCGAAAAAAGGCTAAATTAGAGAATTTTCGGTAGGTTTTTTCATAATTTTATTAATTTTTATTATTTTAATGAAACGGGCTTTAACGTCACAGATCATAAAAGCACCGATATTTAATGACGTTGATTATAAGTGCATGTTGAAAAGTGCGTTATCACCAAAACTTAATGTTAGCTGTGATTGCTAACCGACCCCCGTATATGTCATACCCTACCTCCCGATCATATTTGATCATTCTAGCTTTATTTTTGAGACTCCTCTATCCATCATTAACCTGGAATCACGGAGCGTATTTAACAAACTCTCTGCGAAATATATCGACGAATGCTGAGTTTGCTGTCCAGATAATGTAATGAGGGGGTCGTTAGCGTTTTAAATCATTCGTGCAGACGTGGAAAGGCGCGACCAACTTGAATTTGACCCTTTTGCTTGTAGCTATAGCAACTATCTCCTACGCCCTGATTTCTTCGCAACCATCCACTTAACACATTTACGTGCATGGCAACATCCACCCTACTTCTCAAGTGTATGAGTGGAAATCACTGATAAACAAACAAACAAATAACACTTGCATGCTTTAATTCCCGTTGTCATGGACACAAAAACATAAATGTGGAAATATTAAAATTTTATATTTATATGTTTGATATTTAAATTGTGTTATAAATATAAATTAAATAATAATAATAAATTAATATATATATATATATATATGGAAAAAAATACTTCAATAGAAGAAAAAATTGTTATAAATTTCCTTCTCTTAAAGTCTGCTTTTTACATGAGTTTTGATTGATAATCGAATTCTCACTAGAACCGTATACCGATTTGGATAATACTATACTATACTACCTAGCTTGGTCCAACCCCTAAAACTGGGGAACCACGGACGTTAACATGGATGGTACGGTATGTGATTAAACGTGGCGACAATGCAATAAAATCGAATTGACGAAAAGCTAAATGGAAAGAGGTCTTATTATACGAGATTTTGTTAAGTCATCCAATTACTTGGCATAAATATTGCGGAGTCTTTCAGGCTTTGTTTTTCAAGATGAGACGGCCTTATATCTAAAAAATTCTTTGACTGCCCGACCAAATCCTGCCGGCTGCAGGATTCAATATAAAACCGATTCGTCTATATTGTGACCACCATCCGTCGCGGTCTTATACAAATTAAGATAAAGCAAGTATTGTCTCTTATTAGTAGTGTATTGTATCTTTAACAGACAGCCAACAAACTGAGTGACAGGAGCTTAAGATGCGGGAGTGGAAGGGGCTTACGATGAATTGGGTAAGGGGTTGGAGGTAGATTCCTCGCAATAGGGTTGTTAAACGAACGATGAAACGAATCTTAAGCTCATCGGCAATGTTGCGAAATTGGACAGTTTAAAGGAGATTATCGCTTAAAATATCAGGCGGTCTTGGGATTACAAACAATATCCTAACGGTGGTGATGCGATAAAGTTTTATCACTCGCATCAGTTAAGGGAAAACCGGTAGCATGGAATAAGGTCTAATTATCTGAATAATAATTTTCAAATTAGTTCGATTTTTGGAACGACTTTGTTTATTAACCTTTTATATATTTAATATCTTTTAAGGAGGCCTTAAATATTATTTATATAATATATATATATATATACTCATTTGTTGTTGAAATGTGTACGATCAGAGTAATCCGGCAATAGCGCAATGGTAGGGCGTTCGGCTCTTAACCGAAAGGTTCTGGGTTCCGAGACCATGCTATCACAAAGTTGTTTAGTGAACGGTTATCAATAAAAACGTCGTCATTTCATCAAAATAACCGTAGCACAAATGATTAAATACACTAAAACTCCGTGTCGAGATCTTTATGATAATGCTTAATGAGCGTTCTGGGAGCCTTGTTAAAACAAAAAAAACAACAACAAAAAAACAACAGAGTACAACAAACAGATGAAACGAAACATTTCTTGGTTAGTTATAGTATTGTTGAAACAAAACTAATAGTAACTCTCCGAAAAAAGGTTTGAAGGAAGAAAATTGTTGTTTTCTGAAGAAAAAAGTATTTATTAACCGACCTGCACTCCCGTAAATCACTATAAAGCATTATGTTTGTCCTTCGTCGGCAACATCAAGCCAACACACAAATAATTTGTCTCTTTCTAGCAGGATACCTCTGAAACAACATCAATTTTCCCACGAGAAAACAAACAACTTCAGTCTTACAAAATCCTCTCAGAATTGACAAACCGTTCACACGTGTTTGCTTTGTTGATGCGGTAATCGATTGCCAATGTATAATCTACCAACAGGCGATTTCAAAATCAGTCAATAACAGCAAAAACCATGGCATGATTGACATAAAATTAAGAAATCCCAGAATTCTTTAAAATTTCAGTTTGTTGGGAGGTCTGAATGAAACTTTCATTTAACAAAGAACCCATTGTTGGTTTATTGTAGACTATTTAAATCCGGTGGAAAATGCACTCATCACCTAATAGAGAATAACTTATTTTTATTAATCAAGCCACTGTTCATATACTTTTTTGATCTCCTGCGTAAATAGATAGGTAATAAAAATATATGTATATTTATAAATAACTATTGCACATATAATACCTATTTCTTTTTCTTCTTTTACTTTGTTTAAACGATAACAAACTAAGAAATTGTCTCCACTGTTCGATTTGATATCAGTCAGATTATATCATTGACACCTAGAAACCACCGTGAACTCACGAAATAATGTCTCTTGTTTACTACTGCTGAAAATATACCTAAAAGGTTCTTTTCAGCCATTCAGAAGTACTTTTCACTATATGTTAGCAATTAGATAAGGCCCCATTGAAAAGTGACCGTTAGTGGAGGAGGTTACCAAAAATAAAGCTGCTCCTGTCATCATCATCATCATCATCATCAATTTTTCCTATAGGAGAACTAAGTTCTCATCAGGCGCTTCTACTTTCCTAGATGACATGAGAAAGCAGTTGCATAAATTCTTTCCCATCTCGCATAGTGCGTCTTAGTTGCATTTCATTGACGTTTGTTATTTTGGATAGCTTGCCCCAACGATTGGATGGATTGTCAGAGTCACAGAATAGTAACTGTTTTTGTAAACTGTTGTTATCAAGACGGGTGACATGTGCGATGTATTTGAGGTGTTGTACTTAACAAAAGTGTTTTACTTCGGTGGTATTAGTAATGTCACGGATTTTTTCATTATTTAATAAAAACGACCAATCGATTTCAACTTCTGGTATTGAAGTATCATTCTTATTTTTTGCATATTTTGTGCATTTTTTCTTTTAAAACCACCTCTGATCATGCGTCCTGGCATTCAACTGCCAAGCTTGAACTGAATATAGTAGGCGGCTTCGGACATATGCTTCAAACTCTGGTGGATAAAAATATTCGCTTGTCGAGTAAAATAGATTTTAATTCGTTCCATTTCGAATAAACGCTGGCTATTTGATGATTAATAAAAGCTGATGACGCGGATGTTTCATTTGATAACATATGTCCAAGATACTTAAACTGCCTGAAATTCTCAATTGGTTCACCATTCAGAGATATTTGGGAACTAGATGTCATGATATCTTCAGAAACATTAAATGAAATTGTTTTTGTTTTACCAGTGGCAATGGTTAGTCCAAATCGAGAAAATGTGTTATCATATATATTAAGAATTGATTGTAACTCGTCTATATGCTCACAAAACAAAACAATATCATCTGCATATAATAGCATACGCAAGCGGTCTTCGCCAGCAAGCTTATGAATACACCTCTGCTCTCCGGTGGATGACTCGGATTTTATACGATACGAATATTTAAGACCGGTGTTAGGAAACTGAAGTAAAACACCATGTTCGGCACATCGAAGAACAAAATCCATATAAATGTTAAAAAGGACAGAAGATTCTATTCCGCCTTGTCTACAACCCATTTGTACTTGGAAGTAGTCGGTGGTATGTTTGATGGCAGCAATAGTACCTGTATACAGAGCTTTCAAAATAGATGTTATCTTGAGAGCCTTTGTCCGGATATTGATGACAGAGAAAAGCATATCTCTATCAATATGGTCGTATGCAGCCCTTAAATCAATCAAACAGAGGTGTAATGAATTATTGGTTGATTTAATTGATTCTCTAACAATGAAAATTGTGTCTATAGTCGATCTATTCTTTCGAAAGCCAAATTGATTTTTCATTAGAATCTTCTCATAAGTGTCACAAAACGTTCTATTATTCTTCTTGGGAGAAGCCATGATAGAGTATCCGTAATAAAGATTGAATGATTGTTTTTAGCAACACTTTTCAGTCCCTTTTTACGTAAGCATGTTATTGCAGCAGAAAGCCAAGCTTTTGGAACAACAATCAAAGTCCATATTATAGTCATAAGCAATAAAACAGCAGACGTGAGCTTGAGGGAAGAAGCATATTTAAAGTGTTCAGCATAAGTATTATCTATTCCTTTGCACTTATTATCTTTTTGAGATTTAACTGGCGACTTTACTTCGGCTTCAGTAGGGAGATCCTCGTTTATGCTGACATTTTCAGGTGGTAAAATGTGTGGGAAAAGATTTGGATTTTCAATTTCAGGCTGACACTCAACCTTTCGAACATCGAAATGCTTAGCAAAATGATCTTTTAACTTTAAAGAATCAATCAGGAGTCGTTTAGATTTATTTAGGGAAGAATGATTACGAGCTAGTCTAAATTCTTCTTCAACATCCCGAGATTCACTTGCAGTATTAATTGCTGCAGCTTTTTTTCAGAAATATTCGTTTTTAATCTTATCTCTATATTTCTTCACTTGCTTATTCAAACCGAGTCTTTCTTGGTTATTTTTACTTGAATTACGGCGTTCAATAAGTTGGAGAAAGGTGTCATCAATCCAGGGTTTCACATCGTATTTTTTGCTACGTCTAGGAATGACAGAATCAGACGCAGTTAAGATAGATTGGGTGATTTTATTACACAGATCATCAATCTCTGTAATTGTATTGAAATTTTCCAGCGAAAGATCTAACACATCAGAGTAACTTTTCGCTAAATTTTCATCATGGCGAAGACATTTTATATCTGGTTTTGGCACAGATTTTACTGCGGTGGAAAAGTGTCTTTGGAGTTTGGAGAGAAAAGAACAGTCCATAACAACTACTCGGTGATCAGAATCAAAACCATCACTGACATTTTTATATACTCTACAGTTATTTGAAAATCGTTTAACAAAAACTTTGCAAAGTATATAGTCAAGTCGTCGTTTATATCCAAGGTTAGAATAGAAACTCCATCTGTGAATGTTTTTATAACCATAAAACGAATTCATGATGAACAGATTTTGTTCTTTAGAGAAATTTAGCAACCTAATTCCATTTGGACTTGTCGGGTCGGGATCGTGATTAACATTAAGATTTTGGGAATCCATCAAATAAGGTTAGTTATTCCACTGCGCTTGCACACCTGACAATAATTAAGATTGTCTCCTCTTGATTAACTGCTTATGTTTACTGGTCAGTTTCTCATTTTATTTTGTTGTAAAGTTCATATTTGTAAGAGCTTCATCAGATGTTTTCATTGTAGTTTTCATTTGTATACATTTTTTATTGTCTTTATTGACATGAAAGATTTTATTAAATGCCCTTGACACAAAAATCCGATACAGTTTCCATAATTGTTTATTTTTAATGTTCGAAGCTATTATTTCGATCGATGTTTATTGTACTTTGCAGCCGCGGAACAGAACACGTGGGTTAAAGTTTACCTCCACTCGTTGAAAATATGGGTGGGTAAGTCTTGACTTTGCAACGATCCCATAATTCTAAATTCGTGAATACAACTAATCCTTTGCGTTTTTGAAAATCCTAACCAATGAAAATCGGAAAGAAAGATTTTTCGTTTTAACGCAGAACACGTGGTATTTTCCATCTATATGATCGGTAATATGGGAAATGTTGTAAGCCCCTTAAAAGCATATTCTCGATGACGATGAAGAAGTATTTATATTTTTTTGAATATTGTTCCTTTGAGAATCATTACAGTCCCTTATATTCTGAGCACTTTACGAAAGCAAATCGTGACAGTTGCTGCTTGCTCCAAAAGGTTTCGAATTGGGAAAATCACTTCATACAATTGATACTTTGTACCTTCTTGTGCCCCAGCGCAACTGAGCAGTGATTCCAATATTTTACAGGCAAAAAATATCTATTGATGTTTCGAATAAATGAATCAATTAATTCAAACTGTGAGCTTCTTGATCTTCTCGAATGCGGTTCCCATAACAGAGGTGTGTTTACTCAACTGATATCTTTATGGATCAACACTTCGAAAATAAAACAAACAAGTCATAGAAGTTGTTCATTGTTATGTACAAACGTTGATTCGTTAACCAACAAAAGAAATTAATTTGTTTGTCAGTGATACTGATTAAATACTGTTCCCGTCATGTCCGATTGTCTCTGGAAAGTAATGTTATTATTATTTTTTTAAAAAATAGTGAAACTTGAATAGCTAAACTCCATTTTCTTACAAACCCAATCCATCGCCTACTATATTTACACACATATATATAGATATGTAAATATGGTAGACCATGCCCGATCTTATAAAATGTTTAATTGACAGGATTTTCAAAATTAATAATACTTGGCTGGACTTCCACAAACGTTTATCCCAAATCTCTAATTCAAAACACAATAAAGCATATTTATTCCAAGAGAGGTTTGACTAAAAAACCAGACATTAAAGCCTTTTTCAAAGTTCACAACCCGATAAAACATTTTGTAAAGTAAATACTAACCTAAAACTAATATGTAATACCTTTAAAATCGAATTTTATATAAAGACCACATTGCTTCGAATATAAAGTCAATGCTAGGCTACAAATTCATATGTGCTGGATATGATTCCAGCTATATTGGGAGACAACTCGTCACTTAGAGACTAGAATTGTCCAACATATTAGAAGCGATAAAACCTCTCGCATGGTCAAACACCTACATTCCAACAAAGTTAATTCACTTCATTTTCTAAAGATTCTTTTACTATTATTGATACTAATGCCTTAATATAATAGAATATCTACACATTAATTGGAACAACTAGCTGAATGTATTGTCTTAACGGTCAACTATTCATCCTCGTAAGACATTCACTTCTCGACTGTCTTATTCCTTCCACAACCTGCTCTTCACGCATTCCCTACATTCTTAATTTTAAATACAAAGCATTTTTATTTTCAGTATTTAAACACGAGATCTTGTAAATTTTATTTAAATTCTGATGACGGCTAGGATATGATCCGAAATATGTTAACCAAAATAAAAAAAGTGTTTTATTTCTTTAAAAATAATTCTATAATTTGTGCAACAAGATCGTTTTCCAACATTTTCATAAATCTTTCAAATTCGATTTCCTCCTTTCATCTCTTTGAGTAAACAATAAACAACATTTAGCAGAAACCTGACTTTGCATATTCCAGTTTATCTTTTTGAAATTTAAATCAGAGGTGGATGTCGTGTGGAGGAACGATGCTTTTATGAACTTAACTGGCAAATTAATTTGGTACGTTTGACCACTGGCAAACAAAGATTTCCTTGCCTGACGAATGACAACATCCAAACATGTATATAATTTGGTGTGTACAAATATATAAAGTATATTAATAATAATAATAATAAACATTTGTTTATTGTTTTGATTTTTTTTTTTTAACGAGGTTTCCAGAACGCTCATTAAGCATTATCATAAAGACCTCGACCCGGAGTTTTAGTGTATACGGTTATTTTTGATGAAATGACGGCGTTTTTTTACTTATAACCGCTCACTAAACAACTTTGTGATACCATGGTCTCGAACCCAAAACCTTAGGTAGTATTAATAGTTTTTGAATCGAAAACAAATAGACTTTCTAAGGAATATTTCTTATCAGCGAATGATATCAAAGTTATAATCGTTTAATTTTGTATGACGTCATTCCGTCTTATCTCGATTGATCGCAATGAGGCTCTTTGTGCTTGAATCAGTTCCACATTAAATAAGCTGTTGTAAGTTGCATGTAGATCTAAGCGCTTGCACCAGTTGCTAGATGAGCTCGAAAATCTTCATGCAACAGCTAAACAAGGACGGTATGATTTGATTGATGATGTCGGAAATAAGAGGGAGATAGAAAGCGGAAACATTGAACAACCTTTACTAGAAAGAAACAATAACTTGCAAGATGTCTTATTCTGAAGGGCATGTCCTATGAATAATTATATCGCTCCGGTGAACAATCATATTGTTGGTACTATTAATATCTGAAATTTGTCTGTCTAGCTCTTCCCAGACCGGTGGATCGGTTTGTATGAAACCTGGCATCAATACTCTCTAGGCGTTTGGGAGTGCACTAACGAGCATAGTTTTTGCGAAAGAAGAAGAAGTAAAATTTTGAGATTTTTCAAATTTTCACCATGCAAACTGATTTTAGTTTTTGACAGCTTTGGTGACCTTAATGTGGTCTCAATAAGAACAAGCATGGAAGGTGCTAGTATGACCAAACCGAGTTGAACTATTACATCATAAAGAATCAAGTGATAAACAGTCTAGCAGGAAGAAGGTTATCAGCGTTGTACCACATGGCGTTCGGTGATAGGGCCACTACTATTTACATCAATTATTAACCCTATACATACCGGGGTGGCGCTGATTTAGCGCCAGCCAATATATTTATATTCACCATATTTGATGCGTTAACCGCAGTCCACCCATATTTTGCGCCTTTAATATTTTTATTATGCGGGCAATATGTGAAAATTTGAGAAATAAAATCCAAGCGGTTTAGCCACGGTGACCATTTTCTTAATGATGGTCCTCCGGGCGCACATTTAGAGAATTTTAGCAGATTTTAAGTTTGCTTGTGAAACTCAAGGAACTTGTCCTTCACAGTGTTTGCTTATAGTAATAAAGACCATGGATAACTTTACAAGACTGTTACAATTAGATGTGTACACACCATATATATAGGACATTCTGATGACATTTTAAAACTACATTTTAAAAATCATAAATTTCGCAGTTGTCATATAGAAGAGAATTTAACCTCTCACAGAAAAAGTATTAGCTTGAATCTTTAACTGAAATATCTGGGCGGCGCTCATTCCGGGATTTCAGAAGGCTTCAGAAGCCCGGTAGGAATAGGCTTGTTGAATCGCCTTCATTTCAATATCATACTCGTTTCACCAAAATAGTTCAATTCATTCAGATATATTCAATCTATCCAAATGCAGTCGGAATTGGAGCTTGAATTTTATTGTTCAGAAGTGCATTTCCACCGTAGCAATGGATACTTTACAGTTGAAAACGACCAAGCAACTGATTATAGTTGGCATCAAAAATATCTAAGCCCAAGCACATTTATAACCTGTTACATTACATTTCTTGACACATCGTCGAGAAGAAGTAAATTTTTCGTTTTCAAATCAGCCATATCATGAGAAATAGTAAAAAACGAAATACGGTATACATCCGCTAATTCAAATGTCGCTTGCTTAATTCGAACTTTTCGTTATTTCGAACAAATTTCTAAATCGTTTAAGTTTGCTAAGAAAGTATGCTGCTTAATTCAAACCAACGATAATTCGAACATTTCGCTAAGTTGAACGATTTCTTTGCACCGCACACCAAAATACCCTCCATAATTCGAACTCGCTAAGTTACCCATGTTTTTTTGACACACTCAACTTAGTTCACTGTGGTGACATGATATACATCATGTTTTCTAATAGCTAAATATACTAAGCGAAGCGCTACTTCTACTGAGGAATAAAGTATACCCATTCGACTATTCGTCTACTTGGGCCGTTGCGGTAAGAAACGTATGCTTCGACCACTAGACCACGCGCGCCCATGTTTGTTACTGGGCCAAAAGAATCACGTGATGATCCTACCCCACCCACTACAGAAAATCAACTGAAAACTTGCATGGGATATTGTCTGAAGAGTGTTCATTTCCCTGTTTATAATATGAAATTTCAAAATTTTATAATACGGATTATGAATGATCCGACGACTGCCGACTAATGTCGTATACTTCCGACTACTGCCGACTACTGTCGACTGATGTCGTACTTCTCTTCATTGTTGACACCCTCCTTTCACAAGATTCCACAGTGCCTTGATAAAATTACCAACCTCTTCCTTTACTTTAACCGTTTTCAGTCAACATAGAATTATTAATTTGTTGTACTATTTATACATTTTTGACAGTTATAGGTGACGTACCCGTCATTACATTTTCAACGCTGTAATCGCGCAACCAAATTTCCTAAAGGAGAGACATTGCTTACATCTCAATCATTCGAGGAACTCTCTTGTATCTATAGTGGATATAGATATCATATCTTATTTAGAACTCCCGTATAACCAACAGTCTCTCATATTAAACTATTTTGTGCGTTCGGCCACTCCTCTCAAACCAGTGAACCGCTTTTAATGAAATTTGCGTACATACACATTGTTTGTTGCAAGTATCCAGTTTATACGCAGCAAGGCAAAAGAAATGGCAAAAATAAGCATATTTTACGAATCGAGACTCAAGCATCATTGAGGCTCGAAATACTTAAATTCTATTAAAATAACTCTAATAGACAGTACAAACAAACTGCAGCAGTAAAACTCGTAAAAAATAATGTCAAACTTTGTTCAACTGGTACAATTATGTCGTCATCGTAACATGGCGCTCTCTCAGTTTCTATATATGTGGTTCTCTCAGGTCTGCTCAAAATAAACTCATGTGATAGAAAACGCAATGTTTATATGACATTATTTTTGGTCACGAGACGACGTGATTGCGTCATGACGAATTCAAATTTTTTGAATATTCTTTATTCTATGTAAATCAATTTTATTGTTTATGCATGGGAAATCACGTGTCAAAAAAATTGACGTGTGAATTGAAAGCATACAATCTACGAGATGAATCTGCATTGCAATGATTTCATTGTTACGACATTATGCTTCTTCTAATTCGCGCTCCTAATTGCTAAAGCGCACTACCATTTTAAAGAAAGCGATATTCTTACTTGTGTAAAATTTTAAAATCGCAAATTCAAAATTTCTATAGCCCTTTTTAAAATATATACGAACTTGTAAAAAGATTTGTAAAACACAATGGTGCGGTGCCTTTACTTCGATACAATACATAGCGTTATAATTAATTCAAGGATAAACATCCCCATTGCCCGTGGAGTGCACATTGAATCTAAACAAATGGCTCAGCCAGATAACTGTTTGTTTTTTGAGGTCGTAAACGTAATACAATACAATCTGGAACATGGATAAGGGAGTTTTCCCGAACCAGTTGTAGATCATTATATTCTTTTAATTTAAAAGATCAGTTTGTTCAACAGTAATTTTACCAAATAATTTCAGACAATTTACGTCGTATGTTTGACTACACATCAATTGCTTCTTGTTTGTTTTGCTTTTTTGACCCAGGGCATTACTTTGTAAAAACCTTCTCGCTCAGCCATATTGAAATTTGAGGTTAAAAAAGGGAAAATCTTGTATACTTTAGGCATTAACCAAATTAGATTATAAAAATGACAGATTATGATGAACCCATTTCTGATGCAGAGAAGGTATGAATAATTTCTTAATTATTTTCAGGTTCTGCAGCAACTACATAGCTATCTATTTAGTTAAGCTATTTTTACCATTTGAGTCAGCATACTATACACCTTTTTAATGTTAATTTTAGGGGTTGGTCAGATATCGATACTTCCCACGCTTATCGTTGGAGTTCTAATAATAAAGCACAAATATTTGTCAGTTTTCAGCTAACTCCTAGACCCCCGAACCGATTTCAAAATCTAAAAAGCATTTTATAAACAACTTTGTAGCTAAACATTTTTGTATATACAATGTATAAAATGACTTTTTTTCGTAGACATCTATTTTCTTCTGTCTTTTTTCTGTCTTTATTCTGTTTTAGTCATTTTGGTATGTTTTGTTTAATAAAGGTGTTTAAATATGGGAAAAAAATATTTTTCTTGTTATCATGTTTTGAACATTTGCTGTTGTGTTGAGAAGAAATAGTCATTTACAGTGTCACTCTTTTGCCTATGTGATCAAGTTTGAATTTTGGGAAAATTTTAAGAACTGGGCTCTTAAATACTTGTTATACTTTGTTTTTGTGAAATAGATGTATATTTTTAAGTTTTTTTTTTAGACTCTGAGTTTTGTGTATGCACACTCTTCAGCTAAACTAGTGAATATTTTACATATACATTTTACATTTTACATAATATTTTAAGGTTTTTCGTACATAAATAGTTTTGACAAATTCCCGAGAGACGATAAAAATATGTAAGCAATAAATTAAACAAAAACAAAAGGATCATTATCGGTTTCTAGCTTTATAATTAGCTGCAAAAACTTGTTTGAATGACGGCATTTCGCAATCAACTCACTACGTTTATTAAGTAGCTCATCTTTGTCCGGGTAGAAAAGGATCTCGTATTTTTCCTTTAAACAAAGAGAACAATTGTGAGAACCATTGGTGTAGCAGCCGGCTTTTCTGACAGTTGACCATTTTAAAGATGGGGTGACGCCATATTTATCTTTCAGGTCCCAAACATAAATTGACAACGAGGTACTGTTTTTGTACTTATTGTTCCTCGTGGACTGGGCGTGGCTGTTGTATCTTGTTTTGAATGTTTCCTCGGTCAGACCAATATGGACTTTCTTGGGTAACTCAGTTGCCTCGCACTTATATACACCGGAAGACAGCTGGCAGTTTCCCTCAAGTGGACATTCTGGTTTTCTTCAACAGTTGTAACCTACGGTTTCTGGTCCTGGGGTTGCCGAGATTTTGGTATTGTGCGACTTGATGATAGAGTCGATGTTCTTAGTGCAACTGTAGCTTACCTTTATGTTGTTTTTATTGAACAGCTTTTTCAAGTAGCCGGAGTGGAAGTGTTTATGGACCAGGTGTAAGAACTTTCGTCCTATGTTGGTGGAGACGTTTTTGTTATGCGGAGGGTTGAACCAAATCACATTCCTTCATAGATATATGTAAAATGTTTATTTGCAACTATATTATTCCCAAACAGTACTGCCTATTCACCATCACAAATTGCCGTACTATTGATTACATTAAAATGAACAAGTTAGTATACAAAATAAAAATACAAATTGTATATGCATATGATAGAAATAAAAATCTATCCTCTTAAACGTTTTATTAGGAACAAAAAAAATACAAACTACTATATACTGTTTATATATAAAATTACAAAGATATAAAAAAGTTAAAATTTAAAATACTTTTCGAATACACCAGTTTTTTATGTTGTGTATTAACAATACTAAAAATAAACATTAAAGTGGTTAAAATAATTAAATTATATCTCCTTCAATAGCGTTAAGTAATAGTATTTACGAATAACGAATATTTTTTTGAGTTTTTTATGTTTTTCAAAATATTTAACGAGCCTTTAGGCGAGCATGGACGTCGTCAAACGCGAACGTCGCCACAACTCAATGATTTTACGATTACATTATTCTAAAATTCGCAGGGGTCATATTTTGCACTCTGTTCTTAACCAATAGGAATCCCGAGAATAGTTGCTATCAATCAAGAAAAAATATTGAATTTTGCACTCCTTTTTAGCCAATCAAGAAAAAATATTGAGTTTTGCACTCCGAAATATGATATATATTATCTTGTGATTAGCCAATCGCGTTACAGATATTCACGCAACCTATTGATAATAGCATAAATGAAAATTAAAAATGGATATTTTGTTTGTCTTCCCATAACTTATCCAATCTGCATGTAAAAGCATTCAGCGAGGGAGATTGAACGACATCTGTGAGGTTATTCCAATTGTTAATGACGCGGTTACTGAAGGAGTGGTTTGGTATTGATGATGTAATGTCAATTGAGAACGTATTCTTCTCAACAGATAAAGTCTGCCTGTGTAACGGGTTTCTGACAGAGTATCATGATGGCATCAACTGTTTCCTTGGATATTCTGATCATCAATCAAAGGCTTTTGAGAAATCAATGTATGAGTAATGATTTGGTTTCCCAAATCACACATCTTTCAGCTTGGCTCTGTTGCTGGGCTTCCGTCCACTGTTTTTGAAATTACAAACCGAAGGAATTCAAATCTCAAAGCAAGAAAACATTTGCCGGAGATTATCCATGTTGAAGATTATACTGTCTTGAACAAGGTTGAACATTATTTCAGTTTTTAAAGTTATAATTATTATATAAACAATCACTGAGATTTTAACCGCAAGTTACCCAAGCAAGTGACGGTAGTTGAGTTTGTTTGCTCACTCGGTTCCTTTTGATTATTATACAGGATTCATAGTGTTTTTCGCTCCAGTCGTCCCTTTCCAGGTAGAAGCACTCTTGGCATATCTCGCTACATATCCCCTGGTAGTTTCCTCATTAAGTGACATTCGCAAGTCGTCTTCGGTCATCTTTTCTTCTTGTTCACTGGTATCTTGACACACTGATGGATTGCAGAGTACAATTCAAATATTTTACTTTGCGCGTTATTATTAACGTTCCACACAATGTTGGCAATACATCTGTAATCTTAAAAATAGATTGGAGAAATTAAAAAATATTTTTTAAATTAATTTATTTGACTTTTTAAAAACATGTTTTTATATATTATTTGAAATGACAAAATGACGTATTTTAATTTTAAGTTATTAATATAAATATAATTTAATTTAAATTAATTTCAATATTGAAACATATAACATTTATAATGACGAAAACCCACGAAAATCTCTTCTCAAAATTAACTTAGGAAAATGAAATTCTGCTTTTCATTGTCTTTTTTGTGTTAGCAGTCGAAATTGTACACTTGAGCAATTTACTTTGGTGCTCTAAAACTATGTCCGTGGTCTTCTGGAAAAGTTGCATTTTCCTTATTTTTATTTAAAAAATTGTTTAGTTAAACTTTTATTTCCTAGGTGAGGATTTCATCTAATTTCATCAAGAATGCCCCACCTGGAGAGTTTAATGAAGTGTTCAATGGTAAGTGATGTCATCGAATGATCGTATATTGCTAAATGGCATTGAACTTTATTGAAAAGCAGGTCTAATTTTGATTTTACAGCTTTCGCAAGTATTAAAATATTCGTTGTTGTTGGATTTGCTAGGAATGTGAAGAATGCTTGAAATGTGTTTATCAACAAATTTTCCGCAATCATACTGGTTTCGTGTGTGATTTTTTCTGAACCTACATTTCAGCATTTTTTTTTGTGCTCGTGTTTAAATTTATTGAAAATTAGTTAGCTTTTGATATGATTTAAGAAGTTGATGAAGAAATTTAAAAGATGTATTCTTTTGTATTTAGTTTGTTTCATTTTTTTGGGCATTAGAGAAAACATTGTTGCAAAATAGTATTGGTTTCGATCTAGCTAAAAACATTTTTTTGATGTATTGTTGTTTAAAATGAAAAGCTCTCTAATTAGTACATACATAGTTTTTCAGTTTAAAAATCTATTCCCATTTATGCCTTTTGTTAATAAAAAGCTGATGGCATTCTTTGCTTTCATCCAATCGGTAATTCCTGTATTCTTTGGTGTATATCGCGCCAGCTAGAAGGATTAGAATTAGCTTGAGACATGTATGAAGAGCTTGTTGAAGCGTTAATGGAAAGTATCATTTACTTGGAGATTGTTTGGGTAGAAGTACTACTTTCTTGTAATCTCGCTAAGCATTCAATCTGATTTTGATCTGATTTTTAGTAATTGTTCTTTGATAACAGCATCTGAAACTTTATTTTATCCTTATGGTTTTTAATCGTTTTTCCCTCTTCCATCATCACTGTCCCACTTCCATGCTCCATAATTCCTAATACAAGCAAAGTTGAAACTTATTGCCAAATTTTTCTTTTCGTTTCTGTTTTATTTAATTGCGTTACAAATCGTTTTCCTGTTCAGATGTGAGAATTCTACTTGACAACGACACCTTGTTAAAGGAACAAGCCACACAGTGAGTGCCAACCTGTTCAATTCAATGGGAGGATAAAAATTTATGTTTTACTGTTACTAAACGAAGCATGTCCAGCATAAAGTTCACTATTGAGAATTTTACATGTGCATTGGTTTCTTTCAATACAGTTATTATAATCAAACGGGTTTGAAATTATTTACAATCTCTCAATTCTGAGTTATATTTAAAAGCGCTGTAATCTTTCTTTTAATCCAACATACTTGTCGTTCACAGTTTTAAAATTTTTTGCCTACCTGGGATTCTCGAATGAGAATTCGTGCAGAATGAGAATTGCTCATGCAGATTAATCAATTAGTATTAGTTGATTGGGGAGTCAACTCAGTATTTAATTGTATGTTTTAGAGCGTTCTCGGATTATAACACAGAGCAGTTTACACCATGCAAGTTGGAAGGGGCAGAAGAGCCTGTAAGTAACCTTGACATTTCCGTGATTATGGAATAATGTTGAAAAGTATCAGGAGAAATATTAACATATTCACTATTCCATATAATTAATGCACTAATTCAGTGTAGTACACAGTCGTCATATTTCTTAAGAAAAAAAATTAATAGTTTTTGTCAAATGTGTGTAAGGAAATATGAACTTGATACTTTTTCAGTTTAAAGAACAGAATTTTGTTTTATTGTTTTAAAATTTAGTATTAAATTTATTTATTTATTTTATTATATTTTGTATTAAATTTATTTTAAATCCTATTTTTCTAGCACAAACAGTCATTGTACCTTTTTTGTAGTTTCCCCCATTATCTCATTGTGGTAAACATGTAGCTATTATAAACTCTTACTGTCGTTAGGTGAACAGCTGACACAAACTGAATTCTAATTTCATAAGAAAATATTTTTTGTTAAACTGCAGTGCTTACTTGAATTAACACTAGGTAAAGTTTCCTGAGTTGTTTCAACATTGATTTTACTATTTTAATATTTAAAGACCGATAAGATCGATCGATAAGTGTAGTATTAAAAATTGAAAGTAAGAAGAAGGTTAAAGAAAATCGGAAACCAGAAGAGTTGTTGAAGTTGAAGTTGGGCAAAAGCACGTTAATACATTTTAGTGAACTTTTTCTTAACAAGATGATACTATTCTACTGCATGGTTTAACGTCTTCTTTTCCCAGCAGCTGGGGTGGTTAGACACAAAATATACATAGTTAATAGTCAAGGATCTCTCCAGCCATCATCATCATCATAATCACCATCAATTGGATATCATCTTTTCAAGTCTTCAGTGAGTCCTCTTGCTGGCAAACACAATTCGGTGATTGATCTTTCTGTCCCCTTTTGTTATATATATTTGTGGTTAAACTTGTTTTTTTTTAAAAAATTGTATAGCAACAATGTTTCCACATTCAACAAAATATGCGAATAATACTAGTTTGTTGGGGAATACGTAAAACCTATTTTGCCTGTCAAAAATCTTTATTTAAAAAATAATTACCCTCCTTGAAGTTTGGTGCACACTCAATATATTAACACTGTGCCTCAAGTAAATGGCAAGCCTCAAATAAAGTTAAATTTTGAAATACTGTTTAGGTCTAGTTGCTATTTTTTCTAATATTACACCAAATAATGTATAAAAGTCACCAATCAAAAACTATTTTTCCGTCTATAAATAATCCACACTTAAAAAAGTTAGAAAAAATTTTCAAAGGTAATTAATAATATAATAAATATATGTTTTGAAAAGTTAAACTTTTTAAATTTTTAGTTTCTGACTACACTCCAACAATATTTGATGTATATATAATGTCAATTGAACCAATCAAATAACACTAAACATATCATATATTGACAATTATAAATCACGGTGCCAATACCAAGATGGATTTTTACACACTTACGCCATAAACGCATTCTCTCCAGTCAAAAAAGACAACAAGAACAAGTAAAGGCAAAACGAGATAAAATGAACAGCATCCAACTCATGTCAACTCAACAAAATGTTACCACTGTTCATATTTCTCTTGAATTCTTGAAGGTATTCTTATTTAATATTTTCAAAAAATGCTTTTGTGAATACGAACAGAAATGTGTTTTTGGATTTAGTGGTATATTTGAAACTCCTTTTTGTTGAAATCAGTTTAACAAAATGCTTAGCTACGTGTATTTTTCTTGAATAGCTCCACCCAAGAGCTTTGTGTCTTAGCCGTGGCAGCTTGATTGTTCAATTGATATAATAATAGCCTGTTACTACAAACTTGTTTTTTCCACTCACTCTTAAAATTTACTTTAAAAACATGTTTTATTTTCTGTATTGAAGATAGCTGATAATTACATATGTTTTTAAAATCAGAAAACAAAAACAAGGTGTAGGATGAGGTTCTTTATTTTTTAGAGACTCCGGATTCACATATATTTTTTTCTTTCTCTGTTTCAAGATACTAAAGCAGTTTGAAAAAACTTTGTTTTTGCATCGAATTTGCAGTTTTGAAATTTGAAATATTTCCAGGTGCTCATCACATCGCACGGACATTTGGAAGATACTATGTTTTATGATCCGAAGAGCAAGCAGAAGTTCCATTACGATCATTTACGCAAAGTAAGACTCCACTCGGCTAAACTTATACAAACTTACCTTTAGTAGCAATACGAGCGAAAAATATGTTATAAATAAGGTATTATTTAGTGTTTACATTTGGTCATCGCAAAACGTAATGAAAAATTAAGATATTTGTTATGTAAACTACAAGTTGTTTTGAGTGAAAATAATGAAATGGTGAAGTTTTATTCTACAGCAATATCATGAATTTAATAGCGTTCATTAGTAATAATATGAAATATGTGAAGTTGTTTTGAGTGAAGATAACGAAGTTGCGAAGTTGTATTCTGCAGCAATGTCATGAATTTAATAGCGTTCATTAGTAATAATATGAAAAATTGTATTATTACATAAATACTGGTGCAATATTCCAAATGGTACTTTTGTTATTTTTTGAGATTATCAAAAAATAAACCTGAAATATTCTTTAAATAGTCAAACAGGAAAAAATCTTGAATTTCGTTTGTTGTTTTACGAATTCAAAAATGTTTTTTTAGGAGGCAAGTAACTTTGAAGCGTTCAACAAGGATGAGAGTGCAGAGAGCTGGAGGTCATCTGTTGATGAATCATTGAGAAAATATGTGAAAAGTCATTATCCTTGCGGAGCATTGTCGGTACGTAAATGTTTCACATAATTAGGTCATGTGTTTGTAGTAGATGTTTTTGCTCTGTTGTAATCTTCCCTTCCATATAGTTATTAGTCATATTGAATTATGAATTATACATAATAATACTAGTAATGGAGTTTTTGCGGGACTCTCCACATGTAGCTTGTCGCTATTCTTATCCCAAGGTTTAGGCGTACTTAGGGCACTCATTTGCGCCTACGAAGTCACTTCACCAGACAACCCACCATTTTGAGCTAGGCTTGCATTACGCAATGAGTTTCGCTCAAAAACTCAACTGTAACTCAGAATCAAAATATGTCCCAGCTGGGTTTCGAACCAGTACCGTTTGATTTTGTGGGTTGGATGCACTCACTACTAAGCTACAAATGTTCAAAGTTGAAAACAGTAATGCTCTTAAGAAAGCGAAATTCTTATGTTTGAATGTACCCCTAGTTGTTTCTTGAGGGATTACACATCCTAAATAATTTTGGTATTTAATTTCCTGTCATATATTTATTTATCAGCTTTATGTTTTAATTTATTTAATATTTATTTTGATATTCAATGAATCGCAATAGAATAAATATAACAAAGATTAAATGTTATTTCTTCAGGTGTTCAGCAGCGTATTTGGGAATGATATTTCTCTTACTGTGTGCATTGAGGACCATCAGTTTCAACCACAAAACTTTTGGTGAGTGACAAACATTACAACAACAAATGAAAAACAATGCTAAGCGTTCTGTTCTTACTGTTCAAATCACTCATATATTTACAGTAAATGCATTTTCTAAAATGTCATAAACATTAGTATACCTCGTGTGATATATTAACACGCGGGAGTCGAAACGTCGTCCGGAAGTCGGAAATTACCATCCGTTCTGATGGAATTAGATTTTATTCATAACTATAAGGAATTTAAAGTTGTGGTTGGATGGCATGGTTGGATACGATTGTAAGACGTTTAAGATTGTGTAACAGAAACTTGATGTTAGGTTTCTTAGTTCTTCCGGATGTAGAATTAGCTATTTGTCGTTGAAGTGAGAATAGGTTTTGAGGGAGATGTTTACTCTTTCATGGCTTCTAGTTGCATTGAAAACCGAAAAACACGATTCAGATGATGTTGTACCCGATTATTAATTTGAAAACTTGACTTCTTTTGTTTGCCATTGTTTGATTTTGATCGAGGCTTGGTAGGTTGGATAGTTACGAAATAACAAATGAAAATTCAGTACTTCGTCTCGTAAAAACAACTTCTGCAGTAATAACTGAACTCTGTTTGAGGTGAAGGCTTTTATCTGTCAGGGTTGTTGTGTATATGTCGTCAACAACGGAAGATTAATTTCAGGCATTTTCTCGTGCAAACGTTACATGGTTATAGCAAAGGCTGACAAATCAAAAGTAACCACAGCGTAGATTTAAGTCCAAAATTGTGAGATCTTGTTGCTGATCCTGTTGAGTATTTTACTGAGTTTTCGTTTCCAGGAATGGCCGATGGAGATCGGAATGGTCTGTAGAGTTCAACCCGTCAAGTGGGGGAAAAGTACAAGTCAAAGGGGTCTGTAAACTCCAGGTAAACATGGATGTCCATCAAGTCATATGAAAACTCGGATATGGATTTTTTTTGATTTTATAAGCAGTAAACATATATATTATTATTATTATTGACTTCTTTAACTATTTTTTTTTTTAATTATTTTTTCTTTTTTACATTTGCTTGAGTTGTAAAGGTTTTTTTAAAACAGGATTTATTTGTTTAGTTATTTTCTTTGTTTGAAGAAATGAAATGAAATTTTATAGCATTGTTAAACCGTGTATAAGTTTTCAAGTTTATATGGAAAGATTTGTTGCTTGTAAATCTGACTTTAATTCACAAACAAAATGCGTGCTATTTGTGTTATATATGTGTTATAGGTGCACTACTACGAAGACGGGAATGTACAGCTCGTCTCCAATAAAGAAATCACCAAAGATGTCAATGTTACGGTACATTAAATATTTTTTCGTAAATTATTTAAATATCTACGATCTTTGTTTTTTAGCATAAAAGGTTTGTGATTTATTTTTACTATTATTTTGTTTATTTCTCTAGTTTTTAATAATAACTATAATTCTATTTATCATAGTTAAAAATCCAGTATTTGTGTTGCAGGATGAAGCCAGTTTAGGGAAAGACCTTGCGAAGGTGATTGCTGATGCTGAGTCAGCGTATCAGGTTTCCACATTTTACTGTTTTTATAAAGAGAATTACATCATCTTCTTTATTGTCTATTTATATAAAATTTGAAATTATTTAACAGGACATTCTGAAAACTGGAGAAAAATAATGAAATAAATAAAAATATTTAATAATATCAAAACAAACAAATATTATTTATTTATTTTTCACTAGTCTATTTTTCTCACCGGAAATGCACTAGAATCAGTTGTTATCATCTTCTCCAGTATGGATTATGTTTATTTAAAAATAATTAGAAATCTTTTTACCTCGCACAGTCTGCGATTGGTGATAACTACATCACGATGTCCGACACAACATTCAAAGCCCTGCGTCGTCAATTACCAATCACTCGCACCAAGATTGACTGGAACAAGATTGTATCGTATCGGATTGGTGCAGAACTGTCCAAGAGTTAAATCAAGAAGATAGAATTCATTGTTATTACGTCTAGGTTACTATTACGTCTAGGTAACTTCACTTTAAATGAATCTATAAAAGCACAATCTCTTGGTCTCTAATTGAAAATCAAACAAATCGATGTTTTAAACTAAATATATCGTATTTGTCTTGATTATTCACTTTGCATCTAATACCCTTCTCATCTTCTGTTTGAATATTGGAGACAAACTCTTTACTTTAAACGTGCATTTCGGTCCGACGCACATTGTAATTTTGTTTGTAATGAATGAAGCAATAATTTCCTATTAAGTGTAGTTTTTTCATGCGTTTCGTTTTCAAAATCTACATGATATTGATAACAAAATATTACATTCATCTCATATTTATACCATTTTTATTTAGTAACTTTTGTTTTTTTTAAATTTTAATGTAAACAAAGTTAAATTTATCCAAAAGAAAGTTTGTTGGAATGGGTTTAATGTTGAGAGTTGTTTTGCTGGTGATATTGTCAACCGATGCTGGAGTGTCAATTACCATCACTCGTAGTTATCAAGACAGCTTCACTGTTCAGGATGCCAGTTATTGTTATTTGTATCAGAGCTCTTATCTAACATCAACTTCTTGTAAATGTGATTGGCTGAAAAAAAGTGATTTTATTTTTAACAAAGACAAAAAGATTGGTTGTGTTGATGGGGAAGATTTTGGTGAGTTATATACTACCATTTCTATATATTTACTTCCAATTTTCTTTATGATTTGTCACACGGACATAAGCACTCATACCTTTTATGCACAGTTATCACAAAGTTGGTATCTTGGGTGGGTTAACTCATCACTGTGTTAGGAAGGGCATCCAGCTATAAACCATCAGATGATTAAACTACACCTACACAATTGTGGGATGTATCATCTTTTTAAAACGTCCAAACTTTGTGCATGGGTGGATGATGGTGATGAGTGGATGATGGGTGATTGAACCATTAATGTATTTTGGCCCATTAACGTACCATTTGTATGTCCATTACAGGTATATGTACCCCAAAAACTACAAAAAAGCGTGTTGCTATAAAAATAATTTAACTTATTTTATGCTAAAATCAGTTTTGTTTATCTAAAGAACTGCCAAAACTGAGTTCTTCCTGGTAGGTATTAACAAATTTTACATGAAATTGACAGAGAACTGACAGGTTGAAGTTGGCTTACTTTTACAATATATACTCCAAAACCTGCACAGATAAAATTAGCCATAACTCGTCAAAAAATGCACATAAGATTATGAAATTTGGAACTTATGCATAATAATAAATTTGTTATTTGTTATTGGTATATAGTATATAGTTGCAAAAAAAAATAAGTACTTGTATCAAATCTGTGTATATTTTAGTATCTTTTAACATATTTGAAGTTTCAAAATTGGTCTTGGTTTTTATAATTATTGATAGTTACATTTAGCGTATTTTTCAAAAGTGTAATCTCAATATATAAAAGAATGACTTGTGAGTGAGTGAGTGAGTGTATGCTCTATAGACTCAAAAACCACTGCACAGATTTCTTTGGAAATTGCTCTGCAGATTCGTAATAACACAGAGCAGGTTTTCGCAAACAGAAATTTTTAACATTCTCAAGCGTTTCAAAGAATACTAAATAAATAAATGAAAGGTGGTCCGCGCGGTGACGGCAAAGTTCAGAACTTCTAATTCATTCTTCTGTTATTGATTTTGTAATTTTACAATTCAAATTACCCTGCACGGCGGGTACTATCAGCTAGTATAATATAAAATATTACACAATTTCCAAAAAAGTCTTGTTGCAATATACAAAATTTTATATAGGAATGTTAATTTTTTTTAAAAGTATGTTTTTAGCATAATTCTGGCCGGTTGTTTTTAACTATTATTTCATGTATATTTTGTTTAAATCATTAAAGTAGATAGAATAAAAGATACTAATGAAACCAAGATTCCAGCTATGAATGAAACCAATCTATCTGCTCCTACTCTGGCAGTACTCCTGAAATTGATTTAATTTGTTCTCCCAAAAACAAAAGAAGGGGCTTGGCAAGTTATTGGAGAGCAAAGTTTGACCAAGCACAGACCTTAATAAGAGAAATGTCCGAAAAAAGTCTTGAATTAGAAGAAATTCCTGGTTTATTGACCATTAAAAAAGTTAAACCTATTTTAGAACGCACTTTGACAAGAATAACTCAAGTCCAATGCGTGTCAAAGACGTTGCAGGTAAAGTTAAAGACATCAAAAAGCAAAAAGATAGAAAGGAAATAGAGAAAGAGGAGTTGAAAAAAAAGAAAGAGGATATGAAGGAAAACTTTATCAGATGTAAAACCGATTGTCAATGTATGCAAAGAACGTGTTTGGCTCTCGGTATGAAACAATGCCCAGTTTGCAAGAATGTGTTGTGGTCAGTGTGCTCCACAGCCAGCTGCAAAGATGATGGTGCTAAACCTGTTATGATATTGCCAGCTGCTCAGAAGGCATCTTCCTCAAAAAAATTGCTTTCGGAATCAGAACAAGAGGAAGGAACTTCTGACAACGAAGATACATCAGAAGACGAATCAAGTGAAGAAGAATCGGGAAGTGAATGCAACTCAATCGACAAATTGAAGTCAACATGGAAAAGTTTACAGCTGCCTAATACAGAAGAAAGTCTCATTGGAAAGTGGTATTTGAATCGAAAAAATGTAACAGGCTTTACATAGGAAAGATTTTGCGACGCTTTTTAGTCGACGAAAACAGCATTGTCGATTCCATTGAATTAAGATGTCTTAAGCCGAAGGTTGGAGCTGGGACAATACTAGAGGATACCCTTGATCAGCTTCCTGATATTGGCATGTTCAAAATTGAGGATGTAAGGAACAAGCTTGATGTTTCTGTCTATTTGTCAATTTCAGAACATTTCCAAGATGTTTCAAAGATTAACAGAAAATTTGTTCTTGATGAATAAGATATAACAGTTTATTATTGTTCTGTGTTGTTTATGGGGTTCTTCCATGTTAAAATATAGTATTTTATTGCATATTTATAATTTGTCATCATTGTTTGTGATTTTAAAGCTTTCAAATTCTTTATTTCATATTTTTGGTAAAATGTACCCCAAAAACCACATGCAGTTTGCATCTCGTATTGACACAAATATCATAGATTCAAGTTATTGTACAGAACTAAGCAATTTACTGTGATCAATATAGATATAGAGGATACAAAAAAACAATGGTTTGCAAACTTAGTCTGAGAATTGGAAGATCAGCACTCATTTTAGTGAAATTCTTAAAAAAATGTGTTTCAACACTTTTTAACATTAAAAAAACATTATTTAACTGTGTGGTTTTTGGGGTACCATTGTTCTTGGGGTACAAGTACTTGTAACATAGTTTTTTTTATTCTTCTGGTCCATTAATGTAGTGGGCGGAGCGGAGCGGATTAACGGAGTAATTAAACGGAGTAATTAGTTAAATCATTAACGCATAAAGTTTTCAGTTCATTAACGTACTGATTTTAAGTCCATTAACTTAGTTCTCTTCATAATTTGAAAGGTCATTAACGGAACCTGTGATTAACGTAGTTTTATTTAGAAGGAGAATTGTTTATTGTGAACACCCTTTACATTAATCAAATAATCGTTAATCAAATATCTGTTAATCATATTTCCGTTAATGACACGTGAAATAAGACTATGTTAATGGTTCTACTACGTTAATGAATGAATGCGTTAATCACTTTCCAGATAACCATAGATGCTCCGTACTTTTTATAACATAATGTTAATGGCCAAGAAAAATACTGTTAATCATTGACAAAATGACCTAGAGATTACGTTAATTGACCAAAATACGTTAATCATTTCCCCACCCATGATGATTACTCCTGAAATTAATACTGACAGAAATAAACACAACCTTCATGATGACTAAGGATATACTTTAATACATAGTTTTTAAGGTTCTGATGAATAGCCTTTTACCATTTTAACTCAAAGTTTACATTCCTTAGGTTGTGGGCAAGCCCAGATATTGTTCCCACCCATGATAAGTGATAGGATAGTTCATGAAGCTGACATATGTCCTGTGTTTGATCGCATTGAAGCTTACTTTTGGAACCTGAATGAAAATAAAACAAGTGAGAACTGGGTGAACATCACCAATCACATTGACCAGTATATAGTTCTATCGAACACTGGATCGGCAGTAAGTTCAGTAAATAATTGACAATATAAAATATTTCTTGATTGTAGTCAATGACAGTGCTCAATAAAACTTGCAGATTCAGAGCGATCATATATTTCAGTCGGAGAAGAAAATCAACAAGACATTTTTTGTTTAGTACTCTGAGTTTCGTGTATCTACACTCTTCAGCTAAACTAGTGAATATTTTACGAAAGGTTTTTTGTACATATATAGTTTTGACAAATAGGCGATAAAATTATGTGGGCGATAAATTAAATAAAAACGAAAGGATCATTATCGGATTCTCGATTTATAATTGCGGAGCAAAAACTTGTTTGAATGACGGCATTTTGCAATCAACTCACTACATTTATTAAGTAGTTCGTTTTTCGGATAGAAAACTCCTTTGAATAAATAGTAATATATGACAATATACAAAGATTTCATATATGAGAGTTTCAGTCATTTGATTCAACTTTCAGTGCTTGAAACGAAATAAGTGTTGACCAATCATGGAGTTCCCTCGCACTTCCTTGAAGATAATAAATAAATTAACTAAGTAAAGAAAATACAAACTGAATAAACTTTAATTTGAAATGACTCTCCTCCGTAGATATGTAAACCAGTGTAAATATTTATTTACTAGCAACATACAAGAAGATACTCAAATCTCTTGCAAATGCAAAATTATAATAATATTAATTAATTAATTTCCTTTAATATTATTAATTAATTATTAATATTAGTTATACAAATTAAATTTATTTAGCCCTTTTGGTGACTGATCCTTTTATTTAGGTCACAAAGAACCTTAACAAACTGAAGGGAAACATTGTGAAATTAAAATGTATGAGCCGAACCAAACCTTCCTGTCGACTGATGAAGTTTGCAGGAACAACGAAATGTAGGAAAAATGTTTTTTGTTAATTATGCACTCTTGTTCTTTTTGTTTTTGGTTGTATATAATAACTTTGTGATTAACACAAATTTATTAAAACATTGATTCCATGTAAAAACTATGATTTTATTTTAAATGCTGTTAGGGTGGTGACCGTTCATTTCGTCACAGATCATTTTATCGCAGTTCATTTCGTCGTAAATCACTTTGTCACAGTTCATTTTATCGCAGATCATTTTGTCGCAACGAAATGAACGGGATCCGATGGCTGAGCTACGTCTGGAGATTTGTTTGTGGGTCTGCTTCAAGTAATTTCTTTCTTGCACCAGTTATACACGGATGTGTTGAGGCTTTTAAGCGTTTTATGGTGGATGTACTTTACTGGAGTACGATAGTTCAAAGCTGATGTCACGACGGAACTTTTTATGCCACGAAATGAACTGCTCAAAGCCACTTTTTTAATTAGCGCTTTATATAGCACTTTGAAGTCTGCGATGAAATGATCTGCGACGAAATGAACGGGATCCGTTAGGGTTAGAAACGATTAGGAAATAGTTGGATTGAGACTTGTTATACAGACAAAAAAAAAGAAGAGAAGAGAGAAAATTTTAATTTTGTATTTTGCTTTAGATCCTGTCAATTTTACATATTTGTTTAATGTAACTTTGACACCTGCCACCACCCCACCATCAAATGGACATTCCAAACAAGATGATGGAAAAGATATCGTAGTAACTCTCAGTGTTGTGATCATTGTGCTTCTTGTTTTGATCACTATCGGTGTTGTTTACTTTTTCAAAAAAAGGTAAACTCCAGATACTGTGAATTTACGTGTAACCAAATTAATGTTAGGTTTTTTTAGATAATTTTTCTGCTATATATCCTGTGCAAATTGCACTCATTCGTTTTATGAGAAAGAATAACTGATCCAGCCACCTTTATGAGTTTGTAAATAATGTATTTATCTTTGCACTCATCACTTCTTAAATAGAGTGTAATCAAGTCAGTAACAAAAAGTGTGATTGTTTTTTAGATTAAGATCAAAAGCTGTGAAGGATAAAGGTATGTCCTCACCTTGGGGCCATTCAAAAAGTATGTATGTGCGTGAAAGGGGGGATCCAAAAAGTGAACAGGGGGAGAGGTAGTATCCTGCCGAATGTATACTTTATGGAAAGGGAGGGGGAAAGTGCCACTCTGTGTCACAAGGTGATATTGAAAGCATCGCTGATTTCGACGGCAGCAACAGTGACACCGATAACGTCAGCGCCATGAAACAAATGAATGTGCTGCGAAAACCATAGATCCATACGTGGCGCAAGCTGTTGAAGCCGTGGTAGATGGAGAACTGGAAGATGCAATGCCTGTATTTGAAAATATTTTCAAACTTTTAAGCGCCAAATTTGCTGGGGAAGTGTAAGTAACTATTGCGGTTTTTTTTGCGGTGGAAAAAAGAGACGCATCTATTAAAGATTATGTTTATTAATATCTAAGAGGTGGGCGGTGGGCATGAAGAAGCAAACATACAACGAACTTGGGAGAGAGTGGCTCAAAAATACAAATTTTCAACGTACATACTCTTTGAATGGCCTGTGTCGTTTAATGTTAAACTAAAATTTACTTTTGTACAATCAAAAAAACTGTAGGCTTCTTTTTGTGATATTTATTTGTATGTCTTTACCTATGATATGCTTGAAGTTATTAAGGTGCTGCTGTGCTTATAAAAATGCTAAATTGACAGTGTTTCTCAGCGCACATACTCAGGATGCTCACAAATCTATACAGATCCCTTTAAGTCTACTTTATTTTGGTTTACTATAGAAAAGAAAGTCGTCTCTGCAAAGCAGGTCGTCTCTTCAACGCAAATTGTTGATAACGAAAACACATACGTGGAGTTGGCCGTTCCACCAGCCTACAATCAAGTAAGCTCTGACCAAGTGTACACAACATTGCGGGATACAACCGATGATTACACGCCGATTGATCTGCCTTCCACCTATCGTTCCGGTCAGACAAACTGTTCGCCACAGGACGACTACACAACTTTGACTCCATCTAAAAATGAAAATCCAGATTATCATGTTTTGGAAATAAACAATTTAGCTTATGATTACAACGAGAGCTAAACGCTTTGAATGATTGTACAGAGGAAATAGGGAATCTTTTTGTTAAAATATAACAATTTTTAATATCTATAGTTTTTAAGTTTTCCATCGATTTTTCTGTCCCTGTTTTTTGTTTTCTCCTCTCTATATATATTTATTGTTATATTTCTGTGATTAAAGATTAATTATTTTTAATTTATTTGTTTTTACTAAATACTGTGTATATTTATAATTTTCTTGATACAATAAAAGTCTATATAGTGTAATATATAATGGTTTTAACTGTTTTCTAAATGATTTCAATATTGTTTCCTGTAACTTTTTAACAATTTTAATAATATTTTTTGCACAATAATGTTGATATGTTTTAAACAATACTGTAAAATTGAGGCAATGATTTATATAAAGATAACGATGATCAAATCATTATTTTTGATTCTTTTCTGGTCTACTGCTTTACATCAAATGCGGTCACTGTAGCTTAGTGGTTAGTGCATTCAACCCACAAAATCAAAATCAAACGGTGCTGGTTTGAAACCCAGCTCGGACATATTTTGATTTTTGAGTTACAGTTGAGTTCTTGAACGAAACTCATTGCGTAATGCAAGCCTAGCTCAAATGGTGGGTTGTCTGGTGAAGCGATTTTGTAGGCGCAAATGGGTGCCCTAAGTACGCCAGAACCTAAACCTTGGGATAAGAAGAGTTACTGTTATATGTGGAGTGTCTCGTAAAACTCCATTATTATTTTTATTATTATTATTATTATTATTATTACATTGGAACTATTATAATATTTGATAGTCCTGTAATTCCATACCGTTTGTTTCTATATTTATCTTAGCTTAATTTTGAAATGATCACGCGAAACATGTAAAAGTACAGTGGTTTGTTGGAATGGGATTAATGTTGAGAGTTGTCTTGTTAGTGATATGGTTAAACTATACCACGGCATCAATTACAGTCACTCGAGATGTTAAAGACAGCTTCACTGTTCAGGATACCAGTCAATGTCATTTGTATAACAGCTTCATTCAATCGCCAACTTCTTGTAAATGCGATTGGAGCAAAAAACATGATTTTATTTTTAACAAAGATGAAAAGATTGGTTGTGAGGATGGGGAAGAGGTCACTGGTGAGTAACATGCTAATATGTATTCATCAAATGTTTTTTGGTTTTTGGAATAAAAATAGTTAAACAAGATAATAAAAAGGCTAGCAAATGAAGATGGTATTATATTATATTAATAAAATATCTAGTTATATAAACCATGTGCAAAATGCACTCATTACTTCCACGACAAAGATATAACAAACTTTTAGAACAAAATTCTTATTAATTGATGCTGTGATTTGCTTACCAGCTGTATGTTGATCTCTAATTGTGTAATATATAGTTCTGTAATATGTAGCCCTCTGAATTAGGAAAATAATAAGCTTAAACTTAGACTTAGGTTGGCACAAGGTTTTGCAAAAAATTGAAATTTTTAAGCGGCGTGATACATACGAGACATATTTATCAATCACGTTTGTTTTTATAAAAGCTAGAACGTAATAAACATATAAAATTAACAAATATCAAACCACAAAGAAAGATTCAGTTTTGTTTACAAAAAAAACAAAAAAGACACAAAACCAGTACTTGAGTATGTGTGCGAAACACGTGCCCACACACGGCATGAATCGATTTCCGTGTGCACATTATCGCACGCCATAAAAATATATTTTAAACTTCAGTCTCTACTCATCAACCCAGCCATTAAAATGGTGGTAGAAATTGGCGTTGTCATCAAGTTTCCACAAATGTTTGCCTTGAATTACCTCAAAAACTCACTCAGACCTGAGGATTTTAATCGCCGATATAAATTATATATATATTCATATTGCTTATATTCATCCTAAAACATATGTAAAGATGGCGATCATATGCTCACCTAGAGCTATGGCGAGGCAAGCCTAATTTTGGAGGCGATACTTTTGGTGATCACCTGCCTCATTACATATTGACAACACTGGTAGGGCAAAACTTAAAATGATGTATGCGACGTATGCGAAACAGTAAAAATCGATTTGCACAGGCAACAGTTTTAATAATGAGAAGACTGTTAAATCATTATTAAATAAGTTACAAACCTGTTGTTGTTGTTTTTTTTCAACACAAAACTTTACTTGTGTTAGTTATGTTGATAAATCAACAAATCAAATTGCTAAAAACAAACTTTTCAACCAATGAAAATGATTTGTAGGAAAATAGTAAATTTGTAAAAACTTGTGCTAGTTGTTTGTTTTGAGTACTCATCATGCTGATATGTATATATGGTTTAAGTAATGACAATGGAAAACACAATTTTTTCTGGGAGTAGTTGATTCATTTAGCTGAACAATTAGAAAAAATGAATTTACTAAGACTAAGAAATGGTGGTTTTATTTTGAAGTAATCACTTAGTTGAAGAATTCTCATTCTACTGTATTTTTTATCTATTTGTAAATTTAAGTTTACGGTTTCTTTAGATTGTAAAGTGATATTCATAAAGAAGTCAGGGGATTTAGAAAAGCTCTTGAAAAAAAGAATATGCAAAAGAAATTCCGACATTGAAGCTTACCTTTGGAACGTGAATGATGATGATGAAAGTGTAAATGACGATGACAGGCATTGGAACTGGGTGGATGTCAGCGAACACATCCATCAATTATGGGTTATTTACATATATACCTTTAAGTATATACCTCTAGTTAAGAATTAAAAATATTGATTTTTCTTTTTGAAATTTCTTTTCCACATAAGAAGACTGTTGATCAATAATGAAGCGCATAAACAAAGCGCATTTTTGTTGTCGCTTGCTTTTTCATAGATTGCTTTGATTTTCAAAGAAAAACAGACACACTTACGCGCAGTGCGCAACCTGCATTGTTTAAAAGTTCCATTCTTCTTAGAGACAAACTAATGCAGAAGAACTTTTAATGTCATTTGATGTAATAAGAAGAAAGATCAGACAGCAGAAAATTAAATTTTGTTTAATTTAATGAAAAGACACTTTTTAAGAAAACCTATGACATACAGCTGACATGTTGTTGCTAATTTTGAGATAAAATAAATGAGTAACGTAAGACACTTTTTAATGTCTCATATGATTGTGCCTCATGTATTTAATCAAATATTTCTGACAATTTTGATACAATTAAGAACTGCAACCGCTGCAATAACCTGGAATTGAAACATGAAACATGACTGTTGTTTTATACAAAATCTCAAAAATACACACATTGAAAAAAATATACCATTTGGCGATCACAAAAATTGCTGTTTTCAAAATCCGGCCACGGTTTCCATGGTTTCTTCTATTTGTTATTTTATGCGCTGATAATAATATGAGTTTATTCAAAAAAAAATTGTTAATTGAGAATTCCTAAAAATTGATATAAATATTTCAACACTGAAATAAAAACTATAGCATTACCAAATGTCAATGTTTTTATTTAGAGGTTTCAAAATTTTGATAATCTGAGGGGTCATCTTTTGAAGGTAGAATGTCCCTCCTCAAAGACCTCCTGTAAACTCATCAAGTTCAAAGGAACATTGGAATGTAAGCTGAAATATCTTTTCAATTTTCCACTTTAATTTTTTTTCGGGAATTTTGATTATAAAGACAGAAAATATGATTCAAATAACAATGACCAAATGTAATTAGCGATTTATATAAAGTTGGTCTAGAAGTCTAGACTGTGGTCTTATTTTTTTAATTTACATTTTGTTTTTAGATCCTGTAAATTTCTCCAATATGTTTACAAACACATCAACAACCATTGTAACAAAGACTAAGTATATTCAACAGTTACCTACCAGTATGAATTTGCCCATAAAACCCCACACTACCCCCCACACACCCTCCTCAACCTACCCAGAGACATCCATCGTTACATTGAAGACAACCTCCACCATCCCATCAAATGATCATTCGAAACAAGATGATGACCAAGATATCATAGTAACTCTCAGTGTTGTGATTGTCGTGCTTCTTGTCCCAGTTGTTTTTGCGCTTGTTTACTTCTTCAGAAAAAGGTAAACTCTAATTACCGTGAATTTCTTTGTTCTAAGTCTTATCAGAAGTGGGTTTTGTGAAGTTGCTTGCAGCCCTGCAGACTTGATTATAATTGAAATGACTTTTCTGTAGTTTTCTGTGCTCATTGGTTCAATTTTGTTATGTTTGTTCATGTCACTGAAACGAGGTTTCGAGATATCGGAGATTGTACTGTATTATTAAAAATGAGGTTCTTCATTTTTATTTCCTGTGCAAAGGAACATTGTCTCAATATTGATTTCTTCTCTTTTTTCTAGTTTCTCTCTGAACTGACATTTGAGAAATTATCTTTATAGTCTTTATATTTATTACTCTGTTGCATGTTACACGGTGGTTCAGTAAATTATTGATTTGTTTTACGTGTTTTTGTTCAGATCAAAAGGTGCGAAGCGTAAAGGTAGGCCCGTTGTATCTATCTAAACACATTGTTGGCGTAAATCTTTTGTTATTGATTATTTAATTACTTGTTATATTTATTTGCTTCATGTCGGCTTTTAAGAGGATGGTGAAATTCTTTATCCCAAGTTTTTACTGCCCGTCAACTCTTTGCTATGTGCTGAGATGATAGTTCAACATTGTGTTTAAAAAAGAGGTCATATGAGAAAAACAAGTATCTAAAACAGTTTCTTCAACATGACTGAGTTGATGCATCGCAAAACATCTGTGTGTTTGTTGTACTAATTCCCAATCTTGCTCCTCTCAAACCTATACAAACATTCGTCTGTTTTACTTCATATTAACTCAAACATCTACTTTTAGATTCAAACAACGGGTCAACGCCTGCACATATTAACTCTGTGTATACAACACAAATTGTTGAGAATGACGGGGAGTATATGAAGCTGGCCACCCCACACCCCTACGCGCAAATAAACCCTGACCAAGTTTACGCGGTGATAGATGAGACGCTTGATGATTCCAATGGTGACAATTACACAGCGTTGCAGCTACCTTCAAAGCATCATTCTAGCCAGGTGTACGCTGGACTGAACTATCCGCCAAAAGAAAAGTCGTCAACTTTAACTCCATTGACAAACGATGCTGTTTACGAAGGTCCTGACTATCAGGTCTTAGAAACAGACAACCCCGCTGATGATTATAATAAGACGGATCATTTAGATTGACCAGGTGTCATTAAAAATAATTGTTATCAGTAAATTGATTATTAAATGATGACTCTATATTAACAAGGAATTAAGGACTTAAGTGTTATAATACGTACTCAGTGCTCACTTTACAAGGCGAGAAACTGCTGCTGGAACGGTTGGAAAATAATGTAAAACAAAGGTCCTCATGCAAACATACTTTCAAGAAAATAAAATTCATCAGCCATTTTTTGCACTCAAAGTTTGTTGATAATTTCACATCTCTGCTTTAAATGATTTACTAAACATTATAATCAAGTCTATATATATATATATATAGAGAGAGAGAGAGAGGTTTTTATATTTTTTTATTGTCAATTTAAATTTACAAAGTAACCATCTCTCTAGTATTTATATTTCTTGTTTTTATTTGACATTTTTTATATTTTTCTAAATTCTTTATTTTTTCATAATTTCTTGAAATTATTTTCGATCCCTTTTCAATATTTTTTGTATTGATTAAAGTTTGAACTTCCTCGAAATGTTTTATTTTGAAAGGCACTTCACTCACATAAAGATGTTACATGTTTTGTTATTTTTATTGTCTCAAAGTATTTTTTAAAAGCAGTGTATGATAATGATGTGTATTTAAGGTGTTTTTAATGATGTTCAAATGACATACGTTTGATTCTTTACAGAGATTGAGCTTTATTGATATATATATTTATATATTTATTCGACTCTAAACACAAATATAATTTAAATATTTTAATTAATGACATTTCCATTTTTTATATATATTATATAAATATATGATATACAGTACAATCCTGGTAACTCAAACCCTCCCCCCCCCCTCGAACATTCGTCATCTCGAACTATTTTACTTGGACCCTAAGGGGGTCAAGTTATTGGGATTATACTGTATTTATAAATATTTCTAAGTATAACCTGTTGTCTGTTACTAACATTATCATCGTTTTGCATCAATGTTTGTTTTAACTATGTTTTAACAATGTTTGTTAAAACTATTTGAATATGTTTACCATCTTATCGGTGATTCAACATTCTTTTAAAAGCATTTTTTTTTCGTCTTAGATAAACTGAAAATGTCACCTTACTTAGCATGATATCTGCTGTTTTTATTATAGTAACTGATGACATCACAAGATTTGTAGATCTGTAGTTTTCTCAGCCTGTGCAGAAATCCCATTGATATTCATTACGTTAAAATATACAGTCTGGTGAGGAATAGATAACGAAAAAAAGTAAAATATATTGTTGATTTTTCCAACAAATAGGAACTTTTTCATTTTTTTTTAAGTGTAAACTCATCTTGCCTTTTTTTTAAACTGCCAAACTATGTTAGTCGCCATGATGAATCAGCAGGAAAGATCCTACTTTGGACTCCAGACGAGAAAAGGAGAGTTGGACGTCCATGTGTAACACTGAAATCCATTATTGAAGAGGAAACTGGTCTGGCAGGAACTGAGCTGATGGCTGCAATGGCTGATCGAGAGCTTTGGCAATCGGAATTTGTTTACGTTTCACCAGCGCCTACTGGCATTGGATGAGATTGAATTGTATTGAATTGAAACCACATAATAGTATTATACTGCAGAAATATATTCGTAAATTCTAATGACTAAAGTGACAATTCAGTAGTACAGTCGTGGTTTTGCAACTGTTTGTCACGTTTACTGCACCACTGCATTGGGTATGCAGGTCATGTAACATCTTCGGCTTCATGGAACTGAGCTCCTCATGTCCTTTATGCCACAGAGTTTAAAATGCAAAGTTGGTATCTTGTGTGGGTTAACTCGCCAACTCGCCGACTCAGGGTTAGCGTTAGGAAGGGCAACCAGCTGTAAAAACATTTGCTCCAATAATTCATCAAATGATTAAACTTACGCAATTATGGGGAGTACCATCTGTTGAAAACCCCACCCAACCCATGTTAACATGGAAATGGACGTTAAACGATGATGATAGTGGAGTTTCTGCACTGAAATTAAGAAAATATATTGTTATTTTTGCCAATGATTCAAACAATGATTGGTAATAAGCATTGTTTATTTACTCTTCAACAGTTGTTTGAGTTTGTTTATCTTAGCTTAATTTTGAATTGATCACGCGAAACATGTAAAAGTACAGTGGTTTGTTGGAATGGGATTAATGTTGAGAGTTGTTTTGTTAGTGATATGGTTAAACTATACCACGGCATCAATTACAGTCACTCGAGATGTTAAAGACAGCTTCACTGTTCAGGATACCAGTCAATGTCATTTGTATAACAGCTCCAGTCAATCACCAACTTCTTGTAAATGCAGTTTGAGGGAAAAAAGTGATTTTATTTTTAACAAAGACAAAAAGATTTGTGTGGATGGGAAAAGGGTTTTTGGTGAGTAACATGCTAAAATAATTATTTACCAGTTACTTGCAATTATGCATAACTATCGGGTCTCGCAAATGTTTTACCTTGTGTACGTAATTAGGGGATTTGATTTTGGGCAGTGCAACCCCCCCCCCCTTGTAGGCTCTGTAACGATAAGAAAAATAGGGATGTAAAAGAAGAAAAGACATTTTGTTATATAAAGCGATCATTAAATAAACAAACTTCTTTTTTCTCAGTCAACTTCTGTGAGCAAGTGTTTATAAAACGATGATTTTGGTATAATTCAATTATCACTTGATTGCTTCTAATGACTGTTAGGTGAATTAACCTGTCAATCGATATCCTTCAGATAAGAGATATTTGCGTAATATAATGAACTGCTGCGTTGTGTTGATAATGTTACTCTAATGCTGTGGAGTTAATTGCGTTGTGTTCCTATTGGGTTATCTCATTGTGAGAAACTACTTTATTGGTATGATATTTACTGTGACTGTTACCGACTCTGTGGACACCCACTGTGACATCATCAAGTAGAAGAAATAGAGCATGTGGCTATTATTTTCAAGGAAGAGGAAAGTTTTAGAGGTTATAGGTCCCAATCTAGAGAAACAACATGTAAAAAGAATCCACCAAACAAGTATCAAGGAACTGCAATCTGTGATTCAAACTACCACTGGGCAAATATATGCACAGACTTGTATGGAGTCTTGACAAGGATCTTGTAAATTCATTGAAGAAAATGTCTTTACTGGCTATAATTGCAAGCGCGGATATTCTAAGAGAAGTAGACATGGTACAATGTCAGATACAAATAAAAATAAAAACTGAGACAGAGGAAGTTCTTTATCAGAATCTTCTGTCATCTTGACATGACTGTATACCAGAGCAGGTCCTCACAACACCGTAACGTAACAGGAACACAGCAATAAAACGTAGTTGAAAGCAAATTTTTTCTCAGTTGACAAAAATTGAAACAACTGATAACTGTATATATGAAAGACAAATAAAATATTCATGTTTTTATGTATTATCTCTTGAAAGTTTGAGTGAATTTATTCAGTTCATCGTCCATGAAAGAATAAAATGAAACTGAGGGGGGAAGGTGGAATGGGCGACGACATAAGCAACATTTGCAGCTCATAAATGAATGAATGATAACTATACATTTCAAATGGGGTGGGTCATGATGAAGCATCATCTAACTGATTATGGCTGATGGAGAATTAAGTATTTTACTTACTCTTTTGTGTTTTTATTTATTTGTTTATTTCATTTCTATTTTTTTATTCTCTTCAAGTTTTTGAATTTCGGTGCAAGGATTTAGGGGCCCAATAGTGCTTATTGCTATGGAATTTGGGCTGTAGCCTCTAGTTTTCTAGATCATTGCTGACCTGACATCTGATAAACATTGATACATTGTTTGTTGAGTTGTTGATTCACCCATGCGATTTAATAAACTTATTTTTTAAATATCGAATAACTATTGAAGAAACTTTACTTAATCCAAAATCACTTTCTAGATTGATTAATGTTCAAGCAGTCTGACTAAATAATTAAACAACTACATAGTAAATAAAAATTAGGAAATGGTGATTTTATTTTGAAGTAAAAACTTACTTAAAGAATTCTCATTCTATTGTATTATTGTCAATTTGTAAATTGAAGATCTTGAAGGTTTTGAATTGAAGGTTTTTTTAGGTTGTACGACAACAGCAGTGGTAAGTCATCAAGCACCACTTGCATTCCTTTTCAGTGACATATGTCCCAGTGTTAATCACATTAAAGCTTACCTTTGGAAGGCACCTGATGATGAAATGAGTGAGACCTGGATGGATGTCAGCAATGACATTGATCAATATATTGGTTTTGTTGTTTATGCTATTTTTGGTATGAAACGGATCGATGCTGTAAGTAGGAATTGAAAAGATATTTTCATGAAACTTTTTTTCAAATAATTATTGATTTTCCAAATTATTAATTATTTTTTTCAAAAATTGACCAAAAAAAATGAAAGTATTCAGAATATTTTGCTATTTTGTGAATTTCTGAATTGATTTAAATATTTGAACGCTGAAATAAAAACTATAGCATTAACAATATCTCAATGTTTTTATTTAGAGGTTTCAAAATTTTGATAACAACAAGGGTCATCTTCTGAAGGTAGAATGTACAAGTCTCTCCTTCAACACTTTCTGTAAACTCATCAAGTTCAGAGGAACGTTGGAATGTAATGACTTGTTTTTGAATTCACTGCTGTTAGTTATATTTGGTGACAAGATATTTCAAATTAGCTCACAAGTGAATAAACTTTATGATTGCATTTGCTTTAGATCCTACAAATTTTACAAATTTGACTGGTGAACCATCAATAACTGTGACACCTGCCACAAGTTTTACAAATGCAACAACTGTGACACCGACTAAGAATGTTAAAGAAATTCTCACTGTTACAGTCACTCGAGGTTCGATAGACAGCTTCACTGTTCAGGATTCCAAACAATGTCATTTGTATGACAGCTCGATTCTATCACCAACTTCTTGTAAATGCGATTTGAGGGAAAAATATGATTTTATTTTTAACAAAGACAAAAAGATTGGTTGTGCGGATGGGAAAAGGGTTTTTGGTGAGTAACATGCTAAAAGATTGTATTTCCCAGTTACTTGCGATTATGTTTAACTATGGTGTCTCTCAAATGTTTTACATTGCGTAGTTTTCCAGATCATTGCTTTACTGACATCTGATAAACATTGATACATTGTTTGTTGAGTTGCTGGTTCACCCATGTGATTTAATAAACTTATTTTTTAAATACCGAATAACTATTGGGGAAACTTTACCAATCCAAAATCAAAAAAGGTTTCTTTAGATTGTGCGTCAACAACAGTGGTTGGTAGTTCAATGCTTGAATTACGTTTCGATGACACATGTCGCAGCATTAATCACATTAAAGCTTACCTTTGGCATCTGAATAATGATGAAATGAATGGGAACTGGATTGACATCAGCAATCACATGAGTCAATATATTGGTTATGGAGGAACACCTGAGAGGCAGTTCTTTGCAGTAAGTCTGATTAGGAATTGAAAAGATAGATCCATGATTTTTTCTTCTAAATTTGTAAATTCATTTATTGATTTTCCACCTCAAATTGACCAAAAAAAAAAAAAAGTATTTACAATATTGTGTTATTTTGAGAATTTCTGAATTGATATAAATATTTGACCGCAGAAATAACAACTATAGCATTAACAAATGTCAACGTTTTTATTTAGAGGTTTCGAAATTTTGATAACAACAAGGGTCATCTTCTGAAGTTAGAATGTCTCTCTTCAAAGACCTCCTGTAAACTCATCAAGTTCAAAGGAACATTGGAATGTAAGCTGAAATATCTATCAAATTATGAATGGCTGTGACATGTTTTGGAGTTCATCGCAATTAGTTATATTTGGTGACAAGATATTTCAAATTAGCTCTCACGTGAATAAACTTTATTTTTGCATTTTCCTTTAGATCCTACAAATTTTACAAATTTGATTGGTGAAACATCAACAACTGCGACACCTACCACGATCATTCCAAAACGAGACGATGAAGAAGATGATGATGAAGTTATCATAGTAACTGTCAGTGTTGTGATCGTCGTGCTTCTTCTTCTGATCGTTTTTGCTGTTGTTTACTTCTTCAGAAAAAGGTAAGTTCCAAATACATTGAACTTCTTTGTTTTTGGGTCTACTTGTTGTGTGCAAAAAAACATTATTATTGTCTGATCAAGACTGTGTGTCCATCCATGTTCTCTCTCCATTAGAAATCACAAAATTATGACATTACGTGTTGAGCTGATTGGAAAATTTCAGTCATGAATTCAGATTCCAATTTAGATTTGATTTTCAAATTATTATTATATTAGTTATGTTTATTAGTTATAATTTGTTACATTAAACTAAAATATCTAAACCTTGAACAAAGTTCCTCTTTCTACGATTTTAAAATGTCGTGAAAATAGAAGAAATAATAAATTGCTTCTTTGTTTTTTTGTTTGCCTTTGCGCATTTTTGTAAAGTTGCTTACAGTCAACTTGATCATTATTACATAGAATATGTCACACATCTATGGTCTGTATATCGTATGAATGTGTACAGTGCTGAAAGTATAAGTGTTGAACTCTCTTGAATTTAAAGCTAATCGCTTTACAAAGAGGGCTAATTTAAGCAGAGAAAAACATTCTTGAAACTGATCTTTAAAGGTTTAAATATACAGATTGTCACGCATATATATATATGTATTTTTATGCAAACAAAGAAAGCTAAGTTCACATTTTTCTTTGTCATAGAAGTAACAAGTACATTTTGGTCTTATTGGTAATATAATATAAAATCATAGTTACCAGACATTATTTTTCTGCAAATTATTCTAGCTTTTCAAACCTGAATCTATGTGATTCTATGTGTTTTTGTTCAGATCAAAAGGTGCGAAGCGTAAAGGTAGGCCCGTTGTATCTATCTAAACACATTGTTGGCGTAAATCTTTTGTTATTGATTATTTAATTACTTGTTATATTTATTTGCTTCATGTCGGCTTTTAAGAGGATGATGAAATACTTTATCCCAAGTTTTTACTGCCCGTCAACTTTTTGCTACGTGCTGAAATGATAGTTCAACATTGTGTTTAAAAAAGAGGTCATATGAGAAAACCAAGTATCTAAACCAGTTTCTTGAAGTTTCAGTTGAGCATCTGTTCCTTACTTTCTCTGAAGTTTCACCTCCTGGCCACTTCATCCAAACCTTTAGAGTGTGTGTGATTGATGTACTAAATTAAAACGAATTCCTCTCAATATGCTTGCAATACTAAACATTTGTTAGGGCTAACAAACATCTTTTTCCATTATTTTGATTTTGTACAGATGGCCGAACCGATTCAACAAACAATGCACCCGCACGTATCAACTCTGCGTATACAACACACATCGCTGAGGATTGTGGTACACACATGGAGCTGGCCACCCCACACCCCTATGCGGAAGTAAACCCTGACCAAGTCTACGCAGTGATAGACGAGAGGGTTGACGATTTCAATGGTAACAATTACACGGTGTTGCAGCTACCTTCAAAGCATCATTCTAGCCGGGCATACACTGGACTAAACCATCCACCAAATGACAACTCCTCAACTCTAACTCCGTGGACGATTGATGCAAATTTCACAGCGTTTACTAACCAGGCGTACACTGGACGAAACTATCCACCAAAAGACTACTCCTCAAATTTACCTGGTCCCAATTATTAGGTTTTAGAAGCAGAAAACCCAATCTCTAATGAGAGTTAATTTGTTTTGAAGACCAACATTTTTATTCTTATGTTCGTTTTTTCATACTAATATCATTTTTTTAAAACTGAGTTTATAATAAACTTCATGTCAATATTTTTAGAAGTTGTATATATCATTGTTTTGAAACTTTGAAATATTTTTTACATTTTTGTACTTTAAATTGTTCATTTGTTTTACAATACTTTTGTATTTTCTTAAGAAGTATTTATATTTATCGTATATTATTTTTATTTTGTGTTGTATATTATTTTTTTTTGTGGTTATCATTTTGTATCCTAGTCTGTCTGAACGGTTTTATTCTGTGTACATATTTTTATATTATAATTCTGTCCATATACAATTTTGGCGCGCTTATTTTTGTAACTAATTTTTTTACTGTTTTTGTTTCATATTTATCATGTTATTTATAAGGACATGATTTTTTAACAATGTTGTATATTTAATGTTTTTAGAGATAATGATAGTCAAATGATGTTTAATTCTTTATTAAATATTTGTATGTTTGTATCATATTTGTATGTTTGATTATTTAATTACGATTATTTATTATTATTATTATTATTATTATTATATGTGTAAGGTTTACAATCATAAATATTGTAATAGGCATATATTTGCCTGTCAACCTAAAAACTATAAAATAAACTATAAACTAGGTATAAACTATATTATCAAAAATCAAAAACGGTTAAAAACGTTATAAGAAATGTGCACGTTAGTTGGAATACAAACAGAATTGTTGAGTCGGTAACTATTATATAACTATTATCGATTGTACATTGTTGATAATGAAATTACTTGAGCTTAGTTCGTATGTTATCGTTTGTAACAAGCAATGGAAATATAAGTTATAGATTCTCCACTAGCCGAGTCTATCCCATTTGAATAAATTCGTAAACAGAATGATAGAATGAAGACTAGTTGATGATATAATATGTAGTTAATCGCATTGGGTCCTGATTATTCGCAAACAGATTCGGCAAGTGGAGAACAAGATTTAAGTTTACAATATCTATATGTATAAATAAATTTTGTTTTTTAGAAAGTCATCAAGCTTATTTTTAAATTGATTCAGACTTGTTGCACATACAATTTCGTTTGGAAGACTGTTCCATTTATTTACAACTCTATTTGTAAAAAAGTGCTTGCGAATTTCTAGTCTTGCGAACTCTTTTTTAAGTTTGTACTGGTGTCCGCGGGTGAATGTTCTATTATTGACAGAAAATATTGCTTTGCACTTGTAGTACGAGTGAAGCCATTTATATACTTCAATGAGGTCACCCCTCTGAAAACGGTATAGCATACTCGGTATGTTTAAACGGGCTAGACGTTTGTTGTACGGTAATTGGTTAATACCAGGGATCATTTTCGAGGCTCTACGTAGTACATTTTCAACCATTCTTTTATCTTTAGCTAGTCTTGGGTTGCATATCACACCACAGTACTCAAGATGAGGACGAACAAGTGATATAAACAGTTTCTTAAATGACTGAGTATTGAGGAAGGTATACGAGCGTCTTATCATGCCCAGCAGTTGGTTGGCTTTATTGACTTTTGTTTTAATATGATGTGAAAATTTTAAATCTTTGTCCACATGTACACCTAGGTCACGTTCGCATATTGTTTCCTTTAAGTAAACTCGCTTTTGTTGAATGTCATCATACATGGAGTAATTATATGAACTATTGTTATGTCCCAGATGAAGAACAAAACACTTCTCCGAGTTGAACAACATGTTCCATTTTTGGCTCCAAGTAACTAAATCGTCAATATCTTCCTGAAGTTGGTAATGCGAGACTATATTTTTCATGAGTTGGTATACTTTGGTATCGTCTGCAAACATAGCTGCAATTGAAGAAACTACAGTTGGAAGATCATTTGAATACACAAGAAACAAAAGAGCAGCGAGTACAGTTCCTTGGGGTACTCCACTTTCAACATTAGTCCATTCAGAGCTGACTCCATTGACGGTTATTCTTTGTTTTCGATCTTTCAGAAAATTCTCTACAACTTTTAAAAATTTTCTGTGTACTCCATAAGCTTTCAGTTTGACAAGTAACCTTTTATGTGGGACTGTGTCGAATGCTTTAGCGAAGTCTAGGTAGATAGTGTCAACAGCCGTCCCTTCTTCCAAGGCGTGAGTCCACGAGTCAATAACAGTTAATAGATTAGTGGCACAAGAGTGGCCAGGTCTGAACCCATGTTGGTATGAACTCAGAAGATCGTGTTGTAATAAGTGAGTTAATAGGTGTTTGTGCAGAAATTTTTCAAAAACTTTATACATGTTAGGCTGACTGGTCTATAGTTTTTAGCCAATGCTCTATCGCCCTTTTTAAAAAGAGGAATAATTTCAGCAAGTTTCCAGATAGATGGAATTTTACCGGTTTCGTAAATTTTCTCAAACAGAATAGACAAGGACATTGAAAGTTTGTGTTTTGCTTCCTTCATAACCCTTGGGTGAATCTTATCAGGCCCTTGTTATTTGTTAGGTTTGAGTTGATCGAGAAACTCTTCTATTCGCTCAGAACTAAAGTCTATTTTGTCATAGTGGAACTCGTCGATTTAGTGAGAATGTTGGTATATTCGTTATATCTTCTTTGGTAAACACACTGGAGAAGAATTTGTTAAACAGGTGAGATTTATCGTAGTCTGTTACAGCAAGTTCGTTGTTGTACTTTATGTCTGGAAACGGATTTTTTGTTTTTGTTTTCGATTTAACATATGCGAAGAACGCTTTAGGGTTGGAGGAAATGTTTGTTGCAATTGATTTTTTGAATTTTCGAATGGCTGTTTTGCATGATTGTTTCGCTTGATTTCTTGCTTTGGCATATGCGGTGTAGGTAACATTGTTTTTGTCTTTTAGGTAATTTCGGTAACGATCTTGTTTTTCTCGGATTTTCTTTATAGTTTCTGTATTTATCCACATAGTGCGTTTTCTTCTCCTGTTTGATTTAGGTATGTGCATGTTCATCAGGTTTTTCAGCTTGTGTTGTAAGACAGTCCATGTTTCCTGCGAGTTTAAGTTATGTAAATTCGTTAGGTCTGTGGACTTGATAGACTCTCTAATTGCATCGTAATCACCACGGGAGAATAAGAAATGTGGGGACTTTGAAATTGATTTTATGTTACTTTCAGTATGTAGGTCGAAAAGAAGAACTTGGTGATGGCTCTTTCCAATAGGTGCTAGGTGAGAAACACTTGTGATCATATTTTCTTCTGAACTAAATATCAGATCGATTGTTGTAGGGTTTTGAAGAACGCAATGATGTGTAGGTTTGAATACGTGTTAGACAAGGAAAGAGTCTCTAAGAGATTCAATGAAAATTTACGATTTCGTATTTAAAGGAGATGGGTCTTTTGGATTAGTCCAGTCTATATTGGGATAATTGAAATCTCCTAGGACAAGCAACTTTGAGCAGATTTTGCTCGTATTTATTATGCTATTATGAAGTTTCTTATCGTTTTCTTCTGAACTGTTAGGTGATCTATAAATGACATTTACTAAACAGCTGTCATTAAGTTTACAACAAACTGCTTCCTTTGCATCTATACAGTTGTATACTTCAGTAGCATTTATTGAGTTGTGGATATATAAAATGACTCCTCTATGACATAGAGGTGAGTTGTGGTTGGAGAATAGCTGGTAGTTATCAATAGATAGCTCAGAGTCAAGAACTTCAAATCTTTTGTTTTTTGGTAGTGTTTCTGAAAGACATACGAGATCAGGTTTATATTTTTCGATTGCGATTAGTAATTCGTTACGTTTATTTAACAGCGAGTCTACATTTGTATATATTGTCTTGAACTTATTTTTTATTTTTGGTTGCTTTAATCGAAACTTGACCCACTTTTTACTTTGCGTTTTTCTTTCACTATTTCCAGTTTGAGGGGTGGGCCGGTTATTCGAAAAAACCAAATCTTTTCTTTGTCATTTTCAATTAATTCTTTTTGGATTTTTCTGGTTTCGTTAAAATGTTGTCGTTCTTGTGGAGTTTTGTCTGTGTTAATAAATATCCCTGGTAAGTTTTTTTTTAAGTTTGGAGTGTTCTTGAGAATTTCATGTTTTATTTACGTATTGGTTAGACTAATGAGAAGAGGACGTGGTTTTGGGGTGTCAGATGACTCGTTGTTTTTTTCGTTTTCTTTTCCAATTCTTTTCGCAGAAGTTATTTGCTCGTGAGTTATATTCACTTTACATCCCTTTTGGACTATTTGTTTGATTATGTCTTTCTATGAAGCGTTACCAGCGATTTTTTGATTTATTTTTATTTTCTATTATTATCAATTTTTTCTTCTTTTTGCATTTTTATGCTTTTGCATGACTTTGCTTTGTTATAGGTTGACAGGCACAGTTTTATGCCTATACATTGAATTTTTGATGTAAACCTTATTTTATAATAATAAAAAAAATAAATAAAAAATAACATGTCTACTACTTTTACACTATAATGTCTTCTCTACTTTCAATAATTTTCTCTAGAAAAATGAAAAGTATTATCCTTGCATTTCGCAATATGGTAGCTTCTGTGTTGAAGTAGCGATCAATGTCTTTGCAACACGATCTGACAATGGAGTTTTGTCAGCCTGCACGGAGCAGAATCAGAAACCTTGCTGTCACTGAGTACATTAAGATAGACGATTATGTGGTAAGAAGGAAATATTGATGATGTTATATTATATTTTTATATTATATTATGCTATATTATATATTATTTACGTAGGTGTACAAAGTTGAGGTCCACGTTCAAGAGTTGAGTTGGTCAGTCTTGAGACGATACCGAGAATTCCACAGGCTCCACGAAGTTGTGAGTTGTTGTTAACAATATTATTTGTATGTTTAAGTGTCACAGGCTGATAATACTCTCTACCTTTTCAATAATTATTTTTTAGGTAAAACTGTTTTTTTTTTATTTTAAAACAATCTTTGTTTTTATTTCGTTTTATAAAGTTTGGATGATCCATTGTTCTCTTCATAACTTGTAAACGCATATATTTCAATCTATCTCAGGGTCAAATTCAGATCGGTAGATGGGTACGGGCAAAATCCCATAGTTTTAAAGCTCTATTTTTATTTCTGCTGATAAAGATTTTTGACGAATAATTTCCTATAATCTGACTTTACTCCACATTTCAAAAAATTAGGATTTTTTCTGGAAAATAAAAATGGTTGTCATCTATTAAAGAGCTTGGTGTCAGGAAAAAACAAGATGTAGAGACAATAGTTTTAGCCATTTTTTACAAAATCCATTTTTAAGAGATTGGTTCATCTCCAAGTGTATTCGGCCCCATATGGTATCAGATGTTTGTAGTTCTTTTTAGAAATGAAGAAAATTTATTTAATTCAGAATATTTATACAGGATATAAAAAATTTTGGTGCAAAATAAGTAAGCACTGCTATCAACGTTTGTCCTGTTATAAAAATTAAAAAGTAGTTGTTAGAATTAAAATTAGTGAACTATATTAAGTAATAAATCAAACAGAATATAAATAAATAAATAATAATGTAATTAAAATAAAAATTAAAATAAAAATTAAAATAAATAAAAATCCAACATTGGAATAACTATAAGGTTATGAAAGTTTGCAGTATGTTATTTTAATGTAGGAAACTAAGTAAAATACTTGTTTAATAAAGTTAAATTATATTAAAAATATTAAATATATATAATAAATTATTCGATTTAAAGCTTATTTCCATCTTATAAAGTCATGAATCTTTGTTTTCTTAAATCACTTGTACATTCGTTCAGCTGGTCCATAACTACAACATCCCGTGGGAAATCCTTCCCCCGAAGAAGTTGGTTGGAAACTTGAAGACCTCGCATTTGGAGAAACGTAGAACACAACTGGAGAAGTATTTGAACAAAATTCTGCAATTGCTGAAAGGTTTACCGAGAGCGCTAAAGGAGTTCCTTGAGATGGATCAGTTTGTATGTATAGCTCGTATAAGAAACAGTCCATCATATCTCGATTCAAGTTCAGGATGTTAACTGGTTGTTTATTCTTCATGAAAATTTGATGTAACGGATGTAAAACAATCCTAGAGAGTGCTGTGAGTTCAAATCTCAAGCAGTTTCTATTTCTTTAAGTTTTTGAGATAGCTACACCACTCACAGTTATTTTAATTAATTGAAAAGTTGATTGTGCGCTTTCTTTTCGTGAAATTCATCATTTCGTGAGAATTTCGGAATCAATTTTATACTTTTTCTCTGAAGGTCAAAAGCATATCATGGAAGAGTATAGAAATTATATAGTCAAAAGTGAATGAAAAACCTGTTTGCTGTCATTGTAGGACGTGAACGCAGTATGTCAACAACTCGCCATGGATCTATTTGAAATTGGTGAGTTTTTGTTTGTAGTAAAGAAAATGTTTTTATGGTAAGAATTCTTCATGATTTACACTTACATCAGTATCCATTTGATGATAAAGAAGTGATTTTTCTAATTTAGTGAGCTAGCTAATAGTTTAAAATGAAGTTTTTTAATTGCCAACTTTTCTAGCTATAATTTATGAGGAAATTTTGCTTCCCAGTAGTATATATAAAGAGAAGTTAGCTAGCTAGCAACAAATTTCTCTTTAGTTGATGATAACTGTTTGTGAAAGGGTTTGGGTACTATATTAGTCCTACCTCGTTGAACATCAATGAACTTATTAGCTATATTACTAACTGTGACTATTTCAAACACACAGTGGCGTGATGACACAGGCTATTAACGAAGCGATGCAATTTTCAAGGATATAATTATCATATCACACACTGCAACTGATAAATAATGCACAATGGCTGGCTGACATAGTTATACTTTATCATCATCATCAACGAGTGCGATTTGCATGTGATTTGCATGGGATTTTCATGCGATTTGCATGTGATTTGCATGCGATTTGCATGTGATTTGCATGTGATTTGCATGGGATTTACATGTGATTTGCATGTGATTTGCATGTGTGCTTAGATATTAGATATAGATAATAATAATCATTTCTTTTAATTAGTGCTTTTCTTCCTACAGGCGATGATGTATTAGCTCGTAATCTTGTCTTCAAGTTGACACCATTGCAGATTCATTGCATAAATCGACGTCTGCAGTTGCCCATGCTGACAGCCAGTAAGTTGATGTAGTTACCCTTGCTAGCAGCCAGTAAGTTAATGTAGCTACCCTTGCTGATAGCCAATAAGTTGATGTAGTTACCCTTGCTGACAGCCAATAAGTTGATGTAGTTACCCTTGCTGACAGCCAGTAAGTTGATGTAGTTACCCTTGCTAGCAGCCAGTAAGTTGATGTAGCTACCCTTGCTGATAGCCAATAACTTGATGTAGTTACCCTTGCTGACAGCCAATAAGTTGATGTAGTTACCCTTGCTGACAGCCAATAACTTGATGTAGTTACCCTTGCTAGCAGCCAGAAAGTTGATGTAGCTACCCTTGCTGACAGCCAATAAGTTGATGTAGTTACCCTTGCTAGCAGCCAGAAAGTTGATGTAGCTACCCTTGCTGACAGCCAATAAGTTGATGTAGTTACCCTTGCTAGCAGCCAGAAAGTTGATGTAGCTACCCTTGCTGACAGCCAATAAGTTGATGCAGCTACCCTTGCTGACAGCCAGTAAGTTGATGTAGCTACCCTTGCTAGCAGCCAATAAGTTGATGTAGCTACCCTTGCTGACAGCCAATAAGTTGATGTAGCTACTCTTGCTAGTAGCTAATAAGTTGATGTAGCTACCCTTGCTAGCAGCCAATAAGTTGATGTAGCTACCCTTCCTGACACCCAGTAAGTTGATGTAGTTACCCTTGCTGACAGCCAATAAGTTGATGTAGCTACCCTTGCTGACAGCCATTAAGTTGCTGTAGCTACCCTTGCTAGCAGCCAATAAGTTGATGTAGCTACCCTTGCTGACAGCCAGTAAGTTGATGTAGCTACCCTTGCTGACAGCCAATAAGTTGATATAGCTACTCTTGCTAGCAGCCAATAAGTTGATGTAGCTACCCTTGCTAGCAGCCAATAAGTTGATGTAGCTACCCTTGCTGACTGTTTCACTGTTTTGAGTCAAGATAATAAAATAATGAATTTGCGAAGTTGTATTCTATAGTAATGGCTTAATCTTACGCTAGCCCGTTTTCCAAGGTGGAAATTAATGAATTGGTGCTTGTTGACTTGATATTTTGCATTTATTTCAAGTTGTTCAACTTTGCTCACTAGAGAAAGGGAGTGGAAAGGCAGATATAGGTCACCTCTACTCGTTCATCCATCAAGTCAAAAGGTTATCGGTAAATAATTTATTTATTTATTATATTTATCTCTTTATAATTTATAATTGTTACATACTTAGTCATACTTTGGTATTTTGTATTTTGTTTGGTTTGTGGAAAACTGTCATATATAAACCTCAAAACTATTTCAAAGAAACTCTTTTAATCTTTTATTGTGCAATTATCTTTTGTAATTAAATATCTTACAATTGTATTTAATTTTAGTAATTCTGTTTAATTGTAACAAAGTAGGGACATTGTTGCTAAATTACGTCATATACTTGTAACAAGTGATTTACGCAATGTGTAGATCTATCCTGGCATCGAAGCTAACGTGATGATCGGCCATGAGGATTTGGTGTACGATTTAACAATCTTCAAATCGCTGAGATATGTAGAGGTAAATGAAGCTTGTGATAATATCTGAGAAATAAACAGCCTTTTTCCATTTGGCTGAAGTTACATCATCTATGTGATGGACAAGTCATTGATTGATTGACAAATGATTTTCCAACCATTGAATATAAATATATGTTTATTATTTATTTATATATATTTATCGTTCTTTGTATAATTAGTTCTGACGTTGATAAAACATGTTAACAAATGAATAACCATTAAAATTAAAACTTTTTTACAGATCCTACTCTTAAATTTCCTTCACATAACTATTCTTTCAATTCCTTTCACGAATGTTTTAACAGAGGTAGTTTAGCAGATTATTTCAACTTTAGCGAATTACATCACCTGATTTGAAAGTATTTGTTGAAAGGTTTTGTTTACAATACCCGTAATAAGAACATACTTCATTTTTTCTGACTTTGTCCACAGGCCATATTTTAAGCAGCAAATCGCCGAATTAAACTTTCTCTCTTTTAAAAGAATATACTGGAAGTAAGGTCACATGTGTCCCAAACATGGCCATCATTTTTTTTAGATTCGCAGTTGTGACATTGAGTTGTTAGAGGGAGTCGAGTCTTTACAAGAAAATGCTGTTGAAGTGCGAATTCACAACAGTCTGCAGTTGATGAAGGTACACCACTGATAGATGCCACTAGCACACTTACCGTTTACTTTCTCAATAAGTAAACAAGAAATTTCTCTATAATGTGCTGGTAAGATTTCCTCAACACGTCCAATTGAACGTTCACACTTCCTAGAATAAATTTTGAATAAAAATCGGATCGAAAAGATTTTATTGGTTGCCATCTTCCAACGATTTTTCAGAAAGAACCACTAAGTATTTAAGCTGGAAAACGGTCTTGGACTGCGTATATATATATATATATATATATATATATATATATATCTGGAACCTTAAAGAATTTTGAGCTTTGAAATGGTGGTTGGATGATTTCTAATGCCCTTATTTTGTGTGCTCTTAAAGCTTGGTTTCCAGGTTTCCAATAAAGAAAAATTGTTGTGCGATTGTTGTCGCGCAACATGTGGCGTGTGATGCACTGGTTTCCATTACAAAAACTATTTGTATTTATTTTTTACTCTTTCTCTTGAACTATTGTCGATATAATCGGATATGAAAATTATTGAACTATGCAGACATTGTCGTGCGATGTGTTTCTAACAAAAAAAAAACACGTGCGATCGTGACGATAATCTCACAACAGTCGCAGGAATAGAATTTTCTCTATCTCTACGATACTTATCGTACGACGTGGTATTGATCTTGCGATATGATATTTGTTGTGCGATTAATGGTTCCATAAGGTTGTGCGATGGTTGTGCGACTATTGCACAATAATTTTCTTTTATTGTAAACCAAGCTTAAGATTAGCAATGTAGCAGTCCCTTTGATCAGTTAGTTTGTTTTCCGACAGGATTTCATCATTAGTAGCACAAGTTGGTCTCAAGGAATCCTGACGACCGTTTGCACGAACCACGATACACACAGCGAAATAATGAACCAATTCCCGTCGTGGAGAAAACTGGCGAAAGCATCATTCAGCTACAACAAGCTTCATTCAATCGATTACTCTATAGTGAGTTTCCTTGACTCTATATGTATTCAATTGATTGAGGTTACTGCAAGAAAAAAACATAACATAATATAAAACAAAGTCTGGAAGCAATTTGCAAGATATAAAATTTTGAAAAGTGCCCTCTCGTTTAGATGTGACTAGAATGAAAATCATTTCCTTCTGTATGCTATCTCTTTGTGATGGATGCAAAGTCTCTATTTCCTGGGCAAATGGGCCCCTATCGTAGTTTTCTATAATTTAACCAATCAACTGAACTGACAGAATGATGTAATGCTGGCAATATACTTGTGTTGTCTCTTGGACTGTTATTAATGGATATCGCCCACTCTTTGATAGAATTCCTATTGTTTTTAGACGTTACTACCACAACTGCAGGAGTTGGATCTCAGTCATAACAAGTTGACGGAAGTGCAATTTCTCGAGGTATTAATTAATTAATCATCACACTTAATTGTTTTAATTATGAAAGATGAATAGAAATAATAAAATATATTAATTAATATAAGAATATATAAATATTATTATTCATGAATTTTTATCACCAAATCATAATAGTGTAAAATTTACACAAAATGCATATTTACAAAAATTCTGTTCTCCCTTTGGGTCCTGTGGAAATGTAATCTAACCATTTGAATTTCCATCAATCAAGATTTTTCATTAGTAGAGATTTTAAATGTATCTTTATTGCTAGGAGCTAATGTTGCTGTCGAAACTTGATCTGTCACACAACAAAATCTCTCGAACTGATGGATTTTCGTACAAACTTCCTAATATCAGTGAGCTGAATCTCTCTTCTAATTGCCTCGCCGAAATCACAGGTAAGAAAAGAGATTCCTTTTGTTGTTTGGATCAAATAAATGACCTCTGGTAATGTAAGCTCTAATTATTTTAAAGCTAGTTGTGAGAAGCTAAAAAAGCTAAATGCACTAAAAATAATTTTCAAAGAAGTAATTTTCTGGAGAAATTGAATTTCTTTTAGGCTTTTAAAAATCCTTTTTTATGAAAACCCATAGCTGGTAATATTGTACATTTGTTTGTTCGTTCACTCTGAAAATGGCTCATGGAACTTTGAGTCGAAATATAAGTTTTAAAGTAACTTGTCGTTATCATGCTTCATATTTTATTTATAATCAAGCTGGTGATATATGTTATCTTTATAAGAAACTCAGCTACTAGAGAATTTCCTACAGAAAATATTGAAAAGCGATTGCTGGTTTGTAAAAAAGATTTGATAAAGGACAGAAAACCTTTCAGTAATAGACAGCAGACTGCTATGATTCATAGAAATATTAAATGTGAAATCCAAATCTTCTAGCTTGTTTTGTTTTTTATTTAGAATTCCACACTTTCAATCTGAAATCAATAATGGCTTTTGTTTAGGTCTCGAAAAGCTGTGCTCTTTGGAAGTGCTGGATATTTCGCAGAACAAAATCCATCAAGTGAGATGTACATCATAATTCGTATACAACCATCTAATCAATCAAGTTTATATAGCTTATAGTTATAATTTGCATAACTTTCAGTCAAATAAAATTCCCATGCATTGGAATATTGATTGCCTTAGGTAGACAGTGTCCTCTGTTTGGGAACCCTACCACTCTTGCACTTGTTGAATGTGGCAGGCAATCCGCTGACAGGAGACGCTGGAAACTACAAAGAACGCATCTGGGTGCAATTTTCCCACCGTGCTATAGAGGTGCTATATGTTTCTCCGTTTATCGACGGCATGTGAAAGAGTTAAATTTCAAATTTTGTTGTTTCCTTATCTTCCAAAAGGGTAAATAACATGTTAATACATGTTAATTTTTCAAATTAATTTAACGGTAAACTATCCAATCATAAGTAATTTAACGGTAAACTATCCAATCATAAGTAATTTAACGGTAAACTATCCAATCATAAGTTAGCTTCGTATATTTTCTAGTTTTAACATATGAATGGAAATTGTTTGAAATTGGAAAAATATGTGAATAATATAATTTTTTCGACAAATTTATTACTAAAAATTGATAAAAATATTTTAAAAACAAGTAAGTATTATAATAATTGTATTAAGACATACAATTTTTAGGTGTCCATAGATGGAAGTTTGCCAACCAAAAGAGAGATGGTATGTTGTTGTTTAATTGAGCTTCAAATAGCGTACGATTTGAAAGATTTTTCTGACAGACAATCAACATGTTTTTGAAACGTTGTTTGCAATCGCTGTGTTTTCTGTAGTTGATGGCCTCATCTAATCGTTGATAGATGTAATGTGCTTTACAAAACATTCATTGAGTGTGTTTCACTGATTTTTGAAAACAACAAGAATACAAACAAAAATAGTTAGAGACTAACATAAGTTAAAGTATATGATAGTTAAGTTGTCTTTAATAACTTTAGCTTTTACCGCAATTCCAACTTTGAAAGTTGTTGTTTTTTTTTGTTTTTTTTATTGAAGATTGCTCAAAACAAGGCCTAAAAGGCCACTTGCGAGTAAAGAGCTACAGGAGAAGTTAAGCAGATTTAAGGTAGCGATGAACATTAGATTTGAACAGTTGAAGGTTAAATTCAGGAGGAAAGCATGTAGATGGAAGGGAGTTCCAAAGTCTGGACGTTCGCGGAAAAAAACTGTTTTTATAAAAATCCCTACGACAATTTGAAACACAAACAGTCCGTTGGTGAGACGAAGAAGACAACCTAGTTGAACGGAGAAAAATTTTGAGAGAAGGTGTAAGAGATGATAGTTCGCTTGAACAACGACCATAAAAAAACTTGTAGAAAAAACAAAGAGACGCTACGTTCCGCCGGTGTGAAAAGGAGTCCAATTTCAAAGAAAGGTTTTCGCCAATTGCGTTGCAAACACGCCGTTGAACACGGTCTAACAAATTCAGGCAATTTTTTTGTGCACCTGCCCATATGTGGCAACTGTATTCCATGCATGGACGAATTGATGATTTGTATAGGTAAAGGACGCATTCAGGAGTGAGGTAATTTATTTCTCGTAAAAGAGAACCAACCTTCATGGCAGTTGATTTAGCTATATTTTCAATATAAGATCGCCATGAGAGGTCGCTGGTAAATATAAGACCAAGAAGGCGAAATGAATTGCTTTCAGGCAAATGAGAATCTTTCATCAAAATTCGAGGTAAATAAGCTTGATTGAGATGATTAATGGAAAGAAGATTAGTTTTAGATGGATTAAAATTAACAAGCCAATTCTTACCCCATTCAACTACTGTATTGAGATCTTTTTCCAGATCAGAGGCCATTCTAACCTTATCACAATCATCTGATTTATTAAGGCAGGAATACAATGTTGAATCATCAGCATAAATAACGGTTTTGGATGATAAATTGTCTGGGAGATCGTTAATGTACAGTAGGAACAGAGTCGGACCGAGAACTGAACCTTGAGGAACACCAGCATTGATGGAAAAAATGGAAGATGAATGACCGCTAAGGACCACCTTGAATTTACGATTGGAAAGGAAGGCGGAGATAATATTTAAAAACGGAACTTTTAAACCATATGCCTTAAGTTTGTGCAGTAGCCCCCGATGCCAGACTTTATCAAATGCCTTGGAGATGTCAAGGGCAACTGCTCGCGCTTCACCAGAGACATCAAGGGCACGATAAAAACGTTCACTTATAACTGTCAAAACGTCAGCAGTGGAACGCCCAGAACGAAACCCATACTGGGAGTCGTAAAACAAATTATTTTTTTCAATAAATTCGACTAAGCTCAGGTTAATTAAAGTCTCGAAAACTTTGTATAAGATGGAAATGAGACTGATTGGTCTATAATTAGAAGGATTAGATCGCTCACCCCAATTTTTAAAAATTGGAATAACAGAGGCAAACTTCCAAGATGAAGGGAAACAGGATTTATCCAAACACTTTTTGAAAAGAGCACACAAAACGGGAGATAACTCAGTAGAACACCTTTGAAGTACAAATTAAAGGAATGCCATCCGGTCCAGTAGCCTTATTAGAATCCATTTTGTTAATAATCTTAGAAACCTTATCAGGAGATATAAAGCAATCATGTAAAGTCTGGACAGTTTTGGAGGGGAAATAAGGGAGATCATGACCAGAATCATCGAGGGTGGAATGAGAACTGAAGAGTTTAGCGAATAGTTCAGCTTTATCCTTAGATAGACTAATGACTTCAGGACCATTGAAAAGTGGAGGTACAGATGTTTTAGAACTACCCCGGACGTTTTTTATAATACGCCAAAATTTGCAAGAACCTATTTCTTTGGATTTGATAAGATCTTTAGTCCTTTCAGCAAAAACAGTTTTAGCTTTACGAACAACATATTTACAGTTATTGCGCGAGGCAATAAACAGTTGTCTGTTATGATCAGTCGCATCACGACGGTAGCGATGAAAGAAATGATTGCGATGAGCTATGGTTGCAGCACAAGTTTCTTTCTTGCTGGTTTAAATTTTACTTATTTATTGTCTTTGTATAATATGCTCTAATTTATTCATTTATCTTATTGCTTTACAATTATAACTATTAAACCTAGGATACAACTTCCATTTTAAAATCCCAATAAATAAAGCAGACTTTCTGTCTGGCGATTTGTTCCACTTTGTCTCAGAGTCTATTGAATGCGAAGCAGTGTAACCAACTCAAGTAGATACCTTAGGGCTGCAAAAGTAACTCGGGCCTCGAAAATCGCAACTTTATACAGATATAAATTGTTCGTTTATAGTGGTTTAGATTGACAAAAACATTGGTTTTCAGATAAAGGTTTCGTTTTGATATGAGTAGTTATCCCCTGACAATTTCATTTCACAACGATTTTTTCTAAAAATCCTCGTGAATATTACTAAGTAGTTTTTAAATTTGACTGAAACACTTTCGATGGAAGTTTTGATTGGATGTCAGTAAAAAAAATTTTATGTTGTTTTTTCTGGCTTGCCACTTTTTTGCATTAAACCAAAAGGCTTAGCGCGAGAAGAGTGGAGCCATTTTCCCACGTTAACAAATACCTTATTTATCGAATGAATTGTTTCAGTCGAAGGTGCGTGAATCGTTAGCCGCCCAGGAGAAGTATGACATAATTCCAGACACTGTGGTGGAGAGTCGCCTGACCCCCATCACTCGCTCTCCACCTGAGAGGCCAACAAAACACGCGACACCTTCGCCAAGAGTTAAAAAGGTATGGTGTGATAGGTAAAGGTACCATTGATGCGTTGAACCATATGTTATGAGAGGTTTTGGCGTCCAATGAATTACAATCTATCATTGTCTAAACAGCAATAATCGCTTAAGAAAGCACGTATGACATCGAACTGACGTATGTCAGATGATCTTTTTGACGTGATTTTATACATAGGCGACGTTATTGTTGAGGAATTGCGTAGATCTTAGAGTGGTGTATTCGTTCCATCGTTGTTAACACATCAAGCCTCTTGATCAAGGGAACGAAAACTGTGCTTAGCACAGCAACAAATAATTTGCATAACTTCCCATAATTTATACCTTCATTGAATCGTCACTTTTCGTGTTGACAATAATGTAAGAAATACGCCAGCACTTGTATATAACACATGATGAGGTTTGAAAGCCTTTATTTCTTTTGGATGCCCTACTTCCCCGTTAATTTCTTATTCAAATGTTCTATCTTCATAGAAAGATCGGATTGCAAAAATCAGTTCCCCAACTACGAAGTCAGGTGGGATTACGAAGGAAAGTTTTTTAGTTTTCGTGAGTTTTGTGAATTTACTAGATTGCTTTCGATCACGTGAATGATTAATGTTTTTTATGAGCAAGATTTGTTTCATCTTCAGACGACACACTTATGAAACTTGAGAATGAAGAGGCAAGTTTCCGCGATAAGATCGAGAAGATGCGTTCGCACGCGGGTGATTCCTGGTTGTCATTTTACAATGAAATGAACGAGGTAACAGTTTCCATGACATTCCATGAGTTTGTTATTTTATTCTCATCGCAAAGAAAGTTATTGATTGCGCTAATCGAGTGTATTGACCCTGTTTTGAACCTTAATAGATACCACAGTAATGTTTTCTTACGGTTTGAATGAAGCAGTGTTATTATTTTGAAAACAACATTCAATCGGAAACTCAACTTGCGTCTTAGTGACTTCATAGAGTCGTGATTGAGTTGAAACTTCGATTTAATTTACTCATCAAGTCGTTGATATTTAGGTTATTGTGGTGTCCCCCCTCCCCATAAAATGTTAGGAATTAAACACTAACTAGCGGGTCGAATGTAATTTATTTTTCAGCAAACGGAAAAGCCCGATGAAGGTGAAACTTGCACTCCAGCCTCTTTGGAGAAGAAACAGACGTTAAAGGAACAAGCCGTAAGTGACCTATTCATCAGATATTTCCAAAACAGAGGTTGGTTTTATCTTTGAAATCATTATTTCTTTTATGACGTATTCAGACCGACTTCAATGACGTATTCTGGCCGACTTTAATGACGTATTTTGACCGACGTTAATGACATATTTATGACGACCTTGAGAAAACGTTGCGTATTGTTTAAATCTATGAGCATATATATATATATATATATTAGTTAGATTTCTTCCGAATAGTTTCGAACTTTATTTATTGTTATCAAGTGACGATCCTGCATTCTTTTGATTTAACAGGCAGCTCTTAAAAAGACTGCAATCACATCAACATCTGCACGGGAGAGTGGTTTAATCGCTGTTGAGGAGATCGACCTGGAGTTATCTGACGACTTGCGTCGAGAAGTTAAGGCGTTTTTAAGGAATACCGTTGATCTGTAAGTTGGATGTTTTTTTGCGCGTGTCTGTGAGTAACACTTTTTGAAGGAAGACTACTAAGCATGTTTTTTGCGCGTGTCTGTGAGTAACACTGTTCGAAGGAAAACTACTAAGCATGTTTTTTTGCGCGTGTCTGTGAGTAACACTTTTTGAAGGAAAACTACTAAGGATGTTTTTTGCGCGTGTCTGTGAGTAACACTTTTTGAAGGAAAACTACTAAGGATGTTTTTTTGCGCGTGTCTGTGAGTAACACTTTTTGAAGGAAAACTACTAAGGATGTTTTTTTGCGCGTGTCTGAGTAACACTTTTTGAAGGAAAACTACTAAGGATGTTTTTTGCGCGTGTCTGAGTAACACTGTTCGAAGGAAAACTACTAAGGATGTTTTTTGCGCGTGTCTGTCAGTAACACTTTTTGAAGGAAAACTACTGAGCATGTTTTTTTGCGCGTGTCTGTGTGTAACACTGTTCGAAGGATAACTACCAAGCATGTTTTTATGTTGATCTTTGTGAAACTTCTTGACATCTTCAAACTAAATTAACAAAATATAATTTTTTTGTCATTTTTCACATTTCTCGAATACACGGTATCTTTTTGCAATTAATATTACATTGCACCTTACGTTTGTAATGAAATCTCAACGCTTCATCTTCCGATAAACTACTATTTGCTGCGAGGTCAAATTTGTATTCGATGTTTTCATGATTGTGTAACTAACCTCTTAACGAACTTAATTATTGGTTTCCTAGCAACAACGAGACATTCTTGGTTGCCGTTAGCAACGGTGATGTGGTGGAAGAGAGAATGATCGCAATTGATCTGGACCTTAGGACCTTCTTCGAGATAGATTTTAACTCTGGATCTACTCTTCGTACATATACACTGGGTGAGTGTTTTAGTCGATATGGTTCTTTTATAAAATCACATCGTGTTATGGAATTGCGATATGTTTTATCACTGACTGCAATGTTGCTCAGTGGATAGCGTTTTGGTTCACAAAACTAAACCGTTTCCACCAACCCTGACATGACATTCTTTCTGATTTACCGTTGAACTACTGAACGATAATCATTGCGTAAAGCAAGCCTAGCTCAAATTGATTGGATGTCTGGTTGAGCGAGTTTCGTAGGCGCAAGGAATTGCGTAGGAATTGCGAAGCGAAGACAAATGCTGTCAAATACTAATATTTCAACGTATGACCTATAGACCAGCTTTGCGAAATGTTATTTTTAATTAAAAGCGAATGTTATATCTATAGTATATTTAAACAAGGAAAAATCGATTATTTGAAAACAAAATTCTTTTCATAACACGCGATGCTGTATTGATACTGAGAAAATTCTTCACAATTACTTTAGGCCGGCAAATATTTGCGTTAGTTAAAGTTGGCGAAATTCAAAGGTCGGGCTTTATCTTTCGGGTCGGGCTATATCTTTAATATAGCGAATTACAGCTTATATAGGGAGGGTAAAATTACTGATTTGCCCCAAGTTGATAAGAAACATTATTTTGCCCCAAAACTGGCAATATCATGTTCTTGTACGATTGGGTCTTTAGGGGAAGTACTTGGGTAGACACAGTGGGTTCGACTTCCCTCTTCACTTTTTACCAAACTTCTTCTAAAATGATTTGCAGACCCATTCACTGTTAAATGAAGGGACTGAAAAGTATGTGTCATGTTTACCGAGACAGTGGAGACTGTTACGTTGAACTTTTCCAAAAGAGCATTTACTTTGTACAAAACAGAGAAGTCAAGCTAGTGAAATTATACCCATTTGCTAAAATAAGATGGCGCAAAAATATAGGTTGAGGTATCGAGATTGTGAGATAATTATGAAAGAACATTTTCTTCTTCAGAACAAATATTGTTCCCTTAGCTGATATCAGTCGACTTTGCGCGTGACGAGAAGGCAATTGAGAGGTTGATCCTTGATAGACAGGTCACTTTGATTGAGAGGTTGCTTTGATTGTCAGGTCGCTTTGTTTGGCAGGTCACTTTGATTGGCAGATCACTTTCTATTATTTTTTTCAACCAATTCGTTCTCTTTCCTCAAGATTCTGTTCGCGGATTGGTTCTCGAAGAAAACGACCGTGTCGCAATGTTTCGATTCGAAGCAAGGCCGTCGTCTAAAAAACGCGACAGTAGTCACGTGCTCGTCAAATTTCGTACCCAGTCTTTCAAAGATTCGGCTGGTTTATATGTGCTTTTGAAGAGCTTTGGCGAGAACCGAATAAAGAGGTATGGATACGAAGTTGAAAATAGCGCTTTTCGAATTCGACATTCTAAATCACATTTTTTTCGTTTATTAGTAACAGTTTTTACGGAACCGAACGGTTTATAAAGGTACAATATAATCTTATTCAATATATAACAAAGTTTTAAAGAACTTGAAATAAAGGATAAATTTACAACTTGATATAATGGCTCCTAACTTTTTACAGGCACTCCTCCGTACTGTGCTGGTATTTCCGCGCCAAAAATCAAAAACTTTGCATTCACCAAAAAAAAATGTTTGCGGTTTTAGGTCTAATTCGCAAATTTTTATGACGCATTCTTTTATAGCAGCATTAATTTATGTCCTTAAAAGGTATTACAAAGTTTTAAAGAATTTGAAATCTCAATATATAAAAGAATAACTTGTGTGTGAGTGAGTGAGTGTATGCTCTATAGACTCAAAAACCACTGCACAGATTTCTTTGGAAATTGCTCTGCAGATTCGTAATAACACAGAGCAGGTTTTCGCAAACAGAAATTTTTAACATTCTCAAGCGTTTCAAAGAATACTAAATAAATAAATGAAAGGTGGTTCGCGCGGCGCCGGCAAAGTTCACAATTTCTAATTCATTCTTCTGTTATTCATTTCGGAATTTTACAATTCGAATTACCCTGCACGGCGGGTACTATCGGCTAGTAAAGGATAAATTTACAATTTTTTACAGGCACTCCTCCGTGGTGTGTTCAACAAACGGTTCAACCCTCATAAACAACCCATTTAACATCCCCAGTCAACTGCTCATCGCCTATCTGCAGGAGTTCATACGTAAAAACAACAAAAAACTACCTACCCCGCCCAAACGTAGCACAAACGAACACTCGAACTACGAGAACGTTTCTATTGGTCAGTCTTTCCTGCATCACGACGTTTCCATGGCGACGCAAGACATAGTATCCATTATGTGGGTCGGTTGTTTGCCTTATTTGTTCCCCGACGAGGAGATTCCCGTGTGCGTTGTCTTGACGACCGTTAACATGTTTCTCTTTCGCCTCTTCTACCCAGACAGTAATAGCAGTGAATGCGCTGAACACGTGTTTAGTAGTGGAGCCGACCTGCAGGAGGCGTTCCATTGTTTCTACAGTTTTCCGCTTGCGCAGCTTCGAGAAATCGTTGTTGGTGAGTTGCTCGTCTATTGTATGCGGCCATGCATTTGAAATATGAAATATTCAATCTATGTTTTTCTTCTGAACATCAAAAATTTCTGATTTCTTAAAATCAAGAAGTATTAAAAAAATAATAACCAATATAGCCGCAGTAGGATATTTTAACCTGGGCAAAGAACACATTTTAGTTAGTAAGTTTCGGTGCAAATGTCGTTTAGAAGCTGAGAACAACTGTCTTCTCGAATTGTAATTTATTTCAGGAATGTTTGATCAGAGCGTACGCATAGAGGTTGCTGATGAAGGGTCACGTGGTACCTTTGTCTTTCTCACAAGAGATGCGAGTAAAACCTCTTTGTTTCTTGACGCAATATCCTCAGTTCGAGGTTCGAAAGATGACAGTCAGATTGACATCGTGGCGAAGGAAAGATGGCCAAACGTTGTTTACCCTGATTCTGCCAAGATCAATGCTCTAAAAACTCAACTGTGCGAACAGGACCTATCGCCTTTAGACGATCGAGAGAATCTAATTTCGTATTGCATTGTTTACGAGCGTCGTCATGGTGATTCCGGTTGTTATAGTTACGATGAATCGACGTTGCCCTACCTACGTAGTTTGGTTCTGACAAACGTTCGATTGATCCTGTGCGACGAGGACTACGCTCATTGGCCGTTGCCTAGTTACGTGTACAGCTCTCCCCTCACGCCGCAGTGGACGGTCGATGACGTAGAAACAGTTGATGACGTCATAGGCGTAAATCTTTGGGACGACATGCGCGGCAAGCAGAGCATGATTGGTTGCCATGGCGTCTCCATGACTTTCGAGAGCATGCGGCAGAGTGCGGACGGTACAGTGAGCAACCGCACCAACGTTTGGAACTTGCTCTTTCAGAGTGTAGCAGAGCGGGAACAGTTGGTGCGCTCCTTATCTTGCCTATGGAAGAATAATTTCGATCAAGATCTCTCCATCACCTATTCAAAGACCTCCACCCTGCAACTACCCTCGGCTACTAGTCTCTCTTGCCATTCGCGCAATCTCTCCGGCAACATCAAACAACCGTTAGACAACCCCGCTGCTCTTCTCAGCGTAGACAGATCGCGTTTGAACGAGATATTTCGCGAAAAGATCTCCATGGATGAAGATGAAAGCGTACAGTACGTGGTCCACGTCGGCTGCAAGGCAATCAATTACCCCGACGCCGAGTTCAACTTGGCGCTCGTTCTCGGTAAATATTCTCTCTACCTTATCGCTAGTGAAGACAACAAGGAGCACATTTCCGCCAAATCGTCCTTTCTTGATCATAACTCCGTTAATCGACTGTACGTAGCTACCCTGCTCATCTCCGCTCTCAAGCAAGTCGTTGTCGGTCTCTTTGATCAATGTTTTCGTTTGGAGACGGGTGTGCGCTCGGAAACGTTCGTTTTCGTTACTCGGGATTTCGATCGCACCAACGAGTTTCTTCAGCGATTGAGTCAGGCCATCCTCCAGCTACCGAAAATCACCGACGATGTTGTCGTTGAACAGAACGAGAATTTCGAGATCTATAAAAAGCAAGACAGCGACAATGGTTACCCGAAGTCCGAGTTCACTCATCCGAACAGCCGAATAAAGTTCGTTTACCCGAGTGATGACAGCCTTTCGAAGCTACGATTCAGTGTTCTGCAGTTTCTCAAAGATGATTTCCCGGAGGTTGACGAGAATTTCAGAGTCATTTTGTACGCCCTTGCTTTTCACATCGACGGTAATGTTACCACCCCGAACACCGTTGTGCTCTCAGAAAAGCTCTTGTGCTTGATTAAAGAAGACCACGTCAATTACCCGCTGCCGCTTTACGCTACCGAACTACCTCAGAGGCCTCAGTACGAGATTGTCAAAGTTCAATCTACGTCGAGTTTAGTTCGAGTTGAATTTGACGAGTTTCATTCGGGAGCTTTCACTCTCCTTTTTACGTCATCGCCACTCTCTTTGGCTGAGCCTCGTTTTGAAACAAAAACATTGGAAGCAGAGACCGGTGACTTGTGTGTGGTAACCGAGGAAAAGCTCTGCGTAGATGAGCGCTTAATTCAGTGGAAACTTCAGTTGAACTCCTACGGAGAGAGAGAAAAGGTTTTCACGGTTCTCTCAAAACTTTGGACTGATTGTTTCCCGCGTAAACAACTGTCTATCTTGAAACAGAAATCGAAAACATGACACGAACGTGATTGACGCATGATTTTATATAACAAATATACTACTTTGAAATTTTTCTAAATTATCGAAATAGAATCTAAAAGAAATTTTAATTTGAATGAAAAGAAATATAAATTCGCGACTTCTATTCATTTCAGAAGAACCAAATTGCGCCTTGTAATTATTTTTTGAAGCCATTGCATTGCTATCGTTTTTAATTATATCGATGGAAGCACAACATGGCGGAGAAACGAAAGAATTAAGATATTTTATGGAAAACGAGAGTTATTTAATGCGCAAAATAAAGCAGCAAAGAGAATCGATCGACGAAAGCATGGTTCAAATGCGGGATGCGGGAAGTATTCGTTTAAAATCGGTGATGACTCTTTGCCAGTGGCCACAAGAGCTCTACTGAACATAACTTGAATGAACTTCGAGCGAGCCGTGGTTAGCTGTTCAGCATTATGCGACGATGTATTCTTTAAGACGACGTACACGACTACTGGACAAACGATGCTTTAGAAGAGATCGCAACTTGGTAGAATTTTGTGAAAAGTAGCGAAGTACCTTCAATTTTTCTCCCAGTAACATTTCTAGCATGGACGATACAACAAGTTGGGTAGATATGCCAAGTGAGACAACGCGTTGAACGAAGAGGTTCGAAGACAGTTCCCATTAAATCAACCGGACATGTAAGGCAACGTATAACTGCTTAGCTGTAAAAGCAGACGGATCTAACATGAAGCCGTTCGTTGTCATTCCAGGGAAAAAGGTCCCAAGTGAAGTTGCTTCAGTTAAATGCGCTGTTGCGAAATGGTTGATTCGACAGCTGATATTACAGACCAGCTATGTATAACGTTGAGGTACGTTTTACTATCTAGTCGAGCCGAGAGGTTCGTAACTTTTGTGCTAATTAGAAGTCACACTGGGATGGGGATAGCCCGAGTCATACTTTCATTCTTACAGGAGAATTCGATTAACGTCAGGTATTTCGCGGTCAATGCTAGCAACATGTCGGGAAAATATAAAGGTGTCCAGCAGATGGTAAAAGATGTGTACAGCTACGCTGACTTCTGACCGTGTTTCGCACATTCACTGAATCTAGTTGGATCCTGTGCTGTCGAAGGCAATGTAGCAGCAGCTGGTTTATTTTCGATTATCCAACCCCTTCAACTTATCTTTGGGAAAAGCTTGAAGATTTGCTCAAGAATACCGCTACGAAACACAAACTTCTTGTTGTAAAACGTCTCTCAGGTTCTAAAACCGCTGGGTACAACGCAGTTCGCGCATTATCTTCTGGATGCAAAGAGTATATCAACTTGTTGAAAGAAATCAGTTGATGAAGAGAACTGCAGTGAAGTACAGAATGAAGCAAAAGGGTTTGTTGGAAACGTGCTTTCTTCTGACAGTTTGGGATACTGACTGTCCTAGAACGAGCTCTACATTACAACGAGAAGGCCTTGATTTAAACACGCCTGTTTATATCATGGTATCGTTACAAGAATACATACAAAGTCTCCGGGAGAAATTCAAAAATTTTGAAGATCAAGATAAAGGAAAATGTCAAACGGATGCCTATACTAGGAACAACATCAGAAAAAAGCCGCAAACATTTCCACGACGATATTGGTAATGACGCGACGGCGATATTGGTAATGGCGCGTTAGATGAACGGGAAATGTTTAGGATATATTACTTTCTGTCAATAACCGACTCGCAGGTTTGGTTTTTTTTACCAAGCTTGGTCTTGGAGAAAATTCCGACCAACGTTGGAAGCTACCCTGACGACTTGAAGCCAGAATTAGAGACATAATTAGTGCATTTCAATTAATTTTTAAAAGGAGGGGCTCTTTTCGATAACAAAATCAGTGTACACGATTTTTATCGATCACAATTCTGTTCGTCAACTATTCGCCAATGTTTCAATTTTATTTAAAATATGTCTTTGCATGTTTGTTACAAACTGTAAAGGAGGTCGTTCGTTTTCTAAACTCAAGTTAATATTGTATTACTTGAGAAACTCAATGGGGGAGGCAAGATGGCGGCCTTGGTCGTTCTTTCAATAGAAAGTCATTTATTGAAAGGCATTGACTCCTCGTCTGTAATTGATGATACCTTAGGGGAAGAAATTTTGGCGGAACATTAAATCCGCCAAATTAAATTCCCGTCAAATTTAAAAATTTTCGGCATCCGCCAAATTTAACAATATTTCACATCCGCCAAATTTTGTTTCCACCAAAATTTCTTCCCCTAAGGTAAATGAAAATTTCCATAACGCAAGGTCAGGCTCGGTTTTGAAAATCGCGTTCTTTAGAAGTCTGGACTCTAACAATATAATAAATCATAATTAATTATGATATTGCGCAATGCCTTAACAAAACGCGAGGAAGGAAAAAAGAAAAAAAGACGTTAAATAAAAACATAAAAAACTTGGCAATTTGCTCTTTTTGTGATAGACCAACCAAAAAACATTTTCGTTTTCAAAAAACTTATCTTCTTCTAGTTAAAATAAAATCCTTTAGAAGACTTCTTGCTTAATCTCTCATGGACAATCATGCAACACGCGTTGTATTGTTTAGTTTATAAGAAACCAAGCATAATAGTCCTAAAGTAAAAGCCCTAGTAGCAAAAGCTTCCTTATTTTTCAGCGTTCTTCCAAAAGGTAACCGAAACATATCATAGGCTCTAAACTTCTATTCCATGATGGATAACAGAAAATAAAGATTCCATTCCTGCTTACACTGTTGGTGCTGGACAATATCAGCTCAAAGGTAAAAACATTCATTACTGCTATATTCATGAGTGAAAGATTAACCGTTAAAAGATAAACACATAAAACTAAATGACTAAATTTATTTATCTTCTTCTATTTATCTTCTTTGATCTTTTTATGTTTGGTGTAGTAATTAGGTTGATCCTTCGTTTATACTTGTTTCTAGATAGAGGAATGTGGGAAGTTGCTGAAGGTCATGAAGATGCTTTGATGCTGGCCAGAGAGTATGAGACACATACAGTAAAATTTTCTGCTTATGCATCAGGCAAAAATAGGTAAATATTTTTTTAAATCCTTATGTAGACTACTAATTTCTTGCGTTTGCGATGGATTCTATGGATTCAATACGAAAAATACGAAAGTGATATTTAAAAGATAAAGTTAAATAGGTTAATAGATAAATAAATAAATATGATTTTTCAATTTGAAAGCCAAAAAACACAAAATAAAATGGGTTGATGAAGGACTTGACTTTGGCGGTGTATCGTTCATTTGCTAGTTGGCAAGTACTGAATTGTCAACATGGAAATGGATAGAAAGGTCGCTTTCAAGGAAAAAAGAAAACTTAATAACAATAAAAAGAAGGTAGAGCTTGAAGTATACTTTCCAATAATGTTTTAACAAAAGCAAGTAACATTGCTATAGAGAACTCAAAATAGGAAAACATTTTTGGACAGCAGACAAAAGCTGCACCTTTCTTCAAAGAATGTTCTTTGTGAATCCATATTTTATTTTTGTGAATTTCAGCATTTGATAAAAGTAATTTCTCTTGGCAAGCTACAAAAACGTTCGACTGTGAAGTGCAAATAAAAATGAAAGAAATAGTTCGATTTCCACAGTTCAAGGTAATAAAGCTATAAGGTATTAATTATTTAATAATAAAGATATAATATAATATAAATATAAACAGGTATACAGATTCAAAATGGAAAAGATCTAATGCCTCCGAACATCTCAGAAATGCTCTTTCAACAAAAACTACTGAAGAAGACTGAAAAGTTTTGATCTCTGATTCCTGACGACTGGTGATGTAAGTGATTTTACACTTAAATTTAATAGTGTTTGGAAAAAAGCAAAATAAAATAATATTTAAAGCAATATATGACAATAATTTATCATTTAAATTTATAAAACACATTTTCCCTTTGTATTATTCCACATTCATGAAGCAATTTAAAAAGTTTGATAAATAAGTTTGACCAATTTTCCGAGAGTACTTAAAAGAATTACTTACGAGACCTTTCTTTCATCGGAGAATTTGATGATAAAGTTTACCATGATGCCTTACCATTGGTCAAATCTTTAATGGCAATCTTAGAAAAAGCTGTATCTAAAGAAAACAACATAAAACTGGAGAAGCAGCCAAACTTACCAATGAAAATTAGAATTTATATCAGCACAAGAAAAAAGCCAAATTTAATAATCGTTGTGGGGAAGGAGTCAAAAATGCGAAGCAATTTAGTGTGATAAACGTAACACCTGTCACAACAGCTTTTTGTTGGGTTCGCTTGGTTGTTTTTTCTGTTTATATCTATCGCTACCTTTGTGTTTTAGAGTAATTGGGAAGTGGAACTGTGCATTCGCTGTCAGCTTGCATGTTGAAACTGAAATTGTTGGGCTTGAAGTAGGTGTATCTGATGAGGAGATTCTAGAGAATTTACAGTGCAACACCACCGATAAAGTAACTGTTCCAGATTCAGAAATCAAACTTATGAGGAGCAATTCAATGCTCACCGACCTAAGCATTGATGCCGCCCAAAACGATTAAAACTTCAATTGAAGGTGAATGGTTTGCAGGACTCAGTTTTAGGCCAAAAACTAATGTTTAAAGAGGAACAAGGCTAGTTTGTGCAAATTTTACATAACGGGAATCTCCATTGGCTAACAATAAGTAACCTTTACTGTACCAAAAATGAAATTGATAGTCTTTTTCATGGACGTGTGAGAGACCACAGCAAAGATAAGTCATTGAACATGGCTCAACGTGATCAGTTTGAAAAATGGTTTCACAGAAAATGTGAAGATAATCCAGATACTGTATTTTCCTCTAAAGGACAGTCTTGGTTATGTTGTCTGTGTACTTTCACCTAGATTTATGTTTTGTAGTTTTCTCCTTTTATAATATATTGAATTTTTTATTATTTCTTTATAACGGGTTTCTTATTCACAAAAAAGTTTGTAAAGGGAAGGTTAATGAAAATTTCTATTATGCAAAGAGAAAAAGGAGGAGTACAATAAACGACTATTTCTTTATTTACTCAACAATATTTATTTCATTAATTTACCCACCTGATGTGTGCAGTCGAAAAAATATTAAAAATATTAAACAAAACATAAAAGGTTACAACCCTGTAAAACTAAAACTTTTTAAGATGATTGTTATTACTGTAATGCTTTCTCGTTCTTTGTTTGTAATCAATTCCAATTTGGATATATACAACTTATATGGATTTTATCTAATTTTTACTGTTTTTATTTTCCATTAGTTTATCAGGTCCTACATTTATAACAGAAATTTGTAATTTTTCTGACGTGGTCAACCTGTTTAAATATGAAATATAATAATAATAATGCTTCCTTTAATACCAATCCTCCAGATGGATGTTTTAAAAATGGCGTTTTTAATAGGTAATTTATCACAATAAAAACCTTTGTAACTTTGCAGAGATCTACGAAACATGTCTCAGAAATTAAACGTGTTATTCTTATTGTCAAAATCCTAATTAAGTCTGCACTATTTTGTAAAGGGTAATTTTTCTTCAACAGCCTTTCACATTCCTAGCACTTTGGATCACTTGAAGCTCTACTGAAAATTTTGTGAAAATTAAGGCATTGAAGCGGAAAAAAATTCTGTATTATCTGCCCACATTTGGTAAGTCGTAATTTTATATTTACTTAGTTGGGAAGGTTTTTATAAATGTTAGCTAACGACTTTGGGTCCTTTTTTGAGTTTTTGAGTAAACAAATGTTGCTATCCTCCCCATAGCACCTTTATGGAAGAAAGTTATATTGTCAAATAGAAGAGTTTTAAAAATTGTATTGAAGACTTGCTTATGACAATATTTTCGTTGTGGTTTCTTAAATTCTGTCAGAAAATACAGCCGTCTTCAAATGCTTTACAGTGTGATGGAAGTTCTTTCTGAAAGCCTGTTGTTCTGGAAGAAACCAACAATTTATTTAATTTACAAGGTTTTTCCTTCTATATACCTTTTCAAGTCAGTCAAAATTCACCACAAAAAGAAATGTTTATGATTTATTTTAAGAAATATGATTATATTGCTTTGTGTGCAAAAGAAGTTCACAATCTATGTGCTGGAATACGTAGTTTCTGTTTGGAACACAACTTTCTTTTCTGCAGTTTTGTTGCGAAATGGAGGTCTGGGATCATATTGATTGACAAGGTATGTTAAGCCTTTTATTTAACTCTTGACTTTTCATCTTGAAAAGCATAATATTGTTTAGTTTTGTCCATTCAATCTCAATGTGTTTGTTGACTAAAGCGTAGCTGAAAACATTGAACACTTGTGGTAGTCAAATATTTGACCTTGTGTTTTCGACTGATTCACGCGAGACTAAAAGGGTGCTGGCTGAACGCATGCGCACTGTTTTATCTCGAGCCTTTTCTTTCAAACCAGAAACTATTTTATTTCAAATGCATGCTGCAGATCTGTTGAAACTGACGCGAAAAATAGAAGATGAAGTTGAAATAACATTCAAAACAATGTTGAGTTGGATATTATACTGAAACTGAAAGACGTTTGATCCAAATGTAAGTTTATAGGGTTTTTCTATACACTAAACATATAGAATTTACTTTCATCTCCATTAGCTAAATTTGTAGGAAAATAGGGAAATAGTACTTAGACAACTTTTAGATATATCAATATATTTAGAGTGCAAAGAGGCAAAATTTCTTCCAGTATTATTTTGTGACTTTACTTCACACTGGATTCCAACTGCAAACTGACACAGTTATTCTTTATTGTAGAACTAGTAAGTGCAATTTGCATGTGGGTTAGTTATTAGAATATATTCACTCTTATTAGCATGAATTAGATGGCGCTACTGAAAGGCCTTTAGTATTTAAGCTCTTATTTTCACTCCTTTTTGTAGGGCAGGATCATTGTCTAAAGATGAGTTGGCTTACTTCAGCAATCAATTTGACACAGTGTATGTACATCACAATTATTTTGTTCCACTTGGTAAAATTATTGAAGGCATCATTTATGACATGTTTTGTGATCATCAATGAATAATAATCACACTTAGTTGATTTCACGTTTTTATCTTAAAGCCCCTAATGGGATTGTCAATTGCGGAAGTAGCTCTCGACAAAATCTTTTCGAAAGGCCTTCTCTCTCTCTCATCATCGGCATACAATAATTCCCATGGACACCCTACTCTAAACTCCTGAGATAAAGCTTCCAAAACCATGATAAAGAGTAACGGACTAAGAACAGATCCCTGATGAACACCAACCTTAACTCCAAATTCCTTGCTATATAATCCATTCACTCTGACATGACTTCTGGAATTTTCATACATAGACATAACAACTGACACTATCCATTCATTGACTCTTAACCTTCGCATCGTCCACCAGATTACTTCACGTGGTACTCTGTCAAAAGCTTTCTCTAAATCAACAAATGCAAAATATAACCTCTTATTCTTTTGCAGATATTTCTCCTGCAACTGCCTGACTATGAAAATTGCATCAATAGTTCCCCGTCCAGGCATAAATCCAAACTGCATATCATCAATATTCACTCTATCTCTAATAAATCTTGTCAATATCCTTTCTAATACTTTCATAACTTGGTCTAACATTTTCAGCCCTCTGTAATTACTTCTCTCCAGGGCATCACCTTTACCTTTATAGCAGTTTACTATAAAGCTAATTTCCCAGTCCGCAGGGACTACACCTTGACTGACGATAGTATTTACAAGTTCAGTGATGATGTCAATACCATCCTCACCAGATGCCTTCAGCATTTCAGAAACAATACCTGATGGACCAGTAGCTTTACCATCTTTCATCTTACTAAGAGCCGATTTAACCCAATCCTTTTCTATTCTGACAGCAGGACCCTCAATTGGACTAACTGGTGACAAAAGACTGCGGTCCCATTCAAACTCCTCATTTAGTAATTTACTATAATAACTTTCCCAGGCCATTTTTTTAGCACCATTAAAAGCTAAATCTCCGATGTCATTTCTCACACACTTTTCTCCAATGATATCCTGATTTTTTCTTACTCATCTGTTTTGCTATTTTAAAAACTTCGTTTTTCTGATCCTCTCTACCCAGCAAATTGGGAAATCTTTCTTCCTCTGCCCTTTTCTTTGCTGTATAAACTTCTAACTTTGCCGTACCCTTTGCTTCTAAATATGGCTCTTTATACCCACCTGCCTTCCATTCTTTCCATAACCTTCTTTTCTCTTTAATAGCCTTATCAACAACATCATTCCACCACCAAGTCTCCCGTCTCCTGATAGGGCCCTTAGTCCATCCACATACACTATTAGAGGCACCTATTAGGCTGCCTTTCAACTTAGACCATATACCTTCAACATCAGTCTTTTTTTCTACTCTCTCCAAGTTTTGTTTAAAACTGGTACAAAAACTATCCCTTACTACAATTTAAAAAAGAAGGATTTAAAAGAGCCTTTTAATTTCCAAATTTTTCTTTCAAAAGTCCTTTTCCTCTCAGTTCCTGACTTAATGCTCAAGTCACATACAACCAACCTATGCTGACTAACACATTCCTCTCCTGCAATAACCTTTACATTCCTAAGTAGATTCCGATCTGACTTCCTGATAAGGATATAATCAATCTGGGTACTTGAATTGCCTGATTGAAAGGTCACTAGTCTGCTATTCCTTTTCTTAAACACAGTATTACCTACCAACATATCCATAGCTTCACTAAACTCTAAAATTCTTTCACCTTCAGTGTTTCTAGTTCCATACCCATAACCTCCATGTATAACCTTCGTACCCTCTAGGTGTACTTCCAACATGTCCATTAAAGTCACCAGCTACTAACACTATCTCCTTTTCTCCTAACTTTGATACCACCGTTAAAAGACCATCATAAAAAGCATCTTTAAGACTATCATTCAAACCACACTGGGGGTGCATAAACAGAAACTACTAAAACTACATTCTTACCCACTATTAACTTAATAATAATTATCCTGTCATTAACCCTATCTATATCTATCACTTTATCAATCCACTTTTCAGCTAAGAATATCCCTACTCCTCCTGTCCCTTCCTTATTTCCCACCCAAAAAAAACTTGTATGAACTCTCTTTGCCTGTAATCATCCTTGTAGATGCTCCTTTCCATCTAACTTCCTGTATGCAACATAAATCAATATGCCTTCTACTAATTGTTTCAACCACTTCTCCTGACCTTTTATGAAGACTACCTACATTAAGCGTCCCAACTCAAAAATTGACTTTCTCATCTAAACTACTATTTTGATGCAATAACTTGTTGACGGTCGAGTGATGCTTACACCTTACACCATCACTACCGTGCGCGACACCTTTACATAAAGTTCGGGTCCCATTTACGCAGTTGTGTTTAAAATTTTGTTGTACCATCATGTTGGTTGGAGCGGGGTTTTTATGAACTGGATGCCTTTCCTAACGTTCAACCTGATTTGTAGATCAGGAAATTAGCTTTTTTATCGTGACACCATCACTAGGGAGAATACCAACCAAGGCTAAAAGAGCTCTTCCTACCCTTTCCTACTTAAAAGTAGAGGTTTTATCTCAGAGTTCCCTTCTCCTAGACAGGTTACTAGCCAAAGCTAAAGACTCCCATCAAGCCTAAGCAGTTTAACATTATACTTAGGACGAAGCAGTTTAATGTCATACTCAGGACTAAGGACTGGACTGGCTCAGGACTGTTTCGCTATTTAATTTTGATTAAATTATTTTCTTTATCTATAAACCTTTCTTTTTACTTTCAGGCCTAAAGAAAATTGCTCAGGTAGTATGGCAAAAAATCATTCAATTTCTGATAGATTTAGAAACAAAATTTAATTACACAAAATACGTTAAAAGTATTTTATACGATCTAGAGGTTTCCCGGGTGTTATGGTTATTGCCGAGTATTGTTTTCCAAGATATTTTTTGTTAATAACTTGTACTATTATAGTTAAAAAGTTTTGTTTGTTTTAGTCTCAAGACTTAATCGACCATTTAAAGATTTTGTGTGCAAATTTGTTGCCGATCAGATGAAACAATTTCTTTCGGAGCTCCCGGGAAACAAACTTGAAAATCAGAAGAAGAAATTTAAACAATTTTTTTCGCAGCTCCCGGGAAAGGAACTTGAAGAAGATAAAATTGATGAATTATCCGAGAAGTACAAGGATGATATTTATGAAATCTGTTTTCAAGGGATTAGGCGTTGGTGCGATCAAAATTCGGATGTCAAATGGGAAGATGTATCAACTATTGTGGAAGGCTTTGATCTAATAGATGAATATAAAGCATCAATAAGGCGAATGATACAAGGTAATTAGTTACGTTTTTTCATGTTGTTTTTAATTGAAAATCAATCAAATGTTTTCTTTAGAAAAACGAGAAAACAAACGAAAAGAAAAATTTGGTAAGGTTATTTTATTTTTCGCATTGTTTTTGTTGAATCGTATTTGTGTACATTCAATACAATGTGGTTAGTATTCCTTTTTAGCGCCTGCAATTGACGAACTTGAAAAAATATACCAAACAAGGCATTCTTCCATCCAGTGTTTAAGGCATGATGTTTTAGCAAGTGACCTTTTGCACATTGACAGTAGATATGATGTGGCACCAGAAATACATTCTGATGATGGAAGCAAACAAACTGAAGACAACTTTTTTGAAAAAGAGAATGACCGTTTCGTTATTTTATCAGGCCCTGGAGGTATTGGAAAAACAACATCCTTGCAACTTTCGTTAATAAAATGGGTTGATAAGATACTATGGAAAAAGTTTTTCTTTGTTTTTTATGTATCTTGTAAGGAGGTTAATTGCTTACCGAAAGAATGTGGAAGCTTGAAGGATTTACTGGAATGCCTCTATCCAGCTGTGATGGAGAAAGTCACTTTTGCAACTTTGGGGGAAATTGCTGATCGCATCCTATTCATTGTGGATGGATTTAACGAATTCAAATATCTTGAACAGTTACTGGCGATGCGAAGGGGGGATGTGTGTCTTGAACCAATTGTACATGTCATGTGTAATATAATAAGGTCAGATGTTGTACTAGTGAATCACAGTTCATTGATTGCAGGGAGAAATGACACTGCTGTGAAGATCAAAAGGCGATTTTTGGATTGTTGTCCAAAATTCTGTAATGTTGGTGGGTTAAATATGGAAAACAGAAAGAAGTTTATCAAAAAACGTGTTGGAAATAACGGTGAACTGGAATTACAAATAATTTGTTTTATTGATCACCCGACTAACTTGATGGCTACTGTGCCGGTCTTTTTGGAAGTAATATGTTCTTACTTCAAGGTTTGTAATGATGGGAGGAATTACACCTCACGTGGAATGGTAATGACTGAAATATGCATTTGGGCAGTGGTTCTCTACATTCAGAATCATTTTAAAGGAAATGGAGAATGTTCTTTTATTGATATGCCAATATGTGAGGTTTTATGTGAGAAGGAAGTAATGGAAATGCTATCCTTTGTTTGCAAGATGGCATTTGAAATGTTGAAGAAGGGTTGTAATGTTATGACGTCAAGATCACCCATTAAAATTCCTGGTGGTGGACGATTGGAAGATTGGGGGTTTATTTCAAAACCAAATGTTTCACAGCTTCGCCACGTGTACGAGTTTCTACATCCAAGCTTGATGGAGTTTCTAGCTGCGATTCATATAATTATTATATATCAAAATGATTCGCTTAATTCAACGCACAAAGAAAGTCTTAAAGGTTGTGAACAAATTGTTTTAGCTTTAAGGAGTGCTACTGCATTTGATTCCGATGCTCCGGAGATCGTAAAAATGTTTGTGAAGGCAGTCCGTTTGAAATTTGAAATTTGTGATTGTTGATAGATGTTTCCTTTGATAAAAAAATGAAGAAAACGTTATATGAGTAGTTTATTTTTATTTAAAGGAAATAAATCATCTAGGCTCATGATCTATGAAGCGCCATCTCATGATCTATGAAGCACCATCTCATGATCTATAAAGCGCCATCTCATGATCTATGAAGCGCCATCTCATGACCTATGAAGCACCATCTCATGATCTATGAAGCACCATCTCATGATTTATGAAGCGCCATCTCATGATCTATGAAGCGCCATCTCATGATCTATGAAGCACCATCTCATGATCTATAAAGTGCCATCTCATGATCTATGAAGCGCCATCTCATGATCTATGAAGCACCATCTCATGATCTATAAAGTGCCATCTCATGATCTATGAAGCGCCATCTCATGATCTATGAAGCACTATCTCATGATCTATGAAGCACCATCTCATGATCTATAAAGCGCCATCTCATGATCAATGAAGCACCATCTCATGATCTATAAAGTGCCATCTCATGATCTATGAAGCACCATCTCATGACCATGACCTATAAAGCGTCATCTCATGATCTATGAAGCACCATCTCATGATCTATAAAGCGTCATCTCATGATCTATGAAGCACCATCTCATGATCTATAAAGCGCCATCTTATGACCTATGAAGCACCATCTCATGACCTATAAAGTGCCATCTCATGATCTATAAAGTGCCATCTCATGATCTATCAATCCAACTTTCTGCTCTTCTTCCTTCCCAACATTCTCTAAAGTAAACATGCATGTATTTATAGCAGTATTTTAAAATATTATCTTTAGAGTAATTATGAAATATAGAAAGTGATAAAGTGCGTCCATTGTGTTGCGATGAAACCCAATGAAATTTAGTATGTGATCATTTTCTAAAAGATTTGCCATGTTCTACTAGAGTAATCTATTTTTGTGTATATTTATTGTATTTACATTAACAATTATTTTTATATGTTTGCGTTTCACATGAATCACACAATTCGTATTTATGATTTATTTTGTAGAATCTTGTTACAAAAGATGTGAAATATTGTTAGAAAATTATTAGAAAAGATTTGAAATATATATTTAAAGTGTACTTTTTAGAATTTTCAAATCAGCGGACTCAATCACTGCGATGTATGTAATATTCTTTGGCTGGTTTTTAATACCGGAAGTGTTTTGAAGTTCTTTACATGGGCAATTAAAATTAATGACAATTGCATAGAGTACATAAACAATTTATAATGCGGAGATGAGAATATTTAGCGATTGTTTATTTATTTTAGGTCAGGAGCGTTTGACCACGTTTTGGGTAGGATATAAATTTATGTTTTTTAATGTGAATTTATAATGTCATCTTGTCAACCACACTAATTGATATTTGCGATGATGTCTAAAACGAAAAATGAATAAATTTTACAATATTGAATACTATGTTGTCTTTGCAGTTTCCGATCTCAGTGGGCGATTTCGCCAATTTCTTTGTGAAAGGCTTGTTCACTGTTGGAGATCATTTCTTCGCCAACTGCCTTTCAATGAAGTGTCTGAGGAGGTGATTCATACATTGGATGATGAGAACATAGCAATTTCAGAAAAATGCTTTCAAGCATTTCGTATCTGGTGCCAACTTAATCCGGCCACTACTTGGGAATACGTTGCGCTCACTCTATACAAATTAGGTGAAAAGCAGTTGTTGACTGAGTGCAACAACATGCTAGCAAGAGGTAATCAACTTTTATTTGTTTAATAAGTTTTATTTTCTGCAAATTGAAAGTGATTTCTGTCATGTTCCATTTAGAAGATATAGGGAAGATGGCGATAGAAAACAAAATAGGTAGTTTCTTTCATATTTATTTGTTATTAATGTTAATTTGTAAATTGTTAAAACATTATTGTTAGCTCAAAGAAACTTTGACTTGATTGATGGATTGCATGTTGGTTTGTTAGTTAGACGTTGTGATGCTTGAAAGCTGATTCTACAATGTTGATTAATTAGTTAAAAATAATTTTGTTTTGCATGTTATTGGCTTTTCAACACATTGTAATATAGCTTGTTGACTGTTTTATATTATATAGAAATTGCTTCTGAAGAATTGAGAAATTGTTACCGGATGAGATATGCCAAAATGGAGCGCATGGTACACAACAGTACTATGGACGAATTTGTAAACATGGACGACGTTTATGTGGATCTGAAATTGAATTCTTCGATGTATGAAAATGAAAAGTGGACGAGGTTTGTAGATAGAGAATTCTTCATTTCTCAACGCAATAATGACGGGGAGAACATAAAAACGAAAGAACTTTTCAAAGATGGCAAACGCTTTGCAATTGTATCGGGAATAGCGGGTATTGGCAAGACAACCTTGCTGAAACACTCGTTGATGCAGTGGGTTGAAAAAAGACAATGGGATGAGTTCCAGTTCGTTTTCCACATTAATTGCCGAGATCTTAATTATTTGAATAGTAGTTGTAACACTCTGGAAGGTCTACTGAAGAAACTATTTCCTACAATTATGTGGAAGCTCCCTTTTCAAACTTTGTGTGAAGCTGCAGATCGTGTCCTGTTTGTCGTAGACGGAATTGATGAGTTTCAATTTCTGGACGATTTACTGCATATTTGTAGAGGAAAAGTGGATATTTCACCGATAGCTATGTGTTTATATGGTGTGATGAATCCATCGGCAAAGCATCGTGTATTAATTTCTGGGAGACCAGAAGCACCTTCGAAGTTGGAGCGTATGTTATTAGTTGATCGTCCATTATGTGTTAATGTTGTTGGCTTCAGTGAAGACAGCGTACAACAGTATATTGCAAAGCGTGCTGGTGATAACGTTGAACTGAAATCGCTAATTACAGATACCATTGCTAGATCACCGTCAATGCAGATTATGGCGACTGTGCCGATCTATTTAGAGATTATTTGCTCTATCCTGGAGACCAATAACGAAACGACAGTTAGGACTTTGACAGAATTTTACGCTTGGGTGCTGTACTATTATGTTAAAAAGCATTTTAGAGATTTTAAAGGTGTATCTCGTTATAGCAATATGGTGATTCATGAACTTTTCCAGGACAGTGACGTCATGGAAACATTGGATTATGTATGTAAAATGGCTTATATGATGTTGAAAGAAGGACGCATTGTATCCAGAATATTTGGTAATATACCTGGTGCCTCATTCGAATATTGTGGGCTGGTTACAAAGATACGACTGTCACAGCTGGAAGAAGTGTATGTGTTTAAGCACCTAAGCCTCATGGAATTCTGTTCTGCGATACATATCATTAAGAACCTGAGCGATGAAGTGGACACCCTGGTAAATGAACCTCGACTCAAAGGGTGCATTCCTATAGTGTGTGGTTTGGAAGGTGCTCTTAACGACAATGCTGACACACCTCTTATCGTGCGAATGTTTGTTGAAGCGCTCAAGGTACCGCATCGATCGTCATCTTGGCTCAGCCGTCTGTTAGAGCAGAACGAAGAAACTCGTAAGTTTATTTGACAATAATTCTTTATTCCCTCTATAATAAAGATTCCATAGTATAATAATGACAAATGTTTGAAAAAGAGGCGCGCCACAATGGTGCATTGGTTGCTACGCCAAGTTAAGTAACAAGCGATGTATTTGTTTAAAATAAGTTTTACGTCATTGATTTAGACTTTGAAATGATGAGTGATGAATTTCTTGCGTCATTCTTGGAATCTCAATCTTCCATACCTGACCATCTCGCAAAGCATTTCTCGAGATCCTACGCGTATTGTGTCGACGATTGTGACGCGACAAGATGTTCCCAATTTTTCTACTTTGCGAATCAACTGTTGGAAAGTGGTTGCTTACATTTCCGCATGTTAGGTGTGAACTGCAAGCGCGATATGCCGCGCGAGAAACAATCGATCTTGATAAAGATGCTGTGTTCAGCAGAGAACATTGACATTGATCGATTGCCGCCCAATTTCGATGAAGAATTGCTGCAATTGTCTCGAAATTGCTCTCTCAAGGAGCTCATCATTCGCTGTGATTGCAAACAAATGAAAATGCTGCTTCCGCTTGTGATTATTGCGGAAGAATTATGGTTATCGCGTATTGACTGCTGGTCCGTAGAAGAGAGGGTAACGCTCTACAATGCCCTCAAGTCAAACAACTCTCTGAAGCGTGTCGGCGATATGGACACAGTACAAGTTGTAGAAATCAGTGAAGAAGTGTCTGGGCAGGATTCGGAAGGGAAATTATACTCACTAATTGTGTCGGAAGCGAAGTAAATTTAATCTTTTTGCGTAATTTTCATTTTACGAATGTGAAAAAGTCATGTTTATTAAAGACCTTTTTTTACGCAGTGTTTTCCAGAACAGAGGGTTTAACAAAAGAATTTTATACGTCAGGGACAGTTTCACCCAATATCGAGGAGGCTCGAATGGTTTCGAAATTCTCAAAAAAAAACTGTAAAAATTTCTCAAGAAATGTTGTCGTTCCTCACAAAAACTGATGAGAATGTGCAGTGACCATTTGAAACACATTTAGTCATGACTCACCTATTCTCTGCTTAAGAAAAGAAACTTGCACGTGCATATGCAAGATTGACAATAAGACAATTCCTGCATGAAATCTAAAAAGCGTTTTCCAAACAAACAACTTTAAAGAAGGTTTAATAAAAAGAAAGAATATTTGAAAGCATGCGAACTTTGGCCCCTCCAGTCAGAGAGTAGAATAACAATGGATTTAAAATTGTTAATGGCTGTTTCAAACTTTTTAGCAATGTTGAAAACAGATACAAAAGCAACACTCTGACCAACGAATCTAGGCGAATTTTTAATATCATGTTAACATTATCTATGAGAGCTTTCCATTCGAACCCGGCATGAATTTCACCATATATAACTTCAATGACAAACTCTGAAGGAAAGACAGACAAAGCTTGATATGCTAGTCTTCAGATATCAGATATGGAAGGTGAATACTTTCGCTCAAAGTCTGACCAATGTTTGCTTCTTATTTTCGAAAGCTATACACCTTACTAAAATAGTCCGGGAGATTTGTACCGGAACCTCAAAACATTTTGTAACCATCAAAGTTAAACCACAAGAGTTGTAACACCCTTGCTACTATTTTGAATTTATCTATTTTAAGTTTATGTCTGGGGTAGGTCTATTAAATCGAACATGACTAGAAAACCAACAAACGTTCATGGAATGAAACTTGGCCAGAATGTTTATTAAAACATAAGAATTGATTTTTTGCTGACTGTATTAAAAACTGCTGACGGGCACCTTATTTCAATTTGATTGGCCATTCCTCATTAACTACAAGTAACAGAATGCATTGCGCGCTCACGGGCGAATTACGTAATAAGGAGAACAACCTAAAACCTCCTTTGGGAATTGATATGCATCATTAACGAATGACAACGAGGTCAATCATTTCATACCATAAAGGAACATCTTGAGGGTCGTTTCCAACAATTTGTGGTGAGTGTTTCACTTTGTTTTCTCGATTTCACTAAAAAAACCCAAATCACCCTAATTCGGGAATTTGAGACTTGCAAATGTATACAACTACTCTCTGCAAAAGTCAACTCTATATGTTATCTCGAAAACTGTATGTAAACAAATTGCGGGAACCTCTTGTCAATTGCTCGAATATTTCCCTGAGTTTTAGAATTGTTGTGTAGGATGGTGTTCTGTATTATTTGCAAGAAAGTAGATAATTCACTGTAATACTTTAGGAGGTGTAGAAACGCGTGGAGGAACTTTCGCGCAATTCGCGTAATTTGAGCTAGATACTCATAGATAGTGTATCCACGCGCATTTCTCTTCCGGCGAAAGTTTCTACACCTAAAGAAGAGAGAATTTGATAAAGTGCAGCAAAAGAAAGATTAGATGAAGAAACGACACGTTACCTGCTATTCACGAAACATGCAGAAAATGGTACAACAACAAACGTCAGCACTCTAAGCAATGACAAAGAAGAGAGTAGGTCATCCAAACGTATTAACAAATTTAGTGGGTGGCGCAGATGGTTCGATGTTTTAGGAACAGGAAGAAAAGTCAATGTAGTTGCAGACGATACAGATTTTGCTCTTTTACAGCATTGGCAGACATAACATTCACTCGCGAGAGATCAGAAACAACGTTCGATATCACTTCTTTCCTATCATCGAAATGATCTGATCTTGTCAAATCATATCTTGTAGTTTTACACGCCTGGACTGTTTGTGACACTGCATCTGCCATCCATTCGAAAAATTCATTATTGAAGATCTTCGAAACTTGATACTTTAATGTCAGAAATTTTCGTGTCCAAAAATTTTCGCGAATTTCGCGAATGGGCCTCCAAGGCGAAATATTCTATTTTGACCGATTCGCGAAAATAATTTCCCGCAAAATGTAAAAAATTTCGCGAGTGTGGACCGATTCGCGAAAATTTCTGACATTAAAGTAGAAGCTTTGAATGACAAGACAGCTGATCAAATACCAGTAGTCAGTCGATTTTTTATGAAATATGGTGGTAATCAGAGTAAATTACGGTACAGAATTGTTTTTTTGAATTTATCATCGCAACAACACTTTCGTTGTATTAACATATATGCTGCCAAGGATGTGTAGTTTGTTCACTTAGAAGATGGCTCATGGAACTTAGAGTTGACATATAAGTTTTAAGTTTCTATTCATCATCAAACTTAATAATTATTATATTTCTTAATTTCAACAAATTTACGGACATGGCCAACATTGGAACAACGGACCTGTCTACTACATCCATTGAGGTGGAAACGAACATTAGAACAACGGACCTGTCTACTACATCCATTGAGGTGGAAACGAACATTGGAACAACGGGCCTGTCTACTACATCCATTGAGGTGGAAACGAACATTGGAACAACGGGCCTGTCTACTACACCCATTGAGTTGGAAACGAACAATGGAACAACGGGCCTGTTACTACACCCATTGAAGTGGAAACGAACATTGGAACAACGGGCCTGTCTACTACACCCATTGAGTTGGAAACGAACATTGGAACAACGGGCCTGTCTACTACACCCATTGAGGTGGAAACGAAGAGGTTCGTTTTTCATCTTATTTTACGCGCGAAAACATGTGCAAGTATTTTTTGCCCTATAATGAGTAAAAAATCTTCTTTTTAGACATAGAACAAGAACACAAATCTGATTGGATGAGACAATATTTATTTTTTTTGGAACATTGCACGGAGGCTGTCCCGGCACGCCATATGACTAAAGGTACAAGATGAAAAATACAAATAATTTATTGTTTGTTGGCAAATTATTCCGTTCGACGGATGCAGGCTTGATCTGTCAGATGAAAGTCACTCAAGTTGTCGTTGGTGGTTGGTGATCTTGATCCGCGGATGTATCGCAACAGCGAGCGGACAAGCGAGAAGCTGATCTTCGTCCGGATTACACTTGTTGTCAGCGACTTCTCTTTTCTGCCATGCACTCGCTCATTATATTTGTACTCGCGCTTCTTCTAATTTTCATTCCTCTCAAAGCATCTCTTTAGTTCTCTATCAACCCTGATGTCAAAGAAGACTCTTTGGTCAGGTGTCCAGAAACCGAGAGTGCTTATATCGAGGCGTGCTTCTGGTCTGGTGTTGGCAGTCCGTTCGTTGAGGACTTCCCCGTTGACTTCCACGAGTGGGGTGGTGGTTCTGTTCTCACGTTGTGACAGATCTCCTTCAAAAGGGTCGCAGTGATGTCACGTAGCTCGTTGTGGCGTAGCGTATCCAAACCACCTTTCTTACAGGAAAGGACGTGGCCGAGGTTGAACTTTTCTCCACAAATACAATCTGTTGGCAATCGTTCGAGGCTCCAGTTGTTGCGTATCCGTATGGCGTCCCAGAACTGCTGTTTGTTGAGGTCGTATCCCCATTCCTTCAGAGAAAGAGTCGTCGCCACACTCAGTCATCGTTTTGTATCTTTTCGTCAATCGTCACATCTGCCCGAAGACTATCGAGTCGTGTCTGCTGCCTTTGTTTTCGTTCAAACTGAACCTGGTACCTTGTTCTTCAGATGGAGCGTGATGTGGCAAGAGTTCGAGTTGTCATATTCAAATGGCGCTGTTTCCACGAAATTCTTCAGACCGAGTCTTCCGACGAGACCTGATGGAAGGGACAGTAATACATCCTCAAACGGCTGTAGGTAGTTCTCCATCATTGGAAAATCGGCCTAAAAAAGTACGTCAACTTATGCTGGTATCCTGCAGTATATCACGCGTATGCTGCTTGAGCCTGTGTTGTCGCAATTTGGGAGAGAAAAGATACATCGCTCACCCATCTTTCAAAGGTGTTACGAATATACCTCTCCTTGTACTCCTCACCTCCAATCACCGCACCAAGATGTCGCTCGCCTTCTACAGTTATCTGGATAACGGTTCCTTCGAAGATTCGTCTTACTTCCTCCAGCTTTTCCTGTTTTACGATTAACCATGACTTGGTTGGTTGTGGATGATACCCGTACTTTGGTCCTGCTTCTATTAGGTAAGCCCACCATTCTCGAATGGATGTGATCTTCCCAGACGTTATCAAGATGTCAAGCAGCGGTGATATAGCGATTGCGTAAATTGCCATACCCAGCGGATCGCCTTGCGTAGTCCCTTCGCGTGACCGAAGCTCTTGTCCACCAATGACAAACAATCGGGCGGCTGTTTGGTAGTACTAATAAACGGGGGGGGGGGGGGGGGGGGGGGGGTCGGAAAATTTTTAAAAATTTAATAAACGGGGTGGGTCTTAATTAAACGGGGGATCGGAATTTCGAAAAATTGGCAAAATCTCTAAAAAAACCAATTCCATAGTCATGTAAGTTTCTTAAGGCTGGTTTTCACTTGGCGCTAACGATCGGTACTTAACTTTCGGCAACCTTTGAAGTACAGCGATAATGAAAACAATAGAACGTTACCGCTCGTTAGCGCTGAGTGTGGAAACCTTTATAGCGCAAATATTCTTTATTGTTGTCTGTCTAGTGAAAAAAGAGAGACAGCTGTCTCAAAAGCAAAAAAGAAACAGTATTTCTGTCTAGTCAAAAGAAAGATGTACAACTGTCTGAAAAGAAGAACAAAGAAGCGAAATATTTCCGATATATTAGCGGAGCACACAAAGACAAACAATTTGTAAAAGTTGAAAAAAAAGAACAACCTCATCTGTCAAATCTTTGAAAATTAATAAACGGGGGGGGGTCCAAATAAGGTCCGGGGGGACCATCGTGCATCGAGCATCGTCCGCGGCTTTTTTTCATTCCGGACGCGTCGTTCAAAGAAAGTATCCCACCCTTCATGTTATTTGTTAAGAGCTTGATGGCACCGTTGACATTGCCTTTCTGCATCAGCTCTTTGAATTCGCTTGATGTGGCAGCCATGTCTCGCTTTCCGTTGTTGACAGGTAACCGTGACTGGATCGCCTCTGCTTCTTCAAAGAGCTTCTTAAATTCACCTTTCGTCCAGCTTGCCATTTGACGCTCAAGTGCATTCATGTGTTCTTTGCATTTCGACTTCTTGGATGGCTTCTGTAGAAGGAGTGCTGTTATGACATGGCGCAGGTTTTCAGTGGAGAGGATATACGACTTTCCCGAAACTCCTGTCGGCAGCATGAATAGGTTTCGCTCCCAGAAGACAATCTTTTCATAAATCTCATCAATTTCGTTCTCGACTTCACTCTCTTTCATTTCACCCCATCAGAAGCTTTCGACTTGCAAATTTCCGGGAGTAACATGCTCGACTGGTTCATCACCATCAGGAAGTAAAGGTGGTGGTGGTTGTCCGAATAGTAGATAGATGTTGGATTATTCCGCGCTCTGACTTGCATTGTTTTTCATCGCTCGCAATTGAAAATGCGTCGTTGATTTGCCGCTTCCACGCTCTTCTTTGTAAACTTTATCAAAGATGTAATCTATTAGCAAGAAAATTTCACGTATATTGCCATTTTTTCGCTCGAGAAATATTCTTTTCCAATTCATTTTACAATATACGGTTATGCGTCCGCCATCATTTTTTTATTTTACGCAAAAATTTACATTTTAGTGACGTTATCAGTTTTGTTGTTAGAAATCACCAAAAACAATTTTTTCTATACATCAATTCTTATGTTATAAAATCATAGGTGGTTTGCCTGTCTAATAATATAATCTCTAATATAGAGATGATCTCTTATCCCCATGCCAGCATTTCAAATTATAAAAAATACACACAGATAAATTCCAGGCAGCGAAAAAAAGAAAAATTCCAAATGCCCCTGTAGGTAGGGTTTTTACATGTAAAATAGCATATATATTTCAGCTGGTTACAAATTCTTTTGAGGATCATACGGATTTTGACCGAAAACTCCCAGGACTAAGTAAGGCAGACCATTCCTCCCAACGGTCCACGGGTGTTTTTGAAGAATGCTCGTCATTGTAGAAGAAATATTTGTAGAATTAGTGACGGTTACATTCATTCCGGTCGTAAGAGATAATTAACATAATTGTACATAATTAACGTTAATTATGCGTTCAAGATGGCAGAAGGCGATTCAATCTTCTCTATATCAATTGCAACTCACAAAATCTTTCCCTAAAAACCAGAAACAATAACTGCTTAAAAAGCATGTGTGTTATTTATATCAGAGACAATCAAAACCTATATTTACACCACCAAAACAATTTTGAAATTACAAACCACCATGAGGGTGGGAAACGCCCTTGTTTGCTTAGCGAAGAACAAAACAGAGAAAGTTGAATTTTTAGTTTTAGGTCGAGACCCATTTAATTCACAGCTTGATGGTCGATAAACATAATATTAGGGATGTAATGTTTCGTTACGTATAGCTTCCAGAGTGCAGATAGATAAGGCCTTGAAACTGGGGATGGTCAGATATTGTAGTAGCTCTTTATTCTTTATATAAGTGGCCTTTAAGGCCTTGTTTTGAGCAACTATACAATAGAAAAATATATCTGGTTAAAGATTTAGTTGCAAACCGTTATCACAAAATAGTTACGAGGGGAGTATTCGCTTTTTCAAAAGATACGTGTACATAGGAACCCACCTGCCATAACAATCGTGATGTGAGCGCACAAACTTCAGAGGTACTTGTGGTGCGGCCACTAACAACCTCACTAATGGCGCATGCGTGACGTCCACTTCAAGGAACACGTGACTAAAACAAAATGACGTCATTGTTAGATAAAAGATATCGAAAACGGCAGAAAACAGTACAAAGGCATAATACGCGGCATACTGACCCGTTCCGCTTCAACAATTGCGGACATCTTTCGACTATATCTCGGACAACGTCTAATCCATCTTCGCCTCCATCAAGTGCCGAGAGATGTTCGTAACTATGGAAACAAACACGGAATTGTTTGTAACTATGGAAACAAACACGGATTGTTCGTCACTATGGAAACAAACACGGATTGTTCGTCATTATGGAAACAAACACTGCGGTACATTTCCTCGAAATCCTCTGACAAAATAGGATAATTTCCAGCAGAGAAAAGACGCTAACAGATGTTATATAAACAAGAAAATCTAATGTCGTTACTACTTAGATAGGACTGGTTTTATAAGAAACTCGAGGATCGGTTGACATATTAAGAAATTCGGCAGAACCTCCATTATAAAAAGATGGAAGAAAAAACAACAGTAAAGTAATAAAAATGAGTCATGTGTGTTTTTAAGAAATACACAAAGTTGAGAAAGGCCCATAAAGACGAAACAAAACCAAAACGAACTTTTTTTTAAATTTACGAGTCTTGTATCTCAGATTGGTGAAATTTTATCATTAATAATAACAAAAATGACGTCAAATGTATAAACGAATAGCAGTTAAACAAATATACTTTTTCACTTCTTCCTGCAGACATTCGATCTGTCCTCGCGGTACGTACGGCGGGTTGCTTACAATAACATCAAACGGTTCACCGCGGATGAAGTCACTGCCTGAAAACAGAAGATACCATGGAAACGGGCGGTGTATTCAGCACTCACAATATGACAAATCGTTTCATGTTAAAGACGCACGAAACAGTGGGTATAATGTAAAAATATCATTGGGTAACAAAATAAAACGGGCTAGTTTTCCGTGAGTGGAAGAGCTGCTTGCATAGGTAGACGACATGGCAAATTATTAAAACATTCTAGGTTTTCTCACCAAAAAAGTCAATGAAAAAAGTGAATTGAATGTTATGTTGTTTGTATCTAAAAAAAAGAACTTATGAAGATTCCCAACAAATTCAGAGGATAGTACAAACTACAAAGCTTTTTGGTTAATTGTCCTGGCATTGGGCAAGTGACTGAGACCGTGAGAGTAAAGCATTGAACAAAGTAAAATGATGTCCGGTGTAGTCTCGTCACAGGTATTACAAACAAATATACTAGAAACGAATGAACCACAAGCTGTTTTAAGAACAAGAGCGAAACAGCTTAAAGGAGGAAGAAAGCTAGGACAGTGTCACACTCGCAGAATTGATCGGGGCGATGGAGATTATTTCAGTAAAATAAGCCAATGTACGAAGTTTTGCAAAAAGTGACACGCCAGAAAAAACAACATAATAATCACTCACCTCCTATCAAAGCATTGATTGAAAGTGTTTCAGTGAAAGTTAAAAACTGCTCTCATGCTTTATCCATGAGTAATACTCGAGGGACTTGATGTTTTTGTAAAGAAATTGTCAAGGGAATAACTACTCTGTTTCGGATCTTTATCAGAAAACGTTATTTTCAAACTATAAACCACTATAAACCCACAATATATCTCTATGAAGATTTCATGACCAGTGTTACTTTTGCAGCATTAACACTAGAAGCCCTGAAACATTTCCCTACCTATAAGGACGGCTGCGGTCATTTTTGACCGCATATTTTTAATCCTGTTTTACGTTTTCTTTTAGTTACGTTCGATTATCGATACAAGACAGGCAATCATTTTTGCGGTTTCTACGACTGAAAAAACACAGAACCTTAATTATTAGGAAATCAAAAACCCGCAAAACTAAAACGAAAATCACAGAAAAATATACACTCAATCAGCACAATTTCTACACTTCACAATGGTTCTTTTTTGAGATGTGTGTTGGCCACAGCAGACCCTTGAGCGGTTTTGGCAGAAGGAGTTTGATTTGTTTCTGCATGACTCAAACTGCATTGCTTTCTTTTTCGGGATTGGTGTTCTTCACCACTGATTACTGGCATTGACCTGGGGGATATTTGAGCCACTTCTCGGTTGGAAGTTATGGGGTCCACACTATCTTTTGGCTTGCAAAGTTCTTTTATGAGCTCAAGCAGAAACTGTCTCCTTGACAACTTCGATTTTGTAGTAAGACAGTAAATGATGTACGCATTTATGCAAGCACAGTCGACAATATTGAAAAATACAGCTACCGGCCATCGTCTAGTGGAACTTTTACAGGTGTGGTATTTAGCCATCTGGTCCAGCACGTCCACGCCTACCTTCGATTTGTTGTAATACCCTATCGTCTCTGGAAGTTTCTTTTTGTGGCTTTGATTGACATTTACGGTTCTATGTGTTGAGCTCAGGATGCATACAACTTTTTTTCTCTTAGCTTTGTACATTGTCAAACTGCAACCAGATGGCGAAGAAAAAATCTCAGAAGCATGTAACGACTTGTCTTTCATCACCAGCTCAGCGTTTGGTACCTCTCGTCGTTGTTTCCTTATCGTGCCTAAGATTGTTGTCTTTCTCACCTTGAGTTCTTCCGCTAACTTCAGACTGGTAAAGAAATTATCCGTTGTTACGTTGTAGCCTTTCTTGTAATAAGGTTGCAGAAGGTACAAGCACACATCACCAGGAACATCGGTACATCTTGGTCGGCTTAGATCTTTTCCTAAATATGGTTTTCCATTGCACAGGTATTTTGACTGAGCATCAGCCAAAAGCCAGAACTTAATTCCAAATTTATCTGGCTTGTTTGCCATATATTGTGTAAAAGGGCATCTTGTTTTGCATGGAAAAAGTTGCTCATCAATAGTCAAATCAAAGTTTGGCACGTAGCATTTCTTACAATTTTCTATGAAGCAATTCCATACCTCAGAAATCAAGCAAAATTTGTCAGTTTGTCTTCTTTGTCTCCGACTAGAGACATTATCGAATCTCAAATGCTTCATATTTTTTTGGTATCTATCACGGCCCATGGTTTTTCTGAAGATTGGATGCCCCCATTCGTTACTCCAAAGTTGCTTTACAGGCATGTTCTTCCCAACTAACACTCCCCGAGCAATTTGGAGACCTATGAAACTTTCTAGCTGTTCAAGGGGTAAATCAAAATTTTCATCATCTTTTCATCCATGATTGACAGTGTGCTTTTGAACACACCTGAGCATAGGCTCATCTATAAACAGATGGAGAGCACTGTAGGGACTTCCATGCACGACAGATCTATGACAATACGATGTTGGACCAGGACATTCAGAAAACACATTAGCCAAAGAAGCTCTCCCTAAATTTGGAGCACCTGTTATGTTTTTCCATACAGTTCCGTTTCGTGCTTTCAAGTCCATGCTATCATTTTGAGGTGCAAGAGTATCACTTACAGAAGGAGCATCTACTGGAGCAGAAACTGTGTCTTGCTCGGCTTCATCAGAGCTTGTGTCACTGTCAGAACTTCCTACTTCAGCATTGTGAGTAGGAATAAACTCCTCATCTTGCATTTCAGTTTCTTCATCTTCATCACAAGAGTCGTCTATCTGATCGGTTTGCAAACGTTCAAGTGCTTGTTGTACAGTGAGGTTGTTGCCTCGAGCCATAACAAGAAAAAACAGTATCTCAAAATCGCTAAAAACAGCCTAACAAGATTTATATGTGAGAAAGTCAAAGATTCTTTTTGCAATAGGCTACACACTGAACAACCTTCAAGTCAGTAAGAAAAACATGACATATTTTAAAAGTAGGCAATTTCAAAACTCTACAATACACCACTTATTCTAGCTGCATGCACTACCACTATTAGATCTGCTACCAAAAAAATTCAAAATTATAAAGCTTTCATCTGACTAAAATTTAGTTCTTTTTTGGTCAAGTCTGTGAAACAATCAGTCTAGCTCCCACTTCTCTGAAATCCGTTACAAATTAGGTCAATTGTCACTTCATTGTTGCCTAAATGCATTGTTAGCAACAACAAGAATTTTTGTTCCACTTTTATAGACGAATAATCTCCTCATAAGCTGCGGTCATTTTTGACCGCTTTAGGATTTATAGGTAGATATATAAATTGTTCAGTTCACAAAAGCTCTAAAGAAAAAGTTTTTACATCTGCTAAATCTTGGTCATAAATTAGGAAAACTCAAGGAGTGGCACGACGCAAATAGCAACAGCGCCAAAAATCTGAACGATCAAAATCCAAAAGCGGTCAAATATGACCGCTCCGGGCTTCTAGTGTTAAGTGTCTATTTCAGTTGGTTTCACTGCTTCGCATCAAAAAGGAAAATTATTCATCTATTTAGCCAATTAACAGCCTTGCTGATGTTGATGGTATAGAGGTCATAAATTGAGCTAACACTAATTCATCTCAGATGAACAGACGAAACTTAAATTTACATTTGTGGAATTAAAAAAGCAGACTGAGTAGATCCATACCAAGAGATATGCATTCATGAGAAATCACGGTGTAAACGAATGGTTAACAGATACGTCAACTTATGAGAACAGCAGAGTAGAGATAACCCTGGATAGCTTGTTGCGAAAGTACACGAGGCGTCGTCTGATCGAAGTTGTCTGCTGTTTATCATGACCTAAGCAGCGTAGGTCCACATTAGCTGACTTTATCGTATTAACCTGCTTTACCAAATAAATCAAAAATACATTTTCAAATACTTACGGAAATCCTCATGCAAGACCGTCAAGCGATTGTCCAATCCCAGTCTGTAATTGAAAAGTTCAAATCATGCAACAAGACAGTGGTTTGGCTACAACATTCACAGAGCAGCAGCACCATTAAACATTGCTCGCACTAAACCTAACAAAGGTAGCAATGTTGCAGAGATCATATTTTAATGTTGTTTGTGTTTGGTTTCCTGCAACGTTATGCAAACATTGTAGTCAACAAATAATTACTAATGCCCATGCTCCAACAATGGAACTTAGAAAACCAGCGTTTAGAAAGAAAGTAAGAGAAATAGAAGAAATACGAGAGTTACACCTTTTTTATTTTATAAGCATAGTGTCTGTTGAGCCCAGCCTCAATATGTTTATTTGTTCAGCTCCAAAATTATTAGCGGGGAGCAACTCCAACCCATGAGCCCATCAATCTTTGCCTTTACCAGATAACCCATTATTTCTTTATTTCTTTGCGCAAAATTTACATTTAAACATAACATGCAAATAGAAACCAGACAATCAAAACCTTCCATTGAAGAAAATTTTTTCTTAATTTCTTACTTTCATCCAGCCTCGGAATATGCTTATGATGTGCTAATTCCTTAAGGAATCTCAGCCTAAGTATGCTTATAAAAAAGAAAAGGTGTAGAAAAAATACGAAAGTCTAGCTTAGTAACTTGATTCTTGGAATGTCATGCCAGTTCAATTTCCAGGAATTCAAAGTTGAAACAGAAATTGAAACTTACTTTAATTCTATAAATAAAGAAATCATTTTGTTAGGTTCATTCTAATTCTCATACTGTACGGTACCGATTCACCTGTCAGCATTATTTCCGGTTAACATAACCGCTTCCTTTAGGTTGTCTATGGCAACACAAGATATCTAAAAACATCGTAAATTCATAACCACGCTATGCGTGAGTTATCTGAAAACAGCCTCAAAGGGTTTGGTTTTAAGTTAAAAGAGCAATTTACAGGGATTGTAACAATTTTCATAATTATTTCGTTTATTTTTCTATTTTCTAAGTTAATATTCATATTTTATATATATACATATATTTACTTGTTATTATTTCTGATATATATTTGTTGTTTACTTATTATACATTTGATTTCTTATAAAGAACTGGAGATTGGAAAATAAATAAGTTATAAGCACCTGCTCATTTTCGCGAAGAAGAGCCAACGTGACTGCACCACTTCCGCAGCCAATTTCCAAAACACTAGATTTGGGTTGTTTCAAGAGATGGGAATTAATCAAGTCAACGAGTCCCTGAAAATTTGAAAATAACTTCTCATTAAACGCTTCTTACTTCGTTTTATTTGTTTTTCCTAGAATGTAACCTTGGCGACCATTTAGATCAATCAATATATATACAGTATACTCTCTCTATCTCGACTACTCTCTATCTCGAACAAAATGCTCGGCCCCTTGGACATTTGTGTACTCTCTAGACTATTTTTATCTCTTTATCTCGAACTTCTCTATCTCGAATTTTTCTCTATCTCGAACAAAAAACTTGGTCCCTTGCGACTATTTCTCTCTCTGTCTATCTCGAATTTTTCCCGTCTCGTTCCTCATTCACACAGAAAATAGAACAAAAATGTTCGATTATTTGAAAATTCGATTGCGATCAAAATATTACAAAGTGTAAAGGTTTTGTTTTGAATTAAGAAAGCTTAATTTAACTTAATTTAACTTGACTTGCTCACCTCGGTCTCAGTGTTGACTTGCTCACCTCAGTTTCAGGTCTTGGTATGAAAACAGGTTGCTTCATCGCGAGATTGATCGAGCGGAAATCCCACTCACCAATGATGTACTGCAAAGGCTCCCTGTCACATAGTAGAAATATAACGGCAGTTATAGAACAAAAAGAAATTTAACTATAAAGTTAAAGGACAGATATAATTTTTTAAAAATATTCATAAACTGTTTTTGTTACCTTAATAAATTCATAAATATTCATAAATCTAAATAATCAATAGATTATGCAAAACATGTAATTTATGCAAAACATGTAATTTGTGTCTTTTATTTGCTCCGACGAGAAGAAAAACTAATAATTTAATAGACACCTTTTGAATCTTCGTTGACAGAGAGAGTCAAAGAGTGTTTCCATGGTAACTCCATGCTACAGCAAATAAATGAAATAAATTTATTCTCCGCACGTTTATTTATTATCAATTGTTAACACTGAATCAATTATATTTATTATTGATTTATTTATTTATTTATATATGAAAGAGAAAATGAGAGATTCTAAAATTTAAACAATAACAGTGGCGGATTTAGGGGGTGACGCACAGGGCGCGCTCCCCCCTTTTCGGCGCCAAAAAAAAAAAAAAAATTGGGGGGTGGGGTGATATTTTTTTACAGAAGGCGCGCGACCAACGTCTCAATTATAAAAAAATGGGACATTAACAACTAGAAAAGGAATTAGTTATACCAGAATAAACCCCAAGTTCGTCTAACCTTTTCGTAATTCGTCTTTGCAAATAGTTTTATTTCCCGAAGAGACCCCTCAGGATTTTCAACAGCATGTCTTTTCAACTTTTCTAGCCAATTACGTTCCAGAGAGTTGATAGATGTTCGCTGGATTTGGTGACATGTTGACACAAGTCTCCTCAACATCACAACACCGCCATCTTGTTTTTATGTTTTTGCACGAAAAATCATCATTTTTAAAAAGTCACAGTTTATAATTTACAAAGGTTATTGCACTTTATAACATAGAGGTAAGTTTCGTAGAACGTTCTACACTTTTAATTGATATCGATTAGAAGAACCACAAAGTGATCTTAAGAGGGAAAACAACACAACGTTTAGTTTTTAGTGTTTAGAGAAATTTGTTATAATTTTACTAATGAAAATACACTTAAATTTGATTCAAAGGTCAACTGTTTGTAGTTGTTGCGACTATGCATTTTGTCATGTGACCAAGATTGTAGTCCATCTGTTAATTTCACGTGTTGGAACGTTCACCAAAGCTGTTTTTATTTCTCGACGGCTTTCGCTTGATGTTGTACCGTGTCTTCATTCCGCTTGAGATCTTCGTGTGAATATTGATGTAATCGTAGCAGAAGTACGGGTGATCGCTACGGGGATCCTGCGATAGAACATTCCATTAAAGACGCGCGGAAGAGAAGAAGCCAGCAAATTATAACAATGATGAGGAGTACAAAAACTTAGAGCTTGGATCTTTACAATAAATTTTTAAATGTTACGAATATAGATTTATAGAATAATATTGTAAAAACAAAGTTATAGTATCCATAAACACGTTTTTGCAATCATTCCTATGAGAAGATTTTAAATATAAAATTTTTCGACATTTTTTCGTCTCACTGGGGTTGACGTTGGGGTTAGGAAGGGCATCCAACTGTAAAAAACATCTGCTCCAATGAATCATCAAATGATTAAATCAACACAATTGTAGGGAATCAGGGTGTTAGCCAGGTCTGAATTTCTTACAGCGTTTTCAGACAAATTGAGAAAAGTGTCGAGCTTCTCATATCTCCTTAACCACTGGTCGGAATCACTTAATATTTAAAATATAACATCAACATAATATTTCATCGACAAAAAATCCAAATTAATTTTCACATCATTGTCAGATGTCGCGCATGCATGCACAGTACCATTTCACCACAGAATACTTTAAACTTTGGGCCCAAATTTGCCCAAAGAAGGTATTAGGAGTGAAAATATCCCAATTCTGGTACTTGATTTGAAATCAGATCCTTTAATTAGTAAACCTACCAATTTTCGAAGCAAACAAAATATTTTAAACTTTGGGCCCAAATTTGCCCAAATATGGTATTAGGAGTGAAAATATCCCAATTCGGGTACTTGATTTGAAATCAGCTTCCTTTACTTAGTAAACCTACCAATTTTCGAAGCCAACGGAAAACATAAATTTTTTTACATTTTTTTATTTTTTCTGATTTTGCTTATGTCGCTTTCATTTGCTTGGAATTGCAAATTTTGACTTCGTAGGCAATTGGGAATACCGCGTATTGCGCGATGCCACAAGGCTGGCTAACACCCTGGAAATATCTGTTGAAACCCCGTCACTAACACATGCTAGCATGGAAAATAGACGTGAAAAATGTAAATGATGATGATGATCATCATCTCATCCTGTAGAAAAGTCAAAGCTCCGAAGGGTTGTTGATGTATTAAAGAATTTCAAGACCTATAAGAGAGAGGAAAATGTGTATTTTTACTATAAGCTTCTGTGGTTTTGAATGGGGGTCCTTCCATTTCGAAGCGAGTTGAAGCCCAATGAACAATTAATTACCTGTGTGAGGTATTTAGTTGGCAAGTGTACATTGCCTTTCAGCAGCGCATTGACTCGCCCCAACTCTTCGATAGGCTCCGGCATCAAGATGTAGAACAACCTGTTCCTAACGTCAATGTTCCGCACAAGTCCTGCGGCACAAATGTATTACATTTTAAACATGAAACAAAAGTGCAAAGTTAAGTTAGATTTTGAATATACATTTGATAAAAATAAAAAAAATAATATAATAATTGAATATTGCGAATAAGAATAATAATGCAAATAATAATAATGGCAAATATTAAATTATAGGTACTAATCATAATTAATTGGTAATTACTCTCGAATAATCGTCCCGGGACGCTTTGGAGAAAAATTCCACCCAAGACATGTTTATTCCAGCCACTCCTTTTATTAGGGACGCTTTTCTCAGAAAAACCATTCTGTAATGCTGGAATCAAGTTTACCCAAATCATATTGGGTTTTCGCAAAATAAGAAGAACGTCTATCTGAAACTTGTTGACTTAGTTTTATACTCCAACATTCTTAAGACCCTTATGAAAACTACTCTTAGAAAGGGGGAGCACGTCAAGCTTTTAAAATGTTGAGAAAAAATTTGAACCACCCTGTTTATTTATTTTGTGCAAAAATTTCACCCACCCCTATTATTCCGGACTTGAGAGTATACAACTTCAAGATATTACAGAGTATTGATGAGTATTTAAAATGACAAATTCCTGATTGGGAACATTTCTACATTCTATAAACCTAAAGTCGTAAAATTACAAAATCCCACTTCTCTAAACCAAACTTTCTTGTAGAACCCGTCAATGAAATGTATGTCTATTCTATATAGAGCAGAATACCTCCTCACCAAAGCCTAAATATTGAGCGAAAGTTGGAGCTGAACGAAGCCTGTTTGGCAAACCTGCTGACTCATCATCTTTTGGTAAGATCTGCAGAAGCATACAAACAAAGAACTTTTATTTCACAAATGTGAAATATATATATATATATATATATATATATTAAGTTTTAAAAAGAAAAATATTATTTTTAAATACCAACTAAATAACTTCAAAATAAAATAAAATGATTACAAATTATCTATTAAGGAAATTTCTCACTAAATCTTTGTCAACTGAAGCCAAACAAACAACAGCCATATTGAAGGCGTGTAACATCACACCAAATGAGACCTGTAGATATAGAAACAATATCTCGCACTCAATCTTTATATTTGTTAGTTTTATTTACTTGTCTGGCAGCTGAGTTAGCGCTGTTAACAGATGTAAGGGAGAGACTTTGTTTACCACATTGAAATGCTACTTTTTCTCTGAGAGCCCAGGAAGATGAAACCCAAAAATCCAAAATGTCTGGGGCTTTACAGCAGATTTACTTAGTAATTATAACAACAAAATACAAGCTAAAAATCAAGTAAAATTGTAGGCTGGTATGTACTGGAGATGTTTTAGACTTTTAGAATAAAAATGTATTTGCCCCTGCCCTTAAAGTCAACAATACCCCTGGCATTTCGGGTGAAAAATGAAGAAATTTAGTAAAAAGAAACAAGATAAGATTTCCTCTTCAATCACAAATATATAACACTAGAGCGTTCTTTTCATTCTATTGTATTGCTGAAGTTAGATGCAATGCACACTTTTATGAAAGCGAAAGCAATCAAACTATTATATGGTACATTATAAGACCTTTTGGATAGACATTATTACACTAAATCGCTGAATGATCCAAAAGGCAAATGGCTGAATGCCACACACGCATTCCTTTTTTGATGTTTTTTAAGCGTCAACTAAGATGATAAAACCCGAGTAAAAAAGTATCCTTGGTTACTACAAATAATATCATAGAAGAGTTTCTACGGTTGTCAGCGAGAATGTGCAAAACTAAAAAAAAATGAACAAACATTTTGATGCATGACATGTATTGCTAGAGCATCCCAAGGCACTTTGTAAGGACGGATGTCTGATAGTAAAGGTGGTATGCGGCTTTCCAAATATTTCGAAGATTTGCACTCTCTCTCCCTCAATCGATCAAAGTATGTCGAAATGAGGAGGTTACGCGAAGTGGAGGACTTATTCACTCTAAACGAAGAAAGTTAATTATTGCTTGTGCATGTGAACATCAGTGGACTACTTAATACTAGCCATTAATAATGAACCTGTTCAAATTGCACTTGGAATAGAGAGAAGCCATCATATAAAACATACTACGAAATGTATGTGTGCAAATCGCACGCAATTATTTATTTCTGACTTACTCAATAAAGCGTGTGGTCAATTTTGATATGAGTGTTTTTACCAATTACACTTAACATTTTAAGCCTTTTAATACGGTGCTTGAAAAATATCAGAAAGCAAAAGTGACCAGGGATCGCACTGCCAGTATTTAGATAACTCAATATATTAAGCTTTTTAATCAAAGTATATATACCTGACACTATCTCCGGCCACACATACCCCATCCAATGTAAGATATTTTGTTCCAGAGTTTCGCGAACTAAAAGACAATTTTATTAGAAACAGACATGTTTTTGTCTGTTTTGTTTATTTATTTTTTCTCAAATTACAAATATATATATTAACAAGTTTTACAATGAAAATATATGATGAGATGTCACGTGTTAAAAGAAGGTGACGCTGACAATGTCAGGCATACCTTTTCATTGAGCCAGTTCAAATTTTTAACTTTTTTATCTTGAACCATTTCTATATTTACAAAGGTTATTTATATTGGAGATATTTAGAAATTTTTAAATAAAAAAAAATATTTAAATATGTCATATAAGATTGAATAAAGTATTTAGTCCGTGTATAGTTTAAAAAATAGAAAAAAGTTATCTGTAACAAGCCTTATTATATGCGCCGGACATCGGACATTTTCACACCCTGTCGGACATTTTGTCCGGCGACCCAAGTTAAATTATGTAAATTTTTTAATGTTTATACATATTTTTAAACGTATATAAATACATTAGATTATGCAACTAACTGGAGATTGGGTCTACAGGGGAAACTGGAGATTAGATGGTGTGAAAATGTCACAATGTGTTTATGATTAAGATATCGAAAACGAACCAAAGATTTTAAAATAATAGTAAGGTAGGACAGTATTTGGTTCTTGATGTAAACTACACGCAATATCTGTGTTGCTAGCTACCATGCTGCAAGATCGTTCTTTAAAAAAAGAAACATGCAAGGTGCGCGACAAAAAAAACGCGTCTTGCGCATTCCAGGAGCGTGCCGAAACAGTATTTTAAATACCATTGCATTTCTTGCAATGGTATTTACAATACCTTGCTTATTTGCAATGCTTCTTCTTAATTTTTCTCCGCAGATAATAGTAATGTGCAGCGAAATAAAAAAAATAATCCATAGTTATAATGTATCATGCCATTGTAAACATACAGTTAATATAGGGGCAAAACGGACAACAGAAAGTCGTAAACAACATAGGCTAAATATTTTCAATTGTAGCCGGACAAAAATATGAAATGTTCAGTGACAAATATTTCCTTATAATAAGGCCTGTGTAATATAATAAACAAATTAAATATTATAATCTAAAAAAATAGCTTTCTTTAGAAATTATAACTGAGAAATTGGGAACATCGTCAAAAATTAAAAACAGGGTATTTTTATAGGGGGTTTAAAAACAGGGTACTTTTCTTGAATGAAATACTGAATGAACTTGAATAAATGAGTATTGCGCAAAACAACTTTTATAGTTCCTAATTATTATTTAGGCTATAAAATTTCAGCAGAAACTTGATAAACTTTTTTATGATGTCATTTTTTGCAAGTTTTGTTTTCGAATCATTAAATTTTACTAGCAGTTTCAAAGACGTCTCAGACCAGCTGTTCACTTCTTCATAACAAGCTAATGTAATAAAGTTTCTAAAAAACTAAACAGATCATGTTGAATCGTTTTACCTTTGATGATCTGTAAACCAGCCTCGCTGATTCCTGACATAATCTTGACTCAGTTGTTCGGGTATATTGCGACTTTCAAAGTTAGTTGAGTTTATTTGAATGACAAATGTTGGTGAAGTGATGCGCAGACAATCAACAAGCAATGATAAGCCAAGACCTACGAGAGATAAAAGGACAATTGATTGTTTGTGTCACATGAAAGAACAGTTGATTAGTAACTACTAATTAATTTGTCTGTATGTTTGTAATCAAACTCATCCTAGACGGACCAATTTAGATGACACCTGCCATACATGCTCCCTATATGTCCAGGAGTGTCCTTAGTGGTAATAGTTCATATTTTAAGTGGATAATCCAGAAAATCCAAAGTTTTTCCACTGAGGTCCACTGTTGGAAAGTACATTTTTGTAACTTATTATTCGACCGTTAGTCTACCAAATTTCCCTCACAAGGCTTTGGTTAAGCCGTGGTGAGTTTTTCAGGCACTTCCCAAAGGTGCCGCGCGCTCAGGTAATTCTCGTTTTGAACAATTTTTTTTTTTATCTAGCAAGAATCGAACCTGGGCCATTGCGACCAGAAAACATAAGTTTCGACCACTAGACCACGCACGCACAAAAAAACTTATGATTGAACCCGGAGACAGGACTTGGAACTGTGAGGAGTTGCGCCTCAGTCATTAATTAGCATTGTAAAGCCAATTTGGCTCGTCTGAGGACGACCTAGTACTAGACCACGCGTGCACGTAAAGTTTTAGTCATAATTTTTCAGCTTTGTAAAATTTTACGAAAACCACTTTAGTTTTTGATAACTTTGGAAGAGATGGTGATGGGTCACAAGCGATTAAATAACAACTATAACATCTGCTTCCATCAACAATACCACTCTAAAAAGTTTATAGGGTTGAGAATTGAGAGGTGACATCACATACAAGAAAAGTCTGTTCACATGTAAAGAGTAAAGGTTTCAACCAGTGCTTTCTCAAACAAGAAACTGTTAGTACTAACCTTTCACCCAGCCTTGTTGGTTTATTATTAATGGACCTTGGTTAGAGAAGTCTGTGCAATAGATTGTAAACAATGACTCTACAATGTGTATATATTCTGTAGGAGAGTCCTTTGGTGATATGTTACCATAGAAGAAACCCCTGTAGAAACAAAACATGAACTGAATGTAACACTGTGATGTGAACAACAAACTAATGATGTGTTTTCGTAAACGTTTTAATGCGATGAGTGTATGATTTCCATTATATTTAAGCCGCTAAAGAGAACGGCTTTTGCAGAAGAATCAAACAAATCAAATATTTCTATTTTCATTGATGAACTTTGCATGGCACACAAGATAGATAGAAGATGCAGGGATAAAAATTATTCCACGATTAGTCATAATGTTTACCCCCCTCTCCCTATAATCTGTTTACTTCTCTGGTCTCTGTTGGTGGGTGGTGGGAGGACCTAGCAACGGCTGTGTTACTTTCACGAGAGACAGGACAGCGGGTGGCGTAAATTCTGTTTGACCGCAATCGCACTCCAAATAAAAAACACTTTTGTGTCTAAAAGAATAAATAATGTTATGAAATTCTTAATTTACAAGCCTAACATATATTGTGAAACAACCACTAACTTTGTCAGCAACCGGTTGATGAGGTAGCGAGACAAACTCGATTTCCCAACATCTTTTCCACCACACACCAGTATTGAGAGCGGATTTTGAGCTGGAATCATAAACTATTCACCATAAACCCAGAAATATACACAATCAACAATAAAATGTCAACAGTAATGTGCGCTTTTTAGTTGTAAGGAACACTGACAAGAAATTATCCACAACTTTTTGTTGAGATGTTGTGTCGGCGGGAACAAGAGTTTAAACTTACCTTCTTCATCTTGAAGTTCATCTAGCAGGTCTTTCCACGAGTCTGTCTCGAATGCGGCCACATCAAATGGCTCGCTTAAAAACTAAGAAAACATTTTCTCATTTAATGATATCAATCTTACCTAAAAAAAAAACTACAAACAATCTAAATTAATTAAAAAATTAAACAAAAATATTCAGTCAAATTATAATTATTTGTTATATCATTTCGTTAATCACATTCTTACTTCTGGAACAGGAGGGTATGATTCTTCGTTCAACGAAAGAAACGAAGGAACTGAATTCATTTTCTCTACAACAACGCAAGACCATAAGTCGTTTTTTTGTTTCAATAACTGCTTCAGTTCATGTGGAAAAGCTTCCCCGAATAATTGAACCAACGACTTCTCCAATACCTTGCGACTATTTTTCTAAGCATGAACAGAAGCTGTTGTCACTTTTGAGTAAATGAGAAAATATGAGCCAATATCCACAGAGTTCCAACAGAGCAAAACTATTTTTTCAAAAATCCACAACTAAAACAAAACTCAATCCTCAAAAATTTAACAATTAAAATTGTCTGTAATATGTAATTGTCTGTAAGGTTTTTCTGTAATAATTCCAATTTAAAATAACAGAATAACAAGAAAAGCTTTTATAACATTGAAATCTACAACATACCGAGCAAGGTTGAACGGACGAGTCCTTGACGTAATACAAACAACTGCCGGAAGGTGAGAAAATCTCCACTTTGAGCTCGGATGTTTCTGATGATTCGTAGCCAAACATCTCGACAGTCCCAAGTATGATACGCAACCTCATACAACCTCTAACAGCAACTTTCTTTGACAAAAACAATGAGTAAACAAATGGAAAATGGCAGTCAAGTCAGTCACCGAAATAGGTGCACATTGTCAAATAACCACATCGTTCATAGATCATCAATCAAGAGGACAAACTATAGTCATCCCAAATGATGTACAGAAGGCAGATTTTAGGGACAAGAAAATAGGTCAACTTAAAAAAATTATTTCAAATATTGATAACAGCATGAAATGAACAGAAAAAATCGTTGAAACAACCAATTCTTAAGAATTGATCACTATTAATATTGTGACTGACATACTGCACAAGACAGGCCTGGCCATAAGGAAATTTGCAGTTGTGTGGTCAATCGCGCGCCTCATTCGATTTTTTTTTTTGAGACGCGCGATCGGTAATTTTGGTTTATACAATTCAATTTTCCGCATGATTTTTGTGATACGCTTTAACTGGCTTAACTAAGATGTTATGATGTGTTGCTTTGCTTTTAACGCGTCTTCCAGAACGCAAATTAAGCATAATCATGAAGACCACGACCCAGAGTTTTAGTGCATTTAATTGCTCCCATTTGTGCTATGGTTATTTTTGAAGAAATACAGCGTTTTGTATTTATAACCGCTCACTAAAGAACTTTGGTCTCAAACCCAGAACCTTTCAGTCAAGAGCCGAATGCCTTACCATCCAGGCCACAAAAAATTGCGCGCCTGATCAGCACAGGACGCGGTCGGGCACGCAATAATCCTTATGCAAGCCTGAAATGTTGGGCGCTCGTAACGATTATAAATACTTTATATTCGCGCGTAATATTGCTTTGAGAAAAAATTCTCTTTAAAGAAATATTTAATCTTTTAATATAGTTGTTTTTGTTGACACCTTCAATGATCGAAGCAGCTGCTTTTAAACTTTTGGTGAATTAATTATGAATGAAGTATGCACAATTCCCACGTGAAAACAAGAACCAAATTCAAATGTTTAGAATGTCAACCAACCTAGCACTTATAATCAATTGTGCCGTAGTAATACAATTATCCTGAAATTCGACAATCATATATTTAACTATTTAACAGAGAACAGTTTTTGAACCAATCATATCAAAATTTTAATGATATAAAATGTCACGGCACATATTTTCACTAGCAAAATACAGCTTTAAAAAGTTAAAATACAACAACTTCTTAGTGATAACGATGTCTTCTTGAAATTAGGAAAAAGTGCAAACTTAGCCCGTTAATATCTAGGTGTCTTGTTTTTTTATTTCAGAGTCTACTGCATGTTTATTGGTAGTTTTGTGAAAGTGTCTTTTTTTTGTAAACAAAACTGAATGTTTCGTTATGGTTTGATCATTTGTTCTTCCATCGAATGCAGCATAGTTCTTCTGTATTTATCTGTCTCTAAGTTGAATGGAACTTTTAAACAACCTGTAACATCGCGTGTAAACATGTCTGTCGGTTTCTTCCTTTTTCTATGATTGACGTCAAACTTTTTGAAACGATTAATAATTGGTAACGTTAAATTTCGTTAAAGAAACTAAATTTCTTAATAAAGCTACACATTGATATATTGAAAAAATCGATGAATCGATTATAATTTGAAACGAAAAAACATATTTATGTAACTAAATAAATTAGGTTAAAGTAAATTCTTTAAGATTTCATTTACATGAGATATATTTAAGATGCGTGATAATTAGTAAAATAACACAGTTAAGGGTGCGGTGGAGAGCACACCTTAAATTATCAAGGCGCGGGCGTGCGGAGGCGCGGGCGTGCGGAGGCGCGCCTCTAAATGCCAGCCCTGCAAGATATGAATAAAATTTGTCTTAGGATACCAGCATTTCGTTGGCAAGAGTCAACCTGTATAAATAAAGTTTTAATAAATAATTTTAATAAATGGTAAACCGTTGTTTGTGAATTATGGACAAAGTTTAAACTATATATTTAATATAATTTAAAATAATTAACTAAATAATAAATAAATAATAACTGAGGAAAAATGGCATTTTCAATTGTATGACCAGGTGACAATTAAATTTGCTGAAGTTACATTACATCATATATTATATATTTCTATGTTTGATATATACCTGGTTTCGTTCCAGGAAAAGAACACCATGAATATCAGAACTTGAATCACATGGAACAAACCTGGTCAAAATAATAGTCAATGATGACAATGATCACCAATAAATATAATTTAATTGTAAATTATAACATTTTTAATTTCAGTTAATTGGAAAAAAATAGAATAATTACCTGGATTTATTCTTCGTGGTTAAAGTTTTTTCGAGTTCGTCGTTAGATGCACATTTACGTGAAAGTTGAGGGCAGTTTAAGGAAAGGTCTTGATTTGTTTCTGCGATAGTTTGATCGGGGACAAGTGCTCGTTTCTTCCTTTTTGATTTACAGCTGAGGCGTTTCTTGAATTCTCTAACTAAATCGTGCTCCTCCCTGCTAATAATGTCCGCAAGCGATTCATCATCGCCAGTCATTGACAAACTCATTCTTCTGGTCACTATGCCAGGTGAGAAATCAGAATCCATGTGTTCTTTTTTATTCCTTTTTCTTTTTGGCATGTTGTAATTTATAATAAGCTCTATAATAAAACAGTAATTTATTGTCAATGCTACAACTATTTATACAAATACAGTTGACTCTCTCTAATTCGAATCCCTAGGGAAAAATTTTTTGTTCAAATTATAAAGAGATTCGAATAGTAGAAAGTCTCTCTTATTTGAATTTTCAGGTTTAAAGGGTGAAAATTCGAATTAAAGAGAGAAATCAGAATTTTTGAAAAATTGAGAAAAATCATAAAGGTGAAAAATAGATAAGAATGATCGAATTTTCTTTGATTCTTTTTTTTCTTTTCCTAAGTTTCATGACCATACATGCACAAAGTGACACTAATTGCTGAAAAAGTGTTCAATTCTTTATTGTTTCGTGTTAGATAGATTGTCTAAAGGCCCATTTCCACTTCAAACGCAAATCGCATGCAATCCTTTGTTTAAAATTCGCTTGCGGTTGTTCGTAAATCGCATGCGGTTGTTCGCGATGCGATTTTGAACTGTTCGCAATGTTTGATTTTTTGCGAACATTCGGATGCGAACGAGAGTCACGTGTTAAAGAGTAACCAATCATAACTCAGCTTTACCAAACACAACCACCAAAATTTAAAGACTTTATTTGGAACTCAGTGACAGTTATTTCCAATAAATAAAATGACGATGAGCGCGAAGATTGAGTGGACTACTGAACTTGTAGAATTATTAATTGAAAGTGTGCGTTCAAACGAAGTTGTTTGGGATACAAGCACTGGAAATTATAAAAACAAAAATGCACAGGAATATTTCATAATCCTCCTGTGTTGTCTCCTTTGTATTAAAAATAATAACAAAAGTCTTCACAATTCAGCTATCTCGTTTTAAAATATTCTTTTTGTTTGGTGTCAATTTTTTAATATGTTTTTGTGCAGATAAATGTGATTAAATTTGATTGGCACACCAAACAATAGGAATTCGTGCAAACAAGGTTTGAGTGTGTATTGAATTCGCAGGCGCTCGCAGACCGCAAACCGCAAGCGATTTGCGTTTGAAGTGGAAATGGGCCTTAAGTCAAACACACGACTCGCGCCAGCTTTCCACAAATCAACTCCAAATTTCATAAATCCAACGCAGTTCATCAAACTATAGTCACAAGAAAATATGACCAAACTTACATACAAACAATATTTACAAAAAATCAAAACATTCGAACAGAAATTCGAATTTTGAAAAAAAACATTTGAAAGTCTTCAGTTAGTTTACACTCCGAAAATTCGAAATACAGAGAGGATTTTGCCGAGGGTACCAGAAATTTGTTCAAAATATGGAGGCTTTCGAATTACAGAGATTCCAATAATAGAAAGTAAATTATAAGAGTTTCTTAAGGAAAATTGACAGTGATTTAGAATTTGTTTGAATTATAGAAAGTTCGAATAATAGAGATTCGAATTAGAGAGAGTCAACTGTAAATATATATTATAAATTTATATCCAACAGATTGAGAACGATGGAAACAATGTTGCTCCATTAACTATTCCTTAGTTATTTGTCAGAAATGTTCAGGGCTGGGTGGATCAGCGTAAGATGTGAGATTGAAGACAAAACAACGATACAATACTACGAACTACTATGGAGCCACTGCGCGAATGGTTATAAGAGTAACAAACGAAATACCTAACAATCATTACTGCAACAATTTAATTACGCAAATACAAACATAAAAATATTATAATAATTTTCTTGCAAATTTTTTCCTTAAGGTTTAAGTGACCCGTTTCAAAGTGACTATTTAAAAAAAATTAAAACTTATTTGGGGATTAATTTAGTGTTCCAAATGGGTAAAATAACAAATGAGAAATATATTTTTACAAATATAGTCATGATATAAATATTTGCTTATTTAATTGGCTTATTTTTATGAAAATATTATCAATCATTTTACTGTCCCATTTCCCATTTAGAAAATAGTAGCAATTCAAACCACCATTCCTCCCTCATGCATAATATTGATACACAGTAGTTAAGAAATGAACAACTGATTAAATGAAGGTGTTTCCGATACAAAGAATTACAATGACTCTCTGTTGTGCGGGTATACGCAGTGTCGGATTAAGACTTTACTGGCCCTAAGGCACATTTTTAACAAGTGGTCTGAAAATACAGGTATTTTGGACTTAAAAAAAAAGAAAATTTAAATTTAAAATAGAATATTTATTAGGCAAAAATTACATTACAACTTTGCGCGCTTTTAAAACTGCAAATTTGTCAATTAGTTTTTAAAGTTAATCTTGTTGGGCAAATCACTTCATCTATGGACTATGGTGAATTCTGGCCGCAAGTAGAGCCTCAATAAATATATATGTACGAGAGACGATAAAAATAACCCACAAAATAATTTTTTGGTGGCCTGGATTTTTGGCTGGCCCTAAGGCATGTGCCTTGCTTGCCTTATGGTTAATCCGGCACTGGGTATACGGGTCATGTAACATCTTTGACCTCATGGATATAAGCACCCATGCCCTTTATGCACTGCTGTCACAGAGTTTAACATGTAAAGTTGGTATCTTGTGTGGGTTAACTCATCACTGTTTTCCCCTTATTGGGGTTGGCGTTAGAAAGGGCATCCAGCTGTGAAAACATCTGCTCCAATAAACCATCAGATGATTAAACCTACACAATTGTGGGGCCCTGTCCAACTAAATGATGATAATAATAATGATGGGGATAACCCTAAATGGGGGGGAGGTTCTTTAAATGGGGGAAAGAAAAATGGTATGTGCCAACTATGTATGTATATATACGCAAATATATAATTTTCAAAAGCTTTCTAAATAACTTATAAGATTCAACATATTTTTCTTACAGCTTAAAAATAAGCCAATCACAAATCATTATACAATAAGTCATATTTTGGTATGTTTTTTGAGTCGATAGGTGAGCTAACAATCATCTTTCCACGCATTGCTCCACGATAAATAACTTCTACAAGATCAATAAAATCTTGTTTGTTAGCAAAACTTCCAATAAATTTTGTATGATCAGGAGTTCCGTAATCCACTTTCATGTGTTGACCATTAAAGAAAAACACAGTCGCCGGTGACAATGTAATATCAAAATATTCAGTGTAGACAGGAACTTTGGTCATGTCAACTAAGCATATTTCAGCCATGTTTGCCAGTTTATCTTTCGTCTTGTAAAGAATATCATCGAGCAGCTGACAGTTTGCTTCATCACTTTTACCAAACCTCAGTACAAGAACCTTTTCGGCAACCCTTTTAATAACATTGTCCACATCTTTCTTCGCACTTAAGGTGGTCATAAGAAAGTCCATTTTTGGGGATATTATATGCGTTGTTGTTTTTAATATTAGAAAAAGTCTATTTAAGACATTTATCCCATAGCTGTATATAAAAAAAATATTTAAATTATTGTTAAATTAAATATTTTGCAGAAAAAAAGATATATATATATATATATAGTGAAGCATAGTCTAACAATCAAACAAGATGTTAAAAAAATTAAAGTAATAATCAACCAAATCAGTCTGTTAACTTTGTTTACTTGTGTTGTTATGTGGCAGAAGAAACTTAAATTCACGATCAACTATAACACCAAGATCTTCGCGATTCTTGGAGACCTTAAGTTGAAAGTATTTAGACTGATTACGGTCAAACATAGTGTACTGCTTTCAATTTACTTTTTTAACCTAAGCAGAAAACAAAACACAAACTCCTATTCTCCATTGACCACTTAATAAGTCTGCCAAGTTGTTGTTGACCATACATAGTGGAGATGGGATAGGCAGTTTTCAATATCGGAAGTCGAGAAATATCAAGGACAGTATCCTTAATTTTTTAACTACTGTACACTTTAATGTATTGTTTTAAATCAAAGGTTTTTTCCATATTCTATTGTCTAGTAGGGTAACCTGTGCATATTTTGTTCGAATTATGATACACACAATGGAATTGAATGTCACAAAACATTGTTGTTGTTTTCATGAGGTGATTTAGGTGAAGTTACAGAGATTTCTATTGAAAAGGAGAATTCCAGCAATTGATGATAGCTTATTGCCTAACTTTACCAAAGGATCATGCTGTTTTAATTACTTCCATTATCATTTTATATTCAAACAAAAAGAGTAAGTCAATAATTGACGAATGTGGGAAGAATTGAAGATATGATGATAAATAATATATAGTAGAATTTACTAAATTATTGTTTTTTCAATTAAACACTTGGAAACTTCAAATACTTTAAAACCCATGCGTTCCAAAAATCATAGAAAACCCACACTAAAAGCAATAATCTAAGCCGTTATTTTAATGTCTCTGCTACATGAAGACATAAGAACGTACAGTTGACTCTCTTTAATTCGAATCCCAAGGCAAGGGGGAAAAATTTTGTTCGAATTATAGAGAGATTCGAATAGTAGAAAGTCTCTCTTATTCGAATTTTCAGGTTTATAGGGTGAAAATTCGAATTAAAGAGAGAAATCGGAATTTTAAACAAATTGAGAAAAATCATAAAGGTGAAAAACAGAAAAGAAAGATCGAGTTTTCTTTGATTCTTTTTTTTCTTTTCCTAAATTCATGATCATACATGCACAAAGTGACACTAATTGCTGAAAAAGTGTTCAATTCTTTATTGTTTCGTGTTAGATAGATTGTCAAACACACGACTCGCGTCGCTGAGGCCTTTCCACAAATCAACTTCAAATTTCGTAAATCTGACGCAGTTCATCAAACCATAGTCACAAGAAAATATGATCAAACTCCATGCAAAAAATATTTACAAAAAGTCAAAACATTTGAACAGAAATTCGAATTTTGAAAAAACATTTGAAAGTCTTCAGTTAGTTTTCACTCCGAAAATTCCAATTACAGAGAGGATTTTGCCGAGGGGACCAGAAAATGTGTTCGAAATATGGAGGTTTTCGAATTACAGAGATTCGAATAATAAAAAGTAAATTATAAGAGTTTCATAAGGAAAATTGACGGTGACTTAGAATTTGTTCGAATTATAGAAAGTTTGAATAATAGAGATTCGAATTAGAGAGAGTCGACTGTATATGCAAAACACATTAACGTACATTGTAATTTACGAATATAACCGTTATTTTCTTCTCATTTTGTTTCAAAGACAAAACAGACACAAATATTTTGAGCAAATTTGATCGTTGTGAAAGTGTTTTTTTACCTTACATTGTATAATCTTTCGTAAAGAAATAACAACTCGATTGTGCAAACAATTTTATAAAGTGACACGATTTGAACTGAAGAGAAAGCCGTATAGAGGTGACGCGCCTCGCGAAAATTTGTAATTCGGCTAGACAGCATGTTAAACGTTTATTCGTCTCAGTTCCGCTCTACAGTTTTATGTCTGAACAAAATTTGGAATCTTTCGATATATTTAATATCTTTTGAGAAAAATATGGATGAATTTCAATGTTTATTTCGTAAAAGTTACGCGTGCGCATTGCGTGGCAGTATAAAATATATTTTGTCAAAACAAAACAGAGAAATAATAATGCTTACTTACATGCTAATATACTATAAATATTTATCTGAGAATACCACCAATACCACCCAGTGTCAATTATATAACCACCCTGTGTCACCCAGAAAGAATCCCCCCCCCCCCCCCCCCCCCCCCCCGATAAAATCCCCCATGAAAAAAACTTCCTGGAAAAAGCGCGCCATGGAAAAACCCCTTGGAAAAGATAATTTTATCCCCCATAAAAATCGGAAAGCCGCAACAATTCTTATGAAAATACTTTTTATAGTCGAAAACAAGAAACATTTTTGATAATTGATTGTCCTTTCAATAAAAACAACAGTACATATAAAGATCAATTCACGCAATGTGTAGTTAGGACGCCAAACTGTGTGAAATTCCACGTAAGTAGCTAATGTGGTCTCGATTTGGATAATCATCAACAATATATTGACACCTTTGTGATGGAGGTGAGTGACCTCCTTGTGTTTCAAGTATTTCTTGCTCCCATGTCAACAAACTTCCAAAATGTAAGATGCGATCCTGCACACAAGGATTGAAATCGGCGATGCCAGCCTTCAATGTGATTGTTTGTACGTGGCATTTCCTGAGCTGTCCTGTGGTATATATTCCACATCTCTAATGCAAATAAAGGTGTTCTGCGCGGGGAATTTCCCCGATATCGACCGATGTATTAATCCTCAATGTAATCTAATCTTCCATCAGCATCTGCGTTGTATTTATTTCTGATCCTGTCACTGAGTTCTTTAAAGACTTCAACAGTGTCATTGGGAGGCACGGCTGCAATCATTCTTAAATGTAGCGAAAATTCAGCATCCTTATTGTAGCTATGTTGAAGACCATAGGCTTGAATACGTTTCCAAACGTTTGAGGATAAGTGGAAAAAGCAAAATTGTGGGATCTGTAAATAATTTCAGACACCTATGTGAAATTTCCAGACAAGCAAATATATGGCGTTTGCTGCACGAGTTTTTTCACGGGGGAATTTTTTCCTAGAACCCTCAGCAAGGAAAATTTCCCCATTTCATGACTGTTTGGCAGTACTACTACCTTTGCTACCTTAAGTGGATTAATTTTTGCGAGGATTAATTTTCGCGATTTTCGCGAATTTTGCCCAAATTCGCGGAATTAAGTCCTCGCTATAATTTTGAAGACAGCTGAATCGCGAAAATTAGTCCTCGCGAAATATTTGAAAAAACCCGATTTGCGAAAATTAATCCTCGCGAAATTGGTACAAAAATAGAAAATTAGCATTCGCAAAAATAAAACAAAATTTCAATTTTGTAAACCTTTTTTTCTACAAATATTAGTATCTGTTATTATTTATTGTTATTGTTTTTCTGACGCCCAAAAAAATTACGAATGTCTTTGCACTCTTTTGGCTTCTTTGGAACGTCTGCCTTTTTCTTCTTTGATTTGGGGGGCTCGCTCCGTTCGTCATTTCTTTCAACAAAACACCCCATTATGACTTCTTTGGGTTGGCAATATAATGCGTCCACCATTCGTTTGTATCTTTGAAGGAGAAGATGGCCTTTGATGCTCCCCGACATCTTTGCATGCGAAATGGATCATTGAAATGTTTAATGAAATGACACGAGGAGAGAAAGATATGCCTGAAAGGATGGCAAGTAACAGGCATCAAGGACGTGGTGGAAAAAGGTTTATCTAAATTACCCTGCCTCGACCCATTTGAAGATATTGATCCTATGTTAGGAGAACATGCATCTCGTGAAATGATTGATACGCACAAAGAAGGATCTAAGTACGTAGATGAAAATGGAAGTGAGAGTAAAAGCGATGAGTGGGTTGAGGAAAATGAAGAGTACAACAGAATCATATTTGAAACTTTTGATGACGAAGAAAACCTTTAATTTGTAAACTAGGTGTAATAATATGGTATATGACAAGAAAAACTTTTATATGCATAAAAAATGCTCTACTTTTAAAGTTTTTTATGTTTATTTCCCTTAGTATGATCGGCCTCTGAGTTTACAAAATCTTTCATTTTTTCCGATTCGCGAAAATAAATCCTCGCGAAAAATTTGAAAACCTCTGATTCGCGAAATTAAGTCCTCGCGAAGATTTTGAAAACCTCTTATTTGCGAAAATAAGTCCTCGCGAAATACGATTTTTTTCGACTCGCGAAAATAAGTCCTCGCGAAAATTAATCCACTTAAAAAGGTACATAGCACTGTAATAATGTAAAAATTTCTCATGAAAAAATTGAATCGGAAGAAATAGTATTTTCATTTTAACAGTGATTATTACAAACACGTCAAGCGGTTGTTCATGTCGATAAAATTTCCCCGGCAAGCGAAATAATAATCCTGTCAATATAATGTCACGTTCTGTTCATATGCGATTTTTCCCGTCTACCGGGGAAATGACACACGACAAATTTTAACAACAAATATGGCTGCTCCAAACAAATGATAGTTACTCGGATTATTTGTAGCTAATTTACCTTCTCATTCGCCAGTTAAATTTCAAGGAATTCACGATTTGTTGACATTTTTCTTGTAATTTACCTACGCTAGACGCCATTCTTAAACTCGCTTTTTAATTTGCGCTGACAGAGCAAAATCGGGATCTCACTTCAAAAGCTGTAGGCATATTTCCTCGTTTTCATGGGAATCCATATGAACACCTCTAAGTCATGACTCAGATACTTGAGAAATGATGCACGAATTTGCACGTGCAACGTAAATTCCTATGTGAAAAATCTAAAAAGCCAAAAAAATCACTTAACTCCTAAATATACGAAAAAATTAAAAATGGTAGCTGGTTGCCATGGTTTACCATTGCATGTAAAAATTCAAAGCAGATGTTGAAATATTTGTTCCGGCGTCCAAAAATTCATGTTTTGAGAAAATCGCAAAAGAAAAGAAAACTTTCAACACTATATGAAGTGTAATGTAATGCCAAGCCTTTCATAAGGATGCTCGACTTCATCCCAATATTAAAATGAGCGATAGCATCATGTACTCCAAACTCTAAACAACTAAGCGAAACAAAGTTTGACTTCGGTATACGTTCCCAGATCAGAGCGTTGAAGCTTTCATTAAAGTCTTGAGTTTTTCTAAACGATTCAAGAAAGAAGCAAGAGACAAGTCGATGGCGTTTATTTTTGAAAATACACCAATTAATTAGAAAAGTTACTATTTACACGATAGAAAAAATTTAAAGCAGGTCATAATAACCAAAACAACAAAAATGCAAATAAGAACTAAAAGACTCGACCAAAACGTGAGATGATAGCTCTGGCGCAGTGGTTCTTGTTTGTATGTACGTACATATAATATAAATAGAACAAAAAAAAAAGTTAAATCATAAAAATGGATTTCTACGACTGCAAATAAAATTGTAAACACAATAGAGTGGCTGTTGGCCAGCTTTGATCAAATTACATCGAGATTCAATGGAAAAATAGTGAGAAACGCATCCAAACATCAAACGTTTGTGGTACATAGCACTAATCGGCGACCTGCTTACAGTAATAAATTAAAGATAATTTTCTATATATATGTCAGTGAACAGTAATAAAACCGTAACAACTCGCAACTAAAAAAAGAATGAAAAATAATAGAAAAAAGGGCAAAATCTTTGTCCATTATGCCGATCGAAATCGACAAAACAATCGAAGTGATAGGCAAAATAACTCTGAACAAGATGCCAGAAAAGGTGAATCACCAGTTTCTTTTGGTAACTTAGAGGTGAGTGTTGTTATCTTTCTCTCCTTCGTTGACGTTCCGTTGAGCTTTGGCGACGGCTGCCGCGTGAATAGTGGCAGCCAGATCTTGGCTCGGGTCCTTCTTTCTCACCGCTGGTTTCGGTTTCATGGGCGGTGGTGGCGGTTTGAAGCTGGGCACCGTGTCTCTGGGCGAAACGTCCTTGATAATTGCTCCCTGCACTGGCTGCCGCACAAAACCAGACGCCGGCCGCTGGTCCGACTGTAGAGGAGCCTGGCGATCCAGCTTACCCTTGTCCTTGAAACTCCGTCGCGGGAATGTTGTGATTTCGACGTCATCACCTTCCATGTGCGTGTCACTGCTACTTCGTAGCTTCGATGATTGCAGCTCGTGCGGAAGTATCTTACCACTCTCCATCCCCGGCATTTGTATGCGGATTTTATCGCTGTGCGAACGACTGGGAGCGTTGAGGCGTGGAGAGTTTCCGACACGTCTTGCGGTTGACGGCGATTGAAGCGTCGGATCGAGAGCGGCAAACACATTCGCGCCGTGCGATTCACCGACATCTCCGCTAAATTTCCTCCTATTGTCGGCAACCGGCGAAACAGGTGAATCGAGCGACTGCAGCCGATTCAACGACTTCACAGACTCGTCATCCGTAGATTTTTTTCTCTCTGAAACTACCGACGAAGGCCGCTTTAGTTCTCTTACGTAAGAGACGGGTACGAAGCCAAAATGTCCGTTTACGCGCGCGTCCCACCAGTCCTTATTGGTGCGCGAGTACACGTGTATCATATCACCCTTGTTGAAAGATACCTCCTTATCCGTGCGAGCCGTGTAGTTGTACAGCGCGACTGCTTCCACAGAGTCCGTATCTGAGGAAAAGATATACTATTAAGAATGGGTGAAATAAAGAGAAAAGTCACAAGGAGAAAGTTAGTAAGTTATCAGGTATTTTTTGTTAACAAACAGAAGAAACAAAGGGTAGAAATGAGTACCATCTTCACTATCCAACTCATCTTCAGTCCTCTCTTCGTCGAAATCAGACACTCCATCGACCTTATCCTCAAATGTTCCCTCGATCGGCTCATCGGGGAAGATCTGATAGAATTCGCTGATCAATGTATCCATAAACACGTTCACTTGGCCCTGGTTCGTGAGCAGGTTTTCGTTGTCAAGGATACGGAAAAGAGTGGGTCCGAACACCACCGCCAGGTTGTGAGAGTTCATGAGGTTGTGTTCGCAGTGGCTAGCTATCCTGGAAACATGCATTGTGAAACTCAATGTCGCCATTTACAAGAAATATGAAAAAATAAATTTAAGGTATGAGCTCTGACCTTGTTGCTCAGACACGAATACGACATGTATTCAGTTATCAGATTATCAGGTATGTATACGACCATAAATTCAATCTCAGTAAGTTATCATTAAAGTAATCAAAGTAAGAAATCATAGCAAACAAGTTAGCAAAATGTTGTAACAAATAATATGCTAAACATCAATATATATAGAATATAGAAAAAAAGTTTGGAAAATATTTTATATAAATATTTATAACTAAATAAATTAAAACCATATAATTAAAAATAAGAGGGAAAATTTTACACTATTTATATCTATTTATACTTATTTATTTACTATTATTTAGATTTAGATTTCACTTACAGGTTCAAGAACTTGATAATGTATTTGATGACATGAAGATTCCACGGTTCAATCTTGTGGAGAATGGAAGATGCCTCGGCTATTTGATCATCTAACCGCGAAATACCTAAACATTTCAAAGGCATTTCAATTATTATTCAATTAATTAATTAATTAATTACAATTATTAAAGGCTCCCTTTTCGGCTTATAAGATTATGAGATTAAGAGATTGTGCTAAACCCCACTGGAGTGCTTAGGTTGCGAGGAAAAATAGGGAAAGGATGAAAAATGATACAGATTACAAGAAGGCTTAGAGATTGTAAAGCGTTTATCTCTGTTTTCGCCTCATGAGATCAGGAAGGAAAATATAGGGAAAAGAATAGCAAATTGAAAGAAACAGGTCGAATATATTGAAGGCGAAACACTCACTGCTTGCTCTTAGATAGTCTTGATTTAAGTGGAATGGAAACAACGGTTCGCACATCTCTCTGAAGTACAATCGAAAAATACCGGCCACTGCGTTGATGTCCTTCCAGTGGTTCAAACCAGACAATGGGTCGCGTCCTGCGAATGAATTTGTTTTTATTTGCAATTATCTCCCTTTTTATTTCCCTTTAATGCATTTTTGGTTTTTAAGAAGATTCTTTAGAACTTAATGTTTTGTTTTAGAGCCTCCAAATCAAACCACTCACCCCCCTCCCCCACTCACCCCCTCCTCCCCCAAAAAAAAGACATAACTGAATTACCTTTTTCAAAAGCAAGTTTCATGTCAGCAATCTCCTGACTCGCGCCCGGGACCCGGAAAATACCCTGATGCCTCAAACCTGAAACAAAACAACTTAAAGATATGAAGGTAATTTTTATGTAAATTTTTCACGGCTCCTTTAACTTTCATCGCTTGTCATCAAACGTACTATTTTGCTTTTGTACTGAAGAAAGAAATTTAGGCCAAACTGTTGGGATCAACACACATTCAAAGTTAATACAGAATAATATTATGTATTTTAGCAAGCACTTTCAACAATTTTTTTAATTTCTACCCATATAAGTACAAAGCACGACCAAAATAGCACATGTGTTTACCATATTTGGCAATATATTTGGCACAACTTTCAACAATCTCAGGTATCTCGCATCCCAACTCCTCGATTTGCTTCTGTAAACTCGTCCCGAAAAGTTTGATGGTCCGTTTGCGGTCACTCAGTTTTTGGTTGCTTCAAGAAACAAATGTTTTAATTGTTGTAAGTGGTATAGGTCATTATAATGAGAAGCCAAAGATTTCCAAATTATAAATCACTCCACTACAAGTGTTCTACCATTGTATTCATTCATTATACTTACTTCGTTAAATTCTGAAATAAAGCGCTAACTAAAGCCTCAAGCATGAAGTTGGCGACTACAGACAGTTATGGGTAGAGATTTCAAGTTTATCTTAATTATCGTTTGTGCACTTAGATTATGATGATTCGCATCACGACAGATTAGTTTCAAGAGTTTCTCAGTGAAAATAAATGTTTATATATTGATGAATTGAAGTTTACGATGCGATGTTTAGAAGTTTCCCATTTTTTGTTTTCTCCCTTGTTTTTCGAACATCTTACAAAACAGATACTCACTGTCGACCTGGATCCGCCGTAATCTCACCTAAAATAAATAACATTAACTCACTACACGTGTACACATAATAAACCATACGTCAAACCCTTCGTGAAAAATGTTTTTATGTTAGACGAAAATCAAACTAATCCGAATAAATAAGGCAGAATCATTTTTTAAAAGTTCAAAGAAAAGACAATTGAGAAGGACATGTCGAAATGTAATAAGGGCAGATTTGCTACAGAGAGTTTAAACCTAACATAAAAATATTGCCTGTCAAACCAATGCTAGTATGGAAGAAAACAGATGTCAAGCCGATGACGATGATGATGACGACGACGATGATGACAATGATGACGATGATTCATAAATAGACTCACCCAATGCTTTTGTTAAGATGTCATACTTGGCTTGCAATCGCAGCTGAACACTTTCGCTCATGATATACTCGCAGAATTTCTGCAGAGAGAGAGAATATTCATAGTAACCATACAGATTCATTAGAAACGATGCAGCCAAAAACAACTCCATTTTTGATTGTATCATTGTTAAAATATAAACATTTGAAAGTTAAAACTATGTAAATTATGCTAATTTATGACGATAATAATGGTTTTGTATCACTAAACATTGACAAAATTGAGTCAGGGAGACGTTTCACATGCAATCAAAGACTCTCCATTGCACTCAATAAATTCCAGCTAAAGTCAGTAAAGTTACTTTTGGTACATACAGTTAGCAGGCCATTCTCCCATTCCTCTTTATCTGCCTTCAACTGCTGTGGAGGGCACGGTGCTGATGAGTTAGTAGGGGACGACATCGCTCCGGACAGTGGAGACATGTCATGATGGTAGAAGCCATTCATCTCAGAATCGTACTTCTTATATGTGGATTCCAGTCCCTTCTTGCGTTTTTCCATAGAGGAGCGTAACTAAAGTGGAGCATACTCAGTATATTACTTTCTGTCGTTTTATGGTCAACTATACGGTATTGAGAGTTTCATTTTTACCTTGGAACGAACAATTACTGAAGTACTCCTGTAAAGAATAGGAAGCAAAAAATCTGTCTAATTTCCAGAAATCCTATTAGGATTATTTTTAAGGGTATTGTTTTAGTACAATTTTTGCATTCAAATCTACAGAGAAATTAAGAAGAATTCACAAAAAGAAAGCAAGCAGGTTAAAAATCATAGATAGAGCTAATAGTTTCTGGTGATTTAAATTCAGCGAATTCACATATCCAGGGTCAATTAAAAGGCAGATATTCTTCCAAATAGGTAACGAGGAACAGACATAATTTCCCCTCTTACTAGGGTTGGCGTTAGGAAGGCATACAGCTGTAAAAACATATGCTTCAATAAACCACCAGATGATTAAACACAATTGTGGGGAATATCATCTTTTGAAATTGTGCAACCCACTGTGAGTGGAAAAGGCCACGTAAAAACAGATGATGATGATGGGACATATAAAGTACAGATAATCTGGGAAGTTTAAATTGGTTACATCAGCGAGTTCCATTTGTCCAAGTTTCAACTCCTCAAAGATCTTTCGATGCTCGGCAGTAAGCTCGGCTTCCATGTTTTTCTCTGCAGTTATCGTTTGAACCTGTCATAACAAACATACCAAAACCTTACTGTTGGAACCTACGATAACATCATTGCTCGAAACATACACAAATCTCCACAAAAATCAATTCACATTAAGGTCTTGAAACCAATATATCCAATCCCTAGAGATTTATAGCGTAAATTGGATTCTATTTTATTAAAATTCATCATTTTCCCTTTTAAACGTTTCCATATAGATTTCATTTATGTTTACTTTGATTCCACCTCCCGAAAAAAATATTCAAAATACCCCTGTTTAAGGTTTCTTTTTATGCTTTTTATTCTTTTTATTCAGAAATGGAACTTTCACAAAGTAATGACCCCAAGAAAGTATTGAATCCAATGTTCCCCTAAAATCTAGATAAATCAGCACCACTTTGCAAAGATATAACTAATTGTATTTTTATAAATTCCATGCCAACACAGCAACTTACAGGGTCGTCAGTGTGTGGAACAAAACTAAACTTGATCATCGGCATGAAAATCTGGTTATCCTCGAGCACCATCTTGTTGTCATTATCGATATCCATGATGGACACTGAGTGCGCCAGAGAGTTTGCCGATTGGATTTGAGCGCTGGCCATTCTTGTCTCGGCGCCAATGTACGCCTGGAGTGTCGAGGAGAACGAGTTGTGAAAATTGTGGTCATATTTCTAAACAACAAGCAATCAATCGTGAAAATTCCTCCGTCGGTGGAAATATAATAAAAAACAACAAATAAACCATATTAGATCTTCAAAAATCAAAAACTAAATTTTAAAAACTATGATGGAAATGAGAACATTTTCAGAATAATTATAAAAATTGTGTGATAGTTGCACGTGTGTAGTATAGTTTTTTGGGGATGTAGTTTTTGGAACAGCATAATAATAGAACAATAAAAAAATAAAATATAACATAATCTATGGCAGGCCAAATCTTTGTTGATCACATCACATTGTAGTACATATAACTTATCCAATAAGCAAAAAAATTCTAATAAAGAAGTATAAAGAAGAAGAAGAAGAATTTTATGGACAAAGGGTAAATTAAATGGAAATTTACAACCAATGTATAAAGATTAAGACTGGATGAAGAAGGCAAATAACGCATTGAGAGTGCACTCCGTTCATATCTATATATAGGAATCAATTTTACTGAGGGAATACCTTTTACTTTTTTGAAATTTAAACTCAAAGATTTGTTCACTTACATTGATGATCTCCGAAAGATTGTAATCAAAATATTTTGAAAGCACAGACGAAACGGACTCGACACTGAGAATGTAATCGTTTCGCGTGCGCATGGATTTCTCCCGTGACGCGTTCCACTTTGCCGTGCGCTAAACAACCAAAATGACAAACTGTTACGCAAGCTTAAAATTTAATGCATATAGACTGTTTAAAGAAGCCTTTAGTATCAAATAAAAGTGGACATAAAATTAACAGGTAATTGCGATAGCACAATGGGAATGGCATTCGGCTCTTAAGCGAAAGGTTCTGGGTTTGAAACCATGCTATCAAAGTTGTTTAGTGAGCGGTTATAAATAAACAACGTCGTATTTCATCAAAAATAACCGTAGCATTAATAGGAGCAATTAAATACGCTAAAACTCTGGGTCTTTATGATAATGCTTAATGAGCGTTCTGGAAGACATGTTAAAAAACAAACAACCAAACAATCAAATAAAAGTGGACACACATTGAACGAGTAATCATACAGGAAATCGTACCTTCTCTAATATCTTCTCTTGTTTTTTGATATTTTTTTCGTTTGCTTTCTTCTGCTGCAGCTCTTCAGCTTTCTTCATTTCAACCTCACTAGCATGATACCTCGTCTCGGAAAATATAAAATCACTATGCTTGGAGTAGTACGACTTCATATGCTGAAAACAGACAACAATTTCGTCAGGTCAAGTTGCCCATGCGCAATCAGTTCAATTGAATTTTGTGGCTTGACAAATACAACACCTAAAACTCTTAGTAATGTTTCTACATAATCATCAATAATTAATTACATAATTAATTAGTTTTTATTTATTTTTTTAGGAGAGAACAATGCTAACAACAACAGTTTTCAACTTTTATGAACTTTCAAGACCCATCTTAACCCTTTCATTACCGAAGAAAAACACCCCAATTTCCCGGGGCGTGAAATTGGAAAAATACCCTTCCTTACTCAATTGATCATAACTTTTGAACCAATTCTTCAATGTACTCCAAATTTGGCTCCTTTTCCTCTTATAATTTTTGGAACAGAATTACAAAAAAAAAATCAAAAAATTCAAAATTGCGGTGTTCATGATTCAAAATGGCGGATCTGCAAACAAAGAATAATTTGAAATTTTCAAATCAATTTGTCGAGAAAATATATTTTTGTCGAAAAAATGGCTCAAAACCTACTTTTCATGGAACTATAACATATAACCTATAAATCTGTGAAATTTTATAGAAAAAAAACAATCTGAACAAAAGTTATGCGTAAATAAAAAATTACTGTAAATTTCATAAATTTACGCGATATATTATAATATATATAGTATACATCTAAATAAAAGTAGCTGATAGAGAATATGCCTTTAGTTATTATTTCCATGTAGGAAAGAGATTTTGGCATACCTTGGAACCAAATATTATCAAAGTGGAATTTCAAAAATTTCAAAAAACTGCTAGAAAACGCTTCCAATTTTGCAAAAAAGACTTGAAAAAAATGGATAGAAAATCTTTTTTAGCAATTCAATAGGCCTATGAAACAATAAAAACATCAAAAGAATCAAAACTATTATGAAAAGAGGTAGAACAAGAGAAGAAATGTTAACAAATCCCTAAAATAAATAAAATGCAACTAAACATCATCCTCCGGTAGATGGTCGTAATCTAGCAAGGTATGGTAAATTACAAACTACAGCTTAGATTTGCATGTGTTTTTTTTTTTGCCGTGACCGGAATTTTATCTAGTTTCTAAACATAGTCGGCTTCTTGTCTAACTCGAACTTAAACAAAAGTAAAATTGATTTAAGACCGTACCCAGCGGTGCTGGGTACAGGGAAAACAGCGCGGGTTTTTATACCCAGCTACGCTGGGTACAGGTAATGAAAGGGTTAAACATTAAGTCATTTAGTCTTTGTAAAGAGATATTTCAGCTAAAACAGTAAAACAGCGAGTACATGGAACCTATCCAAAACTCAATTTCAGTCTTCACACAAAAAATAATAAAAAAGGAGAAAAACCTACCATAGAAATGAAAGACAAGCTCAAATAAGGAAATATTTCCTAAACGAGTTGCTTAAGAGCCACTTTCTGAACTTTTACATAAATCCTATAATGCTCAATGAGGTTTCAGCTGCAATGTGCAGGTTAAAATGAGTATTAGGCTAGAAATCATGGTTCAAAACCCCCTTCAAACTCTAATTTTGGCTATCTTAAGGAGGCCATTTTAAAACCATCTGGGGAATTTTGGAAACCAAAGGTAAAAAAAAGGCAGCTGCACAGCGATAATTTTTTAATGTGATTTTAATGTTATTATTGACAATAAAGCAAATACTGAAAAGAAACCAGCTGTCCTTTAAAAAGACTTTCAAGAAAAATATAGGTGAAAATAATAATAATTCGATAAGTTCATAATGAAAATAATAAGAAATATTTTTTGTTTGAGTCGTGGTATCACAAGCATACCGTCTGCAGCTGCATGATCAGCCGCATGATTTCTTGTTGAAGAGTGGTGTGGGTCTCTCGCACCTAACACAAGAAACCAGTTTAACAAACAACTGTGCAATGTACACATAGATCTGAAATCTCAGGTAGGCATTGCTGATACTTTTATGATGATTGCAGCGAATTCGGGAAAAGCGGATACTAAAAATGATTCGGGAGATGTTTTTTGAAGCAAACTCGGTTTAAACAAAAGACCATAAATGACTTTATATTAACTGTTCAATATTTTGTCGCGATTTCAGGGCTGTACATACCAAATGTTGAGTTCTATAAACATACACCTAATTGAAAGTACGAAACCTGAAAATTGACCTTTTTTCATGTTGAGTGTGATTATTAATGATTAGAGTACTATAACCAGTTTAGCAGAACGCTGATTTATGTTCAAGCAATAGCAACGTATTTCTATTTTAGCTAATCATGCGTGACAACCCAATTTATGAGTTTTATAAGAAACCAGTTGACGTATCTCGGTGTTGACCCATGCAGTAAAAGTTTCGTTAAGTACGATAAATCAACATATCAAATTCTGACAAGTAAAACAATACTTTTAAAACCTTGATTCCAAATTTCAATTAAACATTATGTACGTTAAGTGACATTATTACTCACACTTTTTGCAATTCGTTGGACGTCCTCCGCAATTTCGGTCAATCGATTAATGATGTTTTTCGAGTAGATTTCGCTCAAGTTGGTGGCCGTTTTCGCTTTGAAACGGGCATCAACAAGCAGCTTCGCCCACAGGTTGACATATGAGGCTCGATTGTTCCTGTACATAGAAATTAAAAGAACTAATCAAGATCAAATTTAAAGTTATGTTATGGATTGTAAGGCGACTTCGAAGTTTGCATTTCAAATAAGATTTTGTTAATGCAATAATGCCCGACCTTGTTCACAAGGGAAAACGACAGAAAATGTGAAGTAAGTACAATAGTGTAAATATTGTTGTTAGGGAGATTTTAATTATATTAAATATTGTTGTTAGGGAGATTTTAATTATATTAAATATTGTTGTTAGGGAGATTTTAATTATATTAAATATTGTTGTTAGGGAGATTTTAATTATATTAAATATTGTTGTTAGGGAGATTTTAATTATATTAAATATTGTTGTTAGAGAGATTTTAATTATATTAAATATTGTTGTTAGGGAGATTTTAATTATATTAAATATTGTTGTTAGGGAGATTTCAATTATATTAAATATTGTTGTTAGGGAGATTTTAATTATATTAAATATTGTTGTTAGGGAGATTTTAATTATATTAACTGTAATTATATTATGTATTAATTATCAATTATAGAGTATTTATTTACGCTAAAAAATTCACTAAACAACACAACCAATCGACTTTCACTCAAAAACTGTAAGAAGACATTTTCGAATTTCAAATTTCGACTAAATTTCTTAAACTGTGAGCCTGATATTATTTACGTATTCAAAAGCGTGTACTTCGGTAGTCCATAGTTTGCTCGTTGTTTCTGGAATCGCTCGGTAAAACGTTCACAAAGTCTCTCCAGGTTCTTCCCATATTCCATATCGAGTTCGGATCGTCTTTTGAAGAACTCCTGTAGATCGGTGATGAGGAAGACCTTGTTCTCAGATCGCAGATCAAGGATACGTTGTTGCTCCGCAAACTGACGGCTAATTTCTGTATAAAAAATAATAATTGTAGATAGTGTTAATGATAGTGATTCTTTCATCATCATCATTTAATTTCCATGCAAACATGGGTTGGACGGGGTTTTCAACAGATGATATTCCCCACAATTGTGTTGGTTTAATCATTTGATGATTTATTGGAGCAGAGGTTTTTACAGCTGGATGGCCTTTCTAATACTTACCCCAGTAATAGAAAAAACAGTGGTGAGTTAACGCACCCAAGATACCAAATTTGTAACTCTGTGACAACTGTGCATAAAGGGCATGGGTACCTACCTGTACCTGTAGGATCCTCCTTCAGCATTCTAGATGCCACAAAGTTTGGATACAACAAATCCGGCAAAACCAAATTTCTCTTGTGTCTTTCTCTTTGCTTGCTCAATAGAGACATCCAACATCTTTGAAATATTTATCCAAGGATCGCGATAGTATAAATTCTTTGGCTTTGCAAATAGTATTTTCTTCGTTAGCATTGTATTCGAGCAACAACATATGTGTCCAATATATTTCAAATATTGTCCTCTGACAAAATTTCCAAGGCTTTTTGTTGTTGTGATGGCTACGATATCTGCATTTGTGTAACGAAGTCGGTACACTTCTTCATCAGCTCCTTCTGGCGTTGGTTGTCTTGCCCAACCTTCCTTAACACAATGCCTCAGAAACTCCATCCAACTGCTTTCCAATTTTTTCAAATGAGCTTCACTTATGTACTTTGCTTGTGTCCCATAAGTAAGGCGCGATCGTACACATGCCTCAAGCAGTTTCCTTCTCGTTCCCATGTTAATCCTGTGATCTTTAAAAACTTTCTTCATTTCATAAAATTTTTCAACTGCATTTGAGATACACAATTCTGTAAAACTACCAGAGTCTTTGTTACTAAATAGTTGCCCCAGGTATGTAAATTCACTCACGTTTTCAATAACATTTTCTCCAATTGAGAGTAGTGACGTCAAATTTGAACACTTGAGTTTTTGTTTTTGAAAATGAGATTGTCAGACCAAACCATAAACAGGTATCAATCAAGATATTCATTATCTTCTCCACATCAGTGACATTTTTGCAAAACAATACAAGATCGTCTGCATAAAGCAGCCATCTGATCATCTCGACTCCATTCAATTTTCCGGCTTTTCTTTGCTCTCTATTCGAACATAAATATGGTATGTTGAAATTGAACTCTATTCCCCATCCATCTGGGAATTGTTTATCGATCTCACTGGCAGCCACTTTGAGTACATAATCAAAGTAGTAGTTGAAAAGGCAAGGTGACTCTTGGCCACCTTACCTACACCCGACTAATACATCAAACTTTTCTTTCATCCCCAGTATTGATGCAGTGGTTCCTTGATACATCTTATACAGTATAGCCATCAGATGAGTGGCTCCCGTTCTAAGGTTTAGGACTCTGAACAGAAAATCTCTTGGGATATGATCGTATGCTGCTGTCAAATCAACATACACAGCAATAAGTGTATCATTATACTTGTCTATAACTGATCTCAAGATGAAGATGGCATCAGTTGTTGACCTGTTCCGTCTAAATCCAAACTGTGAATCACTGATAGTTGTTTCATATGCCTCTTTTAGTCTGTTGATCACAATTTTTGCCAAAATACGACTCATGTTAGCTCCTATTGAAAGACCTCTATAATTTTTGGCAACACCAAGTGCTCCTTTCTTGTGCAGACAGGTTACTGATGAATGTAACCAAACCATAAGGACAGATATATAAGTCCAGATCAAGGTGAATAACATCACAAGTGCACTTATCAGTTTCTTGCTAGAATTGTACTTCAATCCTTCTGTTTTTAATTTGTCAGTACCAGAGCTTTTGTTGTTCTTGAAGGTATGCAGCGTATCTTCCAGCTCTTTCTCGTCAGGTGGATTTTCCTTTACTTCAACCATGATGTCTTTCAGATGTGGATACTCTTCAGGATGAGCTAGTTCTTGTGGTAGTTCTAGGTCAGACTTTTTTGCAGCAAAGTGTTCCTGAAAATGATTTTTAAGTTTGTTGTTAGGTATAGAAAGTTTGGATCCTTTCTTTATTTCTGTATACTTTTTAGCCATTGCAAATTCTTTCTCTACCTCTCTTGCCATTGCTACAGAGTTGATGTTATCTGCTAGTTCTGAGTAGTATGCATTCTTCAGTTCATTTGATTTGATCTTTATTTCTTTCTGCAATACTCTTGCTTCTTTAACTGTTGTAATCTTTCGTAATTCTTTCCTTTTGTTGCAGACTCTTATCTTCCCATGGTTCTTTCTTTTTCAATGGAATTAGCTTAGGACAATACTCATCGAGTCCTTACCTAACACTACTAACTATTGTTTCGTTGAGTTCATTCATATCTTGGTCTTCTGTGTTGTCGAGGGCAGTATCAAGATGGACAGTCAACTTTTGCTGGATTTCTAGATCTTTGCGTAGTGATTGGTGGTCTACAACTGGTTTAAGTAGTGAAGGTTTGTTTCTACTTAGTTGCATTTTAAAATCACATTTCGTCTTTGGGAAGGTGATGTCCATAACAAGTAATCTATGATCAGTATCAAATTGTAAAGATGGACCGATGAACACTCTACAGGACTTTACCAGTTTGTATATCAAATTGCTGGTACAAATGTAGTCAATTCTTTTCCATTTACTTGTGGCAGCATGCTCCCAGGTTCCACAATGGATACGTTTAGTTCGGAAAAATGAATTTATTATCTTCATGTTGTTCTTTAAGCACCATTTAAGCATTCTTTCACCATTGTCATTTGTGTCAACCTTATCAGAATTATTATGTCCCAATACCGAGTCCCACGATCCACAATCTTTGCTCTTGGATGATATGGTAGCATTAAAGTCACCTAGCACTACCACTTTGTAACTAGGGTTTCCATCTAATTGTTCATTTGCTTTGTTAAATGCAGAATAAAAGGTGTTTTTTGTGGACTCAAATTTAGTAACGTTTGTTGGTGCGTACACATTTAGTATAGACAATCTCATATTTTTGACATTTATTGTTGCTGATATAATGCGAGTAGGATGATATTCTTGGTATGCATCAAGTTTAACATAAGGGGCGAGAATGATGCCAACACCGTGTTCATGTTTGCATTTATGCCCACTCCACACCCACTGCCACCTTTTTAAAGAATCATCATCAAATATGATATAGCCTGAAGATGTACATCAAACTTCTTGAATGGCTAGGATGTCAATGTTGAGATCTATTGCAGCTTTGACAACCAGCGCAAGCTTGATGTCCTCCTGTAATGTTCTGACATTAATTGTTGCAATTCGAATGTTGCTGTAGTTTCTTACTTTCATTCTGTTCAATTCGTTTTGGATGTTTTCTGAAGAAATTTGGTTTTGGTGCTTTTGAAATTTGGTGCTTATGTCCATGAGGTCAAAGATGTTACATGACCCACATACCCCTCTTTCATTCACTGAATATTTGTAGAATACAAACAAAAAAATAGTTTCATTGCTATCACCTGGTGTCACGTCAAGTCAACAAAGATGTTACATGACCCACATACCCCTCTTTCATTCACTGAATATTTGTAGAATACAAACAAAAAAATAGTTTCATTGCTATCACCTGGTGTCAAGTGGAGTCAAAAAGATTTCAAATCAAAGCAACTAAGAAATTAATAATTTGATTTTGTATCGGATTGGAAGACGACCATTAATACACCCCATCCAACCCATGCTAGCATGAAAAACAGACGTTAAGCCAATAGATAGATGTATTAAAACAATTTTTGCAAAAAGAGAACAGTAGAATATATATATGGAGAGGTCATTTACGATGATGCAGACTGGGCCCACCCTCAAAAAGATTAATTCCTGCCAGGATAAACAAAATACGGATGATGATGATATGACAATTTATGATGATGATGCAAAAACAATTTATAGATATTCACAAATATTTTTCTGTATACCAAAAGACATTTTGCAAATTGTAATTAATCTATTTTTATGTGTTGAACTTTATCTCTACAACCTGAAGTTCAAATCTGTTTAAGGCAAGGGTTTTACGTCAGGATCATCATCGGCTCCCTTACGTCAACCATTCTCTTGAATCGTATAAACATATCAGTTTTTTAATTTAAATATAAGATGCAGTTTAATGATTTAAAGTTTTCTTTAAAACAATACATTTATTTTCTCAATAAAATAGCCCAAAGCTTTTCGTACGTCTGTACATCATCAGGTGCATAAAAAATATGTGAAAAAAAATACTTTTTATGCACCTGATGATGTACAGATGTACGAAAAGCTTTGTGCTATTTTATCGAGAAAATAAATATATTGTTTTAAAGAAAGCTTTATATCAGTTTTTATGGCTGTATATACAATTTTTACACTCTTTACAAAAAATCCTTGTTAAATTTCTTTAATTTTCTACGCTAACAAATCTTAACATTTGAAGATTCAACTAATACAAAATTAATATAAATAGAACGTTGTATGTATTAGGAATTAAATGCGCCATAAAAATTCCCACGCAATTAATGATTTCTTTGTGCTTGTGCAAATTTTCGAAGAAAAAAATACATAGCGCAAAAGGAAGGAGAGATGGAAGGTTCATTGCACATATAGTTCTATATGGGAGTTTGAGCTGGTAAAGACTGTCTCAGCATACAGAAGATTACTTCAAAGAGCATAATTGAATTTGTCTGGTTATTCAGCCATTCATACCAATAGCTCTACATTGTTTGTTTTGTTGTCTCAAAGAAACAATAAACCAACTAGCTATAACCTGTGCAAAATGCACTCATCACATAGTAGAGACTAACTGTGTTAACTTACCAACAATTTGTGTTTGTATATAAATACATATTTGCGAGTCTTTGCTCTTTAGATTTTTCTCGATTGAATTTCCGTCATCAACAATACATACACGAGTGAAAATTTCACACTTCATTTAATAGCAAATGTCGCACCATCCAGTTTGTGTGTGTTTAAAATACAGACCATTTTAGAAAGAAGTATTTTGTATTTTAGTGTGTTTTAGCAATGTTCTTTCACCTTTTATGCTACTTCATACGAAAATAATATAAGAAAGAAAAAGTTGGCAACTTTTAAAAACGTTATAAAAAGACATTGGTCAGACTTTTTTTGGATTTTGTTGCGTTTTACCATGAATCGTCATGGTAATACTGCAACATGTGCAAAACATTAACATATATATATATATATATATAGTGAATTATTTACAAACCGACAAATAAATGGAAATAAAATATTGAACAGCATTTAGCAAACAATCACACATATATATATGGTACAAGATATACATTTACTTCCATTCATCCGAATCATTCAAGTAGGCGAATGAATAATTCAATGTTATCAATTTTTAATGCTGTTTTGACTGCAAAATATTCATTATAAAAATTATTTCCAATGCACATTTAACGTTTCGAGATTCAAATATACACTTAATCAAAAACAACTTTTTTATACTAATACTGTCACTAAATTAATACAATGAACTGCGGGTATGCGGGTCATGTAACGTCTTTGACCTCATGGACATAAGCACTCATGACCTTTATACACTGCTGCCACAGAGTTTAAAATACAAAGGTGGTATCTTGCGTGGGTTAACTCACCACCCGTTTTCCCTCTCACTGAGGTTTGCGTTAGGAAGGGCATCCAGCTGTTAATACATCTGCTTCAATAAACTATCAGATGATTTAACCCACACAATTGTGGGGAATATCATCTTTTGAAAAAGTGCAACCCACTCTGTGTGGAAAAGGTCACGTAAAAACGAAAGATGATTTGCAATTTCACTGTTTTCACTGAAAACAATTTTGCATTTTAGTTTTGTTTCACATTTTAAAATTGTGAAGTGGAGATTTCAAATTTAGCATCTGTGTGTGTAACTGGAAAATTAGCAACAAATAGATAAACATTCAAAAAATTCCAAACCATAAATTTGGAATTAACCTAAAATTAACGTGAAAGCAGATTTGTTAGATGTGTATTTGCTACACACACACACACACATATATATATATATATATATATTTAAGGCGTTATGAACCAGAAAATAAAGAAATATTAGATTACTTTTCAAGGCTTCAAAACATCATTTTGTTCTGTTAAAATTTTACATTTTGTCAACAGAAAGATTTCAATTGTAATTTTAATTATAACTTCCGCCAATGTTGTACTACGGTGTATTTCAATAAATGTATTTGAGAGAAGCCTTTAAGGACAAGACATAAACGTAAGGGCAGGAAACTACCGTACAAAAAGAAAAATAACAGATTATTATTTATTTGAAGAAAATTATAATCAAACAAATTATATATATATATATACTTTTCTAGAGTTACTTTGGATTTTGTTTTAAATTTACTAATAAGTCAACACGAAGACCTAGGCCTATCATATATGATACATATATATATGATCTTATAGGTATATATATTGCATATGCAAAATTAGCTAGTTTTTTATAAAATCTAGTAACTATAGCTCCACTTATTTCTGTATTGGGTTGGGCATAACGTTCTATAGTCAATAAATGGAACGTATGAATGCAAAATGAAAATGAGTCATTGAAAATGAGTTAATTTCAAATATAAAATGCTTACCTCTGACAGAATTATCAATATCGACTAAAACTTGTTTGTCCTTCCTGCTTTTCTCAGCAGTAGCCATTGCGGTTTAAATTTTGCTCTAAAACACAAAAAATATTTTGTTTGGTTGTTCTTTTCATTTGAATCTGAAACAAAAAACATGATCTTCTGCAAACAAAACACACAAAGAGTAAAACAAATTTATTTGCAGCATCGATCTTGCTTTCAATAACGCAAAATATACCCAACTCATTTACGTAAATTGTGCTAGAGGTTTCCTAAACGTTATAATTATGCGAAAGTCATAAGGACAAAATTTCTGCCATTTTTTGGATTTCTCTAAGATCAAACCCAAGGAGTGCCCGCGATTCATTTATTGATCCAGCGGCAATGATCGAATGAAAACAAAGCTTCTTTCAAAAAAAGTTTATTTTATTCATTTGATGGTTTAAGCAAGCAAAGATTAACATTTGGTCGAGATAATTTTTAAAATTAAAGTCAGTTCATTATTTTCTTTTTAATATGCTAAGTAATACAATTTGATTAAGGCGAATAAAGTTCATTTTGTCAGTGATCCGCTAGCCGCATCGTCCTTTCATGCGGCAACAAGGTAATGAGATTCATTAACATAGAAATTCTCTTTTCCGTTCATATCTCGTTTGCTAAAGTATATCCCGGTTGCCGATCTGTTTACCGTGTCTTTTAGAAAGTGTTACTATGTTGTACGGCCTATCGAATTCGTATTTTTCTTAAAAAAAAAATTCTCTTTCAAAAATGAACAGCTGAGAATATAAAAAAGTTATTTAATCTAAGGATTAAAAGTAGTTAGCTACTCGTACCCTTGCTAAATTTTAAACGGTCGTTGTTGAAGAGAGATCGCGCCACATCGACGGCCCGAATAATAAAAAAGGTCATTGCATTTTTTATTGAAAGCCAACATAATAGAAGGCATCTGATCTTTTAAGACGACTCTTTTTTATAAGAATCACTGGGCACATCCCGTTGGAATGCCATCGCGCTTAATTTGAGTAAACTCTCAGTCTCCGAGAGATATCGCATTATTGTGTAGTTTCCATTAAAATAGCATATAACTTCTTACGTGTTGTTAGGTGTAAGAATGTTAAAACATTAGGCTGTCATGCATTTAATGGAAGTGGACTGGACACTTTTAACAAGATTTCGTGTTTCCATAACAGCGGGTGTTTGATGGGGTCACAAAAAGATATTTCCTGTATGTATTTTACTCATTTATGCCTATGATCCATGATTCACTGTTATGTCTCGCTTGTAGATGCACATATTGCAGCTACGCAGGATATGATGTTTAGGCAATATTTAACCACGTCATTTTGTACAACAGCTAAGGGTGGAATGACCAAAATGTAGCTAGAAAGACCGTGATAGTCTGCAGAATAAGCGATAAAACGGAACACAGTGTCACGTGGGGATTATATTGCCCATCTCAATTACTAGGTTAGCCTTGTCTAGAGGTTAGGATTTTCAACTGCCTATGAAGAAAAAGGTCCTCCGACAATTTAACAGAGCTTTAAGCTATTGGTTGGTTGAGCGACTTCGTCGGCGCAAATAGAAGCTCTATGTTTCCTCCGGGAACATGTTAAATACTTACTCATTATGAAGTAAATAGTTATCAATAAAATTGACATTGAAATGAAACGTGATGTTATATTGGCGGGGCACTACATAACTGACAACTTTAAATCTTATTAAGATTTGGGTCCGACATGGGTTTGAACTTGAGTCTTTATGATCGAAAAACCAAACGTTTTAACCACTACCATGCCATGGCCCTCCCAAAAATCTTTTCGATTATACTTTACATATTATTAAGTTTCATGGAAGTGAAACATTTCACAATTAATTTTCTTCTTAAGGAATGAAAATAGCCTTATGTGTTTTTAGAGCTTTCAGAATAAAAAATTTTCTTCGTCGGCCAACCATGGTGGTCGACAATTTTTCCACTCCCTTATCATAAAGATTTTTCCTAAGTTTCCAACTTGAAAATGTTTGCCCCCCACAAAAAAAATTCAAATTGTTACGGCCCTGTGTAACTTACATCTCCTGTTAAAGGCTGTGTACTCAGCTTTAGCTAGCAATTTTTGTTTTCACAATTTTCACATTAAACCGTTAGTTGAAAGAAAATGATTTGGCTTCTTATTTGTTTATGCTTTTCCGCTAATATCCTGTATACTGCAATGCAGCTGGAATTGGACGAGCAAAATATTGACTTGTATTCACGAAAAGAAAAATTTACGTTTACACTGTTTTACTCCCCGTGGCAGGAGACGTGTCTAAAATTGGTGGGAATTTTAGCTGATATAAACGTGTATTTTGCCGAACGGAAAGATGTTTTGATTGGCAAGCTGGATATTTATAAACATCGACTACTGGCTTCACGCTTTTCTATTGATGACTATTGTCAGTTTAAATATTCTATCAAAGGAAGTGAGGTTCTGGAAACGTAAGTTACGCACATCAAAACGCCTTCCATTATGTATTATGACTGACGCATTGCAAACCAAAACCGCAACTCCTATTGCGTATATACTTATAAGTTCTTACAAACATATCCAGTTCTCTCTCCGATTTACGGACACCCTAAAAAGCGGGTTGTATCTTTCCCCTGCAATTAAAGGGCACGACATGTGAAAAAACACTTTTTTAAATTATTTCTCCGTTTGGAATCTTTGTCACTTCCGCTTGCCGTTTCTCCAGTCGTCAGAAGCTGAATAAAGTTCCGTCAGATGTTTTCTTGGCCAACAAAAATGCGAAAAATGGATACGAGTATAAAATATCCATTATTTAAATGCTAGGGACAAAATAATATGAAGAAAAACTTGCCGATTAGACAATCCAAATTGCATTAATACTTTCTTTTTAAAATCTATTCCTCCGAGAATTGTTATTGTTTATTCATAGTTATTGTTTCTGATTACCGGAAAATTGCCCCTAGGAAAATGCCCCGCCCCGCTCCCCCCCCCCCCCCGGAAATTTACCCCCCAAGAAAATTTTCTTGGAAGGCAATTTTCCGGATACCATTGTTTCTGTCATATCAACGTTATTCAATATTAATCGTTATTTTCATTTTATTGATTTCGCAATAAGCGTGCAAATGCTATTTTTAAATGTTATTTCCTGAAGTTAAGTACTCTGAGGCAAAAATGACGCGTCAACGTGAGGCTAATCGTGTTATATTTGTTTACAGTTATAATGGTAAACGATCAGTTGATGACATCATCGATTTCATTCGAAAATACTCCGAGAAGCGCATGCTGTCTAATAACGTTTACGCACGTGGTCTAATTTCGCTGACGGCGCAGAATTTTGATCGCGTCGTGAAAAACAGCGAGAAAACTGTGTTGGTGTACTTTTACACGAGCTGGTGTTTAAAGTGTAGGAATTTGACGGAGACTGTGAACGAAGTTGCAAGAGTATTTAAAGTACGCGGAATTCAATAAAGTGTTAAGATTAAAATTGTTTTAACGTAAATGTAGGAAATTTAGTACTGGGAGTCCACCGCTCATTTGGTACTGGCAGTCCACCGTTCATTTGGTACTGGCAGTCCACCGCTCATTTGGTACTGGCAATCCACCGATCATTTGGTACTGGCAGTCCACCGCTCATTTGGTACTGGCAGTCCACCGCTCATTTGGTACTGGCAGTCCACCGCTCATTTGATACTGGCAGTCCACCGCTCATTTGGTACTGGCAGTCCACCGCTAATTTGGTACTGGCAGCCCACCGCTAATTTGGTACTGACAGTCCACCGCTAATTTGGTACTGACAGTCCACCGCTAATTTGGTACTGGCAGTCTACCGCTAATTTCACCTTTTATAATTTAACGTTAGGGATACCAGAGTAATCAGCCAGCAAGTGGCAATGTTTAATAACTCGATTGTAACACTGAGCCATAACAATAAGAGTAAAGTTAGGTTAATCGCAATCTTATAGTTGTTGTGGTGCATCTTAAAACGATGTGACCGTTTGTTTGAATCTGGTATTATGATGTTTACATTAGAACATGAAAGCAAATAATAGCCCATCAATCTTTCTACAGAGTAACTATGACGTCCTAAACGTTCCTAATTAAAAGTAGAAGATATATATTATAGACGTAATAAAGGTTTAAAGAATATGGTCCAAAGTTAAGTCTTATTGTTTCTTTTCAAAGAATTTTGCTAATGTATCAAACATTAAGATACCATTATAAAATAAATGGATATGGATTTTTTAAAGTGAATACGGTTATTAAATCTGCGATCGTCAAAGGGCCTTTCCACTTGTATAGGATGAAAAGGATTGTGTGATTTCTACTCTCAACGGTGATTCCGAATCCATGAAGACGATAGACGAAAGTGTTGGCGTATACCCAACCTTTAAGCTTTACCAACGGCACAACAAAGATGGCGTCACTTACCACCCTGGAAAACTCGACGAGAACTGGAGCACTCGCAATATCACGAAGTTCATGAATGCCAATTGCGGTCTGGAAGGGGAAACCGTTGAAGATAAATGGGTGAGGTTTGTGTGTTAGTAACTGTTAAATTTAATAGAATCATATCATAAACTCGCCGATGCTTAACTTTCTACCAATTTGAACTTCAGTGATGTTTAACTTTCTACCGATTTGGACCTCTGTGATGCTTAACTTTCTACCGATTTGGACCTCAGTGATGCTTAACTTTCTACCGATTTGGACTTTGGTGATGCTTAACTTTCTACAGATATGTGCAATTACAGCTTAAGTTTAAAATGAATAAAATATTTGTATAGTTATATAGCCAGACTTCTACTTGAATATGGTCGCTATTAATTAATGTCATTCTATTAGTTGGGGAAGCTTGAAGAATTAGACTCGCTTGTTCAACGTTTCGTCTTGCATCCCCATCGACGAGAAAAGACTCTACTAGAGACAATTCGTTACGCGCAGGATTTGCCTACGCACAAACAAAAGAAATGTGACGTGTACGTGAATCTAATGAAGAGAATTGTGCATCAAGGAATGGCTCTTGTTGCCGAGGAAATTCGCAGAATCGAACGCGTGCTGTTGAACGATGTAGCGCGGGACAAGCAAGAGGAGCTGAGTAAAAAACGAAATGTTTTAAAGCATATTCGACAATATCCCCGCGATGAGTTGTAACTTTTCTGTGCTGTAAACATTATTCCTGGATGTTATGATATAAATAGGGTCAATCGCTGACAGACGAAGTGTTTCTCAGAAATATTCAAATCCAACTAGGGATTCTTCGTACAAATACATAGTGGTTTAATCAGTAATTGCTATCACAAAGTTGTTTAGTGAGCGGTTATAAACAAAAAACAGCCGTATTTCATCAAAAATAACCGTAGCACAAATGGGAGCAATTAAATACACTAAAACTCTGGGTCGAGGTCTTTACGATAATGCTTAATTAGGGTTCTGGAAACCTCGTTAAAAAACAAACAAACGTAACATAATCGTTACTACTCGACTGCTTATGAACAGCCTTTTCCTTCATATCATGTCACGGCAAACCTACACTCGCGCGCGAAATATTACATCGCAACAAAGTCTGACTTTTTTTGCTTTTAGGACAAGCAGACAAGCTTAATAAAAAAAAAAATTCTAATACAAAAATCCAGACAAGATATTAAACATATTGGAAATAAATCATTTTTATTTTATTTTTCTGGACACAAATAATTTTTTTATCAATAAAACGATAATTACAACAACAAAAAATACGACTAAAATTTAAGCACCAAAACTCTGGGACACCAAGATGTATGGAAGTTAGAATTTTGAAAATCTATCCGTTGAGGTGAATGCAACAGATGTAGGGTCATATACAGCATTGCTTCAGTTTACAAGTAGTAAATTTTCAAGTTATTTCTTGTGGCCTAAAAATTAAGACCTTAAGATTTTGATATTACCCCCTGCAAAATTCATTCTTCATGATTTTTTATATATAGTTGTATATATATATTTTTTGCACAAAGTTTCAATGCTGAGTGTATTATGCTTGAGTTATTGTTACAAATGAAAAAAAAAACATTACTCGAATCTTTGGCTCGTTAGACTTAAAATTTCAGTTTATCGCACTGACAGATTGTCTTTTGTTACACATCCAACTATCAATCATGAACAATTTATCACTTAGCTTTGTTAATACGATATAAACAAATTATTTACAATATCAAAACTGACAAAATATTTCTACATCATTTTTACAATATTTTAAAACTCATAAAATGAAAAAACAAGTTTTTTTTACAAAAGAGTTTTTTTAAAAAGAAAAAAGGTTGTTTCGTTTGTTGTTTATTACGCCAGCCAATCAAATTCATTTAACATTCTGATTGGTCCCGTGAAAGAAGGAGAGACGAGCATCTTTTGCGCACGTGCACGATCGCTGTTTCAACGGGATTCGCCAAAATTCGAACGAGTAAATTCGAACGATTAAAAACAAACTTTCTTTTCTGATTTGTCGCCATGATTGGAGAATTCTCTTTGATAATAAAAGGATGTTTGAGGAGGCTTCCGGCAGAGGGGCGGCTTCGAGGGTTTCTAGTACAACATTAAACACATGTTTATGAAGAATTATCTTTGTTCCACAAATTGTAGAATAATTTTTTTTTTTTAAAAAAACACTTTTTTTGTTAACAAGTTTCGGCTATTTTCTTTATGTATTGCAAGAAGATAGGTGTTTGCATTCTTCTGTATAACAGTAAAAACGCTAATGAAATTCCAGGGCTTCTCCATATTTTACAGTGGCTCTTCGTCCCATATAAATAAACAGTTAAGCACAAATCAGAGTGTAGTATCTATATAGCTCTTTGTACTCGGATAGTAATCAAATCCCAGCAGAGTTGGACTTTTCCATTCAAACTTTCCACAAAGTTAACCAACAAAAATGCAAAACATTTGGTACCCGTTTCGAGATGGTAGCATGCAACAGTGATAATTTACAGATCAGAATATATTTTTGCATTCTGGTCCGTAAAATTGCAAAACATGGGTCATTTGCTCCCAAATTTGGTATGGCCATGTCCGATATAATAATATATCTATGGTAAAAATTTGAATGAATTTACATAACTAGAACGAAAGTTATTGCTTGGTTCGTAAAATACCTGTGGCTTGGAGCCAGAATGGAGCAAAAATGGCTCGCAATAATATTCAGAAACATTTCGAATCATTTTTCAAATTTTTGAATGTTTTTTATTTAAAAAATTCTTTTGTAAAATGTTTAATAAACACATTAGAACGATTCAATGGTATGGAATGTGTAATCTGTCTTAAGAAGAATGGCAAATTAGCATTTGTCCTCAACCCATCACTGGACTCTCATTTGAAAGTCTGTTATCAAGATGCAGAGAACGAGCAAATTACAAAGATTCTTTAGTAATGGATTTTATCGATTTTAATCAATGGTACAAAATATCTCATATTCTCATTTATTATTTTTACGAATTTGAAGGTGACGGTTCAATATGGGATACACTGAAGAAGGAGAAACTTAGTACTTTTGTTAAAAACAACAAAGTGGTGGATGTATCAGTCAACAATCAAGTAATCAAAATCAAAAAAGAAAGAAGAATGACCAGACTTCTGGTTGCATCAAGAACACGTGCCATGCCATGTACAAGCACACAACAGCATCAATACTTGGTATGAACACCAAATTCAATGTACTAGTTGGTTGTAGACAGGGTAGTCAAGAATCGCCTTGCCTATTCAATTATTACTTTGATTATGTGCTCAAAGTTGCTTCAAATGAAATTGACCAGAGATTTCCAGATGGTTGGGGAATAGATTTCAAATATAACATACCTCACACATGTACCTACAGGGAACAACGGAAGGCTGCAGAAATGAATGGTATTGAAATAATAAGGTGGATATTGTATGCAGATGATGTTGCACTGTTTTGTAAAAATATCCACGAGGCAGAGACAATTCTCAACATTCTCAATGATACTTGCAAAAAATTTATCATTTGGAAAGACCAAGGCACAAGTTTTCAACAACAAGGACATTATGAATAAGAAATCAGTACTCAGTATTGGTGATGATGAAATAGTTGAAAATGTCTCTGAGTTTGTTTACCTTGACATTTGATAACCAACAAAGAGAAAGGGAGTTATACTGAACTGTGTGTATCACGGGCTGTCGGAAAGTTTCATGATATGAAGAAAGTGCTGAGCGACAACAACATCAACATGAAAACTGGAAAAAAATTATTTGAAGCATGTGTGAGATCACGACTAACACAAGCTTGATTTCCAAAGAAAAGACAGATGAGAAAGTTGTTGGGTGCAACATTTGAGGTATTTGGTGAAAGGTGGATGGGCAAGGCAGCCTCCAGAGGGTGTTGAAGAAGAGTGCTTCAAATGTATATACAGAAACAAAGAGATAGGGAAAATCGTTGGAACAATGCCTCTGACAAATTTCATTGAACAACAGCACCTCAAGTATATTGCACACACATGCCGTTCTTCAAACAATGTTATCACGAAGAAGTTACTTTTTGCAGAAGCAATTAAACCATATCACCATGATCCTTCGATGCGGATTGCAAACCTTTTGCAAATTTCTACAGACCAAGCAAAGGCACTTACACAGTCAAGAAGTGAATTCAACGAGCCGCTCAGCCATCTTTATGGAGAGGAGGACTCGACTCTATGACGATAATATCGTTGGATGGAGGAATATACAGGTACAGGTACGTCCTGACATCGATTTGTCAAACTGTTTAGGAAAGTACGAATTTTCAGTTGCACCTCCATCTCTATTTAATCCAGACGGCACTTTGCATTGTGCTACGGATAAATCATTAATTGCAGCTGAGAAGTAATTGTGAAGAGTTTGCAGCCTGTTTCATTGATCTGATAAAGAATGAAGCATCTGAATGTCATGAAGTACGCGTGATCTTCGATAGATATGAAGAGAAATCGCTGAAAAATACCACTAGACAAAGCCGTACAAAAGGGTACGCTGAAATTTACTACAAAGTGTCTGATAGCACCAAAATTGAACATATTGACACTAAACGATTTTTGTCTTCCATCAAAACCAAGCAAGAGCTCACAAGAGTACTTAAGCAAGAAACTCAGCGAGAACTTGACGAACGATTATGTAATCGTATACGGGAAAACCTTGCTCACAAATTTACCAGATCTTGATGATAGTCTGCAGAACTACAATCATGAGGAAGCAGATGCCGGAATAGTTCTACACGCACTAGATGCCCGCAAAAGAGATCCTTTCACTGAGTTGGTGATATCGTGTTCTGACACAGATGTTCCGCTCATCCTGCTGCACTACTCTGATCAACTAAGCAACTTGACTAACATTCAATTAGTTAACAGAAGGTGTGTTTTGAAGAGCTCTTCAAAATTTTGCAGTTCGTTGTTATTTTTGGATTGAATTTTTGTTCTTATTGGAGTTTACTCATTATATTATTGTGGAGTCAATTTGGTGTAGTTGTGGTGGTGTTTTTTTTGGTAAAGTTCTTTGAAATTTGGATAAAAACAGCTGATATTTGCTGACTTTGCCGATCAAGATTGACATTCTCCCAACTGTTCTCAAGTCATAAGTACTTTTAGTTCCTGTATCTAATACAGAAAACCAATAATCTTAATTGCTCCATTTGCAGCATAATTACATTTCTTACTTACCCTAACAATCCTTAATACAAAACAATTAACTGATCATTTAACTGATCGTTACAATTTGCTGTATAACTTATCACTACACGCCTATTCAGCCAAATAAATTGCTTACTTTCTTGTTTTTAATTGAACTTTTTAAAAAAAAACTGTATACAAAATTTTATCTTTGTTTTAAACTAAGCACCATCCCTTTTTCTTTATTTCTAATCATTTTATCTTTTAACTTCTTAATTGTATATATATAAAAATAAACTGTTTAATATTTTAACTTTGTCCCTTAACTGAAGTGTGCAACCTGTTGGCAATAAGTAAATCCTAGATTCCCACGAGGGTCGTTGGACGGTCGAGGTGGTTCTTTCTAGGTGAAGAATATTGTTCTCAGGTCACCTTCTTTTGCTCATTTCCACTTTTACTGCTACATCTTCCGGAGTGTTGGGGACTTTAGGGAGCTTGGGTTGTAATCTCAGGGGACTGCCTCATATTCCGAAGAAACAGTTTTTTAGTTTGAGTGTCGTAATCCTTTTTGCATTTGTCATTCTATATTATATTTCATTGGTCATGTCATCTAACAAGTCATCCTTCGGTCGAATTTTGAAAAAACCTGACAGATTCAATAAAAATCGGTCCAATCTGAGTGCCCATTGTTTCAACGAAAATTGCACCAGTGAGGACAGCATTATATATTTTAGGCACTGCACACGTTGTTCCAAATACTATTGCAGTGAGTGTTGTGGGTTTAGTAAGGACATCATTGAGCTTCTCAATGAGAAAGTTGAAAACTTTTGGTTCTGTCCGGACTGCACTAAACCTGCTCTAAATGCAATTTTCTTGGAAAAAGATATCGAAACCAGATGCAGCGCCTACTTTGAAAAAATTGAATCTCGCCTTGTTTCTCTTGAAGCGTCTCATTCTTTGAACCATTCTTCAATGATCAACATCCAAAACAGCCTTGAGACAAACTCCTCTTTAATTCAGAAATTAGTGGATGATAATTTAAAATTGAATAAGCAAATTTCCAATTTAAAAAATATTTTTAATAATGAATGTATAGACTCTGAGTACGTTCAGAAACGAGTAAAAAAATTGTTAAAAATATTGAGGAGCACAACAGGCGCAAAAATAATTTAATTATTTACGGTCTGAAAGAGACTGATTCTGTAAACAACTCTGTGCAAGTATTGGATCTCTTAAAAAGCCAACTAAGACTAAATATTTGCATAGACGATATTAAAAGTTGTGAAAGACTTGGGACTTTTCAATCCGGTAAAACTCGACCTTTAAGAGTTACTCTTTGTGATTATGGCACAAAAATCTCCATTTTAAAACATAAAAGGATTTTAAAAGAAGTAGATGAAAATATCTATATTTAATAAACTTCGAGTTGAAGCTAAACAGAGGGAGGCAGAAGATAGTTCGGGGTCTACAGAGTAAGAGGACCTCCGTGGGATCTGTTTGTGAAACAAATAAGAAAAAAGCCGTCTTCAAAATAAAATCTTGGAATAACAAAGCCAGAAGACTAAGGAATTCTCATCCTCCTTTCTCTTTAGCATTTTGTAACATTCGAGGTTTACGAACAAATTTTACGGATGTTGAAGCTTTTTTGTTCGAAAATAAACCGGATGTATTAGCGCTTTGTGAATCTAATCTAAATGCTGGTATATCTTCTAATGATTTCTTTGTTCCTGAATATCTTCCTTTGTTTAGAATGGATTCCTCCATTCATATGCATGGTCTAGCAGTTTATGTTAAGGAAACGTTACCAATATCTAGAGAAATTGACCTGGAAGACCCCGACCAACCTTTCATGTGTTTTCGTTTGTCTCTTCTTCATTCAACTAATTTTCTATTTTTCCTCTATCGCTCTCCATCTTCCCAAGACTGTTCTGTTATCAAATCAGTCTCAAAGTCCGCTGACTCAGCTATTCTTAAACATTGCTCAAACAACATCTTTGTATTTGGTGACTTTAACATTCACCATAAACAATGGCTAAAATTCTCTAACGGAACAAGTAGCTCTGGTGTTGAAACCTATAACTTTGCAGTATCTCAGTCTCTCTCGCAATTAGTTGATTTTCCAACCCGCATTCCTGATCAATCCAGTCAATCGCCTTCCTTGTTGGATTTATTTTTAACCTCTAACCCGGACATCTGTAAATTATCTCATGGCACTCCTTTAGGTCGTTCTGACCATGTTGTTATATCGGTCAAAGTTAACTTCAATAGACAAGTTTCTCATGAGCATCCCATGCATAGAACCTATTTTAGATATGATCTTGCGGATTGGCAAAAATTTCAAGCACACATTCAGTCTGTCCCTTGGAAGGAAATTCTTTCCAACTCAGCTGATGATTGTGTTAATGAAACTACTTCAATAATATCTGAAGCAATAAGATTATTCGTTCCTTCAAGGAAATATCAGATAAAGCCTCATTCTTCCTCTTGGTTTTCACCAGCATGTGCTGCAGCCATAGCCCATCGTAATCATTTCTTTCATTGCTACCGACGTCATCCGACTGATCTTAACAGAAAATTGTTTATTGTTTCTCGCAATAACTGTAAATATGTTGTTCGTAAAGCAAAAACTGTTTTTGCCGAAAGAACTAAAGATCATATCAATTCAATAAAAATAGGTTCATGTAAATTTTGGCGTATCATTAAAAATGTCCGGGGCAATTCCAATTCTAAATCATCTGTACCTCCACTATTCAATGGTCCTGAAGTCATTAATTTATCTAAGGATAAAGTTGAACTATTTGCTAAACTCTTCAGTTCTCATTCTACCTTCGTTGATTCTGGACACGATCTCCCATATTTCACCTCCAAAACTGACCAGACATTACAGGATTGCTTTATATCTCCGGATAACGTTTCCAAGATAATTTCCAAAATGGATTCCACTAAAGCTACAGGACCTGATGGAATTCCTGTAATTGTTCTTCAGAAATGTTCTACCGAGTTATCTCCTGTTTTGTGTGCTGTTTACAAAAAGTGTTTGGATGAATCTTGTTTTCCTTCATCCTGGAAATTTGCCTCTGTTATTCCAATTTTTAAAAATTGTGGTGACCGTTCTAATCCTAGAAATTATAGACCGATTAGTCTCATTTCCATTTTAAGCAAAGTTTTTGAGACTTTACTTAACCAGACCTTAGTGGAACTTATTGAAAAAAATAATTTGTTTTATGATTCCCAGTACGGGTTTCGTTCTGGTCGTTCCACTGCTGATGTTTTGACAGTTATAACTGAACGTTTTTATCGTGCCCTTGATGTTTCCGGTGAAGCGCGAGCAGTTGCTCTTGACATCTCCAAGGCATTTGATAAAGTCTGGCATCTGGGTCTATTGCATAAACTCAAAGCATATGGTTTAAAAGGTTCCTTTTTCAAAATTATCTCTTCCTTCCTTTCCAACCGTAGATTCAAGGTTGTCCTTAGTGGTCATTCATCTTCAACTTTTTCCATCAATGCTGGTGTTCCACAAGGATCAGTTCTCGGACCAACCCTGTTCCTACTCTACATAAACGATCTCCCAGACAATTTATCATCCAAAACCATTATCTACGCTGACGATTCCACATTGTATTCCTGTCTTGATAAATCAGATGATTGTGATAAGGTTAATTTGGCCTCTGTTTTCAATAAAGATCTCAATTCGATAGTTGAATGGGGTAAGAATTGGCTGGTTAATTTCAATCCATCTAAAACTAGTCTTCTTTCCATTAATCATTTTAAGCAAGCATATTTACCTCCAATTTTGATGAATGGTTCTCATTTGCCTGAAAACAATTCATTTCGCCTTCTTGGTCTCATATTTACAAGCGATCTCTCATGGCGTTCATACATTGAAACCATTGCAAAATCAGCTGCCATGAAGGTTGGTTCTCTTTTACGAGAAATGAGTTACCTCACCCCTGAGTGTATCCTTTACCTGTACAAATCGTCAATACGTCCTTGCATGGAATACAGCTGCCACATTTGGGCAGGTGCTCCTGCGAATTGCTTGAACTTGTTAGACCGTGTTCAACGGCGTGTTTGCAACGCAATCGGCGCAAACTTATCTTCGAAACTGGACTCCCTATCACACCGGCGAAACGTAGCTTCTCTTTGTCTTTTTTACAAGTTTTTTATGGATGTTGTTCAAGCGAACTATCATCTCTTACACCTTCTCCCAGAATTTTTCACCGTACAACTAGGTTTTCGTCATCTTCTCATCAATGGACTGGTTGCATTCCAAACTGTCACAGGGATTTCTATAAGAACAGTTTTTCCCGCGAACATCCAGACTTTGGAACTCCCTTCCTTCTACATGCTTTCCATCGGTCTATAACCTTCAACTGTTCAAATCAAACGTTCATCGATATCTGAAAACTGCGTCACTTTCCCTGTAACTTTTCTAGCTCTTTACACTCAAGTGGCCTTTAGGGCCTTGTTCTGAGCAACTACAATAAAAAAAAAAAAAAAGCAGTCAAACTGTGTTTAAAACGATTACACATCGTTACATTCTGAGGTCAATTCGTGAAAATTTCCCACCACTTGTTTGCGAAGCATTGCTTGGTTTCCATGCAATAACTGGATGTGATCAAACTGCAAGGTTTATTGGTTTTTCAAAAAAGTCTTGTTGGCAAACCTTAGTTGCTTCACCAAATAAAGTTCTAGAGGCGTTATCAAATTTGGGTGTACCAAGTATACATTCTAATTTGCACTTAAGCTCGCTGGAACTCTATGTCATTCAGCTATACACGAAAAATAAGATTCCGTCAAATGTAACAAGCTTGTCGGATTTAAGATGGAACATGTTTCTAAAAAAACAGGCAGATTCACAAAAATTACCCCCAACAAGCAAAGTCTTCTACCAAAAGGTTCTGCGTGCGCACTTTACCACCGTGGTTTGGAAGTCATCACATAATTCCCATATCATCTTCCTTACCAGATCCAGAAAATTATGTGAAACTGGATGCCTCTGGTAAAAACTATGATGCTGTGACAACAATTTTGCCACCCGCTCCAGAATCAATAATACATTTGACTGTCTGTCAATGTAAAACAAACTGTGTTACGTTAAAATGTAAATGTCGTAAGAATGGTTTGAACTAATCTGAACTATGTTGCCAGTGAAGATTGTAAGAATGATGATTGCGATGACGAGTACGAGAACGAAAGTGAAGACGATAATGAATACTATTTATTGATAAATATTTTCTTTATTTAAATGCATATTTATTTACTAGTTTTAGTAAAATTTAGACTTTTTACAGCTTTCTAAAGATTTTCTTAAGTCATTATTTTTGTTTTACCAACTTTATTTTTGATCAACTCAAATCTCTGAGATAATTTTCATAATTTAATAACACGTTGAATTCTGGAGTGAATAGTCAAATTTCCAGACCATTCGGTTTTATATCACCATCACTAAATGATACAATTTTGAAAATGCACTCTATTTATTCGTGTATGTTAAGTAGTGGGTTGTATAAAATTTCAATAAAAACACTCTTTTTCGTTGTAAGATGTTAACCGTCTTATGATTTTCGCTCCATTCTGGCCCCAAGCCACAGGTATTTTACGGACCAAGCAATAACTTTAGTTCTAGTTATGTAAATTTATTCAAATTTTCACCATAGATGTATTATTATATCGGATATGGCCATACCAAATTTGGGAGCAAATGACTCATGTTTTGCAATTTTACGGACCAGAATGCAGAAATCTATTCCGGTCTGTGAATTATCACTGTTGCATGCTACCATCTCAAAACGGGTACCAAATGTTTTGTATTTTAGTTGGTTAACTTTGTGGAAAGTTTGAATGGAAAAGTCCAACTCTGCTGGGAGATATACGCAATTTTTCAATTTTTGCTCTAATTTTCTTCTGGTCTGTATAATGTACCAGTGTCCGAAAAAAATTTGGACACTATGAAAATTTTGCTTCTTTCAGAAAGCTTTCAGAAAATGTAAAACACTTGCTTCAAACAAAAAAATCGCACGGAATGTCATTTCAGACCACACTATATGCAGTTTCCATCAGTGAGACTTACAATATATATGAATCAGAATTCTGCTAAAATTGCTTGCCCTAAGGTAGATGTGCTATAACAAAATTGACATTACGCGCCAACAGTAGTGTTATACACTAGGTTGCCTCATTCATCAACAGAAAATTCTTGCCTTTTCAAGCATTGTTTGACAAGATCCTGGAGCGAGTCAGACATATTCGCTGGTATCTCTGGAAAAATGGTACCAGATCCAATGTTGTAGAGGGCTGCCATTGGCTCCAATGAGCTGAAAGGTGGCAACGTAGAAAACATCTCGATAACTGTACATCCGAAGCTCCTGAAGATGGAAAGAGAATAGAGACAATTGTACCAACAAACAGTGTTTTGAGAGGGTGGGGAGGGAATAGAGACAATTGTACCAACAAACAGTGTTTTGGGAGGGTGGGGAAGAAATAGAGACAATCCTACCAACAAACAGTGTTTTGGGAGGGTGGGGAGGGAATAGAGACAATTGTACCAACAAACAGTGTTTTGGGAGGATGGGGAGGGAATAGAGACAATTGTACCAACAAACAGTGTTTTGGGAGGGTGGGGAGGGAATAGAGACAATTGTACCAACAAACAGTGTTTTGGGAGGGTGGGGAGGGAATAGAGACAATCCTACCAACAAACAGTGTTTTGGGAGGGTTGGGAGGGAATATAGACAATTGTACCAACAAACAGTGTTTTGGGAGGGTGGGATGGAATAGAGAAAATCCTACCAACAAACAGTGTTTTGGGAGGGTGGGGAGGAAATAAAGACAACCCTACCAACAAACAGTGTTTTGGGAGGGTGGGGAGGGAATAGAGACAATCCTACCAACAAACAGTGTTTTGGGAGGGTGGGGAAGGAATAGAGACAATCCTACCAACAAACAGTGTTTTGAGAGGGTGGGGAGGGAATGGAGACAATTGTACCAACAAACAGTGTTTTGGGAGGATGGGGAGGGAATGGAGACAATTGTACCAACAAACAGTGTTTTGGGAGGATGGGGAGGGAATAGAGACAATTGTACCAACAAACAGTGTTTTGGGAGGGTGGGGAGGGAATAGAGACAATTGTACCAACAAACAGTGTTTTGGGAGGGTGGGGAGGGAATAGAGACAATTGTACCAACAAACAGTGTTTTGGGAGGGTGGAGAGGAAATAGAGACAATTGTACCAACAAACAGTGTTTTGGGAGGGTGGGGAGGGAATAGAGACAATTTTGTTTTGTTTTTATCAACTTTTACGAGACAGAAATCAGCCTACTAAAGATCTCGTTGGCAAACCATAAGAGCAAACGTGTTTTTAACTAATAGACATAAAAAATAAATATGACAGAAATTGGTTTCCAAGAAAAAAGTGTAAGTTCAGTAAAATTAAGAATTTATATTTGTTCAAAAATGGTAAACAAGCCACATATGAAGTTCCATTCGAAATTGGTTTCGTTAGTTCTACAACCATTCCTTACCATATATCTGCCCTTCTCCCATACCCGTACCCTAGAGGTTTTGCTTTCACTACCTCCGGGGCCATCCAGTACGGACTTCCAATCACTGATTGCATTTTAGGAAAGATACTGCATCGCTAAAACGGGGACAAGAACAAGAAGCCATGTGTAAAACATTGTAGCACTTAGTGACGAAGCAGCAATTGTTCAAGATTGCGATGAAACGAAGAGACTTTCTATGTGTTTTATACATAACATTTATAATTTACTTGGTCACACGCTGTTTTGTATTTGACGGCAGCATTCTTTCATTTCATTACTTAGTTAATATGATTTTCAAAAACCTCAAAATCGAAAAGTTAGTGACACAAACAGTAATATATAATGGCTAATATAAACAATATGGCATAGGGCATCTGGTACACTAATTTACAAAATCAAAATTCGATTTAGTGTGTTCTAAAGACACGTATCTATCTACTCTTGGGTGCTTAATACAAGTGGGGGTCTTAATAGTTGTGGGGGTGGAAAAATTGTTTGAAAACTAATAAGTGTGGGGTGTTTATTAAACGTGGGGATGGGAAGAAGGGGTTAACACGTAAAATAAAGGAGACAGAAAGTGAAACGGCCCCTAGTGAAGATCTTGGTGGTAGTAGCAAATATTTTAATCTGCTTTTAATGCTGCTAATTTTAGTCGGTTTCGAAACGTTCGTACACTGCAATGGCATCTTTTGGAACACACAACGTATAAAAACCATGATAATTGAAAATTAATAAGCGTCCCCCACTTGTATTAAGCACCCAAGAGTATTATCGCCTGTTTTCCATGCTAGCATGGGTGGGACTACTACGATTCACCTTAAAGACAATAAGATGAGTTATTCCCATATCAAATATCTACTTTTTCATGTTTCCCTAGCACAGATATGTTCCAACATAGACAAAAGCTCATAGCAATTTGTGGTATTTTAAAGTAGATTCAAAGTACCTCGATTCTTTTTGAGAGGCCAAAATCAGCGAGTTTAATGGTGGTTTGTTTTGAATCGAGCAAAATGTTAGCGCCCTTTATATCGCGATGTATAACCATGTTGTTGTGGAGATACGCCACACCCTCCAAGATTTGAACAACAAACAATCGCAGCTGGTCTTCCTCTAGTCCACCATTTTCATGCACCAAGTCTCTCATACTTCCCTACAATGAGTGAATAAACTAAACAACATTTACATTTAAAATTTTATTTATTTATTTATACGAATATTTATACAGGATAACCATTCAAAAATAAAGTACAATAATTACAATATATATATACAATATTTCTGTTCTCATGGGTCCTGTTAAAATATATAACATTATGAGACAAACTACATTCAAATGTTTATATTTAAATGACAAGTAGCGCAAGAAATCTGTGGTTATGGTCGGGATTTAATTTTGTGATTATATGTTTCATTAATTTTAAAAAGAATTCAAATTCAACGGGATGCAATAATTTTTTCATTTAAAAAGATTCATTTAAAAACTATATAAATCCAGACAATACTTGTCTAAAACAACATTTTCATTCTTCATGAACTAAACCACCTACACGCTCTTTTTATAAGAATACCAGGGTGAAAATTCTACTGTGTTGTGCAATATTTTGCCGAAATATAGCTGAATTTGAAAAGTTGATAGAAGACTAAGATAAGAAAACAAGATATTTATTTATAAATTGTGACAAGTTGTTCAATGTCTGCTATAAATACATACGCGATAAAAACATGTACGCAGTATAGAAGAAAAAACTTCATTAAGAAGTTTTATGGAACAAAAAATAAGAATACAACCTATTTTAAGTAGAATTAATAAGAATATGCTAAGAATATTTCAGCCTGATTTGGAGTTAAAAGTTAAGAATACTTTACCCTGGCCGAATCAAGTCTATACTTATAAAAAAAACGTGTATAATTTCTACAAGTTTCAAATTTCAGGTTTTAACAACGCACATGTATTTTATTTGAATTATCATTTTAATTTTTTTTTCTTATTATTATTTTATGTCGAGCTGCTGTGTCATATCAAGGCTAGAATGACCAAATTAGGAAATAAACTGATTTTCTCACTCCGGGAAGGTACTCCATAAACAGGAATAATGACTTCGGGTTCGACTTATCGAAGCCGTAATATTTCAAGATGTTGACGTGGATTAAGCTACTGAGTAAATTGATTTCATTGTCAAGTTCCTCGATTTGCTGAACAAAAACAATAAATGCAGTGTCAGCAATAATAAATATTATAACAAATATTTATAACAAATAAAAAGTTAAATAACAATTATAACCATTTATTATTAAACAAACAAAAATAAAAACAAAGATCAAAATCACAAAAAATTGTTGTGCATTATGCCCACAAAAATTAATACCCTTAAGGTATCATTTGTAAAGGCAAACAATCTTTTTGATAAATTCTGCCTACAATTTGTAAATATTTCTGTCCATCATTGTGCGGAAATTGGCAATCAGAAATTATCTAAAATGCCAATTTTATCTCTACTACCTTCGAGAGTTTCAGCAATTTTAATTAAAATATGACTAACATCAATAGATCCATTTTCATTTATTTCATAATATTTATACAGGATAATCATCATCATCATCATCGGTTTTTACGTGACCCTTTCCACTCAGAGTGGGTTGCACGTTTTCAAAAGATGATATTCCCCACAATTATGTGGGTTTAATCATTCTCTGATGGTTTATTGTGGCATATGTCTTTACAACTGGATGCCCTTCCTAATGCCAACCCCATTAAGAGGGAAACAGTGGCGAGTTAACCCACGCAAGGTACCAACTTTGTATTTAGAAACTCCGTGGGAGCTATGCATCAGGGGCATGGATGCTTATGCCCATGAGGTCAAAGATGTTATACGACCCACATACCCCAATTAATAAATTGCACAAAACTGTTACAATCTCTTTTCTGATTGGATTGGGTCTAAAGTACGAATACGAAACACCATGAATCATGTGGTTTGAAGAAAAGAAAAAGCTTTATTGCCATTTTTCATAATCGTTTGGTACAAGTAAATTTATTACCTGGTTGGCAATCAAAATGAAAATTTGTATATGTAATCGCACGGTGAAGAGCAATTAATGATTAATTTGTCCGCTATGCTAATCGCACAATCGAGATGTATGACCGTTTGGTTTTCAAATGTATATCATTCAAACGTCTAGACAAATGCTGTCTGACAAATTTGATTGGTTTGGAAATTCATAGAATGGAAAAAAGGGTAAAGGTTAGGGTTAGAGTATATAACGCAAAACAAAAGAGTATTTTATTAAGTCTACTTCGTATACAAATGTGATTTTCCACAATTTTGTATTAACGATTAAGTGCACTCTCAAATGGTGCACGATAGTAAACAAATTCTCAAGATAAGTATTAAAATTATCGAAAAATGAGAAAAAACACACACCTTGTTCACATTCTGATGGTGTTCCCTGTAAGTCCGTATACATTTAATGGCAAGTTCTTTCCCATTGTCTTTGTTTTTTCCGAGGTAGACCTAAAGTGAAAGCACAAAAATCAAAATAGGAACAGAGATAATAATAGCTATGATCTCAGCTTTTGATTCATGAATGAATGTAAAAAAAAGTAAAGTTTTGCAAATTAACTGTAATGTTATTAACGGGCGTAAACGAGGGTGTCTATCCCCTTTTCGTTAGCGCAAGACGTTGGGCGTAACTGTTCAGGTGGGCGCCACTCCTACCACTTACACCCATACTTTACCGCATCAAAATATTACTCCTTCGCTTAGTTGGCGAGGCCGGGAGAATTTGAACTTGCAACCTTAGAAATCCGAAATTGCAAGCGCTCTACCAACTGAGCTATCCCGACCATAAAGAATAAATGTGATTAATTTTAAACATGTCTAAATCCTGATTGGTGTGCTGTTTTATTCCAGCCAATTACGTTTTTTAAGTAAAATGATTCGTTCACTTTATATGTAATAATGAAATTTCCAATTGTTCTTTAAATACCTGACCAAAAGCTCCGCACCCTAAACACTTCCCCAGCTCCCATCTGCGAGGTCTGTTGCGATTACGATGATGTTTGTTCTAAAAATAGAATCCAATTTTTATCAACCTATCAATGAGACTACATTATGTCTTTGGCTGGGTGCCTTTTTTACTGGGCAATATTTTGCGTAGCTATGATAAATACATAATAAATAACATATAATCTTATTAATTAATAATAATAATTTATTTTCTTTTGTAAGAGAATATAATGATACATACATTTTATTGCATAAATAGGTGGGAAACAACACTATTTTGCCGGGAACAAAATCGTTGTTACATAGTGCGATTTAAGCCACTTGAAATGCTTTGACTTGATAAGTTTTATTTTTATGGCAAGGAGATCCCTAACAATGGTTTATTATCATTAGGGGTTAGTAACTTTTACATTACGTAACATTTATAATTATCGTACGGCTTAACACGCCTAGACAGGTTTAGGTGAGTGTATATCACACACCTGAAAACCTGTTTGAACTGTAGTTAGGCAAGCAAAGTACCACACACTTTTTTCTCATGAAAAAGCCTGAATTACTGTTGATCAGCTGAACAATATTTAGATCCTCATCATCATTGATTAACATCCTTTTCCATCCACCACCATAGAAGTGAAACAAAAAGTGGTAAGTTCACCGCCACAAGATACTAACTTTGTAGTTTAAACTCTGTGGTTGCTATGTATAAAACCATGGATGTATACTTATCCTTACCCACATGTCGATTTAAGATACAAATTGTGTATATGTTTCTATGTTTATCATCATCATAATTTACATTTTTTCACGTTTATTTTCCATGCTAGCATGGGTTAGACGAGGTTTCAACAGATGATATGCTACAATTGTGTAGGTTTCCAGCGCATAAAATAACGTTTGTAAACCTGACAATCATGATGATCGTTGCTGCTGCAAAAAAACTGGCGATCATGACTGAAATTTAGACATTTTTGTTACCAAGTTGTAATTTTATTTTAGTCTGAGCAAATTAGCCAAAAAGAGGGTCAAACCTGGAAGTAATTAGAGGCAAAACATGTTTATTATCATTAGAACCGCAATTTATCATAGTTAACATACTAAAAGCTGTAAAACATACATAGCAAGGATGTAGCTTTTGGGGGAAATGTTTTATAGCTACAAACGTCAAATGGGGTATTTCGCAATTTCCGTTAACTGCGTTTGCTTTAAAAACCAATATTTGGCTAATATATCTGGATTGCAAAGGGACTAAGTCATGAAACTTGGTAGGATTGTAGAATTCCTTTGAAGAAATCTTTTACTGAAATTTGTTTTCACAATATTGCTGACGTCAGCACTTTCTGCAAAATTTGTTATAAATGCATCTTCAAAGAGCTATAATTTTGAAAAAATCAAATTTTTTAAACTCTGTGTTCATATTGACAAAGCAGAGAAGAAAGGCTTTTATTCTGATTAGGATTGATTTTGTTAAAATCTTAACTGATGCTTTATGGGGTGCCAAAGTTTCCAAAATTCAACTTGCGTTTAAAGTGAAAGTTTTAAGTCTATTGTTATTGACCGTGTATAAAAAATTTTTTCCAACCTTATCATTATATAAAAGTCAGTGTAGATTTGATTTCTAGAGTCAGTGAAGTAGGAGGCGGGGGGGGGGGGGGGGGGGGAACGGGCCCCCCATTTGTACAAATGTGTTAAATATTCGGGCAAATTGATATAATTGCTTCAAACAAACCAAACAATATTAGAGATAGCGATGTTATACCGAGTTTGATTTCTGACCATGACATGATTGGATGCGTTCGTAAAATAAACCACACCAAATACGAGCCAAAAATTATACGTTGTCAAAATTATTCAAAATGCCAGGCTAACTTAATGTGTAACCATCTTGCAAAGTACGACTGACCAATCCTGTTTGAAAGTTCTGATGTTAACTTTGCTTGAAATTACCTGAAATCTGCTCTAATAACAACATTTAACCTCCATGCACCTTTCATGAACAAAAGAATTAAAGAAAAATGTCCATGGCTTACAGTTGAAATAAAGGCTTGTATGAATGAACGGGACAAAGTGTTAAGAATTGCAAGGAGAACCAATACTGAGTCACTTTGGAAGCTGTACAAGAACTTACGTAATAGATGTACAAATCTAGTTAAGAAAGCAAAACAAGACCATTGCAATGACCTTTTGGCATCAAACATTTAACAATCCTCGCAGTTTTTGGAAAACAATAGAGTCTATAATTCCAATGAAAGACTCCACCAAACATCGTGTAACACCTTACATACAAAATGACAATGTTCCAATAAAGTCTAATGACCCAAAAATTAAAGCTGGTATATCTTGTAATTTTTTCTTGACGTGTGCGTATATACTAAAATCAAAGTCGATGCCATTGATTAATTTTGTTTGGAAGTTCAACAAACCGTACCCAATTAAAACAACAGCAACACTTAATTTCACTTCTGTTTCAACAGAAAACATCAAAAACAAACTTAAAAAAATCAAAATAAATAAAGCTACGGGCAACGATGATCTTCTAGCAAAACTCTTAAAAGATTGTGCATCCATTATAGCATCACCGTTATGTCGCATAATTAACACTTTGTTAAAAACCTCAACTGTACCTACTGAGTGGAAAGTTGCTAGAGTTACCCCTCTGCACAAATCCGGTTCATCTTCCAAAGTCGATAACTACCGTCCAATTTCGATACTACCAGTTGAATAAAAAATAATGGAGAAAGTCATTCACGAAGAGCTGTTGCACTGTTTAGAAGAAACATTTTACTCACTAACAAACAATTCGGTTACGGAAAAGGTCAATTAACAGAGCTAGCAGCCACATTATTTCTCAACAACATTCGAAAAGAGGTAGATTAGTCGGCACTGTATTTCTAGACTTGTCCAAGGCATTTGACACGCTGAGCCATAGTCGACTGCTTAGTAAATTGCCATCTTATGGTATACAAAATACTGAACTTCAGTGGATGACAGATTACCTTTTCAACCGATCTCAATTAGTAGTATACGATAACGTTTCATCAAGTTACATGCCAATAACCTGTGGCGTTCCTCAAGGTTCGATCTTGGGACCCTTACTTTTCCTGCTATACTTCAACGATTTTGTAAGTTGTTTGAGACATTCAGAAGTTATTATGTTTGCAGATGACACTGTAATTTATTTCTCAAATGAAGATTTTGATATTATTGAAGACAAGTTGAACCAAGACATTGATAATATTTCAAAATTTCTTGAAGAAAATGAATTAGTTGCGAACATGAAGAAAAGTAAAACAAAATCAATAATATTTGGTACTGCCAAAAGACTCAAAAATTATCCAACAGAACTGAACTTAAATTTGCGTCACGTAAAAGATTCTTCCAGCTAATCGATACAAGTACATTGGCACAACCGTTGATCCAACTCTTTCTTTAAATGATAATTTCAATGACACATACAAGAGGGCTTCTTCGAGATTACGTTTACTACACAATCTAAGATGTAATCTTAACTCCCATGCAGCAAAAGAAGTTGATGAAAAAATGATCATTCCGTTGATAACTTTCAACACCACTACAAATCTACTAATTACGTCTACCCAGCGAAAACGCTTGACTTCTCTCCATACACGTACAATCAACATATTAAAAGGCAAGAACCTTAAAATACCATGAATAACGAACTTTATAAACATCCATGCTTGTTCACTTGTGCGCAAATGTATCGATAATCAAGTATGCAGTAATTTTAAAAACTACTTCACATTGAGAAATCACAGCATCAATACTTGTAACAACAACATCCAATTGCAAATTCCAAAAGTCAAATTAGATTTTGCAAAAAGATCATTTTATTTTATGGGGAGCAAACTTTATAATGAGCTACCATTTCATATAAGGGAGGAAAAGGATTTTAATTGTTTTAAAAATAAGTTGAAACTTCATTTTTCGTGAATTATTTTATAGGATTTATTGTGTTAAATATCAGTTTTTATTTTTATCTTTTCACAACATTTTTCTTTCCTTCTAACTTTTATCCTATTTGCTTTCATACACGTTTTATTGCATTCAAAATTGTTTATATAACATTTCATTTTTAATAGATATAACATATTTTAAATTGTTACTAACATTTTTATACCAGGACACATATTTATAACAGTTTTTTATACTGACATGTATATCCTGTGGAAATATTCGCTTAATAAATAAATAAAATAACTAAAAGTTTTTTCGGGCAACTATAGCCTAGAGTCTTTAACAAGTTTGCTAGCTGTTAGTTAATTGGTACCCAGCAGTTTTAGAATGAACCGCAAAAGAACATACAGAAATAAAATTAGATGTACTGCATGCAATACAGTTATCTCTCTCTCTCTATACATTTAACGTCTATTTTCCATGCTGGCACGAGTTAGACGGGTTTTCTGATGGCACACCTCTATCCTACTCTATCCTGCGCCAACCCAGGCTGAATACGTTTCTCAACAAGATCTTTCTCCACAACCTGGCCCCATGTTGTTCGTGCCCTGCCTCTACACTTACCATCAACAACTAAATCTCTTCTAAACTTCTTAACCCAGTTATTATCATTTATTCTCATGACCAAACCATCTACACCGACGCCTTTGCAAAGATTTTCTTACATTTTTGAGTCGTCAGCGTTCTCTTAACTCATTTGAAGGCTTCCTATCCTTCAATGTTACATTTGACATCCATCTAATCATTCTCATGTCATTACGCTCTAGTCTGTTTAGTTCGACAGTTCTATATTCTGATTATAAGTCAGAACATCTTAAACGAAATCACAAAAACAATTTATCAGTTAAATTGGTTTCAATTGAGGAAGAAGATCCTCTTCAGAGGCTTGCCAACTTCTAGAAGTAGAACTCCGTCTGCTGCAAATGATCCTGCCAACACCAGTTCTGCAAGCTTGACTGTCGATTTGGCACCCAATGTTATTGAATTAAACATGGAGAATGAAAATGTAAATGAAGCACCGGTATATGGAAGAAGATAAATCAGAAGCAGGGGAGGTATCAGGCCGTTGCGGACGCTGTCGCATATACTTAATTTAACAATCCTACAACCGGCCAAAATATTTTTCGGGCAGAGGTGGCTGTGCCTCCCCAAACAATTTTTGGCTCCTACGCCCATGAATAGATTGCCGAGATAGCAAATATGTTTTACTTACATTGGGTAATGCAAATTAAAAAATTTTTACACCTCTTTTTCCATTCCATCCCGTCGGATGAGTGAGAAGGTAAAATATTAATTTTTCACTTGTCTGCGCAAAAAGAAATCTGTCCCGTACCGTCGGACGAGCCTTATGTTACATCACTGACTAAAGTTTGGAGATCATGAAGATCGCTGTTCACAAAGTTCAGGCAATCTTTGCTTGATTCCTGCCGATCATTGATCGGTGATCGCTCGTTTTATTATGTGCTGGGTTTCATTGGAGCAGATGTTTTTTACAGTTGGATGCCCTTCCTAACGCCAACCCCAGTGAGAAGGAAAAAGTGGTGAGTTAACCCACGCAAGATACCAACTTTGCATTTGAAACTCTATGGTAGCCATGCATAAAGGGCATGGGTGCTTATATCCATGAGGTCAAAGATGTTACATGACCCACATACCCAATTGCAAAATATTTGCTATTAGATATCATCGGAATGGTTTGCTGCATGATTTAGAATCTTTTTACCTGACGTGCTGTTTGCAATATTTGAACGATTTCCCACGAGTTGTTGGATATCGCAATGTCTTCTGCCACTCGACCTCCCTTGAAAATGTATAGAACAATAACTTAACATAAAAACATTTTTGAAAACAAAATTTGTTAAAGGGTTTAAATAATCTGTAATATAATTAAAAAAACCTTTAAATATGTGCGTAAAATCGAAAAGAACAGAAATATGGAATTTGTAATTAAAACCATCTGAAATGGTCCCAGTTGTTTCTGCAAACACTTTTCCCAAAAATATACACAATAATATTTTTTGTGTGTCTCAAAGAAGGTTTTGTATTTCACTTCGTTTTCGAAGATTATGAAGATTTCGAAGATTAGATTGCTTAATAAAATTCAGAAACATTTTCTTTTTTGAATGACTTTATTAAATTGTTGACAAGTTATTGTTTTTTGCAACATGATGAAATGAAAGACCAAGAAATTGCGAGTAGGGATATTTTCGGAGATGCTGATGCAGTTAGTGAAGATGTAGACGAACCAGAAATTGCGGACAGGCCATGCCAGTTAGTAACAGGCCATGAAGACTTTTTTCAATTTCAGTTGTTTTATTATCAAGGGATAAATATATATATACAGATTACAACATTTGATGGAATTCACAAAGTCCTTTTGAAGAAAATCCTACTTTTGTTTTTATATCAAGGTCAGCTCCATGCATGATAAGAAACTGCAACACCTGCTGATGACAGAATTTTATCGATAAATGCATTGATGTGTATCCATCCTAAAACAGATAGAGTTGAGTAACACAAAGAATGTAAATGTGACATTGATGTGTATCCATCCTAAAACAGATAGAGTTGAGTAACACAAAGAATGTAAATGTGACATTGATGGCCACGAAAATCTCATTTTAAGAATATTTCCTAAATTGTTATGGTTTAAAAATTACCTTTGTCACAAGGGACCATTCAAAACGTGCGAGAGGGGAGCCCCAAAATGTAATTAAACACAAAAAAGTTTCTTGCCAAAAAAAAACGTACACTTTGTAAATTCATTGGGATGTGTAACTATTGCGGGTTTTTTTTGTGAAATAGAAAAAGAGAATGATTTAAGTAGAGATTATGTTTATCATAAATGGAGGGGGCACTAATAACCAATCGTACAGCAAGCAAGGGGGAAGGATGTATGTGACAAAAAAATGAGCATGAAGGGGGGGGGGGGCTCAAAAAAAATTATGAATTTTCAGCATATGCACTTTTTGAATGACCCACAATCAGAACATAGCATTTATAATCTCTTTTTGTCCTTAAACTTTCCACATACTGGATGAAAGGCCATTTCAAATAAAAGACTACAAATACAACTCAGATCAGTCAGGACTGGAATATTTAATTTTAAAATAACATATTTGTCACCTTATCGCAAGCGTCCACATTGCAATTGCTGTCGTTGAGAATGCAATGTACAAGTTCAGGTTTATTGTAGATCGTTGCCCAATGTAACGCTGTGTAGTGGCACTCAAAAAGAAAGCGTTACCAAATAGAATATGACTGAAAATTTGCGTGCATCAAATTTATTAATGTCAAATCCATTCCTTTGCAAAATAAAGTAAATATTTCAAGTTCTAATTATCAGAGATTCCAAGTTTAAATTGCATGTTACTGTAAAATTTCCGGTTTGAATAAAGTAAAGTACAGTACAATGCTATATGCACAGTTTGCTGCTGATCAGATAAACCAATCAAAAGTGTTATAATGACGGAAACTGAACTAATGTTCGGTGTTATTCATTTTATTCATTGTAATTTATTTTAAAACATGTTAGTGTCCTTGTTTTACTTTGTAATTTTCAACGCTTTTAACGTTATCCATTCATGTGGTTGAGCTGACTTGGACTTGGAGCTTTGGTCACACTACCCATCGCACTCATGCGTCAATTCAATTCAAATTGTTTATTCATCATATAATACAATACAAAAATACATTAGAGAAACAATGAGAAAAATATATGGTTGGTGTCACTCAATAGCATAAAGCTGAACAATGCAGTGACACCACAGTATAAATATACGTAAAAAATATCTAGAAAAATATATATATATAATTGGCAAAGATACACACAACATAAAATACAAACCACCAAGCAAAACATATATTTGTTTAATTACACTAAGCTAAACAAGGTTTATCCCTGATGCTAAGTTTGACTAAATTAGAAAATTGTTTACTGTTTAAGTCAAAAATAGAATTTAACCAATGCATGTTTTTATATTTTACATCAAAAATATTTTTAATATCTCTAATTCATTTGTCCCTTGGTGTTTAATTGAGTATTTTTGGCATAAAAAATTGTATTATATGAACAAATTTTAATTTCATGCTAGACCACTGCTGGATGGATAAAGATGAAAATGACAAAGTTTTGTGAAGAAATTGCCAATTGAAGTGGTGGATTGAAGTGATATTTTGGTTCAGAGAATCAAAAACAAACATGTTGAGGAGTTTAATAGTAGACAAAAATGGAAAGATATTAAATTCAGTAAAAGCGGCAGTTACATTTGATCTAAAAGGTTGAAAATTTATAATTCTTAGAGCTGATAGTTGAATAGAATATTTATTTAGATTTATGCTTCATTTTTAGCACCAAATTTGACAACAATAAGTTAAATGTGATGAAACAATTGAAAAATACAAAATTGTTGTATTAACGTGGTATATATCTAATTTTTGAAAGCATGCTATTTGAACGGTTCAATTTTTTACAGAGTTCACTTAAGTGAGGTTTCCAAGTTAAGTTTTTATCAATTAAAACTCCCAAATTCTTAATCTTCGTAAATCATAATTTACTTTTTTACATAAAGTTTTTATTGATTTGTTGACGTATAACAAATTAGTGTCATCTGCAAAATGATGCTGTTAAAAACTCTATACAGTTATGAAAATCATTAATATAAACTAAAAATAACAATGGACCCAACACAGAGCCTTGAGAAATGCCACATCTGGTAGAAATGAAGAAAACCTGTTAATCGTTACAAATTGTTGTCGATCTTGCAAATATGAGGCAAACCAGTTATTAACAATCCCTCTTGCACCAATGTGATCAAGTTTTTTGAGAAGAATTTCCTGATGGACTGTATGAAATGTTTTCTTCAAATCAACAAAAATACCACATGCAAAAAGATCAGAGTCAACAGCTTCTCGCACTCTCTCTGTTATTCCTAATAAGGCATGAGCTGTTGAATACTTTGATTGAAACCCAAACTGTTAAAGCAATTAAAATTTGAGAGAGACCTTTTTGAGTGGAACATTATATACTTGTTAAACCTCAAAAAAATAAATTGAAACTGTTGCCAGTGTAAGTTTATCAAATTCAAGAATTTCGTAATAATTATAACTTTCTAATGATATTGGAATTGGTGGTTGAACGTCACATTTTAGTTTAGTTTCGGTTAAACCAATAATACTAAAATCAAAGTTAAGTAAACGTAACATGATACAAAATTCATCAAAATGTTTGTTGAGTGAAGATATATTTAAATGAAAAATCAAAAAAGAGTTATTGCTGTCAAATTTCAATATTGAAATACTTACACTTTATAAAATTTGAATATAAGTCATTTCCTTCTTTTGCATTATCAACACAGTTAATTATCTAAGTCATTGAACTTTGTTACGGTCATAAGAAGAAACATTTCCAAGAATTTCATTTGAGTCTATAATATTATCAGAGTTGAAGACTTGGAAAAGTTCATTATCCGAAATGTGACTGAATGGAAAAATATCACTTGTGCATTAAATACAAAACCAATTAGAGACGCTTGATTGTAATAAATGGTAATCAATGGTATTTAATCCATTGCATTTTTATGTATCCAAAAGTTACAAATATCACATTGCATTGTATGGTGGTTGTTTTTAACAGTTTTTTGCATACTTTGCAAAAACATCTTTCCATGAAAAGAGAAGAAATATATATAAAAACTGGTTTTGTTAATTAGAAGAAATAAAAAGGAACTTTGGAATAACAAAAAACATTAATCAAGCTAGGAGGTTCATTAAAGATCAAAACTGAAAATCAGGATATAAATTGACCAATGGTCAACTAAAATTCTGTTCTAGTTTGTGGTACGTTTAATAAAAATTTTGCCATTGAGAGAGAAAGTTTCCGAAATAAGATTTGCCCACATTAACATACGGCAAAAAAAGAAAGCTTTTCAGAATAAGGTCACTTTAGGAACTAGACTATGTGATTTAATGAGTTGGTTTTTTAATGTCATTCATCCCGGTCATTGATGCCAAAACAAGAAGGAATAAAAATGTGGGTAATGGTGATAATGAAACGATTAATGTTTTAATGATAAAATATCCTGTATAAAAATTTGTTAATAAATGAATAAATAAATTTACTTGTCATGAAATTCTCGACCTTTTTTGACATAACAAGAAGATGTTTTTCAAAGTTAACAAGTTGGTCTTTAATGGTCATTGATGCCAACAAGGAGGGTCATTCCATGTCAAGTGAACTAATGACTCCACATGACCCCCCTCAGAATTTGATGAAATTTGGTGGGGTGGAGTGTACCAATAAGATAAGTAAATCCTGAAAATTTCAGCTCAATATCTTAAGTGGTTTTTGAGAAACGGTTAAATAAAAAATGGCATATTGAATGAGATTGTGCAGCTGTCTGGTAAAAACATTTTTCTTTCATTTTAGAGATTTATAACTTCTTTTGATCTAGTTGTTTTTATATATTAATTTTTTAAAGCTGGTTAGTCCTCTGTGGATACTTTCGGATTGTCAAAAATTCAACTTTTTCCGTTATTAGGCAACCTAAACTTTATTTTTTTAAAAATATATTGTAAATTTTTGAGATTTCGATGAGCTTGTTCTTAAGAACAAAGATTTTAAATTCTACAAATCAAATTGAATGTTGATCTACTCATGCTAGATAAGTTTTTTCCAAAGATTCAAGTGATGAGGAGTTCTTTATTCTGAAGTTATTTGTCATTAAAAAGTGCCACAACCAAATTTTAAAAAAATATACCTTCTATTGAACGAGTCCGTTACAATGATGGACATTGTGTTTAATCTTGAAATTTTTTGTGCACATTAATCTAGGTGGCTTCTATCAGGAAAAACAACAATTAAATAAGTGGGGACTCATTTGTAAGTCTCTCAAACAGTGCACTGAAGTAATGGTAAATTTTTCAAAAAATAATGAAAATATGACGCACATTTTAAAATTCAATCAGTGAAAAAATGTGCCTTTCATCACAAATTCCACCAAAATCTGTGAAGATCACTGCCAAAAAGCACTCCTCAGCAAACAAACACCAAACAATATCCCCAAAAAACCACTGACAATTAAAAGGAATTAAAACAATTTCAACTATAACTTCAAAATCAAACCACACAGAATATCCAATCAAAAGCAACGTCTTACATGAAACTCATTACAGATTGAAAAGCAATGTTGGTTGATCTCCTGGTATTTGTAGCTATGTTGCATAAAAGAATAAGTAAACCTACCTCATCTCTAGCATTTGGGTTGGCGCCATTTTTTAAAAGTTGGCTCACCAAAACAACGTCGTTTTCCTTCACTGCATTCAACAAAACTCGACTTAATGAGATTGAGGTCCTTCTCACTTTGATATTAGATTTTTTCTGAAAACATTAAAACATGATTTTAAAATTGGTAAATGCTCTTTAGAAACCACTATTCAAAATTGTGTTATAAAAATTAACCCTTCTCCCCTGTCTGCAGAGTAGGTTTTTTGCGCTGCTGGTTAGTTTCAAATATCTGCTCCAAAGTCCTAAACTTGTTTAATATTGTTAATATCAATGTGATGCCTCTTACTTCTATATATTAATTGAAATTGGCCTATATTATTCTGCATTTAACGAGAGAACTGCAACCAAATATGGATGTTTTAAGCTTACCTGAGGACTAAAAATTGTAACAAACTCGGCAGAATTAAACGTATTAGTAGCCTCCATGTTGAACTTCATAAAAAAACTCCTTTCTACCTTCTACAATTAACTTTTTACAAAGAAGAATTGTCCCCTTGAGATTATGTTTTCTCAATTGAACGAAAAACTTTTTGAAATATTAACGTATCACGTGCAAGAAACGTGTTTGTAAAGGTAGTGACTAATTCCTACTCAGCAAGTCAGGTAGCGAGATAATAAAACATATTTTTTTATGTATTTTCACTTTCGATTGCCGAATTCTGCTTTTTGGTTTATTGCAGATCGTCTAAGAAAATTTAAAACTTAAAAAATATAATATAAAAAAACAACAAATTATATATACTCAAGAAGCTTATATAACATAATAATAGTAAAAATAAAGAAATATGTATCAAATGACTGGTATCATGTGGGTGCCTGATCACTTCTTGGATGAAATAGAACTTATATATATATATAAATATATATTGTTGAAGGCATTGTGAGCAGCAAAGAAGTCGCCGTCACAAGTGGGCTGCGGCGGCCCCCAATCCCCCCACTTTTTTGACCGAGAATGAAGTTATAGCTATAAGTGTTTAAAGAAGAAAATATAGATATAAAATATAATGAAAGTATATTATATAAATGGCTTTCTAATAAAGAAAATACCACTCGAACGTGTTGTCAATTTTTCTTTTCCCGCCACCAACAACACGCGCGCGAGATATCATGATAGAAACGTATAAATTAGAATATGTTTTTGCATAATTATAATAATTTAATAAGCTTCTGGGAAGACCTGACTTGCTGAGTAGGAATTAGTCGCGACCATTTGGAAAACGGTAAAAACGTTTACAATAAAACACTCAAAACAAAGCAAACGCAAGAAAATCCAAATGTTAATGCGACTATGTTTAATTGCTACGGTGACCGAGAAATGTAAAAGATGTTAGAAATCATGGACATTAAATCCTCTAATAAACCCTTTCTTTCTTTTTAATACCACCCTCAAGCAAATATTAAAAAGTATATTCATAATCAAAATTGAATCTGCGGTCTTCCCATCCAGGAACCACGGGTCAGCATTATTTAGCAAGCTACTTGCATCCCGCTTATATAATAAATCACTGTTGTTTTCACATTGCATATATATGAAGAGAGGGCTAGCCCTCCTAACCGAGATCTCGCTTTGTTTAGCCGAGATCTCGGCAAAGCGGGCTGGAAATTCTCCATATATATGCTCCAGCCCGGTTAGGAGGGCTAGAAAATTTGTCTCTGTGTAAATTTGTCTTGCCTATACAATATAATAAATTAACCCACATAACACCCCCCCCCCCCCCCCCCCCTAGTTGTGTGGACCCAATCTTCGACTTCGAATATTGACAGGGATTTCGTCCTAGAAATTTACGGCGCGAACATCATAAGAGTGGTGACGAACGCTGTTAGCTTTTTCAAGAATAACGTTGCGGTTCACTTCTCCTCTGACATACCCTTATCGCAAAGGAATCACATGATTAAATTTACGCGCTATTTTAATCCCCATACTTCCGTTATATATTCCGTTCCCCATATTTTCTCACCCCACTTTCAATAGACCTTTTAAAACAATAACAAACATGAATATATATACGTTTCTTTCTTATGTGGAGATGAGATTTCAATACTAATTGCGATAGGATTACACTATACTAGGGGTATGCAACCTTTTGTTGGTGAAGGACCAAATTTGGGCAAAAGTAGAATGGGGCCAACTACTTTTCATGGCGGCAAAAACCCTTCCTTACATGTACATATTTCAACAATTTATTTGCCCACACGCGCTAATTTGGATTTTTTTAAAAATAGAGCAGGCTTGCTGAAACAAAGGTTTACGAATTTTTGTTAGACGTTAAGGGAATATTTAGGAAATCTCTACATCTGCCATCTAGTTGCTTTTAAAAAGCCTATATTGCTGACAATAATACAAAATGACAACTTTGACATTCTTCTGTAAAATTTAGCCACTGTGAGAAAACCGCAGCTTTCCACTGGTTAAACTGTCAATTTATTATTTATGGTGGTAGTACACTGTGGCTTTAGCTGTGACATTATAGACACGTACTTCACTTCAATAGTTCCGAACTATTCTGTATGGCTGACAACACTTTCCGAAATGTCTACATTTTTAAGCGACTATAAAAGCTTGTCAACACGCATTGAATATAGAAACAAAGTTATTAATGTTGACAGTTAACTAACTACCTCAGAGTTCAGTTATCACTTAAAGACACTGGTTGATAGTACAGTCCTTCTTCTCGCATACTGATGGACATAATACGTTTGCTGTCGTTTGTTTCCATACTAATTGAGAATTGCTGTGCAAAGTATTACATACAGCGTGCAATCCTTAAGCCAAGGCAGTTCTATGTACTCGAAAATCATTCCATCGTTCCTTCGACGGAGTCAACTTTGGAAGAAACGCACGCTCATTACGATGATTGCATACGCGCATGCGCAGAACGAGAATGTAGAACTGTTCTTGTAACTCAACATGCGAGTAATACTGTCTGTAAATATTACCAAGAAAAAATCAGCGACGTTTACAAGATAAATAATTCAAACTCTTTTGTTCTCTGGTATTTCAAAGTAAGTATTCATTATTGTATCGAAGTCAAAAATACATTTATAGAATGTTATTTCGCTACTTGCATTTATTTTTCCAGCCACAATGCTCTGGATATTGCAATGAACTTAACTATTTGAATTTATGCGGTAAATGCGCTTGCCATGACGTCTGCTACGAAGATACCATTCTACCCTTTTACTGCGATTGCACGCTGGGTATGTACACTTCCTTGTCGTTGCCCCCTCTCTTTTGCACATCAAAAGCTTATCTTGATCATGTTTATGTCTAGTTGCAGAAACTAAAGGAAATTGCGAAGAACATCGACTGGCCGGTTTTAGAAAGTCTGGTTATTTCAAAATTGACCCAGATGAAGAAGGAAGCTTTGAGGTGTTTTGTGAAATGGCTGATGATGTGAACCATCTGGAGAGTTGTAAATTGCGTCTCATTTTCCTTTATTTTTCCCCATGCGTTAAATCAATATTGCCACCTTGCTTTTCGTTCCCTCGTTAAGTTGAATCTCTCCAAACCAAATGATGCTTCATTTAATTGTACAACACTGCAAGGAAGCACTGATTTTAAATTAAATTCCAACAGATTATATATAAATATAACGCTTAAATATATTGCTGCCAAAAGGAGTCTACTATTTGAAAACATCCTTATAAAACTATCTCATTTAGCTTGTCACGAAAAAACAGGTTTGGTAAACGGTGACTCGGTCTCAGCGATTTCAGCAGCTACAATAGACGATTGTCATTCGTACTGTAGACGGTTTGATGCAGTCATCGCTTTAGCATTTGTGCCCTTGTTAACTTGGTGTTCCTGTTATACAAGGATTATTTCGACCGATAATGGCAACACTGGTTGGAAACACTGTGAAATTGTTAAAAATGACAGAAAAAAGTCTAAGACAGGTAAAAAAAGTCACTTTTAAAACTGGTAGTTGCAGATGGAAAATGCACTGTTTCCTTACTAAAATTGTAGGTTGGATTCGAATGATGACAAGGTTTCCGTCGGCTGATAATCATTTCTGGGACAAAACAGCAGCTGAGTACAAGGACGGTTTTGTACAACGTGGGAACGGGTTTATTGGTTTCACAAAGCTACATCGCCTCACAAAGGCATTCAGCACAGACATCAAAGTTGATTTGTTTCACGTTGATTACACGTTCAAAATGTCACTTTACAAGGGAGTGGTAATTGGAAACGAGCGTTCTCATTTTAAAATCATTTACAAGGATTTTGACAATTTGGGAAGTAAGTTAATCAATATAACGTTGTTTTGCGTATACGTGTCCCCTCCCCCCACACAAACACACACCACCCGTATACGTGTCACCTCCCCCCCCCCCCCCCCCTTTACACACACACCACCACCACCTAATGGAATGGAAACCCTTCAATTCTTCAAGATTTTGCTAAATATTTTACTTTCAGTGAATGATATCGTCCGATTTCAAAATTCTAGCGCGATCTGTGAGACAGGATATTGGTGGCCGAATTGTAAAGTCACTGCCTTGCGACCGACGGACGCAGATTTGCTATTTGGATTTGGATTTGCAACATCAGATTATTTGCACTCTATAACCTTTAACATTCGAACCTTCGAAAATAAGCCTTTGCATGACAAGCCCGGCGGAGCGGACCGTGAGTAGCCGCCTAAAACTACACCTGAGCGTCATTGAGGTCTATTTTTGTGAAAAGAGCAGAATAACAGTTGTTAATAAAGCATCAACGCATAAAAAAACTTTTAACAAATCCCAGTGACCACTCGATCGAAAGAATTTGTATTTACTCAATGACGTATGTTTTGTAGCTGCACTAAAAACACATTGAAAAATGAATTCACAAAAAACAAATACTGCTTATTATGTATGACAGTACATTGTTTTTAGTTGCTTGGAAAGTTGATACGTTATATCGAAATAAGACACTTCTGGCGAAAAGTAGACATTTTTTATAAGCATCCATATGGGCTATACTATATGAGCCCTCAAATCAATTCAAATATTAAACAACCTTCTTAACAACCCTGAAAGCTAATGGTATAGGGAAGATAAAGCGAAACTAAAGTTTTTCCTTCGAAAAAGAAATGCGAAGTTTAGCAAATCTTCTTCACAGAAAGGAACTAAAATGATCAAAAAATGGTGTTTTTAAAAACGAACTCTTAGCAACCGCTAAACATCAACCTGAGCCCTGAAAAGAAGTGAAACGGATTATGAAAACGCCATATGACAAATAGTTCGATGTAAACAAATCTTGAATCTGAGACAGAATCTATCTTTTTCTAAAGCTGTCAAGCATGTGTCAAGTACATCAGCAATAATATACTTTCTCGGCGTACTTCGTTCAGCATTTCTTTTAGGGCGCTTTATCGAGTTGACTTGTTAAGGCGCGTAAGGACAGTTTAAGAGTGTGAATTGTATCGTCCAGCTTCCGTAATTCTAACAGAGCGTCAAGGAGGCTTCTTCCAAGTCCTGAGATGTTAAATAGCGTTTTTAAGGCCATTTTTGTTGTTTTCTTGAGATATTTGTGCGTACTTCGTTTCAGATGGCATAATTCGAGATCATAGGTTTGAAATAATAGAGCGTGGATAGAGAAAACGTACTCCTGCAGATATGAGAGCGTTTAACAGCAGCTCAAAAAAAATCCGCTACGCGACAAGCGATTTGTTTATCACTGCCACATTGTTTCTCGAACGGACTTTCCAATAGAATCCTAAATGTTTTTCTTTAACATATGTGTCCACTTTTATGAATTGATTTGCGCAAACGACACAGGAAGTAATAAATTCTGCTTTCAGCGGATTGATGATGATTTCGCTCTTTTAATTTATGCGCGCGTCAAGGAGCTTTTGCAGGCTACGTGTTGCAGTATTCAAATGAATGATACGACATACGAAATAATATTTGTTGGTACATCATATAACGTAGTTCCAACATTAATTTGTCTTACGTTCTCAAGAAGGTCATTAGTATATACATTGTAGAGATGTGGAGCAAATATTGAGCCTTGGCGTGAAGTTTAAGACTATTCAATTTAATTCCATTGCATCATACAACTGCAGATGCGTGATTTTATACGTTCAGTTGGTGGTGGATTCTCATTATATAGTTAGGAGAACAGCGAGTCCCGGTTGCATGGATTGAATGCGAAGACTACACATATATATTGTACTGCGTAAACTCTGCGCGAAGTGTGAATCTGAACTTTGTCTTAAATGTCCGGATATTTGTCATATTATCATCAGGATTTTGGTGAATACAGGTATTCAACTGATACCATGATAGTTGCTTGCACCCGATAGCGACTTTTGTAATTTTTTAACAGTGGTACTAAATGACGAGGCAAGACATTTACGATATTTGTTAGAAAAGACTGGAGAAAAGTGTTATCTATTGGTATGAGGAGTAACAAGAAGGGATCGAAAGATTTCGTTGACTCTAATGACTCAATTGATCAGTTTCTAATGTTATGAATTGCAGAACTCACTGATGAAAATGTTGCCTTGAAAGAAAGCGGGATAACAAAGAAGTTAGTTGGTGAAAATTTGAAAATGAGTACAAGTTTATTATCATATGATAATGCAGTACGATCGCGGTAACTCGAACACTGGATAACTCGAACTCGCGTTAACTCAAATTGTCTTGCAATCCCCTCTCCTAATAATTTCTCATAAAAATCACTCGATAACTCGAACATTTGTTAACTCGAAGCATTTTCATGGTCCCATTGGTGGTTCGAGTTATCACTGTAATTGCAAACGAGATATCCTTGAACAACTTAACCTTACTTACAATTAATCCTTTATCTCAATACGCAATATTGGAAAATCGGCAAATGCTGCAAAATCACATTTCGTGCAGATTAAAATGTTACTATGTTAGAAATGCACGTAAAGGTAGATATATTTTAATGACATAGCATCAATGGACATTAAACGTCATTTCTTAGACAGAAGAAATGTATAGACAGGTAACTAATTGTAACTACTTTTTTGTATTTATGGAACAAAGAAACATTTTAACTATATATAACTAACGAATATCGTGTATTGTGATCAAAACTGCTAGCGCGGAAGAAGTAACGATAAACAAACTGATTTAATTTATTTAAACAGTGTAGTTGTAGCATACAACAATCAGCATTAACTGTGAAACGTTAGTGGATAGAATTTAGTCTTTTCAACTCTGTTTAAATCAATACACCTAACGAAAAACGAGAAGAGTTTCTTTTGAAAGACGTGCGCCTGAAAATTTTATCAATACAGGACATGATCTGATTTAGTTCTCCATACTTCCATGATCTTAAATTCTAGCAAGCATCAAATTTAGAAATTAGCTCTTTTAGGACTAGTAATTAGTAAAAATAGAGTATCCGGTAATGCTTTTGTTGGTATTTCTTCACCATGGTACTTTGTTCAGTGATATTTACTCCGTTGATAAAAACTTCCAGTTCTTTTTAATAAAGAATATCACATAAAAGATGTTTCCATTGTTTTACAACCAATCAAATTGCTTCCTCCTGGACATGCGTTTTATTTTATTCATTGTTTTCTTTTCTTTATCGAGGCATGTCTGTTTTTATGGAATTCGTAAATATCTTAGGATCACTGTTATTATTATGTACAATCCTCTCAAATTTTGCATACAGATCTTGTTGAATCAACATGATAGCTAGATTACACGCGCTACTAGCTAAATAATGAAATCGAACTCTCCAACAAATCCAAAAACAGTCATAAATACTTTTTGACAGTCGGTCTCGTCAGATTCAGAAATTCCTTAATTTACTGAAAATCAGCCATGGATAATGGGCCAGACATTTTCAAGTTGGAAACTTGGTTGGTCGACGAAGAAAATTTCCTATAATTACAACGCCATGCCTTCTCCTTAGATATCTCCTTTGAAAAATTACACCTTTCGTCGTCTAATTGCCATTAACCATATTCTTTAAAAAACAATTTTAGTTAGAAATATTTGATATAAATATTAGATTGATTGGAGAAAATAATAGAAGAAAATAAAATTTAATGTAGTAGCTCTTTTTAAAAAAAAGGACTGGGACATAATTCACTTCCAATGAGTGGATTTTGACATAATTCACTTCCAGTGAGTGGATTTTGAATACAAATTCAATACACGCTCATTTTCCATTGACATCTATCCAAAGTGCTTATAGTGTTGTTTAAGTTTAATTCCACGCTTTTTAAAATTAGTTTCTTACCAGCACGCGGTTCGTAAATTATTCATGATGCGCTTTCTTGTTTTAGTTTTATTGACCATTAAAACCACATTGAACGGTTTAACAATAGAAACCTAGAAACGAAGTTCCTCAAAAGCAAAGGAGTTTGTTATAGAAAATTCTTACCCCATAAACTTTTTTAATAATTATTTTAATTTTTTTTTACCATTTTTCTCTTTAGATTTTGAATTGTTTGTTGAATATACAACGAACGCTTTGATAAACGATATTTACAGTTTTTTAAATAGTAAGTAACAAAAAAATTGTCGAGAAGAGGCAACTAAGCTTGCATAAGATTTTACATAAATATTTATATGGTAAAATCAAAAGAATAAAAATATTTATTTTCTCTGAATGAATGTGTTATACTTCAGAAAATAATTCGTTGTTTTACATGTTTAATCTGTTAATATTATTGATTATAATGGCTCATGGCTTTTTGTTTTTAATTTCGGAGAATTGGAAACGAAGTTGATTGACATCTACAAATAGGCGAAAAAAACACAACATCCGCCTCTTTTGATTCGTGGCGACAAGAATAAGAAGTCTTCAGGTATTTCATTCAAACTTTAATTTAAAATCTGCTCCTTAGTTAAATGAAATGTTTTCAATTTTTTTTTTAAAACGGAAAATAGTAAACTGTCCATCCATTTGACTAACCGAAAGTTGTAAATTTAAGTTAAATGCGTCGCTCTCTACTTCAGTTATTTTAAAAGGGGTGTGGCACATTTGTGGTGTGGCATAATTTAAAACTGAATTTAGTTCTTTTCTATGTAAAATTATCTATTATAATTGTAACTTTTGTTTTTTAGAAAACAGAAAATCAGCATGTCTATTGATTGGGCGGCAATTAAAAGTAAACTGCCACTGGAGAGAACTACTGAAGGTAAAGAACAACGGAAGAAGTTGTTCAATAAGTTTGATGTAAATGGTAATGGCATCCTCTCGTTAGCCGAGATAGATAAAGCCATGCGAGATGAATTACAGTGTGATTGTCTTTTTGATGCCAAGCCTGCCATTCTTCGTGCTTTTGAAGCGGCCAAAAACGTTGGAATTTCGAAAAGAAAAGATATCGGAGATGATTATGTTGAAGTGCTTGAATTTAGGTGCTTTTTGAATCGACTACGTATGTATTTTGAATACTATGAAGCATTTTCGAGGGTTGATTGTGACGGTGATAAAAGAATAGACCTGGATGAATTCAAAGAGGCTGAGGTTACCATTAAAAAATGGGTTAAAGACTTTGATGCAGAACGAGATTTCAAGAAGATTGACACAAATGGTGGTGGTTACATTTTGTTTGATGAGTTTTGTAAATGGGCTATGGATCAAGATCTGGATTTAGAAGATGATGATGACTGCATTGTCGATTGAAACAAACATCCATTCAAAATTTTCTTTCGAAAAACTGTTTTGTTATGTCACCCACCAGTTTCATTTTTGTATTCATTTTTTATGAGCAATTCATATATTTATCGTTTAATCCACAAGTTGAAGATTTTTGTTTCAGAAAATGTTTTTTCTTATGTTTCAATCTGTCATAAGAAGGTAAATTGGTAGACAAATGTTTCATTGCAATTTTACTTTCTGTCACCAAGAGGTTGCTTTTCTTAGCAATTTGACATAATCAAGAAACCCCCATTTCATCTGCATGAAACAGATCTATACGAAACTCAGATTTGGAGAATACTAAGAAACTTGGGATCATCTGACATGTTATTTATTTTACTAGTCTATAAGAGTGACCTGAGGCTCGTAAAGGTCTAGATTTAAGAAACTTAATCAGGCTGAGATAACCTCCATCATCTCATACAGGGGAATAATAAATAGTTCTTCGTGAAATGTGTGCTGTATTTTATTCCTTTTTCTCTGGATTTGAATTTCTCTGGAATTTGAATAATTCTTGAACAGGAGCAGTTGTGTATTAGAGTAGATTTTAACCTTAAGGTCAATAGTGTAAGGAGGAATGTCAAGATATAAGATCAACGTTTTTAGAGCATGTTTACAACACAAATGCTTCGTTCGGTTCCTTAAATATAAAAACAGTTTTTATGTTAAGGCCTTGTTTCCCCAAACACTTCAAAAACAAATTTTAAGGGGATGGTCACTCAGAAAATAAACTTATGGGCCTCAATTCTTTAGAAACTTGATGCTGTGACCGGACGTTATGCGTAATGGGCGTTTTTTTGATTTTTTTAGAAATTCTTTGTATTGACGTCAGAGAAGTATAAAAGACCGCAGACATCTTGACTTTTGAACTCGTTCTCAACGTGATTTCAAAATAAACAAACAAAAGAGGAAAGCAATCGTTATGCGTTTAATTTGATTTTAAAAACATATAAACGAAACTTTAGCAACAACAAATGTTTATTTTTAAGACACTTCGGTCGGAGAAACGAACGTTCTGCATAATCTGAAGTTTTGATTTGTATGTTCCGAAAGTTTCTTTCAAAAAATGCCTCATGGAGTTATGAATGACGTAATTAAACAACGTTGCTAAGTTACTAAACGAGAGCATTATTTTATAGATACAACGGAAAGATAAATGTTTATTAGCGCGTTTCTAGGCGTCAAATTTAATTAAAATTGAATTTAATCTATAACGTTTACACTGGTCAGTGTTTTTGCACGGATCAAGTTTTTTCTGAAAACTTCCATTCTGATTGGACAAACTTCAATGCTGATTGGACGAACTTCAATTCTGATTGGACATCTCTAAATGTAATGTTGAAAGCTGATTGTACGAATAATCAGTTTTCAAGCTGTTTTTTTGTTATTGTTAGGAATATTTGATCGTGTCTGCGAATGGGCCATTTCTTTCTTGTCATTTCGAGATAATCAAATTACTTTAAAAAAAAAAATTTTTTTTTTAATTTTTTAAATATTTGAGATTTTTTCCTAGATTAACTAACACCTTTTACCCCCTGAACCAAGTGATCAACCCACTTGTAAACCGTATAGCAATGTTTTTTAAACCAATGGGTCGCCATCCAAATGTGGATCCCCAAGGCTTTATGAATGGGTCACTGACACAAGTAGAGCGCTTGGTACTTTGTTTATCTTTAATTCATAGTTAGGCATTGATTTTCTAATTTTGTGTTCTCGAAGGTTCGGGAAATAATAATTGCTTGCGCCTGAGATTTAAGAAAAAGGTGTCTGCACGTCACCTGACGTCAGTAATGGTTGTTTACTTTAGGTCTTGTGACAAGTCTATACGTCATAATAATTCTTATGTTTTAACAATATCGCCTTTTTTTGCTTAGTTTAAATAGGGCAGTACAAGTTATTATTACTTTTAGTAGGCGTGATTAGTATTGTTGTTAGCACAGCCCCGGAGATATGGAGATTTTTTTCTAACAAACATTATGGCGTTTTTACATTCATTGAAGCAGAACAAAGAAACGAGTTTCTATACTATAATAGAACATAATAGAAATATAACAAAACCCTCGCGCGAAGGACAATAATTTGCGACGATATATGCGCATTATGTAGCAAATTTTCTGTTCTTCTTCGCGCGATCACTGGCGAAAAGTAGAACCCACTTCTGCTTTTCATCGAGACGATAAGTATTGACCAATCAAACAGCAACAAAACGCTATAGAACACTTTACTTCACTTACCAAAGTAACAATGGGCAGATTTTCATTGTTATTTGGGTGTGAATTAGGAACACAAATTCTAAAACCTACTGACAACTTGAGCCGAACTCTACAGAATCGTTTGCTTTCTGCTGTGGAAGGTCAAGAAATTACAGGAACAGTAGTAAATTTGTTGACAGAAAAACGCAGTGACATTAATTTCAAGATTTTTTTGAAAATATTGAAAGCTTTACAACAACAACTTTCTATTGATCCTCCATCTTTCCCAAGAAAACGAAAGATGCCTGCAAAGTTTGCAGAAAGTCAAGATCCGCATCATCATCAAACTGTGGAAAGTTTGTATCGCCAACATTTCTTTGAAGCATTTGATCATACCCTTGAAAAATATAAAGAAGCGCTTTGATCAACCAGATTATAAGAAATATTCTGCTCTTCAATCTGTTTTGATCAAATCAGTTTCTTCTGCACAGTTTAGAGGTAGGTAGTATACGGCGATGATTTGGATTGCTTTTCTTTGAAAAGTCAACTCGATTTCCTTCCAAACCTAATCAACACTGAATTCAACTTCTATTTAATTATTTGCGAGCTTAAAATGCTCAGTTCTGCTAAAAGGGATCTGGTAAAAGACATTTATAAGCTGGCGAAGATAATACTCGTGTTACCAGCAGCAAATGCCGTCTCTGAGAGGAGTTTCTCTGGATCAAAACATATCTAGGATCAACGATGGGTTCAAACCGTTTAAATCATTCAATGATTTTAGACGAAATGAACATTAAAGAAATAGCGAACGAATTTATTTCAAAAAACAATCGACGTAGTTACGCATTTTCAAAGTTTGAAGTGTGAAAATTTTGCTGTGAAATATCAGTAAACATTGACATTATATTTTTCTTTCTTTGACTAAAAATTGCCCAGAGAGTCATTTTAGACGATCTAGTTGCCAAAATTAAAATTTCCCAGAGAGTCGTTTTAGACGATCTCGATGCCAAAATTAAAATTTCCCAGAGAGTCGTTTTAGACGATCTAGATGCCAAAATAAAAATTGCCCAGAAAGTCGTTTTAGACGATCTAGGATGCCAAAGTTTTCTTCATTTTAGGCAAATTCCATATTAACAAATTTACAAAGTCACGGGTTTGACGAAGGGATTCCGTGATCCTTATCGCAAGGTGGACTCAAAATTCCAATGAGGGTCAAAGTTGTTCGACCTTTGGTAGAGAGGCTCTCAATTTAATTTACCTCCTGATAACGTTTCCAAGGTTATTTCCAAAATGGATTCTAATAAAGCTACATGACCTGATGGAATTTCTGTAATTGTTCTTCAAAGGTGTTCTACCGAGTTATCTCCTGTTTTGTGTGCTGTTTATAAAAGGTATTTGGATGAATCTTGTTTTCGTTCATCCTGGAAGTTTGCCTCCGTTATTCCAATTTTTAAAATTATGGTGACCGATCTAATCCTTGTAATTATAGACCGATTAGTCTCATTTCCATTTTAAGCAAAGTTTTTGAGACTTCAATTAGCCAGACCTTAGTGGAACTTATTGAAAAAAATAATTTGTTTTACGACTCCCGATTCCTGCTAAAACAGTCCTTCCTGCATTCCAAATTGTCGCAGGGATTTCTACAAGAACAGTTTTTTCGCGCGAACATCTAGACTTTGGAACTTCCCTTCCATCTACATGCTTTTCTTCTGACTATAACCTTTAATTGTTCAAATCAAATGTTCATCGAAGTCTTAAAACTGCTTTACTCACAAGTGGCCTTTTTTAAGGCCTTGTTTTGAGCAACTACAATAAAAACGCTGGTTAAAATAACGTCGGTCAGAATTAAGGGCTGTTTTTACTAACCCGATCAAAGCCAAACCGTTTACATTTCGTGTAATAATAGGTATGTATATAAGCCCTGTGCAAAATGCACTCATTACTTCTAAGATAAAGGTAACACATTAAAAACCGAATGACTTTTAAATCAAAATACAACTCGTGAAATGGCCCCATTCAGCTGTCCCCATTCCCTCCAAAGTTGTAAAAAATAAAAGTTATGGTTAGTACTTACATTTTTAAGACTTTACACACAGATTCGAGAACGACATGCTTTTAAATGTTTTTGATCCGTTTAAACCTTCTTTTAAGTTGTTTGTTTGGAAAACGTCCTGCAGGAATTTTCTCTCGTCAATCTTGCATATGCACGTGCAAATTTCTTTTCTTAAGCAGTGAATAGCTGAGTCATGACTAATGTGTTTGTAATGGTCACTGCACATTGTCGTACTTTTATTAGTTTTTGTGAGGAACGAAAACATTTCTTGAGAAATGTGTACAGCTTTTATTACAGTGCTATGTAGCAATGCCAGTACCGGATTAACCATAAGGCAAACAAGGCACATGCCTTAGGGCCAGCCAAGAATTCAGGTCACAAAAAATTATTTTGTGGGTTATTTCTATCGTCTCTCATACATATATATTTATTCAGGCTCTACTTGCGGCCAGAGTCCATAGATGAAGTGATTTGCCCAACAGGATTAACTTCAAAAAACTAATTGACAAATTTGCAAGCAAAGTTGCAATGTAAAAATAAATATTCTATTTTAAATTTAACTTTTCTTCTTTTTTAAGTGCAAAATATTATGTTGAAGAAAAGCTGAGCGTTAGGGTCACGTGTGTAAAATTGATGAAAATAATCCTGGAAATTTTGATCTTAAGAAAAGATTATAACAGCAAACTGTAAAGAAAAGAATGAGCTTGCGTTAACTTTCTGACTATGAGAAAAACGAAAGTAAAATCACAAAGAGATGATGGTGGAGTAACAAAGTTAGAACCTTCTGTTGATCTTGTTGCCAAGGAAGCGAAATATCATATCGCTTGTATGAAAAAGTTTCAGATTAATGAACGACATGGTAAAAGAAGAGGGCGGTTTGAGAAATTCTCATATTGTGAATTGTATACTATTCAAGTGTGAACAGTCAAAACGTTTAACAATTCAAACAAAATCTGAAATATCCACATATGTAGCACTCATCAAGCTTCGTTCAGTTGGGTTGCTGATAACGTTGATCATAACAGTGACTTTAATTGCCTTTTATTCATTGATATTATTTCCTAACCTTTTTCTGGAAACGAGTGAAGAATTACACGATCAAGTTGACAGCAAAGTATATTTGACATAATTTGTAAGATAAAATACTCCAGCGTTTGTAAGAAAAAATTATTTGACCTGTATTTCATCACAAATTCTCGAAAACATTTGGCACTATAATCCATGGCACTCTTAAACAAACTATCCTGTGAAATACGTGCAACGAGTTGCCATGGTTCCAGACTATTTATTTCACTGTCGTCCGATCATAAACTAAATAACATCACATTAGTGTGCCAAAAGGTTCTATGTTCACTAACAATACTTTTGTTCATTGACGACTTACTTGACCATCTTCTGCATTCAAAAATCATCACATACAGTATACTCCCGATAACTCGAACTGCCAATAGGACCACAAAAATGGTTCGAATTATCAAGGGGATTTCAAAAAAAAATCGAGTTCCCCGGATTATACTGTATATGCATGTCTACATCAATTTCGTCCCGTTGATCAACATGTCTTGAAATCCTCACAAAATAAAGAGATGATGACCAAATGAGAGTTTGAGAGAAAAAGTGAAAAAGTACAATTTTTTTCAACAAAAATTGAATAAAAAAAATTATTTTTAAAGGATTTAACGTTTTTAATTCAAAGAAGACATGTACAAAACTATTCTAAAATGTCTTTTCACTCCATGATTTGACTTCTCATTGAGTTCGCCACCCACCAAATAAACAAAGCCGACACCACAGCCAGAAACTCGGTCTGCACGAATAAACCTTCTCTACTCACTCCCTGGAAAATAACGATTAGTTGAAGACAAGGACAACGATAACGATTGATTTCAACTTGATTCAACTGGATTTTGTTTGTGCAAAAAGAGCTCTGGCGATAGCGCAATGGTAAGGCATCCGGCTCTTAACCTAAACGTTCTGGGATCGAGACCATGCTGTCACAAAGTTGTTTAGTGAGCGGTTATAAAAAAAAAACGTCGTATTTTATCAAAAATAACCATCGCACAAATGGGAGCAATTAAATACACTAAAACTCTGGGTCGAGGTCTTCATGATAATGCTTAATGAGCGTTCTGAAAGCCTCTTTAAAAAAACCAACATAACTAAAGTAAATCTTAAATTTGTTGAAAATTGTAATTCACATTGAAATTAAAAAAATGCCAATTAGTTAGTAATCCCAAGCCTCAATCCGAACTTGACTAAAAAAACATTAGGTACCCTAACAGGTGGCACCTGTGTGGATCTGAGATTTTGCATGGCTGTTGCAAGAATATGTAGCCGATGTGTTTGATATTCAAGACTTCTCTAGATTAGCTAAAATCGTTGAGTTGACAAACTTTTCCGAAGTGCCAATGCATCTGATAATGTAATGAGAATATCTAGCTTATCGATAGTGGTTCGTGTTATTTTTATCCGGCTTCGAAGTGAAAAAGATCTAACGAGTTAAATTTTTATCCAACGCGACGAATCCGCCTCTACACGCTTTTTTTGTAAGAAACATGCGGAGAGACGAAAACAACAAAGGTTGTCAGAGAGATGAAAGAGAGTGTGTGTTTCTTCATTATACAACATGCATCCGCTTTACACCGTTCCGTGCACAAAATCCCTCCCAATTATTCCAGCCCATCTCATTTCATTTTGCAGAAATTTCTTTTTGAGTGAATAAATGAAAAACACTAAAAAACAATATATATTTTTTCATCATCATCATCATCATCATCATCATCATCATCATCATCATCATCATCATCATCATCATCATCATCATCATCATCATCATCATCATCATCATCATCATCATCATCATCATCATCATCATCATCATCATCATCATCATCATTCAACTTTTGATTATACAGGCCTAAATTAATCCTCTACCGAGGGTGTGGCCTGTCTGATTTTCCTTTCTCGAAGACGCTCTCTCACACAAAGCGGTTGTGAGGGTCTGTAAAAACCATATCAAGCGCTTCTCTGTCTTTCCGGACTACTTCTTCCCATGTCTTCTTTGGCCTACCAGCACTCTTCGGCACAGCCACCTCAATGTTGCGCACTTGTGCAATCCAACCCGTACTGCGCTCCACATGTCCAAGCCACCTCAACCTATTTTGGAGCGTAGAACCACCTCCACATCACTGATACCCAGTTTAGATAGAAGGGAGGAAGAGCTGACTTTCTCCTTAGCCTTGATGTTGCAAATCCAGCGGATCATGGCACGGTCATTTCTTCGGAGACGGTTTAAATTATTGGCTGTCAACGCCATATGTCAACACCCATGTCTCAGAGGCATGCAACATCGAACTCCGAATTTTTCTTTATCAAAATTCTTGATTTTAGTTTACCCTAACTTTTAATTCGTTTAATTCAAACAATCCTTTAAATATTAAAAAAACACCCAGGTTGAAGTCCGAAACACCCAGGTTAAAGTCCAAAACACCCAGGTTGAAGTCCAAAACACCCAGGTTGAAGTCCAAAACACCCAGGTTGAAGTCCAAAACACCCAGGTTGAAGTCCAAAACTGTGTCCTCTTATATAAAATAACGCGGTTGCCGAAAAAACTGATACTTAAACGGATGACTATTAAAAGTTATTAATTTAGAAAATGGCATATTTATTAATTCTTAATTATTTATGTGAATGATGAGAAAGTTTTCTATTTTCACTATAAAGACACCATAAAAAACTTCTCTCAGTTTGTATGTATTTATACAACCCAGTCTCCAACTACTACTACTTGCTTTTGCTTTGCTAAATTCTAAGATGGCCACCAATCTTGGAGAAACAGCAAGCGAGTCAATTAACATACCTGGTCGAACTGAATCAGTACAAGAACTCACACCTCCCCATATTGTATCAACTCCCAAACTTTCTCCCTCTTCAGTTTTAAATGTTGCAGATATTGAAAAACTCGGAATACCTTTAAAAACACCTTGGACGTTGTGGTATGACAGGTTAGATTTTATCTTCATGAAGATAGGTAGTTTTATGGAGATATTTCGTTTTCAAGGCGTTCACATTGTACCGGGTAGAGATACTATTTTTATGCTAAAAAAACTTAAAGATAAAAAATATATAAGCTTTATTTCATTTTAGTTTTTCGTATTTTGCACAAAATTAACTTTAAAGATGGTTTCTTTCCTCGATTTACAAGCATACCACATAGAATTTGTTGATACGTCACTAATGAGCTATTCCATAAATTTTATAATGCGACTATTTTACTTATATCTATCTGTAGACGACATCTTTCATAAAATTCTAAATGCATTAAATTCTTTTTATCAATATCGTTGTGAAAGTCTTGTTGTTTAAAAGTATTCACACTATAAAACGTTGTGCCTAAAAAGCTATCCAATATATAACATATCACTTTTGAGTGCGTTTTGATAGCTATCCGGTATAAAAATTATAACGAATTTATCGTTTTAAGTGTGAACAGAAGGCCTATCCATTACATTTTTGTGTTGTTGTGAAAAACTATCCGGTATAGTGTGAACATAGTCTAAGTAGCTATACAAAGAAAACTATAAAAATTCAAAACTGGCACAAAATTGATCATAACTTTTATTATAATTTGCAACAACAGTGTAAACACCTACATTATGGCAAACAATTTGAGCTTCAAGGATATTTACCTATACTTGTTCATTTACAAGAAATGAGTCAGTATTCAGTAATTACCATTTTTAACTAATCAGAAGAGAAAATTAGTCTATTAATAATTTCTACACTCCATACTCAGCCACAAAAAAGGAAATGTTTGGAAAATACATATATACACTCTGAGAACTCCAGAGTAGAGTGAAATTAAATTCCCTGGAGAATTACTCCCAACCTGAGAGCTTTTCTATTCTATTGGATTTCCATCAATGTCCAGCCTATGCAACCCTTTTCCCAGACCTTTGAACAAACATATATATTTTGGATGCGTGGAGTAATTTGTCAAAAGATCAGTGGTGTATACTAAGTTTTTAGCCACTCACCCAACGTGAGATAAGGAGTTGGAGTTGACTGTTATTTCAACAACAAGCAAAATGAGGAATATTTACTGACATCCTTTCGTCTAAGTTGCACTTTTATTGTCCTGTACCGTCGGACCTGCCGAAATATAAACCATTGATTGTTGAAAAGATTCATTGTTTGAAGGATCGGCTTGTTCATGCTAATGAAATGATGCGTTGCAAATCCTTCATGATGAAATGGTTCAGCAGCATTCTTGAAACTGTAGATATTTTAAAGTTTTGTATTGTTTAGCTACAAATCCTTCTTGTTTGCAGCATATAAATCCTGAAACTGTAACAACAAAATAAACTGTAGTTACAACTATCGAAAATTATAAACACCTTTGAGGTGAAGGGAAAATATTAAATTTAATGAATTATGTATGAAGTGACTGAACGTCATAAAAAATATTAAAAAAATTAATCATTCCCAAGTAGTGTAACAAAGATCGTTCTTCTTTTTCATTATCATAGTTTACTCTAGATACAAAAGAGGGCTGTCAGCTGCAGAATACGAAGCCAATTTGAAGAAAATTTACACAGTCAAAACTGTTCAGGTGATAACTAGGAATTTAAAACTGAGTTATTTAAAAACACTATTTGATGTATGATTGATGTAACAACCATGTCTCACTAACACACTCAAAAGTTTCGTAAAATTTAATGATATAAAAAAAACATTTTTACCTTTTTCTATTTCTCGCATGTTTTCTATGTGCTTTGCTATTTAATTTTCTCAAGGACCATAAAACCTAACAACGTGCATGCAAAGCTTCTACTGTCATGTTAGATGAGGTGTTTGCAACATTCTTTAGGGTTTTTGGAGTGTCTACAACAATATCCCGTTGGTTGGAACCATTGGTCTCGGTAGTTATCACTTAATGAGAGATGAACGAAGGCCTCTATGGTAAGCAAATGAGATTTATTCCTTGTTATTTTACCAGAGATAATAATTTTTTTTATGAATACAGACTCTTCATTCCAAAGGTTTGGTTTCTAACCTTTTGCACCCATGTAAATTTGTTTGTTTTTAACGAGGCTTCCAGAACGCTAATTAAGCATTATCATAAAGACCTTGACCCAGAGTTTTAGTTTATTTAATTGCTCACATTTGTGCTACGGTTATTTTTGATGAAATACGGTGTTTTTATTTATAACTGCTCACTAAACAACTTTGTGATAGCATGGTCTCGAACCCAGAACCTTTCGGTTAAGAGCCGAACGCCATTCCCATTGCGCTATCGCCAGATACTTAACCAAATAGCCAAACTCATTGAGAACCCTTGATTTACCTTCCTGTCAACGTGTTAAAATGTAAATTACTAATGTTTTCCCCTAACAGGTTTATCAATTGTTCTAGCCCTCTCCCTTCTCCCTTAATGCTTTGGAAGGCTGAACAGAATTCCTTTTTACCTCAGGGAAGACGAAGAAAATGTTAAGGGGGGATACTGGAAGATGAGGTGTCCCAAAGACAAGACCGTGAGTTTCAGTTCTTTTCTTTGCAACTTCATGTCAGTGATGAAATGTTCAGTTTTTTGCCCAAAATCTCCAAGTAACAAATGGTTTATATTTGTTTGATTTTTCTTTTACTTTGAATAAATGTATTAAAGCATGGATCAATTTGTTGGATTTTTTGGAACACAAAATGTTTTGTATGATTATTCGATATTGAAATAACTTAATAGTGCCCCATGTTTACGGTCAATGAGTTAATTAACGTCATGTCTCCACCAGGCGTTGGTGTGGAAGGAAATTCTTCTCGCTCTGATCGGCGAACAGTTCAGCGACAGCGTCGGTGAAGGTAATAATGTTATGAAATGATTTTCCGATATCAATCAAATTTTAAGAACCAATAGAGTAAAAAACTGACAAAAAGGCAATCTTTTTATAATGTACCAGTTTGAATTAATCTTGAACCAGAATTTTTAAAACCTTTATAAGTATATTCATTACAATGTACTAATTGCCTCACATCAACAGAGTGACACCGTAAAAGTGCCGGAAAACATTTAAAACAGGTGCTATATATAAGAATGCACCATGCATGACCTCACACTCTTTCTGCACACCCGCTGTTAATTCTATAGTTTTCACTTGGTAGGTGACATGATCGTTGGTGCGAGTGTGAGTGTTCGTGATAGAGATGACATCTTGCAAATCTGGAACGCAACAAGTTCTGCTGGCACCAGCTCCACGGTAAGAAGGGAGAAATCAACCATTTCATGAAGTTGTTTTTTTTTATTGTGTGATTCTATCTGAATTACATTTTATTGTGTTTTGTTTTGCTATCAAATTTGTATACTGTAGAAATTCACGGGGTTAAGAGATCTATGCCCTGCATAAATGTGTGAATACTCTACTGTAGGGTTAGTTAGGTCTGTACAGTAGAAGCAGCGATTCTTTAAGTATTTTATTTACGTTTTGGTTGCTCTAAGGCTAAAGTGTCAAGTTTTCAACAACTTTCTGCAGTCTCAACACGGCGTGGTTCCAAATCCTCTAAGAGCTATTTTCCTTCTGATCTCAAAGAGTAGTGTAGTGTAATTCAAAACTCACTTTTGCTAGCATTCGCTAATATAATATATTATCTTGTAATGGTGAAAGAAAATCGATAAATGATGGCATAATATCAATGAATATTCTGTCCAGGTCCTGGAAAAATTAGGAGAAATTGTCCCGTATTTCGACAGATCGAATGCATTTTACAAAGGTAAACAGTTTTTATCACTAGTTGAATATGTAATCGAGTAAAGACGGCAAGAGTAGCACGATCTGAACTTGAAATACAAATGTTAATTGAGTGAATAAAATGTTCAAAATCAATGAATCATTATGTTGTTTCGATTATCTTTACAGCTCACCAGTCGCATCAAGCGTTTGAGCCTGGGTCAAGGAAGCATAACTCCAACAATCCTTTCAGCAACCTTCGAAAACCTATATCTTCGCGATGAAATTCTCACGGGTGCTTTACACTTCTTTACAATCTCCAACCTACTATCTGTGTTTTATTTTATATCTTGCAGAAACTCGCCTGAGTTAATTTACATGAAAATATATCTGATACTTTACACGCTCGTCTTGTCTGTAAATATGTTTTTGTCTGTCTTGTCTTTTTTAGAGTTTTTATTTTGTCAAGGTTTACGTTTTACAGCTTGTTGTTTTGAAACCACTTTATTCTGATCTGTGAATTTGACAGGTAACGTTCTCATAATTTACCGAATGGCTATATTAACATGAAAGATACTTAACTAATGTAGATAGACGTAATGATTTTTTTTTTACTGATGTTAACAAAATGCTTATGAAGTGATTGTTTATATAAATAGAAGATGGCACCGAATTTACTTTATTTCCAACAATTTTTTGCCACCTTCATTCACGGGCCGGTCTGAATTTTTTACTCCCATTTCTTTGTAGATTTCGTTTTTATTTGGATTTTTTATTGAGTATGTATTATTTCATTACGTTACAAAAGTGAATTGATGTACGACATGTGTTGTTCACATTAGATCAGGAAATGTTTTTTTGACGGTTTGTTCACAAGCTAACTCTTTATATTAGGAAAGAAAGATATTTCGGTGCAATACAGTAGTGGTTTACAACTTTATTATTCCGAAGGTGTTAACAATAGCATTTTTCAACCTCGTTCGAATCTGACCTGGACTTTTTTTGTGGGCATTGAGACCTTGAAATTAATATTCAGCATTTGATAAGAAATTGGGGTTTGATTGATATCCTATTCCCACCAATCTTGGACATTAATAACTACTTAAGTCAGCCTCTTTCTTTCTTCTTTGCTAAAAAACCGGCTATAGTTACACATCTTCGACGAGCTTAAAAGTTCAAAAATATAGCGTTATCCTGTCCCTCACTCACCGTGACTTCGACAGATTGCGTCTGGACGTTCGTGGCACGCAAACCTCCGATATTATTAGTGAAAGTGTGCACATGTAAAGAATGTCTTTCACATAGCAAGGAAAAGGCGGGCTGGAAATTCTCCATATATATGTTCCCGGTTAGGAGAGCTAGAAAATTTGTCTGTGCACGCGCGCGCAAAAAAACTCCTCCGCATTCTTCTCTCCTCCGTAGATATAATTAATTTAGGAGCTAAGCGGGCTGGTTTTTTTCTCATATATAGGCGGGGTGATTTTCAGCTTGTTTAGGCGGGCCAGCCCTCCTAGGGGGGGCTCATATATACAGGCCCTTAGTTGTATATCGAGTGAATGTTTTAAGAGTATTCCATTAATTTTATGAAAAAAGCAGCAGGCGCATTCCGACGTTTCGCGGTAGTACGAAGTTCTGCAAAAACACTTTTTTCTTTTGAAACCTTCGCTCAGTCAGTGTTAGGTTAGGAAGTTCAAGGGACCGAGGAAAACCGTCCGACTTAGTGAAAGCCCCACTTATCGGGAGTATATGGTAGATGAAAGTAGTCAAGCAATAACAACTTCCATTTATTGGATTTACGTTTTAATGAGAATTAACTCTTTACTCCCAATAATGATACGCGAATACAGTCATTACATTCCCGATACTTTTTCGATAAATAAACCCAATGTTTAAATATATACTGTTATTAAATATCTGAAAAATAAATAAATGCTAAAAAGTAGAAAACAAATAAATACGACCGTCGTACCGTCTCCAACGAACGCCCTACTCATCACAGCTGAACGTTGACTTGGTGGTCCATCGGATGTTCTCACAGGCCAGTTGTTTCAACAGGGGCAAATACAAGTCCTTGGTGAGTGGAATGACGTTCCCTTTAGCCGCTACATCACCTGTAACCCCCATATTATGTCAAAGATCACGCAAATTATTATGCATAAATTAATAGGGTACAAATTATTATGCATAAATTAATAGGGTACAAATCATTATGCATAAATTAATAGGGTACAAATTATTATGCATAAATTAATAGGATACAAATTATTATGCATAAATGAATAGGGTACAAATCATTATGCATAAATTAATAGGGTACAAATCATTATGCATAAATTAAGAGGATACAAATCATTATGCATAAATTAATAGGATACAAATTATTATGCATAAATTAATAGGATACAAATTATTATGCATAAATTAATAGGATACAAATCATTATGCATAAATGAATAGGGTACAAATCATTATGCATAAATTAATAGGGTACAAATTATCATGCATAAATTAATAGGATACAAATCATTATGCATAAATTAAGAGGATTCAAATCATTATGCATAAATTAAGAGGATACAAATCATTATGCATAAATTAATAGGGTACAAATCATTATGCATAAATTAATAGGGTACAAATCATTATGGATAAATTAATAGGGTACAAATTATCATGCATAAATTAATAGGGTACAAATCATTATGCATAAATTAAGAGGATACAAATCATTATGCATAAATTAATAGGGTACAAATCATTATGCATAAATTAATAGGGTACAAATTATTACGCATAAATTAATAGGGTACAAATCATGCCTGGGTACAAAGATCACGCATGATACAAAGAATATTTTTAAAAACAAAAACACGTAAATGGAAGGAACGTTGGCGGGAATTTTAATTCGGCAAGTACGTACTACAACAAGGGGCACAGTTTCTTATCAAGGCGTAAGTGATGAAATAACCCAATACAAGCGATAGATATTCTTTGTGTGAAGAGGCAAACAAGAAGTAGTTAAACAAAAAGATTTCCTAGATTTTCAAAGAAAAAAAATAAGGTCATTATAACAGACCGTTATCGATTTTAAAGCTTTTTCAGCGTTTCTTACACCTTAAAATCTTGTTCTATATCTTTAAAAACTGTTATTGCTCCCGGGTAAATCTTGTCAAGAGTTTGACGGTAACAGTAAAAACGGTATAAAATGTCGCAAATATTTAAATGAGGTACTTTTAAAATTAGAAGATTTGTATAAAACTTGTATAATAAATCAATTTTGTATGATTTCAAGGTCATGTATAAATAACATGCAGCAAAGTACTCAACTTTGCGCTGTAATTTATATATATATATAGGTTTAGAATAAAGCACAGTCCAGGATAGATCACATACCATTGAGTATCATCTTGGCGGCAATAGCAGCTGGTAGACTGACTGTTCTGGCCATTGCGCTGTACCCATTAGGATCTCCGTAAGCAACCAAACTAATGTCTCTTGTCTCCTAAACCCCAACATTATTGTTTTCTAAAATCCTAACTTGAATCTGAAATATCTATAGCAGGTGAGGGTTAGGTAGGGGGGGGGGGGGGGGTGGTGGTCCGTACCAAACTAATCTTCTGAGGTTTGGGGTAAGCAAAGGAATGTCCCCGCAAAAATCTGCCCCAACTTAACTTTTGTCAGTTGAAGGGGAGTCATTCCCGTTACTGGGGGGAAAGCCGAATTACAATTGGAAAAGAAAATGCGAAACGAAACTTTCTTGTGAGCCCAAACAATGCTTCTAAAGTTAAATAAAGATTTTCAAGTTATGTCATCAGTTTTTCAAACGTCCTTTTGAAGCATGCTATATATCGATCGGCTCTCCTCTTCACAGCAAACAAACATTTTTTAATTTTTTTTAAAGAAAAATTATAAAATGACCATAAATATTGTTGGGATGATTACATGAATTGTGAATTGTCAACATATCTCATTCAACTCTCACCTTTTTACCATTGCCCCAATCAATACCGATCTGGTGTCGAAGCAACACCAAATCACGTTCACCGTTTTCTAAAATCAGTCATTTTGAACTTTATTGCTATTTCAATATCTTTTGGTTCATTTACCATTTATTTGTTTATTATTTATACAATATTTTGTAACATAATATTTAGTAAATTTAAAAACATTAATGGAAATATTAATAGATAAATAACAGAAATAAAAAAGAAGAACAATTTGAAAATAGTAATTTACCGAACAATTTGAATTTACATAACAATGTCACTGGATACTTATACGCCAAAAAGAGAGGTGATGACAAGAGAAAATTTAAAATCACTTAGAAGTATTCTACTCCAGCACTTTGAAGTGCAATTACACATTTTTCTTTTATAAGCGACTCGATTTTCAGGGTCAGGGCTAAGGTTGCTAAGGGTATGATACACTTTCAGGGCTAAAGTTGCTTAACATGTTGCTAATGTGATTTTTTCTCTGTCTACTTACAGTGTTACATGTTAATAGTTGGTTATGTATTTGTTTCAAAAGAATTCTTCTGTCTTTATTTTTAAAAAGATTTGTAATTTTGTTCTGTGAAAAAAAGTTGATAACTAACTGTCAGGGCTGAGGGTTGCTAAGCAAGTTGCTTAATTTTTTGGCTAATTTGAGGGCTGAAGCCTTAGCAACTGGGTTGCTTATATAAAAAATGTGTACTCCAAAAGAAATCACAATTAAAAAAAATGAGACAATCAAGGTAAAGAAGAAGAAAGAAAAGAAGGCACCGTATACAAGCTCTTGGGAGAGAAAATGAGCCAAGGTATCCAAAGGCGAAGATTTCGCTGTAATCTGTTTGTCGCTTGACATCAAGCCCAATCTACACGAAAGAACGATTCATAACACTCACTTTGGGTGCTGCAAGTTGTGGGGAAAAACCACAATCTAAAGATCTTTTGTCTTATTTGAAACTCTAAATTTTCACCAAATTAAATTATTCTATAAACTAAAATAACTTATTCTAGCTTATATTTTTACCAGCTACCTGGAATGGAAATGCATTGTTATTTGGGACCCGATTTCGCTTTGCTACGAGCACCCCAAATCTTACTTTTTTATAGCATCGAAAGACACATCGTTGCGTCCGATTTTATCGTACACAATAATGCCGAGATTGTCTCCTCGAAGGTCCGTAGTACCCACCAGTGAGTTCATCAATTTGCACTGTAAGCAGTGATTTGAAAAAGAAGTAAGAATATTTAAGAAAATCAACAAAAATAATACATTTAGAAAAGGAATTAAGACTGGTTAAGCTCGACTGTTAATTGATTGGCTTAATTGATTGAACAAAGTTAGACGCTATGAAAAGGTTAAAAAGTAAAAATTATAAAGGTGTAAAGCTATAACTTTTCTTGTAAACATGAAAATGGAATGATGAAAAAAGAAGATTTTAAAACATGTTATGAAAAGCCACCATTAGGTGACTAATTTTAATTTCCCACTGCAATGAAATAACAACAGAGCATGAACATCTACCCAGGAAGTGACATTTCCATTCTCAAAGCCAGCTTTGGGATTCAAGTCGAGAAAGCCGAGCTTTTGCAGTCCTATCACAACGTCAGAGAAGTTCTGAAAGTGAAACGCATGGGATCAAACCAGAGCATTTTGGCACTATCTTGACACGCATTATAGTCCAGTCGTCGAAGTCAAAAACACCCCCTAATGTGGATAAAAATGGTACAAAGCTGAAATGAAAATGACGATGAAAATTTCAGCTTTGTGCCATTTTTTCGAGGTCAAAACTGGACTATTAACAAAGAATTCATCACATTATGATGACAATTAATTGATTTGGCGAAAACGATTGCCAAAAATTCACAAATTTCACTCTCTCTGGAAGCAACCACCGTACCTTGTATCTCATTGTGCCACGAAGCATGGTTTTCACATCCTTAAGTCCATACTTCTCTATGTACACCAACGAGTCTCTGTTAGGGTAGCCTTCCAAGTGGAAACCAGGGTACAGATCTAGCGGCGCGCTATACTCAAACAAATGTCCAGCCTCAACATCTACAACCTGAATTGTGAAATATTCATTAACTAAAAACAACAACACAAAACTGAAATGATACCTGCCCATCTTGAAGATACCGGGCTCCGTTTAACGCTGTCATCAGTGCACCTCGAGGCGACCAACTATAAATAATCACTAAAACCAATAAGCGCCCATCAAAGTTTAAAATTAGCCAATTAAATTCGTATTACAACACGATTGTTCTGTAAAACCAATAAGCGCACATCAAAGTTTAAAATTAGCCAATTAAATTCGTATTACAACACGATTGTTCTGTAAAACCAATAAGCACCCACCAAGGTTTAAAATTAGCCAATTAAATTCCTATTACAATTTCTTTATTTATTTTCTTTATTTTTTTCGATTGCAATACTCGTTGACAGAAAAACATATTACGCTTAAACGAATCACCGAGGCAACAAATCATAAACTAATCAAATCTTAATTTATTGTTAAAAGAGTTAAATATAATAAATATAATAATAACAATATGAAAAGGAAATCATAGAATAAAACGAGCAACTTAAAGCATTTAACTACAACAAAACAGACGATAACTCTGCCTCTTCTGATGATAGTACAGAAAATAAAGTTTGTTAACGTAAAATACCAACTCATTTTAGTTGTACCACTATAAGCCCTATAACTTTAATGACTTAAAAACAGCAGTCACAAATAATATATACCATGTTGTATGCATGTTACCATGTTATCTCTCCTTTTATTTCAACATTTCACTGCTTGTTAAGCAAGTTCTTTAATTCAGTTTCTCATATAGACTGTTACATCATTCTAGTGAGCGGTGTATAGAAATAAGAACTTTAGATTGATTAAGAATTAACGAAATGACATTTGATTCGAATTTCACTAGTATACACACTACTGGTCTCCAACAAAACACCTCTAGACATCTATTCAATCACCTGAATTTATATCGCAGTGGATTCCCGGCATCCTCCGGGGCAGGTAGACCCCCGCAGTAAGATAGGAAGGATTCAATCTAAAAATGAATCCACTATTTATTTGTTATTAAATCCTATATTAAATATAAAATATTATATAAAATGTTTGTTTGCTATTTGCCTAGCATAACGACGAACCTTTCCGCCATCTTCTTTTACTTCATCAAAACAGTTCATCGCCAGCAAATGATCAATTCCAGGGTCCAGACCGATTTCCTGGAAAATGGTTATACCAGCATCCACTGCACTTAAAGAACAAACAAGAATTTTCAGTGGATAACATGGAAGAACGGTGCACCGAAATATATTTTCTTTGGTTTAAATTAACGATAGCAAAATGGTGAAATATCAGACGTCAAAATATGGCGAAAAGGGTCAAAAGGAAACAAAAGGAAAAATAACCTGGAAAAGTTTAGATGTAAATAGAAAATGTATTTTATTTATATTTATTTTTATTTATTTATATATATATTTATATTTGCTTTGAATATTGAACATGGAATGGCATGGAAATACGTAAGGATATTTATTATTAAGACCTGGCGTAGTTAAGGCACCCCCTTTTTGCAGCAATTCCAACTAAGTTTGCAATATGTTTCAATACCTCTGTTCCAGACTCTTCATTTCTGGCGAAACATAGCTGGCAGTCAACATATTTGTTTTGTGTTTAATGCACAACTTGGCAATCTCCGCATGCATTGTGTACGGGAGGAGGCTGGAAACAAGGAATGCAAAAACAACATTAATGATTTTTTAAAATGTTGGGAAACAAAAGTACATGAAAATGTGTTACCGTAGTTACTCAAAAGAGCGCCCCCTCTATTTAGCACCCCTCTTTTAACGTGAATGATTTAATGAACGCCCCGTCGAATTAGCGCCCCTTAAAAAATCTTTAATACAGCTAATTTAATTTGTAGTGCTATTTTTCTTAAATCGTAAAGAGTGTTTTTTACAACAAGGGTGTTCAGTATTAATTGTTATTCTATTAGCTTGTTACAAATTTATAAATATATTGTATAGTAACGCACTTGCTCTATATCGCATTTGCCGGAAAGCGATTGGACGAATTCAACAAAACGGTTTTACATGGTAATGGCATTATTTGCCATATATAAAGATGAATGAAAGAATCCATTCTTTTTAAATCATTTGAAAGGATATGTTTACGTAAAGTTCGGTTGCAACGTTAAAGATATCACAAAGTTGGTCGTTCAATCTAATCGTGACTCAAATGAAGCAATCAACAAATCAGTTTCAGATAACTTTAATGTCGGATCCGACCACGGTGATTTGTGTGATCTAGAACCTCTGATGCATAATAGCGTAGTCCGCAGAAGACTGAAACAAAGTTTGGTTCTTATCCACAATGTTGCCAAGGCAACAACCGTGTGTCTCTTTTCGGCAATCATCAGACTGAGTCGTTTGTAAAACATTGCACATTCAGGACTCATTCCGCCGAAACACGTGAAGACTAACGGGGTAAAGGAGCCATGCTCAACTTCTGTAATACGATCACCATATTCACGCTTCTTCTGTTTTTCGTTGCTTATATGAGCTGCTTTGAATGACTGGCGAGAGAAGGATTTGGCTAGTGGGTTAAAAACCCTCATATCAACAAATGCCTTCCTCTCTCCCAAAAACCACGTGCAACTACATCAAGCCTCGCATCATCACAAAGGTTTGCTGAATTTAAAACAAATTTCTCTCCAGAGAGCGGAGTTAGCGCGGGTTCTATGGCAACATCTTTACATACTTCTGAAAGCAGATTGGCAGTCAAATCACGCACTTCATTATGTCATATTGTTACAAAACCGCCTCGTTTACAGGTTAATGCATGTTCAATCAAGTAGATATTACCACATACACAATTCATCCGTCGCAACGGGACACCATATCGGATGTAAACAGCATCAAAAAATGACTGCTTGTTTAGGTAAAAGCCGTGTACTTTTAGTGGAAGGGAAGATAACCATGTTGATGCACCTTGTTCGCCGACAGCATCAAGCAGTTTTTGCTTAGATTTAGGTAAACGGTCATGGACGCTCAATAGCAAAGATTGTTGATCACGCCTTTTAGTGTTTTTGATGTCGCTTTTTACTTTTACGACGGACCCACTATCAATATCGAGGATATCTTTCTGGAATAGCACGTGTTCAGACAAACTTTTCGTGATGCGTATTTAATTCACATACTGTAGAGGCGAGGCTTTCGAAGGTATTATTATACCAAGGCCACCTAGTTTAGAAGGAAGTGAGAACAGTTCTCTTTCGATAGGATTGCATTCGTACCCATCAAATAGGCATTTGATTAGCAGGTCAATCGCTCTATCCAAACGTTTTAGTTTATCACTTATATCCGGGATAGTCCTCATAAAATAAGTATATCTGTTTTGTAATCCATGGGTAAATGCACAATATGCGACATGTGGTTCTATTTTCGCAATGTTGCTTAGTTCCTCAACTTCACTGACCCAGGTATCCAAAAGGAAATCGACAAACTCGATTTTAAATTTTTGCAATCCGATAACGACTCCAAGATGTTTACGACCTTCCGATGGTATTTGTAGGCCCGATTTATGAAACACTATCTCAGCTTGGAGCAGATATTTTTCTTTCACAATAAGCCAAGATTTACTTGGTTTAGCATAGTAGCCTGAGTATGGTCCATATTTTAAAATGGACTCCCACCATGATTTCAAACACGCAAGTTTACCCGCACCAGTTAAGTCATTTGCAAAAGCAGCGTGCTTAACTTCTGAAGTGATTGATGATAGCAGTGGTAAAATGCCTATCGCGTAGCATGGCATCGCAATCGGGTCTCCTTGTGTGGTACCTTCGGCGGAATAAATTTCTACGCCACCGGTGACAAATAGGCGTGCAGGTTGTTGGTAACAGTTGAAGGCATATAGCGCTAATTTGGGGCACAGTATATGGAGATATGTAGAAGGACAGTTCAATTAATCCGATTAAACACGTTATCAGCATCCACTTGGATTATACCATGTGTATTGTCATCTTCAAAAATTTCAGACATAGCGTGGATCCCAGCCTCGCTTCCACCAGCTTGTCCAACGCAAAGCTGAAGGCCTCCAGCAGTAGATTGCAGTTCAGGTCGAAGGACAGTGGTCACAGCTTTACTAATTATACGCCTCAGCACCTCCCCAATACCGATCAAGCGAAGTCTCGAGTTTTTATCGAATGGAAGTAGAGCCAAAAAGCGCAGATAGACTGTTCGAATCTCTTATTTCTTCCGTACAAATCAGGTTGGCAAGACCAGCAATCGAGTGACAAAGGTCAAAACCCTCCGCACCATATAGTTTAGAACCTAGTACGTTTCTCCAGTCATTGGCATCAAAATTAGAGGGACCAGATGCTCCGTTTGTTCGAGTTGCTATCTTACGAATTAAAACTGCATCTATGTTATCAAAAACAACCGGGTCGACGTGTTTTATTGGACCATTGAGCATCATTTCTACATGAAGAGGTTCAGGTTGAGGGTGTTTCTCATTTAACAAACTATGATATCTATATCTCATTTAACAACTAATTATCTTGTTACTGTTCTTATTGTTTTATTAAAGAGACAAGTTGAAATTGTTTTGATGTCTTATTGATTTATTTATGAGCACCCCCCCCCCCCCCCCTCAAATAAGCACCCCCCTTTGAGAGCCCAAAATTAAATGACCGCCCCGTGCGCTCACTCAAGTAAATATGGCATGCATTCTCTAAGATGAATCCTCAGACATTCATCATTTGCTTGCACGATCTGAGTGTGTCTCATACTTTCTAATATTCAGGAAACAAAACCATAGAAATTCAGAAATAGTACAAATATTATATATTTACCTCAAATATTATCAGGTAATCTCAAAAGAAGCAAATATATGAAATATAGTAAATATATTGTCCGCTAACAATAATTATATGCTTGTATATGCCTAACTTTACTGTGTGTTTCTTCGGTGTACAGACGTTTCGAAACTGCCGATTCGAAACTGGCCGTTTCGAAATTGATGATTCGAAACCAGACGGTTCAAAACAATATCAAAAGATTTTTCATTTATGATTACAATTCAATTTTTTAAGATTTGCCTATATAGATGTTTTTATTTAAAAAAATATTGTGTATTAGGGAATTTCGGCATTGTTTAGATTGTTACAAATTTATACTACTGTTTCACTCACACATATATAAACATAGCTGTTTTGCTAATTTTTGTTTCATATTGAGGTTTATTATTTATAGAAGAAATTGTAAAATGGTCCGAAATATACAATTTACAGGTTTTCTTGTGGTTGCACGCGTGATTACACATGACGTAGAAGAATGACATGTGTAGAAAGCAATTTACTTTGGTGTCTGTTGCGTAATTCAAACAATTCACGTTGAAGTCGCCAACAAAATAAATTGACTTTTTATCGCTGGTTTTAAAATGTCCGGAGAGAAATAAATAAATAAATTTCGACGGTTTATTTGGAAGTCTATAAGAAATACTTAGAGTAGATAATAGAGCGCTTCTTTTCGCCATCGTGTCTCTGCACATCAATACTTAAAATTTCATTTACTAATCATTCATATCAGAGAGCTCATCACCAAATTTATATTGAACAATCAAATACACACAAGCTCCGTCACATGACCGTGGGGAAACATTTCAAATGCATATCGCGTGGCCGCAACCGTAATAACGTTCCGAGATAAACCACGTGATTGATTTGTGACTCGAATTCGCGAATTTAAAAAACGTTAATAGAATTTTAAAAAACGACGAGAAACAAAATTATTCCGAAAATTAATAAAAGTTTAAAAAATCTTTTGATATTGTTTCGAACCGTCCGGTTTCAAATCGGCAGTTTCGAAACGTAGTGGAATCTGTTTCTTCAGAGTTTTGTAAATAAAGTTAAAGTTATCTTTCACTTCAAGAGACCTGTGACACGATCAACAGGGTGGAAAATTGTGTTACAAAAGTATTGATAAATAGCACTCTAACTTATTTAGGAGGTGAAAAATTATTCTGTTTCTTTCCGCGAAAAACATTCAAACCTATTGAATATTTAGGTTAAATATGTTGAATTGGTTTGAAATATTCTCCAGGATAACGAGGATACAATACACAAAGAAAAAATATATAAATGTAATATCTAATATATAAATGCCACGTTATAGTGTAATATAAACGTTGCGCTTGTCAGGGATGCAAAAAAGTAACTCGTTCTCGTTTGAAACTATCTTCCAAAAAAGGTAAAACAGCTGTATACGAATCAGTAATAAGTCCTTCACATAGGACAGACTATACACATATAAACACCTCGACGCAGAACTTAAAACATGAAGTTCTTTACTCAAACATTGAGTTTCTCCATCTTTTTATTCTGTACGTTTTACACAACTCGCACGTTTTTATACGCGTTTTCTACAAATAGTCGATAGTCAAAGTCACAAATAATATGATATGAATCCCTAGGTAATTAATGTGGCAATACTGTCAAAATAAGGTAATTAGCTGTCATATCATATTTACAGCCATATATATGCACGGCAAGTTGGCTCGGTTATTTTTATATAGATGGTAACAACAAGACTACCTGATGACTAAATCATTTTCGTTGACGAGCTTTTCAAGTCTTTCGTTCGATTTGGTGACATCCATCGCGATGGGGATTGTGTTTTTGTACTTCGAGGCGAGTGTTTCAACTTCATCGTGCAACGAAGAAACTGATACAACAAATATGTACATTTTTAAAAAAATAGAATTTTACTTGAGCTTCAAATTGGTTGTTCCCATGATATATTTCATATCCCTGGATACAAATTAAAAATAAGGAAATCAATAAATAAATTAAATAGAATTACATTCATTATAATTATTAATTTGTGACGAGGAAAAAACCTTTATCAAATCAATGAAATTTAGAGCAATTAAAAACACAAAGGATCATGGTAGTTGTATTCACAAATTTGGGAAAAATAGGAATGAGAAAATGCACAAAAAAGTATTGAGAAATTAAATTCTTTTCGCTAACTACAGTTACTTAACCTTGCATTGAAAATGTACCTGTTGTTAGTTGTGTGATGTCATCCCTGGTCAAATATTCAACAAGAGGTCCGGCCACCCGACCTGCTCCCAGAACTAAAACCTTTCTCTGAATGTTCGACGAAACCTTATACCCAGATTTCCTGAAAACAAAAAACGCCATAAATTGAAGTTTTAAAAAAGCTCATAAAATTTTTATTTAAAGGTTTTTGCTACACAAGGTACCTCAGACGGTAATGTGACAGTTTACTTAAAAAACTACTTTCGCGTGACTTGGATTGATCAAAGCTTACTTACTTTACTTAGTGGCCGAATTAACCCTAATGTTGGTAACAGGCGTAAACGAGGGCGTCTATCCCCTTTTCCTTAGTGCAAGACGTTGGATGTTGAGGCAGGCACCACTCCTACCACCAACACCCGTACTTTACCACATCAAAATGCTACTCATTTGCTGAGTCAGCGAGGCCGGGAGGAGTTGAACTTGCAACCTCAGAAATCCGAAATTGCAAGCGATCTACCAACTGAGCTATCCCGATATGTTTTATCAAAAACATCAATCTGAGTCATGCTATCTTCTAAGTCATTCCTTGTTTGTTTTGTTGAACTAAAACCCAACATGCATCATTGCGGATAGTTCAAACAGGTTTAAACGAAAATGTTTCCACTGTATGAATTTACCCATGCAAATCAACCAATGGAAGGTATCTCAAGTTATGATGTAGTGCTAATACGCCACATGTTTCGCATCTCAAATACATTTGTATAGTAGAATTCCACACCTGTCAATCATTTTAAGACCTTCTTTTGTTAGGATGCTTAAGTTAGAGATTAGTCCCAAAAAGTGCTATAAGGCTAAAAAGACACTTGTTTAAAAAAACAAACGAAAACAAAACTAAAAAATTTTCAGTTATCTTGGTGTCTCTGATTGATTTAGAGGAGCTATCCACTGGGGAAGATATAGATATAGATAAAATACAGATAATCCCGGAAGAACGATATAGCGCACAAAAAGAAAAAAGAAATTAAAAAAAAAGAAAAAAAAAGAAAGAAAAGAAAGAAAAGAAATTAAAAAAAAAAAGAAAAAGAAACTTCTTAAAAAAAGAAATTTATTAATCATAATACTTTCATTATCAACAAAATAAATAAATATAACCATAAATATCATTCTATATATTCTACAAAAAATATACGTGAATTGTGTTGACATCTTTGACAATCTTTTGTTCCCACAAAGTAGATTATTGTCAAAAGCTACTGACAGTGTTGTTAGAGATAACAGGGGTTGATAACAGATATCTTCAGTTATTAAAACAAACAAACTCGTTTGTCTCCACTATTGTTTGATACAAACAACACTTTATTATTTTATGTGTTGCTTTAAATTACCACAAATTTCAAAATTTTAAGCAATTTTTTTTTACTATATAATGCTGTAAATCTTTGTTTATTTTATTTTATTATACAAATATTTTAACAGGATAAGCTTTCAAAAATATGCACAATATTTACAAAATATATACACTATTTCTGTTTTCCAAAGTGTCCTGTGTCCAAATGTTGCAGTATAGATAGAAAAAATGATAAAACATAAATGAAAATGTACGAAAAATTGATAGCCATGATTGATTATGGAAATAGATCAACAAGAAAGAGATATTTTAGAAGTGCATAAGGATCATGACTAAACAAAAAGGATAACACTGATAAGTAGATTAGTAATAACGTTTATGGTAAGATACAAAATTAGTTGTATAAAATCGTATAAAAGCATATAATAACATATAAAAATATAAATCTAAGTTTTAAGAAATTCAGTTAATAAAGATTTAAAATTAGATTTTACATCGATTTTACGTATCGAAAGTGGAAGCTCATTATAACATTTTGCCCCGTTGAAATAAAAACTCTTTCTTGATGATTCAAGTTTAATTGTTGGGAGACGAATTAGTTTCTTTTTGTTTCGTGTTAGATTGTTCATTATTTCAAAATAGTTACGAAAATTTGAACAAGTAGTCCCATGGATACAATCAAATACTTGAATACACAACCATTTCTTAGCCAGGTTCTCGATCTTTGGCACTCTCATAGAGCTGTTTGGGCCAAATATCAGGTTTTTTGCCCTTCTTTCAAAGGAAGAAATTTTTTGGCTCTGTGTTTTGTTCAGATTCAACGTCAGAATAGAACAGTATGTGAACAATGGGACGATCATGGTACAATGGATTGCTAAGGCAGCCTGCGTTGTGAGATGAGACTGGATTCTTTTGAGCAAGTACATTCTGCTCGATGCTTTCTTGTAGGTTGATAAGAAGTGTTCTGTGAGTGAGAGTGACTGGTCAAGTTTGATTCCAAGGTATTTGTAGGAGCTTGTAAGCAACAGTGTTTGTTGACGATATTTAATGTTGAGTGAAGCATGTTTTATACGTTGTTTTGTCCCAAAAATCATACACTCAGTTTTGCCTTTCTTCATATTGGTAACCAGGTCGTTCTCCTCTATCCAGTTAGCAACTCTTCCGAAGTCTTCAGTTAAACTTTTTTCAATCTCCTCCTGTGATTTAGAAGACGAGTAGACTACAGTATCGTCAACGTATAAGATGATTTTTGAGTGTTTCAGGACTCCACCAATGTCATTGAAGGCAAGGAGGAACAACAGGGGTCCTAGCACAGATCCCTGAGGTACTCCACAGAATACAGGCTGGGTAGTTGATATTGTACGATTGTAGCAAACAATATGTTTCCTGTTGAATAGGTAGTTGGTTATAAGTTCACTTTCCATGCCAGAAATACCATAGCTTGGAAGACATTTGATGATCTGGGCGTGGCCGAGGGTGTTAAAGGCCTTACTGAAGTCAATGAATACTGCACCTGTCATTTGACCCTTCTCCATGTTCTTCCTGATAAAATCCATAAACAGTGTTGCTGCTAGTTCAGTGTTTCGTTCCCTTCTAAAACCAAATTGAAAATTTGAAAGAAGGTTTTGTTCTTCGAGGTAATCAGTGATTTGTTTGCATAGACATTGTTCAAAAAATTTTGAACATGCCGGGAGAACTGATATAGGTATGTAATTATCCATGTTGCTTTTCAAGCCAGATTTAAAAACTGGAGTTATCTTCCCAATCTTCCAGTCATCAGGTATGATTCCAGTATCGAAAGTGAGTTTGATCAGGTAAGCGAGAGGTTCAGCAAGGCAGGGGGCCTATATCTTTCAGAAAACGCGGTGGCAGGTAATCTGTTCCACCTGCCTTTTTCTTTTGCAGCCTGCATAGAAGTTCGTATACGTCAGTTGTCGTCACGAATTTAAGTCAAAAGGTGTTGTAGGTTTTCGATGTGCCCAGATGAAGTTCTTTAGTAAAATCGCTTTTGACTTCACAGTTGAGGCGACGTTAGCAAAGAATGTACAGAACCTGTATGCAATGGAACTGGAGTCACACGTCAACTCGCCGTTAATGTAGAAAGTTTTGGCAAGCTTTTCCTTGCCTTTGACAGGAAATATTGATTTCAAAGTCTTCCAAAACTTTTTTGGTTCATCTGCGCATTCATTCAGTTGGTTCTGGAGATACTGGTTTTTTGCTTTTTTGACGAGGTTGTTTACTTTGTTGCGTTGGCGTTTGAAGTTTTCTTGATGTGAATCCGTTTTGGATTTTCTGAACTTCCGCATTAAAGAGTCACGTTTGTTCATCTCTTTCTTGATATTGATTGTAATCCAAGGAGATATTTTACCTTTGATCCTCTTTTGTAGTTTTGGTGCATACTCATTCAATAAATTTTGAAGGTAGGTTTTTAAATTTTTCCAAACAGCGTTTGAGTCAGTTTTATTATAGATGAAGTTTCATGATTCACCCACAAGTTGTTCTTTTACATTGGCAGCATTATAGTTTTTGTAATTTCTACAACAATAATAATTGTTATAATTATTGCATAAATATCACATATATAAAGTTTAAAACAGTGTATTTTTTGAGGATGGCCATCATGGGGTAGCAAAGCATGTAATGTACATATACATAAACATAGATAAAGGCTTATCAATAGGTTGCGTTGTATTTCGGAGTGCAAAACTCAATATTTTTCCTTGATTGGCTAAAAAGATATCTGATTGGAGAATTTGAGTTTCTGATTGGTTAAAGCACCTATTCAAGGGATTCCTTTTGGTTAAAAACAGGGTGCAAAATATGACACGTGCGAATGTTAGAATAATGTAATCGTAAAATCATTGAGTTGTGGCGACGTTCATGTTCACGCTCTCAAAGCGTGTTATATAAGATATCATATCATAATAAGATATCATGTCATCTCGCGATAACTAGTTGACATGTTATCATTAAGAAGTAATGAGTGCACACGGATTATATAGCTAGTATATAATAACAACAGGAAAAGAGACCAACTCATTAAATGAAATACGTACATTTGACGCAGGGCATGAATGTATTCATAAGCATCTGTAAGTTTTCCGTTGGAGCAAATAACCGCCTAAAAGTAAAAACCAGATCTTCAACTCAAATTTTTGAGCGAGTAGTTTAATGTCAAAAAAAACTACGAATAAAAATATAAATTGGAATTATGTTTTAATATATATATATTATATATAGCAATAAATGTAAATAAAAAGAAATATATAAGATAAAGACTGAAATGAAATGGATTTTTGAGGGCGAATACAAATATGTAAGATGGGAAAAACTGGATTATCACTAATCAATTAAATTCCACTTTTGGTTCAAACGAGAATAAGAAGACCGGTGGATGCAGAATTTTGAGAGAATTCAATTGCATTTTTCCCCAATACACACGTCATGTCATTAGTTCTGTTATTCAGCAAGCATAAACCAGTTTTCCATATATTAAGAAAATATGAATACAGTCTTGAAATCGCTCTACTCACTCCTCGTACAGTACCAGAGTAGCATGTTTCATTCTGAAATTCTTTCCGTGCGTCACCAGTTGCCTAAAACATAATAAAAGACTTCATATTTCCTATAAACAAATAAATGCAAATAAATATTTGGTTGTTGTAGAAATAAAAGTGAAATTTAGATTGATGTCTAACAATTAAAAACAGATGCTGGCTAAATAGTATGGAGCAAAAACAGGTAACAGCAAAATAGTATAGAGCAAAAACAGGTGACAGAATAGTATAGAGCAAAAACAGGTGACAGCTAAATAGTAGAGAACAAAAACAGGTGACAGCTAAATAGTATAGAACTAAAACAAGTGACAGCTAAATAGTATAGAGCAAAAACAGGAAACAGCAAAATGGTATAGAACTAAAACAGGTGACAGCAAAATGGTATAGAACTAAAACAGGTGACAGCTAAATGAACAAAAACAAAACAAAAACAGGAACAAAAACAAGTGACACTAAATAGTATAGAGTAAAAACAGGTGACAGCAAAGCTAATAAAAATGCATACTGTTGAAAGGCACGCCTAGACGCGTTTTTGTGGCACACCTCGATTATGTAAATTGCAGAAAAAATAAAAAACAAATTTGAGAATCAATTTTTAATTTAACACCCGTTTTCAATATAAACTCGATACTTGATAAAATCATCGTAATAAGTCAATGAAGAATATCACGTTGTCTAACATGTTCTTTATCACGTTGAAGGCGCTATAGCTCAGTGGATAAATTTTTCGGCTCACGAAACCAAACCCGCCGGTTCGAATCCCATCTCCGGCAAAATTTTTATTTCTGAATTACAGTTGAGTTCTTGAGCGAAACTCATTGCGTAATGCAAGTCTAGCTTAAATAGGTTAGTTGTCATGTCTGTCGGTTTTCTTTGCAAATCTCCCTTCTTTCCATATTTTGCGTTACATAACAAGCTTTTCAAAACGTTTAATAATTGGTAACGTTAAGTTTCCTGGTTTCATTTTTGTGCAACCAAGTTTTTAATATATACTTTTTATTTTCTTCAATTTTCTGAATTTGGACGTAAGGATTTCATGATTTCATTTTTTAGTTATGGACAACAACATCCGTAGGGATAGAGAGCTAAAATAGCTTTGAAAAATAGATTTTCAAATAGAAGAAAATGACACACCTAAACTAAATAACGCGCGCAATCACCAACACGCGTGCCTAAATCTACCCGATATAGTATGACAATGCCATCTAAAGAAGGATCAACCCGTTTTTTTAATACTGAGGGCTACAATGCAAATGATTCTCAGCAAAAGGATACTGACCATCTCCGGGATCCAGGGCACCAACAGTTTTCCAAAATAATCCGTAGCTTCTCTCGGCAGTTGGGCTGGGATGTTGTCAATTGAACAAAATAACAGACCATCCCCTGCCACCCTACAAACAAGGAAAATGTATTTTACTCAAAAAAGGTAGTGAAATGAAAATTAAATTTAGAAAAAAAAAACTTTAATTTAATTTTGTTTCTCTTCCTTCATATTTATTCAACTTATTTATTCAATTTACTCTTACCTATTTAACAAAATAGTTCTAAAAAAAAATTTCCCCGTTTACAATGACACTGATATGTCTGCAGTGATAACTTTTCAACCATAAAGAAAAAAATGATTTAACCCCACAACAAAGGATATCCTTATTAATGCCTCCGAGAATCTTTATTTCAGACAAAAATTCAAAACTTGAATTTGCATGTAGTTTAAAACTAAATATGAAACAACAATCATACACAAGATATTATCATCTTCTTCCACTTCCAAATATCAATTATTTGTAAAGTCAGTCGATCTGTTACATGGAAACTAACATTTTCGTTAGCCTCTAAATGTGATATTGCAATGAATAGTTCATTCCCATACCCTATTTCTGTGGTGTTTTTCTGAGCGTTATACAACGAAAACGGATATTCAATCGTCGTGCATTCCTTCATAAACTCCAACGAACCCTGAACAAAAGTTAGCTAGTAACAGCTTTCATTGAAAATAACAAACCAAATAACCAGCCACACATTAAGAAACTAAAAACTCAATTGTCTTTGGACATAAAACGATGACTGGTTACTTAGCAATAACAAACCAAATAACCAACCACACGTTAAAAAACTAAAAACTCAATTGTCTTTGGACATAAAACGATGACTGGTTGCTTAGCAATAACAAACCAAATAACCAACCACACGTTAAGAAACTAAAAACTCAATTGTCTTTGGACATAAAACGATGACTGGTTACTTAGCAATAACAAACCAAATAACCAGCCACACGTTAAGAAACTAAAAACTCAATTGTCTTTGGACATAAAATGATGACTGGTTACTTAGCAATAACAAACCAAATAACCAACCACACGTTAAAAAACTAAAAACTCAATTGTCTTTGGACATAAAACGATGACTGGTTGCTTAGCAATAACAAACCAAATAACCAACCACACGTTAAGAAACTAAAAACTCAATTGTCTTTGGACATAAAACGATGACTGGTTACTTAGCAATAACAAACCAAATAACCAACCACACGTTAAAAAACTAAAAACTCAATTGTCTTTGGACATAAAACGATGACTGGTTGCTTAGCAATAACAAACCAAATAACCAACCACACGTTAAGAAACTAAAAACTCAATTGTCTTTGGACATAAAACGATGACTGGTGCTTAGCAATATTCTCCAAACTCATCTCTCTAGAATTTGAATTTTATAATCATTCAAAAAGTTGATATTTTAGTTTAAAATGCTTCAATGTCACTCACAAGTCTTAGTACTTGTTGTGAAGATTTCCTATTTCATTGGATGAACGTGAAGTTACAAGGTCGTGCAATGTTTTGTTAAAGGAAGTTTAAAAAATGCAAACAATTTTGAATAGTTTTCCATTTCTTGCAATCATTCAGGTTGCAAATACACGTGCAAAAAGGCATTTATCAATGTCTACAACAAAATTTTTTTAGTGATTAAAACACTTAGAAATGAACGCATCAAAGGGATTATTACTTATAAACCAAAAATACTTTACCCCTAAATCAGCAGAGATATCGCAAAGACCCAATAACCTGTGGGGGAGTTCAGGACATCCTCCATATTTATCTGGTCTGTGTTTTATTTCGAGTAGGGCTTTTCCGTCGGCATTCGTCAGCAAACGAGGGTTGACTGGTGCCCAATACACACCATTGATGATCACCGATGCGTAAGGAGCTATCTGAAGAAATACACCACATAAATAAACAGTGGGTTTTGGTAGGAACTATTTTTGTTTAAATTATTTCAAAAAATTGTGCAAATAAGAATATTTATTTTAAACCCTTAATATTACTTATAAATATGAAAACGGTTATAAATTCGTTAAAAATTATTTTCCAGAAATATAACAGAATCGAAAAAAGGTTTTCGTAATGATGTGGTACACTTAATTGTCTTCTTGCATTATTCTTTCAAGATTTCATTGCTCACGGATATTGCAAAATGCAAATTGGTACATTAAGTTTGTGATGACAACGTGATGTTCAAGTCCGAAGATGATTGTGTAGCTTAGTGGTAGAGTGTTTGACCCACAAAACAAAACCGGGTTGCTTTAAACAGCCATATCTTCTATTTCAAAGTTAGTTTCGGAGCAAAACTCGTTGCGTAAAACAAGCCCTCAAAATGGTGAGTTATCTAGTAAAGCAACTTCAATGGCAAATATAGATCTAAGTTGTGTTGCGTTATCATGGGCATCTGTTACGTATGGATGACAATGTGTGGCTCAAAAAAAGTCACATTACAATATATTGATGGTAGTCAACCAAGAGGAAGGCCACGTAAGAGACTGTCTGATGTCATCCGTGAAGACATCAAATCCCTAAATCTAAGTAGTAGCGATGCAAACAACAGAGCAGACTGGAGAGGAGTTATTAAGCCAAAAAGACTGATACAGCAGTAAGAAGGTGTCCTACCCACCTATGCGGATCAATGGACGTAAAACAATTAGTAGGTAGGTAGATAGTTGATAGTTGACTAAATCAAGTTTAATTTAGAATTATAGAACCTTAATCATCATTTAAGTTTTCATGAAAAGGAGTTTGGTATTCAGTTAAGCAACAAGAGTCCACGCAACATGAAAGTATACGAATTTACTTGGTGTCCTATCATGCCACATATTACAGTAGTGGTTTTCCCTTATGTAAACTATAAACTTGAAGCAAATCCTCGAGAAACTTAAGCTTCATGCCACATGCAACATCTTTGTCATACCTTCTCAGCAAAGATTGAACGATATCGTCCGGGGTGCTCATTAAACTCAGTGGCATCATATTCTCCGCCATTTTTGGGTACGAGGTAATGTTCACGGCTTACTTTAGTCGCCACTAAAGTGCGATGGTCTAAAAATAAAACGAATAAGAGAAATATTGAATCATCACCATCATCACCATCATCATCTGGCGATAGCGCAACGGTAATGGCGTACGGCTCTTAACGGAAAGGTTCTGGGTTCGAGACCATGCTAATAAAAAGTTGTTTAATGGGCGGTTATAAATAAAAACACTGTATTTCATCAAAAATAACCGTATCACAAATGGGAGCAATTAAATACACTAAAACTCTGGGTCGAGGTCTTCATGATAATGCTTAATGAGCGTTCTGGAAGCCTTGTTAAAAAACAAACAAACAAACATCATCATCGTCATCATCACAATGCCAATCTAGCATCCAGATTTCTGTTGGATCAAGCTTACCATGTTTTTCGATGGCCTCTTTGAGTTTATGAGGGTGGACGTACACATGGGGCAGCTCTTTAAATACCTCCTGGGCTCCCTGGAAAAATTGTCAAAGAAGTATTTCTATGTGGTAACATTCACACAGTGACACCCAAACCAGAAAATAGGCATTGCTGCTGTCTTTTTTTTTCAGGAAAAATAATAATCAACATTTGCCTATTTATCAGAGAAAATATATTTATATTCATCTCAATGAGTTTGAAGATTGTTTCTACAGTAGTAATTTTGCTTGAATATTGATTTGGACGTCTGAAATTTTGAGAGAAGCAGAAAATAGAAAATGTATTATGAGTAAAAGAAGTCGGTTATAAAAGTATTTCCAGAAAAACGTCCCCTATTCGAATAGAAGCTTTTCAATTTTCTTTATAATTGGTTTTCCAACTTTTTTTGCCAAATCCATTCCGAAACTACTCCTTAAAATTTGTGGACATTTAATAAATGTCGACGGAAGGCTACAGAGTATTAAATACAATGTGTAAAGCACTCTCCACAATTGAGTGGCCCTTAATCATCAAAACAGACATTTTTACGGCTGGATGCTCTCAGTAATACCTCAGAAACATTCCCAGATCCCGTGAACACAAACGTGAGTGGACCGAAATGTGAGGGCAATTTGCCGGCGCGTATGTCTTCGCCAAGTTCGTAGATCGATAAGCGAGCTTGCCTGCTATTCTTGTAGTTGTGCGTGGAGCCAACGTACTGAAAGCAAAGCGTTTATCACTTTTAAGTTCAAAAAGGTGTTGAAGAGGGTGAGCTAACGAGATACATTACACACGTAAAAGGAAAGCTATTTCTCTACTTTTCGCCTCGAAATCGCATAGAAAAATTAATTTAATATAGTTAAAGTCATCTAAGTTGCTGAAAAAAATGCTGAAACAACGAACCATAAAAGGAGTGTGGTGCCCCAGGGATAAAAGTCGTAAACCTAACCCATGTAGTATATTGATCATTCCTGGAAAAAGAAGAAAGAAAACTATATTTATTGTAGATTGAAACACACCAGCAGCATCATTCAACTGTCTATGTCATGTTTCTACGTCAATTAGTCTGTCATTACCTATCATCATTGTGATATTTTAATGATGAATTTACGAGGCTTGTTTATGTATAATATGACAGTATAGTGTATTGTAACAATTTTTAAAAATGGTGGCTATTCATATTTATATATTGATATTGTCGAAATTTGTTGAAAATAAAAAACAATGCCGTTTCTTTAAATGTGTTATGTGATAAAGATTCTGTAATGATAAAATGAAGTGGAACCAGTTTGAAAGATAAAAAAATATTTCTTACCCCCTATCCCAGCGAACTTCCCAAATGCGGCCACTCGTTTACCGTTACTGTCAACCATTCGCTCGTAATCGATAATCCGAATGTTCTAACGTTGAAATAGAATCTATTTATGAATATTTATACAGGGTATCTTTCAATAAAAAAATATTTAGTTTATATGTTTACAACTAAAGTTTTTGTTGCTTTAGTTTATAAAAGCTTTTGAAAATAATTATTTTATTATTATTTTTTTTTTAATTCATCCACAGTTCACTGTGGTGACATGATATACATCATGTTTTCTAATAGCTATATATACTCAGCGAATCGCTACTTCTACTGAGGGATAAAGTATACCCATTCGACTATTCGTCTACCAAATTTCCCTCACAAGGCTTTGGTTAACCCGTAGTAGGTTTGCACTTCCCAAAGGTGACGCGCGCTCAGGTAATTCTCGTCTTGAACAATTTTTTTTGCATCTAGTGAGAATCAAACCTGGGCCGTTGCGGTAAGAAACATAAGCTTTGACCACGCGCGCCCTAAATAATTCTAGTATCACAAAAATTTGGCTGTCTTAAGTATCACAAACAGTAACTGACATCGCAAATTTACATTAACCCAAAGATAATTATTTCATGTGGCGGTCGCAAGTCTGTAAATTAGGAGAAATGTAATACTTTAAGGAAGAAATTTTTGCAGGAAGAAGAAGTTGCAAAAGTTGTGATTTTATTTTCGCAACTTTAAAAGAAAAAGTCGCGCACATTAAATGTTGCGAGACAGGACATTCATAAAAAGTTGCGTACATAAAATGTTGCGAGTGAAGTTTAACTTATGATAATTTTTCTTGACGTTCCAAGCAACTTAGCGTTTGGACAATCAATTTATTCCAAAATTATTACCGCCTATTACCAGTTATTTAAAAAATCGGAAACAGATTTTCTTATAAGCAGTTTCTACGGACCAGACTTTAATATTTTCATAACTCAATGTACAGAAAAGTGTAAACTTCATATAACTTTACTTATACAAAAAAGGTCCAAAAACGAAGTTCAAAACGTATGGTGAAGAGAAGCAAGCTGCCATACGGAAGTGGTTTATGAAGTCCTCTGATAAAGGCAAAAAAGACCAAGACAAAATAAGAAAAAACAATAAATATTGATTAGAACCTACGTTGAAATCTCGTCGATTTTGTAAAAAATATTTATAGACAAATATTCTCGCACATTGCGTTTGTCATTGTTCCAAGGAGATAACTTTTTAAAACAATATCAGACAACATTTTCATCATTAGAATTAGGCCACTTTTGTCCCACATTGGTTTTTGTGATAAATTTTTGTAAAAAACGACAATTGGACCAGCCAAACTCTGGTTATTTTTGTTTTGATGCTTTTATAAAACAACAAGAAAAAAGAAAAAGTTGCAGGAAGAAAAAGTAGCAAAAGCAAAATATAAAAGTTCTGGGGAAATGTGGCATGCGGCCAATCGTTATTACTTTAATATTATTTTATAATATATTAATATATTGTATAAATATTTGTTATAAATAAATATTTATTAAAAACTTGCTTGCAAAAATCATTATCATTAAATGTTTTGAAAAGTTTGTTAAAGTAAATTACTATAGCACAATTAAATATGAGTATTAATTATGAGTGCCAGTTGGTTGACATTCTAAATGACATTTGCACTTTGTTCTTGTTTTCGCATGGGAATTGTGCATACTTCATTCATAATTAATTCACCAAATGTTTAGAAGCAGCTTTTAATGGTTGTAAACTTTTTAGTGAGTTCGCGCTAAACTTCGGGAGACATTTTTCAAATAAAATTGATAATAAAACGAGAAAAAATAAAGTAGTAAATAAAATAAAAATAATAATAAAAATAAAGTAGTAAAACACTACATAAATTATTTTACTTTCGTGTGTAGCTTTATTTTTTGTTTTGTTTTGTTTCTTATTGCAAGGCCTCTATAATATATTTCAGTTTAACAAAAACTGTTATTAATTATTAACATGGGGGTCCTGTAAATTAAAAATAAAAAACTTTGTAAAAATATATAAATATGTTAATAAATTAGTAGAAAAAGAAAAGAGTTAAGACCGTTGAAAAGTAAACACAAAGCGTACAGCCAAGGTCTAAGTTGAGAAAATAGAATGACAAAAGATAAAAAAAAACAAAAAGATGGGTGTAAAAATAAAGAACGTAAGTAAAAAAATTTAAACATTAAAATGAGTTTGTACAGCTTCTTAAAGTTGGCACCAGCTTATAGAATTGAAATTAAAAGAATAGTTGCTTTTGGAAGACAAATATGCCTCAATGTTGCCAACATATTAGGCATTGAATATCTAAAAATTCAAAAGTACCTTTTCCAGCATGGCATCAAGTAACGGCATGTTCGCTTCTTGCGCTTTAATTGTATGTGAAAAGAACGCGTATGATTTGTTCGAGATGAGCACATCTATTGGAACCTGAAAACATGATTGTGAAAAAAGCAAAATGTACTCTTAGTAAAGTGGGAGAATTAACCCTAATGTTGGTAATGTGCGTACACAAGGGTCTATCCCCTTTTCGTAAGCGCAGGACGTTGGGTGTAACTGTTGAGGCGGGCGCCACTCCTACCACCAACACCCGTACTTTACCGCATCGAAATGCTACTCATTCGCTGAGTCGGCAAGGCCGGGAGGATTTGAACTCGCAACCTCAGAAATCCGAAATTGCAAGCGCTCTACCAACTGAGCTATCCCAACCTTAAAATGTACTTAGAGCACTTGTAGAAGAAACCTAATCAGAACTAACACCATCCAAGATAAAGCGAGATAGGTTTGCATTACAAAACAACTCTTGTGAAAACTGAAATTGTACAAAAACGAAAAAGCAGAACAACCAAACCCACAAACAACCTAAATCATTTCGCTCAAACAAATATCTTTTAAAAACATCTTTCTTAGCATATAACATGTTAGGCACCTGTTTGACTGCCATGATCAGAGAAGCTGGAGACAAATCTTCTTGAATAAAGGCTCCAGCACTTTCGTACTCTTTCATGGTATAAGCCCTCCGAGTTGACGGCTGCACCAGTACATTAATTCCTATTAAATCAACCAAGTATCCCAATTGTTTCAATACAACATATTTTAAGTTTTCAACCTGTTCCTGTTCACATGCAACCTATTATGTACTTTATAAATACTTTAATTTTTCTGAAATAAATTAAATTAAAACCATTTCCGCTGAAGAACAACACAATTTTTTTATAAGCAATTCCAGTACTGAGGTCTTAGTCAATCAAGTAATTCCTGGAAAGAAATTAACCATGGAGATTCCCCTTTGAACCAGAAGATGTCATATCAGAATCTGATTTTGAGTGACACAATGTAGGTGATGTAGATAGTGACAAAGGAAACATTTTCCCTATTCTATTTAATTTATCAAGATTTGTGGATTACCCATTTAGTTCCAGTTTTATTCCTTTTTTCCATAAGTTTTTGCCTTCAAAAAAGAAACTTGTTAAAAAGACCCGATAAAAAAAGATAAGCAACCAGTTAAGCAACTTGAGTATAAAATTCAGCTAAAATTTTAAGCAACTTGAGATCCAACTAATAAGTTGTTTATAAAAAAAATCGTTTAACAAGAAATTAATTGTCTCTTTGAAATAGAAAAGTTGAATGATTTGAAGTCACGAGCAGACAAATTAAGTCACCTTTAGCTTGCAAATCCTTCACGTGCTGTGGGGCAATTGGGGCCCTTCTCTCCCATACATTGATATCCTCACGTCGTATGCCAATCACACGTGGATCAGCCACAGTGACTTTTTTGCGTTGTGGTAGTATCCGAGATCTGATTATGCAATTTGCTAACAGCTTACGCTTTACTCTCCACATCGTTATATTTATGGCTAATAATATAGTCCCCAGAATTTACATATTTGTCAATATTATAATTGAGGCATTACAAGGTAGCATATTAGCTACCAAAAAAGATGAACCATTTTCAACAATAACACCATTTCTCCAAGTATATAGCTAACTGATTTTGCTTTTTTCTAATTTTTGTCTGCTTTGCTTTTATGTTGATGAAAGTTCTCTTTTTTGTTTTGTGTGAATGAATGTACTTACTGTACTTTCCTTCGGTCTGCCATTTATGGTTGTTGGCAAGAAACTGAAGAGCCATCTTTGTCAAGTTTTAGAAAACAACATTACCTATATATTTGCCAATAATTTTATCTTTCGCCGTGGTTAGAGTTCCAAGGCCTTTATCTTTTTTTTGCTTTGCTTAAAACTATAGCCAGATCTTTACTCTTTATCGCTAAAATATATATATCCATCCAAAAGAAAATAGTAGCTTTATTTAAGATTTGTTTTTGTATTGTATAAATACGATATCTGCTGATCACGCTGGAAAAAATGCGCCATATTGAACTTAATCGGGCCGATGATGTTGAATAACAGAAAAATATCTTTCTGCACAAGATTTACACACCTTCGACATGCCCAAGAAAACATAACTTCATGTTTCAACAGCACATAGGCTATTTATTGTCTTGTTCCCCAAGAAGACGATGGACGTTTTAAAAATTGTTTCTGGAAAAGTTAAGTTGATTACCCATCAAGGTAGATTGCCAACATTATTTTTATTAAAGAAATTCGCATAAAAGCCGCCGAAAACCAACGCTTGTTTGTGTACTTGTGGTTCGCCACCACTCGCTTCAATTAATTACCAAAAGAGTCAAGTCAGACATTTACAACAAATTGTCTTATAACTACTAAAACGTTAAACCGGGGGGAAACAAGAGGGAAACCGGGGGAAACAAAACTACGTTTTAGTAGTTACGCAAAAAATGTAGGCATATGCAGACTGACTGCATAGAGAAAATTTGAAAAATTTATTTGCCTGCTTAATAAAACTTCAATTTTGTCTTCTTTTTTTCTTTTTCAAAAACCAAACCCTATATAAGCCACTATGTATATCAAGTCTCATATCGAACTGGATGGTGGTTCGGTTCGGTTACAAACAGTAACTGTTTACCTGCTAAGATTGCCCGAATCGCCAATCATTCTGGAGGAATTTGTGCAGTGAGCCAACCAGTTATTTTTAACTGCAACTACATTTTTGGAACTCCAATTAATGTTTCGCTTGCGTTTTATTTTCCACAGTTTGCCTCAACTCTACGACTATGCGATTCGTATTTTCCAAGACAAAGGTTATATAAGAGCAAATTGCATAGTGCTTTTTGATGTGTTGAATACCTGGTACGGTAACCATGGCATGGTAAACATGTTTATATGGAAATTATTCAAGGCACTTTACACTTCAAAATCACCAAATAATTACAATTTTCGAAATAAAAACTTTTAGCAGAGTAAATAAAATACCTTCGTGCACATTTGCATGGAATAAGATCTTGATAAAACGCTCTAACGCATTGATCAACCAATATGAAACAATGTGAAATTCCTTCTTCACTACGCTAGCCTACCACGCTAATGTTTATATGCGGCTTAATTGATAATAAGGCGTTGTATACAACATTGTCTAATTTCTACGGAGTTATCAATGAACTCTCTGTTCTTCGTCTCACGATTTAACTGACTTCTTGATCCAGCGATGAACACAATTTAAATCTTCTTTCGTGTGCTGTTAACACCACTGTAGGTGAACTTTCGATTTTGCAAAGTCCGCCCCATCTAACGAACATATTTTCTGTTATGCTTGAGAGTTCATTAGATCCGGTTTAACGGGTAATTAAGACACATGAAATTAGGACTCCGGAGTCATGGGTTTTTTTCTACTAATATAAGAGTGGTCCGTTAAATTAGGACTTACCAAGAAATAGTGAAGAAAACTTGTGAATTTTATATATCTCATGCAAATTGCGCTCATTATTTCAATGAGAAAGAGTAACTGGTGTCACTATGTTTATGGCATGATTCTAAAACAAAATTTGATAATTTAAAAAGGATTAATGAAAATTATCAAAGAAAGCCCATTGACTTTTGTTTATGATTTATTTAAAATTTTAGTTTTTCGTGTCGCCTCTTCTCGAAAACACTGAAAGAAATCTACTTTTTAAAAACAAATATTCACTCATCATTTCCCTCTCTTGGCTATATTTATTAACTTTAGAAGTTGAAACCTCTGAAACAAACGATCAAACTGACGCTCTTGGTTAAATTTCAAGACATCCGGTAAAGTGTGATCTCATTTCCCTGACAATGAAGGACGCTTCAATGGGACTTACCAGCTACCACCTCTGCCGCAAATACAACAGCAAAAAGCCCACACAAATCTTGTTGCCTCTGGGTTGATAGATATGTTACATCGGTTACAGGCCAACTCGGAATTAATAAAGTCCCGATTGGTAAGATATATCAGAATTTTATTCAGGGAAAAAAATTGGCCTTGTTTACATTAATTAGACAAAATATGAAATAAAGAAAGCAAGTTCATTAGGACCTAGATCTACTAGACAGAATAAATATATGCTTAATGGTTGTTTTAGGGGCTGATTATATGGCAAGCGGGCTAGCTCGGTTACCGACATAGCATTTATTTTATTTGTTTTATATGGAAAATTAGGTGGACCAGCTCGGTTAAAATACGCGGGAAAACGCCTGACTGTTATTCGAAAACGAAAATGCTACAACGAACTCTTCAGTTTTGTTTTCGTTGTTTACTATGGTCTGTTTACTTTCAACTTAAGGGACTCTTATTTTGTTATAATTTATATCAAAAACATATACAAGAGAAAATACTATTGTATTATGGTAGAATTCGTTCACTTCATCTAAAAAAGCTTAAAATCATGTATATTAAAAGAAATGAATAGGAGAAGGCCAAAATATTTTGCAATATAATTTCCATTGAGTATTCTTCTGACTTCTTCATATTGCCGAGGCTTATCTGAATTAAAATCCGTCGCATTATATTCCATACTAGCTTTAAATTGTATTAAGGCATGAACAAGTCCTTAATCATTGTATTTGTCCATTTGAACCTGAACACATCAGTCATCTTTAACTTTCAAATTGTATCAACTGTGCATGCGTCCTTTTTCAATTTCATCCTTTTTCAATTTTATCCCGTCGCTTTTCCGGGTTGGTTATCTTGTGTTTTCATCAATTTTCATTCCTACCCAGACCCCCCTCCGCTTCCATCCTCGTGTTTAAACAATGATCATGCATTTAAGTTCACCGCTATAGACTATGCTAGACTTATGTTTGCCCAGGATATTTACAGAAGCCATTTTCATAAAGTTTGGATTTTTTTATGCACATGTTCAAGCTCTCGAGCGTTTCACTTGGATATAACTTCCGAACTGCATCGTCCTGTGTTAATGAGCTGAAACGTTTTTTAATGATTCAACCTCCATAATTGGAGAAACTTTTGAAACCGTCCAACCCACATGGGAAGCATGGCAAAGTGACGTTAAAAGGATGATTAGGAAAAATTTAATGTACTTTAAACAATCGTCTTCTCACCTATACATGAAGTTCCTGATGATATCCGCTTACGCCGAATTATTTCAGTTATGGTCTTCAAATAAATTTAATTAGTACAATTGGTTATGTTAAAAGTAATTCTTTTACAAAATCGCCATTTAAGACACGTTTTAACGCATTTTAGAGAACGCTGTTGTAAAGAATACGTCACAGAATTACGCGAACATCACCGTGTAAAACGTCGGAAAGACCACGATGACGGAATTAAAGTTGACGTTCTTATCATGTCCGAAAAAACAGTGCATTGTGGACATTTTTGAGTCATCGTTCATATTTATCGTTCCGCACTCGACTACCGTGTACGATCAGCGACTGTGAAATACATAATATTATAATCTGCAGAAAAGAGCACATTTTTATTTGAACCACAACACACCACGTGGGTGTTTTACTTATATTTTAACACTTTATTTGCCAACAATCAACCATCATTGCTCTAAAGAGAACACAGATTACTTCTTAATAAAATTAATGTTTGTAAATTATACAAAAAAATAACGATTGCATTATTTCTGAAAGTTAAAACTCAAACTCTTAAAATTACAATCACAAATTCAAAACAAAGAAAATCTTATAGGTATTTAAACCCTTATTACATTTGGAAGTTTTTTTATTGAATACGAGCGCCAGAAGTTTCGCCTTATAAAGTGACACGGCAAACAAGGAAGTAAAAAAATCCCTCTGTTGGAAAAATAAATTAATAACAATAAATCAAGACAGATCATGATTGCTTACAAACAGCTAATCAACCAGTTACCGAAAATATTTGAAAACTGGGACCTGGGAACTAGAACCTGGTTTCACGCGATGTTTTTTTTGACCTAATTTACTCTTATTTACTTTTTTACCGTGATTCACAGACCATTGAGAGGGTTGTCAATGACCTTTTCACTCTACTAAACGCAACAGATCGAAATGGAGCTGTCATGAAAGTGAAGCCGAATAAAGATGCAGAATATGTTGAATTCCCATCGTTAATGTAAATATTGAGCTGTACGAATTTTGTGCGAAATAAGATTATAAAACATTACAAAGTTCTAGTTTGTATATTTAATTATAGCTATTTGTGATTTTTAATGTAGGTGAACAACAAATTGTTATCTTGGCCTACTTGGAGGGTCCTGTGAGCAAACTAACCGGCTAACCTATTATCGATTTGATTGAAGGCTTCTAGTTCTTCTTCTAAGCTATTATAAAATGAAGGTTTTTCTCAATTTGATTGCTCATTTATCACTCAGTCGCACATCTTGAAGAGCAGCAATTGAGATTTATCATGCTTTACGTTGGGAGAGTTTTTGACGATAGTTTTACCAGCGCAAAGAAATGCCATGCAGTTGACTCTCGATATCTCAAACTGCCAAAAGATTGTAAAAATTTTGGGGGACATCTAGAGTTCGACTTATCGTACAGTTAGATTAAACCACTCGTTAATTCCCAACTGACAATTTCTATGTCGTTTAATGGTCATTTAATGACTCTTGTTATTTGGAAGGCACTGAGGTAAAATTGTCCAAAATCATTAAATGCATCCTTTAGTTTACTTTTGTAAAGAATGGCCCACATGGTTTTTTCTGTCCAAGATGGCGTCATCTCGTTGCTAACTGAATTACACCTGAATTTGTTTTCAGACTCAAACCATTCCTAAAAATAAATCTAACGATTTAAGGTCTATAGAAGAGAGAAAGAATAGCTAAAGAAAGGAGGCTTGATTTCTATATTATCCCACCAGATCCTTGGTGAAGAAGGGATACAATTGATTGATGAGAATTTTCATGCAGATATAGAACCAGACAGTAGTTAAAAGAAACGCATTACAATATAACAAAAACAAAAAAAACATGACACATGATGCATTTAAAACAAAAACGAGATTACTCTGAGCTCCATTGCAAAATCAAGTTTCCATTTCCGATTCCGTTGCAACACATTTTTTAGCATCAGCGCTCTGACTATATCCACTTTGCATGAATGCTGTAAAATTTGGTTTCAGTTTCAGTTTGGTTCGAACGTCCAATCATTGAGGACTATATGTTATATCAAGAATACAAACGCCATTAAAACAAAAGATTGTTGCTTGGTTACCATAATTATCTTGCTTAGACCGAAAGATCTGCCCTCTTCAACATGAAAAATGAACAGCACAGAAAACAAGCAAAATGGCGGTTAGGTTTTATATTGAAACTTGTTTGAGGTTGTTAACAACAAGATATAAAAACGGGAATAAGGAAAATGAAGGCTTGCAAAATAAAGTTCAACACAAGAAACAAACGTTTACCTGCGATTGTTATTCCTGATTCAGTTTGTTAGTTTTAGTCGAATAATTTGCACATGTATCCAGGCAACTAAATATTATATAAAGAAGTAAACTGAACAAATACATTTATCACTGTTTGAAAACTGTGTACAAAGAACTTTCAAATAAGATGCCATGCAAACAAACACTTATTGCTGACAGAATGGATTGTAAATATTGACGCAATCTCCTGACTAACTTAAGGTGGTTCCCCTAGAAAAAATAGCGATTTTTCCGAAATTTTCAAAATTGATATTGATGTATTTTCAGGACCAAAATTTAATTATCTTTCCATTGATGTATAATTTATACCATATTGACAATAATAAAAGTGATAAATTTAGGATACATAAGGTATTATTCTTGCAAAAATTTCCCTAGCAACCCCTTAGCAACGCATTTTGGTCCATAAAACCCTGAAAGTTTGGTCAAATTTACTGGTCTTTTTTTTGTTTTTTTCATGCGTATTTTAAACATTGGTCTGGTCTCTAAAATACATCCATATATATATATACATGCAACAAGCTGTAGCTGAATTGAAAGCTGATACCACTATCCGAAATCAGAGATAGAGAGCGTGTAGCGAGATGTGACAAGAAGTGCAGTGACATTGGAAAACAGAAAAGGAAGACCATAAGGGCTGTAAAGAAAGGACTCATTGATACAGAGAAGGGCAAGAACAGCTATCAAGCTGGTGGTTTCTAGATTGGAAATATTATTTTTGTTATTTTTAGACTTAAAATGCTTTGTTTACAAAATATCATTTTTCACAGATTATTCAAACTTCAAACACCATAACTTGATAAGTATAAGGCTCTACGACTTGAAATTTTCCGTGAATATTCCCTGAACATATAGCTAAAAACTGTGTGAAAGATTTTTTATTGGCATATTGGTTCAATTTACAGTGTCCTATTTTAGGAAAATATTTGCCCAAATCGGTTAGAATTTGTTATAATGCGCCATTATGAATTTTTGGAAAGTCTAATGAAATATTTTTTCCACTCAATTTTTTCATTTCTATCTGACCTACTAACCTGCCAAATTTCAGCACATAATATTTTAATGTTCCTTAGTAATGTTGTCACAAGTATTTTTAGTTTACGGTCCAAAAAATGGAAAAAATGCTGACTCAGCAAAAATCCAGGAAGTAATTTTTGATAAAATTACAATTTTTTGTTTTGTATTTACCCTAAGTGTGATAAAATTAATATTTAAACGTATCTCAACCAGAACATACTGATTTGGGGTTTTTCTAAGGGAATCACCTTAAAATACCATATAGCAAGTTGGGACTCATTCTGAACATAATGTTCATTGAAGAAGGTCTGTTCCTCATCACGGGTGCATCGCGAGGGTTGGGCAAAGGATTCGCAGAAATCATTCTAAAACATGGCGGTAAAGTTGTCATCACGGATGTCTTGACTGAAGTTGGCAAGCAAACTGAAAAAGAGTTTAATACAAAGTATCCGGGGAGAATTGTTTTCTACACCGGAGATGTGACAGATGAAGATGCTATGAGGAAGATTTGGGAGGATAGCGAGAAACACTTTGATAAACCGATTGATGTACTTGTAAACAATGCCGGGGTTAACCCAAAGCCTGGCTGGAGAAAAGTTCTTGATATCAACTTGGTGAGAAATAAATATTACACACACACAAATAAAAAGCTTGATATATTCATGCACATGCTGTTTATCCTTATAAAAACAAAATTAATTATTAAACCCCTTTTCAGGTAGCGGTAATGAGCATGACGTATTTGGCAATCGAGAAAATGAGCAAGGCAAATTCTGGGAATGGCGGCAGAATGATAAACATTGCTTCCATAGCAGGACTTGGCCCTGCGTTTAATCAGAACATGGTCCCATACA